>JAQFVV010006197.1:15933416-17249866 GCA_028023455.1 Epiperipatus broadwayi | reverse complement strand
TTGAAGTTTTTGCCTCCTAATCTTTCTTAAGTTAAATGAACTGCCTTTAAATCTTAAGCTCCCTTATATTCATTTGATTATTCCACTAAGCAGAAAAAGATTTCCTTTACAATCACCTCAAAGAAGACTCCCAATTCTTTTTTTAGGGAACTCAATATAATACAGATTCATGATACACCTTTTAAAAAAAAAATTTGGAACAGTAATATTACATTGAAAATCCAAACTGACAATTTTAATGTTTGATAATAGTTGAAGTATGTGCTATTTTTAAATGCAATTCATTTTAACTTCTGATAGTATAGTAGTAATTTATGATCTTCCAATAATTTGTACTTTTATCTATTCAGATAATATTAACATTTTTTATATTTTGAGTTTCAACTTTAACAACCTATACAATACCATTTATTTGGATAACAATGCACCTAAGGTTTTTTGTGATTTTTTTTTTTATATAAATATCTATGAAATTCATTCCATGTGTTGTACAAAAATTCAGTAACAGACCGACTATTCAAATTCAAAGCTAATAATTATAATTTTTGGCCAGTTTATTGTTCTTAGCAATAGACAAACTAAAGTACAAAAAAAAAAAAATCTTTTAATAGTATTGATATTGCAAAAAAAGGAAGCTCTTTTTCTCTGAATTTTCTAACTTTTAATGTCTGAGTATAAGCACTGATAAAATGGAAACTAGTATTATTGTTCAAAATTTTTAATACAATTAGTCTTTCAATGATATATTTAAATAGAAGGTAACAAGTTCCTCACAGTGAATCCAATACCATATGAAATTTTTTTACTTGATGATATCCCTTCTAAAAAAAAGCTTGTAGTTATTTATCTATTCCATTAACCTTCTTGGTCTGGAAAATGACTTTCACTAAGAACAATTATATCACTTTTAAACTTTGTTAGCCTCTTGATTATAAGCATGTTTCTATATTTAGTTCTTGTCAAGCAATAGTCCCATCCTCCAAATGATTAACTTTATAAAAACTTTGAAATATTTATCTTTATTGCTACTATGACTTTTGATATATATTCCACTTATTAAGGAAATTGTTCTGCACATTATAGTCCGTCCCCCCCTCCGTGAAGGCAAGTCTTATTTATAAATCAAGAAACTTTTATTAATAAACAAACGATTGATAAAAGTATTTATAAATTGGTTTTAAAAAATCTTATAAGCTAATAGTATTTACCAAAATAAAATATCATTATTTCCAATAACTTTAAGGAAAAAGTGAGAATTAACATTCCATAAATATAAATAAAATCAATTTAATTAAATCACTGAGTGTTAAGGGTTTTCTAACAGAGATGTACTAATTTTAATTTGAATAATTCAGTAGTGCATAGTACATTTAATTTGAATTAATTTTATAACAAAAAAAAAATAATTTTTTTTTTTCCAAATGCATTGTGAAGAAACTTTATCTAACAGATTTTGCATTTTACATAATATTTTAATCTTTTTTTATTTTTTAGGAATTTATGGATAACAAAACAATAATTATGGCTTGAGATCATTATACACAGCATTGCTTCCAGGATGAAAATTATTCTAATAGGCAATATATCTCCCACTCTTATCAAACAAAATATCACATATATTTTGAATAAGTTTTGCCACAAAAATTTCCATCATTAACAAATTAATAATAATAAAAATCCTAGCATTTAAAAATCATAAAAAACAACTTTTAAAAGTCAGGTTATGCACATAAAATTTACTCATATTTCATTATCATAGAAACATTTCCTCTCGCAAAATATCAGGAAAAATTTGAGACATGAAGTTGACATCTGGCTAATTAAAGAATAGTAATTCAATTAGAATACATCTTGGGAGAGATCTTTTACTTTTTAAAGATATCTTTATGCATGTATTTCAGATATATATAACAAAATTGAAGTTTTAAATATATCTGGTATTACACATGACTGATTTGAAAAGTGAATTAGAAAGATGCAAATACTGGAAGCAAAAATGGGATTCACTATAAATTAAAAATGAAGGAGCATTATGTAAACTGACAATATATCATCAGACGGAGTGACAAAATTAATGATGCAATTTAATAACATGCCAAATGCAGACACATAAGTTCTAATTGATGAAGAAAAATATTTTTATATATTTCAAATACTTTTGATTATCCCAAATAGAATTTTAAAATTATCACAGAATAATTAGAATTGGAAAATGTTTATAAATTTGGTATGGTAGGCATATCCAAGACGGGATTTGCGGTCTACTAGTAGCCCGCAAGAATTCTGAAAGTAGATCGTGAAGCTGTCATGAACACTGACAAATTAGTGTTAAATTCAGAGCTGATTTGAATATAAAAAAGTAAACAGGCTTTTATTTTCTATTTAGCGATTCTTGTCTTCAACTTACAATAATGTGAAAACCATATATACTACATGCATGTACTTTGCATCATTCGATAAAAAAATAAAGATTTTTCATTTTTGTTATTCTTACAGTTTAATGTTTACCGAAAAATTTATAGCAGAGAATAATGGTTAATCAACAGATTCAAGTATTATTTGCGATTTCTCATCATGGATCTGACAAACTAAGCTTCTTTCATAATTTTTGCTAATGATTTCTTAAATGTAATTATAATGACTAAAAAAAAAAAAAAGAATTAACAAGTCATCTTTGCTCATAATCTTTACCGCACAATCTTTTTCTGATGAATTAGACTTTTGAACGTTATTACTAGATTTTCATCACTCCTAAGCATTTTTTTTTTTTAGTTATTATTTTATAAAAAAAATAGTTGGAAATCATTTATGATATTCCTTCTATATGTTTTCTTGTCTAAATCTTAACAATAAAAAAAAAGTCAAATATTAAAAGTAAAAATTGCAATAAAATTTAGAGATATATATGTGTGACCACAGTTATTTATGTAAACATGACCATTGTGATGTAAACTTTAGAGCTGTGTACCAGATACATAGTTAATAAAACTATTATGAAATTTATTAATTACAATTAACATTTAATAATGTCATTCAAAAGCAATGAAGATATTACAAATGATGGTTCGGTGGAAGATAGCTATTAGGAACCGAGTTCAAATTATATATCTGTGCAGATAGCCATAATGTCCATGTGTACCATATAATTTTTCATAGATGAAAATACAACTTCTGATATCTGATTAATCAAGTTGTGCTCTTAGTAGTTTCATAGTATTTAAAAAAAAAAGTACTGTGTTGCCTACCCAGAAAAAAGGCATGAAAGTTTTATTTATTGACTAGAATGCTGATTGGACCCAAACCAGTGTTCAGAGTGATTGCTGTATTGTTTATTAACTGAAATAGGTAATGTACTCTACAAACTTCACATCACTTATCTTTCTTTAAGAATGTTATCTGATATGCCAGTTTCTGGAACATCTTTCTACATTGTTGCTTTGACTTTGAAGAAGAGAAATGATGATATACCTAGTTTTATGGATTATCATTGTATTATACATCAGCATGCCTTTTGTTCAAAAGTATTGAAATTTAATCATGTTAAGAGTGTTGCCTTCAAAATTGTTAATAAAATAAGATCAAAAAGCTTGTTATGTTGTCAATTCTGGAATTTACTAAAGGAATGTCAGAGCGAACATAGTGAATTGTTATTACATACTGACATAAGGTGGTTAAGTCAAGCAAAATTTTTAATTAGATTCAGAGAACTTTTACCACAAATAAGATAATTTTTGGAAACTAAAGATGATTCATATTCAGAACTGAATGACCCTCACCTTTTTCTGTGATATTACAGAAAAACTAAATAACTTAAATGTAGAACTACAAGGAAAAGATAAAACAATAAGTTATGATAAGCACTTTGAAGTCATTCAAGGAAAAATTAAATGTTTGTAATGCAACCGAAGCATTGTGAATTAAAACATTTCAAAAATATGACCGATGAGTCTAGATAGAAAGAATCTAATCTACAACAAATATGTTGAAAATATAATACTCCTCATAAAAGAATTTGAAGGAAGATTCGTGGAATTTGATAAACTTGAAGATATCGCTAGTTTTTTATCTTATTCATTTAATGTTAACATCAATATTGAAGATATCACTATGAAATTAAGTGAATTTATACATACAGATATAGCGGATCTGGAAGAAATATTAAATGTGATATACATTTAAAATCAAGGGCTTCAAATGAGAGCTGGATATTAATAAGCAAGGGTAAACACCCAAATATTTGGAAAGTTGCTGCATATTTAAATACATTTTTTGGTTCAACATGTTTGTATGAATCAGCATTTTCCTACATGAATGCAATAAAAACTAAACATAGGTCACAGTTATCAGATCTACATTTGGAATCGCATTTAAGAATTAGTTTTAAGTTCATACAAGCCAAATTTTGACAAACTTGCCAAAACTACACAATGTCAAGTGTCATCAAAATAATAAAAATATTTTTTTACTTTTGTTATTTTTTTTGTTTGTAAAATTTGCATCTAATTTACTTTAATAAAATTCTAAAACAACAATTTTCTTTTTTTTTCTCTACATTATCTTGAATTTTTTTTAAAACTTAGGACTAGCTCTAGAAAATAATTATTTATAGGTAATTCAATAATTGTAATTTAATAAATATTTTATAAAAAACATAAATTATAATACTAAAGGGAGCTGAGGTAATTTAATAGTGGTCATAGTAAAATATCTTCGACAGTTCCTATCTTATAGAAAAAAAAAAGCATCAGTTCGTAAGTATCTTCTAAAAATGTCACCAATATTTGCGAGTACCTAAAAAACCTTTATAAAAAAAAAAAGAAACACCAATTCATAAGTACACCAGGACTTTGAACTATTATTTTTTTCTGTTCAGCAAAAATGCTTTTCCCGGTTTCTGGTTCGAAGCCCTAAAAAAAAAAAAATGTAGTAGCCCTCAGGTACACTTGCACCACAAAAGTAACCCCAAACGTTTAAAAGTTTGGCCACCCTTGGGTTATGGTGGCAGAAATGATCGCAGATTTGTGGGCTTTGCAAACAAATTTTGTATTATGAATCTTTTCTTTGAGAAAAATTTAAAAAAATGGACATAAAAACATCCAAATTACTGTAGAATTATATTTTTGGCAAAAAATATATATTTCAAGATGTTCTTAATACATTCAGAATAGGAAGTGATCGATTATTGAGATGGAAAATATCTGATAATGCAAAACTAAAGATGAAAACGATTATATTTTAATATTTGATATTTTTAACCTTCAGAAATCGTCTAATGAATTCAAATCAGAACTTGCAAATTGTTTTAAAATATTAACAAATTTTGAAGATAGTTCAAACTTAACAGGTCAATAAAAATAATTGATATTAAGAATGGCAACAAAGATAGGCTTGACAACAAAAAAAATAAGAATCCACTAGTAAATTTTTAACTGAGCAAGGTAATGTTTGAAGAAAAATGAAAATATTTAAAAGTGAGCTTTTAAGAATCAAATAACTGGAGTTCTATAAAAATGTATGAAAATAAATTAATAATGATATAAGAAAATATAACTGAATTGGCAAAGAAAGCTACAGAAAAGTTTTACAAATATTAAACAATATTTTAGTATTAGAAGTCGTTTGAGGAATAAGTTTGAAAGAGATAACATTATGAAATAGATGGAAACGTTCTATAAAAAATAAGAACAAAGTATCTCCTACAATTATATCAATTGCTAAACATTTTAAATAAAGAGATGAATAATTAAATCAAAAGAAAAGCTCTAGAAAATGATAATTATTATTAATGTCTTAAAACAGATGAATAGAAAAATTGTTGGTATAATTATAAATCAAATTAAATGATTTTATCAGATGATTAGAAGAATGCATGAATAATATTGATATTTAAGAAAGGAATCTTTTATCAATTCTATACATTTACTAAATAATTATTACAATTTATCTATAGTGAACTTTGGACTTAAATCAGATAAAAGGCAGGATTTAAAGTGATTTAAGCATAATGGATCACATCCAAGTATTGAGAGAAATTATAGAAAGAATTCATAAACATGAGTTGCAATTATGCTTTGGATTTAATACATTTGATTTACAAGCATTTTCAATGATAAAGCTTTAAACCATAGAAGAGATAGAGACCCAGAATAGTCATATTATGATTAATATTTATCACCATGCGACAGCAGCAAAGATTGCAGGTGTACTACAGGACGATTCTGTATATCCAAAAAGTTTTACAGCACTTTTACAAAAAATATTTTGTGGGTTAAAATGATAAACTAATAAAATAAAAATATACAAGATTATTCAAGTCATCTAGATTTTGCTGAGTTTTTATTTTTGCAAATGTTTCAGAATATCAAGAAATGTTGCAAGAGTTATCAAACTAAATATAAAAAAAGGTCGAGCTAAAGATAAAACACTAACAGGACTAATATCCAATGGTTTATTGCCCTGAAAAAAATATTGATATGAATTAGAAGTTAGCAATTACGAATATTTTGATCAGATTGTTTATATGGAAACATAATGAAGTTAATTATAGAATTTGGATGAAATATATTCATAGAAATAATATTAAAAGGAAATATGACTATGTGTTTGAAAAGGGTTTTAATAATATGTTTTATTGGTTCTTACTTATGGATCTGAGTTTTGAATACTAAAGTAGTAGACTTCAGATCCTTCAACAAAGTATGGAGATATACATGTTGGGAATAACAAGAATTGAAAGTGAAATTCTTGGGTGAGAGAACAAACTCTAAAAGAATTTTAAAAAAATGAAGCTGGCTTGCAATAATTGCTAGATATGATTATAGATGGATACTTGAAGTCAAAAGATTGTAAAAGATCTAGACAGATACTCATGAGATAGATGGATGAAATAACGAAGTTTGGAAGTTATGTGGAGAAATTAAACTTAGATTAATATATGATTGTTTAAAAAAAATGTATATTAATCTCTAAGTTTAAACTTTATATTTGTGTAAAAATGATAAATAGATGTAAAAACCGCATTACATTGCACTTTATCCAAGAATATTCTTGCAGGCATTGCCCAATAAGACTATTATGTTAAAGGAGTAAAGAAGTTTACAAATAGATCTAAATACATTATATCATATAGAACTATGTACTCAACGTTGAAAAATATTGCTGGCATGTAGCAGTGCATTATTTTTCTAAAAAATGGTGAATTAAACAAAAGCAATATTATTGTGAAATATTGCCACTATATTTAATACATACTAGAGATAACAAGCTAGAATAACTGATAGTATGGTGAGCTAATTGAAGAAGTGTTGTTTGTGAAAACTAATTCATCACTTAATGTATCAAGATGGCATACAACTCTTATCCTATAAAATAAGCAATGCCAATATTAAACAGAGTATAATAAAACATCCAAAACTTTTGAGTATTTGCACAATGTATTTCTATAATCTATTGTTTAAGAGAATTAAAAATATGTATATTGACACAAAATTCATTTGTCTAAATAAAACGGAAATTTTTATAAATTGCAAATAGGTATGTTTGTATATACATTGTGATCAGTTGATACAATATTTTGCCAAAATTCATTAATGTGCAAATGTGATTTTTGTTTTAGGCCTCATATTTTAAGAAAGCAGGGTGTATCTATGAATCTAATGATGTTCAGATATGTGAGATCTAATTTTATTAAACTGAAGATCATACAAAAAATATTTTTCCAAGAGAATTGCATTTATGCTTGATGGGTAAAGAAATCTGGAAAATAGTGGCTAAGAAAGCATTTAGATTTCTTAATTTTGATCCTGAATAAAAGCTAATGTAAGGAGTTATATGGCTAGCAAAGTATTGATTTACATTTTTTTATCAAATCTCAAACCCAAAATTTGCACTTTTTTATAGAGATGTATTTAAGTAAATGAAAATGATCAAATCTCTGTTGAAACAGTATATTCCTTTCCTCATATCTGTTTCACTTATTTTTCTCCAGAGTCACATCTATGTCAGGTTTAAACCCCCTTCAGTACATGTATATATGCATTAAGTTATATAGGTATTATCGCACACATATGCATGGATAAATGACTATAATATCAATTTATGTACATATATTGCGTTTATATTTCTTTTTCTAAATAATATTTTTTATAAAATTTGTTTTATTTAAAAAGAATGTACATTTTAAATAAACTCTAAATAATAAATAATATTTTGGTTTTGTTTAAAAGGAATTTACATTTTGAATAGCATGTGGTATTTTGCAGATAAAAGCTAGAGCAATTCTCAATTCTGATCGAATAAACCAGAAACAAAACCGCCATTTGACAAGGTTATCTAAATGGTGTCTAAAACAATATCATTTTTTTCCAAACTCATTACAATTGTAATGAATCGCTTTTCCAGACTAAAACCGTTAAAAGTTTTAAGCAAAAGATCAAAATTGAACAAGCTCTAGTAAAATTTAACAGGGAAATTAAACACATGAGCTTTAAAATTTCAAAAGGAGGGGAGGGATTCTAAGTTAAACAACTGGCTAGCTGGTCTTGATCTGAAAAATGTATAAATAAGGCAGATTTCTTACTGCAGGGGGTTCTTGTTATAAACTTTTGTGGAGAGTTGTACTGTGCCAACTTGGACTGCTGTCTCTCTGTTCCGAGATGGTAATTCCTACCCATCCCTGCATGCCTAAGGGCGTGCTCATCATCGTAGAGAAGGGAAAACCTTCCAGCAGACTGCTGCAAGAAGAGATCATAAACCCATCCTGAGTAGAATGCCACTACACCACTGTTTGATGTACCTGCATTACAAGCCATTACCAAGAAGACCAGTAATGTTCCTTTAAAGACTGCAGAACTCTATAAACCTATAATCTAAGCTAGCTTATTCACTATAAAGAACGTTCTATATAATTTCTCAAAATTCTTTTATTTAAATCATTTGTAAAAGAAACTGTGCTAAACTTGCCTAAAGTAATATATATATATTGTAAATCATTATTGTCAATCTTCTGTCTTAAAATCTGTAATTTGTTTCTAAAAATAACTATGAAATCGTTTATAATTTAACCATGTAAACTTGCCTGAATTCGTTTATAAATTAAAAGACTTTACTTTTTGTAATCTGTAAATATTTGCAATCGGTTATCTTAAATTTCTAAAAACTGCGGTCATGCCTAGATTTTTTTTACATTTATTCTGTTTAAATTTAATATATGTTATAATATGCCTATCTTTCGAAACAGCGAATAATTATTAACTAACTTACAACGGAGATAATTAAAATCTCCCTTTTGAACATTTTAAGAACGCTGCTTGGCATATTAAATCGGTTTCGAAATATTATTAGATAATAAACGATCGCTATGCGCTCGTTATTGTCATGATAATATATATATAATAAATTGCAAGGTTTGCTTAGTCAGTTTTTATATATTATGAGTTTTGATATATATTAGTTAGAAAGAATATACTGGTTAGAGATGATATTAAAGTATATTTCCTAATGTTTGTTAATTCCCATCAAAGATACATTCCCTCCTTAATTGCGATTATATATATGAGATTCAGGATTTTAACTAGACTATAATATAATTTAAGTCCTTTTTATTAGCATAATTATAAGGCTAGTGAAGAGCTGGGTTGTGTTAGTTAGACAGATAGAACCTATCTGTTTGAGGCGCGGTTAATTAATTATACGCGGACGTATTGCTCTTTTGTGTGTGCATTGCGTGTCTTTATACAGTACACTTACGTGTGTTTAGGTTTTGCTGCACCTTTTAAATGGGTTTACGGTGATAGGCCGCCCCATTCTTTAGTTCAGGTATGGCTATCTTTCTTAAAACTGGAACGCAAGGGTCCAAACCATTTTTATAAAGCCAATCCGAGTTCCTGAACCTATATGTTCTTATATAAATGGCAGCAACGTCCAGTATCAGGGTAACCAAGCATTTGATGCTGAAGCTCCTGAATAATTGTTCACTCGCACTGCAAACTTATTTTCAGTATTCATTATAATAAATTGTTTTTCTCTTCACTAGTGAAAATGTGAATCTAAAAGTAACCAGTTCTTTTCCTCTATATTAGATTAATTATTCAGCTTTAGACTGAAGCTTGAATCTTGGTTATCAGGTTGAATCATGGTCTTGAGCTTATTTATTTACTCACACTATTAATATATCTAACAGCCACCTTAGAGCTGTATGTATTCATCATTTCATGTTTCTTCCTGTCCTATGCCAGCTCGCAGGTTAAATTAAGACTGAGTGTGACTTCAGAAATGTCACTCATAAGGTGTTAAATCACGAAGTACTAGCAAATGAGTTGAAGTCTGGTTGGATTAGAGATCTCACCACCTCAATCCCGGTCAGCTTTGGTGTATTTTGCCTGGACTCTGGATTTTGTTGCATGCGTGTACAAATCTGACTGTTACACTGCATATCATAGTCTTTACTGATGAGGGGGATGGAAGAATGAAAAAAAAAAATTTAACAAAAAATGAAATTTTATTACAATAACCATGAAATCATTCTAAATAACTTATTTGCTATTTGTTTAGTTATCATTAAAGATATTGTTTTAATATATACAACACTAAAACACTTCATTCTTATTGTTAATTATTTATATTTTTTCACAATTTTATAAAAAATTAAAAAAAAAATGTGATTTAATGTATTTTTCAATATGTGAATTTACAAAATTAACTTTGCAAAAGAAAAACATCAAGTAAACCTTTTAAAATGCAGAAAATAAAACTTGATAATTAAAAAAAATTAAAGACAAAATTTTATAAAAAATTTTTTTAATGATTTAACTTCAGTCATATTGAAGTACAAGTTATTTTAAACTAAAACTCTTTTACATATATGCATGAGTGAAAGAAACAGGTCTTAAACACAAAGAAATATATATATATGTAAAAAGGACAACTTTACATTTGAAAAAAGTAGGTCACACTGCACACACACACAAATTATTTTTTTATAACTCTGATGACCTATAATTTTTTTTTAATAATTAGATCTACCAATTATAATAAAATCATACAAAACAAACTTCAAAGTTTTTATCTATTGAGCAGGAAATTCATTTAATGCTAGTGGTGGAGATCACATGCAAAATATTCAAATACTCAAACTCTTAACTATATATGTTGCAGCATATCTGCATCAATTCTTTCGACTGCAGCAGTGATTTTTTTGCTTATGGACAAGTAATCATAAGGGCTATTGAGATATAAAACTATCATATAATTATAATGATGCACTATACCACAAATGCCATCTACTGTTACTCAGAAAAAAACTACATTTCCCTTCGAAATGATGCTTGTCCAATATTTCCAAAACCTTCAGACTACTTTTTATTTCAGATTAAAACTTGTTAACACAACTTAAAAACATGCTAAATTAAACAATCAAATTATAATCAGATTCTTGTTAAATTAAAAAAATGGGTAAAGATATCAATATACTATTTGCTCAATATTAAAAAGACTTGTATGTTTAAAAATAATAAGTACATCATTTTAAAAAGTTATACATTATACCCTCAAACAATTAATAAACAAAATTAATGATAAGTTGATAAAACTTACTGCTTGATAAGCTAGGATAAATTGCTTTTTTGAAATAAATTTGTTTTTTGTTTTTTTCATCCCAACTAATTAATTTATATATCAACATTAGATATACATATTTAGTTATAAAACAAAAAACTCCTTAAAAACAACAATGATATAAAACTATTTGAATAGGGTATTACCTTCAGAGGGACATTTTATAATGGTAGCAGATCTAAAGAAATTGATATTTTATACTAGAATTATTACAAGAATTCTGTACAATGAAGTTTTTATTCAAGATAGTACCAATCATAGAAAATAACTTAAAAAATAGTGATATCTAACCTTTTTTATTCAAGAGTTGTATTCAAAGTTACATTCTTTTGTAGGCCACTATGAATGATTTTACAGTGTTCAATTATGCTAAAGTGGAGACAAATAAAAGTAAATTATTATTATATTTCATTATAATATCCAAATGTCTACATACACTGGGAAAAAGTTTCCATTTTAGGCTATTTAAATATACATTTGCTAAAGCACACACAAACATTAATAAAGATTTAACTCCATTGATCCAGGACTCTTGCATTTTAGGCTTTTCCCAATTAATGATTTTATCACATAAAAATGGGCCACTTAATAATAACCTTAAGAATAAATTATAGAGATTTAAAAATATTACATTTATTAAACAAAAATTAAATATAAACTTATTAAATCTGTGCTTATGCAAAATGTTACTTCTCCATTACCTTTTAAATATTTTGATCACTGTTTCATGTAATTTAATCTCTACTGGAATACTTCATTTATAAGGCTGATATAAAAAAATTTGAGCATATTTAAAGATACTATAATTTTTTTCAGAGAACCTATTTGTATTCCAAGTGCAGAAGATGAAAACATGTTTTCAACAGAATGATGCAACTATTGGTATAGGCTAGGAAAACATTTGGGTCAGCATTTTCCTGGTTATGATCTTAAGATTATTGCGATGTACACCAAATTTGATGATACTTCAATTTTTTCCTTAGAATTTATTTGGTAAGTTGTGAACTTCTGCCAATTATATAAACATTTAACATAAAATTCTTTAGAAACTTTGGAAAAGTTAAATGTGAAAGTGTCCAGGAATAACTTTAGTATAGCACTTCAATCCTCTGTCACCCTATATTAACAAAATAAAAATTCATTAATTTTGCCATGTGGCAAATGTACTTTTCTATAATGCTCATTTGACTTAAGTAATCACTGTTGCATAGAATAGCAATTTTAATTTTATATCTTCTGTCACATACAGTTGATGACCCAGTGCTATATTAATTATCACCATATGCATAGAACTACTTTAACCCAATTTACCAGTAATATACCTTCAAATCAATGAGGGTTGATGTTTGATACCATTATTAGTATTTACAAATATAATGCACATCTAGAAGCACAAATGGCACTTTTATTACAATATCTGTATGCTACATAAGTTATATTATTTGGACATTATGAAGATTACTATTAACTTTGTCTGGATTAAATAAGATGTCAAATTATGCAGTCCCAGATTAACAGAATACTGATCAACATTAAAATCATTATAGCAATATTTATCCTGTATATATGCATTTAAATATTGTATAAATATAATTTGTAAAATTATTTTATTTAATAAAGAAATAATAATCACTACTGAAAAATATAATTAATTTAAATATGGCAATTAAAGCATAATTAAGTAAGTATATTTATTTGTTTATCTTACTAAAATGTTAAAAGTCACTGCATTATATTTTTGGACAAGATTTACATATCAGCTATATATATACACACATACACAACAAAATCTTGGGTAAACATGAAATTATTTTATTCATTAAACTTCAAAAATATGATTTATGTTTGATTTATAATTAAAGAAAAAAAATGCTTATTTTTACATGATTATTGAAATAATTAACAAATAATATATTTATAAATAACAATAAAAAAAGTAACAAAATTTTAAAATGTGCACTCAATTGTCAAATCTAGATAGTAAATTATTTTAAGATTTAAAAGATACATTTGTTAAACCAATACCAATTTAAATTAGAATATCTTTTTATGATCAATACCTAAACCACACTTTCTTGTCATTCCATTCACCTTGATTCATAGTATTCATTCTAGAATCCCGCCTTTCCATTTCTTTATTGGTATTCACCCCATTGCCCATCTGGGTACTTAAAACAGTTTTATCAGCTAGTTTTTCTCTTTATGTCAAATATCTTTTTATGCCCAATGTCTAAACCATACTTTCCCGCCATTCCATTTGCCTTGACTTTATAGTATTTATCTCTTGTATTCATTCTAGAATCCTGCTTTTCCATTTCTTTATTGGTGTTCAATTCACCCCATTGTCTGTCTTGTTACTAAATAGTTATATCAGCTAGTTTTTCTCTTTATGTCATCTATGTCTACAATTAGAGATGACCATTCTTGTCACATAGTTAATCAATGAAAAAGTGAAGAAAATTTAAAGATGCTATATTTTATAGTGTTAAGGAAAAAAAATCTAATAAATAAAAAGCATATAATTCAGACATCTAAAAATGATTAGCATTACAAATCCATTCAATAGGCCAAAGTAAATAATTTTTTCTCATATTCCTCAGCCAAGAATCAATCAAAATTATTAGTTTACAGATTGACTATTCAGAGCAGTATTAAGACATACAAAATATTTTTTTCTTATCTTAATACAGTTCTTACAATTACCTCACCATAACAATGTCAGATCTAGAGCGTAAACAATCATTTTGTCAAGTGACACATTTTGAAGTGTGATGTTGATTTGGCATGCAAAGATAATAATGAGAGGCTATATATCCAATTTATTTGAGGAAGCTATAGTTTTATAAGGTATACTTTTACATTTACTCATTTTGTTTTATTACAAGTTGCACATTAAAAAAAAAAATGTTTGTGAAAATCTAATGCATTATTTCACTATTCCATAAGCTTGAAATTAGTCAGGGAATATTGAATAGAACAGCACTAGATAGGGATGACGTGTATTAGTTATTAAAGCTTACAATATGTGGCATTGAGGTCTGAAGAAAAAGTATGCTGCTCAAATAGCAATGAATAAGCTGAAGTCATGGGATAATCATATGAAGAATAATTATATAAAAGTGATGGATTGAAATGATTTTGGGGAAGATAAGAGTTAGAAAAATAAGAAATGTTACAAGCAAAAGATTTATATCTTTCAAAAAAAATAACGTGATAAAAATGAATGAATGATTTGAAAATTATAATTTAACTTTGAAAATATATACATTTCAATTAGATTACATATTTTAATATAGAAAAAATTTAGAAATAGTATTAAAAGTGCAAGTTTTACCATAGAATATATATATACCTGGGTCTCTTTTTACGCAGATTTATTAAACGCGATTCACGTTTCTCCGGAAGTCGAACTCCGATAATGCGCTATTACTTTAAATAATAAATTTCTCACACTTACGTTATATTGAAAGTAATAGCACATTATTGGAATTCGACTTTCATCTTAGTAATTTCAATATTTTCAGTGCTTTATAATAGTAAGATTTTATGCAATAATGAAATTAAAATCATGATTTCCATATTTTATGTATACACACATTAAATTTTACAAGATTATAATGTAAATTTGTTCAAACATTGTGCGTGTTAATTTTGCATTTTAAATCACATTCTGTTTTTGCTTTTTAAAAAAGAACGTAATCAATTATTAATCATTTAGTGTCCGCAAGTTTATTTTTAAAAGCAGTGGGCACAATTAAAATTGAAAATTAAAAAATTAAAGACAAAAATAAGAATTTAATTTTTAGTTGTTAGATTAATTACCAATTACGTTGACACCAGAAATCCATTAACACAACATGAGAGTGACGTTGGCACTAGTTGTATTTCTTCTTGTGAAGAATCTGATTTTTTACCAGTTTGCAAACGAACCTGTTTATCGGCAAATGGCAATAATAATTAAAACGTGTATTAAAAAATGTAAATTACTGTAAATTATGCATAAAAATATATTGTTTTGAATAAAATTAAATATTATAGTTAAAAAAAGTTTGTCTTGTATCAATTTTTTTCAAATTTGAAATTTTTTATTAGTCATATTTTATTTCCTTATTTTTTTTTTTGCGCAAATTTTAAAGTAATTTCACATTGGTGCTTTGCTTTTACGCGATTTTTGAAAAATCACAGTCCGTATCTCCCCTTTTTCAAGGTAAGTTACGTCTATTTTTGCGCGATTTTGTTTGCACGTTTTCTGAGGAACCTATTTATCGCGGAAAACGAGACCCAGGTGTATATGTTCTTGGATCATAATTTAATAGTTGTAAAACTCAGATTATGTTTTAAAAAAATATCATAAGCTGATTCAAAACAAAAAAAAAAGGGGGCTATTGATAAATTAAAAATAATATTAGAAAAAATGTTCCAATTTGTTAGATAAAAAGGAAAAAATATGTATCAAAAATAATAATTAGTAATTGTTGAAGTAAATTTAAGTAAAAAATATTCAAACAAAATTTAATATTTACTAAAGAATTATGAGAAAAAAACTACAATCTTGGCTTAGCAATAAAATAAATGAAAGATGATAAAAAAAAAAATCCTATAAACATGTACTAATCAAATAATTTATCGCTTAGTTATATAATATTTAAGCATCAGAAATCGTTGAACTTTAGTTCTCAAATCCAGGCATATCTACCACTGCACTAAATCATACAAGGCAAATTATGCATAGAAAGTTTAATACTGAGATGTGAATCAATTAGAGATTGGCTAGAAAGGAAATTAAGAGATTGAGAAATTACAAAAGCTAGTTTAATACAAAATAAGTTTTAAAATGAGGTTCATATAAATGAATCAATAATTGATGAGGAATAGTAAATTATTAATGACAAACAGATAATTGCCAAATTAAAAAAAAATATTTTATAAGCTTTCATCTACATTAATTGGAAAAAAGCCAGATAAGTAAGAATAAATCAAGTTTTAACTGAAACGAATTTGGAATTGATGAGACTTCAATTGAATTACTAATAGTTTTAAAGGAAAAGAATTTCAAAGAATAAATTGATGTTTGAAATATAATCATGAAAGGAAAAATTGGTTGATTTTCTTTTCTCTCAACAGTTATGATTTCAATAAAGACGTAAAGCAAAGAAGTATAAAGATTTTAAAATAATAAGTGTAATTCACCCATATACCTAAGATACGATGAGGATCTCAGGAAATTTCTAATAGATTAAAAGTTTTATTTGAGAATAGTTTGAATTTAGCAAGGATATAGCTTATGGAATGATGATAATTTTTTTGAAAGATATATAGACAAAAAAAAAAAGTTTTCATATTTGAAGTTTTACCTATCTACAATACAGGAAAATAGTGAATATAAAAAAATTAAATAACAGAAATTTTAATTTTTTATATTTTCAATTTTTTGTGGTCTCAATGCATATATAACACACATATTGAGTGTGTGAACATGTTAAAAATGAACATTGTAATAGAGTTCATTATTAAATGTTAATTTTGGTGGTAGTTGAGGAAGTGAGCATACTGCCGCCGTCAGATGGCGCTGTGACACCATCAATAACCGACCTGAAACCTGCAAGTGATAAATTTATTTACGAAAGTGGCTGAAAAATGACAAATAAAAAAAAAATGTTGGTATTCCAATGTTGCTGATAAAATAATTATTGTACTCTTGAAAAACCCAAATTAAAAAATATTTATTAGGAAATGAATTTCTAAGATTTATATCCTTCTTAAAAAAAAAAAAGATACAAAGCAAAGATATTGTATAGACTAATTTTATACATGTAAAAGATATTAAGTGAGATTAGTTTTGCTAATGAAGCTAGCACTAAAGAAACAGAAAAATTCAAAAATTGCAGTGTTACGATAGTACTTGCAAATAGTAAGGATTAGATAGAATTTGTAATTTTTGATAAAAATAAATATAGAGTGATGAAAATAACTTAAAAGATGAAACTATAAATTATTGGACAGGAAATTACAAAAAATAAATTGCAATGACTAAATTAGTTTTTAATGAAAAGATTTTTTTTTTTGTAAGCTATTGAAATTAAAGAAAAAAAAGTAGATAAGTGTTTTATTTTGAGAATAGCTTTATAGTGAGCAAAGATATGATTATTAGAAAAAGCATTCAGATTATATGATATTGAGGTTTGAAGAAAAGAATGACTAATAAACAATATACAATACAAGCAATTTTCTCCAAACAATATTACCACCTAAGCAAGTTGTAGTATTCAATAAATGCTAGAAAGTTAGTGCATTAAAATACCTTTCTAGTGCCTACTCATCCAATATTCCCAGACTAGTTTCTAATTTATGGTTTTATTAGTGAGGAGCCTTAAATATGAGAGCATTGCACCTAGATCATTGGATCTAGTGCATCCCTCCAGATCCAAGGCTCATCACTGATGAAAGCCATAAGCTAGAAACTACCCTGAAGATATTGGTTGAGTAGACACTAGTTAGGGATTTTGATGCACTAAACTTCTAGCATCTATTGATTTCTATGACTTGCACTAGTTTGGCAAAATTGTATGGTGAAAGTTGCTACAACAGAGAATATAAACACAAGAAATGGTAGTCATCTGATGTTATAATGGTTTAGTATAGATTAAAGTGAACGATTATTTATTTAAGAAAAGAAGTAAGATATTGTGATTGTGGAGAGATAAAATGCATAAGAGAAAAAAAAAGTTAGTTGATAATTTTGAGATAATAGACGAGATATTTTAAAGAAAAGAGCATGGAAATAATATGACTTGATGCCAAGGATCTGCTTTCTGGCAGATAATGATGATAATAGAATAGTATTGTATATGTATAATATTTTCAATTTTTTTTATTTCTCTATTCCAAATTGTTATACAACTTGATTTGTTAGATGAGAAAATAAGTGTAAAAAATTCAAATAAAATGTCTACTTTATTAAATATTACTCCTAAATATTTATAATTAGCACAAATTTGTTTTCTTTTTCATTTTCTATAAGAAATCTATTAAAATCTGTTCCTATGCCTAAATATTTTTTTTCTATATTTATTGCTAAACTCCAATCTTTGTACTTCTTTACCAATCTCTGCAATTTATTATATTCTCATTATTTTTTATCATTAACCACCACTTATAAATTAGATATATAAAGATATGCAGTTGTACTCCCATTTCCTGACATTTTTTCTATGCACGCATATATATTTTTATAATGATAAGAGCCACACCAGTAATTTATCTAAGATTCTTATTGTAAATGATTCTGATATTGTTTTCTTTCTATACAAAATTTAAAATCTTTATGAAAGTCTTGTACACTTTTCAACATTGGGTGACATTTAAATAGCTCACTGCATAACAAAAATGTAAATTTGATTAAAATTATGCTTTTATTTTTTTATATTTACAATTAATTGATATTTCATAATGTTCTCATGTGAGATATCTATTTTATTTGCTAAATAAGTTTAATAACAATAATCCTTGAGTTTTATCCTAGTTATTACCTTCAGATGTTTTTATATAATTACACCCGCCTTTTATTAAATTTCAAATTCACAGACATGAAAATGACAGAAGCCAAGTAAAAATTATACATATTGATGAACCCAATACTATAGATAACCTTTTTTAAAGTGAAAAAAGAAATTAAATATTTTTCAATAAAATGAAGTCTAACTTACACAGACCATTAAAGAGTTACATATGTGTACGTGCACATTTTAATTATATTTAATTTTATTACTCTAAATTATTGTTACATTAAATGGTCCCTAATAATATGAAGGAAAAAAACAATATGCTAAATAACACTAATATTAAAAAAAAAAATGGAAAAACTAATATTTTCACTATGAAGCTAGAAATGAATTCTTATTCCAAAACTTTATAACTTATTAATAATTTAAATGTGCTGCAGAATGAAAAATAAAATATAAAGACCTGCTTCTTCTGATTATGGAGTAGTTATATATACATGTATATGTACAAGAATATACATGTAACACATGCAGACATACATAAATCATTCCAAAACTAAAATAACAGTAGACAAAGTAAATATTTATTGTCATTAGTTTTTGATTAACTACTATAATCAAATTTGTTGCAGCCACATTATATTCTCTTTTTGTGAACATAATAATTTTCGTCATCGTAATCATCATCCTCAGGATCGGGATCAGAAGGTAAATACTCATCAGTACTGCTTATTTCGTCTTCAGACTTATCTATTATTGAAACTCTAGCTTTTCTTTCTCGCAACATATAAGAATGAGGATTCCTTTCTGTTTCCGATTTACTTCCATCATTACTTTGGGACTCAGAATTTTCAGGTATACTGTATCTTCTATTGTACCTTTGATATTTTCGTTTCCTGGCACATTTCTTAGATTGTCTGGGTCTTCCTCTTCTGTTTTCTTCTAAATATAACTTACATCTATTCAAATGAAGTTTTAAATCATTCACTGAATGTACAACAAAATTACAATAAGGGCAAGGAATATCTACGTTTGATAGTTCTATAATATCAGAGCCACTTTTGAAAGACTTTTCAGTAGATATTATAGAATCATTTTCTTGAAAACTTTTTTCTGATAAATTATCAACTGTTTCACATATAAGTTTAAGACTGCAAGATGACGAATCATCAGTTTTGTGATTAACTATAATGTTACTTCGTTTAATAGATTCATGAACTTTTTTATGTTGTGAAAGATGTTCAAACGTTTTAGCCATGTAGCCACAAAAATTACAACATAGTTCATGGTTAACATTATCCAAATGAAATTTTAAACGTTTTTGGGTAAGAAATGCTCTATGACAAGTAGTGCACACAAATGGCCCAATCTTCACATCTTTTTTAAATCTTTTATGTTTGCATTTAGTGAAATGCTTGTCTAACAGTTGTTGTTTAGTACTTATAAAGCTACATTGATTGCATGCCCATAGAAAATTTTTCAGAAATGGAGAAAATTTATTATTATTATGTGCAATCTTGTTGTGAACATACCAATAAAGTAAAATAGATGTTGAATACTGGCAATCAGTACAGATGAATTTATGATCACAAGTTTTACAGTGTTTATGAAGTTGAGAAAATGATATAAATTTTTGATTACAACTTAAGCATTTTAAAGCACTTTTCTTTTCCATTATTCGGATTGCATTTAAAGTAAATGAATGAAATTTAAATTTCCAATTGAATAAAAACATAGAAACACTTCTATAAAATAATTTTGGAAGGATTTGTTCTTGACAACGTAAATTGTGTAAATGAAATAAACGTTCAACATGAGTGGAATAATTACATTTTTCACATATCAAATAATGACTGCTGTCAAACTGATGCTTAACTAAGCTTGCTGTATATTTGAAGTTTTTATTACAAATTTTGCAAACATGCTTTTTGCATACATTTTTCAATAAAAGATTATTTTTAATTTCTTTTTTCTCAGGCATTTCATTTTTAACTTTATTACATTGAGATGTATGTTTACTTAATTTGGATTCAGTGTTAGTTCGTGAATAGCACTTTGGACAAACAAAGCAAAAAACTTCTTCATTATTATGTTTTTCAACATGACTTCTAAAACTAAGTGAAAAATATGTTTCAAAAGGACATTTTGGACATTTAAAAATTTTAATTTTCAAATTTCCAGGAAGAGGAGTATTATGCTTTTCATAATTGTGAATATTAAATAATCTATAATAAAATGATTTGAAATTGCAAAGATTACAACAATGATAATGATTCTTAGCTATTCTATGAATCTGCAATTCATTCACTGATGTAAAATCTTGATTACAGGTATCACAGGTATTCACTTTAATTTCTACAGCTTTACATGTATTTTGTGACTTAGATAAATTAGAATGTACAGACTTAATATGTTTCATGATGTTAATTCTTAAAAATGCTTTATATTTACAGAAATTACAACGGAAACAATTTTTAGTTTTAAAATTTTCGCATGAATTAGAATTAATATTTTTACAGTTATTATGATAAGTTAGAATGTGGATTCTTAAACTTAATCTAGAAAGAAAACTTTTAGAACACTGTTCACAAGAATGTAATTTTTTCTTATCAGGGTGCTCCTCTTTATTATGACTTTTTAAATTAACCATATCACTAGCGATGAATGGACAGAAGCTACATTTATCTAAAATTCGCATGAGTTTTTTTGGTAAAGATTTTTTATGCTCAGATACGGAATGAGAAAATAATGAATGTAAATTATCTGCATGAAAATTACAATCAAAACACCAAAGTTGATGGGATTGATTTAAAATATGATCTCTCAATTGAATATATGAACTGAATTTAACTTTACAATCACTACATACATAAATACATGTATTGAGAAAATATTTCTTAGGTTTTGCCATATCAGCATCACTTTTTTCAACTTTAATTTCTAAAATTTTGCTTTCTTGATTAGGTTTTTCAGACTCACTTTCTTTTTTCTGAGTAGTATCAATTTCAAATTTAATTATTTTGAACTTATGTGATTCTGAATGAACTTTTAACTGATGATGCTTAATTTTGATATTTTCATTAAAATAAAAACTACAATCTTCACATAAAAATCCAATATTCATATTTCCTTTAGGATGCAATTCTTCTTGACTAACATCATTTTCTGAGTTTATATACTGAAACCAAACTGTTTGATAAAGTGAAAAATTCTGATGGGTTTTTAGGTGATCTTTAATTTTTAATTCTTCATGAGAGTAATAATGGCAGATGTAACAAATGTATGCACTCTGCCAAGTAATATTTTCTGGGTCTGACTTAACAATTAAGCAATTGGAGTTATCATCATCGCTGTCAGATAGCAAAATAACAGGTGGAGGTGGTTTACTATTTTCTGGTTGTGATATTTCAATAATACTATCTGAAGCATCCATGAGAAGTTGTTCCAAATGATTTGTCAAACAGTGATTAATAACATTGCTTTTTTCAGAACTACTAAAAGTACATATAAAACAATTAATCACTTTCTGTTTCATTTCTAAAGCATTATTCTGTCTAAAATTTGAACAAGCAGTCATTTGCAAATTTAGAGTGACTTCATCTGTTACTCTATGGACGGTTATTAGATGATCAGAGAAGGCATCAGGAGAGCAGACAAAATCACAGAAAGAACATTTAGCATTAGCCGATTGTGAATTGCCAATTATTGATGTATTTGTGTCACACTGTTTTGAAACAAGTTCCATTACCTGAGGATGTTGCTGCTGGACATGATCTATTAATTTCTGCTGAACTGCAAATTTGAGATTGCAACAGGAGCAGGTAAGACTTGCAGAAATGTCTTCATATAATGTACTATCTTTAAGAGGATGTGCTGACTTGGTAATAGCTGTCTCATTCGACTGAAAAAAATCTACAATAGGTGTAGGTTGACTTAGATCGGAAAGAACTGTGACTATGCTGTTAGACATTGTATAAATTATTATAATGCACTATTATTAGAAAACTGGAAGATGTGAACAATCTGAAGAAAAATGCTTGCGGAATTGTCAATACTCAGTTTCATACAAGAACATGATTTACTTGTATTCATATCAGAATGGGAATAAGTCTTTAAATTTTGATTTAGTAGTCAACCTGAAAAAAAAAAAAAGTAGATTAATGAAATAACAAAAGTTTACCTTAACAAACATTTACATTAATGAATAAACTTAATTTTACAAAGTACTAATTGATGTGATAGCTTCTTGTGAGATCATGTGACAGATCATATTGAGTTTCAATCTAGGAATCTGTCATTCTATTATAAATCTCACAGGGCATTTGATAATATAAACCAATGCTAATACTATATTTATATAGGGTCAAACTATTGGAAAGTTGCTATTACTATGCACAGACAAAAATAATAAAAGTAGTTTTTGACAATTTCCAAGGAAAATAAAAACAACCATCAGCCAAGTGAGATATAATTATGTATTTTGAGGCTTGGATATCATTTGATCTCATAAGCAAAGGTCCATATAGTTATATATAGCTGCAAATTATAAAGCTTTATAAGCAATACAACAAAAAGTTTATTAAAAAATGTTTTCTACAAGAGAATCTATCTTTTATGAATTATAATGACTTCTAACTTCAATATAGTTCATTTTTAATAGTTATCACCAAGAAAAAATGTGAAATAAATGTGTTAGTCATATCAAGCATAAGAAAAAAGTAATCATATGACATTTTAGAATACACTATTCTACTGTGAAATAATTTAAATTATGCAATTGGACAAGCAGGTGATTTTAAAAATTTTGCAATTTTTTATTTAGTATGGTAAAAATAAAAAAGCATTAATGGAAAAACAGATACTTTATTTACTAATTTTTCTTTTAGAAAATAAAGCAGATTATCTAGAAACCACTATTAGGTCTATATACATATACATTGATTGCATCACCATGTGATATCCCATGATTTTACTTGCTAAGAATCAAAAATACACGATAAAAATATCATGTTATTTAATTAAAGAATGACAAATTCAATAAAAAATAAAATCAATATTGGCAAATATCTTAAAATACCACAAAAAAGTTTACAATTTTATTAGCAAAGTTTCTAATGTAACAAATTATTTACAGTTGGCCGAACATATTATAGCTTGTTAGGTGAGATCAAATCAGACTTAAGATCATGTGAATGACATTCTTCAGTCTCATCTTTTATTTTCACGCTCTTCATTCACATATCTATTACTATAAAAACAGAATCATGCATCTCTTTATTATTTTCTTCTTAAGCACCAATCTAACTATGCATTAAATTTCTCATGAATCAGCTTGTTTCATAATATGATCAAAATAAGTCAATTTCTACTTGGTTACTCACGGTTCAAATAAAAATTCAGGTAGCAGTTTAATAAAGGTCAATAGTTAAAAATTAATCTGAAGATTTAAATATGATTACCAGCTAATGTCATTAGACTAAATATTGTAAAACCGAAGGCAGGAGATAGATATATGTTTATTGATGCACAATAGCCAAAAACTAGTTTGGAAATTTAAATATGGCAGTCATTTAATATACATTATTAGCTTAATATAGAAGGCTCTAAAGTTAATAACAGTGGATTTAGATACTTTTTCATGCTACAAATTAAAAATTTAAAGCAGTCTCCTACAAAATCCAAAAAATAATAAAACATGAAAGTACTTCCTCAGTTTTAAATGGTAATTAAAAGTAATGACTCATGAAAATAATATCAGAAATTATTAAGACAGCAACCAAACAATTTAGACACTCAAAATAAATCAGTATAAAAAAGATTTTTTAATTTCTTTTTTAAAAAAGCAGCCACCAAAGTAAGATAATACTACTAAAAATTATAATACTAAAAATTGAGATTAATTTATTGTAAATTTAACAGTGCTATGTCAAGTGAATCTACCTATTATTTATTACTTTTTTTCTTTATAATATTACAATATTTTGCAAACAAATAATTTTTTGATATCTAATCTTTAGCTTGAAGCCACAATAATGACAGACACACCAATTATAGAAATTCCTTAATACCTTTTGAGACTAAATTAAGCTTTCTACAGATTCTCAGTAGTCTAAAGAATTGACTTTATCGTTATAGTTGCACTTTATTAAGTGTAGATATTGATAGCATTTGGCATATTAATAATTTTAAAGCAATACCTTTTTTAATTATAGACTAATGATAAAGTCAAATTTTTTGAAATCTGTTACCAAAATTATTTTGTAATTTATATTTCACTCATCATAATCTGTTTATAAAATATTGTTATATATAATTACTTCTGAGCTATTGGTAAATCTAAATAATTTATTATCATCTATTAAAGTTTGGGTCTGCTAATTTCTTCCAAATCTTCCTATTGTATTATTCTTAAACAACATAATTATTCCTTTCCATATATTATGTATCATTTTTTTTTACCTTTTCTTTATATTACATTCTCTGACTAAAGGTAGATTGAGCAGATTGATGTAATTTAAGAGGAAGAGGACATTATGGTCAAATAACAATATTTGCTTATCACAGTTTGTTCTTACAAATTAGGCATTTTTAAAATAAAATTCAAACAATTCAATATTTGGATATATTTTTGATTTCTTTATCTTTAAATACATATCCAATTCAATTTCTATCCCAATGAATAGTATTTTCCCACTTATTCTTCATCAAATATATTTCTAGTCATATTCTTTCTATTTCTTTTCCATTCTGCTCCAATTTAAATTCCATTTTTGAAGAGAAGAGTGTAATAATCATGAAGTCGTCAATCTGATGATTAAATTCCACTAACATCTAGACAGATCATATCTAAATAGCTTTATTATTGAATCTGAAAAAAGAAATTCATTTGTCCATTTTTTAACCAAAAGAGAATTTTATTTGAGATAGGTCTTAGGAGAAATTTCATATTGAATTAATATTAAGTCTCAGCTATTTAATAGGTTTTTTCATATTTTTTATAAGGCAACATGTTTTCTAATATCTGATATCCACATATCTTTAATGTTAAAAATCACAAAACCACTGCAACAAAGTAGATCCCTGAGTGTGCCCATAATATTTTTCAGACTAATATTTAATTGAATATCCAAAAGTTTAGTGTGGACATCTTTTCTCCAAAAAGGGATACAGTATACGCAAATAAAACATGCTAGTACCAAAAAAAAAAAAAAAAACCTTTCTTACATTAACATTTTCTAGTGATTGGTCTAAATAAATAAAGAATACAGACTGATATTTTATAAAACACCATTGCTTACCTATAGTGATGATTTTATTATTTCTAAAAGCTTTCAACAATTTACTTTTAATGTTTTATAAGTTGTCATAAGACAGATTTCAATTTAAATTTGTTACTGGGAAAATGTCTAATATAAATTTATGATTTTTCAGATGCAATGTGAAAAATTGTTAGTATATTGTTCAAAACATTACAGCAACAGATGATAAGATCAGAACTCAAAAAAAAATTTGATATATTTTTTGCAATCATTTATGGACTTTATCATTTGTGAGCAAAACTTAGTGTAGTATTGTTTGAGTAGTGTTACAAATTTTTTTTTTTTATTCCTTATTAACACTGTTTTATTTACAATAGTAATTTATTGCTAGTACATTTAGATTTAGAACCAAGCAAATCAGATTATTTATTACATTTAGCAATTTAGTAAAATAATATAAGTATGATTGAAATATTATTTTTCTTTATATACAATTAAAATATATTTAATAAGTTTTTCTTTTGCTTTTTTTTATAATGAGTTTTTTGAAACATTAGTTCGGCTCTCAAAAACTCTCAATACGACCCCAAGACATTTTCACAAACATGTGCATAGTACAGTATAAATATATATGCAAGTATTGAATTAAGAGTTGAATAAAATAAAATATTTATTTTCTCAACTTCATCCTTTTCTCTCGTCAACCTTTATAATAATTCTACTTCATTCTATCAGAAGTGCAATATTCTAACAAATTATGTGTATTGTGTGGTCTATCCGATTACAGATTTAATTTACTACATTGAAAGCATTTTGTTTATTTTTGTAGCGATTTTCGCAGCTAAAATATAACTAGCAAAATCAAAACTCTAATTTTATATTTTATTATTATTTTGCTTAGGATGACTACAGAAGAAACATAAGAAAAATTGTCAAAAAATCACCCAATTGAAAAGAAATAAACAAATGCATTTTTTTTAAAAAAAAAAGTAAATAAATGTATATGATATATCTAGAAAGTATTTCAGTTAATAAACACATTATTACAAGATACTATTTGTAAACATTCTGACTACAACAAAATTAATGGAGAAGAAAGAAATATTAAAATAAAAAAGGAGCTTCATCAAGTAGCTAATGTTTTGTAAAAAGGACAAACAAGTCAGACAATTCTGTGAGAGCAAGTTATTTCTTTAAAAAAAAAGCAACAAAATTTGAAATAATTTTCTGAATGAGAGTTTATAGAAGCTGTTGTAGAATTAAATCTATTGAGAACATAAAAGGAAATTTAAGAATATGTGACCAATACAGGCTCAAGGTGAATCAGAAAAATTGTAATTTAATGTGAAAGTCATTAATAATAATGATGGTACTTTATTTTAAATTCACAAAAAAATTAAGGCTTTCATTTAAAAGAGGAAAGTTGAAGATTACCGAGTGAGTTGAAAAGATTGACCAGTATTAATGAGTAGAGGTAAATTAATTAAATTTTGATCAAATTTAGGAGGATAATTTTTAAGTTAATAATATTGTGCGGCCCGCAAATAAGATTATAAATATCCAAATGGCACTTGGCAGAGAAAAGATTTCCCAACTCCTGATAAATAGTCATCAAAAGTCTTAGAAATGTTTGAATTTTTTTTTTTTAAACAGTCAAAAATTTCAAAGATTGAAAATGATTGTACAGCATAATTGCTTTGAAAAAATTAAAAAAGCATATATTAAAAACAAAAAGATTGCAATGCAAGCAATTTTATTAATTTCCAACTCACTTTCTATAAATCCTACTTAAATTTTCATATCAAATATGATATTAAAAAACTTTCTCTCATTCAAAATATTTAACAGTTCATTTAAACATCAAACAAAACAGAAAATAAACAGCCTGGCCTTATTCCTCTACTTATAGCTCTTTTTTATATTAACATTTAATGATAAATAAATCCCCTCTAATAAACTATGCCTATCTATTTCAAAATATTTAAGAAACTGAATCAGTCATTAAATACTTTTTTCAAAATCAATTAAATTTATCTCCTTCTCCAACTAGATATCTTTCAATTATAATTATCACTGCACCAATTGCTTTTAAGTAAAAATATATGTATTAGACATATTTCCACTCAAGATTCTCATAATTGTGTAAGATAAAACTTTATTAAATTTCAATATTTCATTCCATTAATTTTTTTTAAATAAAATCGTAATTATTAAAAGAAAATATTAATTTCCTGAATCATAAATATTATTATAAATAATTTTCAATTCACCGAGATTCATTAGTCTGTGATTTATTTATAACATTTACTGTTTCTTTCTTCATTGATGCAGAATTTAACTCATTCTCATTTCCATTTTCAATTAAAATAATGGCTTTTTATTTTTATATATAATTTTATTATTATTTCTATTTACACTTTTTCTTTAGGCAATTTATCAATTCTTACTTCAATTATCTTTTTCCTATATGTCATAGCATCGGCCGGGAGGTGAACCCACAACCCTCTGCAATCAACTACTTGCTTGCAAGGCAGCTGCGATGATCTCTCGGCTAATATCTTTCTCAACCAACATTTTAAATATTGTATTGGAATAAATTGATGCAAAAGAGTCAAAATATCTAGGTCATCTGTAAATGTTGATGACCAAAGCAGCAATAGTTACAAGTTGATGCACTGCTTTCTAAATACTTAACACTGATGAGAGACTGCTAGAGATACCTGTATTTAACTAAAGATAGTATTTCCACTTGTAATAATGAAGGGTGACTATCCAAAGTGCCAACAAAAACATTGATTTTAATAATTTAAATAAAATCAAAAAGAATGCATTAGCTTATTAAATGGAATATTATGATTAAATAAATATGTACTTGCTTTGCATTACATATCTATGATATTCTAATCATACAATCTTATATGGGCAAATTCATACCATTAATTGGAAGTTCAAGTTCATATCCACAGTTCCTTGATCAAATTAAAAAAAGACATTAATATACCAAACTCCCATGGATAAAAGATTACAACTCGGATATTAGAGTACATTATACAGTTTAATAAATTACAATAAAAAAACTCTTCAAGCTTAATTAGACAATAAACACACAATTATTAAATACAATTTTAATAGTTCAAAAAAATCTGATTGATGTATTTTGCTAGCAATCCTTAATACAAATTAATTAAATACAGTAATATTCAATATGAAAGATAAGATCAAGAGATTTATAATATTCTTTATCCTTTTTCAAAAACAAAAAGCCAAAATGTTTTAAAATTTCCCTCAATTCCATATTTAACTAACATAAATATAGGCTGAAAGTTAAACAGATTTTTTAAATAATTGTATTTTAAAATGTTAATTTTATGAATATACTTCACATAAAAAAAAACAATAAGAAAAATACTTAGTTTATTTCAATAAAAAAATTGAACTGGCAGACTTAAATAATTTAAGATTATAAATATTAAACAAATTTACCTATCTAAGTTCAATCATCCTATAATAAAGTCTATTCAATATGGTACTTTTACCTTTCTAGCATTCAATCTCTACACATTTTCTTAATTATGTGTCAGAATAATTCTGATGATTTTTCCAATACAAATAATGATTTTGACTCTGGAATCTCCAAGAAATGTAAGGACAATAGTCTTTTTCAATTCTTTGACTGAACACAGTTTTAATATAATGCTCCATTCAAAGTATAGGATGGTTTGTTTTATCAATCCTTTAATAACAATATTTATGTTAACTAAAAGATACGCTATTATTTTTCTGAATTAACTCTGCAAATCTGTATTCTCTGAATTTTTAATTGCCACTGAATTGGCTAATTTATTCTACCCTTTTAGAAATGGCTCGTTTATAATGTCATATTGTATCTATATAGAATGCAGTTTCCATATTCTTACCTTTTTAAATAATTACTCTAAGGAGGTTTATTATAAAATATACTTCAAAAATACTTAAACAATAATTTGATTTTCTTTCTTTCAAATTAAAATTATCAGCATACTATTTTTAAAAAAAATCTAAAATCTATAAATATAAATGAATATAATTTCTCAAATATTTGGATTATTTTATACAATTCTTTTACTATTTTTTTTTAAATTACGCTCAGACCAATCAGACTGGCACAATATCTACTAGAAATAAAATCAATCTTCATTTACATTAGTTTCTTTTTATATTGCTCTTCTAATTTTATTATCTAGTTTTTATCTATTTCATATCTTAATTCATTTTTATCTACTTAGACATACTATTGTTTTTTTTTTAGTATTTTTTACATTTTCTTTCTACGAGTACTTTATTAATCATCTCATTAATAATGTTAAGTTTAGTCGAAAAATGGATGGTGGCTGTAGTTTATATAGCCACTGGAGATAGTCAAATTATAATGGAGTGGAACAGTAACATATATGAATGTCTAGTTAAGCATATACAAAGTTTTAAAGAAAAGGGGAAGAGAATAATGGTTATAGGGGATATGAATGGACATATTGAAGAAATTGATGATGTAGATATTAATAATGGACAGCTTTTGAAGAATTTTGTCAGAAAGTGAATTTGAATATTGGAAATTTATTGAATATTTATGAGGGACAATACACATAGTCTAGAAATAATATATTTCACACAATAGATTATGTATTGGTAGAGAAAGAGGGAATGAATAATCTACGAAAATTAAGGTGTTTGATAATGAAGCAAAAATATACACTAGTAACTGGTGTAAAGAAGTAGAAAAAGTGGCAAATAGGGTTTTAAGTGAGAATATTCAGAAGAATAAAAGAAAAATTAGTAAAAGTGTAAAAGAGAGAAAAGAAGCATGCAGAGAATATAAGTGTACTATTAAGAACAAGAAAAGTGAAAAAGATATTAATGCTAAAGGGGATAAGTACTTAGAAAAGAAGTTGGCTAAAATAGATAATTATAGAGAATGAAATTGAATAGTAAATTGTTGGAGGATATTAAGAAAAATAGAAGAGATGGGAGTAAAAAATTTTGGAATTACATTAAAAGGAGAAATGTGGGGGAGAGAGAGTTAGTATTACTAGATGATGAGGGAACAGAGTGTAGCTCTAGAAAAGATTTAGAGAGAATCAAAGAATATAGTAATGGGAATATTAGTTTTTCAGAAAATGAACTGAGGTAGAGAAGAAATTGAAAAGTGGGAAGGCAAGAGATTTAGATGGATGGGCAGCAGAGATGGTAATGAATTTAGGATATAGGGCAAAAGTGAAGTTATTATCCTGTTTTAATAAGATGGCACAGAATAGTTTTTCCCAGTAGTTGAAGTAATACAAGAGTAAGATTATTATTTAAAGGAAAGGATCATAGAAAGTTAAATAATTATAGACCGATAGCGGTAACATCAGTTTTATATAAAGTTTTCTCATATACGATGGCTAGAAGAGTTGTAAAATGGATGGAAGGGAATAATGTAGTGGGGGAAATGCAAGGTTTTAGATTAGATAGGCATATAGGAGATACTTTTTTTGTAGTTACACAACTTATGGATACGAGTACAAATTCAGGTAAACAGTTATATACGAGTTTTATAGATATAGACAAAGCATATGATAGAGTAAATAGAAATAGATTATGGATAAGTATAGCAAATTTGGGAATGAATGAAGCTTTAGTGGATATTAAGAAATTATATGAAAATAATTATTATATATATCAATTAGGGAATATTGAATCAGTTAAAGTTAAAAATGGGGTGAGACTAAGACAAGGATGGCCTACGTCACCTATTTTGTTTGTGTTATATTTAAGTGAAATGGAAAGAGCAATAGAAAGATTAGGAAGAGGGATAGAGATACCGTTAATAGGTGGTAAGGGAGTATATATTTTGTCAGGTCTTTTTTTTGCGGATATTTTTTTATGTGCAGAAAGAAGATATGGAAGTTATGCTGATGACATGTGCAAGGCTGGGTAATGAGATGGGGATTAAATTTAGTGAAGAAAAATCAAATATAATGATGGTTAATACTGGAGAAAGAGAAGATCTAGAATTTTTATTGGGAGATATTAAGTGTGGTGAATAGATATAGTTATTTGGGAATTATCTTAAGTAATCAGAAAAATTATTTGGACGAATGGGAGAAAAAATTGATAAATGAAGCAAAGAAAAGAAAGGGAATGATAAAGAAATTAACAGTGTTTTCATATAATAAATATGATGTAGCTAGAATTATATGGGAGTTGCAGTAGCAGGGTTAACATATGGTAATGATGCATTATGTGTTAGTAAAGGGGTATTAGATTATTTAGAAAAAGTTCAAAGGGAAGTAGGAAGACATGCATTGGATGCAGATGTATGGACAACAGGGGAGGCAATTCAAGGAGAAATGGGATGGTCAAGTTTTCATATGAGAGATGCAAAAAGTAAAATGAGAATGTTTGGTAGATTGCAGTTTATGGATAATAAAGGAATAGCCAAAATAGTATTTACTTGGATTATGAGTAAAGGGCAGGTAACAAGATGGATGAGAAAGGTAATGCGGTATGCAAAAGATTTGGATGAAGAATTTATATCAGTATATTTGTGCAAAAGATGGGATGATTGTGTTAAGAGGATTGATGAGTGTTATGGTAGTAAGGATTGGGACAAAAGAATAGATTTATTAATAAAGAATAGGGAGTTAGAAATGTAGATATAGTATGGAGAGTAAAAAGAGTTTAAATATATATAAAAATAAACAGAATATTACGTGCGAGTTAATACATGATAATAGTAAGGAAAGTAGTTTATTGTTTAAGACTCGAACGGGATCTTTAGCTACAAGAGAATATACATGTAAATGGAAATATATGGATGATATATTTTGTAAATTATGTAAGGAAGGAATAGAAAATATTAGCTATTTGTTAATTGAATGTAAATGCTTGAAAACACAAAGGGTACATATAATGAAGTTATGGAAGAATAAATATGAAAAAAGTGATTATACAGAAAGTGAATTATTGGTTTTTATGCTGGGTTTGGGAAAAGATAGGGGGGATTTAGATATAAAGGCTATAGAGTTGACAAAGATTATATTGTGGAAATGGGATGGAGCAGAATATGGGAAATTTAGAGTGGGGAATGGAAAATAAAGTGGCTAACAGGTTTATCTGGCTATAATTGCCGAGATATTCTTGACTTCGTTTAAGGAGAAGCCACAGTACATCACATCACATAATTATACAGTTGCATGAAAGCCGAACAACAATTTAGTATTCTAATGTTTAATTAAAGTAAAAAACAAAACAAAAAACCTGTTAAAAGTTATACAATAAATTTAAAATACTTAAAGAGAAAAAAACTAATGGACACATATTAATTAAAAAAATATGGAAAATACATTAATAAAGTAAATAAACCACATAGTTGTGACTTATGAATTTTTAAATTGTATAAAAATGACAAAATGATACACTACAGCGAATCAGAATGCATTTGACAAATACGTGAATGCTTGCTTGCTAAAATCAAAAGCTGCAGTCTTTTTATGCTCACGATGATGAGAATTTGTGATCTACCAGCCACAGAACATGAAGCAGTGGATTTTTCCCAAAGAAACTGTATAACTGCTCACAAACACATGGATTCCTATTTAGCAGAGTTCATGTGGCAGCGATTGCACCAAGATTTATTTGTCACAATTTTAGAAGCCATCAGCAAAGTGTAACTATTTTTTTTATTACTTTCATTGTTTTTACTTTAATTAAGCATTAGAATACAAAATTATTTTCATCTTTTTTACTTTCACTAAATATTCCTGATTACGTTACATACTACCAATGTGTTAGTAATTATGCATTTTATTTTGGTTTTTTTTCCATTGATTAAATACCAAATTCTAGTTTATTTCAGTATATTAGTTAGTACTTAAGTTTTTTGTTTTGTTTTTTTACTTTAATTAAATGTTAAAATACAAAAATGTTGTCCGGTCAAAATTTTTACTCCGACTTTCATTTAAACATGTCCCTGCAACTGTATAATTATCTCAGATTATTGAAAATAAGTGCCCTCAAGTGGGGGCATGGGGCAAAATTGGAAAGTACCTTTTTTATTTTTCATTAAACTTTCTACATCTACATTTTCCTATATGACAAATTTGAATTTTTTTAAAAAATATTTTCTTGTAATTGATCAATGATCAACTTCATTTTGGGATGGTTTTTTTTATTATCTAAAACAGTAAACTCAATTTTACACAAAAACTCTTCAGTAAATATGTGATGTTCAAATGAAATGAGCTTTTTTCCATTCAGTTTTTCAGGTGCAAATTCTTGATTTTTTAATAATATATTCATTATTTCATACTATTTTATCTTCCTTATGCTATTGCAACATCTTCTATTGTTATTATATAGTATAATTATTCTTAAATTTTATCTGAACTTTTTTTCTTCTCATTCATATATGTAAATAATCATTAGATCTTGTTCCATTATTTCTATTTCATTTCTGATATTAAGCTTATTCTATTATCTGGCATATTCATAATTCTAATATATGTACCTATTGTCACAATAATTTTATTTCATAATTCTATCTACATCCAACTCTGAAAAACAATTCATCTGCCTGCGACAAATCTTTTAGCTTTCCTCAACAATATTTTTATTAAAGTTGCTACTTTTAAAATTCATCTAAGATCCAATAATGAAACAAAAATGTAAATAACTACTTTACCCAATTTTATTTTCTTCAAATGTGATAAAGATATTGCAATTGATGATGCTTTTAGTGAGATGTCTTGCCTTTCTACAAAATAAAATGCTTTAAAAGCAAGTTTTTTTATTTTAAAAAAGTCATTAATGCTGAAATCAACCAACATTTCAATTATTTATATAATCAATATAAAAAATATATTTATGTATTAGTAGTGAATCCTCTATTGCTATATTTTATAGCTACTATTACTTTTTCCTACATTAAATTACTTTTTTTTTTTTTTTAACAGATTAGAAATAAAATGTATATTTTATAAACTTAGCAAATAAATTACAAATTTAAACTTCATTTAGCTTTATAATTTTGTATTAGGCTTTCATTTTAATAATAACTTTTGAAAAGTAAATGTTCTAACAAAAAAGCTTTATTTGATCATGGATTTAAATATAGATCTTAAACTACTGATTTGTAAAGCTTTTAGCAATTTTCCTTTTATTGATTCACCTTTTATTAGAATAAATGAGTGACTAATTGATTTGGTTTATAGGTAAGTTTCTGGGGGAAAAAAAAATCTTTAAATTTGTTTAGAAAACCCAAATTATCTGGAAAAACTTCCAAATTCCTCCAGAATATAAACTCGGCAATATATTCAAAAAGCTAATTTTGTTAAGGCAAGCAATAGCAAATTAACAAATGGGAAATTGCTCTTGCTTCAACATAATATGCCATGTATGTCAAGTATTATCTGCATTTGGGCAAAAAATATATACTTAACTTAAAATTTATCACATTTGAAACAATTTTCTCGATTTTTTTAAAATTGTAACCAAATCATTTTTAACATGGGGTTTAAGACTAATTTTATCTATAAATAGAAAATATACATGCATACTGTTCATATTAAATGTGTATATAATTTTTGTACTTACTATTTTAATGGTTATTTTTGTAAGATAGAAATAAGTATTTTGTTGGACTTTATCGATACCATTCAGATATTACTTTATTTACAAAATAAATTATTGTACATTACATATTTAATCCATTTTATAATTTATATGTTCATTTTTTCATATTGAAAGCTGATGCTAACAATATTCCCAGGTGAGAATGGGGGAGATAAAAAAATATTTTGGAATCAGCAAAGGAAAAACGGGGTCAAGATGTTCGCATATAAAATGTTTTTAAGAGGTATTAAAATTGTTAATTTCCTCTAATTAAATAACATGTTTACACAAAAGACAACATTATAAAATTTAAGACTTCTAAGTTATTATAACCGATACGCTTTCTTTATTTTCTAATTTATTATTGTACTACTACCTTTTTTTTTTTACTTACTCCAAATTTATGACAGCGCCAACACGACTATCCATTATTTTTTCGATTAAAACAAAAAGAAAAACGCTACACCGCCATTAAAGTAGAATATTGGAGGGGAGTGTAACCTATAAAAATTTCTCTCTCTAATTTATGTAATTTTTAGATCATTACTAACGTTAATTAATATGAGAATTGTACCAATTTTAGACGTTAAAATTAAAATCGAACATCTCCATTTTTTTCCAGGCGTACATTCTTCTTGACTCTTTTTACATTACAATATGTAACTAATTAGTTTTTCATTAAATTAATTCGAGATTAAAAAATTTATAGCCAAAGCGAAAATAAAGGCTATAAAACCCAAACTTACCAAGATATAAAATAATGCATCTTTTTTTTTTTTTTGATTAAAGAAATCAAAACTTTAGCTAATATTCAACCGAAGCAGCTTAGGGAAAAGAAAAAATGTTCACGTCATATCCGCCGGTTTGTAAGCAAGCCAATCAAAGTGTCAGTTTTTGTTTTTGCCTTACCTCTTACTGCAAACGTGCTCTTATAACTGAAATTTCTTGAAAGTTAGTTATAGTAAATATTTATTGTTTATTAATTTTGATCTTTTTAAACCAAAAAAAATTAATATAAAATAGTTAATTATATAGATAGGTAAAGGTTGTTGGACTAAAATAATGAAAGGTATTTGGAGAAGATTTTATTCTGCAGCGTCCCGATTAACTATTGATAATAAAGCTGATTTTGTCCGAGCAATAAAAGCAAATAAGAATCCTTTTTAAAAACAAAATATTTGTTATTCATCATTCTGTATGTATATTTATTGCGAGGAGGAAGAGGGAGCTTATAATAGATAGTTGCAGAAGATAATAATGTTTACATTTATATACAAACTTGCATAAAAATATTTATACTTTTAATGCTTGTTAGAGATAAAAAAAACAACAACAATTGGAATGTGCAACATAAGTAATGTTTATTGCATCTAGCATTGATTTTATCTTGATATTACTATTAAAAAATACCACCACTTAATTTTTTTTATAAACTTTCCTTAGGATGATTTTCTATTTTATCTGTTTTGCTAATTATTTTTTAAATAACTCAAATTAGATAAAACAGTATGAAAGCCCAGAGTAAGACAGCTAACATAAGAGGAAAATAATAAAACAAAATTAATTATTTAGCGTTTGGGTTTTTACCCCACAACTTAACTATTCACAAAATATCGTAAAGGGCTCGCTATAGAGATTTTAGATCAGGACATAAATTCATCGGTAGCTTTATTAAACGGAATTCTGGCACTATAGCCATAGATTCGGCAGTCATTAATTATATGGTTCCTAGTTTATGTTTGCCCACTTTTATATAACTCAATGGCTGATAATTCTATTTATGAAGGTACTGAGTGCAACAAACATGGTTTAGTCTGAATATTTCCTGATGCATTTAAAACGATTAAATTCATTGTTGGATCTGGAGGGGGAGGGGGGGCTTTTTATGCCATAATTCTTCGTTTGTAGATTTATAGTTGAACATCTAAAAAGAGAATCTAAATTCGAGACCACTCTTAATTGTTGCAACTATATCTTTAGTTATTGGCAAGATTATCTGTTTAACAATTTTTTAAATACTTCTTTATGAAGCAACTTCTGATATCTGGCAGATAAATATGTGAAATAATAGGAAGCCACTACAAACTACTAGATTTAAATATATTAATAATATTTCTAATGGTAATATGTAATTAAGTATTGAGAATAGGGTGAGTATTAACAGTGGCACAGTATTCATAAGCAGTCATGCTAGTGTTAAAGAAGTTGTTCATAAAACTATCATCACCTGCTAAAAATATAACTTAAGTTCTTAAAATCTCTCTTATTAACATCTTAATTTTTCCAAAAATAAAATTATATTTCCATTATCAACCAAAGATTAATTTGCTTTGCTCCAAACTGATTTGGAATAAAGGAGTGGTTGCAATCAGTATTAGAACTCTACAAAAGCATGCCAAAGACAATGGTCTCTACCTTAAGTCAATTCCTACTTTTTATTTTCAGAGATCATTTATTACTACTTTTAAAGTTGTCTTTGCTTACACTAATGTGGTGAAATTTATTTTAGCCATTCCTACTGATAAAACTCCACCTAGTAAAGTTTTTTTTTTTCAGTCCTTAATCAAATCCATTACTATTTATATTGATCTTAATAATTACACATTCTCTAAGAAAATACTTTCTTGGGAACTTACAATATAATCCATAGGGCTAGTCAACCTCAACCACCCCTATCTCTTCTTGCTATCACCAATAAACAGATAATAAAAAAATTCAAATTCTGGTACCTGGAACTAAAATGGCTTGATTTCCTTATCAAAATCAATCTAGATGTTCTCCCTACTAGTCATTTCTTATCACAGAAAATGATGCATGCTAACACTGACTCCCTTTGTTCTCTGTCATGTCTCACCTTGTCTTCAAATAATAGACCAGATTTCTTATCACAATCGGATTGAACATTCATTGCCAATAACCAATGTGTATAGATAAAGATAACACGCAGCCAATCATCCAGGCCAATAGGCAATAATGTTCACTTAATCTGAATGTTTCAGTTAAGGTTGTGGATCTGGTAATAAATAGCCAACCTTTTTGAAGGTAAGAAGAGAATGACTGTCAAACCTGAAAGATAGTATGCTTTCTCCAGAGAATGACTGTTAAACCTGAATGACAGTATTCTAGTTCTCCATATACAGTCGAGGGAAATTCCTGCTAACCTGAACAGCAATGATCATTCTCCAGACTATAGCTATTTAAGCTAACAGTTAACACAGCGAGCCAAGTTCATATTTAGGACCAGAAGCTACCAGAAACCAAGCTGTAAATACAGCTGGAAGAGTTACTACAGCTGGAAATGGGTAGAGAAATCTTTACACATACAATACCCTCTTCAACAGTTAACATTAGAACTAGTAACAGTACCCCACTAAACAGTAGCAGGTGGAGTATTGCCATCTGGTAATGAATAGTCGATCTTTTTTAAGGTAAGGAAAGAAAGACTGTCAAACCTGATTAATAGTATGTATTCTCCAGAAAACAACTGGTAAAGCTGAATAACAGTAGTCTAGTTTTCCATATACAGTTGAGAGAAACTCCTGCTAACATGAACAGTGGTCATCATTCTCCAGGCTATAGCTATTTAAGCTAACAGTTAATGCAGTGAGCCAAGTTCACATTTAGGACTAGAAACTGCCCAAATCAAAGCTGACTTGAGGCAAGCTGTAAATACAGCTGGGAATTGCCATACTTACTCATGAAGCAGGCTGTCAAGTACAGTTGGAAATGGGTAAAGAAATCTATAAGAACATATACAGTCTCTTCTTCAACAGTTCACCTTAGAATTAATGCTGTACCCTAGTAGACAATAGCAGGTGGAGTGTTACCATCATTATTAAATCTGTAATTATTGTAAATATTTTGAAATCAAGTGTATGTTTGTATCTATATATTACTAATAAATATACATTGTTAAAGTGTATTTATATTCGTTTGTGTTTGTATGTGTAATCCAAATTAAACACAGCATACTCTTTGTCATAAGTCTGAAGAAATAATCTATCATTTTATGTTCCAGTGCTCTGCTCTTCTTATCTATAGAAAAATCATTCTGAGTCAATTACCAAATCATATATTTTTTCTCTCACTGGTACATGAAACAAGGCTTTTCCCTTCAATTAGGATTACTATTTTCATTTAGTTCCTAAAATGCCTTTTTGCTTCAAACCTATATCTAAGAAATTTACAAGCAATTTTATACGATTAAGTCAAATAATTTTTTTTTTTTTACTTTTGGGAAATATATGTATTCGAGCACGAGTGCGTGTGCGGCGCAACTGTTCCCAAAAGCTATTAATACAAAATAGCTAACTAAAAATAATAAACTAGGAAAGCGCTCAGCTAGTTTATTATTTTTTAGTTAGCTATTTTGTATTAATAGCTTTTGGGAACAGTTGCGCCGCACTCGTGCTTGAATCAATTTTATAATAAAATTTCAAAAATTAAAAACAGAGACAGAATGCTTGCTCCTCCAGACAATGTTAATGTTACATGGAGCATGGTTTCACTTCCAACTTCATTATAAGTAGATATTTTTTCCCCCTTTATTTACTTAATATTATTTTATATCTTTATTATGTATTTACAAAATGTAATTTATACATTATTGGATTTGTCTGTGATGGTAATCTACAAAATATCCAATTGAATTTCATATCTTCTTCAACTTTGTAAAAAAAAAGTTTCACCTCATAAACCTGTTTGTTAAAAAAAAAGTGTATCATAATCTAAATAGTGCAAGCTACATTTCCAAGGAGATTATTTATATAATTGCATTTAACACACTTTTCTTTATTCACTTTATACAAAGGATTAAAAAGTGACAGAAAATTATACTTCCAAAAGGAAATTATGATCCAAGATTATTTTTAAATAGCATAGTGTAGGATTGGGTTTCAGTATATTATTATTCAGATTGTGAGATGATGTTCTATTATTTAGATAAAAAATTGAGCATACATTTTTAGTGAATTAGATCCCCTTTGAAAAAGATTTCTAATCTTTTCATATCTTTATTTTGAGTTTCGTACTATAGAAAAGGATTTCTTCTGAAAGTCAAAGCAAATATAATCAGGTTAAATTAATTTCCTGCTGCTGTGTTCAGGCATGGAAACCATATACAGTTGCACCAATTACCTTTACGCATTATAGGTCAAGAGCTGGAATAGCATTAATTAAATACTGAATAATGAGAGAGAGACTAATAGCACAGTTTATTAAACTTTACATATATATAATCAGTAGTGCTATAGAAGCATACAAAATAATAAAGTCGAGACAACATATAAGGACAACCTAGTCCTGATTTCAGCACTTCTAAAGGCAGGATTCTCTGACTCAGTTTGGATGGCTTTATTTACTGCTTTATTTTCTATTGTTTTTCTGGAGATACCCAGCATTCATACCATATATAGTCTGATCTTAAACCAACATGATCCTATATGTCTGGTTTGAGTACTCAATATTCAAATTGTTGAAATGATCATATGGGGTCTGATTCTACTTTAACAAATTTAATTACATATGTTGGGATTAGTGTTCCTGTGATGTAATCATTAAACCATAATTGTTTTAACTTCTGAATATATTTTCATTGCTTGTGAAGTATATCACTTTAGGTTTAGCAAATATATTTTAAAAAATGAGTTTTTGAATTCAAGTCAATTTTAAAAAAATATAAATAAAAGATTTGAATTAAATAAAGTGACATCGAAAATTGTTTTTGTTTACTAATTTTTTTATTCAAAAAATATTTTATTTATATCGTATTCATAATAATTTTTTAAAATTTAGTTCAATTCAAAAACTCATTTTTTTGAATATAAAGTTTGAAAATCTTTAAAAAAAAATAACAAACCTAAAGTTTTAGAATAACTTCCAAAATTAGAAAAATTATGGTCAGATGATTACATTACAGCAGTGCTACTCCCAAAGTACCTAAAAAATATTTCCATAACTTTGTTATTCATTAATGCAAACATTAATCCTAGCAATAATATTATACAAAATACATACATGACAAATATTAACTGTCAATAATATATAAAATATATACATGACCTTATTATCTGTTAGTACAAACATTAATACTATTAATAACATTATACAAATACATATGTAAGTATTATTATTATTATTTATTAACATAATATTAATTTAATTGCTATATATATATATATATTGTGACCTTCTGAATAGGCACAAGAAACCAATTGTAATTCAATACCACTGTATCAGTAACAGTTGGTTGCTTCTAACTAAAAAAAATGAAATAACCTGAAATTTAAAAAATTTTGTCATTAATAATCTAAAGCTCTATTTAGAAGCACTTGCAGATATTATTTGAAAGTTTTGAGATGGTTAGTATTTTTCTTTAGTGAATATTTAATGATAGAAAGGGGGTGGCTTGTCACAGAAATTGTTAGTGTATAGTTTAAATTGATCCAAGTTTGTCTTATTTGTCTGCAAGACAGTATTGATATTTGTTTTGATGATTTTCTGGTTTATTTGCTCTTTAATATTTCAGTCCATAGTATAATTAGTGCAGTATATTTGGTTCATAGTCATAGAAACATATTTTGGCCAGATTAGATTAGTACCTGTAGTGCAGCATATGTGTGTGCATGTATGTTTCTGCCATCTTTCAACTTCATTTTCCATTCATGTACTTTATTAAACTACCTGATATGTTTTACAGTAAAATATTTAATTTCATAAACAATATCTTGAGTAACCAGTTTAAACATTTTAAATGAATTAATAGATCTATGGACTAGTGAATTGTCAAATAGACACTATCAATTATTTTATTTGCTAAAATAATTATTTTTTCTTATTGCTTTAGAAATACAGAATATTTTATTATTGTTTCAATTTAATTAATTTTTTTTTTTTAAAGACAAAATAATTTTTTTTCTTTCTTTTTCTTATTGCATATTTGCAGCTAATTATTTTAATGCAGTAGGAGTAATCTTTACTTTTGAATGACCTTGGATTAGTGGGAGCAACAGATGGCTAAATAGTAATTAGATACAAAGGGGGATACTTTTACAAAAAGATTGGCTTTTCTCTGATTACAACAATTTTCTCTCTAAAAGAGAGTTGACTTTTCTTTTATTACAACAATTCTCTCTCCACAAAGGGTTTTTATTACTACAATTTTCTCTACAAATTGGTTCTTTCATAATTCAAACTCAAAAGTACAAACTTCTATTAATTTTCTGGATGAAAAGAGTTAAGAAATTCTTCTTGGAAAGCGAAGACTAGTATGCTGATGTAAACAACTTTAGAAACAAGATATATCTTCTCTATGATTCCAATTGACTAATTTAGATTTAAACCCACCATTTGGGATGCATATGTGTATCTATATTATAAATTTGCTTTGCCTAAATTTAATCTCTAATACTAAAGAAATAATTGAAATGTGTATCTACATTATAAATTTGCTTTGCCTAAATTTAATCTCTAATATTAAAGAAATAATTGGAATGTGTGAATTTGGCTATTATTCTGGAAAATTTATGCTGAACATTTTTATAAAACATTTTAAAAACTCTGTAACAATAATTTCTACTAGCTATAAAGAAATAAAAGTTTAAATGAAAGGATGTGTGCTGGTAACTCATAACATGCTTTATTATTATTATTGACAAGAAATATACCTACCATTCATTTCTACAATTAAGGAACAGAATGTGTGACACATATAATTAATGAATCATTAACTTATCTCTAAATGTGCTTATAACTGAACGAGTGGAAGAGCATGAGATGAGATGTGAATATTTTTTTTATTTTATTGTTTTCCTCATTTGCATTTGATTTTTTATTAAAATATAGCAATAATAACTGAACGAGTGGAAGAGCATGAGATGAGATGTGAATATTTTTTTTATTTTATTGTTTTCCTCATTTGCATTTGATTTTTTATTAAAATATATCAATAAAATTATGTACACTTAAACGAATATTATGAATTAATCAGCTATGTGCCTGATAGATGACTTTGATAATTTAGCACATGTCTTAATAAGTGTAATGAATTAAACCATAAATTATTACTAAATATATGCAGTAATAAATATTTCTTTGCCATTATTAAATGTTTCACATGATATTGCCAGCAGTTTCATTAGCTATTGCTAATAACTTTGAAATGTTCTTTAATTGGATCCAATACATATTATTTGCCATGCAGGAAATTGTTATCTGTTTACCAATATCTATTGTTAACAAATGATCATCATTTTTGTACATGACCAAGATGTGTTATCTATAGACTCTGTAAATGAACTCTTATGTTCCGGCTAAAAAAAAGATTTAATGACTATTATTATTTTTGTTAGCATTTGATAGATAGGTAGACCAATTAGTTGTCTTATATTTTTTTTATTATTATTTAATTACTGTTTCTTTCTTCAAGACTGTCTCAGAAAAATATAACATGGTGAAATATTATACTGGGTAATTAGTTATTTTAATATACTTTTTATTGTGTACATATATTTCTATATGTGTATGTTGACAATAGAAGTATCTCTTTGCTATTGGGAAACTAACAGCTAATTTTAAGAAGGGATAATTGCATAAAAATTATTTTATCTTTGCATTTGCAGAAATTACTAGATCCATTTCTTAATAATTATTTTTTTGCTTCAAATTTAAAAGATTTGTAGTTTGTCACAAATCAAGTTTTTTTATTTTAATTTATCAGTTAATATTAAATACATAAAAGCATTGTTTTACCTTTGCTTTGCTAGAATGATGAGGTTTGTTTAGCAGTAACTATTATATTTCAAATCTAAAATATAATTCATCAGAAATGAGAGATTTACTTTTTTAAAACTTATTAATTAATGTCATTACAATATTTCCTTATCAAATGTGATTTGAAATTGTTTTGTGCATTAATTGTTAAACTAAAAGTAGAATGACATGCTTTCAATCAGTTTCAGATGGTGTGATGTGCCAAAAGAAGTGGAAGGATTAGTGATTTAGTTAAGAGTGAATTTATTATTATTTTTTATGCTTAGATTGAAATGTATTTTATGGCTATAGAGGAAGAGAATGTTTATGATATATTGTGTTATAGAGATTGAGAGAACTCTCCCTCAATTTTTTATTGAAATATTTGTCATGAGTGGATTATATTTTCCAGATTAAGTAATTGTATTTTGTGATGATTATATCACTTGAAGTAAAATAGTATATTTTCTGTGTTTTTCAGTGACGAGACAAGATCCACACCAGTATTTAAACCTCTGAATTAGGCTAGGGAGTCAATGTGTTTTGTTATTTAGATGATTAGAGTTAATTTCCTGTGGTTTTCAGTGATGAGACAAGATCCATACCAGTGTTTAAGCCTCTGAATTAGACTAGGGAGTCGATGTGTTTGTTATTTAGATGATTAGAGTTAAGAAAGTCCCTCATGTATCCATGTAGAATGTTTTACCATCATTTATTCATAGCCAAGTGTAATGTAGTTTGCTGATAAGAAAATAAAATAAAGGTAGAATTGATTTCTTTCACAGTACATCTGAAGTAGAATTAGTGTTAAAGCTTGGTTGGCCATGGTATCATCCATATTATGGTATTGACCCAATTTCATAACTAAACCAATTTGGACATAGCTAAGTTAATTATTTTATAACAGGTAGCACAATTCAGATGCATGCATAAAATACTTTCAATTTTGAAGGTATGGAGAAAATTTATTACTGATTTGTAATTCTTAAATCAATATTTTAAATCATATCATACTAATTATTTTAAGTTTTATACCATCAATTCTCATTCATTTTGAGTGAGCGAGCAAAAATAAAGAAAATGTAGCTAATTAATAGAATTACTTAATTGATTTATGAAGGATAGCTTGACCTCTTACTCATATATTTAAACTCCTATTGTATTATTTTGATGTTTGTCTACCCTAATGTTGATTTAGTTAGAATGTTGGAGTTAACTAATAGCATATGTGTAGTTTAAGTAAAATACCAAGTAGTTTAGTTCATATTTTGCTATTTTAGTGCTAGTGTTTATAAATGTTTATTTTCCTATTTTAGTGCTAGTGTTTATAAATGTTTATTTTCCATAAGTGTATCAGCATTGACTGATAGTTTACATATATTTGAAATAAAATACAAAAAATAATTTAATTATCCTAGTGTAGTGTTTATAATGTTTCTTTTCATAAGCTCATCAGAATTGACTGAAAGCTGGTATATGTTGGAATAAAATACCAGAAAGTTTATTTTAACTGTTATTTATTCTCATGTAGACTATTCAATCACTGATATTAAAATTATCCAAAATATGTATATGTGTAAATTAGAAATGCAAAATATTTATTTAAAAACTTTGTTCAGAGTTATTCTTTGGCATGCATTCGGGTCCTATGTTTTCCACACATACACTTACATATCCAATATGATATGATTGTACTATTCATACATTTAATGGTGAATATATTCATATCTGATGATGTTGTTTTCTTGATCCAAACACTATATGAAATGCTTGACTAATTGATGATTCTCTGAAAATTGTATTACTCAGTTATTATTTAGATGATGAATTGAAATCAAAATGCACTCTATTTCTTTCATTGTCTAGCTACTACTATTTTATTAGAATAATGCTTAATTTATGTCATTACTTTTATGATGGTAACTAGTAGTTGTTGTAAAGTATAGATTTAAAATTAAGCCATACAATAAAGTAATTCCCTGAGATATTCCCTTATTAATTTAGATTAGACATTAATTTAGTTATTTATTTTAAATTACTATACAATAAATGCTAAGTAGTGCTATATTTTGTATTTGATTTTAACTTACCATACAGTAGAGTTAATTAGTACTTCATCTTTATTTTATTAATTTAATTCGATCATACAGTAAAGGTTGTTCAATGCATTTGGATGATGAGAGGAGATGAAGTTAAATTATAACTTGTAAATTTAAATGGTGGAACTTTACCAATTTCAATTATTTATTTATTTTAAAACTTAATAGATGTTTTATAGCAGTTAAATCATTATGTTTCCTCCTATACATAGTATGCATTTTACATCCTATAGATCTCTGTAGTCCCCACTGAGCTAAGATATAGTAGAACAGTATTATAAGACTCATTAATAATTCAAAACAAGATCAGACTAGTAATTTACTCTATTAATAGAATTTCACCCCAGGTATTTGTTGATAGGAAAGGTAGGATATGTGTTGGGGGAGGGTTATAGTAGGTTTTTGGCTGCCCAATATGGTGTATGATGTTTGAACCTTTGGTTTCAAACTCTGCACTTTAAAATATGAGAATCAATTTGCTAATAATTATATGTATTTGAACCATTTCATTTTGCTATTATGTCAAGACCAACTTAGTTTATGATGCATTTGTAAATGAATTATATAGGTCTTATTTAATAATGTCATGTATGTTTGGATCAATGTCATCTGATCATGAAGTGCAATAATTTTTTTCTATTATTTTATGTATGGAAACTGAATGTCATGTGGAAGAATATAACTATGCATACTATAGTGACCTAATGTGTCTTTGGATGATGGTAGAGAATTTGAATTGTTGATTGAGAGAGAAGTAGGGTTGATGTATCTTGTTTTCTTTATAAATAATACATTAATAGATTTAAAAATTGGATATAATGGAAGAATTTAATATGTGAAATGATTTGGCTGGGTCCTAAGAGGTGTCCTCTTCAGGCGTTTTTTTTTCCCTTTTTCAAAAAAAAATTCTGGGAGGGTAGTAAAAATGTCCCATATGGAAGAATGGATGAGCACTTACATGACATTAATTAAGGCAATGAATGGGAACTTAACTAGACAAATGTCAGAAATGCGAGGGAAGATAGACAAGAACGCCCAACAAATGTCAGAAAAGTTAGAAAAGAATGCCCAAAAAATAAAATCAGAAATGTCAGAAGTAAGGTCAGAAAAGTTGGTGGAGAATACCCAGCAAATAAAATCAGAAATGATGTCAGAATTGAGAGATAGTTCAGTTATGCAGATGCAAAGATTGAAAGATAAGATTGAGAGTTAAATGATAGAAATGAAGGAGATTAGGGAAAATATGAAAAGTCAAGTGTATAGATTAGAAGTGATGGAAACGAATGTTAAGGATCAGCTACAGCATATTAAATTAGATAATGAGGACTTGGTCTTGCAACTTAGGGGAGAGATCAAAGAGAATTTTAGTAAGGCAGAGATGATGATAAAAGATAAAGGACTAGAGTACCAAATGCTGTATAGTCAATACACTAGTGAAGGTACAGTAGAGACAATGGAAAAGTTTGAGTTATTTGAAGAAGAATTTGGAATTGTCAAAAGAAATTTAAGAGAGTACCAGGTTAAAATAGATGATAGTACTTTAAAGATAAGTAGTCAGGTTGATGAATGTCAGAACCAAATGAAGGCTTTGAACTAGCAATTAGATACTCAGAAATTAGATCAAGGCACAGCTGGTCAGAATGTGAATGACCAAGTTATGCAGATTACTAATAGAGTCAGTGATTTAGAAATAAGAGGTGTATCAACAATGGGGCTTAAATGAGAGGAAGTGAATGAGAGATGTCAAAGTTTAAAGATAGAGGTGGAAGATATGAAGAGTTCTGTAGATAAACCAAATTTCTCAGATAAAGTTGAAGATAAACTTAGGAATGAATTAAATTGTGAATGTTGAAACTACCAGATTAGATTAGAGAAGTTTATCCAAGATGCTTTAACTCAAGGGCCAAATTCAAAGCTATAGATAGGACAGCCAAGTCCTAGGGAGTTGAATATTACCAAGATCAAGGAAGTTCACCATGGCCCACCAGACCAGTATTCTTCAGGATCTTTAGATGGCATCAAGAATAGTAGAGTAGATGTACAGAAATTGGGATCAAGATGAAACTGAATAGTGAGAGGGATTCACATGATTCTATGGCACAAGATTTTGACTGTTAAAACCTTCAAAGGGGTAGTATCTAGAGAATCCATATGAATTTTGGTGAAGTCTGGATGAGTTATTCTCCTTGTTCCCATTTTCAGAGGCAGAAAAGGGTACTGGCATTACTAGCAATAAATTCAAAAATAAAAGTGAAAGCATAGTTCCTGAATGTGTTTTTAATTTCTGAAGTCATAACATGAAGATGAATGTTTACAGAAAGATACTCTATGGAGGTATTAAACATGTAATATCTATTGTAGAGTGTATAATAAAAGGTGTTAATCATACTAGAGAAGTTGGTAAGGTGAAAGTAAAGTGTAAAATTAAGAATACAAAGAAATTTGGTGTAAAATTTTTTTAAGAAAGATTAATCCAGAGAGAGACTTAGGAAAAACTAAGATCAAACTTAAAAGAGCAAAAGGAGAGTTTGTTAATGTAAATCATCTTAAGAAGGTTAGAAACAAAGTAAAAGATATTGAAAAGGCTGGAGTTAAACCAAGAAAGTGAAGATGAAGTCTCTTAGAGAGAAATGTATCAGAAGAGAGATAAAGAATACAAAGTCAAGATTTAGAGGTACCTATAATGCTCACAGCTTGATATATCCAACAAAAGTATAGTAATTAGTTGAGAGTTTTGAGAGGATGAATGTTTTATATGCATAATTTTCCATGTTATAAATTAATCCTATTGTATAATATTTAAAATACTAATATAATGTTATTGTTACTTGGGTATTTCTTTTTTTCTTTATAAGGAAGAGGGAGTTGTGACCTTCAGAATAGGCACAAGAAACCAATTGTAATTCAACACCACTGTATCAGTAACAGCTTGTTGTATCTAACTAAAAAAATTTCATTAATAATCTAAAGCTCTGTTTAAAAGCACTTGCAGATATTATTTGAAAGTTTTGACATGGTTAGTATTTTTCTTTAGTGAATATTTAATGATAGAAAGGGAGTGGCTTGTCACAGTAATTGTTAGTATATAGTTTAAGTTGATCCAAATTTGTCATATTCATCTGCAAGACAGTATTGATATTTGTTTTAGTGATTTTCTGGTTTATTTGCTCTTTAATACTTCAGTCCATAGTGTAATTAGTGCAGTATATTTGGTTCATAGTCATGGAAGCTTATATTTTGGCCAGATTAGTTTAGTACCTGTAATGCAGCATATGTGTGTGCATACATGTTTCTGTCATCTTCCAACTTCATTTCCCACTCATGTATTTCCTTAAACTACCAGATATGTTTTACAGTAAAATATTTAATTTTATATCTTGGGTAACCAGTTTAAACACATTTTAAATGAATTAATAGATCTATGGATGAGTGAAATGTCAAATAGACAAACACACTATCAATTATTTTATTTGCTAAAACAATTATTTTTTCTTGTTACTTTAGAAATACAGAATATTTTATTAATGGTTCAAAAGACAAAATGATTTTTTTTATTTTTCTTATTGCATATTTGCAAACAATTATCTATGTAGTAGTAGGAGTAACCTTTGTTTTTAGAGTTGAACTTGTGAATGACCTTGGATTGGTGGAAGAAACAGATGGCTAAATAATAATTAGATACAAAGGGGGATACTTTTACAAAAAGGTTGGCTTTTCTTTGATTACAACAATTTTCTTTCTACAAGAAAGTTGGCTTTTCTTTTATTGCAACAATTCTCTCTCTACAAAGGGTTTTTATGACTACAATTTTCTCTCTACAAATTGATTCTTCCATAATTCAAACTCAAAACTACAAACTTCTATTAATTTTCTGGATGAAAATAGTTAAAAAATTCTTCTTGGAAAATGAAGACTAGTATGCAGATGTAAACAACTTTAGAAATAAGGCATATGTTTTCTATACTTCCAATTGACTAATTTAGATTTAAAATCATCATTTGGGATGACATGTGTGTCTAAATTATAAACTTGCTTTGCCTAATTTGATCTCTACTCTTAACGAAACAATTGAAATATGTGTCTATATTATTAAATTGCTTTGCCTAAATTTAATCTCTAATACTAAAGAAACAATTGAAAGTGTCTACATCATAAATTTGTTTTGCCTAAATTTAATCTAATATTAAAGAAATGATTGGAATGTGTGTATTTTGCTATTATTCTGGAAAATTTATGCTGAACTTTTTTATAAACCATTTCAAAGACTGTTACAATAATTTCTAGTAGCTATAAAGGAATAAAGTTTAAATGAAAGGATATGTGTGGATAACTCATTATAACATGCTTTATTATTATTAGTGACAAGAAATATACCTAACCATTCATCTCTAGAATTAAGGAACAGAATGTGTGACACATATAATTAAATGTGCTTATAACTGAATGAGTCGAAGTTCATGAAACTAGATGTGAATATTTTTTTCATTTTATTGTTTTCCATGTTTGCATTTGATTTTTTTTATTAAAATATATTAGCAATAAATTATGTAGACTTAAATGGATATTATGAATTAATCAGCTATGTGCCTGGTAGATGACTTTGATAATTTAGCACAAGTCCCTTAATAAGTGTAATGAATTAAACTTTAAATTATTACTAAACATATGCAGTAATAAATATTTATTTGCTATTATTAAATGTTTCACATGTGATATTGCTAGCAGTTTCATTAGCTACTCCTAAGAACTTTGAAATGCTCTTTAATTGGATCCAATACATATTATTTGCCCTGCGGGAAATTGTTATGTGTTTACCAATATCTATTGTTATACAAATGATCATCATCATTTTCATACATGGCCAAGATGTGTTATTTATAGACTGTGTAAATGAACTCTTATGTTCCAGCTAAAAAAAGATTTAATTATTATTATTTTTGTTAGCATTTATAGATAGGTAGACCAATTAGTTGTCTTATATTTTTATTATTATTATTTAATTACTATTTCTTTCTTCAAGAATGTCTTGGAAAAATATAACATGGAGAAATATTATACTGGGTAATTAGTTATTATTTTAATATACTTTTTATTGTGTATATATATTTCTATAAGCATATGTTGAAAATAGAACTATCTGTTTGCCATTGGGACACTAACAGCTAATTTTAAGAAGGGATAATTGCATAAAAATTATTATTTTACTTTTTGCATTTCCAGAAATTATGAGGTCCATTTCTTAATAATTATTTTGCTTCATATTTAAAAGATGTGTAATTTGTCACAAATCAAGTTTTTTTATTTCAATTTATCAGTTAATATTAAATACAAAAAAGCATTGTTTTACCTTTGTTTTGCTAGAATGATGAGATTTATTTAGCAGTAACTATTATATTTCAAATTTAAAATATTATAATTCATCAGAAATGAGAGTTTCATTTTTTTATAACTTATTAATTAATACCGTTACAATATTTCCTTATCGAATGTGATTTGAAATTGTTTTATGCATTATTATGCATGTATACCTGTCTGTTGTATTATCCATTTATATAATTGTTAAACTAAAAATAGAATGACTTGCTTTCAATCGTTTTCGGATGGTATGATGTGCCAAAAGAAGTGGGAAAATTAGTGATTTAGTTATGAGTGAATTTATTATAGAATTAGTGATTTAGTTATGAGTGAATTTATTATTTTTTTATCCTTAGATTGAAATGTATTTTGTGGCTATAGAGGAAGAGAGCATTTGTGGTATATTAGGTTATAGGGATTGAGAGAACTCTCCCTTAGGGATTGAGAGAACTCTCCCTCAGTTTATTAAAATATTTGTCATGAGTGGATTATATTTTCCAGATTAAGTAATTGTGTTTTATGATTGATTATATCACATGAAGTAAAGTAGTGTATTTACTGTGTTTTTTAGTGATGATACAAGGTCCACACCAGTATTTACACCTCTGAATTTGGCTAGGTTGTCAATGTGTTTTGATATTTAGATGATTAAAGTTAAGAAACTCTTCATATTTCTCATGTATCCATGTATAATATTTTCCCATGATTTATTCATAGCCAAGTGTAATGTAGTTTGCTGATAATAAAATAAAGGTAGAATTGATTTTTTTCACAGAACATCTGTAGTAGAATTAGTATTAAAGCTTGATTGGCCATGGCATCATTTGCATTATGGTATTTTATAATGGGTAGCACAATTCAGATGCATGCATAAAATACTATCAATTTTGAAAGTATGGAGAAAATCTATCACTGATTTGTAATTCTTAAATCAATATTTTAAATGATATCATACTAATTATTTTAAGTTTTATACCATCATTTCTCAGAATGTTTCATCCTCATTTTGAGTGAGCAAGCAAAAAGAAAGAAAATATAGCTAATTAATAGAATTACTTAATTGATTTATGAAGGATAGCTTGACCTCTTACTCATATATTTAAACCCCTATTGTATTATTTTGATGTTTGTCTACTCCAATATTGATTTAGTTAGCAGAATGTTGGAGTTAACTAATAGCATATGTGTATTTTAAGTAAAATACCAAGAAATTTAGCATCATAGATCACATGAACCTATTCTCTTAAGCTTGTAAGTTATAAACAGTGAGGGTTGCCAATTTCTCAACAAGCTTTATAATAAAGGCTTAGCCAGAGAAAGCATTTAAAATATCTCTGTCAGGAACTCTCCAAACACCTGACCATGGTTTCGTGCATTGGCACTCCTCAGAGAGGTGCCAGGGTAGGTTCAGACACTAGGTCTAAAAATACCAACCCAAAGCCAGCATTAAAGTGAAGTAATTTTATCATACTTTCTAAGTGAAGAAAAGATTGCTCTGTAGGGGTTTTACCTGGCATTTGAGATATTCCAGGTTGCCAATACTGTGTAGTCATTTTTTGTTTTAAGATTCTATAATCTTCACCTTCATAGTCCTGACTTGGATATTTCCTATAATATTTTTGGAGTTTCCATGAATAATTTACTGTGTAATTTTATAATTTGCAATCACTAACCAGAAATTCATCAAGATGAATTATGATTTCCATGTGAAGACTATTAATTTCTCATACAATTGCACAATATTTTCAGGTTGAGATACAGAAAGTTTCATTTGTCCATCTTATCACATTAAGAATTAATTTATTGTATTTTTTTCAGTTGAGAAAAAGGTAGTTTAATATTATGCACATAGTCATAGATTCAAAAACTATAGCAAACATTTCAATAGCAATCATCTTAAATGAATATTGTTACTAAAATTGAAATTTTTGTTAAGAGACAACTAATGTTTTTTTTTTTTGCCAAATGTTTTATTGTAATTCACTGGATAATGAAGTTTTAAACTTTTTCTTCATTTCTTAATAATTTGTCTTTGGGATATCATTTGTACTTTTTTGAAAGCAGAAATGTAAAGGGCATATGTAAAAAAAAAAAAAATCAAAAAATTGTTAATTATAACTAATCACATTTGTCATAGCATTACATTTGCTTAGTTGTTTTTGTCATCTTAACAATTGAATCCACTGCTGATTATCATTAATGGAAATTTATGTAAAAGTCCAAATGATATTTTAGACCTAAACAGAGACATTGAAGCCACAAATGATTCATCCTCTTTTAATTCAACAATTATTGAGATTATTCCAAAGTTTAACAACAAACTTTCAGATTACACAACTGAATCCTCGCCTACTAACCAAGACCCAGAATTTAATCCAAAGAAGCAGAATCCAATTAATATCAACAAATAAGAATCATAGTAAACCCTGAAGGTCTTTATAGTTGGATGGGTTGAACAGATATTGTGAAGATTTGCAGACACAGGAGGTTGGTAATGATTACAGACTTTTAGCTCTATTGACCTCAGTGTGCAATGTGATATGGACAAATGGTGTGTACTCATGATGTGCAAGTAAATCTGGCTTGATTACAGATTACAATGAATCCACTGTTGCATTGGTGGGCATGGGTCTGCACCCCTCTTCTTTTCCTCGTGTGGTGGGGATGGTCATGAGAGGCTTGGTTCATTTGTGGGGGTGGTCAGCCATCACTGTCAAGCCTGGGTGAGGGTTGCTGTCCTCCATTGAACGTTGTCCTGAGAGGCTGCTGCACTGCCTTGATGGATTGTTTATTAGGACAGTGTTGATTTGAGCTCATTATTATTTTTGTTTCCTTAGTTAACTTTAAAATTTGAGCATTTGTAAGGTGGTTGGTCTGCTTTGGGTCATGACATATTTTGTAGCTTTGATGGAGTTGTTGCTGCAATAATTTTGCAGGCATGGGTCTGCGCTCCTATTTTCTTCCTCAGGGGTGGTGGCAGTCGTTAGGGGCCTGGTTTATTAGTGCAGGCTGTTGACAATTTATTGCTGCTACCTGGAAAACCTGCCAGGAGGGTACCTGGTCAAAGTCTCAGCGCCATTCTTACTCTGGTTGGCTGCTGTGCCCTTGATAGGTTGGGCAGTGCAGATCTGTGTTTGTTACTTGTTAGTTTTTCCCTAGTTGGCTTTCCAATTTTGGGCAGTAGACCGAATGTGGTTCCTGCACATTTGGACTGTTAATTGGGAGAAAGAGGTACCTATAATAGTCTTGACATGGCTTGGCTGCAGGTCAAGAGTGTATTATCCAGGTACACATTAATCAAAATTATAGTAATCCTTTTATGGACATAATTTTTATCGAACATATGCACTTTATATAAACCTTGTCAATAATTGTTTTACCATGTGACATTAAACACTTTGTAATCCTCAACGGGTAAGTATACTCGAAATTTTATGTAATCTTTTAACTAATAAGGGTTACTTTTGAGAAGAAAAAAAGTATATTCTCATTAGTAACTTTCTTTCTTACTTCTGTAGACTAAAAGATTTTTTCTCCTATTAATGAAGTCAGGGTTAGTGTTAGAACTAGTCATTGAACATTGCTGATATTTTTTTACTTGGTCTTCATTATTCAAAATAAATATTAGATGACTTATGCTTAAGTTTTGGCTTGAGGGAGTAAAGTGAAATTCTGAAATCTGCTAAAATATCCTTTTTGAAATGCCTTTTATAATCTTTCTATGTTGCAAACTATCTGATGATTAAAAAACATATTTTCCATAGCATAGAAGTTAATCTGCTATGTAAGATATTTTTCAAAAACACCTCTGAGCATTTCATCTTATTTTCTAAATCTTTAATTACTTGTAATTTCCATGGATAATATGTCATTTTTCAAATTGTAAATGGAGATCAGTAAAATAAATTTTGTCTATAAATTATTTTTTTCAGATAAATGCTTTTAAATATATATTTTTGGAAATTTATATTTTTTACTGAGTAAACGGTTCTAATAAACTTATGACTTCAAGTGAAGACGATAATATATTTATGAAAACTCTCCAACTTTCCCAAATCCACTGTAATAAAAGATAAATTTAAGTGGTTTGTAATGATTACAAATATTAAATATAAAAATTATTTTAATTTCTAGCCTTGAATAGTTATGAAAGTCACACAAACCTCTTCATTTCGTTTTACAAAATCAAAATACTCTAAATAATAAAATAAATAAGCATGGAAACTATCCATTACTCAGAATTTGGCTTTACACATATTTTTTTGAGGACTCATACCATCACATGTAATAAATGGGTATTTACTTCTTGTATTTACATTTTGTTCAATCTTTTGTGATGTCATAATATGAAATTTTTATTTTTTAAGTGTTTTTTTTTTCTAACTTAAACCCCTTAATGTCTTTGTACTACTATTAGTTTTAAATTTATATCGTATTGTAAACCTTTCATGAGTTATAATATATATATATATAGTCAGTTAATATATCTTCATCATTTTCAATCATTATCATTCCATTTCAATATGAAGGTCTTCCTAAGTTCAATCCACTTTCTCTGATCTCTAGCCTCTCTTCTATACATTATACTAGCACACTGCTTATTTCATCCATCCATCTTACATGTGGTCCTTTTCTAGATCTTTTACAATCCCTTGGACTCCCATTTAAGATATTAATTGTCCACCTATTATCATCTTTTCTAAATATGTTCAGCCCAACTCCATTTCAGTTTCATAATTCTACCAATAATGTCAGTAACATCTGCTTTTTCTCGCCCATGTATTTCATTTTTAATCCCTTTTTATTTCTAAAAACATCTCTCTATACTTTGTTGAGTGATCTGAATTTTTGCTCTTCTGTTAAGTGTCCATGTTTCAGATTCCTATGTAAGAACTGGTAAAACACAAATATTAAAAATATTTCTTTTCAAACACATAGACATAGTTATTTCTACCAAAAGCACTCAAACCAAGTTTAATTCTATGATTAAATTTATCCATTATGTTTCCATCTATAGTAATAATATGACCAAGGTATTTGTGGTTAACTTTTTCTAATTCATGATTATCAATTTTTATTTTCTTCTTTTGAAAAAATCCATTGAATCATATAACATAATATATTTAGTTGTATAAAAATACATAATATATTCATATAAATTTTTTTATTACCGTATACGAAATAAAAACTCTAATATGTAGAATCAGATATAATAGCACAGATATATTAAAATTGGCATGTGTATACACACACACACACACACACATATATATATATATATATCATCAACCATTATCAATCCACTGCAGGATGAAGGTCTCTCCAAGTTCAACCCATCTTTTCCGATCTTTAGCTTCTCCACATCACCCCTGCACACTTTCTTATTTCATCCATCCATCTTATATGTGGTCTCTTTCTGGGTCTTTTACAATCTCTTGGAATCCAATTTAAAATTTCAATTGTCCATCTATTATCATCTCTTCTAGCAATATGTCCAGCCCAACTCCACTTCAGTCTTTTAATTTTTTCAATGAGATCAGTATCACCTGTTTGTTCTCTTACCCGTACATTGCGTTTTCGATCTCTTCTTCTTATTCCCAACATGCATCTCTCCATATTTCTTTGAGTGGTTTGAAGTCTCTGCATTGCTCTTCTATTAAGTGTCCAAGTCTCAGATCCATAAGTAAGAACTGGCAAAACACATTTATTAAAAACCTTCCTTTTCAAACACATAGGCATATTTCCTTTTAGTATCAAGTTATTTCTACCAAAAGCACTCCAACCAAGTTTAATTCTGTGATTAATTTCATCCATTATGTTTCCATCTGTATTAATAATCTGACCAAGGTATTTGTAACTGTTAACTTCTTCTAATTCATCATAATCAATCTTTATTTTCATATTTTGAGAAAATCTATTAAACATTACTTTAGTCTTTTTAACATTTATCTTTAGTCCTACTTCCCTACTTTCATCTGATAACTCCTGCAACATTTCCTGTAACTCTAAAGCATTATTTGCAAAAACAACTACATCATATGCAAAATATAAATGACTTAAATAATCTCCATTTACTGTTACTCCTTTAGCTTCCCATTTTAATCCATAAAATACCTCTGCAACACTGCTGTAAAAAGTTTTGAAGACATGGAGTCACCCTGTCTTACACCCTTCTCAATGTTGACTTTCCTACTATCATTATGTAATCTAATTGTTGTTGCATTTTTATAAAAATATTCTTTAAAATATGACAATATCTTGGATCTATACCTTGATGATCCAATGCTTTAATCACTGAAGAAATGTTTATAGATTCAAATGCCTTTTCATAATCTACAAATCCTAAGCATAATGGCAACTCATATTCATTTGTCCTTTCTATAACATCTCTCAATACCTGGATATGATCTACTGCACTAAAACCACTTTTAAATCCAGCTTGTTCTCTTGGTTAGTGGAAGTCCAGTGTTCTCTGTAGACGAGTTGTAATTATCTTAGTAAAAATTTTGTATAAAACTGATAAAAGACTGATAGGTCTGTAATTTCTAATATCTTCTTTATCACCTTTTTTAAATATTAATATTAATACTGCATTCTTCCAACCATCTGGTACATCTTTATCATTTAGACATTTGGAATATAACTTTGTTAAAAAAAAATCTATTTCTTCACCTGCTTCTTTTAATATATCAATTATAATTCCATCATTACCTGGAGTCTTCCCTTTCTTCATAAATTTAATTGCATGTCTCACTTCCTCATTCAAAATTCTGGTACATCTTTATTATTTAGGCCTTTGGGATATAACTTTGTTAAAAAAAATTCTATTTCTTCACCTGCTTCTTTTAATATATCAATTATAATTCCATCATTACCTGGAGTCTTCCCTTTCTTCATAAATTTAATTGCATGTCTCACTTCCTCATTCAAAATTCTGGGCAATTCAGAAAATATAATAGGTATAGGAGATACTTGTTCTTTATTACTATATAATTCTTGATAGAAGTCTTCTACACATTTCATGATGTTATCTCTCTTTATAGTAATAATGCCATCTTTTTTTCTTATTGCAGATATAAATTTCCTACCAATACCAAAATGTTGTTTTACACTCTTTAAACTTTTATTCTCTTCTACAGCTTTCCTTGCTAGTTCACAATTATACTTTCTTATATCATTTTCAACTCTTTTCCGCACCATTTTACAAAATTTGAGATATTCAATCCGTCTTAATGCATCATTTTTGTATATCTTCATATTCCTTCTTCATTAATTCTCTAGTCTCAGTAGAAATTTTATTGGTCAATTGATGCTTTTTTCTACCAGCTATCTTTGTTGCAGTTTTTAAAAGTATCAGTTATTTTCCTATTAATTTCATTCAAATCTGAATCATGTTCAAAATCTACTAATATTTGAAACCGATTTGTAAGTTCTAATTTAAATTCATTAGAATGTTTCTGAAGATTAGAATATCAACTGTAAATATTGTTTTTCTTAATAATATTTGTCTCTCTAGTTTTGCATTAACATGTATCTTACATCTTACTAATCGATAATCACTTCCCGTGTTAAATTTATTAAGAACATTACAATCTTGAAATATGTATTTTCTGTTAGTCAAAATGTAATCCAATTCTGCTGTACCTTCATTTGGATGCTTCCATGTCCATTTCCTTTTAACATTTTTCTCAAAAAAAAATTCATAATATAAAAGTTTTTCTTTTTCTGCAAACTCCACAAGTCTATGTCCTCTCTCATTTCTATTACCATAACCAAAATTACCTACAGCATTTTTGTCTTTCATTTGTTTACCAATTCTAGCATTAAAGTCTCTCATAACAATTTTAAAATGTTGTTTATTCTGATCAAAAGCCTTTTGTACATCCATATAAAAATCTACTACTTCATCACTATGAGAACTTGTTGGGGCATAAACTTGAATTATTTGCATTTGGTATCTGCTTTTAAGTTGTAATACAAAGAAAATGTTTGTTAATTAAAAAAAAAAATTGTAATAACAATAAAAATAATAAATAAATTAATTGTTCTATAATCCTTAAATCTGCAGAAGTACTTTTGGTTAATTACATAACTCTCTTCAACTGCAGTTAAATTCAAATTTAATGGTGTATTTTACAAATTTGCTCTATAAATGCCATAATTTTTACCAAATGTTTATTCACAAATATGAGTATTGAATGTCTTTAGAAAAATTTAACATCTATTTAAATATTCCAAATACATTCAACTGTTACTAATAGCACATCAAACAGGTTAGCATATGCACAACATTTTGAGAGGTATTTCCCCTCTTTTCAGGTGCTGCTGACCTCCTGACCAGTGACAGTACTAGCATGGGATTCTGAACGTGGACCCTTATATTCTTTACTGAATTTTAAAGTAATGCTCTAACCAACTGAAACAACCTACCATAGACAACAGTCAGTAGAAATTTCATATACTTATCTATGAGGTTCCTTCTGATTTCCCCAAAGGTTAAATTTTTCTAAAGATACTCACTACTCATATTAGATGATGGAAATAGTCCAAAATAAAAATATAATGAAAACACCATCATCACAAACCTTCAAGAAAACTCTAAGTATTCAGTTTTCTAAAAAATAAACTTAATGATGTCTTTATGAGAGTTTCTCAAGCAGTAAAAAATTCATATTCTACATTACATGGAAAAATAAAAGAATGCCAAAAGAAGAAACTTGCTAACCTACATGGGCATATCAAAAATCATAATGTACCAAGCAGTGCATCAACTTCATCTGTTAAAAATCTCAGTTTTAAACATCTAACAGATACTGAAATTTCTGTTCTTCAGAGTTAAACTTTGCCATAACACCATCTAATATCCCTTTATTAGATATAATGGCAGCCACTAAGGAAGCCAGTCAAATATTGCCTTTAGAAGAAGCAGCAGAATTATGCTGGAGGATAAAAAGAATACTTGACAAGCAACAAAAATTGAAGTCAAACATATCCTATAGTGAGAGGAAAGCAATGAAATCTCTCCAAGTAGACAAATGCATAATTATTCTCCCTGCTGAAAGGAAATGCAACTGTTGTGATGGATATAGCTGATTATGATAACAAAATACTAGAACTTCTCACAGCAGGTTAAAATAGAAAAGTGGCAAAAAATCCAATACTGAGTACAGAAATAAAGTTATAAGCATTATTCAGAAAGCATTACAGATACTTCACTGATTTTGAAAAAGAAAAATAACATCATATTTCAACAAAATTACTCATTTTTATGGTCTGCCTAAAATCCATAGGGATCATGTTCCATTAAGCCCTATTGTTAGTCCTAGAAATTGATCTTGCCAAAATTTATCAAGTTTACTTCTCAAAGTTCTAAGTCTTTGGCATACATGACTCAGTCCTTTATCTAGCCACTTTGTAGAATTAATCAAGAATATGAAATTTGAAAGAACTGGCTTACTGGTAATCTTTGATGTGGAAAGTTTATTCATGAATGTATCATGTGAAGAAGCATTGTCTATTATAAGGAAAAAATAAATGGTGATAATAGCTTATAAACCAGAACAGCTCTTCCTATTAATAGAATATTGGAACTATTAACATTCTGCATAAAAGCAACATGCTTTCAATATAACACAAAATTATTCCAACAAAATCAAGGAATGGCTATGGGCTCACCATTGTCATTCCTGATCAGCAATATTCACATGGAAGAACTTAAAAACCCAAGGCATAAAAACTACTCCATATCCACCTAAAGTTTGGCTTCATTATGTGTATAATCCTTTTGTTGTATGGCCACATGGTGAAGCACTGCTACAAACTTTCTGGAAACATATCATCAACATATACCTTCAATTAAATTCACAATAGAATCATAACAAGAACAAAAATTAGCATTTTTATTCTTGTGATAAGTCTGCCTCATGGCAAAATCAAAAATACAGTTTACTGAACACCCACACATACAGAAAAATACCTAGCCTATACATCCAATCACTCCAGAAACACTTAACATGGAGTTATACTATCACTAGGGAATAGAGCAAAAGAAATTTGTTCAGAAACTAGCGATTTCAAAAAAGAAAAGATCTATATAGAACAAACTCTAACGAAAAATGGTTATCTATGAGCTGTTATTAATAAAACTTTAAATAGACAATAAAAAGAATCATAAAAAGAAAAAAAACAATTATTGGTACTGTAGAGAACCTATACATTCCAAAAATAAAAAACAAAAAAAATCTGTAATCAATATAATATCAGAACAGCTTTCCAGAGCCATACCACACTATGACGAATTCTAACATCTACAAAACTTAAACTTGAAATGCTGGAAAGAAAAAACTGTGTCTCTTAAATATCATGTGAATGTGGATATTGGAAAGACCCACCAACCCATTGAAAAGTGCTTTCAAGAACACAAACTTATGATTAGAAGAGAGAAAATGTATGTGTCGAAGGTAGCAAACCATGTATGAGACAATTTGGAAAATACAAAAGTATTGGATAAAGAAGAAAAGATACAAAAATTTTTTTTTAAAAAGCTGCTCACATGACATTGGTAAATAATCCCATAAGCCAACCTATTGTGATTATACATAATGTATGGAAACCACTAATCAACTTTGTTCTTAGGCAAAAATGGAGAAATCAGGAGGAACCTCATAGATAAGTATATGAAATTTCAACTTACTGTTGCCTTTGGCAGGATGACTCAGTTGGTTACAGCATTACCTTAAAATTCAATACTCAAGAATCTAAGGATCCAGGTCGAATCCCATGCTAGTACTGTCACTTGTCAGGCTAGCAACACTTGAAGAAGAGGTGAAAATAATACCTCTTGAAACATTGTGCATATACTAATCTGGTTGAAGTGCTATTACTGACAGTTGAATGTATTTGGAATATTTAAATAAAGTTAATTTTTTCTAAAGACATTCAATAATCATATTAGATGATGGAAATAGTCCATTATAAAAATACAACTAAAATATCATCATCACAAATCTTTAGGAAAACATTTATTCACAAACATTATTTTTCAATAAATATTTTAAGAATTTTTAATCAGTATTTATTAGGTTAGAAATTACTACATTTCTTTTACCTTTAGATATAGACTTTAAATGTAACAATATTTTAAAATATCCATATTTTATAATAAGTGCATACTTAATATCTTTTATGTTTTTTAAGTTTCTTTCCTCTTTCTAAATATATGCCATAATTTTTTTTATAATTAACAGATCACTCTTATATTTCAAAATAATAATATTTTGTGATTATTGAAGAGTGCTTGTTGTAAATACATACTTTCTAAAAATATGGTACATATAAACTAAATTTGTGTAAGGTGCATCAGTAAATATATAATAAAAGTGTATGGCATTTGGAGACCTATTTGTTTTTGGCCCACTGAAGAAACCTAATTAGTTGAATTGGAAAATCTCTCCATGTCTAAACCTTATGTTTGAAACATAAGAGTAAACCATTAATTAAAATAAAATTATGGTATATTAATAAAAAGAGATGAACTATTTTTAAAACATAAGAAAATATTGTGCATTTATATAAAGAATTTTATAGATGTATTTGGACTTTATTAAATTTAATATCTATATTTAACATTAAAAAATATATATCTAATTTAATGAATAATGATTTACAAATCATTTATATTTTTATTAGATTGTTTAATTTGTGCTAAAAATGTAGCATTTGTAAAGTAAATTTATGTAATACTACAGAAATATTTAAAAGAGTAATGTGTAACATTTAGAGTGACATTGAGTTAGATCAATGGTTCTCAATCTTTTTTAAATATTGAAACACTGTTGCAAGGAAATTTTTTACCTAAATTAAAATGAAATAAGTTTGTCATCCATTCTTTAACTAAAATTGGACAGTTCCAAATTGAAATTAATATTTATTGTTATATTTTAATATTTATTGAAAAAATTATAATTATATAATTATAATTTATAATTAAATAATTATAATTTATAATCAAAAAATATTTATCGAAAAAATAGTTTTACTTAAGTAACTCATTTAATGAGAAATTTGTGCCTGATATTTTTTTGCATATTTCTCCTATGTTGGACATACACAAGATAAGGCCACCCTCACTTCTTTCCATAAAATTGTTAACATTTCTCTTTTTTTAGTTTTTATATTGGTTAATGTGGAAAACCTTATTTCTTATAAATATAAAAGTTGGAATTATCATATCTTAATTTATTAGTTAATTCATTAAATTGTTTTAAAAAATAAGTATTGAGGTCTTTATTTCTCCATCTATCTAATCTAAGAATGACAGTGTGTTACTGGATTTCATTATATCTTAGAATTTTAAGTGATGTGTAAATTATCCTAATAAAACTATTTCAATTAATATAGATTAAACATACATTTATACTTTCTTTTGTCCACAATCACAGTCCCAATGGTCCTTACAATAATTGAGCTAGCTCTACAGCAATGATTAATTTATTTACATGTGGGGGTTTGTTTGTGCTTGGATATCCAGATAATTGTCTGAATGGAGCAATGGTAAAAATTTCCTTTAATGTCTATTTACTGCATTTTATATTTTTTAAAGAAAATTTCATTTAGTTGGCCTGTATTCTCATTGTACCATATGGTCAAAGCATTGATGATGACTAGCATATTTCAGGTTCCAACATTATTTTTGATAGATATTTTAGCACTAAGTATGTGCATTCAAATGATTGTTGTATATCATGCCCTAAGTTTGGCATTGACTATTGAATCTCTTTTAAATCCAGTCATAAGAGATGACTGGCGATTGTTTGATACTGGTGATTTAGGTTATAAGTATAATTGTTATATCTACTAATATTGTTATTCCAGTGCTGATTCTCATGCTTCTTATATATTTATTTCTTTTATATTTGATTGTATTTTTTTGGAATGATAGTGTTTTCACATCTCCCTATATTTATCTTTTCATTCTGCATCATCGCAATATATATATAATTAATAAAACAAGTCATAAATTTTGTAACTTGCTTTTATATATATATATACATATATAATAAATGAACATTTACAACTTATTCTAAAATAAAACAATACATTTCAATTATTAATTTTATCTTTATGTTTACTATTTTTCCAGATTACTCTTAATTATAAACATAACTTATAAAATGAACAAGCATTACTTATTTTCATTTAACTGACAAGTGTAGTATATTTATATTTGCCCAATAGTTTGGTTTTTTAAAATCTGTGTTTTCATATGTATACAAAATAGCATTTGTATAAAATAGTCTTAGATTCTCGTAATTAGGTTCTTGCTCATATGTATCACCATTATATGGCCAGATTAACAGATTTTAAAAAACATTCACAGCATCCTAAAATTATTTCAGCTGCTATAACTGATGAACTTCAGCTAGACAAGTGACATCAACTTCACACATATTGAACTATGAAATTATAAAGCTGTCCTATTTTGCTTTACCAGGAATTCAAGCTTGACTGTGAAAATTAGAAGTAACTGTCCTTCCTTTAAATTAATTTTTGCACACTCCAATCTGTTAAACTGAACCCAATAATTATCATAAATATAATAGAATATATAAAGTGAAAAATTAACACTAAAACATTTTCTTTTTGATTAATAAAAACAAGATATGAATTAAATTATAATTTTATTTTTTTAATTTACATTTATTAAAATGAAAATTGTTTATTTCTTTATTAATCATCTAAATAAAAACAGATTAGAAATTTTAATTACATGTATTAAAAAATATCTATATTTTACATAAAGTCTTTCTTTGTTATAGCAAAAGCTTTATATTTTTATCAGAATCAAAAATAAGTAAACTAAAATATTTGTATTAAATACTTATTTTTTCCCTATATTGTATTTCAAAAATATCAAAAAAAATTTCAGTTATTTCAGATTTTATTTTAAATAATTATACAAATCGTGTGTTTATTTATATTTTTCCTTTTAAGCTTTAAATATATATGCATGCACACTGTGTTGTGTGTCATAAAACCAATATGTCTCAATGTATATATAATATAATTGAAATAAATTCAAATCTTTTTGCTTAATGTCATTATAAAGGTAAACACACAGTTTTACATTGTCAGAAAATTTTTAAAATAAGGCAGCCATTTAATACCACAGATATTATATATTTAATTTTCTGACTTATGGCTAAATTCAAATTCAAAACAGATGTAATCATGGCATTATTAATTTGAATTCATAAGTAACAAATTATACATAACAGCAATTAAAATATACAAGTCAATTATTTGTAAATATTTAATAAACACAACATTAAAAAATAAAAACACATTAAAGAATTAGATCAAAGTTCCATTTCCTTGCTAAATAAAAAAAAATCAGATTAAAAGGAAATGAAAAAGTAAAATAATAAAAATGTTAATTTAATTACAATTTTATTTATAAAATCAAGGAAGAATATGCTTTTATTAATAATTGAAAAAAGGGATTCAGTGAAATGGATTTCCATGTTAATTTCAGATATTTTTTATATATTGGCAATAGACATTTTCATTTAAGAAATTTCACCTGGACATTAATAAAAGACAAAAACCAAGATATTGTTTTGAAAATTTGTGGTGATGACATTATAGTTGTAATTCTATTTTTATTGTTTAATATTAATTATTAAATATTTTTTAGAAAAAATCAAACTTTATTTAAACTTTTCAAATACATTTAATTGCTTAAACAAAGCAGGAGATAAACAATATTGTGCTTTAAATCTTTTCCATAGTTGTTTCTTCTCTATTTATAATACTCATGATGTCCATGGAGAGACAATCTCAGCCATATCGGTGAAAATGAATAATACACACACAATTTGAATATATTATACCAGCAAGTTTAATTTAGCAATATAACAAGTACAATAAAATTATATTACTGTTAATAATTTATCCCATTTACTTTTGGGAATTGTTAGGCAATATATCTAATGTGTAAAAATATCTTACTTCACACATAGCTGATAATTATGCAGTTCATTACTCTCCAAATAGCTTATCTAATTAAAGTTTATATGAACTTCTTTCTATTTGAACTTTAATAGGAAATAATTTACTAAAAACTAACTTCATTCAGCATTATCTTTTCTCCCTTTCAAGAAATGCATTGTTTTACTTTCAGCAGCCATTTTCTCAACTGTGCCTGATTCCTCTTGACTGCTGTGTGCTAAGTTTCTTGGACTCTTTTTTATTAGCTATGCCGATTTACATAATTTTAAAAGTTCTTTTTATAATGCACTTTTTCTAGAGTAATCATTCTGGAGAAAAAATAACAGTACTGTCAGTGCAATGTACAAGATTTAATTAAAACTTTATTTCACCCAATTTACAATACTTGCACCGTCAGTACACCTCCCCTCAATCTAGAAAATAATCTCTGACAGACTTCCTCTGATTTCTCTAACTTCGTGGAATAGAAAAATTTCTATTCTCATCAGGACTAGGGTTTACATTGATTTTTCAGATCTAGGTAACTGTTCATCTTTATTTGAGTCAACATCTTGCTTCGTTTTAACTTCATTATCTTTATTTTACTCAATAGGCTATACATCATTCTGCTCAATAGAGGGGAAATTTTCAAGTTCATTATTTATCAAAAATTCTGATTGAGAATTGAATACTAAAGGGTTTTTTTTATTTATCATGATCAATATGTCAGATAATCATTGAAGTAAATGATTTATGTTTTCTGACACACTATCCACTTTCGAGTTTAATTACTCGTTTGACTTCAGATACTTTGTCAACTATGATGCCAGGTATCTTTTTTTTTTTAAATATATCTCAAACCTATACACTTTTGCCAACTGTAAATTTCATAAAGTTTGCATTGTACATATCTTCACTAGAAGTACCTTTTTCTGATTTCTTTTTTACAGGTAAAAGTTTAGATAAATGACTATGACATTTTCTATCAAACAACAACTCTGAAGGTGTTGTACAGTGTCTGACTAGGAATAAAATGCTGATAAAACATGATTTCTATCAGTGCTTCTTCCACATTTGTAACTTTTACTTTTCTTAAGGCAGATTTAAAATTTTAGACTATCTTTTCTGCAAGTCCGTTAGAATCAGAATAGTAGGCTGGAATACGAACTTGATGAATGCCTTTATCTGTTAAGTAGTTTTCAAAATCTGCAGAAGTAAACCCTGTTCCATTACCATATCCCAGGATATCCATGACACTTCCTGTAAGGCTTTTATGGTACATTTATACTCAAACCCATCCGCTATATAAATCTATGATTATTAATATTAAATGTCCATTCAAAGAGCAGCATAATCTATATGGATACATTTTTTGACCTCTATCCATGGTTTATAAACTTTTCTTTAGTAAATCATCCTCAGATTGGCAATCATGTCAGGTTTTTACCATTTGTTTAATTTCACTATTTATTTTAAACCAACACACTTATGAACATGCGAGCACCTTCATTATCACAACTCTGGATCTCTTTTATGTAACAACATTAGCACTTATTTCCATCCTTCTGCTGATATAAGAACTCAATCAATCATAATGATACAGCCATTACAGATTGACATATACTGATGGGTATTCCAAATCATCATAGCAACAAAACTTGGTTGACTTTTTGGCCATCTTTCTCAAATCCAATTCTTTAGCTTAAGATATCTAGGATCTCTATTTGTCCATTCAGTGACTTTAGAACTATTTAAATTCTCTATAGTATTTACTGTGTTTAGCATGTTTACTTCTGTAAACTTCCACTGAACTTTGCCTTTCACAGGTAGTCGTTATAATGCATCCATATACATAATCTCTTTTCCTCACTTGTAAACTAATTCATAGTCATAGGTGGCTAATATGTTAATCCATCTTAAATGTCTCAGGCATTTTTTTAACCTTTCCAAAAATTCTAAGTGAAGGGTGATGATTCATACATACTGTAAAACTATGTCCATATATGTATTGGTGTAAGATATTTATTGCAAATATTATAGCCAGGCTTTTTTTAAATAATTGACTATAATTTTTTCCAGTTGATGATAATGTTCTGGAGGCATAAGCATTCGACATACTGATGTGAGATGACAGGTCCAACTTCAAAATCTCAAGTATCTGTAGTAATCATCATTTCCAGATCACTCCTATAATGCACTAAGAGTTTTCTGACATTAATAAGTCCTTGACTTTTTGGAATGCAATTTTGTGCTCTTCATTCCATTTCCAGCATATTCTTTGTGTAACAAATCATACAATGGTGTTAATACATGCGATTTATTCTGTAAAAAAAAACTTAATAAATCCTTGGCTTTCTGGAATGCAATTTTGTGCCCTTTGTTCCATTTTCAGCATTTTTCTTTATGTAATAAATCATACTATGGTGTCAATATATATGATTTACCCTGTAATAAACTTTTGTGAAATATAAATCCTTGAAAAGTTTGAAATTTTTTTACATCCTTAGGCAGTGGCAGTTTCTTTTACAGTCCTCACTTTCTCATGGTTGGAGTACTTTCCAACTTATTTATCATATGTTACCAAAATTTTATTTTCAAAGTTGCCCAAATGCACATGGTTATGCTTAATCGAGCTCCCACTTGATTTAGCTTTGAGCACATTTCCATTACTCATTTTCCCAGCTCTTCTTCAAACTGGGAAGTAATAAGTATATCATCTAAGTAGGAAATAAATCTGTCTATGTTTTGCAATAATGTGTCCATTTTCACTTAAAAAAAGATATTTGGGGCCACTGTTATACCATAATGTAATTTATTGAATTTATACAGACTGATGTGGGCACATAACATTAATAATTCTGCATTTTTTTCTATGACTGGTATCTAGCAAAACACAAACTTTAAACCTTCATGAGAAATGAGGTTTTCTGTAAAGATGCTAACAGTTTATGTACTTGGCATGGGATAAGTACCCTTATTTATACATTTACTTACAGTAACTCAATAATCTCTGCCAAAATGAACAGTCCCATTCAGTTTAACAATTAAGACCACAGGAATAGCCCATGACAAGTCTTCTACAGGTAATAGGGTGCATTTCTTACAATATCTCTGTCTCTTCAACCTCTGACTTCAGAGCATAGGAAACTCTCCATGGTTTACACAATCTCAGTTTCCTACCTTTAGCAAATTCCATATCTATTGATCTCATTCTTAATTCAGCTATTTGCTTTTTAAACAGATGAGAAAACTTTGTTCGAACTTGTTTCTAGTTTAACCTTCTTGATAATTTTAAAGACAGATTCCTAACAGGCAGAACCAGTTTTGACTGAGCAGCAGACTAATGTCTCTCTTTACAATAAACAGTAGTAAAACTTTTAATTTTAGATTTACTTTCACTGGAACAGAAACTTTTACCCATATTAGTATTCTGTTTTCATTTATATTCATGGCCATTACATTTCTTATCCAATTTCACTCTGTGCTTGGATTTAACATTAATTTTATTCTACTCCTTTAGAGATAGAAATGATAATCTAGCACCACTGTTAACTTCCATATTGACTTTAATTTCACAAAGGGTTACATCCAAAGTAATTTGGCCATTATTTGAATCATTTAATGACTTTCTCTCTATCTTTCAACAAGCTCTGCCTCTTTAAATTCCAGGTATGGCTTGTGTTTTTTATTTTTTCTGCAAATGCAAGCTAAGTGTATTTTAATGCCACAAATATGACATTTTACTGATTTGAATTTGTACACCCTTTTTATATTCCCTACAATTACACAGTCATAGCATGTTAATTCATTTCTTATGAATTTTTTAAGTGATTTATCCATCTTATGCTTGTGGTATTTTTAAATTCAGATACATTATCTGTTGTTAGTTCATGTGCTATATATCTTGTGATAGCCATTCTGTATGTTATATTGACATCACTTAGTAATTTCATAAAATTGTGGTCCAACTTCCCATATAGAAGTTGATCCAAGGGTATGTCCTCTAAATTTCATCGTAAATTCACATCTGGCCAAGGTATGCAATTCCAGATTGTAATTTTGGTAACTCTCTCAAGGTAGTTTTCTCATTCGAAAAACCGCTGGCTAAAAATATGTAATAAGATTTTCTATTAATTCACTGTATGGTAAATTTTCTGAAGTCTTTGGATCAAATAATTGCTTAGCAATTTGTAGAACATCACTACTGGCAAAAACAAGTAGTGAAACTTTAAGTTCATCATCTTCAATTTATCCTCATAAAATGATCTATGTGCTCCATATATATATTCCACACTGAGGGATTACTGATGTCAAATTCATGCAAGTTATGATAGGGAACTGCCATTTTTTCTCTTCCCATTTTTTCCACAAATGTACAATTCTTCTTCTTCAATGTAATTTTCTAATGCAAATTCTTCTAAACACTGTCGACTGTGCTGTTTGCCATGTCCACAGGGAAATAATTTCAGCCATGTAGGTGAAAATGAATACTACACCCGCGACATGAATATATCAGCAAGGGTATTTCTGTTTGCTAAGGCATTAATTTAGCAATATAACAAGTACAATAAAATTATATTACTGACAATAATTTATCCCATTTATTTTTGGGAATTGTTATGCAATATATTTATGTGTGAAAATATCTTATTTTACACTCAGCTGATAATTATACAGCTCATAAATCTTTAAATGGTTTGTTTACTCATCTAATTTAAATCGATGTGTACTTCTTTCCATTTGAACATTAATAGTAATTTACTAAAAACTAACTTCATTCAGCATTAGCTTTTCTCCCTTTCAAGAAATGCAGTTTTACTTTCAGCAGTTGTTTTATCCTCTTGACTGTGACAGACTGCTTTTGACTGTTGCCACTAAGAATCTCAAACTCTTTTTATTAGCTATGCTAATTTACATAATTTATTTTAAACATTCTTTTTATAATACGTTTTTTCTAGAGTAATCATTCTGGGGGAAAAAATAACAGTACTGTCTGTGCAATGTATATGATGAAATTAAAACTTTATTTGTACACAGTATAAAATATTTGTGCTCTCAGTACTTATTTTTGTATACATATTTTTAAAATAGTTATTCCCATTTCGAACTTGCCTTTTTTTATCAGAATACTGTAATTCAATTTGTTCTCACTTTTTCACTCAATGTTTTTCACTCAATGAATAATATAATTTCTTTTCCTTTTTTACACGCACACATATCAACAAAAGATCTTTTCATTCCATCTTTAGTAAAATTACTTTTTCTAAATTAACAGCTTTTCAGTTACCATTGCTTGCTAAATAAAATGTTCCTAAACTATTTATCTAATATTTCTTTCAATTAGCAATTTCTTTGTGATGCTTTATCTTTTTATATATTTAAAAATTTTACGTAGCATTTCAACAATTAGTAGTTTGTTTTTTAAGATTTTATATACAGAATATTATAATTAATTGAATGTATTTTAAAAAAATCTTATAGTCATAGCTTGTATTGCTTTCAATAATGGCTGTGATTTAGTTTCTTCATTTTTCTAATGTTTTTTAACATTTTATTCCTTGCTGAATATTAATCATTTTTTATAAGTTTTTTTTTTTAATGATCTAGACTATATCTGATTATATATTTTTGCCTTCATTGACTTTTCTCTTCTATCCAGTTAGTCATATATACTTTTTGCCTGCTTCCATACAATACAATTCCTTTTTTTTTTTAATTTAAAATTAATACACAAATTAATTACTACCAGTAGTATTGTAAAATTTCTTTGATTTTATAGTGTTTTCATATAGTTTTTTATGTTTAATGGATTTTGCAAGCGTTTTTCTCATAAATGGTTACAATTAATATCTGTCAAAAATTAATATCTTATCTAGTCATCATCAAATATCATAAAGACTTTCATTATTGCTAATAATTTTATGTTACAAGTTCATTAAATTTCTTAGCCTTAAATAAATTTAATATCAAAATAATAAATTTGTTTTTAATGAAAAAAAAATGAAAATTACAGTTTAGTAGATGAGATTTACAATATATAGTATTAACAACAAAATTATTAATAATAAATATATTGAGAAGGTTATGTGTCTCATGGCAAAAGGAAAGGTAGAAATAAACACAACCTTTTTTTTCAGATATTTATTATATTACACTGGAATAAGGTTAAATAATAATTTTTCATACTTAAAATTAATATAAATTAATTTAAATCAAGTATTTAAAAAGAACTATTTAATGTTTTATTAATTTTTTTAAAAATCTAAAACAAGTTTGTTTTTATGTTATAATAGGTATACTGGTAATTGTAAAGTTCCTTTCTGTTTTTATTTAGATTAAGATTTTTTAAAAATTAAATACTTTGATAAATCCCACAAAGTTGATTTTTGAAAGAATTGAGGTGAACTGAAAAGAGTCATTAACTTTTTTCAATCAAGGTAAAGAAAACTTACTTTTAATTAGTGTTTTTTAAATTCTATCCCTGATCGTAAGAAGGTTGGAAAAAAAAATTAGACCACATGACATCACTATTATTATAAAAATATAACTGAAGAGATAGTGTATCCAGCTGCTGCTATAATGGCAATAGTTTGGATTCACAAGAAAGGCCCAGATATAATGTGATTTATAGCAGTATATAGTGTATTAGATGGCATACCTGAAATCTACCAAATTAGACTGCATAAAACTGATTGAAAGCCAAGTTACCTGATTAATACTATTCCTGAAGATGCCAATAAAACAATGTACTGTTGTCTTGCATTGGTGGTCAAGAGGTCAGCGTGACTGCTTTGCACTTGCAGGCAGTTGCCCGGGTTGCGGGTTCACATCCCGGCCGATGCTATGACACTTTAAAAAAACAACCTACTGTTTTAAAATGGACCAGCTTAGCAAAAAATTCCATCAGCTTGCTGGAAGGATTACCATGCTATGACTTTATATATATACTGATTAATCTATATGCAAAGAAGCACAAATGTATAATTACTGTCAGTCAAATATATAAAAAGTTTCATACAGCTGGTGAATAGAATGTATTATATATGGAGATCAAGATTATTTTAAATACTTTACAGTTAAAATCTTTAAATTACAAGTTTTAAAAATAAATAAATTTTTCTTGAATTATGCGTCTAAAAACAGAGGTTTGATTTCTAGTTTGTAATTTACTTTTGAAATTAAAACAAAAAAAAGATAAACTCAGAAATCTTATTGTAAATGAAAAAACAAAAAGCCAAAGGTTTCTTTCTTTTTCTTTTTAAAAAAAGAACTTTCCAAACTGAATCTCATGATAATTTTCTTCTTAAAAAAGAAGAAAACATTTACTTACTATTACAAATAATGAATATTATTAATAACTTTGATTTATACTATCTCTTTTATATACACACATACGCGTGAATTTTATGTACATTTTCAACATTGAATTAATTGTCTTGTGAAAATATATGGTTTAATAAGTTTATTATTTTTTGGCAAATGAAATATCATAGGATGTAAACATCAGTGTATGCACACATTTCTACGCATATGCACATGTATGTTAAAATTAATTATTTATGTATTATTAAAATGAATTCATTTTTTTATTAGTTTATGACAATTCTAATATGTTAATTTTATATTATATCGCACATCTTTGTGCTGATATATAGGTGTACATCTAGAAAGTATATGTAAATTGCAATAAGAGCACATATTTTTGTAACAATGTAATAGCATTTTTTAAAAAATTTAATCAAAATCAGAATTTATTTCGTTTAAATTATTCCAGTGAATTCCTTTAATCCTAGACTAGATTTAAAATACATGTTAGTATTATTTCTTGATCACAGTAACAGTTATAGAGGTCTTACACACTGAGCTGTGTTCATGCATAAGTCAGTTATATAGATTGAGGTTCATATTTGTTGTGTTATGAATATCCCATTGATGATAATTCCATTACTTCTCTAATGCTGTAGGCACAAAGGAATATAATCTAAAGTCCATGCAATATATTTTATTTAGTTTTTGTTTCAAAAATATATTTATTAATTACTTTGTGTACAAATTAGAAAGAATATATACAAAGTTAAATGAGGTTATGCTAAGTTCTGAGAGTTCTTATGAGTGGTTTAGTAGGCCAGCATGTTTGTTGTTTCTGTTGTTATAAGTGGGAAAGGTGAATAGCTTCCAGGTGTCCTCAAAGGATTTTTTGGGAGAGATGAGCTCACCTTTTTTCCTGATTTTCTTTATTGTTTCACAGAACAACAGATCTGGGTCTAGGCGGGGCAGTTCCATTATCAACTTGCAACATACTACCCAGATTGCATAGAGAATGAAAATGGATTGTTAGCAAATGTTCCGGTGTGGATCACTTTTATGGGCAAGAGAATTAGGTCCAGTCTGATATTGGAGTTGGTGAAGACTATATCTCTGACTGTTTTAAGGTTTGGACAGCGATATATGAAGTACTCAATGGTTTCCTCTTCATGAGAACATAAACTGCAGGTTGGATCAATGTTGGAGTTACCTCTTTGGTAAAATAGGAACCAATTTGTGGGAAGCGCGCTAAGGTTAATTTTGATGATGAAGTCCAGATACTTGGGCTCCAGACACCATCTTTTAAAGTGGATAATTAATTTTTGGTTTGTGAGGTTGAGGCTACTTTTGGGAGGTTGTGGATGTGGGTTGATTAGGTGGTACGCATCCCACAAGGTGATTTTGATGTTGAGATTGGTGTCCATGATTGGTTTGTATTGACTTAGAAGATTGATAAGGGACGATATCCATGGCATTTTCCCTGGTGGGGGTCGATCTGTTGGGGAAATCTTTTCGGTGATGTTGTTATAGCCAAAGGAATGTATCAAATTGTGTAGTGTATTGTGTGTTTTTTGGAGGATGGCTGCTTGAATAGAGTTGAAGGACAAGCCATTGAACCTCCGAGGTAGCTGGATTTGTCAGAGGCTGATGGCCACTGTCTTCCCTCTCCAGAAGAGTTTGGTGCATAGGCGATTAATCTTGTTCTGAAACTGTTTGGTTAGTTTGATGAAGGGCAGGTAATATGTAATTTTTTGGTAATATTTGTCATATTCAGGAGCCCTACCTTTTTATATAGTGAAACAGACAGATCGGAGAACCGATCTTCGTTTCAGGTGTTTTTATGTACGGTAATTCAAACCACTGTTCGCCCGCAGTGAGATTTTGTCTATTTTAATTTATAATAAAAATTAGTTATATATTCTATAGTTTATAAATAAATATGTAAAGTTTCCGTATATAAATGTCGCAAACCATGAAATAATATTTGTGTGTGCGTGGTTTGCGAATTTATATCATTTAATTTAAAGTTTCAGTGCGGGCGTATTTGTTTTAAATTTTAGTTTTAAAATTGTATAAAGTCGTTTAAAAATACTGATCAAAAATCACATTCCTTTGATCAGTGTTTTTAATTAAAATCTAATTGCACAAATGTTCAGAGCAATTAAGTTGTATTCAAAATTAGTAAGGAATTTTGATATGTAATTACTGTATCGATTTAAAAATGGCATATTAAATTAAAAGATTGCTAAAAACAGATAATTGATTGTTGGTCAAGCTGCATCGCTAGAGGCTAGAGAAAGTAGGAGGAGCCTAAAACAAAAACAAGTCGGAAAGGTCAGCAGTGGCTATTTTAGAAAAAAACTGGCATTCTAACTTTGGTCGTGTGTGAGAGAAGTAGTCTCAAGACAACACAGCAGTTGAGTATAATTCAAACCTTATTATTAAGAAGTTTATCAGTGAATCGCCATGTTGATGGGCTAATTGCCAGGAGCTGGTCTCTGCCTGCCAATATGGATCTTCGTGCCGCTGTTTGATCATGTTTCATATACTTCAGAATTTCCAACTTCCAATCTCAAAATTTACTATGCCTTACAAATAACTTTCAAAATGCGCGCCTACGTTCGTCGGAAATATCAATCGGGAAAAGCAAGCCGGATGAAGAAAGAAGAGTAACTGTGTTACACGAACTTTTAACTTTCTCCCGAGCTTAATGTTATCAATCAAGTAAATCATATGTAAGTTTTGATATCATTTATAATGCTATTATTTAACCTGTCAGTAAATTTTCTTTTCTTTTTTTTAATCCTCTGCTCTAGTCTTTAGAAATCATTTATAAAATTGTAATTAATGGTAATAATATTTCAACTGAATGCATTTATAGTTTCTTATGTTGCTTATTTCATAAACAAACAATGCCAATAGTAATATTTCCAACTCTGTGTAAATTAGTGTGTAATAATGATCAAGTTATCTTAAAAGTAATTTCATTTTCTGAATTAAATATTCTTTCACGTTCCGAGTTGATAAATGTTAAGTCATTTTATTAGTCTATGTTAATTTGTCCTATAATTGCAATCTAAGGTTCGATCTTAAAATATATATATAATGGTGTCAAAGTGTTACATTAATGTTATGTATAATATGAGAAATAATTCACTGAATAATTTGATACTATCGTTACCGCCTGTCAACCTGAAGGGTTAGGAGTCCCAGAGTAAAATTAACTAAGTATTGTTTTTTACCGTCAGTTTAAGTTCGCTATGTTTTATTGGGGTAAGGATCTCAGCCTGTGGCGTAGGAACAGACAAATAGTTTCCAGGTTTTATATAATTTCTCTTAAAAAAATCCGCTTCAAGTATTCGTCCTTCACGTCTGTGGCAATGCCTTCCCTTCGCTGAAGTTAGCGTCTCGCCATTCTACCATTGGGGAATGAAAGCAGTCTTTCTTTCCCGGTAATCTCTTGGATCACCGGGTTCGAAATGATCCCGGCTGGTTGTCGTGTCCCGGAGCTACTTGGGGGCATTAAGCCTTGTCAAAGTACAAGCCGCCCGGTATTCCGTTAATGCACCGCAATTGATTACTGTAGGGCTTTTGAATATAGGCAACCACCAGTTCATCTATTTTCCACGTCGTATTTATATAAAACTACCAGTTCATCTATCTTCCACGTCGTATTTATATAAAACCACCAGTTCATCTATTTTCCACGTCGTATTTATATAAAACCACCAGTTCATCTATCTTCCACGTCGTATTTATATAAAACCACCAGTTCATCTATCTTCCACGTCGTATTTATATAAAACCACCAGTTCAACTATCTATTATGTCGTATTTATATAAAACCATCTCCACTGTTCGTCTACGTTCCGGCTCGAGCCTATTCAAGTAAAATAAGTAAACAAAAAGTCTTTAGATAAATATTTTTTCCAATGCTCTAATACTCTGATTCTCTTAACCACCTGTCAATTATTTAACTACCCAGCTATTGGCATGAGTTTGTTCATTAAATAAAACGTTCACTAAAGACTAGTAGCCAAATGCAAGAGGACGTATGAAGTCTTACCGTACTGTATAACACTATATTTATTTGCTGTATATTTCTATTATATAACACTATATTCATGTGCTTTCTATTTGTCTTATTTAACACTATATTTATATGCTTTATATTTGCTTATTAAACACTTTATTTAATCTTAATCTTTGTGTCCTCCACCTTATTACTCCCTAAGTTTATTTAGCCACTTTCTGTCTGTATTGGCAACTTAAATATATACGTTACATAAATGACCGTTCCAATATCTATAGTCTAATAAATCTATATATCATTAACTGTAAGAATTTAGTCTATGTTCTGAGCTGAGCTAGAAAAGGGATAACCCCGTGCTGTTATAAAGTCATCATCGGTTGGTCATACCGGGGTTTGGGTTTGAATTTAGTTGGCGTTTTGGAATTTATTCTTAAACGTGGACTGGGTTTGAACTCGGGTACTGGGTATGAGTAAGCGTGGTGAATTTATACCGGTACAATAGTGAGAGATAGACTCTAGAGAGGGATGTGGTGATGTGCTCTGTTGTTTGGAGGATATGGTCCTGTATTTCTCTGGACATTGCCACTGATGATTTGAAAATGGGGATATCCCAAGAATCTTTTTGGTTTGGCAGTATAGGTAGATGGTATTTGTTTTCCTGACTTTATCTGACAGATAGCTGATTTGTTGTGATTTATTTGTAAATGATATTTTGCAGAATATCGATTTAAAATGGATTGTAGTTGGGGAAGGTATTTTATGGTAGATAGAACAATCATGATGTCATCTATGTAAAATGAGTTGAAGTCTTTATTGATGGATGGAACGAATACGCCTGGTAGATTTTTTTCAATATCCATCAGTAAAGGATTTATGTATGCTGTGAAGCATAGAGCACTGATGGGGAAACCTTGAGGGAGAGATTTAAAAGGTTTGAAGCCTGGTGTGAGCTTGCCATCCAGTGAGACAAAGATTTCTCTGTTGCTTAATAGATTACTTAGTATTTGTATAATGGTGACTGGAACATCATACTCAGCCAGCAGATTCAGCAGGATGTCTATGTGTATTGAATCAAAAGCCGCAGCAATATCCAGCTGGACAGCAATGGGTTTAGATTTCTTTTGTATTCTGATATAATCAATGAGAGCCGTAATGTTAGCCATAGCATGTGAGGTGGAGCCTTTTTCCCCATATTGATTAGGAGAAATGTGTTTAAGGACTATAGGTTGAATTTGATCCTTGATGACTGACTCCATTATCTTGATCAGCAATGGGGTCATGGAGATTGGTCGAATACTGGTTAGATCAGTGAGTGGTTTTTGTTTTTTCAAAAAAGGCACTAGTGCCACTGGATACAGATCAGCTATATTTCTGTGCCCAGTAGCTAAGTGTTCAATCATTTTGACCATGATGGGAATCGTAAACTGACTTAGGTGATTTAAAAGGAACTTAGGGATGCCATGTAGACCTGGATGAATGCTATCTGGGAGAGACATAAGTTTTCTTTTAAGTAGAGCTTCTGTAATGCCATGCTCGCCTGGATTCCTGGCTTCCAGCCAGTCTGGTTCAGAAGGAGGACTATCTGCTTGCATAAGTTGTTGATGATGCTGACTGATGAGTAACATCATAGGATAACCTACGAGTGTGTTGCTGTTACTGGTAATTGATGATGGGGTAACTTGTTGTCTATTTGTCCCTAGAGCCCATCTGAGGTACCCTCTTGTCCAACAATGTTGTTGAGACAAGAAGAATTTAGACCTCCTGATGGATATATATTCTGCAAGTGATTTTTGTTTAATACGGTAAAGGTTTTTAAGTGATAAGATGACTTCTATATTGGAAGGATTCTGTTGCATCATTTGTAGTTGATTTTCAATGTCTGTGAGGTCTCTGAGTAGGCTATTTGGGCCTTTAATTTTCCTGGTGTGATGGTTTAGAATGGATTGGAGAATATTGATATATGTGAACCAGGCTTCTTCAGCTGGAAGGGAAAGGATGTTGATCTTTCGGAAATAAATGTAGGCCTCAGAAACTATGGCTTCTGTCATGCTGGACTTTGTGACCATACACATAGTTCCGCCGGGCCCCGCAGCAGGCACTGCAGCCGCAATAGCTTCTAGATGGATAACTAGTGCCATATGATCTGAGAAAGAGACAGGAACCAAAGCTGCATCAATATAAAAGTGGAGGTCTGGTGTATAATATATCAGGTCAATCAGGGATCTTCGAGTTCTGGTGTAAAAGGAAAAGGCACTTGGGGGGGAAGAAGCCCTCTCCACACATCAGTCTTCGATTTAAGTGATGGACAAATCTAGTGTTAAAGTTTTGGTATGTGGTATTGAAATCTCCCAAGAGGATTGTCAGACTGGTTCTGTTGCTGATGATGGCATTTAGCATATGGATTATGTTGTAATATTGAGTTGTGTCATTGGCCATGTACACATAGGCAATGATAATAGGGTAGCCCCAGTAGTCAACCTCAATGATAACCATGTTGTTGTCTAACAGTAGAAGATTAAAACTATTGGGGGGTATTGCATTATTAACCAGGATGCCAACTCCTCCAGAAGCCGAGGAGCCAATAGAAAATCTGGTATAACCTGATGACGAAAGCAGTGCTAGGATTTTATGATCAGTGTTCTGATGGTATTTAGTCTCTCCGATTAGGAATATATGTAGGGAGTTGAGGGAAATCCAATTTTTAATAGCATAGGCTCTACCCAATGAGTTGATGCCATGAACATTGACTCCAGCGATTTTACAGTTCATAACAATCTAGTTTTATGTCTCTTCAACCAGCAGCTCTGAGTCAGTGGATGACTCATCCCAACCAATGTCATCTGGGTCTTCTGCAGCATCCACTTTCTGAGAGGGCACCTGAGAAAGAGAGTAGAGTCGGTAGAAATTCTTGGCAGTCGTTTAAAGTTGAAGCGGGGGTATAATTTGTTGGGGTGTCTTCCAATGGTTCCAGGGGATTGGAAGCCGGAGGATCCATAGTTTTCCTCTTCTTTTCAGAAGATTTGAGATGTTTAGCTGGGGTTAGATCTGTTGTTTGATTGTTGGAGGGAGGTTGTAAATCATTTGGAGGTTGAGCATTCTCTTCATCTGAGCTGGAGTTGTCTGAGAGGACTGACTTTCTTTTATGTATCTTATTAGTTTGATTTGCAATTGCAGATATATCTAGTGTTTTGATGTTTTGCTTTCGATTTACCATCTTTTTTAGGTTTTTTGACTGTCGAAAGTCTTTGTGAGTTATTTTCCTAGTTTTCATTGAGCTCTGAGCAATGCTCTGATGGCGGTGACCATTGGGTAGCTTGAGACTTATTGTCCATTATACAGTTTATGTTTGCAGACTCTTCTTTATTGTTTTTTTGGGTTTGCAGGGATGTTTTGTGAGTAGTCTGCTGATTGTTTTGATTGCCTTTTTTGGACACAGAAGGAACCAATGGACCTAACTGTTGTTTTGCTTGATGGAGGTGGATTTGGGTTTTATAGTGGTATAGTTGCTATCTTCAAGTCTATTGGGTTTGAGAGATCCTTGCCTTCCTCTGTGTCTAGGTCAGTTTTATTAAGATGAGTGATGGCCTTATGAACTTGTTGTGTGAGATTTTGGTCAACAAGATCATCCCAGAGGTTTGTGTCAACCTCTATCTCCATTTGTTCTTGAGAAGTATTGGTTTGTAATAATGTATTGGTGATTGTGATATTTGAAGATGTCTTTTCAGGTTTGTTTGGAATTTTTATTGAGGTTTGGGTGATATGGACCTGGGTAGAGTCATTGTTTGCGGTAGGATTAGGTGTTGCTTGATTGATGTAAGCCCTGGATTGCTAGATTTCCACTGCAATGATGTATTTTATTTTTTTAAGGCCACAATAGTTGCAAATTCGAGCAGTGCAATCTTTTATGAGATGTGACCTTTGGAGGCAGTAGAAACATTGGGGCCGTACCACTCGAAATGATAAAACTAATGGAGAACCTCTGGCGGTTATGATGGTGGGGATGTCAGTGGGGGAGATGTTTTTCTTTAGGGTGAATGAAAATATCACAGTGTTAGACAAGATTTGATCTTCAAGATGCGGATTATTCAGATAATTGAACTTGTTAATATTGCCATAGTTGATAAGTATATTTTGCAATTCCTGTTCAGTGAAATTTTCAAGACAGTTATTGATTTTTCCGGATACTGTTGCTGGTCTGTTCATGTCAATGTAGCACAATATATGGTTCCCTAACACTTTGAAGTTAGATCTAAAATTCATTCTGTCCGCCCAGGTTTTTGAACTCAATGCCCACATAACGGTCATTGGGATGGGTTAGAATCTTGTGAATTCCTTTTCCAAGTTGCTGCTGGTTGATGAGGGCATAGTTGATCCATGGGAAACTTGAAGAGAAAAAAATTTTGATTTGTAATCGCTAGTATTAGCGATTTGTCGTTATAGTAGTTTAAGAATGACTTATAAAGAATGTTTGGTATGGTTTTATTGAAATTGTTAGTGATCATTTGGTATATTTTTTCATTTAGGTTATTGATATCTATTGTATCGTAATCAGAAGTGCTATAGTTAAGTTCTGAGTGCTGTTCTATCTCATAATCTAAAGGAGTTCACGTGAATTAGCTACCGTAACATTTTTGGTATTATTTACGGTTTTGTTTGAACCCACAGCATTAGCGTACAATGTTTTTTTTAATTTGCCGATCGCAAGAGGTTTTTTCATTGGAGTTAGATAAATTTGTTATTATATCATCTGTAGGGTAATTAGTATCATGTAATTGAGTGTGTATATCTTTGAGATTATGTTGTGGTTGTTTAAAATTTATTTTAAAATCTCTCTGTCCAACATTTGAAGTGTTTTTGCTGGCCCCTAGTGGATTAGAGAAGTTTTCACTATAATTGTTTTGAAGGTTATTCTTATTTGTCACTACGTAATTATTTTCTCTTTTGTTTGAAGCGTTAGAGGATTGAAGCGTTAGAGGATTGAAAACTGGGATTACATTTCATGAATATATCCTCGGCAGAAATCTGTGAGCAGATATGGGTATTGTTATGTTTTTCTGCGGTTTTTGTGGTGGTATTTGCAGTTTGACCGCAGGCTATTTGGCCGTTTGTACTAGAATTTGGGTCGTAGTTATTATTTTTCGAAGCTTTTTGGATATTAATTGATGTTGAAGGTTCATTATTATGCAGTGAAAGTGTTTCAGACCATTTGGGTTGACAATCTTTGCCATTTGAATTTAATAATGAGCCTAAAACATCGCGAGAATTGTCCACCGTATTTGCTTTATTTTCAAATGTTAGAGTTTGTTTACCTTGACTATAATTAATGTAATTATCACTCTCCATTGTAACTAAAGGAAAGTTAAAGGCTTACCTAACGTTTGGAGCTCAAGATTAGAGCTTCCACTCCCCTTCTTTTCTCACGAATTGAAAATTAGTTTGAGCTTCTAATGGATGATCAGAACTGGTCAAGACCGGAAGCACAAGTTTTTTATTTAGTTTTTATTATTAGAAATGAAATTTATAATTGGTCAGTAAATTAATGGACTAAATGATCAGGGCATTGATGATGATCAGCATGTTTCTATATCCCAACATTATTTTTTTAATTGTTATATTCTGATGGATTAGCACGCATCCACATTATTATTTATATAATCTACCTCAAGTTTGGCAAGGGCTAAATTAGCCTGGTGTATATTGGACCACTTTCAAATCCAGTCACAAGGTTGACTGTTGATTTTATCTTGATGATGAATAATTATTATTCATCTGTAATGCATGGGACCTTATAATTAATCCTTGTTTTTTCTGATCTCTCATGCTCATTCCTCTTACATTTAATTTTATATTTTGTTTTGAGGATGATGATGGTTTCCCATATCCTCAATTCAGACACAAGGATACTTCATGATGGTTTCCCATATCCTCAATTCAGACACAAGGATACCCCAAAATTTTATAATAAAAAAATGTTTATTTATTTTGAAGTATTATAAATTTAATCTCATTTAAATTACTATCCATTTGATGCAATACACCAGTCTAAATATGTTTTTCATTTTTCAAAGTAATCTGGAAGTACTTGCAAAATGATGCTTTTTAATGCATCTGTTATTTTTTCATCCGAGAGATTTAAAAAAAATTGCACAAAGCGAAATTGAATAAATATGGCCCATTGATAAGATGGATCATGCTAAATTTAATTAAAAAGTATTTCACACTCAAGGGTTTGAGAGATCACACTTTGTGAGGGTGCAGCTTGCATTCTTTTCTTTGTCACAAAACAGGATATTTACATTTTACCACATCACATAAATGTTTCAAAACTTGCAGCTAAAAGGTCCGACTGTTACATATTAAATTTAAAAAAAAAATAGCATTGGCTTTTAAAAAAAAAAGTAAATCAGCATTGTTTTGACTTTGGATTTCATTTGTGATGCTTTTTAGGATGTGGTAAATTTAGCATTTCAATTAAACCACTCATAAACTTGTATTTTTAGGAGATCAACTTTCTTGTAAATTGTTTCAAGCATTACAACTTTTTTTTACTGTAATGTTCTGTAAACAAAAGCAGAATTTCACATTGTCAAACTTTTCAGTCATTATAAAAAAAAAAGACAAAAATGCAAAATACACTCTACAAAATAATGTGTTAAATGGCCTCATGATTTCATGTGGCAATGTCATTTGGTATATTGATGCAGAAGGGTTCCTGCAAGATATATATAACAACAGAAGTATATACTATAACAGATACAATTCGGGTTAATTTTGAGTACTCCCTCATATATATATATCTGTTGGCAAAACAACAAATAAAATTTTAAAAAATATTTTTTTTACAAAGCTCAAAAATAAAACACAAACAAAAAACATAATACATAGAAACAATCTAAAAATAATATAGGGTAAACAATTATAGTGATGTTGAAAAATTTATCAAGCTTCCCATGGCTGTGAAAATGTCAGCTGATTGGTCTTTAAGCAATATTTTTTTCGAATTTGTTAAATAAAAAAATGATTGTAATTTTCGACATGTAGAACTAAAACATAAATGACATATCAAACACTACAAAGTGAAAGTAGAAATACTGTTATTCTGGTGTTTGGAAATAACCCTCTATGTATTAATTAAAGTTTAGAGGGATGAAATTTGAAATCTAGTAATTGATCTAATTAGATGGTGGTATGTTTATAATGTTCTGACATTAAATAAGGAAGTGATTGAGTGTTTTTTCTTCTCAATGACAAAAGGAATAAATATCAGCTATGCTGGTAAAACCACTTTTTTTAAAAGAGAAAAAAACTGTAGAAAATAATTTTAAGAAATCCAGGTATTTGGGTTCCAAATACCAAAGCTTAAATTTTTGTATTGTTGACAAATGTAAGTATAGATTGTGGTGACTTAATGAGCTCATCTTTGTATGTTATTGCATAGACATCCCAATGTTTAATTTTTTTAGTAAGAACATCTGATCAGAGTTTGAATATTTAAGTGTTGGTGATTAGAGCAATAATGAATGGATCTTTAATGAGTGCAAGTGGATCTGATGGTTTGACAGTGATGAATTTTTTGCATCAGGGTTATGCATTATTAACCTGATAATCAAATTTACTCTGAATATAATATATGTCTTTGTTTTTGACATGCTATTATATAGTTTTTATTCTAATTAATACAATCTTTTTGCTCCAAATCAGTTTAATGGTGTATTTAACAATGGCTATATAATAAAGAAGTGTTGGAGAAATCTTTGCATGAATGGATAATTACATTTTATAATTACATTTTTGATAAAGGGTTAATTGTAATTTCAATGGTATTAAGATTATTTTGAATTTTGGATCTTATAGCATTACTGGAAAGATGTATCGGGAAACCCAGAAATTTATGTGGCGAGCCCATAAAAAATGAGAATACTGAATTATCTATGAAGAGATTCCAGGAAGATTTATCCATACTGAACTTAAAGTGGTATCCTTTTGTATAATTCCCAAGGATACTTAAGAATTGAAGTATTTTAAGATAGAAATAAAATTACCAGATTATTCATGTATAATAAGTGGTTATTTGATTAAAAACTAGGATATATATTTCTGATAATTTCTTTTCAATATCATGTAGATCCAGAAAAGTAAAGAGTTTAGAGATCCTTGTGATATAAAGTAACATACTATGAAGCTGGAGAAAGTTTTCCCATTTAATATAATATGAACTTGTCTGTTAATGAAAATAGCTAATATAAGTTTGATATTTATTAAAATAGCTAATATATTGAGAAGAGTTGTAGGATTATTATGTTTTTCCAATAGTTGAAATAACTTTAATATTGTAACTGAATAATAAATTGCAGCAATATTTTATTACTGTGAAATAAATCCTGCTTTCCTTCAGTGTCTATTTAAGTCTATTGTCATTCTAAACAATGTAATGCTGTTGTGGAGGAATCTTTTTTTTTTTTTAGTAAATTGAAAATTTTGATAATGAGGGAATAACATTAGGTTGAATTTGATCTTTTATTGGTAACTCAATGGTTTTAATTAGAAATGGAATCACACACATTGATCATAATTGTCAATTGGAAAAGAAATATTATTTTAGAGGAATGAAACCCGAGAAACTGGGTAAACTTGGTCAACACTTTGGAACTTAACAGAAAAGTGACCTTAATAAATTGAGTATGGTAGGGGTTGTAAATGACTGAGATAAGTTAATATAAATTTAGGTATGACATGTGATCTAAGTATATGCTGTCTGGAAATGAGTTAGTTTGAATGCAATGTCTTATATAACCAAAATAAAGTGAAAAAAGGTTTGGCTTCTCTGAGGTTTATAAATTGGCTTTGATATGGAAGTATAATTTAGGTAACATGTTTCTATCAGTGATAAATTGATTGACTTTAAGAATAAAGATCAGTACTAACTTTTTAGATCTATAACCAAATGCCCAGGTGATATAAGCTTTGGACTAGTTAAGAGGTTGCACTAGGAAAAATTTTGATTTTTTAATGGAAAAGATATTTAGCCAGAGCTTGTTGAGTTTTTTTTTTATATATATATAATCATGCTTTAAAAAAATATATTGATGGAATGGAGGATGGATTACTGTATTTTTTAATTTTGGGTGTATTGCATCTAGATCTTTAATTAGTGATGTAAGAGTCTTTTTGTGTGTGTGTGGAAAACATTATTATAGATGTGATGATATTCACAAAAGCAAAACATGCTTTAACTGAATTTAAAGTACATTTACTTTTTAAAAATAAATAAATATATATATAAGATAATGACTTCTGGAGTTGGAGTCTTCCAGAAGCAGTCTCACTATGTTGTTTAGTCAGAGTCCTGGTAATTGTTTTAAGTCAACTTTTAGTTCAACACTGAATGCAAAGTGATCAAAGAAAGTAATAGGAATAACTCATGGATTAAAATGGTCATCATTTATAAGTCTTCTATTGATGAGGTTTAAGTATTTACAGAATAACTCCATATGTCCATATTGAAATCTCCAAAAGTATTCGGTATCAGATTTGATTGTTTAAGTGGTAAATTAATGCACTGTGGTAAAATATGATAATGTTTATATTTTCATTTAAATCTAGAATTTTAAGTGATTGAAGTGGGGGAGGGGTTATATTGTATATTATCCCAACTCCTGTTGAAGAGGTATTAGATTGAGACAGCACTATAAAGCCAAATTTCCAAGGAATATTTTCAGAGGATTAATTTGAGTGAAATATTTCAGTAAATAGCATTGTGCAGGATGAAAAGTATGTAAGCCAGTTATTAATGGCAAAGAGCCACTACTATTATTACTGATACCAACATTATTTCATAAATTGTTTTAAAATTGGAAAAAAAAATTTGATTAAGTAAAAGTTTGTACCTGCATTAACCTGATATGCCTGTAACTTGAAATCTAGTTGAAAATTTTTTGTAAGATATACAAGTCATAACTAAATCTTCTAGCTAATCAGATGGAAATAAAGATTGCAGAATAATTAAATTTGAGCAGATAAATGTTGGTGTAAAACAATAATGAAAAATATGATTATAATATTAAGTGGCTTTCACCATTGATGAGGTTATATATCTTATACTTGTGGATATTCAAATCTGTTGTAGATCATGTAGTTGATATTAAACCTACTGGCCAAGGTTCAAGTAATATCAAAATAATTTAACTTTTATAATATGCTAGAGTTAGTAATTGTGTTTACTCTTGCAGTCATTAGTAATTTGCTAGTACAACAAATCCCACACACCTTCCAAATTAATTTCAGCCATTAAGGAATATTTATCACTATTTAAAGATTATTGATTGTCTTTTTCAAACCTATTCAGCACAAACGAACAAAGTATTTAATGTTGGTGAGAAATCCTTAAATAAAACTAATTAAAAAAATCATTTTTTTTGTTTAAAAAAAGTAATATGTTTATTATATTTTGACAATTACTGACATTTATTAGAAATTTCAACATTTTTTTAAAAATATATAATCTTTTATATATTTACAAATACACTATCAAAGAATAAAAAAAATTGAGTGAAAACTGATACTCATAATAAATAATCATTTTAAATACATTTATGTTCAAATATTAATTAAAATACATTTACATTTTTAGAGAATCAATTCTAATATGTTTATATATCAAAATCTGCTCTCGATATATTTGGAGAACAGATAATATACCATTTGAGTGGGTATCTGCTTGTTAGCCATTATAATTATATAATGCTTAAATGATTCATAAGATCTGCTTTTAATAAAAATATAATTTTTTGATGAAGATAAGATCTGCTTTTAATAAAAATATAATTTTTTGATGAAGACAGAGATTTTAAATTTTTACAGCTTCATAAAATATTTAAATTTGACTAGATGTAATATTATAATCAATAAAATTTATTTTAAATATTTAAGTAGTATTCTCAAGAATTTTAAGAATTGTTCTGTGGAGAGGAAATGTTGTATTACCATCACACGACGCTCTCCAATCATCTGCATTTAGATCAAATGTCATTGCACCACCATAATGATGCTCTAGTATAAATTTACTCTAAAAGAAATATATATATATATAAGATTTTACATTATTTAAAAAAAAAATACAACTCATTAAATGGAAACATTGCATAATAGTAATACAAAACTATAATCCAATATCTAAATTTATAATGAAAAATTACTATAAGGTTGGTTATATTTTAGGTTTGTAGGGTAAATGGTATTATTACAATATGTCACAAAAGCTAAATGATATTTAAGAGGAAAAAATATAATGTGAAGTATTGCCAAAATATAAACAAAATAAAAAAACCATAAATGATTTTCATTTGTTAAACCTTTTAAACAGCTTAGTTATTTTATACAATTATTTTAATAATATAATATTATTCCACTAAACACCACATGATCATCATTCTTTATACTCACCCAAGCTGTTTATGCAGAGACAAAAGTCTCCATATAGTAGTGCAAATCCAAAACTCCTCACTCATAAAAGCCACAAGCTAGAAACTAATCTGGGGATATTGGATAAGTAGGCATTAGATAGGGATTTTATGCACAAATCTTCCTGAATCTATTGATTACTCTGGCTTGTACTGAGTGGCACTACTGTATGGAGAGTTTTGCTTCTGTATAATATTATTCGTAAACTATGTAATTTATGATATATTAAGCAGTATGACAAAAATGTAAAACTCTTTTATGAAAACAAAATCTACAATGTATCTACCATAAGAGATGGAGAAAAAAAATCATATAATAAAGATAGAAAATAAGATGTCCACAAAAACTACATGGAGGTTTTAAGGTGTTTAAAAACAAATTCCTTTAAAATAATTCAAAGCATTTTTTTTACACAATTGCATGACATTATCTTTAGATCAAGCTAACTAATTACACTTTTATCAAACTGCCATTAAAAGCACTTTTTATTGAATCCAAACTGAAATTCAAATGATAATCCTTATATTCAAAAATAAAAACATTGATTATACAGGAAACTCAAAATTTGAAGTCCATAAATTTGTATTTTTTTAAAACAACTAAATAAATTTGTCATGTATTAACATCCTTGTATCATCCAGAATCTAATGGTCTGACAGAGAAAGCAGTACAGCATTTGAAGCAGGTACTAAAGTTAACTTTGTATAGTGATATTAACAAAGCCTTAACTGATGCTATGCTCCTTCAATATTTCACTTTGTATGTTGACTAAAAGTACTCCGATCGAGATGTTATCACCTCAAAAATGTTAAACCCACCTGTTTATACTAATGTCTAATAATAGCACACCAAGAAAATTGACTCAAATGAAGAAAGCTATAAATTGGTGATATTGTTTGGGTGACACGGAGTAATAATCATGCAAACTTCAAATGATAAAAGAGTGAGAAGACAAATCATTTGAGAATTTGACATCTAGAATGATTAGAAGAATAAGTGTTAATTCTAATTCAATGATAAATGATACTACTTCACTAAAAGAAAGAAATACTGATGCAGCATGACAGCCTTTGGGCTTAAATTAAATTAATGAGAAGCATTTATTTGAGAAAAATGATTTGTTGAATAATTTGGAGATTTTTCCAGTAGATTTGTTAGCTTCCAAAGATGATTCACAGGAAAAAGAGAGAATTAGCATGCAGCAGAAAAGAACTGAATTATCTCTGTATAGACCTGCTCGAGAATGCAAAAAACCTTAAGGTCTATAAGATTATTTTTTACGGAATAAGGGAATGACTGCAAATGTGCACAGTGTTAAAAATAATAAATGCTAATATATATATAATATATGGGTCTATATATATATATATTATAGTATTACCTGTTATATTTTTATATCGCCATCGTACGCTTCTACCCGTAGCTTCGAGTGAGGATATTTGTGAGCATGGTCTGATTCCATCTCACGCGCCAATCTTACACATGGATAAGAATTATCTCATCGAAAACGTAAATAAGGGTTCGGGTATATATATATACCTCTATTTATGGTAGCGCATCCGTACCAGCTCAATCTCAGGGTTTGGGGACTATAGTCTAACTAGAGAACAAAGCTAAACACTATCCAACTAAGTCTTATGTGTCTATCTATTCTGTCCGATAATTTATCCGTTATAAATCTAATAACCCAACCCGAATGTTATCATACAATTTACTCTATTTATTACCATACTTAATACCGATAAAATCTCATTTATCCACGCATATAAATATATCAATATTCAAGCGCACAGCCCATTTACCCTGATACACACATATATAATTCATATACGCATCAAAATAGTGCAATTATACATCAGAGCTGTTTATTTAAAGTTGTTATTTTATTTAATTTAAAAGAGATTTATTATAGCAATTAATATTGAGGTAACACTAGTTTCTTTACCAAGACGCATTCATTGAACATATATTTAGTGTAAACATCAATTACCTTAAGTACCGTCGACCGTTCACACGGTCAAAGACAAGTCCGCATTTATAATTCTCCAACGAATACTGGTCTGGTTGATATAACGGATGGCAAGGATTTCCAATATGGTATATCAAATAGCTTATTCTGGAGGTGGAGTAGATGATTCATTCACTTTATGAAAGGGTCCCATTACATAGATCTTTCATCGCCATTACACTTGATGAACAAGAACTCTTTTGTATAGCGAAGTTTGTAGGTCCACTTCAGATGGGTTCCACGACAACTGTCCACTGGATCGGTTAACGAAACTAGTGCTATTGAATTACCCCGACATTTTGGGTGAGAAATATTAATAAACTTCTTAAGAAAATTTTATACGTCCACACACTCCGTAGTCCAAGCCGCGTTTTTTTTTTCCTTTTTTTGTTTTTCTCTCCTCTCGAGCCCACAAAAAAAGTTCTTTTGTTTTCACTCTTTAACTTTGTAAAATTTTCTTCCAATATCCCTACGCCACTGTCCCGTTCTTCTATTGTTTTCCAAAGATACTCACCTGACCCGTTTTCGGACTTCTTGATGCCAGTTATTACTAAACCGCCTACAGCAACTGATTTATTTCTATTTCTATCTTCATATGTTCAAAAGATTAATTAGCAAAAGAAAACACGTGTTACCGACAACATTATTAACCAGACTTAAAGAAAATTTTTAACGGATAAAATATATACGAATAATCAATTACAACTTATACAGCTCCGTATATAATTGCTTGTAACCATCACCGTTAATACATACACACATTTTATACTCACATATACAAATATATTTATATAAGCATACCCACCTAACATTCACACTCTTTGTAACAGGGTTCGAATGACTATTTACATATATATCTTTTCGTATATAGTCGCTCAACATTAACACTCGCAATTAGTAATATATTACATACGCTTGTATTCGAACCCCGTTTGTTACAATATATATATAATATAGGTCAATAAGAGAGAATCTAGGTTACAATGTCTCACAATTGGGTTGCCATTTGTAACATTATGGAAAATAGGGGTTAATAAAGATGGAAAACCATCATCATCACCAAATACTGTACACAAAATATAAAATTAAATATTAAAAAATGAGTATGAGAGAACAGAGAACTAATTATAAGTTCACCAGATTTATGGAAAAGTAATATTTATTCATCATCATGAATGATCAACAATAAAAATAAATCATCAGTCAATCTTGTGACTGGATTTGAAAGTGGTCCACTAAAGACCACTGCCAAACCTAGGGCAGGAATACAAACAATAATTATTTGGATGCACATACTTAGGTGTGACTTATCAAAATATAATCATAAGTCAAATAATGTTAAGATTCTAAAGACATCATGACAAATCATCAATGCTCTGGCCACTTATCACCACTAATGTACTGGCCAACTATAAACTAAATTTCTAAAGAAATAATAAATAAAATGAAATGTAGTGCATGTGCTCTAAAGGATATCCCTTTTGTGCTAACCAGGATTATTATCATCCGAATGTCCATAACACTAAACATAAACATCTATTTTATATAACTAACTATTATGCACAAATCTAGCTCAGGAAACAAGAACTCTATAAACTATTATTGTGAACAAGAGATAATTAAACAAATGAAGCTGCTTATTATTGAAGCTGTAAATATGGTTCTACATATTTGCACTTCACCTGTTGCTAATTATATAACTACCAATATAAGTTTGAACCCAACTTATATGTAATTAGCACCAGTATTTAGCAATAGGTGATAGCACTTTTTTTTAAAATATCAAGACAAAAATTAATTTTCTTTATGCCCATTTAATTCATATATGTATGTATATATATATGTAGGATAAATAAATAATCTTATATATATTGTAAATAAAAAAATTTATAATTTATATAAAATAAAATCAACATTTAAGAATCGCATAATGTAATCATTAGATCTTGAGATTTTGGCAAGTCATTGTATCATTCCAATATAAAATGTTATAAATACCAAAGATTCTTTAATTAAATTTTACTTTGCTAATTGATCGATCTTTCATACATATGGAAATGTGGGTCAATTTAGTTAAAATTTCTCTTGGCTATTTATCAGTCTTTCCATACCACATATGGAAATGTAGGACAATTTAAGATATAATCAAGTATATTGAGTTTGAAACAATGACTGGCCAAAATTTGATCAGATGTGTGTGTATATATATGTGTAAATTAGAGCCAATAAAGTCTCTCACACACACATCAAGTAATAAATATTTAGCAGTTATATAAAAGGGGGGAAATGTATATAGATTTCAAAGTATTAAAGTGAACTAAAGGTAATTAAATGAAACTGTGCACCCTACAAATAATTAATAATGCCAAACTATTAACTAAATTAAATAATTAAAAGATGTGTTGTTTTACCAGACTGGATTACCAAAAAAAGTGATAACCAAACGAATCCATTTTGCACACCTGGGAAATAAGGGAGCAGTTGTGTTAATACTCCAGAGGGAAGAGACAAGAATAGGACTTCGAACGTGAGAATATATGAGTAGATGAAATAACTCTTGAGGTCTTTTTCCCACAGCTTTTCTTAAGTGCTGTTCTTTTTTCTGTGATCCCAGGTTTTCGGCACCTGTAGGTGAATCCAGCTGACTAGAGTTAAAACAGAGGCATTAATATGATTTTAAAGCACCATAAAAGGCTCTCTGAGGGTTTACAAGTTCATGATCCAGTGAAGGTATTGTGAGTTTTACTGTACTATTGTAGATTGAGGTAAGATTGGATTCTAAATCATTTGGGCACATATATATATATATATATATATTGGTTGGTGATTTGGGCACATATATATATATATATATATATTGGTTGGTGAAGGGAATATTAATCATTTACTCATAATTGTTGTATTTTGTAATTACTATACACTAATAAAAGATCTAATGTTAATTAGTTGGTTTGTTTTACTTTAAAATAACTATTCAGATATGCAGTTCACTCAGCTGTAGATGAGGACATAACAAATAAGTGGCGAAGTTACAAAACAACTTGAAATTATGTCAACTTTAGGGCAGAACACGCCACAAACACATCCAAATGGCTGTTATATAGAACCCAGATCAAAAATTTCTTCACCTTGAATGAGATTGAGGACAATAAGAGAAAAAAAAACTCTAATGTGTTTGGTCAGGAAAATAGTAATTGACATTATCCATAAAAATTTTGAGTGCCTTTGCCTGAAAAGGTCAAATACGAGGAAGTGATCAAGAAGTTGAATGATCAGTTTAGCCCCCGTCCTTCTCGCCACATAACCAGATTAACTCTCCGAAATAGAAAGCAATTTAGCAGTGAAAAAATTGATGAAGACAATCTGGTGTTGAAAGAATTGGCTAAGGATTGTTACTAAAAAATCTTAATGGACCAACTACTTTGGGAAATATCTGACAATAGGCTCAGACAACAATTTCTAATTGAAATGGAGTTAGGTTACGAAATAGTCATCACAAAGGGTATGGTATATGAGCTGATATTGAAGCAGGCTCAAGCATTTAGATTAAAATCAGATGAAAGCACAAAAATAGAAATGTTTAAAATGAAGAAAGCCCAAGGAAGAGAAATATTAGTAATGCGAAAATAATCTGTTTCTGTTGTGGTAAAAATAGACCATATTTCAAGAGAATGCAAATGGCAGGAAAAAGCATGTTTCAAATGCGGCAAAAAGCGTCATGTAGACAAGATAACAAGGGAAAAATAAAAGATCATGCACCTATGCCACGTAATAAGCGAGAGAACCTGACAACCATCCACAAGATTAAAAATCTAGATGTTAAAATGTATACACCAGTTTACGATTAAACTAAAAATTTATGGTAAAGAAATAGAAATTGATAGCATATTGGCAATTTCCATAATTTCATGGACAGATTGGAAAAAATTGTCATCCAATAAGGTGGGGATTGTTTTAGAGAAAACAAATATTAAAGTGAGATGTAAACCGGTAATGTGCTCAAAATTATAGGCCAAGTTAAAGCGCCAATTAAATATAATGGCAAAAAAGCAAATCTACTCCTATATATTATTGATAAAATTAGTCCCATTATAGGGACGGAGTGGTTCAGAAAAATCAGGATCCAAATTAAAATAAAGAAAATTTTGGACAAACAAGAACAATCAACGATGGAAGTGGAAATAAATTATATTGATACTCTAAACTCAGAAGTATTGAATAGCAAATACAGAGCCAATTGGATGGGCTCTGATCAGGTCTATCAGATACTCATGGGATGGATCAGAAATGGATGGCCAGTTTCAAGGTCTCAGTACATTGACCCATGGTTCTGGGCAAACTGTAATAAATTATCTATATGTAAAGGATAAATATCAATAGGCGATCAGGTCATGATACCAATGGAAAGCCAATAGCAAGTATTACACTTCATGATGGCCATCCTGGAGTTGTGCGGACCAAAGCACTAGCTTGTAGCTACATCTGGTGGCTAAAAATAAATGTCGACATCAAACAAAATATCAAAAAATGTTTGGCATGTCAAACAGAAATGAATATGAGACCTAAGGTGTACAGTTCATGGCCAGCAGCAATGAAGGTATGACAAAGGGTCCACATGGACCATGCTGGACCTGTAAATGGAAAACTTCTACTCATGGTTATAGATGGACCCTCAAAGATGGACAGAATGTCGAATTGTAAAAGATTTAACTGCTGTTGAAATGGTTAAGACTTTAAATGCTGTGTTTGCATGTCACAGGTTACCGAAAACCATGGGCAGAATGTCGAATTGTAAAAGATTTAACTGCTGTTGAAATGGTTAAGACTTTAAATGCTGCATTTGCATGTCACAGGTTACTGGAAACCATTGTGTCTGATAACGGAACTGTGTTCATCACTAGGGATAGAAAATTACTTTTACGATAACAGCATCAGACACATATGTACACCACCATACCACTCGGAGTTGAATGGTCTGGCAGAAAAGGCAGTCCAAATAATTAAAAAGGTGTTAAAGAAATCAAACAATCAAAATTTACAAGCAATTGATAATGTAAGGCTGTACCAACACCCAATGCCCACCAGAAAATTGCCTGAATTGTTGATGGGCAGGAAACTGCACATTTTATTAGCCTTCTTGCTCTCAAATCCTGTTGAAAATGACAGCAATGATAAAAATGTAAATACATTTGTAAACGGGAATAAAGTTGGGGTCCGGGACATGCTACAAAATAAATAGAGAGAGTGAATAATCACAAAACTGTTCTCACATCAAATAGTTATCATTCAGCTTCAGGATGGCACTACCTACAGAAGACACATAAACCATGTCCCGGCAGCAAGTTGTAGAAGAAATGTAAACGTTGCCAGACATTCAAAACGAGTTATTGCTGGATGAACAGCAAATCACAGAAGTGAAATGAGTGACCAATGGAGGCAGACACATATGCCGGTGAATAGGGAAAGTGATACAACATTGAGCTCAAAGTCAGATGAAATGCAAAAGTATACACCCAGACCAAAATGGAAAATCTGGTAGCCATACAAATTAAAAGACTATATCTAGTGCCATTAAACAATAATCTTTCTGGTATAAGGGGAGGTGTATTATATATATGTATATATATATAAATATAAATTAGAGTCAGTAAAGACACACACATTAAATAATAAATATTTAGCAGTTATATAAATGGTGAGAAATGTATATAGATTTCAAAGTATTAAAGTGAAATAAAGATAATTAAAATCAAACCGTACACCCTACAAATAATTAATAATGCCAAACTATTAACTAAATTAAATAATTAGGGATGCATTGTTTTACCAGACTGGATTACCAAAAAAACTGATAACTAAACAAATCCATTTTGCATGCCAGGAACACAAGGGAGCAGCAGTGTTAATACTTCAGAGAAGAGACAAGAAAGGGACTTTGAATGTGGGAATCTATAAGAACAGGAAAATAACTCTAGAGGTCTTTTTCCCATGGCTCTTTTTGAGTGCTGTTCTTTTTCTTACTGTGATCCCAGGTTTTCAGCATCTGTAATGACTAGAGTTGAAACAGACCGCACGGCTCTTAATATAATTTTAAAGTGCCCTACGTGACTCTCTGAGGGTTTATAATGTTGTGATCCAGCAAAGGTACTATGTATTTTACTGTACTATTGTAGATTGAGGGAAGATTGGATTGCAATTCATTTGTGTGTATGTATATATGTGTATATTGGGTTGGTGATGGGAATATTAATCATTTACTCATAATTGTTGTGTTTGTAATTACTATGTACTAATAAAAGATCTTGTGTTAATTAGTTGGTTTGTTTTACTTTAAAATAACTATTCAGATTTGCAGTTCACTCAGGCATAGCTGGGTATATAGCAAATCTAAACAAAAATGTAATGGAAACAAAAGATTGTCCTGTTTCTAGAGATGTGCAAAATGAATAAAATATCTTACCCCAATGCAGCATTCTTTACATAATAACATAAAGTATTAATATCCAAATTTTTGGCCATCTTATATTCTTGTTCTGAGTCTTATCATGAAGTTCTATTATACTTCATGTTTATTTAATTGGTGAAATAAGTAATGTTGGGATCAAAGAAGGGACCGTTTGCTTTCCCATACCTCTGGGAATCTCATCTCCCATTCACTATGCCAAAGCTTGAAACATCTGGGTCAAATATGTGTACTGTTCAAAGAAGATGATTGCTGTAAGTTAAATCTCTACTGATGTGTTCCATTCAAACCAGTCTCGGATCATGATCCGCTGATTACCTACATCATCTCAACAAGTTGGCCAAGATAAAACGTCTATATTGCCATCAACTAGGGAACTCTTAATAAATCTAAGTTCTTAAATTTGGTGTGATAATTTAGATTAAATTTTATTCTCTCCTATTTTGTTTTATTTTAATATGCCTCGTAGGTCCCCAACCAAGGGAGAAAGTTGAAACTTCACTGCTCATAGTTTCTCCTGTTTAGTTGGAGATGTAAATTTTCTTTAAGGTTAATTATTATAAACTTGCTAGGTTTTATACCGATTATTTTATATGTTTATTTTTAAATGGCAGGTAATGCTTTAATGCCTGTACTTAACTATCCTCATTAATTACAAAGTAAATCCTTAGCTAATCATTGAAATATGTGACCAATTTATTTAATTAAATCTCACCAGAAATGGATTTAATATATCATCTACCTATGTGTGATCTAAGATTTTATTAAGTTATACATACATTGATTACTTATAGAAATGTAAGGAGATATTTTAGAAGTGTGGGAGAAAGCAGTTTATTCCCTTTAGTCTTTATATTCTGACCCATTTTATATTTTCTTAGGCATTAGTTAATTGCCTGTGGATGGTTTGTGTTTAGGCATTCCATTACACTAGGTAGCATATTATTTTATACACGTAATAGTTTATCATAGCCGTTAGTAGTACAAACTATTTATATATTGTAGGCATTATTGGGGTATCATTACAATAGTTTAATCCATTGCTTTTCTTGCTTTGCCAGGCACCATGGGATCTTCAGCATGCCCGGACCCAATCCTCATTATCCCTCACAAAGTAGATGCTTTTCCTACTAGGAATCTCTTTCATGGATACATGTATGGGAATATATGGATAAACCATCTCAACATGCTAACTCGTGCCACTATTCCTCAGGGATATGTTCTTGGCCATCCTGCAGACATATTCTCACTCTTGTGCTATTATTCTTCAGAGCTATACCCTTGACTATTGTGCAGTCAGTCTCACCTTTGTGCAAATACGACAGAGCCACCCAGAGTGTCTTAAGTGCCCTTATTCATATATATGATTGTAAATTATAAAGTAATACCACCTTTATTATTTTTAATTTGTTTATATCCTTGCAATGTTATCTGTAAACCGTAATTGTATGCTTTTTGCTACCCATTCTATTTAATTTTGTAAGTCAGATTATATAATTGCAGCTTATTTTAGGCTGAACCATCTCCTATTACTTGCCATTTGAGCGATCTTCCAAATCTAAGAAAAATGTGATCATGCCGCTCTTAAAATCACACATCATCAATTATTCTTATATATATATAAATATATAATGTTGTAATAAAATCTGTATATATAAGTTTGTGATATTTTAAATGAGGAGTAAGCTATCATTTATTATTGATTATCTAATTAATTTATTCCATAATCTTGGCATATTAACCACATCAACCAATTTTATATTTATATTTTAATCGCACAAACCAACTTTTATATGTATAACCAAATATTTTATCTACATGTGTAACTTCAAATGACTTATTTAATTAAACAAGATGTCTGATTGTAAATCATACCCTCAACAAAGTTGTAATAAGAATTGTATAGACATTCTACATACATCTTTCTTTTTATTTATAATCATTAAATTATCATATTTAATCATTTACTAAATTTATATTATATCATTTCTCTGTATTATCGTATTTGTCATTCATTGCCCAAATCTCTAGTATTAATTATTTAATTGAGTTATATTGTTCCCTAATTGAATGAGATTTTATTTAGTATTATTAATTAAAACTCCCTTTTGTTAATGTTGTCTTGAATATTATTACGGCTCTGAATATTAATATTAAGCAATAGTCTACACTGTTTTTACATTCTGTAGAAATTATTAACTAATCATTTGAATGTGTTATTGATTTCCAAGTCTCTGTGCTCATCCTATTCTCATTGCTAGGAACGGAATCAAAAAAATTTGTAGTATCCTCAAAAGCGCTGCCATATAGTCATAGATCCTGGAGAATAGGCAAATAGGTTAATGTGTCTTACACATGCTAGATTGATGTACTTTGCTTGGATTTTAGGTCTTGTTGAATGATCACATGATTTTGACTGGTACAATTTTTTTTTCCCCGGACTTGGTGCCGCAACTTGGGGTTCCAGATAACATACCGACATACTTGAGTGATGATATAGTTTTTTTTTTTTTTGGACTTGATTGCACAATCAGGTTTGAATTACTTTCAATAGCCCTGAACTGAATATGCGCTGATGCACAATAATTTACTATGTATATATAATTTGCTATATATAATGATATATATAATTTGCTAGATATATAAGTGATTTTTAAAATATTGATTATATAAAATCAAATACTGTGTTGTTCAACCCTAAAGAAAAGCTTTCCTGTTTGTAACCTTTATAGTTTAAAAATAAATACCCTGTTTTCCACCCATAAATTCAAAATTTTGACAGACTAATTGAAAAAAATTTGGAAATTTTGTTGCATTGATAGATTGAAAGCTATAAGTAAAAATTTTTTTGTTTTGGTTAACTATTTTGAAATTTGAAGTCAGTTTAGAAGTATAAAAATTGTTTGTTTTGGTTATAACACCATGCTTTACAATCATAAATGTGAAGTTTGTTTAGAATTAATTTTGATTTTAACAATTGTTATATAGCCATCAATGTAAAATTCATTTTTTGTCTAGATTTATGAAACATTGATTTCTTTTTGGTTGTATCAACACTGCTGTTTTCTTGTTTCTCACTCATGTTTTTAATTAATAAGAATGAAAAAAATTCACCAAAACAGAAATATATATAGAGTATATGTAACGTAATCGTGCAACTAAAAACAAGCGCTAATCAAATACGATTCTGTTCAAGACAGTCTGTAATGATGCTAAAAATAAAAGTAATTAATAATGTCAGAGAGATGGGAAGATTTACTGTATTTTATATAAGTGCTTATTGTTCTCTAAAATATACTTTTAATTAATCCAAAGTTTATCTTTCTTTAGAAAAAATTCAATTACGAATATATGAAAATAGCTTTTTTCATCAGTAGCGTTAATTATTAAAAAGAATTTTTTAATTATTAAAGTACTAAAATACTGTAGAATTTTGAATACCCATTTCTTTCTACACTATATAGCACTAATTATGCATGAAAGTATGTGCATACATAAAGATCTAAAGTCCAAAAGCGATTACGTAATAGCGAAATGTTTATAATTTGAGTGTTCATAAGTAGGGGACTACCTGTACATATTTTTCTATTATACATTGCTCTCTTCAATAAAACACTTTAAATAAATAAATAATCAATCTTTAGTAATAATCAGCTCACTATGGGCAAAGGTCTCTTCAGTAGTCCCTCATAGGTGAACAGTGAATGAGAAGGCAGTAATCACCAAATTTTCCAATTGCTGGGTGTTGAGGATTTGTGTGTTTTTTTATCCTTGTTGGTCTGACATAGTTTAAAAGCAGAAAACTAAAAGTTTAAGGATGAATTTCCAGTTTAGAAAAATAAAATAAAAAGAAATAACTCAATTTGGTTAACTAAGTAAATAATTGTATTCCGATCTTATATGAATGCTTAAAAATCAGATATCTCTTTAAAAAACTAGTTCTGCACAGTTTAACACAGCAGTCAAATACTGAACTCAAAAGCTATAAGAAAGTAAAAAAAAAAATTTCAGAGTTCTCAAATTTCAACATGACCAGCAAAGCCAACTAAGCATACAATTCAGATAAAAATTAATTATCAATTGAAACAGTAAGATTCGTATTCGAATCTTAAGTTTCACCTTTTTCTGTCGTCTCTCACTGACCGGTCTATCCCGCCCAAATTTAAACTTTTTGATATCGAATTGTGTGTGTAACAATATTAAAAATGTATAAATATATGTAGAATTCAGCATAAACACGCACACATTTCGATCTCAAATTAAAGGCAATAAATAGGGATAAAATCATATAATTTAGATTTCTTTTAGCTATATAATTTTGTATAATTTTAATCATTTATTTTGGATTATAAAGTTCGTATTTATTGCTTTGTTTAAATTTCGTTTAATAATAATTCTAAAAAAATCTGATGTAATATTTAATTAAAAGTTAAAATAATCTTATGTTTCCTTTTTGTCTTTGAAATTGAAAAGCATCGGTCAGTGATAGATAATAGATTAATTAAAGAAAAATTCCCCAAAATATAATTAGTAAATGTAAAATGTAAACAATAGAACGGCAGCTTTCTTTAATTAAAAAACCAACAAAATGCATTGATTATCCTCAGGGCAGATTAAGTAGAACCTAAAAATACCTTAACAAAAATGTGAAGGATCAAGATAAAAAAAGAGGCCATCTTAGACTTGCTGGAGACATTCACTTAAACTTTAGCTTTGCTCTCGATCACCGAGAGTCTCCAAAAATAATAAAAATAATTTGTTCCTGCCAAGGTATGACCGAGTAAAGCACCTAGATTATTCTCCATCAGGAGATGGCCTATCGGATGCTGAACTTTCCATTGCCCGTCGTAAATTCACCATGAAGATCTGCTGCCTGAACTGAATGAGAAAGCTGCTGCTGCCGTAAAATTAAATGAAATATCTAAATACAAGAAAGAATTGCCACTCACGAACTATTTCACGAACTATTTGCTACTAAACAATGGAATCAGAAAACTTCTTATAAAACAGGTACCTGTCTGTGTTCAAACTCTAGAGTACTCTAATAATATGCTATAGCTTTTCTTCATAGTACTTATCTAAATTATAAAATGTAAAACTACCATATGTTTAACTAAAACTGAATAATTAACTTAATGTGTAAATTTTTCTACTAATCTAGCTTACCTCATTCTATCTTGGGTGCGTATTTTTAAAATCTACATTTTATCTATATTTATTATTTAATTATTGCATGCTCATAATTATCTCAATTTTCAAAGTTTAAATCTATGATCGTTTGAAACAGTGACTGCGTAACACATTTTCATTAATATGTACTTCGTCGAGCTGAGGCAGAGACCAGCCTGACATTCTTATTTCCTTAATAACTTCACTTTCATATAAATCGACACGCATTCAGTGCATCATTTATTGTAATGCAGGGTCTACTACTTCGTAAATGGCTGGCATATTAGTTGTAATAACTCCCAGTTTATATATGTTTTGTATTTATTAAATCTAATGAATAATTCTAGAAAATCACATTTCTTTGAGAGTCGCCAGAGTTCTTGAGTAAATGTTGGTAATGTAGGGCCGAGTCAGAAATCTATTTAAACCTCATCATAATCGTTTATACAGTATACATGTGTTACGTTTTAGAGACGCGATGACCCATTCCGCCGTGAAATTTCCGGATTCTTCAGGGTTGAAATTAACCCCAGTCGTCCTACACAAGCGGGCATAATGGGTGTTCCCGTAGGACTTGACAATGTCATGCAGCCAGCCGGAAAAACTGCGATACGGACCGCTTGTCCCTGGTTATGCTTATGTGACACCTTACTTCGTCGGGCCGAGGCAGAGACCAGCCCGACACTCTTATAAACCCATTTGCAGCATTGCAGTTTCAATATACTGCCATTCCATATCGCCTTTCTAAAGCGTACCACGTGTTCCTTTACTTAATTTTATTATTCTATATATCACTCCGCCTCTGCATTATCTTCATAAATCACTCTCAAATAAATGTTTGCCCTTAGTTATAAATAAATATTTTAATTAAATAAATATATGTCTGCCATTACTCTTATAACCCATACTTTAGACTATTGCATTGCAAAGGTATAAATCCCTCCAGGCATGCATTAGAAATACTTACTCGAGAATTTTAGGTAGCTAGATTACGCCTTCAAATAAGTGAATTCCTTTTGTAAACATTTCAGTATCGGAAATACCGCTACTGAAATCCTCAATATAAAATAATGTCTAAATAAATAAATGTATTCTTTAAAATATAATCATGTCGCAAATCCCGCTACTGAAGCTTTAAATCCACAAAATATTATTAGTAAATGATTGTCTTCTTAAAATGTGTTAATAAATAATTTTAAACTATATGTCTGCATTTACGTTTTATTTATTCGATACCCATTCTATATAATATTTCCTCGATTATGTAAATATGAATGTTTAATTAATATTAGTTTGATTATTGGCTAACTCGAGAATAAAATCATGAGTCTCTTGCATATCCCTGACCACCGTGCCTAAGGAAATATTTACTAATGTCGCATCAGATGCGTTGTTTCGTGGGTGGTATTGTGGAACCGATAAACTATGTTCGAACTCAGTACCACGGGTGGCTTCGCTACTCGATGGTGCTGCTGTTCTGTATGGTGGTCGAATTCTGCACTATGTTTACGAGTCACACGTTTTCTGACCGTTACACAATGCATATAGGTGAATCAAGGAATTAAAAGTTAAAAGTTTTTCTCAATTTACTGTTATTGTTTAAATTCCTTGAAATGTAAACTTTTAATTGTATGTGTCAAATTTAGTTGGAGATTTCTAATTATGATGCATTTTAAAACTATATACAGTCTTTCTAGAGGCTTGCATTTCCTGATTAACATTAACTTCTATAATGAATTTGTCACATTCAGATTTTGGACATTATATATCATTATTTTTCTTAACTATGAAAATTGTATTTTTTTTTTTTTTGATAATCATTATGTAAGTTTTTAAATATCAGCAGAATATTGTTAATATGTCATCTGATAGCATTACACTTACTGACAAATATTATTTTTAATCTATTTTATATAGAGTTTTATTATATGTAAAAGTAAAGTTACTTATGCACAAATAAATTATGTAACAAGTTATAAAATTACACATCAAATATAAAAAACAATGAGCTAGTGTGAATAATAAAATAAATATGGATCATCATAAATAACTTAAGGATTTAAAGAAAAAAAATCAGGTCCAACAAAAAGACTTAAATCTAATTGATGCAACTAAAACTGCAAAGAAAAACTAGTCATTTTCTGATTGTGATGACTTTAGATGTTTTTTGAATATATTGTATATGATGAGGTTGCCTGGAGATCAAATGAAGCTCACACAGCAGAAGTGAATTTCTCAGGTCACTCACTCTCCCATTGTACTAAAACTCACAGGTTTTGTACTGAAAGATGTGATTGGACTCTCTCTTATAGATATAAACAATGCAAAATTACAATATATTGCACCAAGTTTAAATTGGATGAAAATGATGTGACAGTCTCTTGAATGAATCATCTGTTGAAGAGTTAGAGATCACATAAGATTATTTTATAATATGTTGGAGTTTTCTGAAATGAATAGGAATTATTTTTAGTGCTATGTTTTTCCAGTGGCGTAATGAGAAAAGAATGTTGTTTTTCAATACTGTGGGGAAACCATTACCAAAAGAACAAGCATCATGAAAAAAAAAGTGAAAAGTGGTTTGACTACAACACATAACATAAAATTTAATGTTATTTGAAATCTCCCAAACAATATGACTTATCTTAAATCAATGTTTAAGTAAAGCTGAGATGATGTAGGGGATTTCAGAATCCTTTGAGTAATTGATAGTGTCTAATGGAGATTGTAAGTAAAAATGGCCTTTAAAAAAACAATGTTTGAGTAAAGAATGATGTCAAAATTTAAAAAGAAATGTTTCTTCAAGTGCAAGCCATTTTATTCAAATAAATTGCTTTCCATTTTTCTGAGAGAAAAATGAGTTTATATATACATGATTCTTGGTTTCTGAAAGTCCAAATATAGATTTTTTTCCCCTGAGCAAACCAATTAGTTTATTTATTTTGATAAGAAAATTGAGTTTTGACATTTAATGTGGAAATTATAAGATAATATGTTTGGAAAAAAATTGTGAGTTTTAAGCATTCTTTAATTCCAATCATATCAATGGTATTGTGAAGGTGTATTTCAGTAGTAGAATTTGAGAGATCAATTTATCTGAGATTTTTTTTTGATTTTCAATATCCAAGAGGTTGCTTGTAAATGAGGATTGTTTGTTATTAAAAGAGTCTCTAGAGCCAGTATATTCAGAGTTTTGTAGATTTTTTAGTTCATTGGATAGGATATCAATAGTGATTATTTGCTTGAAGAAAGGTTGATTAAGTCATTCTTCAAGGCATAGTGCATAATAGTTGTTCCATTTAATCAAAATGTTGATTAGGGTCATCTTTAATAGATTATTAACATAATGTAGGACAAGTTATCAAACTGTGACTATTTGAGACTAGTGGATCTTTTTGGCATACTTATGTGAGATTTGCTTATTTCACTTACTAGCCAAGTGACAAAGATAGTAATGAATTTTCTTACATATTTGTGGAGATTTGTCCATATGCAGTCACAAGTCAAGTAACTAAGATGATAGCTCAAAATCACCAAATTTGGTGATCTCTGTTAACAATCAAGAAGTACAATGTAAGACAAATTATTAATATCTTTCCTAGAAAAGAGCAAGTTATTGTTTTTGATTTTACAATTATCATTATATTTGATATACATTTAATCCAGAATAGTGGCTTTTATCTTGGGAATAGCAAATATTGGTATAGTAATAATCACAGGATTCAGTTAATAAATGTAGTAAAGTCTACTGTTACAAGATAAGTGATCATTAATGATCTTGTAAATAAATATAAAAGTCAGTCATAAAAATGAGGAAAATAAAATTGGTAATTCTTACAGCTCAGTTATAACAACAGTGATTGAGATAATAGATATACAGGTGTAAAAATCAGATATTTTGAATCAAAGAAATGATTATAAAATAAATATGATTGCATTCAAAAAATCAAACACAAGATTAGTATTATTTACATATATGCGTATTCATACAATGCTGCAAATTTAATGTCATAAATTAACACAAAAATATATAATTATTATGAAAAACAGGAATGTAAAATAGATGTTTGTATATATTCACCCATACAAAAGTGACTGATATAGTGTAATAATAATTTTTGCAATAAAGAGTGCTAGCTACTCATAACATCAAGAAGAAAAAATAAAATCATTGAAATATGCAAAAAAGAGGCTCATAGTTAGTTGCTTAGGAAATCATGTGATATTGGAACAACAAAATAGCAGATTGGGCTAGTTGTTGATCCAGTAAACCTTAGCTCTTTAGTCCACCACTTTACTATTATGGAAAACTATATGGCTAGTGTAAAATTTAGAAAAAAAAAAAGGGAAATTTGTGATGTATGGCAAAGCCTTTTTTAGTACATATTGAGATGGATATAGAACTCAATATTATTTCATGCTAAATAAGAGCAGTTTTAATTTTCAGTGTATTGTCATACAATATGGCAAAATTTTATGTGATTAAAATTAATTGAAAATTAGAATTAATATTCCTATTATTTTCCTGTGTTTAGAGTTAGTTTCTGCATTTTAAATTCATTTTCTATTGGTATCATTTTTACTAACTGGAATTACAAAATTAAATTAATTTGATTACCCTAATAAATTAGGATTTATACAGGTCTTTGAAGATGTCCAAGAATTAATAGAATTACTAAGATTTAAATTATGTAGTTTTTTTTTAACCTTCAAATATAGTAATTAATTGGGTAATACAAACAAGGCTTATAAAATTTTATTATCAATCCATGTAAATGGAATTGTTATTTATTTAAAGAAAATCCATGTCTAAGAGTAACCATTAGGATTCTGACAGGAGGTATTTAATATCTTTATGGAATAATTTTTATCACATGTTATTTTTAAAAATAAAATTATAACCACAGAAATCTCAGTAGAGTGCAAAATGAATCCTTTTATTATCCATGCCATTAATAGAAAAGACACTTGCTTCGAGATCTCGAAGAAATGGGCTATGTAATACTAGCTTATTTGAATATTTGTATTTGCATATATTTTATTATACATTTTATGAAGGCTATGAATATGAGGCATGGATCCTCGAAAACGTTAAGCTGATAAAATTTAATACTAATTTATATCTTCTCTAATTAACAATTATATATTTTACATATAGTGAGAAGTAAAGCTATATTTATCCAATATAATGAAAATTCATGTCAGGAATGCCAGATAGTGGTAAAATGAGATAATAAAAGTACATCTTGTAGAATTAAAATTAAATCACTGTGAATATAAGTTTGATCTTATTTACAGAAGAGATCAAATTTATATCTTTGAAGAATCTTGAAGAATATTATCAGGACATTGTTAAGATGTAATTAAGACAAATATTAAAAATTGGTGTATCAAGATATAATTTTTCTAATATCACATGAGCACCATTTGTTATGCTTACACAAGCTGTTTTTCATAGAGACAAACCTCTCCATAAAGTAGCGCCACTCAGTGCAACCCAGAGTAATCAATGAATGCAGAAAAATCTAGGTGCAGTGCTTTCAGATTCAAGGTTCCTCATTAACAAAAGCCACAAGCTAGAAATTAATCTGGGGATAGTGGATGAGTAGCACTAGGGAGAGATTTTGTGCACAAACCTTTCTGCATCCACTGATTACTCTGGTTTGCACTGAATGGTGCTACTGTATGAAGAGTTTTGCCTCTATGAATTTTTCTAATAGTTATAATGTCTTTAATTAGTAGGTTGTTCCATATATAGATAACAGAGTTACATGTAATCACTATAAATACACAGTATGACTTGTGATGGATTTTAATAAATAATTTTGCAAAGATACAATCACAAAATATATCTGGCTTTACTAATCTCAAAAGATTTGAATTATTAAGTGTTTGTAGAACTCTAAAAATAATTACATTATTAAAAGATATAATGAGATACATTATTTATATAAGATATGAATCAAACAGAAATTCAAACACCCATTGCCATTGCACTATAAAACAAAATTTTTATTATATATTGTACCAATCGGAATGAAAGTGAAGATCGAATCTAACTGCAAAAACAATATCTGCACTACAAGGGCGCCATCTAGGCATTTGAGCCTAGAAAAATTTATAGAGTAGGCAGATACGCGCTGTTAAGATTCCACTTTATTTAAATATTCCGATCGTTAGACCAAGTCACTAGCTCAGTGGAGACGCAGAGATAAAAATCTATATCTTAATTTATATCTTAAATATCAAAGAGTAAAAGCCACTGCCAGAAATTAACATATAAAAATATTTATTTACGCACATATAAGATAATATTTAAATTTTGAGGAATAAATTTAACATTTTAGATTTTTATATTAACTTTTAATTTTACATTTAACTAAGTTTCAATGAGTTTAATTATTATTTAGATAGTCAAGTATGAATAGACTACATAGATCTGCATTTGAAAAGAAAATATTCTTCCCTGATTTAACCTTAGGCAACAAATTTCGCAACCAAATTGGCGCCAATCCATCTGATACATTCATGTATTCAATGTAGCATGATACGACAACACAAAATACTATATTGTCAGGAATGTACATCTGAACAATAAGTAGAAATAGAGAAGACATTGACTCTCCACCAACAGGAATGTGACATCTGTTGGTAAGTAGAACAATAAACAAAAAACTCATTAGGAATGGACTGCAGTCTTCTGCCGACTTACAAACCCATCCATAGGCAAACAGAGGGTGTGTGGCGTATATCTATAATCCTGCCCGTAGCGGACCTCATACTACATCTACTAATTACACAAATATATCCAATCCATTGAACCAATTCAACTACGAAATGAATAACCTAAGATTACCCTCCCTTAATACAACTTTACAAAACTATATAGCCATTCACGCCCGACTTAATTTTAACATTTAAATACGTTCGCACAGATTTGTTTAAAAATGTTGGGTATAGATCGATTACATAGATTCCACGGTCAAAAACATTTCAAAATAAACATAAACGATCAAAATACAAAATTATTGATACCGACAATCGCAGAGGGAAACTTATAAGTAACCCAATAGTATTCACCATAAGATACTTGCGTTGTCACCAATAACTTAAAAGACATCCGAATAAATACATTTTAGATACTCACCGTAAGGTATCATTATTTATCGAATGTCTATATATTTCGATCAAATATGAAAACCAAAATATAATTAACCGCAAACGAATCCATGCAAGCGTCTATAAACAACTTAAATTTCATACATTTAAATAATCTTTACAATAAGAAAAAAAAATGGAAATGATGTTTATCAATCGGAAAACATATAAAATTAAACATTATTAATTTGATTTAAAAACTTACAAAAGTCATATAAGAGTCCGTTTTAACATTTCAGTTGGCTTGTTTATCAATTTGTAAAACTTGATGAAAGTTCTTAATTGATTTTAACAATTGTTCATTTCATATAGCTTATGGTAGAAAAGTCCAGGCCTCTGCTTTCAATTCCCGCGACACCTCCGTTGGAAGGTTATGTTCTGGAGATGGCAATAGCTGGTTCAAGGTATCACAGTCTTTTCATTTTTTTTTATAGAGAGTGTGGTATGTGCGTCATACCACATCTCTCAAACACACAACGCTGGAGCTGCCCGAAAAAACTGTATTTCCCTTTTTATATTATCCACATGGATTCAATCAACAAAACGTCACTAATCCATCACTTTCGTTAGGGTCCGAGACAAGGCCTAGTGCTTCCATTGGTCAAGCTAATTTCTCTTTCTTCTCTTATCTAACTTTTCATCTGACTTTTTAATTAAACAGCTTTTAGATAATTAATAAACAATCATTTCCATTTACAGATTACAGGAATTAATTAATACCTGTTTTTATTTTAACTTACGTTATTTTTTTATTAAAATATTTTTATATTTCAATCTGGTATTTTTTTATTAAAAAAAATACGTTCAGATACTTTTTTTTTTTTTTGTTTATGAAAAAAATATTTTTAAAGTTTAGCATCTGTGCGAATGTATATACGTATAACAAACATTTTTAATTTTAGCGTTTAGTTTTTTACTCTTATTTGCGAACTTGTAAGTTTTTATTTTAAATTAATGTAACGACATATTTATTTATCGTTACAATATCTGCACAAATAATTTGATGTTTCAGTTATCCTGCAGTTTTCCTCAGATCTATGATATAATGACAAATAAAATATAGTAAATAAATAATATTTGTCATTATATCATAGGCCTGAGGGAGAAAATGAGTCAAAATATTAGATTGGGTATGGGTATATATATACACAACACAAATGTTTTTGCTAAAAAATGTTTGATTTGTATAAATTTATTTATAAACATTAAAAATATAAAGTTAAACTAATCAATAAATAATCAAAATTACCCCACATTCACAATTCAACCAGAGTAGCCAAAAAATGAACTCTAAAACACTACCAATGGTTTCACTGCTACAAGCAGACTTCTCAAGTGTAAAAAAACTACAAAATAACATATTTAAACTAAACGTTACCCACAGTTCCCCTTACCTCCCATACATCCTTCATATTAAAAGATCTTTTAAATAAGTTAACTGCTTCAGAATCATAAATTTTTAATAATAAAGATTCTTTAATTCTTTTTATTTCATTTCTCTCAGAGAAGACAATCTTAGCTTCATCAAAATTAATAGTGTGGCCTGTATCTTTTTCATAGATATATAAAGCAGAACTAAGATATTTATTTCTAACCCTATTTTTATCTACCTTTATTCTTTCATTTAAGCTCAAACTACTCTGACCTATTGTGAGGGTACCACATGAGCCTCACCTAAAATAATTTATATTTATTTATGAATTTAATTGTGCTTATATCAAATCAACAAAAGATATAAATAACATGCACTTAGCTTTTCATATCATATCATATCATATATATATATACGTAAATGAATTAAATATTAAAAGAATAATTCTAAAAAATGAATTATTTTAATTGATTTATATGCACACATATATAAATGTTTCCAACTAATGATATTTTTACTAATCAAAACTTGACATTGACAAAACTTTAAGTCAACTTCGTATTTTATTATTGTAATAAAAGAAATAAATGTTTGGAATTCATTACAAATTGTAAATATATTTAAACAATGAAGAGTGTGAGCATTTATCTGATATGCTTTCAGAAATATAAAAACGAACTGAAATGGTTATAAAATAATCTTCTGTTTAATTATTGAAGCAATAACTATGTTGGCAAATTTAAATGTATTCGAATTTAGAATATATTTTTTTAAAAAAAGAAGATTCACTGTTTCAAAACTTTCTTTAAGTTAAGTAAATAGTTAATTTACTTATGAGCTTTATTGTACTTTATAAGAAGTAATTTTTAATATTTGTAAAGAACTAAAAAAAAAATATTTAAATTGTCAAAGTTTTAAGAGAACACAACTTCTTCAAAATGTTTATTCAAGCTATCTGTTTAATAAGTCGAAAATTTATGAAAATGTTTTCTGGCTAGACAACTAATGTCAGGGATTTCTGCTGATGTTTATAATCTAAAGCTGTAAATTTATTCCTATTTAATGCCTAAAGTATAATCATCATAATTTCTAATAAAAACCTGCTTTAATAATGGAGTATTTTACTGAAGAAATAGTCAACTATTTACTACGTAAACAGTTAAAAGGATAACTATTAAGATAATTTCTAATAAAACTCTGCTTTAATAATGGAGTATTTTACTGAAGATGTCAATTATTTATTACGTAAACATCTAAAAGGATAAATATTTGGATTGTTTCTTCGAAGGATGTTCACCCATGAACTTTATCTTTCAATATTCATGGCCGTTTTATTTTATCTAAGGAGGAATGTAAAACCATTATTCTTTTACGTCATGGAATGTATCATCGTATAATTTATTAGCTCTTAAACTTTATTTCCTTTGTGGATAAATATTATTTACATGGAAAAATTACTTTGCTTATTAAATTGATTTTTAACAGAATAAGTAAAGAACTAACAAGTTGAACATTTTTATTATTATTTATTTTAATAAAATTTAGTTGTTGATGTTTACATATGTATTGATCAAAGCGACGATTGACTAAGGTAAAAAAATTTGAATCATTTCAATTTGGAAATGAGTTTATTATTTTCCAAATTGAACATTACTTGACATCTATTATAATTTCTTTTTAATCACTAACGTAAATATCTTGTACAAACATATAACACACACAGAATCATTTTAATGGCATTATACATAGATTTCTGATATATAATATTATTCTTGTTGTACACATAATTTTGAATTTATATATATATGTAAATAGTTTATTATTGTATTGTATTATATATAAGCACAGATTATAGTCATAAATTTTAATATTTTTATTGTTTACGAGATAATATTTTTGTTTCAATTACTAATGAATAAATGCATTAAACTTGATTTTAAAATTAAATAGGTCTCAATTGTTTATTTTATTTAGCTATTTTATGAAATATATAATTATAAAAATACCTACTCACGCATATATATGTGAAATTAACTTAATATTTTAATATTTATAAAGAAGTTATATATAACTTATCATTACTATGGAATAGTTGTGGAAATGCCTGAAGATAGTCAATTGTGATTTCTACCCTGAGCTCGAATTCCGAGAGTAACGAAAATTTTAATAGAGGAGTGGATTGGATTATATTATACATCATTTCATCCATGGCATTCTATAAGAAGACCCAAAGTCTGACTATAGTTAGATGCGACTTCCTCGAGATCTGAAAAGGACCATCCTGTTATACATGGCGCCCATACTTAGAGGCCTGAAACATTAGTTTTCCACTAGTTTGATCCATAGTTTAAAAAAAAAAAATTATATGAGTATGTTGTGAATTGATAAAAATACTGAATAGTAAATAATGGAGACCTTGAAATAAAATAAACATAATAAACAGATAAATCAGTCACTTTAAAATAAATAAATAAATAAATACCATTATAGTTTGGGCATTAAAAGGTACATTATAATAACATCTTATAAAAGTAGGAAAAATAGAATTACATCTAAAAGCATAAACACAGCATGAAATCCTATGATCATATTATAGAATATTATATAAAAAGAAATAAATTTTGCCATAGAGTAGATATTTTTAAAAAAAGTATTAGTTAATTTGTATGTTGCTCAGAAGTGGGAGGTATTTATCAAGTATGAGTAAGGAATTAAACGTAAAGCCACAGGATGTTAGTGGCAATGAAGCTGAGGATGATCCTAATATGGAACGAGTAGGATCAGTAGATATACATGTGTCTGGGGGATCAATGGGTGGAACTGAGCATTCTTTGTCAATGCTAGAGCTAAGGCAAATGATATCTAAAATTCAAGAAGAATCAAATGAACAGTCTGCTCAATCACCTGGAATTGGACTAACACTGGCTACAGAAGATAAGGAAGCCATGATGCAAATGTTTCAAATGATAATGGATCAAATGGATGCCATGCAGGCTGACATGAGTGGTTGGATGGATGCCATGCAAGCTGACATGAGTGGTCAGATGGATGCCACGCAAGCTGATATGAGTGGTCGGATGGCTAATATGGCAACCAAGGCTGATATAAGCAACCTGATTGAACAGATGGATAACATGAGTAGATGTCTAGATAATATGAAAGCAAAAATAGCACCCGATCCCAATATAAGCCAAATCACAGAAGTGAAGAGAGATAAGGTAGATCATAAGATAGACATAAGAGAAGGTAAAAAAATTACAGTGGAAGATGAAAAAAAAATTTACCTGGTGAACCTTATCACTGGCATAACTGGTACATTGTTCGTACTCAATATTATTTGTAAATTTTGAGCAAAGATATGGTTTTAGAGTTGCACAAAGATAGTGAAGGATGGTTTAACATTATTTTGGATGGAAAATTTGTTACGATATATATTAGGGGTAATTTATATGATAATGGTTATCAGGAACAACTTTTAAAAAAACTACATAATGCACATAGTCAACTTAAGCCTGGTATTCCAAGTCAACCTATGCTATATTCAGCTGACTTATCTTGTTTAGCCATTGGAGATTGGTCTTTTATATGTTAAAAAAGATGATATGATTATCCACAATTCAAATGAACTACAACTTGCCATTATTTTACAAAAGGATGTGCCTAGTTTTATGTTTGAATCCAACAGAGGCACTAAACATTCTTTTATTGGTAAAACTTTACTTGATCCTGAATTTTCTGTTGGTTGGATATCTCAGGTCTCCAAAAATGAAATAGAAAAGCATCCTATTAACCTTAGTTTGGGGAAGACAGTACCAAACATAGAGCAGAATAATCTATATACTCCAATACCAATCCCACCAATAAACACTGAGATAAACCTAAGTATTGCACAAGAAAGCTGTCACCATCATGATGTTGTATCACAGCAAAATAATGTAAAGAATCATTGTGATATCACTAAATCTCTTGAACCTGATCCAAAAATCTTAAAAAAAAAAGAGGATAGAAATGAAGCAGAAAATCTTCAAAATAATAGAACACTAGCAATATTGATGGAAAACAAAGTCAGTCCACAAGATCAAATAAATGACTTAGCTCACTCAGTAAATCTACATGCGAATAGTCTAGAATTTAAATTTGAATCTGAATCTCAGGAATTGAGAGAAGCACATTCAAATGATAGTCCTAAATGGCTAGATAAATTAAGACTTCAGATTTCTTGTATTAATCGCAAGTTAAATCATGAACTCATAAAACTTGAGATGACTTCGCAATCTAATGATATTATGGCTGAATACATAAGTGAGGTGTATTTTGAATCATCTCACCATATTCATATTTACCACCAAAGTAAAATTGAAATGTTTTGTCAACAACCATCTGATAATGTCATTATTAAGGATAATGTTTAATAAAAAAGAAGATTGTCTTAATAGAAGGTTTAATTCAGAAGATATAGATAGAGACAATAGATTTAATTGTCTTAAATGTAAATTATGGTGTTTGAAGTGTCACCATAATCCTGAAGATGAACAAATTATAAAAAGTCTTTAGACAATAATAAATATGTTTATAATAGAAGCTAAGAGACAGAAAGGTTCACAATTTCATAGGTTGTGTAATACTTATGAAGGTCCCTTCACATTCATTGAACGTGTTAATGGATGTGCTTAAAAAAGTAAAGCACATATATAAGGAAGGACTTCATGGATTACAACTTTGGAATGTGACAATGGCCTTTCAGTAACGATTGAATCCATTAGGCTACTCTTTTAGGAGAATAAATGTATATATGTATATAAATAATTAAAATAGATATTAATAGAAAATATAGAAAGTTAACCAAAGTATGAAAAAAATACTTACAGGTTTATTGGAGTACAAGTTATGGTTGGTTGACTAAGTATTAATGGTAGATCAATTAAACATTACAGTAATGCAATCTAATGTTGACACTATTTATAAAATGCAGGTTCACTATTATATATTTTGATATGGTTATATAAAAAGATAATGTAAAAGCTTATGAACAATTGAAAAAAGCCAATCAAAGAAATAAATTCAACAAAGTGAATACCAAAAGTTTTACCATAGGGATGAAGGACCTTATATAAAGTAAGCAGATCCTATCATACTGCATTCTGGATAAATATAAAGACATTAAAGGCATTTACAATGCTAGAGCTTTAAAATTCTAATTTAGTTAAACAAATTAATATGTTTGCCACATTCTACATATGAATAGAATAAAATGTTGAGAAAAAAAATTGGAATTAAGTTTTCATTTAAAAGTATATAGGTGAATATATTGAAGTGGTAAATCTGTAGTACATATTTAACTTCACTGTCTGATGACATTCCATACCTTTAAAGTAGGGTTTGAACCAGTTTATATGTTTATTTGGTCATCCAGGAATGTTAAACACACACATATACACGTATAACTTCCACCCTGTTTATTTAAGAAATGGTTATGTGTAACCAGTTGAATTATTATTTTAGCTTAAGTATATTTTATTTTCAAGCTTGTAAATTCCCTTCACTTAGATAATTGTGTATGTGCGTATATGTATTACAGATATAAAAATAAATACAATTAATGTAAAGCTAAAGCAATGCCAGAAATTCTAAAAAGTATTATTACAATTTAAAAATGTCATTCTCATTTCAAGTCAAACCAAAAATCATATTTTAAAGTTATTTGCAATTTTAAAAATACGTTTAATCTGCTTTCTGGAACATATTGTTTACATCTTCCAATATTGCTAAATTTCAAGTATAGGAGGAGCAGAAGTTCTAGGAACGCACAAAAGGAGTTCAAATCACTCTTCTCTCTGGTATTTGTGTAGAGAGTGGAAATAAAATGGACTGTGAGTAAAAGGAATTTGCCTCCCTGATCTTAAATCGCCTTTCTTCTGCCTCCCTGCCATGACATCGCTGCTTGAGAACTGTTATGTCTAATTGTGAAAGAATATTGGAAGATGCCTACCATTATTTTATTAATATTGTGCCTTGCTAAACTTCGTATACGTTATTATAAGTGGCCACCATAACTTCTAAAGGTAATCCATTTTGCCGAAGAATGAACTCTTAATTCTCCTCACTTCATTTCTTTCCTAAATTTTAATTGTAATCAGAATGTAATCTTTATTTATTTTATAACTGATTATAAATTTAATTATCGTTAAATTTGTGATTTTCTCTCTTAAGTTTTAAACTTGTTCTTTGAAACGCTAAGCACAGAATTATGTACTTTAAATCTATCATTAATTTTTTTTAAGTTTCACACTCTAATTATTTTATTTCATGCGGCAAAACTTATTTTAAATATATATCTTATTAAATTAGTTTTAGTATGCTAATGTTTTAATCTAGCGAACTTATATTATTTCAATCATCATTCCGATATCTTTGGAATATTTAAATAGTTAAACGTAAAATTTCTTACTGAACGCTGTTCGCTCGGTTAAATATTTTGAAATTATGGTTAATGGCGGATTGTTTAAAAATCATATCACTATCGATATTTAAATGCAATTTATGTTCTTTTAATAAATTTGATTATTAATATACTTTAATAACTATTTATTATTTATATGCCATTAAGAGTTAAATTAATTATAATATATTGTCGTTTAGGAATACTTGGGCTTGTTAAATAGGAAAAATAATATTTTCCCTCTTCTATATTCGACATCCTAAATTTATTAAAGTTATACGTACAATGCTGAGTGGGTTATTATTTTATCATGGCGTTACGCATGCTATTATTACTTTATTTAAGCTTAAATTATTTCATTAGTCATTTAAGACTTAAGCCATATTCGCGTTGCTTACTTATGATAGCATTTTAAAGAATTATATTTTGCTTTATCATATTTACTCATCCGAAATCCGGATTTTCTTCACGTAACTCGTATAGGAATGAGGTTTGGTATAACCGATCTCAGGATAAACATTAGAGTATTAAGGCTCTGCATGTGACATGTTGGAGGGCATGCCATGGAATCCTTACCACTCATATTTTCGAATATCGCCTTGTGATAAATACAAGCGGAATCATATATGTGATAAAGCCTTCCAGTCCAAAGACGGAGATCTCCATTTTAAATGCTGTCATTATAGTTAGCACTGCAAGTTCTTTTATGGGTAGTTCTCATATTATTTATAAGACGTGGCGCAGTGATGTTTATAAACCACTCATTTTATAATTAGTCGAATATTTTAGGATTATCACGGTAAAGCTAATTTAAGCTAACCCATTCCTCATTTGTACAGGCCCAGATATGCTCATAAACGATAAATTCTTAACTATTATATCAAGAGTAAACCTCTCTTTAAAGATGAATTTGTAAACGTCCTTATCATTACTTAAAGTAATGATCACCGCATTGATAACATTAATTTATTATTATACTATAACTCATTAGCATACTAAATCAGTTGCTTATATGCAAAGTAATAACCGCATTAAATCTGTGCTATGTTTTCTAATGTAAATTAAATTGTTTATATTTATTAAATTATTATGTTTTAATAATTACTCATGCGTTGTGTCTTACTGACTCTCACTCATTGAATTCCATTAAATATTTATAATAGTGTTAGTAATATTTAGAAGTTATAATTGATTATTTTAAATGAACATTTATCTCTGGGTTGTTCTATCTTTGCTCATTCTGGATGGATACTATTTTATAATTCACGTTTATTTTGCAATGCTAGCTGTCTGCAATTCATTTAAAATTTATAAATTGTCCCTTCACATAAGATATTTGATTGAGCCAATATTTGGTATTTATTTACATTAATTACCCTATAGATCTCATGTTTCTCTGCTGTGTCTCTGGGACCAGAATGAATAAAATTTCATGTTATCATCAGAAGTGTTGTTTATAATGTTATAGTTTTAGAGAAGAGCAAATAGGGCAGAATTCATGATTGCTCCTGACCTGTGTATCTTGGGCATGAGTGGATTTAGGGTACTTTTGCTTAGATTCTAAACCTTGTTAAATGAACATACAATTCTGACCAATACAGGATTTTTTTTTCTTTCTTGGGCTTGGCGACCCAAATGTTTGGGGCTTCGATTAATTAAATCTCACACCCTGTAGACTGCTTATCTTGTTGTTGGCTCAATCATTGAGGCCTCTATTAATTAAATCTTACACCATGAAAAGTGCTTATGTTTTGGTGGCTTATATTTTAATGTCTCCAAGATTATCTAAATGTAGGTTCATTAATTAATTTTGTTGGTTAAATACCATAAGCTACATGAGTAATACAATATTGTTAGTCAAAATAATTATTTAAAAAGTAATAAGATAGTTAATAGATATATAAATTAATTATATGTGTAGCTTGTACTATCTCAGTGTATATATATTATACATTTATTAATATGTGTTCGTGACAATAAGGAGAAACAAAATTAAAGTGTTAGAAAGGTAGTAAGAGTAGATTGGAGCAAGGGTAGAATGGATGAAAGAAATAATTTTTCTTTGTCAGAATTAAGTAGTGTATATCTCAGTTTTGATATTTAGAAGTATCCAATATCGATATTATGTTAAAAAACTTTAATATAAAAATATTGTTTGCTAGCAAGTATTTAAAATGTTAGTTTCCTATTATTAGTAGCCTCAAAGCAGGTGAAGATCTTCAAATAGAATTCTATGTCAAGCGGTCTGATGTAGTGGACATTACGCATCAATGACATTGATTCTTAGAGTAACCTCAAAGCAGGTGAAGACCCTTTATGTAATACCAAGCAGCCAGATTCAGTTGGCAAAATGCTTAAATGGTTTACATGTTCTCATGCTAGCAAAAGAAAAGTTGCTTGCCAGTTGATATATGTTCGTTTCTTATTATTAGAGTAACCTCGAAGCAGGTGAAGACCTTTTATGTAACACCAAGCAGCCAGATGTAGTTGGCAAAATGCTTTAATGGTTTACATATTCTTATGCAAGCGAAAATGAAAATTGATATCGATAAATATAAATTACTGGGAAGAATATTAATTTTGACATTTTATGATAGCCTCATGCTCCTTGGAAATGATAGATAATTGAGTTAAATTCCTATATTCAAACTTAGGTTAGTCACGCGTTGTTGGTTTGTAGTAAATATAATAATAACTATTCCTGAAATAAATTGTTTTCTTCTAAATATGTCAATCCATGTTGTATAACTTGCATATTGTCATAATATTTTCTTAGCTTTATTTTGCTGGATTGCAACATAATTCAACTTAAACACTATTTTATGTATACATAAAATTTATTTATGTGAAATAAATTTTATAGCTGTTGCAGATTATTGCAAAGAGATAAATATAAGGATATATCTTGCTGATTTCAAAACAGCATTAAAAATAAAATATATATTTATGTAGTATAATAGTTGTGAATTATTTGATCATTGCAAAAGGAAATTTTGGTATCCATTTCTGTGAGCATGAATAACCTAAATATTATATAATAAGTTATTAATCTTGCCGTGTTGGCATGGCACCTTGTATTTATACAATTATAAATTTTGCCAACTGGTGATTTCATGTGTTAACATAACTTACATTGAGTGAAATTCAAACGTAAGTAAATATTTAAAAGAGAGAAAATCATACTTTGCTTTGGCTTTCTGTTATATTTTGTATTATCAATTTACTAATAAAGAATTTAGTCAATTCCAGATGCAAAGAGAACAGATGAAAAGTGGCAAAAGAAGTAGTTGTGAATTATTTGATCATTGCAAAAGGAAATTTTGGTATCCATTTCTGTGAGCATGAATAACCTAAATATTATATAATAAGTTATTAATCTTGCCGTGTTGGCATGGCACCTTGTATTTATACAATTATAAATTTTGCCAACCGGTGATTTCATGTGTTAACATAACTTACATTGAGTGAGATTCAAACGCAAGTAAATATTTAAAAGAGAGAAAATCATACTTTGCTTTGGCTTTCTGTTATATTTTGTATTATCAATTTACTAATAAAGATTTTTAGTCAATTCCATATGCAAAGAGAACAGATGAAAAGTGGCAAAAGAAGTAAAGGCATGGTAATTTTTAAATATATTTTGTTATAGAATTAATAGTTAATAATTTTATAACATATAGCTTAAATGATATAGGCAGATTCAAGTAGTGAGAAGAGTAAGCATAAATAATAAAGTGGTTGGGCATCATATAAGTTAGGCAGGGCAGGAAGAAAGTAGTAGGTATGGTGGAAATGGTAGTATAGAGGCGATTGGGGAAAAGGGATAGGCAAATAACCAATAGCAAATAATAATGAGTCATAGAGTTAGCGATATCAGTAAAATGAAACATTATGAAATAAGTAGCGAAGAATACGAATATGGAGATTCAGAAGAGATGAACAAATTAGAAGATGAGAATGGAAGCAGTAATGGGGAGTTGGAACAAGATTTTTTAGGGGATGCCAATTCAATGGAGGTTCTAAACCCGGAAATTACTTTCAAGGAGCCAGAGCTTTTATTGGGAGATATAAATAAGAGACCAGAGGTCATCGACAATAACCAGTTATTTATAATGATGCAAGATCTAATAAAGAAATACGGTGAAGAACGGAAGAAACAAGCTGAAAAACAGAAGAAAGAAGTTGAACGAAAGAAAGAAGCTGAAGAATTCCGGAAGAAAGAAGCTGAAGAATGGAAGAAACAAGCTGAAGAATGGAAGAAACAAGCTGAAGAATGGAAGAAAGAAGTTGAACGAAAGAAAGAAGCTGAAGAATTCCGGAGATCGGAAGAAACAAGCTGAAGAACGGAAGAAAGAAGCTGAAGAATTCTGGAAGATGATACAAGATCTATTTAAGAAAGAAGATGAAAGACAATGGAAGAATGGATGGACAAAGAAATTGAAGAATCCCGGAAGAGTATACAGGCTCTATTAAAAGAACGAGCTGAAAAACGTCAGAAGGTGGAAGAATGGAGGGAGCAAAATCATGTAAAAGGATCACTTGCTGTCAGAGAGATGAAAATAGAATATCCACAACAGAACGTGACAAAGCATGAGGATCAGTTACAAGATTTCCAAGTAGTCCAAGGAGAAATTAGTGATCATCTTTATGAGCCAGATAATAAGGCTAAATATGAGTGTGAAATGTCTAAAAATGAGGTTAAGGACATGTTTCAAGAAATTCAGACAAAGATACAAATGGATTTTAAAGACTCTGAAAATAATGATTTAAATATGAAAGGTCTGGATTCTCTTATGACACAAAAATGTGAAACTGATTTGAACTATCAGGAAAATATGATTAAAGAAACTAATAGAAATGCTACTAATGTTGAAACATTACCCAAAGGTATAACTTTATGTGATGAAAATATTTCTACTCAGGATTCCTTTTTGTCTGATGAAAAGCTTGATTCTAGTTATCTTTTGAAGACAGAAGAAACAAATAGGATGGAATCATCTAAATTGTATGTTCCAACAGAAGTCCGAAGAGATTCTTTATTGGAATATCAGTCTAAAAATGTTGAAAGGTTTATAGATCCACTCTATAATCCAGATAATCAATCAAATTGTGAAACTTTGATTGATACCTCCATTAATAAATCTGTTACAGTTAGTCAGATTTGTCAAAAAGAAGAAATTTCATTTGATTCTAACACAGTGCCTGATGAAAACCAAATTCAGCCATTTGTTTTGAATTCTTTCAGCAATGATAAGTCAACAAGATGTTTCGATTCTGCAATGAATTAGCATGAAGATTTATCAATTAATGAAGAGACTGAGCATGAATCTTGTGTTAAAAATAGAGTTGCTGGAGTAATGGATAGTGATAGAATTATTTTTCATGTTGAGAACAAGTTTGAAGATAGTTCTAGTGATATTCAATATTTAAATAGTGCTTTGTTAAATGAATGTGGTAAAAATGTATTGATTGATAAACAGTTTGATAAAAGTAATTGTAAAGTTCAAGCATTAGATAACAGAAATGAAAAGCTACCCTTTCACAAAAGTGATTCTCTTTTAATGGGTAAAATTGAACCAGGCATCTTTTTATCTGAATGTGCTGCAAAATCTTTTGAAAGTCTTAATAAAGAGTTTTCAAATAAAAATATAATGTTTGAAAAAACACACGACTGTTTATCAAAACAAACATTTTCTGAAAAGCAATGTTTAAGTTGTGGAAAATGAAAACTCATGCCAAATGATTATTTTACTTTTACTGCTCAGAATTTTAAGAAAAGAAGGTGTAATAAGTTAAATACCATAACAGATGATATAAAAATGGCAACTTATTTAAATGGTTTTATCAAAGTTGATAAGAACATAAATATTTCAATAACTAATGATATGGAAGTGACAACTGGTGTGAATATTGTTAAAACTAGCAGGAAATGTATGCAGAAAACTATCATCACTGATAAAGAAAATGATAAGGTTCTTCCAGACATTGTTAATGTTCAACATTGTCAATTGATATCTGAGAAAACTAGTAATTTTTATAAATTAGATAATCTTTCAGTCAGATATGATATGGAATTTGCTTCTTGCTTGTCTAACAAAATTGGTGATGAAGCGAAATTAAATTATATTACTCATAATCATGAAAAGGATTCAGTTGTGAATATTGCTGAAGTGGATTCTCGGAACAAGATGAATTTTAATGATTCTTTAAGTAAAGATGATATTGAAATAAATACTTGTTTGCTTAATGTAGTTGATGCTAATGAAATGCAGATGGATTTGAACTATTTGGTGCATGATAGTGAAAATACCATTGAAGTAGATTTTCCAAATGAAGTAAATAGAAATAATATAGAAATAAATTCTCTTAATTTGAGTGATGTAATTGAAAAGCAAATTGAAGTGAATTGTCATTATGGAAAGATTGAGAAAAATCTAATTTCAAATATTAGTGAACTCCATTCTAAGAATATAAATTCTAATTGGAATGTAGCATCTACAATGAAAATGGAAAATTATGTTAACAATTTATTCTCTTTGGATTCAAAATTGACATTACTAAACACTAAAGAGATGGGTGTTATAGTTACTGATAATTTTGAAAAGAAATTTATCAGTAAAGAAACAATTCCATTTTTGATTAAAATGATAAACTTTCTTTGATCAGTAAACAAGAGTCTGATTGTTTTTCCAAAGTCCAAGATATTGATATGAAAATAGCAGAATGTGTTGATGAAGTTTCTATAGGACAGATTCCTGTTAATAAGGCAATCAAAATTAAGATTATTCATGATAAAGAAAACTTTCGAATTCCTGTTAATAAATCTATCAAAACTGCTATAAATAAAGAAAATGCTTGTACATTTATTTTTACTATTGAAAAGTATGAATATGTAAAGATTCATGAAATGAATTCATTTAATGCTGAACATATTGATTCTGCAACCAATAAGAATATCATCTTTGGTGGTAGTAATAATGTTTTTGAGATGGAGATGATTACAAACCCAATATTAGATAAACCTAAAATTTTTAGAAATATTAGTTATAGTGATATAGAGATTTGTAAATCCTTACTGAACAAGAGTATTTGTATCCATCAAAGATATAACCAGCAACATGACAGATTAAGATTAGCCCACATAGCAAAAATTAGGGTAAGAAAGAGACATATTCCACATCATAAAATTTGTGTAGATCAAGTATGGCTTAAAGTTCTTAAGTATAATAATGTTACATGCCAATTAAAGTTGTATATACCACCTGACCCAGGGAAAGAATAGTAAAAGGTATTTTGAGATTGATAGGACGGCATAATGCACCAGAACGGACCATTGATTTCAAAAGGACTTAAGAGAATAGGGAGATCCCAATTAGTACATTGTGATTAGAATTTTATGAAGTGAAGCATAGACAAAAGAGTAGTGGGGAATAGACAAACTAATTCATTATTAATAGGTTGACCATGTGTATCTTTGCTACTTGGAATAATTTTTAAAGGTATAAGTAAAATTTTTTTTTTTTTAAAACAATTTTTTTTTGTTTGTTCCTCTAATTACGAGAATGTGAAGTGGTAAATCTGTAGTACATATTTAACTTCACTGTCTGCTGACATTCCATACCTTTAAAATAGGGTTTGAACCAGTTTATATGTTTATTTGGTCATCCAGGAATGTTAAACACACACATATACACATATAACTTCCACCCTGTTTATTTAAGAAATGGTTATGTGTAACCAGTTGAATTATTATCTTAGCTTAAGTACATTTTATTTTCAAGCTTGTAAATTCCCTTCACTTAGATAATTGTGTATGTGCATATATGTATTACAGATATAAAAATAAATACAATTAATGTAGAGCTAAAGCAATGCCAGAAATTCTAAAAAGTATTATTACAATTTAAAAATGTCATTCTCATTTCAAGTCAAACCAAAAATCATATTTTAAAGTTATTTGCAATTTTAAAAATACGTTTAATCTGCTTTCTGGAACGTATTGTTTACATCTTCCAATATTGCTAAATTTCAAGTATAGGAGGAGCAGAAGTTCTAGGAATGCATAAAAGGAGTTCAAATCACTCTTCTCTCTGGTATTTGTGTAGAGAGTGGAAATAAAATGGACTGTGAGTAAAAGGAATTTGCCTCCCTGATCTTAAATTGCCTTTCTTCTGCCTCCCTGCCATGCCATCGCTGCTTGAGAACTGTTATGTCTAATTGTGAAAGAATATTGGAAGATGCCTACCATTATTTTATTAATATTGTGCCTTGCTAAACTTCATATACGTTATTATAAGTGGCTACCATAACTTCTAAAGGTAATCCGTTTTGCCGAAGAATGAACTCTTAATTCTCCTCAATTCATTTCTTTCCTAAATTTTAATTGTAATCAGAATGTAATCTTTATTTATTTTATAACTGATTATAAACTTAATTATCGTTAAATTTGTGATTTTCTCTCTTAAGTTTTAAACTTGTTCTTTGAAACACTAAGCACAGAATTATGTACTTTAAATCTATCATTAGTTTTTTTTAAGTTTCACATTCTAATTATTTTATTTCATGCGGCAAAAATTATTTTAAATATATATCTTATTAAATTAGTTTTAGTATGCTAATGTTTTAATCTAGCGAACTTATATTATTTCAATCATCAGTCCGATATTTTTGGAATATTTAAATAGTTAAACGTAAAATTTCTTACTGAACACTGTTCGCTCGGTTAAATATTTTGAAATTATGGTTAATGGCGGATTGTTTAAAAATCATATCACTATCGATATTTAAATGCAATTTATGTTCTTTTAATAAATTTGATTATTAATATACTTTAATAACTATTTATTATTTATACGCCATTAAGAGTTAAATTAATTATAATATATTGTCGTTTAGGAATACTTGGGCTTGTTAAATAGGAAAAATAATATTTTCCCTCTTCTATATTCGACATCCTAAATTTATTAAAGTTATACGTACGATGCTGAGTGGGTTATTATTTTATCATGGCGTTACGCATGCTATTATTGCTTTATTTAAGCTTAAATTATTTCATTAGTCATTTAAGACTTAAGCCATATTCGCGTTGCTTACTTATGATAGCATTTTAAAGAATTATATTTTGCTTTATCATATTTACTCATCCGAAATCTGGATTTTCTTCACGTAACTCGTATAGAAATGAGGTTTGGTATAACCGATCTCAGGATAAACATTAAAGTATTAAGGCTCTGCATATGACACGTTGGAGGGCGTGCCATGGAATCCTTACCACTCATATTTTCGAATATCGCCTTGTGATAAATACAAGCAGAATCATATATGTGATAAAGCCTTCCAGTCCAAAGACAGACATCTTCTCCATTTTAAACGCTGTCATTATAGTTAGCACTGCGAGTTCTTTTATGGGTAGTTCTCATATTATTTATAAGATATGGCGCAGTGATGTTTATAAACCACTCATTTTATAATTAGTCGAATATTTTAGGATTATCACGGTAAAGCTAATTTAAGCTAACCCATTCCTCATTTGTACAGGCCCAGATATGCTCATAAACGACAAATTCTTAACTATTATATCAAGAGTAAACCTCTCTTTAGAGATGAATTTGTAAACGTCCTTATCATTACTTAAAGTAATGATCACCGCATTGATAACATTAATTTATTATTATACTATAACTCATTAGCATACTAAATCAGTTGCTTATATGCAAAGTAATACCCGCATTAAATCTGTGCTATGTTTTCTAATGTAAATGAAATTGTTTATATTTATTAAATTATTATGTTTTAATAATTACTCATGCGTTGTGTCTTACTGACTCTCACTCATTGAATTCCATTAAATATTTATAATAGTGTTAGTAATATTTAGAAGTTATAATTGATTATTTTAAATGAACATTTATCTCTGGGTTGTTCTATCTTTGCTCATTCTGGATGGATACTATTTTATAATTCACGTTTCTTTTGCAATGCTAGCTGTGTGCAATTCATTTAAAATTTATAAATTGTCCCTTCACATAAGATATTTGATTGAGCCAATATTTGGTATTTATTTATATTAATTACCCTATAGATCTCATGTTTCTCTGCTGTGTCTCTGGGACCAGAATGAATAAAATTTCATGTTATCATCAGAAGTGTTGTTTATAATGTTATAGTTTTAGAGAAGAGCAAATAGGGCAGAATTCATGATTGCTCCTGACCTGTGTATCTCGGGCATGAGTGGATTTAGGGTACTTTTGCTTAGATTCTAAACCTTGTTAAATGAACATACAATTCTGACCGGTACAATATATTATATATATGTATGTATAAGGATGTATATAAATCGAAAAGGCATTAATTTTCTTTGATGAAGACTATGGTTAAGCAATTAAAGATAATTCTTAGGATACCTGAAAACTGATACAGTTTTAAGAATTTATCCATGCTAAATGATGGATGTTCTTATGTTTCGGATAGTTCTCAAAAGAGTCCATAAGTCTTAAAGAAAAGCAGGATGGAGACTACCAAACAAACATATGTGTCATCTATAAAAGAGGCACATAACAATAAGTCCATCAAAGAAAAATAAAAAAGGAAAAAAAAAGAAAGAACCCTATATATATGAACCTCCTTGTCCTTTTGTTTAAATTGAATGATGTTTAATATAGAGTAAGAGAAAAGGGTTAAAAAAAATAGAACAAATAATGAGGGTTGATAAAAGCAAGAAAGAAAAACAAGCTCCACAACTTTATATTATTAAAATTTAAATATCAGATAGGGAATGCATCCATTGATACACATTGAGTGTCCAAATTTTAATGATAAATACAAAATTTGAATTCTTTTTAAAGGAAGGGGTAATATGAGGGTACCACATGAGCCTCACCTAAAATAATTTATGTTTGTTTATGAATTTAATTGTGTTTACAAATCAACAAAATATATAAATAACATGCACTTAGGTTTTCATATCATATATATATATACGTAAATTAATTAAATATTAAAAGAATAATTCTAAAAAATGAATTATTTTATTTATATGCAACATATATAAATGTTTCCAACTAATGATATTTTTACTAATCAAAACTTGACATTGACAAAACTTTAAGTCAACTTCGTATTTTATTATTGTAATAAAAGAAATAAATGTTTGGAGGTCATTACAAATTGTAAATATATTTAAACAATCAAGAGTGTGAGTGTTTATCTTATATGCTTTCAGAAATATAAAAATGAACTGAAATGGTTATAAAATAATCTTCTGTTTAGTTATTGAAGCAGTAACTACGTTGGCAAATTTATATGTATTCGAATTTAGAATATATTTTTAAAAAAAAGAAGATTCACTGTTTCAAAACTTTCTTTAAGTTAAGTAAATAGTTAATTTACTTATGAGCTTTATTGTACTTTATAAGAAGTAATTTTTAATATTTGTAAAGAACTAAAAAAAAATATTTAATTTGTCAAAGTTTTAAGAGAACGCAACTTCTTCAAAATGTTTATTCAAGCTATCTGTTTAATAAGTCGAAAATTTATGAAAATGTTTTCTGGCTAGACAACTAATGTCAGGGATTTCTGCTGATGTTTATAATCTAAAGATGTAAATTTATTCCTATTTAATGCCTAAAGTATAATCATCATAATTTCTAATAAAAACCTGCTTTAATAATGGAGTATTTTACTGAAGAAATAGTCAACTATTTACTACGTAAACAGTTAAAAGGATAACTATTAAGATAATTTCTAATAAAACCCTGCTTTAATAATGGAGTATTTTACTGAAGAAGATGTCAATTATTTATTACATAAACATCTAAAAGGATAAATATTTGGATTGTTTCTTTGAAGGATGTTCACCCATGAACTTTATTTTTCAATATTTGTGGCCGTTTTATTTTATCTAAGGAGGAATGTAAAACCATTATTCTTTTACGTCATGGAATGTATCATTGTATAATTTATTAGCTCTTAAATTTTATTTCCTTTGTGGATAAATATTATTTACATGGAAAAATTACTTTGCTTATTAAATTGATTTTTAACAGAATAAGTAAAGAACTAACAAGTTGAACATTTTTATTATTATTTATTTTAATAAAATTTAGTTGTTGATGTTTACATATGTATTGATCAAAGCGACGATTGACTAAGGTAAAAAAATTTGAATCATTTCAATTTGGAAGTAAGTTTATTTTTTTCCAAATTGAACATTACTTGACATCTATTATAATTTCTTTTTAATCACTAACGTAAATATCTTGTGCAAACATATAACACACACAGAATCATTTTAATGACACTATACATAGATTTCTGATATGTAATATTATTCTTATTGTACACATAATTTTGAATTTATATATACGTAAATAGTTTATTATTGTATTATATATAAGCACAGATTATAGTCATAAATTTTAATATTTTTATTGTTTACGAGATAATATTTTTGTTTCAATTACTAATGAATAAATGCATTAAACTTGATTTTAAAATTAAATAGGTCTCAATTGTTTACTTTATTTAGTTATTTTATGAAATATATAATTATAAGAATACATACGCATATATATGTGAAATTAACTTAATATTTTAATATTTATAAAGAAGTTATATATAACTTATCATTACTATGGAATAGTTGTGGAAATGCCTGAAGAGAGTCAATTGTGATTTCTACCCTGAGCTCGAATTCCGAGAGTAACGAGGATTTTAATAGAGGAGTGGATTGGATTATATTATACATAATTTCAGCCATGGCATTTTATAAGAAGACCCAAAGTCTGACTATAGTTACATGTGACTTCCTCGAGGTCTGAAAAGGACTGTCCTGTTATACTATATACATTTTTTTACAAAAGCAAGGGATAATATACTCTACTCCAGGAATAGTCTTTCTAACAAAAATTTCCTTTGTATTATTTAATAAATTATTCAAAGCAATACCCCTTTTCCAAGCAAATTTCTATTATTACATATAATTTTATAAGAAGACAATTTAAATGGCAAAGAAATAAAATCATATTTTTCTTTATCCTTTACATCATTACAAATATTATTACTATTAAATAAAATATTTTTACTAAATTTATCAGAATAGCCAACACTCAAATAATCTTTATAAAATTGATCTTTTTGAAACAAAGCTACCCCGCTAAAATTATTTAATCTCTTATTTCTATAGCTATCAGGTTTAATTATAGACTGATAGCTATCAACTTGTATCTCATAAAGTTGCTTTAAGAAATTATTGTTAAGCTTTGTTTCAAAAAATCAATTTTATAAAGATTATTTGAGTGTTGGCTACTCTGATAAATTTGTTAAAAGTATTTTATTTAATAGTAATAATATTTGTAATGATGTAAAGGATAAAGAAAAACATGACTTTATTTCTTTGCCATTTAAATTGTCTTCTTATAAAATTGTATGTAAAAAATAGTAATTTGTTTGGAAATAAGAAAATTGATTGGAAAAGAGGTTATTACTTTGAATAATTTATTAAATAATACAAAGGAAATCTTTGATAGAAAGACTATTCCTGGAGTAGTATATATTATCCCTTGTTTTTGTAAGAAGGTGTATATATGTCAGAGTAGTTTGAGTTTAAATGAAAGAATAAAAGTATATAAAAGTAGGGTTAGAAATATTTTAGTTCTGCTTTATATATCCATGAAAAAGATACAGACTACACTATTAATTTTGATGAAGCTAAGGTTGTCTTCTTTGAGACAAATGAAATAAAAAGAATTAAAGAATCCTTATTAAAAATTTATAATTCTGAAGCAATTAACTTATTTAAAAGTTCTTTTAATATTAAGGGTATATGGTAGGTAAGTGGAATTGTGGGTAATATTTAGTTTAAATATGTTATTACTTTGTAGTTCTTTACATTTGAGAAGTCTGCTTGTAGCAGTGAAACCATCGGTACTATTTTAGAATTTATTTTTTGACAAATCTGGTTGAGTTGTGAATTTGGATTAATTTTGAAAATTTATTTATATAAAATATTACATCAAAATAAAAATAGCGGTAGGTTTAGTGACATTTATTTTAATTTTAGTTGTTAAATTATGCATTATTGGCTTTAAGGAGATATTTTCATGTAGCTCATCACTTATGATATTATTTACGATAAAGGTATACTTATTTTGTTCATAACATATAGATATGAATACTAAAGAAGTTAGATGAATTGCCTGACAAAATAGTAAGCATTTTTCTGTCAAAATTTGCTATGCAGCTGATTTGGTTAATGATGTTTTATTAAATCAATTACTAAATTAAATGATCTCATTTAAATTTATGTAAGCCCTCTTGAGATGATTATGATGTCACGCATCCATATAATGTAATATAGATTGCTAAAATTATTGATAGAAAAATTTTAACAGCAACTGATTTATACTTGACACAGTTAACGATGGCACAATTAAGGCTAAGATTAAGTGCCAGGAGATAGTTGATGATTAGCAAGAATATAATAGATAAATTACCTGAATATTTCAACAATTGTAATTCCTTGGCAAATCTTGTGACTACATAAAGCAATGCTATAGAATTTTTATAGTCTTTGACAATGAGAAATGGTTTGGATGGAATTTTTGGGTGAGAATTAATATTTTAGTGTCAATATGGGCTTTTGATACATTTATATATTTGTGACAAAAAGAATTTGCTTGTTTATATTGATCATGTTGATATGAATTGATATGAGATTATTATAGTAAAAATGATATAAAATTAGGATGTGTTTGCATGTCCTTAAATAGAGATGCTGTGATGTAACTGAAATTAAAAGATGATTCATAGTTTATTTTGGGTATTTGTGCTCCAATATCAGAATATTAAAAAAAAAAGAAAGAAGCAAATTGCTTGATTTAATGGACTAATTAACCAATTCCATTATTTGATAGCTGTAATCATTAAACCTTTCTTTAAAATATTATGTGATACATTGAATGTTTGAAAAAGATTATATCTTAGTTTCTCAAATTTCATTATTAAATCCAGGTTTGATAATACAATTGAAATTAACAAATTTTTATTTTTATTATCTGTATATATTCTTAGGACAGATTAAAGATGTTAATTAATGGACAGATTAAAGATGTTAATTAATGGACAGATTAAAGATGTTAATTAATGCATAAATTAAAATCATGTTCTGTACAATTCAGAAAAGTTATTTAAATCCAGAGCCATTGTCTTCATTATCTTATTGTAAATATTATAATGTCTTTGCTTATGTTTTGTATATGAAATCATGGAAGAATTGACATCATTAATAATCCTTGGATTGAATATTTAAATTAAAATCATAAGAGGAAAAAGTGTAAAATTAACAATCTATGACTATTATCTATTTGAAATTCTTTATATACAGACAAGTAATCAAGTTGGAGAAATTCAGTAACAGGTGGACCATATCATATTTAGAGAAATTAGTTGCTATGGAAAAATGGTACTGATAAAAATAGAATATGATCAATAAGAAAGCAAGATGGATAGTTAAAGAATGAGAATATAATGCTAAAAAGAAATTATTATTATATTTTGCTATAAATATATCATTTAAATAAAAAAGAAAATTTGTGTAAATCATTAAAATTGCTTAAGATAAAATATAATCATATCAATGGATTGATTGAATTTTAATATTTAGGTAGAAGTTGTTATCTTTCTTTTTTTAGAGTAGTAAATAACAGTCACATATAATTTTATATCATGGAATAGACATGATAGAATTGGTGAATGAGTCCATTTGTTGTAATGTTATTTAGCATTACAATATTTCTTGTAGGTTTGAGAATATGAATTTTCATAGTAGTAAGTAAATACTAGGGTATCTGTGCTATTTTTAATAGAAATGAATTTTCTGTGTATTTTGGTCAAGAATTTAAACATTTTACATTAAGATTAGAAATAGTAGATTGATGTTGGTAGAGTTTTGAGATTCTCCAACATGTGAATCATAGTCCTTTTTTATTTGTAATAAAAAATGTAGGTTTTTTTTTTATGCAATCAAAGGAATAGGAGATTATAGTAAATAGTACAATATATTCAGCTTCATTTGTTTTCATAAAATAAAGTTAACAATTATTAATATTTTGGTAAGATTATTAATGCAGATAAAAATACGATGGATGAAAATAATACTAGAAATTAAACTTAGAAAAAATGTTTTTATTAGAAATAATAATATTAAAAGAAATGTGCTTATGTCTTTCAACTTTTTAATAAATATGTTTTACCCAGAGCTTACTTGCAGATCTAAGATTTAATTAAAAGGAATTTGAACCCAGACTTTCAAATTCCCTATCTATCTCCTACAAATTTGTACATTTAAAAAAACAATGCAGAGACTTCAGACCACACAGCAAAATATGGAAAAATTTTTGTTGGGGAAAGCAAAATATAAGTGAAAGGAAAAAAACAGATATTGTTGACATAATTGAAAAAATTAAGACTGAAATAGAGTTGTAGTTGAATTGGCATGTTGCTAGAAAAACTAACAATAAATGGACAATTGGGGTTTTAAATTGGATTCCAAGAGACTGAAAAAGATCTAGAAAGAAATTGCATGTGAAATATGTGAATAAAAACATTTGATGGAGTAATGTAAAGAAACATTTCATTCTGCAGTAAAGTGATAATAACTAAAAGTGTATATTAAGATAGTTGTTACTAAACTAACATCACGTATTCCAATATTTATTCGTACAAGTATGGAATATACATATACATGTGAGAAACAGAATACCTTAGCAGTGAAACTCTGAATGTCATCATAGGCAATCCAATCTTTCTCTAAGTAAGCATAAGGTACTTGACTTTCTTCATCAAAAACATGATTAGCACCTTTCTTTAGGAAGTTACATATCTAAAATATTGTATATAAAAAGAAAAAGTTCATATGCATACAGATTATTTTTTAAATTGTACTTAATTCTTTTTTAAGTAACTAAGTATGAAAAACAAAAAGGAAAGCAATAGTCCACAGTAATGAGGATACATTAACAAAAAATAAAAATTAACCACTATCATGTTTAACTATAACTAAGTTGATTTGCACACAAGCACACAAAATAAACTTACATAAACAAAAAGGAAAGCAATAGTCCACAGTAATGAGGATACATTAACAAAAAATAAAAATTAACCACTATCATGTTTAACTATAACTAAGTTGATTTGCACACAAGCACACAAAATACACTTACATATTATCTCACAAAAGGATAAACCTATTGTTAAAAGAATGCTTAAAAAATAGTGAATGTCATAAGTATTTGCATGCATAAAAATCTATTTTATTTAGACAATAAGGCATTCAAAACAAAACAAAAAATATATTAAAAATAACTCAAATAAAAAATTATTTTTTAATAACCAGAAAGAGTTAATGAGTCAAGTTCAAAACATTAATGACCTTTTTCTGTCACCATCTCTATATTATTTACTGTAAGCTTTAGTGAGTAATATGTGCCACAAATGATAGTGCTTAATAAATTCCTACCCTATGCTATCTTATCCTACATCACAACTAGTTTCAAGATTATGGTTTTCATCAGTGAGGAGCTTAGGATCTTGGACCAGTGCACTTGAATTTTTAGGATCTAATGCACCTTTCTTCCAGCATCTATAATTACCTCTCTGTTATATTATCAAGCTATCAGTTCAAACTAAAAAACATATAAATATTTTCAATCTTAGACAATTTTCTTGTATAGTCATATAGATTTCAAACCTGTTCAGTTTCTATATATTATAATGTCTTTATCTCTATCCTGCAGTGAGGATTTAGTATAAATCAAAAATGTATGCTACTAAAACAGCAATATGTAAACAAGAATCATATGATAGTCATTTAATGTTAATAATTATGATAGGATCTATAGAAAAGTCATGCATCAGCTTTAGAATGCTATAAAAAGAAATGAAGGGGAAAAAAGAAACCACTGATTTACCAAATCTAAATCATTTTGTTATGACATTTTTTCATACATTTTCCTTTTCATTCATTGAGTATTTTATTTTATATACACAATCATGCTTTTTAAAAAATAATTTTACTGAATGTGTGAAATCAGCAAATATTTTTGATATAAAAAAAATTAAATGATTAAGTAAGGCTTCATTTTAAAAATAATAAAATAAATGTGCATCCCCTTTCAGATCAATGAATTTAATTTTAGCAGTTTAGTCTTTATATATATGTTAAATTTCATGATTAAGGATGTAAATAATATAAAATACTTTATAGTTTATTTGCATCAAATTTTGAATAAGTGACTTTTTCTGGACCAAAAAGAACCTTTGGCTCCTAATAAAATGAAAAGATTGTAGCAATATAAATATGACATTATATTACTATATTTGAAGCATCAACAACATTACTTAAATATGCAGATCAATCTTCCAGGAATTTCACCCTATATTCTGATCAGTTAGTAGGTTTATTACTTTTAATATCTCAGGCAGTTTAAGAATCGAGATCCTGTTGTGTAATTATTCCAAGTCCTGTATACTTCAATGCAAGTAGTTGAGAGAAAGCACATCAATAGATATGAAATATCATGAAGATCATGTTCTAGAGTCATTAACAGGCAACAACATGAAAGTAGTAAGATAACTAATTTAATTAAATTTGTTTGTCATACTGCATTATTTTGAAATAAAAAATACTTAAAATAACACTTTATTTGATGGACATATTTACAAGTTACAAAAAGAGTTCACTGTATAAAGAAGTTCTTCTTAACTATAAAACAATCCACTATATATGCTAGTTGTGGAAGTAGCAGTCACTAAGCATGCAGTCAGGATATTTAATTTGTCAATATGAATATATAAGGTCTTATACTGATTATTATTTTCACTGTTTAAGTGTAGAAAGACGTAACTTTCTGTATGATGAGTGTTTTGTTTAAACACTTTTTCAAGTTTGCTGAATATTTAAAGTACTTCTGCCCATATGGTTCATATATATGATTTGAAGTGACTGCTGTGATGATTGGGAATTCTTCTTCTATTGTACTAACACTTTTATATAACTTAATGATTCAAGAGAATACTTTTGAAAAAATATAGAAAAACAAGATTAGGCTTTTTTTAATGATAGAAAAAGAGTTATATTGAGAGAAGATGACTGAAAAAAAAATCTTAGCAAATTGTAGGGCAGCAATGCTATGCATTTATAAAAAAAAACATGGTAAGATCTTAAAAAAGATTTGGAGAAAATACCTAAGTGACATGAGATTGGCAGAAGACTCAACTAAATATTAAGTTTTCTACATGTTCATTTTATTTTTAATGTAAGTAGATTGATCATAATATCATAAGATACTTGGAAAGGTTAGAATTGAAAAAAAAAAAGGATAACCAGCACTGAGATGGGTGGATTATGTCATTAAAGTAATAAAAATGCCTTCAATGATAGATCATTCTGGAGAAATGCTATTCATATGATGCCAGAGAAAAGAGGCATATAATAAAAAAAAGAATAAATTTATTAAAATTTTGCTATCCAATTTTTGCATATTCTAGTGTTTGTTTTCTTGATTTTTCCCAAGATTCTCTGTAATATACTAATTTTATAATAATATTAAACATTTTAGTTTTGCTTATTTTATATAAGAGCTAAGTTCCATTTAAGTTATTCATAATTTGTCAAAATATTACTGACTGCTAAAAAAATACTTTTATACTTCTTCCAATATCCTTTAAATATTTCTAAAATCAACTTACTTATGAGATATTTATTCTATGTGATAATAAAATATTTTATTCGAAATAATATAGTAAATAATTGTTTAAAACATAAACGTTTACTAATGTAAAATAATAATAATAATATCCCAGTAAATTCTTAAAAAAACACTCAAAAAATATTGATATATGATCTGAGCAAAACTTACTAAAGTGTTACAAAAAAAAAAAAAAAAATCATAAATGTAACGAAGATAGTATTTAATAAAGATAATAATTTAATAAACAATAATAAATAAAAACTTATTGACAAACCTCTCAAAAAACTTACAACATCATAATCAACATCACCTCCTCCCATGCCATTACCAACAGCTGGTGCATCAAAACCATGGATATATTTTGTTAGCAAAGTATATGTATGACCATATGTTGGCAAACCAACCATTATTTTGTTTTTTGGCATACCATTGGTTGCCCAATAATTTGCTGACCATGCCTAATATCATAATATATATATTGAAGCTATATATATATCAGTTTATAAAAAGGAGAATAATAATAACAAAAAAAAAAAAGCAAGAGTTATATTATTATTTAATTAGGTTACCTATAGGTGTTTAATTAATATATTTCGATATGAAATAACGGATAAAATAAGTTATAATTTTATCTTAACTATGGATAAATAATATAGTTATAAGAAGTGTGATAATATATGTGCGCGTATATATATGTACATGTAAATAAAAAGACACCAAAAAAAAAAGAGGAAAAAATAAGATAATTGGTAATTAATATTAATAATAAATATTAAAATAAATAATAAAGCATTTTGATTAATTATCATTATTTTAAAAACAAAATATTAATATGTAAAATTTTATTACTTTTATTTTTGCTTATTTTAGTAAATTTATTTAAAGAATGCCGGATTGAACGCGGAAATAAGAAAAAATCATTCAGTAACGTCATTCTGTGCAAGCCAGAGTAATCAATGGTTGCAAGAAGATTTGTACATAAAATCCCCATCTGGTGTATGCTCATCCAATATCCCCAGACTAGTTTTTAGTGTGGTTTTTATCAGTGAGAAGCCTTGAATCTGAGAGCACTGCACCTAGACCTTAGGATCTAATGCAATCATCCAGCAAGTCACCTTTTACCTTTTTCGTTAACTATATATAAAGCTTTGAGTCCAAAATGAAAACACAAGTTTTCAATCCAAACTCGTTCGCTTGTATAGTCATATAGATCTAAACTCAGTTAAATAAAAAAGTAAAAGGTAACTGCTGGAGGGTTGAATTATATCTTAAAGTCTAGATGCAGTGCTCTCAGATTCAAGGCTACTCATTGATGAAAGCTGCAAGCTAGAAACTAGTTTGGAAATATTGCACGAAAGACACTGGATGGGAATTTTATGCACAAACCTTCTTGCATTTATTGATTGCTCTGATAGTGTCGCTACTATATAGAGAATTTTGCCTTTGTATTAACAGCTTGTGTAAGCTTAAAGAATAGTGATCATGTGATGTTTAGTGGTTTAAGGAAAAAATCATCTTAAAATATCGTCCGATAATAGAGCGGGGAGGGGGGTGAAAATTAAGCTGGAACTGAACAGTATAGTTGGAAAAAAAATGTCTCCAAACCTTATACAAAAAATCAAGGACTTTGATTATTTATTGTTTAAGAACTAATAGATAAAAAGAGAGAGAGGGGAGTCTGTTCCTCTGGGACTGTATTTTCTAAGGAGCTGGAGTTAAGGATTAATGAACAAAAGAATAATGGATTCACTTCAATTTATACCTCTCTCTTACGTCTTATAACGTGTTAAACAATTATTTTACTATAAAACAAGTTCCTAATATTGATATCTGAAATTTCAATTGAGACCCGAAGAAAATCGTAGTTGGGAGAACTGAATAAACCATTATTTTTATTTTTTAAATAGTGCACTTGGCATTAAAACTAAAGAAACAAAAAAAAAAAATAGTAATATTGTTTGTTTAATTTTTTTTTTTTAAAAAAAAAATATCTACGGGTTATCGTTCTAAAAGGAAACAAAATAATCACTTTTGTTTAATAACTTTTATTTTTTTAAATAAATGATATTCTAAAAAAAAAAAATAGACAAGGAAAAAATGCTTTAATTAATTATTTTTACACACATTTCAAAAAAATGATAAATTTTACACATTGGATAATCTTAAAATTTGATATATCCTTATAGATATCAATATCTGAATTATATAAAATGGACTTCATTTGAAATTGAGCAGATATTTTTATTTATTTATTTGTGTTGGGTATTATAAAATTTCTGCCTTGGCCCATGATTCTAACATTTAATCAAAATAACTTAAATTATGAATGTTAATTAAATGAATACATTAATTGGTGTGTAATGTATATAAAAAATATATAAATATTGTTTTGCAATATTGAAAAATTGTTCTTACATGAGTATGTAACTCATGTAAGAACACTTTCACAATATTGCAAAACAATATATATTTTTTATATATATTAATTTTTTTTTTTTAATGTTAGGATTACAGATTTTGTTTTAGCTTACACAAATCATTTTTCAATGATGTTTATTTTATTCTACAAAAGTGTAGGAATATCATGTCAAAATTGTAGAATGTGGTACTCAGATGATGATTTGGTATTAGTTTATTTACTGTTTTGGTATCTGAAATGATTGGTAAAAGAAAAACAAATATTTCAGAAGTGAAATTACGACATAAGTTATTTGTTTAAAATGTCAGAATGAAAATATGTAAAATGGATTATGAAAGACAAAGAATTATGGATAGAGAAAATGATAACAAGCCGGACCATAAAGAAATAGTGAGGACACATTGGTTGGTGGAAATACAGAAGAACGGACCATTGAAGTAACGAGAGAATCGAGCCAATGAACAGGTAAATCCATCAAGGAGTGAAGACACATCACATGGCAAATAAAAACTTTTTTAATATACATATTGTAGTGTAATCCATTTTAAAAGTAGCGTGTACTCTGGAATATTTTCTTATTTGAATAAATCTATATACTGTTGTAAATAAAAAATGAAGTAAAGGTTTTTTTAATACATGACAAACTTTTGGCGTAATCGCTGTGAAATTTCAAATCTACGGAGTTAATGATTTAATTCAAAAGTTACAAAGGACAAGTTAAGATGTCATTAAAACAAGGAAGCATCTCAGAATTGAACATTGGGAATGCAGGACAATGGCCGCTAAATGTCATTCAACTCAAACTTTTTTTTAAGTTAAACAGCATTACGGAGAATAATAAAAAAGTGGCAGCACTGGTATACCTGTTGGGAAGAAGAGTCATAGAAGTTATACATAAACTAATGAATGGACCAATAATGGATAAAACAATGTGAAAACATTATAAGCAAATTATCCAATTATTTCAGTCCACAACCATCAAAGTTTATGGCTCAATTAACCTTATGAAATAGGAGATAACACAGAGGTGAAAGCATAAGAGATTTAGACATAAGTCTGAGACAATTAGTAAAAGATTGCCGATAAATGAAGACCGGCTACATCAGAATTTGTTAATGGAACCAGATTTGACCTATGACATAGCAATAAGGAAAGGAATAGCGTATGAGCTCATAATTGAACAAGCAATGTGTTTCAAAGGCAAGATAAATGATGAACAGTCATGGGAAATACATAAAACAGAAGGGAAAACACAGAATACAAATATGAAAGAATGGAATGGTAGAGGAAATCAAATAAAGTGTTTCTGTTGTGGAAAACAAGGGCACATATCAAAAAACTGCAAATGGTGCACATATACTTGTTATAATTGTGGAAGAAAAGGACATCTTATATCAGTCTGCAGAAATCCAAAAACACAAGAGAAACGAAATACGGAATATGAAGTAAAAAAAGGTGCACACAAACCCAAAAACAATACATGATAACACTGAATATATGTAGAAAAGACATAGAAATGGAGATCAATAGTGGCTCGGCAATATCACTCTTATCAGAAGAAAAATGGAACAATATCACCAGAGGGCATAAGGGATGCATAATACAGAAAATGAACATTAGAGTCAAAGATGTCAGCAGAAATGCAGTAATAGTAAAAGGAAAATCTGAGATCCCAATTAGGTACAAAGAAGAAATATTGCACCTACCTATTTATATAGTAAAAGAAAACATAGCCCCGATAATAGAAAGAGAATGGTTTGAAAAGCTAGAAATTACTGTAACAATTATAAAACATATCATTTGAAAAAGAATACATTAAAGCATATCCAGAACTTTTTCCAGAACAAGTAGGAGTTTTCAAATTAGCGCCAGTAAGATATAGATTTAAGTGAAAACACCCGACCAAATGTATGCAAACCCCAAAAAATTCTGTTTGCATAGTTTTTTGAATTTTTTGTTTTACTTTTTCAAGGAGTTTTGACACGGGTAGAAGATGCACAATGGACCACACTGATTGTAATAGTAAAAAGCCAAATGGACAGGTTAGAATTTGTGGGGATTACCGAGTAACGGTAAACAAATTTTTATCCAAAGGCACGTATCCAGTCCTGAATGTTCGCAAGCTTTTAGCAGGTTTAGCCAATGAAATTTTTTTTTGCAAAGTTAGATTTAAACACCACCTACCATCAAATTAAAGTAAGCAATAAAACAGCTCAAATGTTAGCACTAATCATGCCTTATCGGTCTGTTTCAATGCAATAGCTACATTTTAGAGTGACAACAGCACCTAAAATTTTTCAGGCAAAACTCAACACATTATTGCATTGAGTACAGGGAGTGACGCCATATTATGATGATATTTTGGTCATGGCCACAACAGAAAGTGAGCTACATAAACAATTGACTAGAGTATGTAATAAATTAAGAAGATGCCAGTCTCGAACTAAACAAAGAAAAATGCATATAGAAAATGCAAGAATTAGAATTTCTTGGACACGTGATTTCTAACAACGGAAAAAGTTCGATGAAAGATAAAGTGCGAGTGGTCAAAAATGTGCAGACACCCAAAAATGTAAAACAATTGCAAGCCCTTTTGGGCCTTATAAATTTTTTTGAAAATTTTTTTAAATAGCAAAGCAATGGTAGCAAATCTGTTATGTCAGTTGTTAAGAAAAGGAAAAAAATGGGAATGGATGCAAATACATGAAGCGTTTGAAAGGACAAAAAAACTACTTTCTGCGGATACACTATTGATGCATTTCAATAACATGTTAGAAATAAGAATTATGATGGACGCATCCGAAATAGGTGTGGGAGCGGTTTTGGCACACCCAATGGAAATCAGTGAACGACTGATTGCATATGTATCAAGGACATTACCGAAGGCAGAATGCAATTATAGTCAGATAGATAAAGAGGCTTGAGTGATAATCTTTGCACTAAGAAAATATTAATTTATTTTTGGTAGACCTTTTCAAATCATTACAGATCATAAACCCCTCATAGCAATATTAGGTCATGACCGGCAGGCTCCAGAACATCTAAGCCCACACATGTTAAGATGGTGGAACATACTGGCTGCATATGACTACATGCTGATTTATAAATGAGGGAAAGAAATAGCTCATGCCTATGCTTTACCAAGATTGCCGACAAAGATGAAACAAGAAAGAAAGAATTAGAATTACCTTGATGTGATGAAATCAAGCAGATTAAATAGCAAAACTATGGAAAGGTAGACGAGAAAAGACAAGGAATATAAAAAATTGAAGATTGGATTAGAAATGAATGGCCAGAAAGCAAAACAAGTTACGTAGTGAACGGGATTTGGTTAAATAGACAACAGTTATCTATATGCAAAGGATGTATTGCAATGGGAAATAGAATGCTAATACCAACTGCAGGCAGAGAAGCAGTGCTGAAATTACTACATAAAGGACATCCAGGAATTGTGCGAGCTAAAGCTCTGGCTCGTAGTTACGTATGGTGGTCAAGTGTAAATGAAGACATCAAATACTATATCAAGAAAATCTCTGCATGACAAACACATGCTGCAATGCCACAAAAGAATCTGACTGCACGGCAGCCAGCAAAGAAACCGTGGGAGAGAGTACACACATGGACCATGCCAGTCAAGCAGATAGGAAAATGCTGTTGATGCTCATAGATGCACACTCCAGATGAATTGAAGCACATAAAGTACAAGAAATGATAACAAATGAAGCAATCAAATGCCTTAAAAACCATTTTTGCGATTCATGGGTACCCAGAGTTTTTAGTATCTGAAAATGGTGCTGCATTCACCGGAATAGAAATGCAACAATTTTGTGAAGAACATGATATACAAAAAGTGTGGTCACCACCATACCATCCTCAATCAAACAGTCTAGCTGAAAATGCAGTATAACAAAAACAAAATTTGAAGAAAACAGGAACAAAAAATACACAAGAAGCATTACAAGAGTTCATGATGGCTCAACACCCAACACCATCAATGGCAATGGGTAAATCACCACCAGAAATACTATGCAGATGAAAACAGAGAACAAAATTAACTGCATTATATCCGAAAAAGAGTAACATAATACAACATGACAAAATGGATAAAGAATTTACCAACTAAGAACCCGTCTGATTTAGAGACATATTAAGGAAGACATGGATACAGGGAATGATTAAACAATGGATATCAAACAAGATATATGAAATAAATGGTCCAAATGAAAGAGTATATAGAAGACACATAAACCACCTGCGAAAAAAAGTATGAGATGAATGACAATGGGATTGGAAGAACAAGCAAGGATAAGAAGATTGACACTGAGAGGGATAAAAATAATAGTACAGGGAAAGAGGAAGAAGAGAGACAAATAATCACAGAAGCAAATAGTGAAAAAAATGGAGACAAACAAGAACAACAATATGAGAATAAGTCACCCAGGCCCACAAGAAATAGACATATATCCAAACGATTCAAAGACTATGTGTAATGGAAATATTTCTACTTCTGAAATGAGGAGAGGAAGTGAAATGATTGGTAAAAGAAAAACAATATTTCAGAAGTGAAATTACGGACATAAGTTATTTGTTTAAAATGGCAGAATGAAAATATGTAAAACGGATTATGGAAGACAAAGAATTACAGATAGAGAAATTGATAACAAGCTGAACCATAGAGAATTAGTGAGGACACATTGATTGGTGGAAATACAGAAGAACGGACCATTTGAGTAATGAGAGAATTGAGCCAATGAACAGATAAATCCATCAAGGTGTGAAGACACGTCACACAGCAAATAAAAAGACTTTTTTTTAATATACATATTGTAGTGTAATCTGCTTTAAAAGTAGCGTGTACTTGGAATATTTTCTTATTTGATTAAACTTATATACTGTTGTAAATAATAAAATGAAGTAAAGGTTTTTTTAATACACGACAGTATCAATGTAAATTTGTACACTATATCTTGTTTATATATATGCATTGTAATAAAATTTGTATTATTAATTGTCATGGTGTCATTGGTCTCCATTTTATTTGCAAATTTATTTATTTTCTTTATTATTCTGATAGATATTACAATAGGTTTATAGCACCAGTTCATTATGTTATTTTTATTCTTATTATTAGAACATTTTATAATCAGACTCATGATTTACAGTATTATTGTGAACCACAAGGTTAATATAACAAGGTATGAGAATATAGGAGATTTGAAGTCAGACTTTCAAGCCACTTCACTATCCACACTATCTCATACTACTGAGACACATAACCACACACATGGAGAAAAGATAAATAATCACCAATATATGTATTTTGTGCTAAACCAGCACTCATCAGTTGTTCCAGATTACTATCTCCCATACATATATATATAATCAATGCTCAGTTTATATTAAGATAACAAATCCTTACACTTTAATGGACAAGCTTCAAACTACTCCAACCTCCAACTCTTCAGCCATCCATATCATTGAAAATCTGATGATAGAATTCCCAAGTAGAAGGGAGCAATCTAATTTGTATGGCACTCATAATTTATAAATAATTGCAAGTTGGAATAAATTGATCATAATTTTTTCTTTTTTCTAATTATAACATTCTAATTTTGGCTATCACTGGTAGCTGTCTTATTGACTCCTTTCGCACATCCATTTGAATTATTGTATTTTATTACAATTTATTATTAATAGTGAAGTCATGATAAATGTAAGATGCCAAATCTATTTTCTACTGTTATAATTTGCTTCCCATACATGGCAGATGAGGGATGCTATTTCACACTATTACAATATATAAAATAACAAGTATACTATAATGATACATAAATGATAATATTCCTAAACTTTATTTCTGTGAATGTTAAAATGGCTAATTTAAGGATTGAAATTTTTTTTTTCTTATTCTCATTTATTTTAGTGAATGTTTTTATCATTATTTAGGAATTTTATATATATATAATGTAATGATACCACAATTATACTATACTAAAAATAAAATTGATAATAATAAATATGAAAAAATGCTCAGTTTAGAGGAAAGTGAATACCAAATGGGTAACCAAATACATGGTGGAATGACTATACAATTTTTCTTGGACGATTATCAGATTGGACCTACATTAAGGACAAACCTTTATGCAGATCCAGTCATGTTTCCACATTTATAATATTAATTCTAATGCAATATAAAACAGTCTACTTGTAATTTGGATGAGAAAATGTATGAGCAACAAGATTATTATTAACTGTAACAATAATTTTAATTAATAAAATAAGATAAAACAATATAACAGTTTATATTTATATATCTACATAAACATAATAGAACAGAAAACATACATTGCAGAAAATACTTTTAATTAGTTTAATTCATGAAAGTTATTGTAAGGGTTTTACCCAGTTATCTTACTTTTTTTATTTTTCTATTGAGTTCAACTTTCTTTCATAATAAAATAATTTTAACTTGAGATCTCTGGCCTTAATAATTGCAGTTGAATATTTCAAATTTATATGTAATTTGTTTCTATAAGTAAGTTCTTTTTAAAGAGTGGCTTCTTATAAGAGGGAATCAAATATGCAGAATGTATTAATCTATTTCTTGTTGGGTAATTTCTTCTGAAAAACAATTAGTTAACTGCTGAGACTAACGTGCCATTATATCATAATATCCATAATCAGTTCAGGATTAGCAACAAGATGTTATTGATTATTACTTTTTACAGCTGGTATTAAGAAACTACATCTATGGAAAGATTAGATGAAGCACTCCAAAGCATTACCCTTTAATTGCATTATATAAACAGACATGAGAATTACAATTATTTTCCTGACTTTCATTCTATAAGCAGAACAAAGAAGAAATATTTTCTCTTTAAAGTTTGAAAAAAGCAGTGGAACTGAGTGTTTTTTTTTCATTTGTTTTGCAACTGTCCAAGTTTCTATAGCAACCCAATATTTTAAAATAGTCAATTTTATTATTTTACATTAAATAAAGAAATAAGCTTTTATTTTTTACAATTACATTGTTTTCAATTTATTAATGATTGAGGATTAAAAATAAATAAATACCTTTTACATTTTAATATTCATAAAAATTTTTGAATTCATGTCTTTAAAACTATATATGGAAACTATCTCATGAGATTAGAATATATATATAACAATTTTTAATTATAATAGCTGTAAATAATAATAATACAGAAATTTAAGAAGGGCATATATTAAATCAATATGCCATTAAATACAATTTCTGCATGAGCCAATGTAAATAGGCTTTGTTAAGTAACTTGTGCAGCTAAACAGTGGCATCAAACAAAGGCAGTTGAAAAGAGAAGTTAATGCTTGAAATTCATTCCATTGTGTAAAAATATGTAGATAAAAATAGAAAATACAGTGAATGACATAATGATGATTTAATGTGTTTTCAAAATATACTTGGTATTCCCCTTATTTCTGTTTAGTGTACTGTTATTTATATTATTTATCAAATAATAATAAAAAATAATAGTGAAACAATATTATTAATTACAGTAAAAGTATAAGAAAAAAGATGTATTTGTTTATATAAAATAATTGAAGTGGGGTTTTTTTATGCTATACATTAAAGTATTTTTTAAAAAAAAACTTGATAAAAATAATTGTAAACAAGTTTTGTTTTTAAGCCAATAAACATCACATGATCACCATTTGAGTGGCAATACATATAGAGAGTTTTGCCTGTTTTAAATTTTTAGAATGAGCAAGATAATTAATTAAAATTATAGTAATTAGAAAAATATTATCTTTGAGTAAGAATGACATGGCAAAATGCTGATTAAAAAAATGATTAAATAAGATACAAATTAAGATAATTGTTTTTATTAAAAAACAACTTAATTAGGTAGAATACAAAAAGGATGTTGGTGAAACTAAATCAGTTTTTATTCATTGTATTCAACTGTGGATCTATTTGCATAAATCTAGAGAAACTCAATCTAATTGATGAAATGGAGAAAATAAATACCTAAACAAAACTGTCTGAAATATTATTTTGATTGTTACACTCTAAGGTAAGAACTATGTATATCTTTTCTTAACTTTATCAATATTACCAAATACTTTCTAAGAATATTATATTTGATGTTTTCATGGTTGACTTATGTAGATAAATTGTTTTTTGAGTTGAACCGTAGATTATTTTTCATTGCATACCGATATTTTGATGAACTAGCATCTGCCATTGTCAAGATTAACTTTTGAAATAAAAAAGTTAACCTTGACAATGGCGGATGCTAGTTTATCAGTATGTAATAAAAATAATACATGGTTCAACTCAAAAAACAATTTATTTATATACTAAATTATAAACTTGATTATGTAGAAAATATTGTTAAGCAATATTTTAAATAACATTTCATAAATGATTTTGAAGAAAGAATTATTGAAATACATAAAGGTTATGTTTTGTAAAAAATTTGTGAATAATTAAATATAATTTCAATATAATAAACAGACAAAATAGATTGTTTTATTGAATATCTATAAAAAAATGTCATATATATAACTTTGTTCTTAATGACAGAGTCAATAAAGTAATAAAAATAAAATTATATGAAACTAGGAATTATTTATCTAGAATTCATATTTCTCATAAATATTAATATACTTGGATACTATATACTCCTGTCACAACTCATAGAAGAGCATGTTCTCAGAGCTATGGAGGGTTTATTCTATGGGTCATGTGTGTAATATTTATTGCTTAATTTTATTAGCAGGTGTTATATATAAGGTGTACGTAAGAAATAGAAATTATTTCTTATGTATAAAAAAAGGATTATTTAATAGCTAATTCATTTTGTATTCCTTTTCCTGTTTCGAACAAGAGTATGGGAGAGAATGAGAAAAAATCTATCTCATTACAATATTTTTCAGTTGATTTACATATCAACACTTTAGCTGCATTTTATAAATTTTTTGGTGTCATCTCCATAATATATGCAATATATTTTATTTTGGATGAAAGGGAAAATTAAATAAATGAATACCTCACCTTATATTTTTGAAAATACAATAATGTAACATCAGCATAGCCAATATAATTGCTACAATATATATTGTAACCCAAAGTTCAGGTTGCAATCAGGTAAGAGCAAAAGACAATCAAGATGAGTGTATTTGAAATTGGTTGCACTCTTACGAAAAATAGATTTAAATGAATGTATATTTATTTTCCACATGAAATAAATAATAACAATTATTCCAAAATTTAACAATACATTAATGTAAGAACAATAAATTTGTAATGGTACTCTTATAGATGTATGTTAATAATCTTAATGTATTCTTAAATACATATGCTCTATTGCGATATCTATTGTGGAAAGAACTAGTCTGACTATATACTTTTAAAAATCTAGCAAATTAATTCTATCTCATGCCTAAATTAAATATATTTAATTAATTAATTACATCTTAATCATTCAATTAAAATATATATAGATTTAAAGTTCATTAAGTTATTCTAAGTGTGATGAATGTAAAAGGATTTTATTGTTCATTAACCTACCTACTAATTTGTATTTCAGATAACAATAGTAATAATAAATGGTATAGATAAATTTAATAAATATGTAATTTAATAGCCTGGAGGTATGACCTCTTATTTCAACAATATGTAAAGATGATTTCAATAATGATAAACAGATGTATTTAAACATAACAATTGTTTTATTATGAATAACAAGTATATAAACAAAATATCAAAATTATAAGTGATTAATAAACATAAATTGATAAAATTCTACAACAATATTAATAAATATTATTGTTTGTTTTCCATATTTAAGCTAATCTTGGGTTATGATTGTGTGTGATTCTAAACTGTTGCAAAAACAAGACACTATTGGAGACAGTTGAACAATATTAAATCAAAATCTAATCTTACATACAGGATGATAAGAATGTTTTATGGTGTCCTTAATTATCTTTATAACAATAATTAATAGATTAACAATCTTATTCTACAAGAGCAGACTAGTTCTTTAACTCTTTTGAAACAAGCAAATTACTTACTTAGTACTCCTATCAATGCTATATAAAATACACAGCTTCATTAATTATGACATTTATATATCTTTTACTTGAATGATTTGCTATGCTTCTTATATTTAAAGTTGAAATAATTAGTTAGGAGTATATCTCTACTAACAAATATGATTTATTTTATTGATACAATAAAAATGCTTTATTGCATAATATAGCATTTATCAAATTATACAACTATCATAGGCACTATACAGATATTCCTTGGTGGATTAATTATTTACTCAGGATGTTTAGCTACCTATTAATCTGAGACTGAATTCATAGACCAATAAAACATAAGTTAAACACAAATGGATTGGCAGAAATTTATAAGTTAGTTTTACTAAATGCAATCTGTCTTCAATACAAAATATAAATCACAGATATTACAGTCATACCCAATATCATTAATAATAATATAAAGATGTTACCTGTACCTTCTTATGTCAGTATTATCTTGAGAACTTTATTATTTATTTATTACTACTCTAATAAAAAAAATAAACCAAATAATTCAACAATTATAAACAAAGTTTATTGAATACTTCCTCAAATGTGTAATAATGTTGTCATGAACATTTTAAAATATCGTGTGGAAGTATTCACACTTTTGCAGAGTATTCCAATATTTATAATTTATTGGCAATAACTTAATATAAGCATTAAACATTAAATCAGAAGCACAAGGTTATCCATTTCATAGGTTTAAAATCCATAGTAACACTTAATATAATGATTTTAAAAGATTTAATAATGCATATTTAGTAATCCTACTCCAGATTGCATAGTTATCACATTAATCCATTTAAAAATGTCTGCTTACTATCATATTTTTGAACCATGGCATTCATAATCATAAATCCATTACTAAAGGGCAGATGTTAATTTGTAGTTATATGCAAAGCGAGTGGTTAAATCCTTTAGAAAGCATTTGTAGACTAATATTCTTATGGTTGGTGTTTATTACATAGTTTAAAGATATAAAATAATAGTTTTTACTTCACCTTTGATTAGTAATTAATTGAGATTATGCAATCTCAATTAATACTTTAAAGATAGTAGATTACTAATCCTTTGGTTTAAACATATTTAATCCACAGGTAAAGTTAACTCTGTTGATTTTCATTAAGACCAAAATTCAACTGTGTTTTTAAAAAAATAATAACACAGACACATGCATTTTAGATACACATTGATCAATAAAATTTGCTCAAAAGACATTTTTAAATACTTTCTACAAATTTTTATTCCCTTAATTTTCATTTTTGATTATTTTACCTGTCATCTGACCAATAATAGTGATGGATTTACTTTGTTTAATTAGAAAAGCCAATAATATTTTTACAATTCGTTGGCTATATAATTACAATGGTAAATATTAGGTTACAATATATATATATATATGAAAGAGAATCAGATGCTTATTCTATATTTAGTATAAATATAGAAATATGATCAATACCTATCATTACTTAATTTCAACAGTGTTATTTGTATAAAACACGAAATCTGAATAAATCAGATTGGTTGATTTTTTTCCAACTGCTTTATTCAGATTTTGTGTTTAATACAGATAGCATTATTGAAATTAATTAATGATAGATATGATTCATCTTTCTATATATATACCAGTCATTTTCATCTTTTTGGAGTAAAAAAAATTATAATTTCATACTATATTTTAGATCTTTTTATATGATATCCACATCATCAACAGCCTATGTAATAAGATCTAAAATACAGTAGAAAAAGTTATTGAACATGGCTGCTAGGTGACATGTCAAATATTAATTGAGTGGACTGTGATTATCACATGATAGTATATTAATTCAGTATAAAAATATTATTTATCATTACATATATGTATAAATATAAAACAAAAATAAGATTATAATTGAACAAGTATAGTATGAATAACAAATGTGTTTTCCAACATACAATAAAAACATTATGAAATATGGAATATTCTAAATACATTAATTTTAAATAGGATATATATATAAAATCCCCAATATCTTCTTTATACATAAACATGTTTCATTAAAATTAATATGGTGTTCTATTAATTAGTATATGAATAAATCTTGAGATTTCTTTCTAAGTATGAGAATGTGTTTTCCTCTCCCAAAACTGACTTTATAATTATTGTCTCAATGTGTGATTGTCAGTAAATGTAGCAGGGAATTTCATAATATTATTATACTCCAATTTAATGTCATTGTTGATGCATGAAAATATTTCACCAAAGAGAATTACAATCAAAGAATGAAGAAAAAGTATAAAAAATGTATTTTTTTTTAAAAATATATATTTGTTAAATATACTTTCCAGATAATAAAATAAAAAGTAACAAATATTTTTGAAATATTTTTAATATAAAGTAAACATAATGAATAAATGGAAACATAATTATTTTCTTGCTTAGAAAAACTAATAGATAAAATATAAATACTAATTATGTAAAAATATAAATCCTGAATACTTTGAAATAAAAAAAAATTACTTTTTTAAATAAAATTTGTTATATAAAACAATTACTTATGACTTTCTTTTGTGATAATCTAGGGAAAAACTCTGCTTTTTTTTTGACTAATATGCAAACACAACAGATTCATCCCTAATTTACAAGTTTGACTGACTGACAAAAATTAAAACTAAAATATTAAAAAAATTGCAAAGAAAAATTTAGATCTTTCAACTACAAATGGTGAAAAAAAAAAAAACTTTAGAGAGAAATCCTGAGCATAAATAATAGGTATAGATCAGCATCATTCAGTGAAAATTAAGCATCTCAGAAGGTTTAATAAAATTATTCCAATATCTCAAGTTCAGAATTCAAGACCACAGTGATTTAAATATTACAATGTGCATAAATGCGTGTAAATCTTACATTTAAAAATATCATAAAATGTGTCTTAGGTTTAAACTAAACCATTCATTTTTTCTATTACTTGATGGTAAAAAAATGTAAAAGAAATAAAAAATGATCATTTGAAGTGAGTGTCAAGCAACTGAAAATCATTTTAATATGTGTTGTGTAGCTAAAACATCATATAGTGAAAGGTATAATAAACTAATGCTCTTTTGATGCAAACCATTTTTTTTTTCAATATTCCACAAATTTTTTTATGAAAAATACTTTGCAATTGTTTATGATAGACTACTAAAAAAATATTATACAATGTAATAACTTACAGTATTTTCTGTTGCAAAATACAATACTTCTGTGCTTCTCTTATAAAGTGGACTGTTGTGTCCAGTTAAAGGATCATACCAAATAAAAAAGTGATAATCATATGACATCAGATTGATAAAATCAGAATATCTAAATTCAAAATAATAATAGTAATATTTGAAAGATGAGATAAGTATTTCAAAATTAAATCACTAAAATATTTAATAAAAAAATTAAAAATATATGTCAATACACTAATAATATAGACAAATTAGTCATTTAAATCAACTACAATGCAAATATCTCCCCTAAAACCTCCTTCTTCCTCCCCTAAAAAATACAGGTTTCAGATTTTTCATCTTTGTTTTACTCTCTTAGTTAAAAACAGCTAAATAAACATTATTGAACAATATTCAATGTTTGGATCTAAAAACATAGTCAACTTTCACACTATCTGGATTTATAACACATAATATGGGTAGAGAAATTAATTAATATCATGCTTCCTGATAAGTGATCAAACTATCTTGTAGTCTGCTTCTTTCAGAAGTCTTAAAAAATAGTGAATGAAGATTTATTTTTAATTAGTAAATAGTACATAATTATTTGTAAATCTGAATAAAACAAAAGCAATTCTTTTTTCTTACAATTACAACTTTTTTTTCTCTTAACATCGCTACTTATAGTAAATAATTTTGCACTTTAATATGTGTCCTTGTGATAATATTCATTTTAATGATATTCACTGTTATTTGGAATTTATATTGGTTCCAACTTGTCTTGATTAAATCACTGATCTCATTAATGAAAATTAAATTATATGTTCTTTTACTCAATAAAATTTCTACCTAAACCAATTTTTGATTTCATTTATATTGGCCTATTATATGAATATTTATTATACAAACTTATATTTTATATATTCTTGATTTGATTTTTTTTAGATTTATTCAAAAACATGGTATATTTGATGTTGTGTACTTATAACAATATAAGGCCATTCGTGACATTCATTTTAGAAAACTTTAACTATGTTCTAGGATTTCTAATCTAAATATCCTTCTTTCAAATAAATTCTGTTGGCTTTATAATTTTTTTTTAAGGGGAATCTACTAGAACAGGGATGGGCAATTGTTTTGGCTCGGGGGCTGCAGGGGTTGGCAGAAGGCCGCACCTTTTTTCATGACACAATAAATACACTGCTTTATTCCCTGTATTACCAAAAAAATATTTGTTTGTCCATTCTTCATTAAACACATGACACTCATCACCAATTTTACATTTTTTCGGAGGGTTCATGATTTCACTAAATTTGAAAATGTATAAATTTGCTAATGCAAAGACAAAATTGAAATTAACCAGATCAACTGAAAAAGCACTGCACATTGTATCTACACTTTGCATGTGTATTGATGTGGCCATCCTAGTGGAAAATAAGAGATGAATCTTCCGTCGCGCACAGGAAGGAAATCTCAGTTTAAGGCAGATTTTTTTGATTGCCTTGACGGGCCGCATGTGGTCCTTGGGCTGCTATTTGCCCACCCCTGTACTAGAAGATAGGGTGTTTATTCTGGTCCTAAATTGTTTAAAAAATATTTTCTATGTAGTTTTCAAAAAAAGTTTACATCATTGGTTTCATGCTAAATATTATTACTGTTACATTACATTTTGATACTCTGCCATTCTAAATATTAATTTAAAAAATACTAAAATAGAATTTAAATATAAAATGTAGAAAGATTTATTAAACCAGCTATACTGCAACTCGGTTTTAGTATTTTTTACATTAATACTGTTATATATATATATTTTTTTCAATTTTATATTTATATATATTGTTTACTTATCTCAATCTATGTATTTTATTATTGTATTTTTCTATTGATATTGTTAGTATTATTATTACTTTTTTATTTATATATATATCTATATTTTAAATTATTAATTATTATATTGTAGGTTCTTCATACAAGATTGTTTTGAGCTTTTATATGGTTATTTGCAATTTATTATTATGATTATTTTATTAAATAAATTGAATTTTTAAAAAAAATGTTATTATTATTTTTGTTGTTCTTGTTATTGTTTGTTATTATTATGTTTTATCCCCCCCCCTCTTAGGATACTCATTGCTGATGATGGCAAATGAATAAAATCTTAATTCTTTAATAAGGACTTCATTTATATATTTATAGTCATATGATGATTTCTCTTTACTATTAATAAATAATCCAAAATGATCTCTAACTATTATGATCAATAACTTTTTATTATACAAAAACAGTAAATAATAAATAATCACAACACTGAATATATATAAAAGTCATATGACAATTTCCAAAATTCCATGTTCAATACCTTTTTACACTTTTTACTGTATTCCAAGATTATATATATATATTCATGTTAGTAATTGTTTTAAAAACTATTGTATATAATTGTTAAATGAAAGGGGAATTTTTTTTTTTTTTAGAAACATCAATTTTCTTTGCAAACAGAAATAAATGAAATTCTAAATAGGATGTTGATAACTTATTAAAAAACTCTTTTAAAGTTGAAGATAGAAATCATAAAAGAAAAGCCACCATCTAAAAAAAAATATTTCATGCACAAGATGAATAAATCTGATTATGATATTATACAAGCTCTTAATTGATAAGTGCGGTATGAGAAAATATTTAAAATCCCTATCCAGAACCTTCCCATCTCCAGACCAACCGGTTTCGAGTTTATGACTCACGTCAATGAATTGGTCTGGAGATGGGAAGGTTCTGGATAGAGATTTTAAATATTTTCTCATACAGCATTTATCAATTAAGAGCTTATTTGAGCTATTGGTACGCTCTCTGTATTGCATTTTTGTAAATACAAGCTTATAAAAGTAATGTCAAATTATATATGACTTGCTTTTTTGATATTATACAATATTAAATTATATATGGGGGGAGGGGGGATGATTTAAATAAGTGATTCAGCACTTAAAGGCTAATTTCCTCCAGAATCAATTTTTAAGAATTAGGAGAATTTGCAGCAATGAGAAATTTCTTCAAATTACAAGATTTTATATAATAATTTACAAATATGAGATAACTTAAAATGTTGGATAATGCAATAATAAGGTCTTCAGAAATTGAGGAAAAGAAATTTCTACTACATAAAAAAAATCACTCAAATAGAAATTCCAATAATCCTCAGTTTTAATAATTTACCCAATATTGCATACATATTGCTAAAACATTTTAACATATTAAATTCAACAAATTATTTAAAATCTACTTTTCCCATCCCATCTAAAATTGTATATTAATGACATAGGGCACTTAAGTATAAACATAAAATTAAAGTTTATTAACAAATCTTATATATGGAGATAAAAGATATCTCATATGCAAACATTAATTTTAAAAATGGTCCAAGATAATAGCATTAATAATTTTAAAAAGTGCACCCTCAACTATGTCAATTATAAGTGTAAACTTAATATGTTTAATAGAAGGTAGCAGTTACTTGAACCAATATGTAAGAGAATCAGCTAATAGTCTACATGTTAGAATAACTACTATAATTTGACATTTTGCATAAAAATGAATATAGATTGGTATTTAAACATTTAAATTTATCAGATCATTTGATAATTTAAGAGTGGTCATATAACAACTTTTTTTCAACAAAAAAAAAAAACACAAAAAGTTTTGTCTCTTATTTTCAACTTTAAGATGTTATATTCACATAAAATGAATCTAAACACAGGCATCATTACTTTCTTGAATTAATTAGATTTCTATAGCAGCATTTTTGATTGTGTATATATATATCAAAGTAGGTGGTGTATTTATTTATTTGTTTGATTATGAATATATATGAAAATAACATATAGGTATTTATGTAAACAAAGTTTTTGGTGTTTTACTGGAATATTAATTATTTAAAATTTATTGTTTATTGTCATTTCACATGTCAACAAATAATATATTTTATTTATATTTTGAGATTTATTAAATATACACAGTAATTTTTGATAAACAAGGTTTTTTGGAAAGAAAATGAATATTTATTATAAAAGATTAGCAGATGATTGAAAAAAAAAAAAAAGGGGGGGGGGGAGTTTACAATCTATAAGAATTGTTTATCAGATTTAGAAACAATTGTTTATTTTCTCATAACCTTCATCCTCTAGTTGAAATACTAAAAATAGCTGTGATAAAAAGAAATTTTTGTTTTTATAAATATATATTTCCTTTAGTTAGTTTACTATATTTTTTACTACATTTAAGTATATACACATTTAATTTGAATATTATATGATTCTAAATCAGAACTAACAAAAATCTTTCTTTTTAATTATTTAAAATTTGTAATGTTGTGACTATTTTGCAAATAATGCTTCAGAACTTCACGAAATATTGCAAGAATTATCAGATGAAAATAACAAAAATAGAATTAAAAATAAATGCTAAACAGATTAAATTTATGTAATAAACAGTTTATCTATAAATGTTTGACAATATATGTAATTTAAAGAAGGGATAAACCTCTGGCATGCATGTTTCAAGAATTTATACATAGTCATCGATAAGCATCAGTTTAAAAGGCATAAGTGAACCACTTATGCTTAGAACTTATCATTATATAACTAACCTTTCCTCACTGTGCTGAAATAGGGCTTTAATCTAGTGTGTGCCTGATATATAATCTGACAAATGAATTGTATGAACTTATTCATTCTATATTACATACATAGTCAAGCACTATATAAATATTACAGTAAATTCAAAATTTAATATTTATTTCTAATTGCAAGTGATTAAAAATGAGATTCTCTCTCTGTTATAGAATGAATGAGTTTATACAATTCATTTGTCAAGCTATATATCAGGCACACAAGTGGTGATTTCAGCATAGTGGGCAAAGACTGGCTTATATAATGATAAGCTGTAAGCATATGTGGTCTAGATATTCTTTTGAAATTGATGCTTATGGGTGAATGCATGTAACAGCATGGGCCCAAAGGTTTATTCCTTTTCTATATTAAACAGATGAAAGTAATTTCAATAGATTTTCTGGGACAAAAAAAAAATTTAAAGACCGATAATCGTGAAGTAAAAAAAAAAAACAACAACTACAAATACCTTGATCACATTATTACAAATGGTAATATAATGGATGAAATTAATACTAGAATTAAACACAAGTGAAATGTTTTTGGTAGAAATAACTTAATATTAAAAGAAATATGTTTATACATTTCAAAAGAAAAGTTTTTTTAATAGATGTGTTTGACAATTCTTACCGATGGATCTGAAATTTGAATAATTAACAAAATAGCAGTACTTCAGACCATCCTAAAAGTATGTACAGATGGATATTGGGAATAACAAGATGGTGGTAAAAGCAAAATATCAAAATATATGGGTGAGACAGCAGTATCATTGACTTCATTGAAAGAATTAAGAGATTGAAATGGAGCTGGACTGAATGTATTGCTAGATGAGATAATAGTAGATGAACATATAATAATAAGAAAGTTCATTGGTGTGATGTAGAGAAAGAGAAACTGGATAAAAATTCTATAATGAATCAATAATTTGTGAAAATAATAAAGATGATATATATATTATATTGAAACAAAATTATCTCCCTACACATAGTAAAAAAACATTATTGTCTTAAAAAAAATTAATCATGATTTCTAAACAATCTTTGTCAGTCAATTATCATTGTAACTCAGAAATTTGCAAAATTGAGAAGAGAGTTTTTACAACAGGACCCAATATTAGTTGAAATTTATATCCATAAAAAAATGCATGATGATAAATTGTTAAGCTCCCATATATTGCTAAGAATCCATAAATGATTACTGCTTTCCTGAAGTTTCAAGATATAGATATTTGATGTAAGTCAAAAAGATATCAATAGCCTAGTCAGTGTCTGCCCACCAAAGAAACTAGTCATTATCTAAGTTATTTATTATGAAATAGATATGTTTATACATACATGCACATAGGGGAAAAAAGAAAATATTGTTTCTAATCAGCTATATAACTGAAAATCAGTTATTCACTTATGTATATAGAGGGATGAAATTAACTATCATTATAAATGAAATGCATTATAAACTATGTACATATGATGAATAACACTTAAACAAAAAAAAGTAAATCCATGTAAAGACATTTCTAGAAAAATATATATGCTTAACTGACTTTAAAAAAAAGAAATCATTTTTATACATAAATCTGCAAAAAAAATTTTAAGTGTTAATGGATTTAAGTCTAGATATAACAAAAACAAAGAAAAATAATAAGTAAAAGGAAAAACTTCAAATTTGATTTAAAACATTAATTATAAATTGAGTTGTTTAGGATTGATAGTTTCTAGAATGTTCTTTTTTTTTTTAATTTTTTTTATACATCTAGGGAATTGCTTAATTCCATTTTATAATTAATTTTGATTAACTGATATAATAATAACTAATAATTAACTGATGTATTAAATTAAATTGCCAATAATTAAATAATTTCATTTTTATTAAAATATTAATTCAAAGTTAATCATTTGAAAATTGATTAAGAAACCAGACTAACATTTATTTTCATTGAAATACTTTGTTCCCATATATATGTACATTTAAAAATTATTATATTATTTTCATATGAACGTGTCAAAAGTGGGTAGATTCCAATAGATAGTCTATTAATTAAATTAGTACAGTAATATGTTTATAAGTATATATAATCTGCTAAAAATTTTTGTTGTATTTATTCAATAATATTGTTATATATTTAATTAAGTTTAGCTGTCTGATCATAATTTTCTATAAGTCCACATATCTTGTGCATATCTATTTACTCATACAACTCTGTGTCTTACAGACAATGTTTATGTGGACTGTAAGTGATTTTCTCTGAAAATTATATAAATGATGCCTACTTATAATCATCATTATCAGAAAGGCTTTTGGAATTACCAAACAAAGATATATAAAAGTGACAACCTCAATCAACCTAATGGAAGATATCAAAGGCAGATAATTTAAGTTTATGCATCAATGAATCTCATTTCAAAGAAGTATATTGAATAGATAATCTTAGTTTATATAATAATTCTTTATAATTTTTATTTATTACAAATCGGCTGAAATTAATAATATAACTAGCCCATATATTTTATTTAATTCAAGATATATACACACACCCACACACACATATATATATATTGTAAGGATGACCCACAATCTTATCTAGATTAGCCTGCAAATATCCAAAATTAAAACCATTTGAACATAAGCTAGGCAGTAAATGTTTAAATACACATTATTAAATGTCATGATATAGCCATGCACATATACATGCACATATACACATGTGCGACAAGAGTTTAGTTTATTTAAACTTTAGATATTACAATGAACTAGTGTATTAATTATAAAGGAATGCAGAAAAAAAATACCATTTGGTGAAATCTTATATATATATATATGCTTGTAATGTTTATATATATATATGTAAACTTAGGCTAACAATAAGATTTTAACAATGTATTGTAATGGATACTTAAAACACCATTACAAAGTTGAAGTGTTACAAGGCTAAAAATAAATTTATATAAGTTAGATTTTGTTTGTAAAACTTGATTAAAAGTTTTTTTTTTTTTTTGCTTATACAAATATATATGTATGTACGTGGAAGTTATATTTAATACCACAGCTATATTTAGTTTTACTTTTGAAAAAAAAAAAGACTAACTAAGATTAGTTTTTTTTTATTATTACTTATGTAAGAGTAAATTATATAAATGAATTGCTTTTCAGATTTAAGATTTATATTGATAAGAGTGACTAATTAAAGAAAGAAAATAATTTTTCATTTGTTAATCCCTAGATCTGTAAAGAGCAATTTCTTTTCTTTAATTGCATAGCTATTGTTAGCTAGATGAAAAATTTTATAAATTTTAATTAAAAAAGAAAAAAGTTTTGTAATTGGTTCAGATATGAGAGATTCTTCTATAAAAGGCTTATTCAGACTATTGTATTATAGTTGCACAAACTCTGAGATAGTTGCACCAACTCTGGGAGAGACTTGCACAAACTCTGAGAGATACTTGCACAAACTATTCATGCAAAAACTCTGAGAGAAGAACTATTCCTGCATATTCTGAAAGAAAGCTGATCCTGCAATTATTTTACTTAGAATGAACACTAAACTTACCACAAGGATATTTTATAATACCATGGTTTGCTAAGTTTTTCGCCAGGACAGGTTCGTGCTCCCTGTGTCTCCATTAACTGCCTATAATGCCATAAAAATCAACTACAAAGAAACCACTAACCAACTCGCCCAAGCCTACCATCAGTGAATCCAGATCAACGGACCACGCTCAATAAGCCTAGGGCACTAGTGTTTATTTAAATTGTTAAGGTACCTTACGCTCTACAATTTGAATAATTTTATTGTCTTAAATTTGTTTTATTTTTTAAATATACACGTGTTTCAAGTTTTTATTTTATTTTGTGTAATTCAATTTCTGGTGTTTGATATTTGTCTCTTGAGTGTTAGTTTCAAACTATTGCTATATGTTCCCTTTAAGTCTTAGTAAGTAAGATAGTATAGTCTTATTTGTAATCTTGCATTCCTTTTGTTATAGAGAGTAGTCTAGATGTTACAGACTAATTTAATTAGCTTCTGGCTCGTGACCCATTTTGTTATTAGCCCTACTTATGTCGTGAAACTATAATTATTTGTAATAGACTATTACAAAATATAATAGCCTTTAGTTTTATTCATTCAAGCTTCCCATTCATTTATTAGGGACACATACGATTGTTTTAACCCTCTCAATAGGTATATAGTGAGCTCCTAGCCTGTCTCACTCAGAGTGAGGTCAATTGATTGAAAGTAATAACTTTCAACGCTCTTTTTTGTGTTAATGTTTTGGAAGCTATCTTTGCATTTCTCCTGTTTTGGCATAAGCTCTCAGAAATCTCAAATATGGAGATTCATTTTTTTCATAATTATGGGTTATAAGCAAGAAGCTAACCGCCCTTTTTCTTATGTGAGATCACTGAATATCTTTGGAACAAAACATAAGATCTCATTTGCTTAGTTGAGCTAGTCTGGGGCATTCAGATTTGTATATCCTGTCCACCCTTAAAATAAATGTCTGGTTCCAATTTTCAGACTAGTGGCACCCTTGTGGTCAGTATATGTGAAACCAAAATCTTTCATCTGGTACAGTATAGAACATCATGACTAATGATTTAACTCAGTAGGCATAGCAATGACCTGATCTCAAGTCGATATGTCAATAACAAAGTATTTAAGGAAAAAATAATAATAATAAGAGAAAAGAATGAATGAAGTTTCATTACATAATTTTACGACAAAATCTTGCTATGTAATTTTAGTTTTGTGTACGACCAGGAGGTATATGTAATAATTCACTGCATCTTAAAAAAAAGGAAATTGAAAAACTTGTTCGCTAGACAATGGAAATTAATGGTAATATAAAAGCAAACATCATTCTTTTCCACTCTCTTCTATTATTCATCAACGGTTATGATAACTATGCTTTATTAATATAACAAGATAGAACATAAAAAGTGGACGATTTATTCAAATATATAATTTGAATCATATAATTTTTGCTTCGAAAAAATTAAAATGAACTTGTAATCAAATTCTGAAATAGAAAGGATTACTTATTTCTAGTAATTTATGAAGGAATCAAATTAATTTATTTTGAATTGTTAGTCAAAAATATCAGACTGCGTCATTATTCGAAACAAAAAAAAGGAAGAAATATCATATCATTGACGTATATATATAAGTTATGAGACAAGAATCTTCTTTGTTTTATTTGCTAAATCTCAATAATCAAACTGAAGGAAATTAATTTCTTTATATATATAAGTTGTTAAGTGATGCATTCCTGCTAAGTGAATCGCCATAGGATCAAAATGCTAATTACTTAATTTGGTGATATACTCAATGCTCAGAGAAACATCAAATGTCCTATTTGTAATGTCTAAATGAATTCATAAAGAAAACAACTGCAAGGCCAGAGACCACATCATTCCGTGCACATTCAAGCTGTTAGGGAAAGAATCATTATAGTATAAAGAAATAAAGCGATAGACTGTATCCATAAGAGACCTTATCACCACACTCACCAATTTTAATCATGATTATTGAAGTAGATATGAGCTTTCTTTTTTTTTTTTTTCATGTTGGATTTTTTTTATGTTTGTAAGACTATTTTTCTTTTTTTGCACTTGGAAATTTTAACGTGTCTAGTTCAGGAATAGTTCATGATGCTTAAAGTAATGTTGTACAGAAAGGGGGGGGGAGTTTGCTAAGTTGGACAAAGTTATTTTTTTATGTAAATAAAATCTAGGTCAGCTTCCCTTGCAGTAACTTGACATTGGACCTTTACTGTCATGTAATATGAAAGGTAAGAGTTTATATACTATTCCATATTAATTGCAGACACTTTTCACAAGACAGAGTTATATTTGTTTTTATTCTGTCTAAATGACTAACCTCCTTATGAATGATTCTTTATTATCAATCACTTAGGTAGGGGGCCCAAGAGGATGAAATATCAATCACCTACAACTGAAACTGGATAACAAGGCTACTACATTATATGTATTGAACCGGGTGGGGTTATCGATTACTTGGGAAACTGAATCTAGCATGAACTTTGACTCTTTAAATAAAAAATCTAAACTTGTGAAAATAAAATTATAAGACTTACTTTTATACAAAAAAATGATACAATTCTAAACTTATACATTCGATCTACACCAATGCAATTTAATTATTGCACCATCATGGTCTCTTAGGCAGAGAAGAAGAATATCCAAAGGATACCTGTGAGCAAGTCGGAGCTATATATATCAGATATATAATTATGACTACATTTCAAGGACACAGATCTTCTTGGCTGCAGAATTCAACACCTATCATTCAAAACACTTTTTTGTTTCAGAGTAACTCCAGGCACCAGTTAGCTACAAGAATTAACATGCTTTGAATGATGGCAAACTAATTCAGCACCTATGAAATCCCAACTAGCTCAAACATAAGGATAATGTAATACATTACTACTTTAATTAGTGGTGAAAGAATTGACCGACAAAATATTAAGGTTTAAAGACAATTTATTTTAACTAAATACTTATTATTGTAAATTTTAAACTACTTTTATAAAATCTTAATTAAATTAAACAATGATTTGTAATAACCTCAGGCACATACATATTATAATAAGATATACAATAGTAATATAATTCAGCATTAAATAATTACAAGCATTCAAAACACGCACATCAACAGTTCATTTTATGTGGTTATAGAGTTCATTTATTAACTGACTCTGGGAGGCTTCAGGATTAGCAATGGTTACATTAATATCAGAAATGGAATAAGAAAAAGTTATTCATTACTTATAGGATTTTGGACATTGACTTCTTGCTGTTTGCTGCTTCATGTGAATTTTTCCAACCAGTTGGATTTGAAGTTTTGTGGAGGTCCCCATGATTGCTATTCTTAATACTCTTCTTCAAGACAGTTAGATATCTCTGGCAATTTCAAGTTATTAGGCAGGCATCACTTTTATCGGGCAGGCTGCTGGTATTCCATTGGACTAAGGCTGGAGTCTGGCCATATGCTTTCAATGGCTGTTAACACTGCATTGTCATGAAAAACACTGATTCTGGATACGTGGTAGACTGATTGTAAAAACTCAACTAATTGAAGAACTGATTGACTGACTGCATCTGATTCTGACTCTATTTATATGATGACCTGTTGTCACTTTGTTAATTAGTTTTTATATCCGCCAGTTATATCCATTGTTGAAATTTGTCCACTGTTTTTGTTTAATTCTGATAAGATTTTAATCTTGTTTTCAGTTGGTAGCAATTGCTAATTCTGTTGTTTATGGATTTTTACTTAGTAGCCATTATTAATTCTGTTTGTATACAATCATTGAGGGAAATTCCGATTATATGCTTTCATCTGTTTTTTAATTTTTAACTTTTATATTTCATTATATTACCACGCACACATTTTACTATACTTCTTTATTTTTAAAATCAACTCATTATAAACAATCTTATTTATTTGAAATAAATGTGAAGAGATTTCTTTTTTTTCTTTAACTTAAATAAAAAGAGATATTTTTTAATTTTATGTAAAAGATTTATTTTTAAACCGCTATAGTTTTAACTTTTTCTAAGCCAAATTCTCTCCCATGAATTACTCTTAAACTTTCTGATTTTTTTTTTTACTATTATTTTTCAAACTATTAAAACTTATACGAATGATGCAGGGTTTAATTTCCCCCTGGGATAACTGTATTTTCTTCCCTTTTTTATTCTTAAAACTCCAAACTTTCATAAACAACAACTCTCTCAACTTATTCTGACTTACATATTTATTTATTACAACCTTCATTTCTTTTTACGAAACTTATTTTAGTCATAATGATTTTATTTATTAGAATTTTAATTTTAAAATCTTTACGTTATTTAAAATACGATTTTATTTTAATGAAAATTTTTATTTTTAAAAATTGTAAACACACTTATTACAACATGTATCTTGTCTAGCGGTACAATATATTCATGTAATTTAATAAATTAGTTAGCTAGTTTCACGCTTAATTTCCATGCTTAATTTAATTATGATTTTTCTTTTTGCTTTATCTCATTTAATTTTCTTCATAAATATTGAATGTTGAGTTACGCAACTTTACTATGAGTAGAGTTGGAACATTAAGTACATTTAAATAAGATACTGTAGAATTGCATGCTCTACACACAGAATTGTATTTTTATTATTATTATTAAAAGGCTTTGAATTTCACTTGTTGTTAATAAAAGCTGTTATTTTGAGTTAAAAAAGTTCTATTGGTCTTAAGTTTATCAAAAACCATTCATACACCATCCATCAACTTATTTGGTTACATACGTCTATACTCACACACATTTTCAATATGTATATAATTCAATAGTGGGGTTAATTGGGTAGAAGCCATTTGGAACCTATATAGAGGCTAGATTGTCATCCTAAGTAAGATTCATCCCTGAAGAGAGTCAAAATCAAATTTCTCCCTGGATTTGAATTCTGAGGTATAATGAGATCTGAAAGAGGGGAGATCTGAATGAACCAGCCTAAATTGGGTCTGAATATGATTGTAAATTAGAGCTAGCCCATAGAGACAGACATGATCATTGATTAGGTTTTCATTAAGTCATTCTCTGCATCCTACCCGAAGACCCTAGGTCTGACTGTGGTGAAATGCGCTTTTTCTCTTCTGATGGTGTGAAGTCTGGTCCATTACATTATATATAGTATAACATTTATTTATATACGTTGCAAATATATTGGCATTGGGTAAAAGCTAAAAAATAAAATAAAAGTAAATTTAGATTTTTTTTTGACTATAAGTTTTTTAAAAAAAAAATAACGTACAATGAAAGTTAAATTATTCTTTCGTATTTTTTTTAATGTAATTAGAAATAAAAGTAGAATTGGAGAGAACAAAAGAATTCCAAAAGCAAGTAAAAAGATAAACTAAAAGAAAAATATTTTAGCTAATTAAACATGGCCGAAAAACTTGATAAAAAAATGAGAACTTAGTAATTGAAAAATGATAAAGACTGTATAAGATTATAAACCAAAAAACGCCATGATAATAGCATGCGCAGAAGTCGGAAAACTGGGCCTCTAGTATAAAAGGCAGAGGTCAGTTTGAAGAAGGTCTTGTTCGTTGGTTTCTCTAGTTGGTCTTGGATAACAATAATATATCCAAGATCGCTCTACGCTGAAGTAATTTGGCATGTCGGAGTGAACCGGAGCTTCTGAGGACATCGTGCCTGAAGATGTACGCCAGAAAAGCTTTCGTGACCGACTAGGAGAATGGACCGCAAGATCAACTAATAATCAAAGGCCGTGAGCTCATTTTAACCCCGAAAAACTATGCATAGTTATCTACAACCATCGTGAATTCACTAAAACTTACCGGTAAGTTATGCTTCATTATCCTGATTGTGACAAATTTAAGCGTTCGCAAACAATTCTTAAAAATATACGTATAAAAGGATCCCGATAGTGACTTTAATTTAATTGATCAAGAGACTCTTATTTAACCAAGAACTTTTTAATTGTTTAACTGTTATTTATTTTATTAATATTTCACATCTGAATTATATGTGTTCTCTCTAATTTACTTATTAGGAATTCTCATTTTAACTTAAACAGATTTTTAATCTTAACTTAAACAGATTTTTAGTCTGTTATAATAAAAAAATATTTCTAATATCAAATTTTCATTTGTGCGTTATTAATAATAGTTATTATTTTTTTTTATTAATTTATTATTAGTTTAATAAGATTTAAAATGTAATTTACTTTTGCCAATATGTTTGAATAAGCCTAGGAATAATAATCTTAAAAAAATAATTCTCGTTACAGTATGATGCAATAGCGATTAAGTTAAAAGTATTTTTCTTTTTTTATTCGCGAGACGTTATTTGACTATTTCAGCGGACTCTTTAGAATAAAAGGTCCTGGCACCCATATTAAATAAATTAAAAGCTGATTTTATCAATAGCATAATTCTCAACTATTAATAGGCCGAGTTGATCAGGAAATATAGCTATGTTTTTAGAATAGAAATACAACTTTCTTCTTTTTTGATATAGCTTGATCAACTCGTGCGCACTTTATATTAGCATGTAGAGGCCTAGCAAAACGGAAAACGTTATAATGGCTCGGCTTCGATTTAACAACTACAACCTGAGATAAGTTGTAATGATAAAGAACGTTACAACGATGACCCAAAGAAACTCACAGCCAGAAAATAAATAGTAATTTTTAAAAAAAATAAATAAATTATAAAAACTAACTAACTAATTAAACCCTGATTATTAAAATATAAAAAATATTTTTTTAATATGACTTCCAGAAAGAAAAAAATATATGTATATTTTTTTGATATGTCTAAAAAAAACACGATCGTGGCTGATGTAGACGTAAGTCACAAGTATTTGACTGGGTAGGCGGTTACTGAAGAGGGGAAAAACATAGCCCCGAGTCCTAGTATGCAGTATATTAACATAAGACCACCTTTATATGCCCATCAGACTATTTCTAGCAGGGATCCCAATAAAGGGGAAGGCGGACCAAGTTGCCGTGAGCCTGTAAGACTCAAAACGATGAGCAACGCTTGTTAGTGCTTATAATTGGGCTTTTTTAACGTTAATATTACATTAAAGCGGAAAGGACACAGATGAATGTGAAATATTTTCCATTCCCGCCATGTTAGACCTAAAAGTGGGCGTTAAAGCCGAACGTCGCTTGTTGAATGAGTCTACACGACATATCAGCACGCTACTACTAAAAAAAAACACGAATGAATTTAAAAACTTAAGAATAAAATTAGTGAAAACCCCTATTTTATTCTCATCTCCTAGCGCTGGTGGTATTGTAACGTTTATTTATATACGTTGCAAATATATTGGCATTGGGTAAAAGCTAAAAAAAAAAATAAAAGTAAATTTAGATTTTTTTTTTGACTATAATTATTTTTAAAAAAAAATAACGTACAATGAAAGTTAAATTATTCTTTCGTATTTTTTTTAATGTAATTAGAAGTAAAAGTAGAATTGGAGAGAACAAAAGAATTCCAAAAGCAAGTAAAAAGATAAGCTAAAAGAAAAATATTTTAGCTAATTAAACATGGCCGAAAAATTTGATAAAAAAATGAGAACTTAGTAATTGAAAAATGATAAAGACTGTATAAAATTATAAACCAAAAAATGCCATGATAATAGCATGTGCAGAAGTCGGAAAACTGGGCCTCTAGTATAAAAGGCAGAGGTCAGTTTGAAGAAGGTCTTGTTCGTTGGTTTCTCTAGTTGGTCTTGGATAACAATATATCCAAGATCGCTCTACGCTGAAGTAATTTGGCATGTCGGAGTGAACCGGAACTTCTGAGGACATCGTGCCTGAAGATGTACACCAGAAAAGCTTTCGTGACCGACTAGGAGAATGGACTGCAAGATCAACTAATAATCAAAGGCCATGAGCTCATTTTAATCCCGAAAAACTATGCATAGTTATCTACAACCATCGTGAATTCACTAAAACTTACCGGTAAGTTATGCTTCATTATCCTGATTGTGACAAATTTAAGCGTTCGCAAACAATTCTTAAAAATATACGTATAAAAGAATCCCGATAGTGACTTTAATTTAATTGATCAAGAGACTCTTATTTAACCAAGAACTTTTTAATTGTTTAACTGTTATTTATTTTATTAATATTTCACATCTGAATTATATGTGTTCTCTCTAATTTACTTATTAGGAATTCTCATTTTAACTTAAATAGATTTTTAATCTTAACTTAAACAGATTTTTAGTCTGTTATAATAAAAAAATATTTCTAATATCAAATTTTCATTTGTGCGTTATTAATAATAGTTATTATTTTTTTTTATTAATTTATTATTAGTTTAAAAAGATTTAAAATGTAATTTACCTTTGCCAATATGTTTGAATAAGCCTAGGAATAATAATCTTAAAAAAATAATTCTCGTTACAGTATGATGAAATACCGATTAAGTTAAAAGTATTTCTCTTTTTTTATTCGTGAGATGTTATTTGATTATTTCAGTGGACTCTTTAGAATAAAAGGTCCTGGTGCCCATATTAAATAAATTAAAAGCTGATTTTATCAATAGCATAATTCTCAACTATTAATAGGCCGAGTTGATCAGGAAATATAGTTATGTTTTTAGAATAGAAATACAACTTTCTTCTTTTTTGACATAGCTTGATCAACTCGCGCGCAGTTTATATTAGCGTGTAGAGGCCTAGCAAAACGGAAAACATTATAATAGGTTCTCTATTTATAATATTTACAACCCTTAGTTCATCACTTAGTAATCATCATCACTATAAACATCTTTTTTTCATTACATATTTGGAGTCTCTGTGAAACATATCTGTTATATAAATTGATCTTACACAATAACAAAATTCTTCTCAGTCTATATGAGCAAAAAAAGTTATATACATTCTGCATTTGTGAACAACAATTTATCAAGAGCATTTTAACAAAAGTATGCAATTAAGAAGGAGAAAAACTGCACTTATCAAAAGGGGTTTGTTCTGACAATTGGACAATTTTGGAGGTTTAATAATGATAGAATTATGATTAAAACAAGCAGTCGTGAACCACTTCAAACTAGATTAAAAATTATTTATAATCTTAAAAGGTAAAATATTATTAATTGAACAAAAGTAATTTTTGCTTTCTTTTGAATTTTAGATTTAATATTTTCAATGGTAGCACTCTGTTCAACTTCTAAAATAATGATTTTCCCATTCACTAAATACATGAAAAATTAATTGTCAAGTGCAACTATCCTCTGCTTATTTCTTTGAGGATTCCAATATTTTTGATAAAATAAATAGGATTATTTGTTTCTGTAGTAAGGGTTGCATTTTCTGTGGCAACACATTTTTATTACAAATTTACCTAAAAATATTGATTGTAAAAGCCTTAATAAGTTATTAATCCAATAATGTTTACTTGTCTCTGGAATTAATTGCTGTGAATTGGAAAACAGCAAGTAAATCTAGATAATGAGAGGTTTTATTTCATCCAGTGGGAAATGCACTATGATTGCTAAATGCAACCATACGAAAAAAGTTTAGGGAAACAATTTAGCCACCATAAGATTAATTTACTGAGATTTATGAGAAAGTTAATTAACTGCTTCTCATTAATAATAATAAATTATAATTATTGTTAATGAAATAAATATTGATTTCAATTAGATTATGAATTTTGATGCAGTAGAATACCTAACCTCGGATTGGGATTGGGCCACACTTTTGGCTAATTAAATTTACTACAGCATAATGAATTATCTAGTGATTATAATAATAATCCATCGAATTGAATGTAAAAAGAAAAGTATTATCAGAATTGATTAATATGTAAAGGAAATTTTATTACATTTCAGCTGCTTTTTCCATAAATTTAAATCTGACTCATAAATATTTCAAATGAACCGTTTTTAAAAAAATGAAATGTCAAATTAAAGACTCTCACAATAATTGTTTCATTTAAATGAGATATTTTCAAGATTAGTTTAACATAGTGTGTGGAAATATACTTACAATTATTCTATTTAGGTGTTTGTGCATATATATATTGGGCCAAGGCCAATTTGGCACATGTATATAAAATAATTTTGTCTAAAAAAATTATTAAAATAAAAAAAAATCTTTCGTAAAAGAGTTTGAAAAAAAATAGAAATTAATTGATTAAAAGGGGAGAGGGGGAGTTTTGTTTAGAAAAGATAAAACTAAGAGTTCATAAAAGTTAAAGAGTGTTATTATTATAAATTAAAAGCTTCAAAATATAAATCTCTTTTCATTCAAATTGAATAAAAAAAAATAGTATTAAAACTAGTTTTGATGTGTAGAATAAAATTATATATGTGCGTGCGAATGTAAAATAAATGTATCAGTATTAAATATAATAAATAAATGAAATATATATTTAAAAAAACACAGCGGTGCGCTACTAATTAAAGATATGAAAACAACACATTTTGAAATAGCTACTACTAATCAAACAATCAATCAAAAAACACGTTGTCATAGGATTAATTACCAATGAAATTCGACAACAGATATTTGCCGGAGGATATTACATGGACAACACGTCGCAGGTATAAATAGACTTTTTTTTGTTATCGGACAATTAATTGAGAGTTTTTCAGTCTAGTTTGCAGTGACAGTCTTGTTTCAGTTGAGATAACAGTGCATTTCTATTATATATTTAGAAACAAAAATGCATTGTTGAGCAGCTTTTGGAAATATACGCTCGTGCTTCAGCCTTTTTAGTCCAACAAGATCATCAAAACCTGCCTGTGAAATAATGTCTGCATAACAACTCAGAAATCCTCCGTCAAATGTTCAACTGTCTTCAAGAATAAAGCCAATGGATTCGCATAAAATCTCTTCAAGAAACGTCCAAATCTAACCGGTTAGATATAATCCATCAGAAGCAGCAGAAGCAGCCAACAACAAGCAATATCCCCGTTCCAAAAATCCTAGGTAAACATTTATTTATTATCATTTATATGTAGTAGCCACTGCTGTAATTCATAAATATTCAAGATTCAAATTATATGAACTCTATCATACATAAAATGAACTATTGATATGTGTGTTTAAGTTTCAAATGCTATTAATGCTTTATTATTATATTTGTGAATGCTATATGAGTTAATATGTGCGTGATCATTATATCAGTGTTATTAGTTAAATTAGATAAATACCAGTGTTCTACTATTAAAATCTACAAGAATATTTAAACTAGTTTAGAAATGTTACTTTAAAAATGTGCGTGTGTTAAATCAGATTTATAAAGATGTTTAAATTTAGTCAATTAATGTTTGGTAATAAATTATCTTTAAACTTAATTAATGTTAATTAAAATAAAATGTCTTCAAACTTAAACTTTATTTGTCAGTCAATTCTTTTTACCAACCTTTTTATTAATTCTTTCCACCACTAATTTTGTATAATTTTGTTATTGAATTAAAATTAGACTGAGCTAGTTTTAGGGAATGTTTTGAGCGCTGGATTATGAGCCTACTGCCCGAATACGTTAGTCTTCAGACTAGCTGGTGCCCCGGGGTTTACCCCAAAACAAATAAAGTATTTGGATAGTAGGGGTTTGAATCTAGCAGCCGAGATGGGCCATTGTTGATAGTTAAAGCTATCAATAAGATCTCCCATTTTGCTCGAATGTGCCGGTTCATTCACGTAACCTTTATAAGATTATAAATGTATTATGAAGGAGTTTGAAACCAGCCAAAACTTATATATACGCATAAGTAAGTGGTTTCAGTGGTTCGACCCGATACATAAATGACTTTTCCCAACGTTTGGGGCTGGTACTAAGAAACAATAGTAAATAAATGCTTTGTTTCTTGTTTAAAAAAATTTTTCTATACAAAAGCTAAATTACGTACGTAAAGTGGTATTAATTTAAAAATAAAAAAAAAAAAAGAATTGACTGAAACCTTTTTTTTACCCCTTTAAATGAAGAGAGATTTATGCTATTTACATTAGTTGAAATAAATCATTATGTTAAATCAGAGACAGTTGGGTGTTTGGGCGGAGTTAAAGCATTAAGATCGGGTAGAGAAAAATGGACAAAGGTGGGGTGGAGTCAGCGTGTATTTCCAGTTTAATAAGAAATAAATAAAATAATAATTAGTAAACTTATTAAAGTGAATAAAATACGGTATTAAAAATAATGATAAAAAGTGTTTAAAATTATAAATTATAAAAAAAAAAAATAAAGCCAAAATGGAGACTCAAGGTAAAAATATAGAAAATAGCCCCAACAAGGAAAAAAGAGAAATCATAGCTTTACTAACCAGCATGTTTGAAAAACAAAAAGAAACAGCCGAAGAATATAAAAAAATAGCTGAAGAGCTTAAAAACCAAAATAATAAAATGAAGAGTAAATTGGAAGGGCAAGCTGAAATGGTTGAAAAGTTAAAGGACCAGATCGAAGGGGCCAAAATAAAATAAAAGAAAAAATTAGAGACGAAATAGAAGAGATTAAAACACAAGTAAAAAATCAAGAGATCGTAGAAGTAGATTTTGTCAAAGAAAATAAGGAAGTTGAGGTCAACAAAGAGATAGTAGAGTCAGATAGTGGTAAATATAGTAGTTTGGAAATAGAAATTAAATTAGAATCAGATAGCATTGCTACAGAGAAAGTAGAAACAAATGTAGATCAAGAAATAGAAGAGAGACATAAGTTCAAGGTAGAAGATAGCATTGAAAAGTTTTTACAAAAAGTTAAAAAGGTTAAAGTAAAAGTTCACGTTTGTTTTAAACGTAGATTTAAAATAAAAAGAAAGCGTAGGAAAAAATATTCACGGTTAGGAAAAATATGGCGGAGGTCTGTGAAGCTTAAAGGTTTTCTTATTTACAAGGCAGAAAATAAAACGGAAAAAGAAAGAGATAAAATAGATTTTAATCGAGAGATAGAAGTGAGAATATGGAGTATCGTTTATGTTAGTGAGTTAGTAGAAAGAAAGAAAGAACTGCCAGACAAAAATTAAAAATATGTAATCTGACGGATTCGCCGGCTTGACCTAGTTTATAATGACCATGGACTCGGAATAATGGAAAATGTTTAACAAAGTTTAAGGAAATAAATGTAAAAACGAGTATCAAGATAGTTTGAATAATTAAAAATGATTAAAGTTAGTCTTAGTAAAATAAAATAACAATCTTAGAGTTTAAAATGTCAAAGCATCTATAAAACAATTTATGTCAAAACCCTCGATTATGTCTTATCGATTATATTGATATCCCAGCTCATAAGGCTAGAACATAGCGGAGCATGACGCAAACAAAATAAATGTGTAAAATCAAATTAGACAAGCAAAATGATTATGTCAAAAACCCTCGATTATGTCTTATCAATTATATTGATATCCCAGCTCATAAGTCTAGAACATAGCGGAGCGTGACGCCAACGAAATGTGTGTAAAATTAAAATAGACAAGCAAAATGAAAATGTTTTTTTTTAAAAAAAAAAAAAGGGAGAGTAAAAATAATGCTTTAAAAATAAAAATGAAATAAGTAAGTGTATAATGAAAGTATTAATGAAAATAAAACATTATCAAATAAAATTTAAAAAAAAAAAAGTGTATTAAATTAGGATTGAGGTGTGTGCGAGTATTTGGCAAAGAAATTAAAAATTGGTTTAAATCAGCACAAAATCTATCAGTGTGTTTAAATTGCCTTATACTTTGCTGCCTACTTCTCTTAACATTATGTTTATTACCTAATGATGAAAATAAAAACTAAAAATGCACTCTAGAAAAATAAGAATTTGAAGTGGTCAATACTTAGGAAAAGTGATCAACGCACATGTTAATCAAGAAAAATGTTCGTAAATAAATAAGTAGGTCAAATAGTTAAAATAAAATCGATAAAATCAAGTTAAATAAATAAGCATAAATATATCTGTAGACAAATAATAAAAAGAGACTCGTGATAAACTAATAGATTTTTTTTTGGAATACACGCACGGTAATAAAAGGAAGTAAATAAATGATTTAAAGTCAAGTCAAAAAAAATATATATGTACCAGTGTAATAATGAATCGTAGTAAAGTAAGTTGTTTTTGAATATACGCAAGTTAGATAAAAAGGTTGAGTAAGAGTTTATAATAATATTGTGAAATTAGATTAATACAAATGTTAGAATAATGTTCATATGAATTTAAAAATAATGTTGTAAGATTAGTAATAAAAATATAAAGTCAATCTAAGGTGTATTAAGAGTGTGTAAGTATACATGTGTATATACGCGCACATACACTGGTAATATTCGGTAAATACGATACCTCATGATGCGTATCTTAAATGTATTTATCCAGATATCCTTTTAGGTTATTTTCTTGCATTGCTGCACTTTATGATGCATGCAAAAAGGGATTTATTTATTATAGATTCCCTGTAAGCAAGTCCAGTAATAACTCGATATCTAGAATATTAGTAGGTGTAGAATTATGCTGCACGTATACACATGTGTAGGAATTTATCTATAGCAAAAGGGAATGAGGGTAAGATATTGTTCATGTGAATTTAAAAATAAGGTTGTAACATTAATAATAAGGAAATAAAAGTCAATCTAAGGTGTATTAAGAGTGTGTAAGTATACATGTGTATATATGCGCACATACACTGGTAATATTCGGTAAATACGATACTTCATGATGCGTATCTTAAATGTATTTATCCAGATATCCTTTTAGGTTATTTTCTTGGCACTGCTGCACCTCATGATGCATGCAATAAGGCCTTTATTTATTATAGATTCCCTGGAAGCAAGTCCAGTAATAACTCGATATCTAGAATATTAGGAGGTGTAGAATTATGCTGCATGTATACACATGTGTATGAAGTTATCTATAGCAAAAGGGAATGAGGGTAGTGTAAAAATAAATTTAGTTAAAGATACGTTTAAAGCTGCCGACTGGATAAATTTTAGTACCCGTAACGGACTTGTCAGGGATCATTCCTCTTTCCAAAGCATAAGTCGAAAATGGACAGTTGAAAATTCCTGCCATTTCGCAGCGACCCTTTCTTTTTCCAAGTCCGATCAAGAGAATCAGCAAATGAAGTTTCAATTTTATACACGTGTAAGTCAGCGAATCTGCTTCCGCGTCGTTTCCCAAAAGATCCCTGTGCCTCAAAACTGGTTTGTCCCGGTGGTTGTTATCCATGATTTAGATCATTGTGAGCAATGTATTCGGCATAGATAGAAGGAAAGGATAGTCAAAACAGATTGCCCTTTGTATGTTAAGTAAAAGATATTAAAAAGCTAACTTAGAAAAATAATAAATTAATAAATCTTTAGAGTCAAGAATTAAAATCGCAAAAGATAAAATGGTCAAAAATGACGCATTTTACTCTAAAACGGAGGGGGGTGTAATGTGCCGAGGCCAATTTGGCACATGTATATAAAATAATTTTGTCTAAAAAAATTATTAAAATAAAAAAAAATCTTTCGTAAAAGAGTTTGAAAAAAAATAGAAATTAATTGATTAAAAGGGGAGAGGGGGAGTTTTGTTTAGAAAAGATAAAACTAAGAGTTCATAAAAGTTAAATAGTATTATTATTATAAATTAAAAGCTTCAAAATATAAATCTCTTTTCATTCGAATTGAATAAAAAAAAAAATAGTATTAAAACTAGTTTTGATGTATAGAATAAAATTATATATGTGCGTGCGAATGTAAAATAAATGTATCAGTATTAAATATAATAAATAAATGAAAAATATATTTAAAAAAACACAGCGGTGCGCTACTAATTAAAAATATGAAAACAACACGTTTTGAAATAGCTACTACTAATTAAACAATCAATCAAAAAACACGTTGTCATAGGATTAATTACCAATGAAATTCGACAACAGATATTTGCCGGAGGATATTACACAGACAACACGTCGCAGGCGGACAATGAATTGAGAGAGTTTTTCAGTCTAGTTTGCAGTGACAGTCTTGTTTCAGTTGAGTTAACAGTGCATTTCTATTATATATTTAGAAACAAAAATGCATTGTTGAGCAACTTTTGGAAATATACGCTCATGCTTCAGCCTTTTTAGTCCAACATCATCAAAACCTGCCTGTGAAATAATGTCTGCATAACAACTCAGAAATCCTCCGTCAAATGTTCAACTGTCTTCAAGAATAAAGCCAATGGATTCGCATAAAATCTATTCAAGAAACGTCCAAATCTAACCGGTTAGATATAATCTATCAGAAGCAGCAGAAGCAGCCAACAACAAGCAATATCCCCGTTCCAAAAATCCTAGGTAAACATTTATTTATTATCATTTATATGTAGCAGCCACTGCTGTAATTCATAAATATTCAAGATTCAAATTATATGAACTCTATCATACATAAAATGAACTATTGATATGTGTGTTTAAGTTTCAAATGCTATTAATGCTTTATTATTATATTTGTGAATGCTATATGAGTTAATATGTGCGTGATCATTATATCAGTGTTATTAGTTAAATTAGATAAATACCAGTGTTCTACTATTAAAATCTACAAGAATATTTAAACTAGTTTAGAAATGTTACTTTAAAAATGTGCGTGTGTTAAATCAGATTTATAAAGATGTTTAAATTTAGTCAATTAATGTTTGGTAATAAATTATCTTTAAACTTAATTAATGTTAATTAAAATAAAATGTCTTCAAACTTAAACTTTATTTGTCGGTCAATTCTTTTTACCAACCTTTTTATTAATTCTTTCCACCACTAATTTTGTATAATTTTGTTATTGAATTAAAATTAGACTGAGCTAGTTTTAGGGAATGTTTCGAGCGCTGGATTATGAGCCTACTGCCCGAATACGTTAGTCTTCAGACTAGCTGGCGCCCCGGGATATACCCTGAAACAAATAAAGTATTTGGATAGTAGGGGTTTGAATCTAGCAGCCGAGATGGGCCATTGTTGATAGTTAAAGCTATCAATAAGATCCCCCCTTTTTTCTAGAATGTGGCGGTTCATTCACGTAACATTTATAAGATTATAAATGTATTATGAAGGAGTTTGAAACCGGCCAAAACTTATGTATACGCATAAGTAAGTGGTTTCAGCAGTTCGACCCGGTACAATATATATATTTATTCCAGTGTTGCTGCAAATGCTTTTATATGTATGTGCATTAACACATCTAAAATTTGGTTACATTAATTTTAGAATTTTAATTTTTTTTTTAGTTACTACTTCATAAACTTTTAAACAACTGATTAAAGTAATAAATAAAATAAGAAAGACTTAAATTTAAAACTACCAGTTTTCAAATAAAATATATATTTTTTCATCTACCAGAATCATCAATTTTTGCAATATATATATATATATGTTGAAAGCATAATAAAGTAGTAAGTGTATTCACTTTCATGCTCATGTATTATAATTCAGACATTTGAACAAGTAAAAACTTTGAAAATTTTTTGGGGTCTTAAAGCAGATTTAAGATTTTTTCAGTTTCTGAAAAAAATTACCACACAGTGAACTGTTTAATCTTTTATTTACATATATGTATGTCTAAAGAAATGTAAGCTTCAATCAGTACCTGAAACAATATTTGATAAACATATGCATTATGATTGGAGCCTATGTATGGTATCACCAAGTATTTATGCTACTTTTAATAATTGTTTAATGAGAAATAATAATAAATATTCATCTTTTAGCAGTAAAAACATTCAAATTAATATAAAAAGAAAAATATCTATTATTTATTATTTATTATCATCCCGTTTCAGCTACTATGTTCCATAGTAGTATCTTTTTCCCTAATTCAAACCCATCCCAGTTCATTACTGATAAGCTAAAATTAATAGCTGAGGTGAAACTATAAGTTTATTATTAGTAAGCTTCTATTTTATGGACTTAGCGCTTTCGGAGCCCCTACTGCTCCATAATCATAGTCCTTTTTACAGGCTGTTGATTCATGTATATAAGCTTCTAATAACTTATTTTATATGTAATTGTGTATATTTACGTGTATGTGCATGTATTTGTATAGGTACATACATCCAACAGCCATATTAATGTCCATATGCGTATAATGTATACACAGTTATAACTTTAAATTTAATAAAATGGTATAATTTAAATTAAGTTGTATGAACATAGTTATATGTGTGTAATTACCTATATATATATGCAAAAGAAGTGTAATGCAATAGATTTAAAAAGCATTACAACTCTTTTAAATTAATATAAATTTAAATTTGCATTATTCTTAGATAAAAACTCTATTTAAATGCATTCGTATGTAAATTTCAATTTCTGTGGTAGTCCCATACACATATATAATAAAATGTTTACGAACTTAAACTCTTTTAAACAAAAGTTAGCTGTTTTTATAAAAAGATGTAAATTCTTAGAAAACCATCTGTGAGCAATTAATCAAACTTGGAATCAAAATTTTAATGTCTTTTAAAAATAAAACTAATAACAAGGAGTGACCTGTTTGACCGTTATTGCTTTAGCCAAGAAATGACCAAAGGTTTCATTTTTATGCATTTTAAATTATTGATGAATACTTTGTCAAATGTTGTAAACAGGGCACAGAAATTACTAATTTTCCTGGTATAAATAACTTTAAATTTTGTGTAGGGGGGTTCACTTTGGTTCATGTTGTTCTTTTTTTATATAATATTTAATATAGTAATTGCTGCCAGTCATCTGGGACTGACTGGAAAATGGAGTTTGGCAGTTAAAGCCTATCATTTGCTGGCTCTCCTTTTGAGAGATCAGTCTGTGCAGATAGAAGAATGGGGGAGACCAGTTAAACTGCTAAGATGACATCAGAAATGGATCAGCCCAGCTGAAGATGATGCTGATCAGTTAAAGAAGCTTCAACAATGAAAATGCGGTAACAATTTTTCTCGCAGAGCTCTTTAAAAATAACTCTAATAAATTATCTAAAAGTTAAGCTAGCTTCTAATTTATAATATGCACAAACTTCTAAACTATAATGTTCTAATAATTAAACTGATTTAATCTGTAAAATATGATTTAAAATTATGCTAAAATTAATATCTGTAAACTTGCCCATTTCTTTCTAAAACTCTAAATACTTATAAAATAATAACTTATTCAGTTATTATTTTATTAATGCTAATCTGTGGTCATGCCTTCCTTATTTGTTTTATATATATTTATTTTATAATTTATCCTATGCCCAATTCAGAATGGAGATTGATTTTATGAATAAACTTGGAGGGGAGAGACGATTAGAGGCTCTCTTATAATTAAATAATGTTGCTCTTTAGCACACTCGCAAATCTCTGCTCTGAAAACCTAAATATATTCATTAAGCTATTATGTTTAGCTTATTATTATTAATATCATTAGAATTAGGCTTGCAAGTTAATAAAGTAATTAATTAATAAATGCAAGAATGAGTTATAAAGTATATTATATGTATCGCATAAGTCCCAGATATGCTTTATCCCTCTTTTGAGTTATATTATAAACTGTGCAGATTTATTAATAAATTAGATTACTTTTAAGTATTCCTTTTAGCATGTTTTAAGAATGCTAATTATGAACTAGCATATGATAGTTTCACAGAACGAAACTATAGAATTTTGTGTACTTTTAGTTATTAATTAATATTATGTTTAGCATGGTGAATAGGTCTTTAGAAAGCACATATGGGCATTTATGCCTTGTATGTTTCTTATATGAATGGGCTTCTGGTTTTAATGGCCACCCCATCTACTTAGTTCGGACAGCTCTTCTTTAGAACTGGAACATGAGGATCCAAATTGTTTTTTATAAGCTGCTCTGATCACCGAACTATGAGTTCAATTTATTCAGAGCAAGTCATATGGTCCATGGGAACCGAGTTCTTGGTACTGAATCCTCTAATTAACTACACATTTGAGATGCACACATCTGTAGTAATATATATAACACCATAGTATCTGAAGACATACTACAAAGCTCCAGTTCATTCCTCCATAATGTAATATTTCAGCATTAATCTGAACATGTAATCTGGTTTTGTGTGTATATAATCTGCATAGAGAGCCTATTGCAGCTCATTAAGTGTTATTAAAAGACTTTCAGTAATAAATTGAAAGGTTGCTAGTCTTTCACATGTGCCTACTGTTGTTTCTCAGACAGCCAATCAGATGTTAAACAGCGGTCTGAAGAGCGATCAAGCCTTGACATATGACAGAGAAAGACTAGCAACCTTTCAATTTATTACTAATTTAATAACAACATGTGATTTAGACAAATGTTATTTAAATGACTTTTATTAAATGTTAAGATAATAAATCATCATTCTTGCACAGACTTAATCGTTGCAAACCTAATAGGGAGGGCATAGTAAAATTTAGGCACAAAGAAACTGTAGATTATTAAAATTGTAATAAATTCTTTTGAAATATAGTGCAGCAGATGAGATACCATTTTGTTCTCAAACTTGCTCATCGTTTACACCTGCAAGTGTCTTTCAATGCACTCCTGTTTATTTAATTTATATTTATTAATTAAAATATATTAAATTATAACCACTATGTTGCGTATCATTCTTAATCCATCTAAATCTTAGTTAAGTTTCTTGATATTAGTGTTACTTATTAATATATGCATTGCCTAACCAGCCATAGATGTGTGTGTTTATTTAAAGTATAGTAATTTAGTTAATAATCCTTGAATCTCTTGCTCCACCCTTTGCTACTGCCGGCACACAAACTAAGAAACACTGAGTGCAGTCTCATATATGTCATTCATAGAGTAGTAAGTCAGGGAGTGTTGGTGGAAGAGCTGAGGTGCGATCGGATTCACGGTCTCAACTCCTCATCTAGATTAGCCTTGGTATAATTTGCCAGGCCTCTGGATTTTGTTGTGTGAATGTACAAATCTGACCGTTACAGTAGATTACTATAAAAGAACTGTTGCTGATAATATTAATTTATAAAAATAATTAAATATAAATGTTATAATAGAATTACTTTTTTATAAAAGGTAATATTTGTAAATAAAACCTCTATTATGTATATATGTTAAGTTCTCTGTCTGGAAGCGAGCTGATAATAGGGGATTGACCAAAAAATAATATTAATAATAGATAGTTTGATAGTGTCCACTCCCTTTATACAATTTTAGCATTTCAATATACAGAAACTACATCATAATATAGTATATATAAAAAAATATTTTATATTAAATGTTTTTACTTACTTTGGACTAAAACACTAAAAATAATTATTTTTTTCAACCACAAATGAGATTTTTATATTTAATTTCAAATAAAAGCTTGGAGTATCAAGTAATTAATTAATTCAACCACTAGTTGAAAAAATGAATGATTGAATTATTTAATTTCTGAATGCCCCACGCTTTTATTTGAAATTAAATATAAAAACCCCAATTGTGATTGAAGAAAACAATTATGCTTGATTTTTTAGTACTCAGTAAATAAAAGTGTTTATTATAAAATATTTTTATATATATTATTTTTAACTTTTTAATATTCGGACCTTTTTTGTAAGTGTCCATTAAAATAAAATCATTTTTTAAAAAGTATTTTTTATACATATCTTTTAACTTTTTAACCTTCGGATATTTTTTATAATTATCTCTATTCCAATTTTAAAATGGAGAATAAAAACAAACTTGCAATCTATGTAATATTTAAAGGGGAAATTTGAGCATATTAAAAATCGAGGCCAACATTATTTTGTCTAGAAAGAAGTATTTTTTTTAAAAAAAGAAACTTTTACAATCAAGAGAAATTAAGATTTATTTTTATTTCAATTTGTATGAGTGCTTTTTGTATAATCTTTTTTTGCAAAATATACCACTATCTTGCACCTATCACTGAAAATTACTGAACTAATATGAACATATTTGAAATTTGATTTATAATACTTTTAGATTAGACAAAATAACTTTGAAATATTTCACTGTCATTGATTTCTAACATTTGTATAAAATTTGAAGTAAATCTATTTGATATTAATACTTTAAAATTTGATTGCAAAATTTAATCTAAACAAACACCAATTTTTCAGTTAAATAAGAGCATTAAAATTTAAAAAAATATTTTTATTATTGGAAAAAAATATTAATAGTAGGCAACAATTCCCACAAAATTTACTGCACAAATTATTAAAGAAGAAATTACATTTCAACTTACAGTGCGATGGCAGGAATGTCATAAGAGCCAGGAATAATACTTTTAGCAGCACAAACAGCGACACTTACTAGTAGCGATTTCTTTCTATAAAGCAATGACTCAAAAGAGATGGCTTCTTGCAGTTCCTACAAATTGAATACACAAATATATTTAAATAAATATTTATTTACATAAAAAATAAAGATAATATAAATAAAATATGCAAAACAATTATAATAATCTCTTGATGTGTATAACACATCTATGTGGATTCTAAATTTCTTGTCTGAAGATATGATGAAATTAACCGGACAATAGAATACTGGGACTAATTAATAATTTTGATCACCATTGATAATAGTTTTCTATTTTTATCATTCCCAAAATACAATTTAGCCTAGCATTTTGATATTAACCATTACATCATAACTTTAAGGATCCTTATTAAAATTTATAGCAAATACCCACACATACGCATGTTACATAAAATGTTTCATTGAATACAAATAATATGTTAGGAAAATATAAAAAAACACTAAAACATCACCAACAATCCATCCATCAATCTTTATAAAAATTATTATAGCATCAAGTCTTGATATATAGCAATACATTTTAATATTATAAAATCCTCTATGTTCATACCATTTATTTATATTATGTCCCCTTCCTCCAAAAGTAAATATGAAGTATCATCAAATAATTAATTTCTCAGGAAGAGAACAGGAGAAATGATAAACTAAGTTTTGTTCCAGAATTTTTTTAAATCACTTTACCCACTGCGTTAAATGTAAGCTAAAAAAAATCCAGGGATACATTCAAATATTTACAGAAATGTAAATATATTGTACAAACTATTTAAAAAGTGTATTAAGAGATTGATAACTCACTACAAAAAGTTGCATGATTGCGATCATCTGTAATTAGGATTCACTGAGTACTCAATTATGGTAATACAGAAGAAAGCATACAGGGAAATATAACACATTTTTCAATAATCTTATTATTTATCACATCCAGTACTCAATAATTTCTGTTTGTGAACTACATCACATTATTTTTAATCTACTCTTATTATATGAATTGGCTTATTGAATGTAAGAATTAATGTTGCCATTGCCACTACTGCAATAGTAGTAGTAATCCATTCCATTTAGTATATTCTGAAACAGCATGTTATAACATATATCTTATTAAATAATCACAAACTTCTTACATCTTTAAGCAACTAATGTTTATTAATATAATAACAGTTTTGACTGTTCCTCACAGACTTCTTCAGATCTCAGTCTATTTTTGAGATCTGAAGAAGACTGCAAGGAACTGTCAAAACTGTTATTATATTAATAAACATTATTTATTTAAAAGTGTAATAAGTTTGTGATTATTTAATAAGATATATTGTTATATATGAATAAGGAAGAAGTATATACAGAATCATATGTTATAAGTAGGAGTAAACAAAGAATGGCTAGATCATTTTCAGACTAATTTCAGATTATTGGCCATCATCAATAGGAAGTTTCTAGTAGCAAGAAACTAATTCTGGGATTTGGGTATGGAACAATTAGCTAATACCCATTTATTATTCAAATCTCACAATAGATAACACTGAACTAAAATCAAATAAAATAAATGCAGATGTTGAAAGTTAGCTGAAAAAGCAACTATTATTAATTGGATCATGCTTAAAAGTAAAAGTGAAAATTGTGATCTAGATGATATATGTAATAGCAAAATCAAATAATTCTTAATGATTACAATATTACTTGTGAAAAATTGTCTAAAATTTATAAAGTAATTCTGAATGAACAAGTAATTCGCAAAAACATTGTCTTCTTGACTTTTTAATTTTCAGTATAATAAAGAATGTACTATCCTTATCAGTTGAAAAGACCATCTACAGAAACTACTTAATGCTTTGAATGCAACATATAAACTCAAATCTTTCATCAGTTAGTATGGAAGAAACATCATCAGTAACATTTAGCTTGGATAGTTATCAATTTGAGAACGTGAATCAATACTTAGATTACCTTTTAAGTAAAAAAAATGATTTCTGATTCTAATGTATTGCTGCTGATTTTAATAATTTAAAAACTAGAGAATACCAATGAAGTGAAATAACTAATGTGATTAAAATTAATTCTCTATAAAACTATTATTTAAATTTTTTTATGGAAGTGAGACAAGAGCTCTATTGACATACCATATAAGCATTGGAAAAATTCTAAAAATCCAATGACAAAATCATAAGACCAATCAAAATGTTCATCAGTTTACTTGATGTGGCACTACAGTCTACTACTATTATCACATCTTCAAAGTATTAAACAAGTGAAATAAATGATATATAAGACTTTCTAAAAAAGTATTTTATGATGAACTTGAGCATGGCTTTTATTACAGAGATAGAGCTTGTTTAAATTATAAAGATTATCTAAATGATATTCTAATATATGCAGTATTGATAGCTTTATTGAGAAAATATAACTGAGGTTAAAATATAATGGACAGTTACAATTAGAAAAGGTGTTGAAATTTCTCAGAAAAATATAATTGTTGAGCTTGTTCTACTATGTGAAAATATTTGTATTTCATGTATTACTTCTCTAGGGTATTCTCCTCCCGCAACAATTACAAGAGAAAAGAAAAAAAACAACATACAATCAAATGCATAAAATAATGTTCAGAAAAACAAGATTTATTTATAATAATGATATATAAAGATAAACGCTGATCTGCAACAAATTTGTTATCTACATAACTAACTATAAATGGTTACAGCATTTACTGCAAACACTAAATTTCTTAATTCTTTTGAGATCCTGAAAATTACAGTCTTTCAAGAGATTCTATAAAATTTGCTACTCTTAACCATTCTACACAATATACCCTCAGGAGCCATTGAGCATTACATAAAATAAGATCGATATGATCTGTAAAACCCTAGTTGGCTTTCAGTATCTTCAGATCCGAGTCTCTGGGTTCTCCTCTCTCACTGATCTGCTTTACAAAACTGTTGAACTCCAATATGCTGAACATTATGAGCTCATTCTACTAGTGACATGAATAGCAATGAAATAAAAAAAGATGCCAACGCTCTTCAAATTGCAGTTTATATAGTCTCTGGCCTGTTTCCCTTTGGCTAGACATATTATTTTAACTCCTTCTTTCCAGATTACTTAGTGCACTCAACAAATATTCTATTATCATTTCCATATCTATTTCTTTGATCAAATGTCGATGTTTATTTGTAATTCTTTTCTTTTCTTATCATTAACTTAATCCAAAGTTTTAAATATAAAATTTCACAAAGTTTTTAGTTCTACATTACATTATAATTATTATCTCTGTTTACTTAAAATTCTTTACATTCTTTATTTCTGATTTTTTCTTCTTTCAGATTTAAATCCTATTTTTCCTATTTTGTATTATTTACTTTTGCTTTCTGGAGTACTTTTTTATATTTACTTCTATACTGATTTTTGTATATCAATATAACACTCCCTCCTCTCACTCCAAAAGTTAGTGTTTAGTTGATATATAATCCTTCAATTTCTGTGGTTGATTTTTAAAACAGGTCTGGGTGATTTCTGTTCTTCAGCTTTATATTGCACCCCCTTTGCCCCTTCAATTTTCTCCACTGTTGGCTTATTTTCTATTATTTCCTCTTCTGGCTTATTTTCACCCTTGCTCTGTTTCTCCTGGCTTTCTGTTTCTAGAAAAATTTTGAGTTATAACTCTTCTGGTTTTCTTTTCCTAATATGATTTACATAACATCACTAATTACATTCATATCGGCCTTTCAAGCCAATTGTGCAAATGCTTTGCGAGTGTTAAATAATAAATGAATACCCTCTGACCAATACAAGATATAGAATTTATGCAGGAATAAAAAGAATTCCTCTTATTCCTACGACTCAAATATTTATATATGAGCAAATCTGAAGTACTGGCACAGAAGGCGTGACGATAGAACGGTCACTTTAAATTACTATATACAATGTCTGAATGAATGACGCTGATGAAATTTTCTAGAATTTACTAAACGTCATTCCAACTGAAACTTAATCATATATATAAATAAGCATTTATTTTTATAGTGTCTGTATATAATTGTAATTACATTCATATCGGCCTTTCAAGCCAATTGTGCAAACGCTTTGCGAGTGTTAAATAATAAATGAATACCTTCTGACCAATACAAGATATAGAATTTATGCAGGAATAAAAAGAATCCCTCTTATTCCTATGACTCAAATATTTATATATGAGCAAATCTGAAGTACTGGCACATAAGAGGGATTCTTTTTATTCCTGCATAAATTCTACATCTTGTATTGGTCAGAGGGTATTCATTTATTATTTAACACTTGCAAAGCGTTTGCACAATTGGCTTGAAAGGCCGATATGAATGTAATTACAATTATATACAGATGCTATAAAAATAAATGCTTATTTATATATATATGATTAAGTTTCAGTTGGAATGACGTTTAGTAAATTCTAGAAAATTTCATCAGCGTGATTCATTCAGACATTGTATATAGTAATTTAAAGTGACCGTTCTAAATTATCGTAACAGATTTCTTACTATAAGATCTTTTCATTGACTCGTAGTAAATCGTAAGATTTCGCGAGTATTAATGTATTATAAGAATTGTGGACTTAATTAGTGAAGTATTGAATAGCTTCACACTCTTAGATCAAAACACTTCAGCTTCACTTATTTATATATAAAAGTAGGTTGAAGTAAAGAAGGATTCTCTCTTTTCTTCATAGCGTAAGCTTGTGTTTTTAAGACCTATAGAGGTCCCTACCTTCATATTTTTCAGACGCTTATTTCTAAGGTTACAGCCTTAGTAAATTATTACTTAATATAATAATGGGCGTTTAATAAAATTTATAATTACAACTTTAAATTATCGTAACAGATTTCTTACTATAAGATCTTTTCATTGACTCGTAGTAAATCGTAAGATTTCACGAGTATTAATGTATTATAAGAATTGTGGACTTAATTAGTGAAGTATTGAATAGCTTCACACTCTTAGATCAAAACACTTCAGCTTCACCTATTTATATATAAAAGTAGGTTGAAGTAAAGAAGGATTCTCTCTTTTCTTCATAGCGTAAGCTTGTGTTTTTAAGACCTATAGAGGTCCCTATCTTCGTATTTTTCAGACGCTTATTTCTAAGGTTACAGCCTTAGTAAATTATTACTTATCTATTTGACTATAGTTTCGTTCTGCTTTTGATATAAAATTCTAGATGCATATGCTATTGGATGCTAACTACTCTCTATAGGATGAGCTAGAACCACTTTTATTCCCCACTCAGATACATCTATTGTGATTCTTACATCTCGATCATTGTCAAAATGCACTAACAGTATACCTTAAGATAAGTTCTTTTGCACAATAGTTTGTACAAAGATTTTGAGATCATTGCCTTGTTTTGAGAAATAGCTAAAAAAAATTTACTAAACCTAAAAAAAGCCTGCACCTGCTTAACATTTTTAGGCCTTTGTATATTCTTAACTGCCCTAACTTTGTCACTTAACCTTTCATAATTTTAGTGCACAATTTTACATGTTTTGGCCAATTCACCCTCTGGTGAATTTTTCTGCAAATATTATATGTTAAAATGCGTATTTTTCTGTACATTTTATTCTATAAAAATTTTGTTCCAAAATTATGATAGATGGTGGAAATTTAAAAAATCGCCTTACAAAAGACAAGCCCTGCCCTTATATGTTCAGCCTTTGCTCCAAGGCCAGGCGGTAAAACTTTCGACGTATTAATACATTGTTTAAAGAAAATAGTCACAATGACCCAAAATGTGTTTATTTGTGAATTTAATATGGTTTTAGATTTTTTTTCTTCAATAATTTACACTATACTGATTAGATATTGAGAAATATAAATTATTAATAACTTATTTTGACTGGAAAAACTTTATTTTCAAATGCTATTTAGAGGTTTAGTTTCCACATAAGTAATCTACTTATACTTACAAGTATGAAAATATTGCAATTTTGCAATGAATATTCAAAAATTTTAAACTTTTAAAGCATAATTCATTAGATAGAAGAGAAATTAATAAATACCCTTCACATTTTTAAAAATAATCAAAAATAAAAAAGATTTTGTTTATGTAAACTGAAAATAATATTTCCGAAATAATATGTAATCTTTTTGTTTTGATTACAATCTCATTTTTTAATATTTATAAAAACAAAATGTGAGCATTTAAAATTTATTTCAGTAGTAAACAAAAATATTTATCAAATGAAGTTAAATTTATTATTTTCTGATAAGTAATAATCATTTACTCATATATTTTACGTTGATGTGCGAGACAAAAAAAGCATCAGAAAATGCTGAAATGTTTGAGTCTAGGCTGCAATACAGAAGGGTTAATGGACACTTTCTTTATCAGAGATACAGTAAGCTAGGAAATTTAATAGTTGAATCTTCCATTCACAATTTTCTAAATTTAATTTAACTCCCACCCTACTTAACCTATCACAACCTTTTAAAATTCTCACTCTTAACAATTCACTAGATGATACTGTTATTAAAATATTATCATAATATGGTGTTACACCTTTGAACCCTTGTAATATTAAATTTAATTTTGTCTGGATAATGTTTGGAGCTATAGTAATTCCAAAAGGTAAATGATTACACTTGTATAGTCAAAAGACATAGTTAACATTTAAGATACTTGCTGCTTTTTCTATTATTTTAATGTGATGATAGATGGAGGTAAGATCCAGTTTAGCAAAATATTTTTTAATTTGACAAACATACTAAAATTTCTTGCACATTAGGTATTGGGTATGCTCCTTTCTTTAGATATTTATTAACTGTTATCTGGTAATCACTGCACATTCTGATTTTCTCATTCAGCTTAATTTTTATCACAATTGGTGTGGCCCATTTTGCATCTTCAACCGGGGTTAACACCCTGCTAGTCACCACTTTAGATTTTCTGGCTTTGTGTGAATGAAATTTTTCATGGCTTACAAATGATTGGCCATGCATTTTTAGTTAATTCAATTTCAACCAGGTTTGTCTTAATTAAATCCAGATCTTCCATAAATAATTCTGAGTACATTTTTAACACTTCCTGCTTTATGAAAATATTTTTTACTACAGAAATCCCTATTCCTAATTCTGTAATCCAGTCCCTACCAATTATGAGACTTATTTGTCTACCTACTACATAAATTAGCAAAATTCTTGCTTTACCTCTGAATGAAACGAGGGCATTTACCATTCCAATTATATCTATAGCATTACCATTTGCATCCTTAACTCTAATATCTGTCTTTAGTAGTTTGACTCCTTTATGGTCTTCTGATATTTCATTCCATTTACTTTCAGATAAAAGTGAAATACCCGAATTACTCTCTATTTCCATTTCTAACACTATGCTGCATATTTTGTCCATAAGCATGTATTGTTTTGGCCAGGCGATATTATATTCTTATTAATATTGGCCTCTTCTTTACTTCCCTTCTGTTTGAGTATTTTTTATTCCTTTTTTTTTCATATGCTTTTTTTGCACACTGCTGCCAAATTCCCACTATACTCACAATTAAACAACTTTCCCTTTTCCATTTACAGTTTTTCGAAAGATTGCCATTTTTTCCACAGCAATAACATTTTAATGCTATTGTTTTATCTTTGGTTAAAACTTCCTTTCTTGGCTGTTGCCTTTTATCAGTCTTGTAAACTAGCATTCTTCCTTCTTCTGTTCTATTTCTAAATGTGAGAGCTTATTCGATTATTGCCTCATACACAATTCCTTTTTTTGATTGCTATTTCATAGGATAAATAGATTTTTGTAAAAATGTCTGTCTCAATCTTTCATCAGTGATTCCCCACAATAACTGATCTAATAATATTTGTTCCATAAACTTGCCATAATCATAATTTTTTGCCAACTGGCGTAATATTATATCATACTCTTTAAATTTTTCACATTTCACCTGTCTTCTGTTTTGCACAGCCAACTTCAGTATATGTCTAGGACTAATCAGTTAACTTTTTTTAACTATCTCTTCAAAAAGTATCTTCTCAGTAATAGGTCCGTCAAACAATTTATTTACTATTTCAATTGCTTTCTGCCCTGCTAAACACAAAAGCTCTGCTACCTTTCTTTTGTTATCTCCTATATTATTAAGCTTGAAAAAAATTTCCAATTGGATAATATATAACGGCCATTCACCGGTATTTTCAAAATTAAATTCAGAGATATTCATTTGTCCTAACAACATTTTACCTTATTCTCAGATCAATATTTATTATAGACTGTACTAATTCTAGGTTTCTCTTTAATATTAATTTCCCTATTATAGGTTTGAATTTCTAGACCGCACAATTGGAAAAGGAAAGAAAAAACAACATACCATCAAATATATATAATAATGTTTAAACAAGATTTATTTACAATAATGACATATAAAGAGAAATGCCGATCTATAACAAATTTGTTATCTATGTAATTAGCTATAAATGGTTTCAGCATTTACTGCAATGGCTAAATTTCTCAATTTTATTGAGTTCCTGTAAATTAGTCTTTCAATAGATTCTATAAAATTTGCTATTCTTAACCGTTCTCCACAATATTATGCCCTCAGGAGCCCTTGAGTCTTACATAAAATAAAATAAGATGGGTATGATCTGTAAAACCCTAATCAGCTTTCGGTACTTTCAGATCCGAGTTCTCCCTCGCTGATACAAAACTGTTGAACTCCAACATGCTGAACATTACGAGTTCATTCTATTGGTGACATGCCCAGCAACAAAATCTTCAAAATGCAGTTTATATAATCCTCACATGTTTTCCTTTGGCTATATTTATTAATTTAATTCTTTCTTTTCGAATTACTTAGTGCATTCAATGGATATTCTATTATCGTTTCCATATCTATTTCTTTGATCAGTTGTCGACGTTTATCTGTAATTCTTTTCTTATCATTTACTTAATCCAAAGTTTTAAATATAACATTTCATAAAGTTTTTACTTCTACATTACAATATAGTTATTATTGCCATTTACTAAAAATTCTTTACATGCTTCATTTCTGACTTTTTCTTCTTTCAGATTTAAATGCTGCTTTTCCTATTTTACATTATTTACTTCTGAAATACTTTTTTCTATTTACTTCATATAACAAGTTCATATATATTATACCGGATACTCAATCTATTCTGAAACAGAGGGCGCCACCAAACCACTACGTGTCTGGAAAATTTGTTTACTGTGATCAGAATAGATGATGATGATGGTTTGCGCCGACTAGACCCAGGGAGAAACAAGAGATCTTAAATTGTTTAGACAATTGAGACAAAAGCACAAAGACAAACGTCAGCCAAATTAAGTTTAAACATATTTCATAAATTTTATTATGAGAAAATAAATTATTAAATATAAGTTTATGACACAAGAGATGGGGGTTAACTCAGGCATGTACCAGACATACTAAAGGCAAAGCTATGACAGACTGACTGATCTTCTAATAAACAAATTTAAAAGGGAAGAAGCAAATTTCATTCAGCAGAGGATTCACCTAAACATTGGTTTTCACCTTCAGATATTTAAACCATATGCCCCTGAAATAGATCAAAGAACCCAGTGCCGATGAGCTTTCCGAGATCTAAGCATGGTCAGATCTCGGATGTCCTTATATCGGTATGAACTGCACCAATTACTACGTTTAAAATAACGGTGATTGATCCACCCCAAGAACAATCGAAAAATATCATTGAAATGAAGAAACAATTAAACTGGTGAATCCCAGCCAAACGATTGGCGAAAATTACTTTAAAATTAATAATTAATGGTCTCAATAAGAGACAAGTAAATGATTAGAAAACAGTTGGTCTGCCCCAGCAATTAAAAAAAAGAAAATGAATTACAAACAAATTCTGAGTACACGCTCTGATAAATCTAAAGCATACGTAATAACTACAAAAAGAAATCTATCGGAGAGTGCACATGAGTACGAAATATCAAAAGTTTAAATACTCTAGCAGAACGATAGTATCGCTCACCTGTAATTTAAGAAAGGACAAATTTTATCTTCCTGCTGACGACTTATAAAATTACAAAGAAAAACACAATTCTAATTTCTGCTTTTAGAGATCTTAGAAACGAAATCTCCACCTGCGAAAATCAGACAATAAAGTTGTCAGCCAAAAGATTTTTGGAGGTTTAGCAAGAGGGCAAACATAGAGTATAAAATTAATTAATTATTAAATACTAAATAATTACAGGTAAGCATTTTAAAAGCACGACTGCCAAAGCATTTATAAAAATCTTACATAAAATAGAATACTCACTTGTCACTCTCTAATAAACAAAACGGAAAGCAAATTAGAATCTTAAAACTAAGTTTCTAAGACACACTATAAAATATTGAAAAACACAGCAAATATTAAATATGAGGCTCTATTGATTTAAGAATACATATTTGTGGTTAGATTGAGCAGAGATTTAATGAGAACTAATTTACCCTGGGAAGAATAAAAACGAAAATAATTACCTTTCAATAAAAGCAATGTTCACGGAGAGTGCGCACTTTTAATTAAGTTCATTTTCAGGTTCTTTAGGCAGCAAAGTAGATGTAGAGAGGTTCCGGCTTCTTTTAGGTGTTCAAAGCATTACTGGAGCAAACTAGGAAGTCAGGGATCCGTCTTTTGTGGAGTTAGCAAGCCATTCGGGTGGTGATAACAAGTATAGAATTTGTCATTTTTGCCAGCGAAAGTCTCTAATAACAGCTGATGTCCTTTAATTAAGAAATTTAAAGGTCCGCGCTGCTATAACTTTCACGTGAGAAAACCACTTGTCTATCTCTCAAAAATGGATTAACTGACCCTCCAAATTTCCGGGGTTATTTATACGTTGCTCCATTTCCCGCGAAACACTTTCCTTGTTGTTCAATTTCTTCGCCTTAGGCAGGGCAAATATTAATCTCCCGCTCAATCTATCTAGGAATTCTACCCAGGGTTTATGGAAATGAAAACAACAACATAAAAATCAAATCTCCGCTATTAAAATTGTTTACAATAATTAAAATAAAAGCAACAGGAATGCAATTAGCTAGCCAGCTTGTTTTTAAATCAAATAAATTTAAAAACAGGCGGTATAAGAATTATTCTAAAATAAATCAATAAATATTTAAAAACAAATCCGTTTTACATATAAATGCGTGTGTATTTTGATATACGCATTCTTTTTAAATAAAAACGAAAATTTAAACCTTTACGTTTAATGAAAATTAAAAGCTTAATAAATTTCTTTTTTCTTTTTTTTTTGTTTAATAACAACACCATTGAACCGGATTTCAATCAGGTTCAATATATTATACCGGACACCACACTCCATCCCTTAGAATATTGGTCACTTAAGAGTGCTATCAGGCTACTTATGAGCCTAGAAAATTTATTTGGAATGACCAGACATTCATTTATCTAACTGTATGTTTATATATATGAGTGTATGACAAGATCTATACCACTGGATAATTAGATAGAAAATAATAAGAATCATTGAATGTGAAAGAGGCAAGAGAAACTATTTCTGATCTTGCCTTGCATAAATAACAAAGTTGGCTATTCAAGTGATTCATAATCCCGGGTTAAAATTTAAAAAAAATCAAAATATGAGCTTGCCCAAAATATGGCAAACCAAAGGCTACTAAGAATTTGTTAATATATAGCTATAATCATAACAAAAAAAACAAGGCATAGGGAGCTGTTCTAAAGATAGCCCTTGCAAGAGTAAATAAACTGCAATTCAAGAAGTAGATGACTCGGGTAATAGAAGGTAATATAAAATAAAATCAGCCTGTTAGACAACTAGTTAACACAGGTGCAATAAAAGAAAACCCTTATAAATCACTACAATAACAGTGGTCTTTTCATGGATTTATTTTATGTCCACACACACATGTAGATCAATATTTTTATTTCTAAATATAGCATATTTTATTAAGCATTGAACTAACTTAGCAAATCTAAACTCTCATACACACTCATATATAAACTGATTATTTAGTTCTCAAATGCTATTCTTTTAAAAAAGGTTAATTTTTACCATTATTTAAAAGATTTTGAGGTCTGACTCTAAACTTCAGACTTTTTTTTTATCATATGTCATAGCATCGGCCAGGAGGCGAACCCACAACCGTCTGCAACCAACTATTTGCTTGCAAGGCAGCTGCGATGACCTCTCAGCTAGCAACACTTGACAACTTCAGACTTTTATTAGCTAAAAAGAAAAACATTTAGACATTTAATATGTAAGGAGAGGGAGTGGAAAAGAATAGGATAGTTCTACTATGATAATAAACTTATTCTAAAATTAAGATCGTCATTAATAACTGACAAAACTCTTAAAGAAAGAAAAGAGAATTTCTTCAATAGTTCCTTTTAAAATGTAATAAATAGACTAATTTAATCCATACTCAAATAAAAACTAAAACATTCATAAATGAATTAATGGTTGTGTTCTGGTCTATCGTGTCAACCACCTGATGGTGTTGATGCTAACCAAAAACACATTAATATAACGTTCCCGGGCTAACGATTCTCTATTGACTTTTTTTTTGTTTACAAATTTTACTTTCTTTCATTTCTAAATTATTTTTCCCAAATAATATTTTTAACGATGGGATAATAATAGTTGTTTTTTAATTTTTATTGACAAGAGGGTCTTTTTTGGTGTATATTCAAATAGTAATTTGTGTTTTTTAAATAGTATTACTGTTTTTTAAAATTTGATTGAAAAAATTCAAGAGAGAATGGGCTTTTTTATGTATCTTTAAATAATAATTTATGTTACTTTTATTGGTTTACTTTTGATTGACAACAATTAGTGGGAGGAGTGTTTTTGTGTATGATTAAATGATAATTTACGTTACTGTGCTTTTATTTTACATTTGATTTCCGACAACAATTATTGGGAGAAGGGTTTTTTTGTGTATGTTTAAATAAAAATTTAAGTTATTTTTATTTTACATTTGATTGACAACCAATTTTACTTTCTTTCGTTTATAAATTATTTTTCCCAAATAATATTTTTGACAATGGGACAATAATAGTTGTTTCTTAAATTTTATTGACAAGAGGGTCTTTTTTGATCTATATTCAAATAGTAATTTGGGTTATGTTTAAATAATAATTTACTTTACTTTTATTGGTTTACATTTGATTGACAATAATTAGTGGAAGGTGTGTTTTTGTTTATGTTTAAATAATAATTTACGTTACTTTTATTTTACATTTGATTGACAACAATTATTGGGAGAAGAGCTTTTTTTGTGTATGTTTAAATTAAAATTTAAGTTACTTTTATTTTACATTTGATTGACAACACCAATTTTACTTTCTTTCGTTTATAAATTATTTTTCCCAAATAATAAAATACCAATATTTTTGACAATGGGACAATAATAGTTGCTTTTTAATTTTTATTGACAAGAGGGTCTTTTTTGGTGTATGTTCAAATAGTAATTTGAGTTATGTTTAAATAATAATTTACCTTACTTTTATTGTTTTACATTTGATTGACAATAATTAGTAGGAGGGGTGGGTTGTTTTTATGTATGTTTAAATAATAATTTATGTTACTTTTATTTTACATTTGATTGACAACAATTATTGGGAGAAGGGGTGTATGTTTAAATAAAAATTTAAGTTACTTTTATTTTACATTTGACGAAGGCCATTTGGAATCCCTCAAACAAGCTGCCCTTTACGAAGTGAACATTTCCGTCTGCAAGAAGGAGACTTACAAATGAAAGTTCACAGACGTTTATGGATCTCAAGTCACATATATTCACCACACAAGCATCTCTTTTCTTTTAGCAGGATGTTTTTCTGCTATAGAAATGTTACAGGTCAGCTTCCGTATCTGGCAATTCCCATATTTTCAAGTTTTCTGTGTTCAAAGTAGCCATATTCTTGGTCTCAGAAAATTACTTGCTAAAACGTGACTTAAAGCGTGATCATCAAACTGTTAAAAGGTAACAGTACATCAATTCATATGAAAAAAAAAAAAGATCCCAATGAAAATTTAAATAATTTTGACATGATTAACTTAACACACCATCTACGATACTGTTACATAAAATACACAACACAGAATTACGATATAGTGTGTAACACAAACAACTATGGCATTTTCCTATGCTTTTAGCATAGGAAAAAGCCACAGCATTAGCCACCAGACTAGTTAACATTCTTTCTAGATTTTATCGTAGAAAGAAGGCTTAATTCCGTGTTAACCTTTTTCTAGGATTTATTGTAGAAAGAAGGCTTAAATGCTTGGGTGTGGCCATGAAAACAGCATATTTCTAGAAATTAAGCTAGAAATAGCGGCATCCCGCGACTGACATGATAGATCAGAATACAACCAAATTAATAATACATCATAAAATATTATACACATAAAATGAAAAAAAATACATTGTTAATCTAATATTACTGTAGAAAAGCACATATATGTAATGAAAACAAATCTAATCACATCTGGGTTACTGAATATATAATAGTTTATATTACTATTAAAGTCCATTAATGTATCCTTTGCTTTCTGAGAATTCATTGAATGATAATTAATTTGTCAATTTTGGTAGGTGTTTCTTGACATTGGTTAGTTGAGAGAAGGAGAGGCTTCAATGTAGCTTGGCATTTCAGAAGGTCAGTTTTCTATGAATTTATGACATTCTGAAGGATGAAGTTAGGCTCAGAAAATGGAGACCATCTTGGTAAGATGTCTAGCCTCTCATATTTCAGAAAATGCCATTAGGAATGATTTGTAGATTTATTTTTATAAAAATTGTAAACCGCTTGCCACAAACTAATTGCAAAGGTATTAATTTTGAAGGATTACTGGCAATAAGTACAGTTTGTATAGCAGAATAAAAATCCCGAGTATCTTGAATATTAGCACAAATGTATGAATCGATGCATGGAAAAAAAGCATAAACAGAATCTAATGACACAATAAAATAGAATCTAATAGAACCTAATGACACAATAAATTTTGAGGAGCTTTTGTAAGATTTGCCTTTGATTGTTTTCCCCCACACATTAGAATTTTCTAGCTTTACATTCATAGATATGCCAGGTTTTTTTGATTAAAAAATTCTTGTACCTATTTCAAATAAGCCAGGTTTTTAATTAAGAAATTTTTGCATTTCACACTAATTAATTTGATTACATGACTTATCTAGACAATGCTTAATTTTAGATATTTTTTATCACAACAGATTAAAATATTTTGGAGATTATGCATTGTTATACAATATTAAAAATAATCTTATACATAAGTTAAGAAAAATTTACTACAAAGTTCATTTTTCTTATAAAATATTATTCCTTTAGTAAATAAAAGAAATATTTTACAAATTTGTGTGTGTGCACTTATATACATACAATCACACTTTTATAACATACTGTCTAATAAAAAATATTTTACAAAATTTTCTAAATTAATTTAAAAGAAGAATTTTAGCTGAACCCACCTATTTGCCATCTATTTGTCTACATATATATATATATTTGAGACATAATAAAGAGCCTGTATCAATATATATATATATATATATATTGGCATTGTTTGAGAATAACTTCTAATGATATGTGATTAAAATTTTTCTTATAAAAAGTAATATTTTCTTATATTTCATTAAAAGTTTGTTAGCATGAAAGAGTTTACATAATACGTTATTCAGATAAAGTGACTTATTAAATTGATTTATTTTATTTATAAAATATTATATAAGTATTAAGAAAAGAGATTCAATGCAGGTAATTTTAAAAAATGATATATTCTGAAAGGTATGTGATCTGAGTTAAGCAGTAGAATGTCATGAAATATTGAATGAAGTCAAAGGAGAGAGAAACGAACGTGATAAAATTTGCAATGTCATCACAAGTGAAAATCAAACAGAAGGGAAAATAGACAAAAGATGATGTCTGTCATAAATAAACAAAAATATTAGTTGAAAGAATATCACCACTTGCTTAAATAAAAGCTTATTAGTTAAAAAGCATTTAATTAAAAATTAATAATATTCTCAACTGATTCTCAATGTGCATAGGTGATGAATGAATATATAAGTCATAATTATCTAAAAGAGTATAATTGAAAAAAAAAAAAAGTTTTATGATAATAATTACTTTCATTTTTTACTTTATGCTTATGAATATATATAGACATTTCTCTTTATGCCTACTTCTATCTTAGATTTCTTTACTGAAAATAATTATTTCATTATTGCCTTTGTATCTAAAATATAAACTTATTCTAAAAAAGTTAAAATATATATATTTAGAATAAATTTTTAAAAATGGAAACCCCCCCTAGGCATTCATTAAATGATTTTATAATGTCCTTATACTCTATATTCTTAAAAAATGATTTATAATTAATCATGGTCAGTCAATTGAATATAAAATTTGATTTCTAACATTCTGTATAGACAAAATATCTTATGATGTAATTCATCACCTGCATAAAAGCATTGAAATTTATAATCACGATTGTAATAATAGATAATAAAAATAATTACTTATTTATTAATCTAAGATAAACATCTTTTTTGTTTTATTCCAGTGTTGCCAGCTTTTATAATTTTGAGTAATCAATAGACATAAATAAAAACAATTATTAAATTCACATCTAGCGCTATCCTATTCATATCTCCCAAACTAATTCCCTGATCATGGTCTTCATTAGCATCATTCAACCAACATTCATCTTTAATCTTTTTATTACACCATTTCAAAATTCAAAAACATCTTATTGAATCAAAGCCAACTTGCTTGTATAATTATTATAGATTTGATTTTTTTGTGATCCCAGTTTTATAATAACTGTAGTACTGATTTTGTGTCAAATATATATATATGTGAGGCAATTAACTTAAAATCAAACATTAAAATGTTTTAGAAATTCATACTTATAATTTGATAATGAAAGATAGCTGCTGGATAAATGGTACATTAGCTACAAAAAGATTTACATTAGTTAGATTCAGATTTAAGTTCCTCACCGACAAAGACCAAAAGTCAGAAACTAGTATACAAATATGGATAGAATAAGACTGGAAGTGGATTTAATAGTTGCTATTATCTAGCATCTTTTGCTTATTAAAATTAATAATATATGACAGCATTATGTCAGAGATGCTTTCTGAAGAGCATGTGTAAATCATAATCAAATGGAATTTTTTGCTAGTAACTGAAAAAAGAAAGAACTACTTAGGATGTATAAAATCTCTCTAGAAACAACTTTCCTTAACAAATTAACTTTTAATACAATATCCCATTTATGTATCACTCAGAAAAAGAAAGAAAAAATCAGATGAAAAATAGCTGAAGCATTCTGATTCACACTTTATAAATCTAGTCAGCAGTCACATATGAGTGAAAACATATCTTTAAAAATCTTGGATAAACTTGATTAAATCATTTAAAAATTTTCACTACAACAATATAAAACAGTACTACAATGTCTTGAATTAATCTAAGTAAGCTAGGTTGTGTCCACATCTATTTCATAATACCAGAGATGAAGCACCATCAAATAGCATAATAGTGCTGTAGTCAAATCAATAATTCTAAACATAGAATTATAAAAATAATTACATTTTAATCATTTTCTTAATTATCATTTTGCTATATTTAATATATCTATTTGAAATATAATGATCAAAATATTTCAATTCCTACAACTATGCATGTCTTATCTGGTTTGTAGATAAAATTTGTTTTACTTCATAAAATCAATTTTATCACAAAAAATAATGTAGTTGTCTTATTTTGTGCCAGTTTCTTGAAATTCAGCATTGCCACCATCAATTTTACTTAGAGCCCCTTTGTACCAGAACAATTTAAGATGCAGTTTTTAAAAAAAAAAAAATGGGCATTATATAGAATTTGTTTCAAAAAAGTTTTTTTTTTTTTAAATAATGTTCAAATTTAAAAATAAAGATTAATAAGTTCCAATTATTAAAACAGGCAAAACTCTATATATATTTAAATGTTTATTGGCTTAAGTTCCAATTATACTATATAGTTCAATATTTTTATAACTAAATATAAAAATTTTTGATAAACATCTGCAACTAAGAATTAAGAAATAAACTTGGAATTTAAAGCTAGAAGTAATGCAATTATATATCTAGAAATCATCTTTAATTCCATTTTACTATTCAAAATAAAAGTTGAAAATTCAAACATCCTAAAATTTCAAATCTAAACTAATCTCTTTGAACATTTATATAAATAAGAACTTGAGTCATGGAACTATATATTTTAGCAGTCTCACCCTTTTTCTAACTGGAGGCATTTTTTTTCAATTTCTGACCAGGAATGTTATCATGGCAGATCATTTGACTTTTTAACTTACACAATATGTGACAAAGCAGCCCTTTATTTTACCACTTACAGTAAATATAAATAGGTAGGGGAAAAGAGGCCTATAATTAGAAAAAAAAACAGAAGTTACTAAATTATATAGTTAGTGATCCAGAGTCAGTATTATATAACTATTAGAGTGGATTGGATTCAAAAACTTAAAGTTTGAATAATAAAATAAAGTTACAGGTAGCATGAATAATATGACTGCTTCTGGCTATGAACCCCAAGTATTTATAAAGAGACAAAATATGAAATTGATCTAGGATTTATGTGCATGACATTTGATAATCATTGATTACTTAAGTTTTGCTATAGAAGGCAACAGAAGGTTGCTTTTCTTTTATCACAAATTGTGTAAGTTAAATAATAAAGTGATTTGCTTGATTAAAAAAATATACTTCATATAATTCCAAGAGTTAAGTTTACAATTTCTAGTGATTGATCTTTAATGTTAAATCAAGCATAATCTAATGATTAAATTATATTGTAAACTGGTTATTATACCTTTAAAATTCTTATTTTAAAAGTTAAATGCAGAATAAGAATCATCCTCAAGAAAAAAATTATCAAAAAAAGTATTCAGAAAGCAGACAAAATAAAGTCAATAAAATTCCCTGTAATAAAAATGTACATTAATAATAGAGATTCAATATTTTATATCACAGCTTTAAATTTTAAAGCTTCTTAAAGTTTATGATAAAAATCTAAAAGAGATTCTAAAATAAATTTACTTCTGCAATGGCCAACTACTACCAATAATAACAATAACATTAAAGTGTTATTAAATGGTGAGGAATCCTATTTGTCCAGATATCTAAACAGAAAGCTGTTTATGCAGACATGAAGAGTAATCAAAGTATTAACTTAGTAACACCCATTTTATATACACATATATATACACACACATTAAAATTGTTATATCCTAATCACAGTTAACTATTACAAATTTAAAATAAAAATGGCCTATCAGACTAAAAAAGTTTCATATTTTATATATTGATAATACTTCTGCATAAAGTCCACTGAGTGTGTATATATATATATTGTACCGGTCAAAAAACATCCACTACCTAAACTGCAAGTCGGATCCAAACTCAGCTGAACCAAACTGAATTCAAACCCAACTCACCAGCTCAGATTAGTGGATGATCTAAATCGATGGCACAGTGCTATGCGCCAAAATAAAAACTTAAAAGTTCGCAAATAAAAGTAAAAAACTAAACGCTAAAATTAAAATGTTTGTTAAACGTATATATTCGCACAGATGCTAAACTTTAAAAATATTTTTTTTCATAAACAAAAAAAAAAGTATTTGAACGTATTTTTTTAAATAAAAAAATACAAGAAAAAATATAAAAATATTTTAATAAAAAAATAACGTAAGTTAAAATAAAAACAAGTATTAATTAATTCCTATAATCTGTAAATGGAAATGATTGTTTATTAATTATCTAAAAGCTGTGTAATTAAAAAGTCAGATGAAAAGTTAGATAAGAGAAGAAAGAGATTTTAGCTTGACCAATGGAAGCACTAAGCCTTGGCTCAGACCCTAACGAAAGTGATGGATTGGTGACGTTTTGTTCATTGAATCCTTGTGGATAATATAAAAAGGGAAATACAGTTTTTTCGGACAGTTCCAGCATTGTGTGTTTGAGAGATGGGGTATGACGCACATACCACACTCTCTATAAAAAAAAAAAAAAATTAAAAGACTGTGATACCTTGAACCAGCTATTGCCATCTCCAGAACATTACCTTCCAACGGAGGCATCGGGGGAATTAAAAGCATAAACCTGGACTCTTCTACCATGGCTATATGAAATGAACAATTGTGAAAATCAATTAAGAACTTTCGTCAAGTTTTACAAATTGATAAACAAGCCAACTTAAATGTTAAAAAACGGACTCTTATCTGACTTTTGTAAGTTTTTAAATCAAATTAATAATGTTTAATTTTATGTTTCCCGATTGACAAACATCATTTCCATTTTTTTTTTCTTATTGTAAAGATTATTTAAATGTATGAAATTTAAGTTGTTTATAGACGCTTGCATGGATTCGTTTGCGGTTAATTATATTTTGGTTTTCATATTTGATCAAAATATATAGACATTCGATAAATAATGATACCTTACGGTGAGTATCTAAAATGTATTTATTCGGATGTCTTTTAAGTTATTGGTGACAACGCAAGTATCTTATGGTGAATACTATTGGGTTACTTATAAGTTTCCCTCTGCGATTGTCGGTATCAATAATTTTGTATTTTGATCGTTTATGTTTATTTTGAAATGTTTTTGACCGTGGAATCTATGTAATCGATCTATACCCAACATTTTTAAACAAATCTGTGCGAACGTATTTAAATGTTAAAATTAAGTCGGACGTGAATGGCTATATAGTTTTGTAAAGTTGTATTAAGGGAGGGTAATCTTAGGTTATTCATTTCGTAGTTGAATTGGTTCAATGGATTGGATATATTTGTGTAATTAGTAGATGTAGTATGAGGTCCGCTACGGGCAGGATTATAGATATACGCCACACACCCTCTGTTTGCCTATGGATGGGTTTGTAAGTCGGCAGAAGACTGCAGTCCATTCCTATGGAGTTTTTTGTTTATTGTTCTACTTGCCAACAGATGTCACATTCCTGTTGGTGGAGAGTCAATATCTTCTCTATTTCTACTTATTGTTCAGATGTACATTCCTGACAATATAGTATTTTGTGTTGTCGTATCATGCTACATTGAATACATGAATGTATCAGATGGATTGGCGACAATTTGGTTGCGAAATTTGTTGCCTAAGGTTAAATCAGGGAAGAATATTTTCTTTTCAAATGCAGATCTATGTAGTCTATTCATACTTGACTATCTAAATAATAATTAAATCATTGAAACTTAGTTAAATGTAAAATTAAAAGTTAATATAAAAATCTAAAAATGTTAAACTTATTCCTCAAAATTTAAATATTATTTTATATGTGCGTAAATAAATATTTTTTATATGTTAATTTCTGGCAGTGGCTTTTACTCTTTGATATTTAAGATATAAATTAAGATATAGATTTTTATCCCTGCGTCTCCACTGAGCTAGTGACTTGGGCTAACGATCGGAATATTTAAATAAAGTGGAATCTTAACAGCGCGTATCTGCCTACTTTATAAATTTTTCTAGGCTCAAATGCCTAGATGGCACCCTTGTAGTGCAGATATTGTTTTTGCGGTTAGATTCGATCTTCACTTTCATTCCGATTGGTACAAACTGGCTACCCAACTTGGGCCGATCTTTAATAAACACGAGTGCCCTGAGAATTTTAAAAGTGAATCATGCCCGTAAATTTTTTTTCTGAAATAGTATAAATAGATTTGTTGTATTGATGTGGAGTTACACTTTGAAATTTTGTCTTAAAGGTACTGCCAGTCGAAAAATTGCGCATATGTAGAGATAAATTCGAGGAATAAAAAGTAATAAATAAAACGTAATTAATAAATATAAATCATAATTTTTTTTTAAAAAAGTCTTGTTTATAATCTAATCGTTTAACTTGCCTAAATAATACTTAAAGGTAGGAGAAATGAAACTTGGAAGGGAGGGGGCAGAAATTTAGCTGGTAGTAAGAAATCATCAGTCAACTTTTTTTTTTTTTATCATTATATTTGTAATTACTGTTTTGTCTTTTAAAAAAAAAAAAAGTTTTGTCCTTTTGAAATTTCATATATAACAAATTTGTGTAGCGTAATTACTAACACTAAGTAAATTCTTTTTTTTTTTTAATGTTTTTTGTTTTTTTTTGAGGAAGTTTACTGATATGTAACGATATATAAATATGTCGTTACATTAATTTAAAATAAAAACTTAAAAGTTCGCAAATAAAAGTAAAAAACTAAACGCTAAAATTAAAATGTTTGTTAAACGTATATATTCGCACAGATGCTAAACTTTAAAAATATTTTTTTTCATAAACAAAAAAAAAAGTATTTGAACGTATTTTTTTAAATAAAAAAATACAAGAAAAAATATAAAAATATTTTAATAAAAAAATAACGTAAGTTAAAATAAAAACAGGTATTAATTAATTCTTGTAATCTGTAAATGGAAATGATTGTTTATTAATTATCTAAAAGCTGTGTAATTAAAAAGTCAGATGAAAAGTTAGATAAGAGAAGAAATAGATTTTAGCTTGACCAATGGAAGCACTAAGCCTTGGCTCGGACCCTAACGAAAGTGATGGATTGGTGACGTTTTGTTCATTGAATCCTTGTGGATAATATAAAAAGGGAAATACAGTTTTTTCGGACAGTTCCAGCATTGTGTGTTTGAGAGATGGGGTATGACGCACATACCACACTCTCTATAAAAAAAAAAAAAAATGAAAAGACTGTGATACCTTGAACCAGCTATTGCCATCTCCAGAACATTACCTTCCAACGGAGGCGTCGGGGGAATTAAAAGCATAAACCTGGACTCTTCTACCATGGGCTATATGAAATGAACAATTGTGAAAATCAATTAAGAACTTTCGTCAAGTTTTACAAATTGATAAACAAGCCAACTTAAATGTTAAAAAACGGACTCTTATCTGACTTTTGTAAGTTTTTAAATCAAATTAATAATGTTTAATTTTATATGTTTCCCGATTGACAAACATCATTTCCATTTTTTTTTTCTTATTGTAAAGATTATTTAAATGTATGAAATTTAAGTTGTTTATAGACGCTTGCATGGATTCGTTTGCGGTTAATTATATTTTGGTTTTCATATTTGATCAAAATATATAGACATTCGATAAATAATGATACCTTACGGTGAGTATCTAAAATGTATTTATTCGGATGTCTTTTAAGTTATTGGTGACAACGCAAGTATCTTATGGTGAATACTATTGGGTTACTTATAAGTTTCCCTCTGCGATTGTCGGTATCAATAATTTTGTATTTTGATCGTTTATGTTTATTTTGAAATGTTTTTGACCGTGGAATCTATATAATCGATCTATACCCAACATTTTTAAACAAATCTGTGCGAACGTATTTAAATGTTAAAATTAAGTCGGACGTGAATGGCTATATAGTTTTGTAAAGTTGTATTAAGGGAGGGTAATCTTAGGTTATTCATTTCGTAGTTGAATTGGTTCAATGGATTGGATATATTTGTGTAATTAGTAGATGTAGTATGAGGTCCGCTACGGGCAGGATTATAGATATACGCCACACACCCTCTGTTTGCCTATGGATGGGTTTGTAAGTCGGCAGAAGACTGCAGTCCATTCCTATGGAGTTTTTTGTTTATTGTTCTACTTGCCAACAGATGTCACATTCCTGTTGGTGGAGAGTCAATATCTTCTCTATTTCTACTTATTGTTCAGATGTACATTCCTGACAATATAGTATTTTGTGTTGTCGTATCATGCTACATTGAATACATGAATGTATCAGATGGATTGGCGCCAATTTGGTTGCGAAATTTGTTGCCTAAGGTTAAATCAGGGAAGAATATTTTCTTTTCAAATGCAGATCTATGTAGTCTATTCATACTTGACTATCTAAATAATAATTAAATCATTGAAACTTAGTTAAATGTAAAATTAAAAGTTAATATAAAAATCTAAAAATGTTAAACTTATTCCTCAAAATTTAAATATTATTTTATATGTGCGTAAATAAATATTTTTTATATGTTAATTTCTGGCAGTGGCTTTTACTCTTTGATATTTAAGATATAAATTAAGATATAGATTTTTATCTCTGCGTCTCCACTGAGCTAGTGACTTGGGCTAACGATCGGAATATTTAAATAAAGTGGAATCTTAACAGCGCGTATCTGCCTACTTTATAAATTTTTCTAGGCTCAAATGCCTAGATGGCGCCCTTGTAGCGCAGATATTGTTTTTGCGGTTAGATTCGATCTTCACTTTCATTCCGATTGGTACAATATATTGTACCGGTCAAAAAAATCCACTACCTAAACTGCAAGTCGGATCCAAACTCAGCTGAACCAAACTGAATTCAAACCCAACTCACCAGCTCAGATTAGTGGATGATCTAAATCGATGGCACAGTGCTATGCGCCAAGGAACTAGCTCAATGGTTGGTGAGGATTAGAGACCCCTGAACTGACACTAATATCGGATAATAAATTAACTAAAGATAATTTTAAATCGAATCATATGTATATGTTCGGGTTGCCAACACAGACAGCGAGCATTAACATTAAAATAATTATGAATAAAAGACTTAAGAAACCAGCGTGTTAATAAAATATTTTAATAATAATAGTAATGGTTTTGTTCAATTTTAAATGATGATTATATTGATCACCTCTAACCTTAAACAGAGTTTATAATTATAATAAGAATGGCAGTTCCTGTTATATGCCAATGAGTATTACGCAATATTATTGAATTCTATCTGAATATGCCCCCAACAAGAAAATAAAGGCAGATAAAGGTATTCAGTGGTGACGGAAATTATGATTCTTATTTTATACAGAAGAATGTGAGATTTATTTTCACATTCGCAAATCCATTCATGAAGAGCAAGATATGTATTTAGGGCATAACTTTAACCTTTATTAGAGAATGTATTTAATTTGAAATAACTGAGAATTTGTTTGACTTTAATTGAAATCACTACATCACGAATTACGAGCATAAGAGTGGGCTTTACTGGAACAGAGGGGTAACGGTGCTGACGAATTATGAGCTATGAAATGAACAGGAAAGATAATTGCTGGTCGGTGGTTTAAGTAGTATGGCGGCTTGTATTTGAGAAGTCTTACTGCCCTTTAAGTAGATGTGGAACACGGGAAAAGCCAAGCTGAGTTATAACTACGAACCTTTGGTGTTTCGAATATATTATAAGTGGGGGAGGAAGTGCTTTCTTCCTCTATAATTTAAAATAACAGTAATATTACCATCGACAAGCCTATGGAGCAGAAGATTGCCCTACATCAGCAACGTTCGAAGATGATGACTGGATAGGCACCGTTTGAATAATAAAACCCAATTTATTATAGAATGCTCTACGTGATGACTTGATCAAATTAATTAAAGTCAAACGAGCTTTTAACTAAAACTATTTTAAAGCATTTATAAAATTATATTAATTATGCCCCAAACATCATGCACTTCCTGAATATTAATAGATAGTAAAAACAATTTGAATTAGATTGTATTTAGTTGATTCCTTTATCGACCCTTTTGCAAAAAACATTTTAACATTATACATGAATAAATACACATTGGTGAATACGGGAAAATAGCTGGGACATAGATTAGAAATGGGGCTAATAATTTATTATTAGCCAATTATAAAAATAGTAAACATTTAATAATTTCTTTGGACTCGATGATTAATAGAACGTATAAATTTAGTTCTAATTGGTGAGAATTACTATTAGACTTAATATTATATTATTTGCATAAAGCAAATGGAACAAAGGAGCTCATCGAGTCGAAGGATTATTTTAATTATATATAATATAATAAATGAACCGCCATCATAAGAAAAGAAAGTTAAAGACTAGAGATTGAGAGAATTACTATGAATTTAAAAAGCATAAATAAAAGAAAGTTTTGTACAGATTTACATTAGAGAATGAAAAGAGCTCTTAAAGGGAGTGTAAAGTAAAGTTCGAAACTGGCCAGAAAGTTATGGTTCATTATGGAAATATATTACCATTTCTTCCGGGGCTGGTTCCTTAGTTTACACGTCCGGGTTGGTAAAACGTAGGCACGCATTTGGTCGATTACTTGAACAGCATTTTATTGATTTTTCATGATTTTGGCAGCACGATTGGTCCAGAAAGGATTTAGCAGCTTCATTGAAGATTTTCAGGGGACTTCAGGAACCGTAGCCAGACTCCTGACGTTTACCCCATCATCATGATAGGAACACTATTTGAATTCCTGATTTAAAGACGCACAGAATTTAATAGCACTTTTCTACAACAAAGTTGGCTTCTTTTTTCTCCAAACTTTTCAGAGCTATTTATACGGTATCTGATGCCTTCGGGCTAGCACTTCTTTCATTATCAATGCTACAAAATTTACTAGTTGTTTTTAGATACATTCCTTCGATAAGGCTTTCAAACTCATTAACTTGAATTCATTTTCTAATGAGAAAATGAATTCTTAAAATGAGAAAAATGATTTTAATTAGGAAATCCTTACATTTTAAATACTTATCTTTTTTTCTAATTAATAAAACTTTACCCATTGTTTTGGAAAGAGAGAATCTGAAAGCTTATCGAAAGAATGTAGCTTTTAATCACTAAAAATTTAACAAATTATTTAAAAGTAAAATAAAACATTCCCGACGCAATGAAACTTTCAAACAATTATATATATTTAAATATTTATAAATATATACGCACAATCCATGCAGTTGTAATATATATAAATTCATGAATAATTTTATCACGAATTTATTAATAGCATCGATTAATTCAACCTTAAACTAATGAATTTTAATACACATTTATAAAATAGTTTTTCTTTAAGAAAACTAGCATGGATTGACCGTATAAAGCCCCATTGCATCAGAAATTTAAGGTTAGTACTAGGGTTTGAAGTGGGCTTAGGGCTAGATGTCATGAAGCTAGGATCGAACTCAGATCTGACTGCTTCAATATATTCATTCAATATCTTTATATAGATAGTTTTAATTACTTTTAAACCATTGCACATATAAGTGATGCGTTTGAAATAAAAATCAAATATTATGAGTAATAATATATTACTATAATTTTAATGATTATATATATATTAATTCGAATATTTTCATGGATAATTAATGAATTCATAGTAATTTCTGGGAGCTTCTATGTAAATAAAAATATAATAGCTAAATAGCTGGCATTTCAATACAATAACAAGTACTTTCCTCAGAGCTTCTTACATGGAAATTACTATGAATTCATATATATATATATGTATGTAACTGAATAAAATATATATAAATATAGAATTAAATTATTCAATATTATAAATATTTACTTATTAGTTAATTAAATGTTATTAAAACATTACCATAAAAACAGAGTATAAAAAAAAACTACTGAAAACCAAAACTGCATTGAAATATTTTGATCATGATAATGAGTATGAAAAATATTATTTAAAAGTTTAAATATTTTATATAAGGATAAAAAAAAACACACAGAAAAAAAATAATTAAAAAAGAGAATTTTAAGATTTAAAAAAAAAAAATCTTTATTTCTAGACAATTATGCTGGCTTAAAGATTTAAGATCATCATCATCAACCATTATCAATCCACTTCAGGATGAAGGTCTCTCCAAGTTCAATCGATCTTCTCCGATCTTTAGCTTCTCTTCTCCACACAACCCCTGCTTACTTTCTTATTTCATCCAACCATCTTACATGTGGTCTTTAGTGGGTCTTTTACAATCTCTTGGAATTCTTGGAAAATAATATGATACTATTAATGTTTTTTGTTGAAATAGTCTGTTAATCCAATTATATTTTCATTAAAATGCTGTTTGATTGTAAAATCGAATAATATATATATATATATCTTTTATTTTTAAATATAAAAAGTATTAACACTGATTATAAGAATAAATGTTAATTGACAATTGAAAATAATAGATAAGAATAATTTCTTGTATATATTTACATATATATGGTTTTTTAATTGTGAAGGTTTAAATTTGAACATTAGCAAAAGTGATGATAAGATTAGATGCTCAAAACTATAATCCAGACGTGCTTGTTCTCATTTTAATACTTTGACAATTTATTTTAAAGAAGCATAATAATTTTAATGACTTTATAATTTGCTCTTCAGCTAGTAATTTATTGCATGTTAAATATTAATACTATACACACATTCACACATATATTTACCTTTAACAGATAAACAAAATTTTCTTTATCAGAAGCTGGGGAACCTTTCCAAGCTGGAAATTCCCAGTCAAAATCAATTCCATCAAATTTGTACAATCGTAGAAATTCTATTGACTGATTAATAAATCTTAAAATAAAAATTAATATAATAAATCATATATATTCAAAGCATAGCAATTATTGATAAACATAAATTTTTGAATCATAAAACATATGTAGACAGTGCCATTCATATACATACAGAAATATTTGCTATTAGAATCAAACAGACCCCAAATCAATTATTTCAAAATAAAGATAAATTTATAAAAATAAAATGTAATTAATTAGACAATTAAATAAAAATAATATTGGGTACTGCACTCAGGCTATTAACAGGGTCCACAGATGGCAGAGAAATGACTATCAGATATAAATGTTAACTGTAAATAATACAATAACATGCCTGATCAGGACTACTTGTTCTGCCTAATATGATAAATTCTTGGTCCATCAAAGTCTAGATATTGTTAGTCTTTCTATCTTTTTTTCTTACTGGGTTCAATCATTTACATTACTGTAGATCCAACCACTAGGAATCTTTCATGCCATCTGCTATCTCTTATATTAAGTATGACAGTGAGAATGTGTTCCTGCAAATACATTATCATCCTTAACTGTACATACAACAATTCCGACTCCAATTTTTTTTTTTAACTCAAACCTTTAAAAATAAAAAAAAAAAGAAGCAATGATAGGCATGCATTTAAAGGCAGTTATTCATTACAATCTTTGATTAGTATAATCATTAATGAGTTTGATTAAAAGTGGAATTAGGAAGTTTTAGTTTAGCAAATTTTATATGTTTAGACACCCCTATTTAGTTTGATTCCCCTGCCTACTATAGAATTGGAAGAGATTGAGAAAAAGTAATCTAAAATTGGCCTGTCTCACACAATTTGGTTTCTTTGTCATGCCTACTAGATTAGTCATAAAAGTGAAAGAAATAATCATATTAAAAGCAGAAGTGACAAAGTAGGAGGCAGTAGCAGTAATAAAAGGCAAGTCTTTATTTTATAAATATAGATACATGGAAATATAGGTACATGGAATACATATTTTATATATCTATATTTACCGAAAAAAAAAAGAATTATAATATTTAAATTTTAGTATTACCATTATCTCCTATTTTATCTCTACTATTTGAATATTACTTGACACAAACTCTTGGAGATCTGATAGAAGGATAATATCAATAGTTAAGGAGCTGCCAAGATATAAGATTAATATAACTGCTCTTACAAAAATAGTTTTCCAGAGGAAGTAAGTTTAATAGACAGCTAGATTGTTATAAGGCTTTTTGCAAAATAAATCAATTGATGAAAGGAGACTGTATGATACTGGATTTGCAGAAAAATCTAATTAGTATATTCTATTATTTGAATTTCTTAATGTATTAGTGAAAGGCTAATAGTATTTATAATATGGCTTGCTTGTTGGACAGTGTTATTACAGCAATATTATTAAATGATAGATTTTTTCTTCTTGAAAGTTTTGACACATGTTAGTATAAATAATAGATATAACCATGGTCTGTTGTTATTGAATTTTTGCATAATACATGGATTAACTATCAAAAAACATAAACCAGTAGAGGAACCCTTCAATAACCAGTGTATTATTAGATTTTAATTGATATAGTCTTACCATGTTTAATCTTCACTCTGCTGTAAATTTGAGTAATCAATAGATACCGCATAGTATAAAGCTAATATTATTATAGCTCATAAACTTATTAGTTTACTTTTGTATTTTATCTTTCTTCAGATTTGTTGCTTTAAGCAGAACTTTGTTTAATTTTAAAAGTTAAGAATATCTAGATATCCACTTACTAATGACATTGGATAATAATATTACAATATTATTATTATTATTATAAAAAACTATTCTTGAAATTACATATCCAAAAATATGTATATACTTTTTTTAAAATTATTTTAAATTGTAAAACAAAAGACAGTACAAATTTAGATATTTTAATATTTATTTACATTGCAAAACACTGTCAAGCCAATACCTAACACTTCACAAATATATTTAAGCTCAACCAAATACCCATGCAAATACCTGTAAGTGATTAACTCTTTTAAAATAAAATAAAAAATTATAAATGGAGATCTCAATAATCTTTAAATTAAAAAGAAAAGATTACAGACTATTATAATTTATCTTAATCATTGAATAAATAAAATGTCTCACATATTATGTGTTATTTTTTTGATGCTCCATTATTAGCATTATGCACAATATATGTGTTGACCTGAAAATATAAGCTAATTAGTACTAAATGTACCTACTTCTCAACAATATTTTACATATGTTTAAGTATATTTTATTTCATCTATAAAAATTATCTAAAACTACATAAATGCATTCTTTACTCCATAATTTAATAAAAATTCTTTCTTTGCAGATAATAGACTGAAATATTCATGTCAGATTTCTGTCTCTGGAATTCCAGAGTTACAATTGACAGCTAGTTGATTCAGATTTCTGTCTCTGGAATTCCAGAGTTACAATTGACAGCTAGTTGATTCAAATTATTTTTTATTCTTCAATTATAATTTAAAAGCTTAATAAATTCTAATAATCACAATTGTTTAATCTCTCTATTTATAATAAAAGGAAGATTTTCATGGGTAAAAAAAAGAACATATAATTTGGATTCACTCATATATACATTTACTTGTTAGTAATATTAGCATTGTACCAACATTTTAACTGGTTTCTACCAGCCAGATTTAGAATAATCTTGAATATCCAGAAAATGTTCAAGATTCATTAAAAATACCAGTGTAATATCAACATTAACAAAAATCAGATGAATCCAAAATATAAGTTCTAGTATATATATAATTAAACAAATAGTATAATTTAATACTTATAAATAAGGTTTAATTGGTTATAGAAGTATTTTTAAAAACATGATTTTGTTATCTTCTTTTTTTTAAAGCAAAAAAAAAAAAAAAAGAATAAAATTTCTCTCAAAATTTCCTATTTGCAAGAGAAACAATTAGACAATAAATAACTTGAATAAAGTTTCTAATTCTATAACAAGACTTTTTTTTTTTTGTTAAAAAAAATATCTATTTAAAATAAAACAAATATTTCATTTTAGTACTTTCATTCTATTTTTTTACATACCTTATTAAAAAAAATACTCTTAGCAATTATAGGGTATAAAGGAGATTAGATGAAATTGAAATAATATGACTATTAATATTAGTATTAAACAAGGCAAAACTCTCTTTATACAGTAGTGCCACCCTGTGCCAAACAGAGTAATCAATAGATGCCAGAAGACTTAGTGCATAAAATCCCTATCTAGTGCCTATTCATCCAATATCCCCAGACTAGTTTCTGGCTTGTGGCCTTCGTCAGTGAAGAGCCTTGGATCTGAGAGCACTGCATCCATCGATTACTCTGTTTGGCACAGGATGGCACTACTGTATGGAGAGAGTTTTGCCTTGTTTAATAGCAATTATGTGCTAGTATAAGAGATGGTGATCATGTGATGTCTAGTGGTTTAATATTAATATTACTTTTATTTCTTTTTCTAATCCTAAAATTAATTTAGATGTTATCTTTATATAGCTTCAATATATATTTATATAACACAGAGTATCTCAGAAGATCAGAATCATAAACTTGTTTATATATTTTTACAGACCATGATGTATCTTAACAAACAAAAATTAAAAAAATAAATGTAAAAATATTTTCCTCTACAAAGTCAAAGAAATTCACAGCAAAATTTAAGATTTCATCAAGACCATGAATCAAAACATATAATTGATTTAGCAGACATGAGCTAACATACATGACAAAAACTACATAAGTTCAAAGAAAAAACATTTCTAATTTTTGAATGAGGCTGGAACATCATTAATACGATTATAGTAAGATAGTCCTACTATCCATTATAATGTTTAAATATAAGAATTCTTAGATAAAGAATGTCCATTAGTTAAATATGGTTGTTCAAAGAAAATGGAATGCCTAAAATGAACCCCAAATATCAGGTTATTAGATTTTTACTTCTGAAGCCTCTTGAAAGCTGAAATACATGTAGCAAAAATTAAAAATTTTGATCAGTTACATCAGCATATTATTGGGACATATAAGACCACTGTTTCTGATATCATCATCCATGTTATCTATGTTCAAGTATTGAAAATAATAGTATAATTAAAAATTGTTGTTGTTCTTTGTGATTTTTTTGGCTTAAACATCTAGAATACATTATATAATGCAAGCAATAGAATTGATATTTTAAAAAAATACATTTACTACCTCTGTCTATTTAAAGATGTAGATACCATTTCTGAAAAACTTCCTGCATTATCACCACCACCAACTGAAAGCATAAACATAACATTTGGAGCTTTGGATTTTAACTTAGTAAATGCTTTGTACTGTTCCAATGATTCTTCTGAACCAGGAAAAAAGCTAGCGTTTACAACTGAAGCAAAGCCAATGATAATATGAGTGCATAGAGATAAATCAATTTTATCTGGTGTTAAACAATTCGTGCAGTTCAATGGTTCTGGACGGTAGTAACAAACACGACTAAAGTTACCAGTTTTATGAGAATTTTCTAAAAGAAAAAAAAAGAATAATTTAGATTTGAAACAGTACACATTGTTTATAATAAGACATTGCTTAAATGATTACTAAATATTATTACAAATTAATTTGCTCTATTAACATTCACTTATGTGTTATATACAAACAATCAAAATTTAAATATTAGATAATATTATTACTATTATTATTGCTGCTAATTTATTATTAGTGAATTATTATTAATTCTACCACTATCAGAAATTTTCATAATTAATAGAAAACAGAAGTACCCAGTTTATAAAAACTAAAGAACAGCTGAAGAATAAAAATTGGCTGGACATCAATATTTTAAAATGAGGTATAAAAGATTCCTATATCTTTCAAAACTGCAATAAACAAATATGGAATAATCAAAAATACTAAATTATCAAAATAAAAATAAAAAACCAATATTAACAGATTGATACGAGATAATCTCTGGCTTCATTCAAACACTCTATATATGTAAATTAGAGTTATCAACTTATTCAATTAAGTAAATCTATAATGGCTATGAAAAAGTTCTGCTCAAAGCAGCAAATCTGAAGATGAATAAATTACAAACTAAACTAATGCAGAAGGTTTGTGAGCTATGGATCTCTTTTTGAAAATTGTCTACATTTACTCTGGATTACTAATTGAGAAAAAGATGTTTGTCATGATTTATGATGGATTTAAGTTAGAAATCTATTTAAAAGCAATAGTTCTAAGGCTTCTCATTTTTAATATAATAAACATTAATATCCCTGAATAAAACAAATTTTCCCTATAGATATATCTCTTTATCACAATCTTTAACCATTAATATATGGTTTCATTAAATACTAAACATAGCTAATTTCCAGGTTTACATTTATATATTTAATTAAACTGTAATGATACCTGTCTTCAGCACAAGTTTATTTTCAAACAAATTAAAATCTGAATTATTATCCCAGTTTCTAAAAGATGATCCTATATTTGCTGCTAATCAACATCTTATTGTTACTTCATCTTCTGTCTCATCTCTTGAAATTTTTCATTCCAAAAAATGCTTAGTTTTATCAATACTATTTCTCCATACATTATTCTCTGCCTTCACATGTTTTTTTCTAATGGTTTTCGTTATTTAAGAGATTATGTTATCTCTGTGGGGGTGGCTGATTAAGCTTCTTCTGTATCAGCCAGACGTTTGAGTTTTGGAAATCTCCATAGGCCTCCTACAAATAATTGTAGTTATTGGCTATCTACATATACTGAACAAAGATAAAGATATGTGTAAGAGATTGTGGTCTAGGCCAACTGATGAGTGCTGGTTCAACCCAAAATGGAGATCATCTGCTAGGTGTTAAAAGTGGATAGAAACTAGTCCCTACCTTGTGTAAGAAAGGTGTAGAGAAAAATTACACTACAAACATATTATTCATTATTGGATCTCTAGTCTAATGAATGACTAATAAAAATTATTAATACGTTTCTATCATGTAAATTGTGTCAAAGTTGTGAGGGCAACAAGTTTACACATCAATTAAACTATAGTAATTGGCTACTCATATATATTGGACACTTGATAATGATATTAAAACAGGCAAAACTCTCCATACAGTAGTGCCACTCAATACCAGCCAGAGCAATCAATGGATGCAAAAGATTTGTGCATAAAATCCCTATCTAGTGCCTACTCATCCAATATCCCCAGACTAGTTTCTGACTTGTGGCCTTCATCAGTGAGGAACCTTGAATCTGAGAGCAAGAGCACTGTACCTAGATCCCTCCAGCAACCACCTTTTACCTCCACTTTCTCTACTTAACTACAAAACTATGAGAATAAATATTTGAAAACACAGTAATATTTTCAATTTTATTCTCATAGTTTTGTAGTTAAGTAGAGATAAAAAGTGTTTGCTGGACGATTGCATTAGATCCTAAGATCTAGGTGCAGTGCTCTCAGGCACTAGATGGGTATTTTATGCACAAGCTTTTTGGCATCCATTGATAGCTCTGGCTTGCACTGAGTGGCACTACTGTATGGAGAGTTTTGCCTGTTTTAATAACAGTTGTGTGCAGCATAAAAAATGGTGATCATGTGATGTTTAGTTGATAAAGATATGTGTAAGAAATTGTTGTCTAGACCAACTGATGAGTGCTGGTTCAGAATGAAATGGGGATCATATATATTTTCCACATGTCTTTGGTAATATGTTTATGATTACATCCTTCCACAAGATGTTAAAAACAGAGAGAAACCAATCCCTACCTTACATCAGAGTGGTGTAATGAAAAATTACACTACGGACATTATTCATTATAATGAATGACTAATAAAAATTATTAAAATGTTTCTATCATGTGGTTTGTGTCAAGGTTGTGAGGGCAGAAAATTTGATACTTATCAATTAACCTGTAGTAATAGACTATCCATATATACTGAACAATGATAAAGATATACGTAAGAGATTCTGGTCTGAACCTATTGATGAGTGTTGGTTCAGCACAAAATGTGTATCTTGGGATCAGATATCTTTTCCACATGTCTTTGGTAATATGATTATGATTACATCCTTCCACAAGGTGTTATAAGCAGAAAGAAACCAGTCTCTATCTTGCATGAGAATGGTATAGTGAAAAATTATACTATAGACATATTATTCATTATTGAATAATTTCTAGTCTAATGAATGACTAATAAAAATTATTGATACCAATGATGCAGATTTTAGAAATATGATAGATAATTTATTAAACAAACAATACACTCATGTTAATATACAAAAATTATGGAAAGTTGATTATTCACAAGAGAATGTTAATGATGTGTAACTTTAATGAGATTTTTTTTTTTAATTTTAACTTTAAAATGTTACTCAGTATAACAGTCCTGCCAAAAGATGGCTATAATTATTATTTATTTTTATATAATGGAATTTTATATATTATAGAATTTATTTCAGAGATTTTTGTTTATTATATATTGTTTTATTTAATTTTATATATATCACATATAAAATAAAAAATATTATATATCTTACATATCTGTAAATAAACCTGGATACATATCAATTCAAATAATTATGTTTAATACATATATATGATAGCCATAAAAGATTTATTATGCATAATGATTGGAACTAACATCTCTCCAGATTTATTTGCATATGTATAAACAAGTGTAAGTAGTTAATTAATATACATCATATATTGCACTTTGAATTCTCAAAAGTAACTGATTAAAACTAATATAATTATTGATAACATAATTATAAATTAAATTTTAAAAATCTCAAATACAACTATGTAAATAAATATAAATGAGCATACCAAGAATATCCCAACAAAGTGATAAGTGTGTCAGTATTGTTAGTTAAAAAGTTATTGTGGTAAATTATTATTATTATGTTTTAATTAATGATCCACGCATAATAAAGTAGTCATTCAAACAGTAATTTTACTTATTACTTTTAGTAGAAAAATAAACTTTTAAGAAATAAAAAAACCTTCATGTATTAGAAGTTGACTAGGTTAGTAACTTGAAAGTGTTATTTCTTAAATAGGCACATGCTTTCTTCCTGAATGCAAGTTGGAATAACTAAATAATAGATATTACTATCAAGCAATTATCATCAATGATAATTTGTCATTACTTGTTACCTATTTATTCAACTAGTTCATACAACAAAATGTAACTGCTAATAAATATTTAAATATTATTTCAATTAGCATCATAAATAGTAAATTAATACTTAACAAAACGACAATTTCTTAACTCACCATAAAAATGGACAGAAGCAGCTACTTTAAATAAAACTAAGACAATAAATAATCCCAAATAATTAAATAATGCACCCATTCTGCTACCTACAAAAAATAATGCCAAATTGTTTCATATAAACAACTGTATATAATAATCCAAATAAACTATTTAAACTAAACAATTATATATATATATAGGTTTTAATCATAAATGTAGTAAGATAATCATATCTTATCAATTATATAATAAAAAATATATTTATACTTTCGTATCATGTCAAAAATATTAAATTATTTGATTTTTAACACTTTTATTAACAATTGTTAGCTAATATTAAAATACAAGTATATTGTTTATACTGAACTTAAAGAAATTTAGAAAAAATTTGAACTCAGACTTCTAAACCCCTACAGCCATCCATTCTATCCTATATAACTGACACACATGACTACATACATGTGAAAAAGCTAATCCTCATACTTTAATGGACAGGCTTCAATCAACTCCACATTCCAACTCATCAACTGTCCATCCAATTGAAAATCTGATGATGAAATGCTCAAAGGCCACCCTGAGGCTGAGATATCTGAGCACTTATTGTATGTGTGTGTAGAGATGGTAATCTGGACCAACTGATGATTGCTGGTTTAGCATGAAATACATATATTGGTGATTATTTGTCCTCTCAACATATATGTGTTTAAGTGTATCAGTGTTATGAGATAGTATGGAGAGTGGTGGGGCATGTGAAAGTCTGTGCTCATATACCCTATATATTACATATATAGACACAGGTATATAATAAGCCTGTGTGTTTCTGTTATTACATAGTAGAGATGTCTGCCCATCCCTTGTATATGTACTAAATGGATTATGTCCTATACATGAGGGGTCAGATTGACCTTAGGTCAACATGAGTGTGACAAGAATCTCAGCTTCAGGGTGGCCTTTGAGCATTTCATCATCAGATTTTCAATTGGATGGACAGTTGATGAGTTGGAGTGTGGAGTTGATTGAAACCTGTCCATTGAAGTATGAGGATTGGCTATCTTAATATATATCTGAGAACTTAATGCATGTATGTTTGGAGATGGTAATCTGGACCAACTGATGATTACTGGTTTAGCATAAAATATGTATATTGGTGATTATTTATCTTCTCAACATATGTGTTCAAGTGTATCAGTGTTATGAGATAGTATGGAGAGTGCTGGGGTGTGTGAAAGTCTGTGCTCATATATCCTATATATGATATATATAGACACAGGTATATAATAAGCCTGTGTGTTTCAGTTATTATAAATATTTATATAAATCAAAAATTTTGAATTATGTGTGTATACATTACAAAAATGCAAACAGAGAGCATACCAATATCTCAAACAAGCTCTTAATTAATAAGTGCAGTATGAGAAATTATGTGTGTATACATTACAAAAATGCAAACAGAGAGCATACCAATAGCTTAAACAAGCTCTTAATTAATAAGTGCAGTATGAGAAAATATTTAAAATCTCTATCCAGAACACTCTCATCTCCAGACCAACTGGTTTTGAGCTTATAGCTCATGACAATGGAGAGCTAGAATATTCGGACACTAGATCTAAAATATAAACTCGAAACCCAGCACTTAATTCAAATGTATATTTAAGTAGAAACTCTAAAATTTTTGGACATGAAAATGTCTTTAAATCCAGCTATCTAACTTAAATAGCTATATGGGCCTGAACTAAATTCAGATGCATCTTCTTGGATTCTGAATTTGCAGCATACTGATGGTTGTGCAATTCTTATTAATTCAAAAAATGATCTACAGAATCTATATTTTGTATCCATATAAATATTTGGGTTTAGTAATTAATAGAAAAAAAAAAATCTTTAGAAACTTTTAACTTTGATGATTACTACTAGGAGAATGTAAGGCAATTTAAATAATATTTTAGGTAAAAAGATGGTCTTAAACTGAGATGTTGAGACAGAGTACAGACTCTAATGCGCTGCTACTTTTAACATGTTAAAAGCGGGGATATTTCATCACAGCAAAAAATTACTGCAATTAAATTAGTTGCATATGTTCTTGTTGCAGCAGCTGTTATTACTATGTGATTATTCATATAATATACGAACATGGATGGGCTGCTCACCAACATGCATTAGCCAGCGTGGTGAGTTTATTGGCTGTTTACCTCTGAGTTTAAGGTCAAGAAACACCATGGTCTTTCTTCTCAGTTGCCTGATAAGGCAGAATGAATGTATGTGTACATGATAAATATTTTTCTAATAGATATATACAATCATGACAGGCAAAAATAAATCATGACCCTTATTCACAGGAGGCAGTGGTTGGTGGTCGAAGGCAGAGGGTGCTAAGAATTCCCTGATTGTGGACCCAGGTTGCTATTTGATGATGACTTTTTATTTAGGTATTTACAACTGCAGATCACTTTCAAGTAAAGGAATATTGCAAGAATTAGAAGAACTGCCTTATACTAAATGGGACATTATTGGACTTTGTCAAGTTAGAAAAGTAATAAGACAATTGAGTTAAAAAGTGGACATGTACTCTACTATAAAGGCACAAATATTGGAAATACAAGTGGAGTAGGATTCATTATAAATAAGAAGTAAAAGAACACCATTGTGGAGATTGATGGTGTATTGGACAAAGTTGCAAGATTAGTTATACAACTTAATAGCAGATACCAAATGTAGATAATTCAGGTTTATGTCCCAACACATTCTCATAGTGATGAAGTAGTAGAAGATTTTTATATGGATGTACAAAAGGCTTTTGATCAGAATGAACAACATTTTAAAAATTGTTATGGAAGACTTTAATGCCAGAATAGGTAACAAATGAAAGATGTAAGTGTTATAGGTAATTTTGGTAATGGTAATAGAAATGAGAGAGGACATACAGTTCTGGAGTTTGCAGGGAAAAAAACCTTTTATATTATGAATTCTTTTTTTGAGAAAAATGTTAAAAGAAAATGGATATGGAAGCATCCAAATGAAGGTACTGCAGAAGTGGTTTATATTTTGATTAACAGAAATTACATATTTCAAGATTGTAATGTTCTTAGTAAGTGATCATCGATTAGTAAGATGTAAGATATGTGTTAATGCAAAATTAGAAAGACAAAAAATAATTAAGAAAAACAATATTTACAGTTGATATTCCTAATCTTCAGAAACATTCTAATGAATTTAAATTAGAACTTACTAATAGATTTTGAACATGATTCAGATTTGAATGAAATTAATATGAAAATTACTGATACACTTTTAAAAACTGCAACAAGATAGCTGGTAGAAAAAAGCAGCAATTGACCAATAAAACTTCTGAGACTAAAGAATTTATGAAGAAAAGAAGGAATACGAAGATATACAAAAATGATGCATTAAAAAAAAATTGAATATCTCGAATTTTGTGAAATGATGTGGAAAAGAGTTGAAAATGATATAAGAAAGTATAACTGTGAACTAGTAATAGTAAGGAAAGCTGTAGAAAAAAATAAAAGTCTCAAGAGTGTAAAACAACATTTTGATATTGGTAGGAAATTTATATCTGCAATAAGAAAAAAAGATAAAATTATTACTGTAGTGTTTTGTAAAATGGCAGACATGTTTGTGCACTCCAGAAAAAACTAGAAATTATTCGTAAGGCTGTTTTTAGATCGCGCTCTGATAGCTGAGAAATTTAATTAGTGCATTGACGTAATGGTGATCGACAATTCCTAGAAATATTTGCTAATTACAATTGTTTCTAGATAAGAGACGTTACCTTATTGGTCAGTGCATTGATTGATCGTTGCAGTTGTCAGGGAGCGATAAAAAGACTGGGTAACATCTAGCAGTGTAATATAGAGAGCAGTAGAGAGCAGTCAAGCAGTATTGAGTAAGCAGTATTTAAGTAGAGATATCTCGTGTCAGTGCTGGCGGTTAATGATCAGGGCCCAGTGGAAATGTAGTTCACGGGTGTAGCTGAAAGAGACCGCAGCGGAGATATTGAGAGCATTCGTTGGAGAGCTTCGTTGCAGACCAATTCGTTTGGAGAGCTTCGTTGCAGACCAATTCGTTGGAGAGCTTTGTTGCAGACCAATTCATTTAGAGAGCTTCGTGGCAGACCAATTCGTTGGAGAGCATTCATTGCAGACCAATTCAGTGGAGAGATTGCAGACCAATTCATTGGAGAGCTTCGTTGCAGACCAATTCGTTGAAAAACATTCATTGCAAACCAATTCGTTGGAGAGCTTTGTTGCAGACCGATTCATTGGAGAGCACTTGTTGGAAAAGAACAGTGTGGGAATTGTATAACGTTATTGGTTGACCGCACAGTATGACTTGCAGATATAACATTGGCAAGTGCGGATTTAATATTGGCGCAGTCACATTTGGAACCTGGGAGTAGCGAATATGTTGAACTACAAGTTTAACCGTAGACAGAGAAACCGGGTGAAAATGTCAATCCCAATTAGTAACGTTAACAACGGAAGTGAAAAGTTTGGAAATAAAACGCCTGTGCAGTCATGAAGGTTACTGGCGAAAAAGTTTCGGCAGCAGAGTTAAATTGTACATTTCTTAGTGAAATTACAGGAAAGTAGAAATAGCACCAAGGGTTTTTCTGGAGTGGAGGGAGGTGTGTAGTGTTTTGTAAAATGGCAGACATGTTTGTGCACTCCAGAAAAAACTTGAATTTATTCGTAAGGCTGTTTTTAGATCGCGCTCTAATAGCTGAGGAATTTAATTAGTGCATTGACGTAATGGCGATCGACAATTCCTAGAAATATTTGCTAATTACAAATGTTTTTAGATAAGAGACGTTACCTTATTGGTCAGTGCATTGATTGATCATTGCAGTTGTCAGAGAGCGATAAGAAGACTGGGTAACATCTAGCAGTGTAACATAGAGAGCAGTCAATCAGTATTGAGTGAGCAGTATTTAAGTAGAGATATCTCGCGTCAGTGCTGGCGGTTAATGATCAGCGCCCAGTGGAAATGTAGTTCACGGGTATAGCTGAAAGAGACCGCAGCGGAGATATTGAGAGCATTCGTTGGAGAGCTTCGTTGCAGACCAATTCGTTGGAGAGCTTCGTTGCAGACCGATTCGTTTGGACAGCTTCGTGGCAGACCAATTTGTTGGAGAGCATTCGTTGCAGACCAATTCAGCAGAGAGATTGCAGACCAATTCGTTGGAGAGCTTTGTTGCAGACCAATTCATTGGAGAGCATTCATTGCAGACCAATTCGTTGGAGAGCTTCGTTGCAGACCGATTCGTTGGAGAGCACTCGTTGGAAAAGAACAGCGTGGGAATTGTATAACGTTATTTGCTGACCGCACAGTATGACTTGCAGTTATAACATTGGCACAGTCGTAAGTGCAGATATAACATTGGCACAGTCATAAGTGCGGATATAACAATTACTAAAAAGAGAGATGACATCATAAAATGGGTAGAAGATTTCTATTAAGAATTATATAGTAATAAAGAACAAGTACCTCCTACATCTATTATATCTTCCAAATTGCCCAGAATTTTAAATGAAGAAGTGAGATATGCAATTAAATTTATGAAGAAAGGAAAAGCTCCAGGTAATGATGGAATTACAATTGATATATTAAAAGAAGCAGGTGAAGAAATAGAAAAAAATTTAGCAAAGTTATATACCAAATGTCTAAATGATAAAGATGTACCAGATGATTGGAAGAATGTAGTATTAATGTTAATATTTAAAAAAAAAGTGATAAAGAAGATATTAGAAATTTAAGATCTATCAGCTTTTTATCAGTTTTATACAAAAATTTTACTAAGATAATTATAACTTGTCTACAGAGAACATTGAATTTTCACCAACTAAGAAAACAAGCTAGATTTAAAAGTAGTTTTAGTACAGCAGATCACATCCAGGTATTGAGAGAAATTATAGAAAGGACAAATGAATATGAATTGCCATTATGTTTTGGTTTTGTAGATTATGAAAAGGCATTTGATTCTATAAACATTTCTTCAGAGATTAAAGCATTGGATCATCAAGATATAGATCCGGCATATTGTCATATTTTAAAGAATATTTATAAAAAATACAACAGCAACAATTAGATTATATAAAGATACTAGGAAAGTCAACATTAAGAAGAGTGTAAGACAGAGAGACTCCATATCTCCAAAACCTTTTACAGCAGTGCTGCAAGAAATATTTTATGGATTAAAATGGGAATCTAAAGAAGTGAAAGTAAATGGAGATTATTTAAGTCATTTAGATTTTGGAGTTGATGTAGTTGTTTTTGCAAATAATGCTTTAGAGCTGCAGGAAATGTTTCAGGAGTTATCAGATGAAAGTAGGACTAAAGATAAATGTTAAAAAGATTAAAGTAATGTTTAATGGATTTTCTCAAAATATGAAAATAAAGATTGATTATGATGAGTTAGAAGAAGTTAACAGCTACAAATACCTTGGTCAGATTATTAATACAGATGGGAACATAATGGATGAAATTAATCATAGAATTAAACTTCGTTGGAGTGCTTTTGGTAGAAATAACTTGATACTAAAAGAAAATATGCCTATGTGTTTGAAAAAGAAGGTTTTTAATAAATCTGTTTTACCAATTCTTACTTATGGATCTGAGACTTGGACACTTAATAGAAGAGCAATACAGAGACTTCAGACCACTCAAAGGAATATGGAGAGATGTATATTGGAAGTAACAAGAAGAGATCGAAAACGCAATACAGTATATAGATAAGAGAACAAACAGGTGTTACTGACCTCATTGAAGAAATTAAAAAATTGAAGTGAAGTTGGGATGGACATATTGCTAGACGAAATGATAATAGATGGATAATTGAAATCTTGAACCGGATTCCAAGAGATTGTAAAAGACCCAGAAAGAGACAACATGTGAGATGGATGAATGAAATAAGACAGTGTGCAGGGGTAATGTGGAGAAGGGAAGATAAAGATTGGAGAAAATGGATTGAACTTGGAGAGATCTTCATCCTGCAGTGGATTGATAATGGTTGTTGTTGATGATGATGATGATAGAGCACTTATTTTAATTTATTGTATGCCTGGCAACTTAGATCTCTTACCAACATAACATACAAATTTTGGAAAAATTTCATTTAAGAATTGATAAAATTTTAAAAATGTAATGGTAAGATCATACGACAAATTAATATGGTTTTCTACTTGATGGATGTGATACTATGAAGTTTATTATTGTAAAATCACATCTTCACTAGACTAGACATGAAAAACAAATGAATAATCCAAGACTAATTAAAAAATATTTTATAATTAATTTGAGCCTAATTTTCATAAGAAAGATAGACACTTTATATTATAACAATTATTTCAAAGATATTATAAAGAAGTGAAATAATGATTTTCAATGAAAAAATGTGGCTGAAAACAAAATACAATGAAGATTTACAATTAGACATGATATGGTAGACTTTCAGAGAGACATATTTGCTGCTGATAAACTTAAAAGATAGCATTTCAAAATATCAAATAATCAGAATAATGGATCAGTATGTTCTATATGCGGAAATATTTGTGTTCCATCGATTGGTCTGTAGAGTCATTAGCAAACTCATTTCTTTTTTACTCTTTGAATTGAAATAGCTATACTTATTTATGAGAGGCTGATAATGAATTCCAAAAAGATTATTTAAACCAATATGCAAAGACAAATCAATATATATACTGACTATTAATATTCATCTTTCTTAATTAGGAATAATGAATTAATTCATTCCTATGTGTCACTTTCCAAAAAGAAAGGATGCCCTCCAATTGAAAAATATTTTATCTTTTTTTTTAATATAGCAATTTATTTAATTAACATATAAATACATCTATTTTAATATATAATATACATGAAGTTAAATAAGGATTAAATACAAAGAACATTTTTTTTATATATAGCCATACATATAATATATACGAAGTTAAATAAAGATTAAATACAAAATAAATACAAAGAACACAATCATAATAAAAATAATAATAAATGTTATATATATTCAATTAAAAAATATCACATATATTAATCTTTAACTGAGGTTTAAAGTTTATATCTGTGCTAGAGATAATCTCTAGTTTCGAAAATGATTAGTAATAATCATTAGTGTATTTATCTGAAATGGATGGCGTCAAAGTTGTGAGTGGAGGGAGTTTGACAATGGTAAATAAAAATGTAACAATATACTTAAATAACTAAAATAAATACGAAATATTTGATATATTATGGGAATAGGATTAATAAATTACAACAGACAATAAAACAATCTATAATAATATTACATCAAGATTAAGGCCTTATATAGTCTTTAGCAATAAAAGAAACTTTTCTTACACCAAATATAAATCGACCCCAGGTGTATTTATTCTATGGTGCCATATAACATCCACATTATAACATATTTATAAATTTTATTATTACAAAGAAACACACAGACATGACTAGCAATCAGTCCTTTGACAATACATTTATTATTCTTTTATTGATTATAATGATAGGCAAAAGTGACATTTTTTATCACAAGTGGATAATGGCTAGATCTTATGATGTCATTTCTTCTCTGTCTTTATATAGGCATCCAATGATTAGCAGAAAGACAACATGATTCAAAGTCCAACTAGCATTTACAGCTTTTTTTTAACAATGCAATTTCATACTAATAATGTTTTTGATCCCATTTTTAAGTAATAGTTATTAAAATACAAGGAGTTCTGATATTAACAAATTATAGTCAAATGCTGAGGTCTTCTATTTTTTTTGCTGATACCATCCTTTTAGCTACAATATAGTGACTGTTCTTGGGCTGTTTTCTTAATATATCTGCCCTATGACAAGCGATGTGATGAAAAAGAGAGAGCTTGACTTGCTACCTGACTATTTATATTCTTTTTCATGACAATACTATGTATCTTCCCCCAATCACAATTATAGACACTGTAATTTTATTTCACTCAATCATTAATGAAATTCTTTTTTTACAATAAAAATTTTTTTTTCTTTTATATAACAGAATATAAAATTATATTCCTAAAATAAAGTTTTGTATGGTTTTTTTTTCTTGTGTGCTAATTAGAATAATTCTTTTTTATCTGTACAAAAACAAGATAAGATTCATTTTCTTTACTTACCTACAAATAATATAAATTAAAGAAAAAATTAAGAAATTATTGATATAATTATACCCTAAATTAAAGTTTTGCATCTACTTTTTTTTAAACAAAAATTTAAATAATTCACTGTTATTTGATACTTATTCTTATTTAATTCTCAATTAATATAAAATAATTATTTTCATTATACATTGATATTAAAATATACACATATAAATACATCATAACATGAATAAGTATGCACAATTATATTTATATCTAAAAATATACCAATAATTATAACAATTATCATAGCACTATGTCATGAGAAATATTAATTCCATTACTTAGAATTATTAACACGTAACATCTGCTACAATGAAAATTTATAGAATGAACAAAATGTATAACAATATCACAAATACATATAAATATTGTAACCATTATTACTAAATATTCTTAATCAAAATATTATATTATAGTCATTAGAGTGGTCATTTTGGAATGTTAAACAAAATCATATTGTGCTTAGTTGTATATATGTGTGTATATTTAATATAATAATCAATCAACCCAGCTTTCATTTCTTATTGAGATCTTTTCAAGATTGTTTAAACATTATTAAACATCTAAAAAAATTTGATCCATATTTGATTTCCAACTTATTAAATGTAAGTTCACAACAAAATAACATATTACTATATGACTAAATTATTCAATTCAATTAATTTATTTAAATGCAAAACGACAGCATATATCCAATTGCAGATGGTACATTAAAATAGTAAAGAGAATATATACAATACATATAACACAATAATAAAAGGAAGTAGCAAAGAAAGTAATAAAAAATATATAGAAAAATAAAATAAATTTAAAATTAGTCAAAAATGACATTCAAATTTAAAAATATTGTGTATTGCTTACAATCTATATTAAAATGAAGAGTAGTTGTAAAAATCTAATTATGTAAAGAGGGTAAACTGAATAAAGTAGAAAATTCAAGGACATGTGAACATCAATCTTGAATATAACTGACAGAACAGACTGAGTAGCATATTCACAAGATCTAATTATAATAAAATGAAATTATATGAAATGGAATAACTTGTTGATTTATGATTTTTGTACAGAAATTTAAGATTTCTATATTTCCATCTAGAAAGAAGATGAAAACCAATTTTTATTTCTCAACAAGATGTATTTGGAGAATTTATTAAATACTGATTGTAATAAACTACATCCTTGTTTAAAGTTAGGATGATAAACATTATTCATTAATAGGAAAAAATAAGGACAAAAATAATTTGAATTTTGTATCATCACTGAAATGATAATCATGCCTAAAGATAGCACCCATGATTTTAAAACCTTTGCTAACAATCATTTCTATATGAGGAACAAAGAATCCATTACTAAAAAATAGGATTCCCGATCATTTTGGGTTTCAACATAATTTTGTTAAGAATTAATAAAATAAAAAAATTTAAAACTTCAGATTTCTGAAGATATAAAACAAGAGAACATTGACTTAGATCACACCAAGCACTAAAGTTATCAATATCTCTCTAAATAAAAATGCTATAAATCATTGATGTGATTCTTCTAAAGATTTTAAAGTCATTAGCACAGCATAGAAAATCAGGTGATTCTTATGGACATTAATATAAACGTTAAAAAGCATGAGTACTAAAATACTATTTCGAAGAACGCCTAAATTACATTCAAAATTAAATGAAATATTATTGTTGAATTTAATATATGCTGTATAATTATAAAGAAAGGATTGAAGCCAATAAATAAATTTAATGGAAAACCCCATTTTACGTATTTTGCAAAGGAGAATGATTTCTATTTTATCAAAGACTTTTGATATATCAATATAAATAACATCAAGTTTCTGCTGATCTCAATTCCATGTGCTATACATGATCATAAATTGAGAGCAAATTAGTTTCTACAGGTCAATTAGGAATAAAATCATTGTTAAAAAAGAAATGATGTTACTAACATCAAAATACCTCTCAAAAATTCAAGTAATAGTATGTAAAACAGAAATAGGTCTATAGTTAATAACATAAATGCAGGCACCACTCTTAAAAACTGGGCTAAATTTGACACATTTAAGAACATTGAGAAAAATACATGTGACAAATTAAAAATTAAGGCAAGAGGGGCTGTAATAAATTCAGCTAGACTATGTAAATAAAGGAATATTATATTCTAAACTAGAATGAGTTTTAAATTGCTTGATGGTTACAATAACATTGTCCCTAGAGATATGACACAACCACACAGAGAACAATAAAAGAATTGCAAAGTAATGTAGTTTTTGATGATGTTATATGTTATGATGAATATAAGAGAGCAAAATGTTTGAAAAATCTGCATTTAATGTGGAACCATAAGTAACCTGAATTATCTCCTTATTCAAGCCTGAGTTATTAATAAAATCCCAAAATTCTTTAGGGTTAGAAGAAATATTACATCAATCACACAGAAAACAATTGGAGAATTTTCCAAGTAATATTGTTTTGGATGACATTATATGTTGTGATGAATATAAGACAGCAAAATCTTTGGAAAAATTATTTGCATTTAATAAGTAACTTGAAAAGTTTACTTACCCAAGTCAGAGTTATTAATTAAATTGCAAAATTCTTTAGGGTTTGAAAAAATATTACATTCAATTTTTTAACCATTTTACGTAAACATATTTAACCAATCCTCTGAAACTAACAAAGTTATTATAAAAAAGGTATTCTGCATTTTAAAATATAGTTTGTGATCATAAGATTTTCTTTTAATAATCTTAATGGGAATATGTAAAAATCAAGGAGGAAAACCCTTATGCAAAGAGAATTTATTGGGAATATACAAATCAATAAAACTATTAATAATTCGTGAAAAATAATCTAAGCAATGATTCGCCTCATTATAGGCAATGAATTTCAATAAACTTTAGCAAAATTCTTACAAAAATCAACATAATTACCATTCCTATAATGCACCGTATAACTAAAAAATAAAATTTTCTAAAATATATTTAATTTTGATTAGTAATCATCTTTTTGGTTTTTCTTGGGAGACTCCAGATTTAGTTTTAAATATCTAGTATATTATAATAAATGCCAAATTTTAAGATTTTACTTAGGAACATATTTAAGATCATAGTACCAAAATGTAATTAACTGAAGTTCACTTATATATGTATTTCACAAATCAGTTCAATATCATTCTCAGAACTATTAGCTGCTTACACTTAATCCTCTTTCCTTTTTTTCATAGAAAGATATTGCTTTGTTTTAAATTAGGACAAGATCTGCTTTGTGACTAAATCAGCTATTTTTATTATTTTGAATTAATGAGATGAGAGCAGATAATAATTCTGGAAAAAAAAAAAAGATAAAGATATGAATTATGTAAAATAATTTTTATTAAGGTAATGTTATATTTTATTATAAATATATCTTATATAGTATTACTATTTATTATAAATATGTTTCATGAAAGTTGTCTGAAAATGATTGTAAAAATGGTCAAAATGTAGAATATTTTAACATAATATGCATAAGGATATCAAAATAAATATTTCATATAAAACAGGTAAAACTCTCCATACAGTAGTGCCACTCAGTGCAAACCAGAGCAATCAATGGATGCAAGAAGGTTTGTGTGTAAAATCCCTATCTAGTGCACAAATCTTCTTGCATCCATCGATTACTTTGGCTTGCACTGACTGGCACTACTGTATGGAGAGTTTTGCCTGTTTTAACAACTTGAGCAAACATAAGAAATGGTGATCATGTAATATTTCATATAGTAAAACAGGATTTGGAAAAAAAACAAAATGTTTTGAATATTTTATTATACTTCATACTTTTTATATTGAAATGTAACTTATGACCATTTAATTATTCTTTTTTCTCATTCTTCTGTAATTTTAATACAATAAGAAAGATATGAATTATAGTAAAAACAGCAATTTAATAGTACTTATTTAATATTAATAAAGTGAGTTTGGTAAATAATCATCTTAAGCTAAAATCGATTTGAAATGAATGGATAAATCTATGATTTAATATTAAATAAGATATCCACCAATTGATTTAAAGTATGATCAGTAAATTAACCACCACATGTTAAATAAAGTTTAATGGGTATATAATTTGAGTAATTTGTGATTTAAAAGATTGGACTCAAACAATAAAAAAATAGGGGAATTTTGCAAATAAATCGTTTGTATAGATTGTGATTTCTATAGATTTTTATTAATTAATTATTTTTCATCAGAAAAAAAGTCGACATTCTTTTAAAATAAACCAAAAATTTACCTATATGAATAAACATCCATTATTTGTGACTATTAAGGCACATGATCCCGCCTTTATATTTTTCTTTCTCGCTTTAATTAAACACTAATAATTTGCAGTTTAATGGTGTCAGAAGTCAATAAAGTTTATAATGAAGCTCACAGTGGACAAGTGTTATATGCATGCTCTGCTTACGGATTCAGTACACATTATATTGACAAAATTATGTTTAATAAATATTAACGGAGGGTAGAACTCAGAAGGTATGTTAAAGTAAGAGCCGAAATTATGGAAAACCCTTTTTCCATCCCTGAATAATATTAAGTGGTGTTGATCACTTATACAATCTTTACATGAAATTAAATTGATTAATTAGAACTATTTTGCTGGTTTAATTTAAACAATTATTTCCATCGCCATTTTACTTTTTGATTTTTGTTACATTGTTAATATTTACCAAATCGTCAAGCCATTTTATATTACAATTTTATTTAAATTTTGAAGCCGAATATTAATTACTGAACAATCTACTGCTGCATTTGTTTTCTGAATTAACATTAAGTAATATGGGTACGAGAGAAATTAGTTTATATAGTAGTTAAGCTTTCTAGCATATCCCCCAAACAAATCAAGTAATGGCAATCTAACAGTAAGACGCGATCATCGTCAGCTGCTGTTTAACAGATTAATTTGCATTTCAGTTTTATAGATGTATCTTTAATCTTTACCGTTTATTTATTTCTTTCGCTAAGCTTATATATAGGCTGAACATAAATAATAAAAAAAAAACTGATAAACTATGTTTAATAATTTCTTTTTCGAAATTTAATTGCTTACAGATAAGTTTTTAGTAAAAGGCTTATATCTTAGAATTTTATTTGCTAAAGATATTTATACATACCCAGCTACTAAACATATTAAATATTACATTGAGTAAAAATCACTTTTAAGTGTTTTGATGTTATATCGCCATCTTTCGGACATATGAAATGTCTCATTTGCTTTATCGAATTTGGCTTTTTCGTTTTTAAAAATGAACTATGGTTTATCATTAGTGTACTATCATAAATAATGCGGATATAAATATAGATTTTAGAAAAATATTTTTAAACAAACATATCCCGCATCAAAAAATTAATTTATACGGTTTAAATAAAAAAATTCAAACAAAACCATTAGCATTCTTATTTTTCTTCAATGCTAATATATTTAATTGCTAAGTCATACATTAAAAAAAGCTTGTAAATGAATCTGATACTAGAATCTTCATATCACGGATTATTCTCAAACTTCTGTAAGAGCATTTGTGTATTCTGATAAACTCTAGGTCTTTGCTAGCAATGCTAAGATTGATGATATGATTTCCCAAGTGAAATGGATCTTCATAAATAGAATCCAGACTAATTAAAATATACTACCGTAGTAAACTACGTTATGATCTGGGTTGAAGATGAATGAACTAGGATTTAATAATTATGTGCATGTGTAAAATGTCTTACTATTATAAGGCTACATATGACTAACCAGTAATTATATTAATTTTGCTTACATCTTGCTATTCATTAACATAATCTTCAGAATATTCTTATCACTTTTTATGCCATTAATGTAATAATTACCAAATGATAATGCTTAATAAAACCCTACCCAGTGCTATCATATCCAAATATCTCCAGAGTGATTTCAAACTTATAGCTTTCCAGTGAGGATCTTTCTGAACAGCACATTTGGACCTTTGGAAAGATGCACTATTCAAAAAATCCCCAAAACTTCTCAGTGATGAAAACCATAAGCTAGAAACTAAGCTGGGGATATTCTGATAGGGCAGCACAGGATAGTGATTTATTAAGCACGACTGTCTGTCATCTATTGATTATTAAAACTTACACTAGATGGCATAAAGGTAGTGTGAATTGAAATCATATTTAAAAGAAAACAATGACAAGCTACTTTTTTATTTATGATAAGAAAATTCATGAAAATGGCTTTAAAATATTCCAAGTTGATGCTTTAAATGTGCAATCCTCACATTAGAATGAACTTAGTGCTGAAAGGCATATGATTTTTTTCGAATGGATATAAGGAATGACGGATAAAGAAATAATGAGACTGTTAGAAAATTTAATCATTGTTAAAGTTTTAATATCTTGCGAGACTAATAACCTCCCCTCCCCCCAGGACAGATTTACATAAAATGAATGTGTGGATTGTAACTCAACAAATAAATGAATTGGATATAAAACATTTTTACTTATATACAAAAGAATAATGTGCCTCTATAGCTATCATATATTTCTTAATAAACAGAATTATTTAAGCCATGTAGCAGATTCATTAGATTTAACATTAAATAGACTTATAGTTACACATGACTGAGTTATCTTTAGAGTGATATATGCCTTAATGGCTTAAGAAACACACATAATTTATGTCAAATTATGCATTCCTCTCATTTACAATCATAATACAATATATTACCTACCTAGGGTAGAGAGTTGGTGGAAAGTCTTCAGAATTAATTTAAATGTAGATAATAATGAAAGCTATGTTAATATAGGCACAGAATGCAAACTCTCCCCAACTAATATGATTGTTGCAAAACTCTACACATTAAATGGAAAATCTCTTTTGCTAACCAGGTTTGTTATAGGAGTTTACTTTCAGATAAAGCTGAAATTTTTTTTTTACTATACTGTAAAAACAAAATATTTGAGAATATTTTTACATCTTATGGAAGTAATATAATTTTCGTCTTCCTCCTTTTCCTATATATTGATTTCTACTTTTACATATCATACCATTTACAACTTTCTTAAACACTTCATCAATACTATTTTTTATATCAAAACTTTATTCTAACAGTTTTGGCTGTCCTGCAGTCATCATTAAAGCTACAATATTCAAATATATAATTATATAAATTATGTTTAAATGGTTTATTAAAAAGTGAAATTAATATGATGAAATATGAATGTTTTATAAATGATTTTCCTAGGGATTAATAATGGTTTGTTTTGTAATAAAAATATTGAAAAAAATGAATAATAGAATGAGATTAAATAAGAATAATAGAAAGATAATTTATGTTGGTTTCAATGTTTCAAAAGGTTGATTTGTTAAAATTAGGAAATTATTTAATATGATTAATAAAAAATATATTATTTGTCCTGTTCGTAAAAAAAAAGTTGAAATTTGTTAATTAATAATGATAATAATAATTTAGAAATTATGAATTCAGTTTATATTATAAAATTTTAATTGTTTTAAAGATAATAAAGAAATGTCATGTGTTGGAACTACTAAGAATACATTGGCATCAAAATTAAAATGGCATTTAAATTATAAAAATTCTGCTATTTATAGTCATATGAGTAAATTTAAAAATAAAGATTTTAAAATAGAACCTTTGCAATGTATTAGATCATATTATGAAAGAATTATAAAAGAATGAATTTATATTAATGAAATGAAACCTGTAATAAATAGGTTGTTAATTGAAAAAAAAAAGAGAAGAGAATAATAGGTTGATTTAATTAAATAATTATAAGAGATTATTTTAAGAAATGAATGTAATGAAAATTTAAGATTGTTTGTTAGAAGAGTTTTAGGGTAAGAGTTATTTGCACATGAATTATTGTGGAATATTTGTATTTATAATTATTGGTTTTTATATATCTTTTAGTTGTTCCTTAATAAAGACTACAAAAGAATATAGTTGAAACATTAATGTTATTTATTTATTTTATAATAGTTCATATAATAAAAAACAAGATTTATAAAGAAGCAGAGTATATATATATATTTTATAAAATTATATATATATTCAGACATAACTATTGTGATATATATAATATTCACTAGATGGATTTAATACCCCCTTTTTTAAAGGGCCAATAATTCTACGTGTTTCAATCTTATTTTTTGGTGGTGTTATCTTTCTTTTTATGTCTGGAAACTAGCACAATGAGATGGCTTCTTATTTTTTCTTATAGCTAAATAGATTTTTTAATCTCTTTTGTGATATATTGAGATTACTTTTTTCAATATCAGTTGATATTTTTTTTTTTTTTTTTGAGTGGGCATTTGTCTTAATTTGAATTTCAGTTGTAAAATTAGATGCTCTGTACTACACTTTTATTTGAAGAATTTCCAAATGTCTTTATCATCCAGATGGCATCATTCCTATCAACCATCTTAAATTTATCACTATAATATTTCTGAAACTGAAAATTTTAATATATCACATTGTTTACATATATCTCATATTCAAATTGCTGCTTTGTTGTTTTTTTTAATTTTCTAATTATCATCTCTTTTTTATTTAATGAATTACTGCTGATTCCCTGGGCACATCAGCAATTCTTCTGGGAAACTATCTTATAGTTGTAAAAGATATAATATAATAAAATATTGGTTTATACTTTACATATTGCATTCACAAGAATGAACCTTCTCTATATTTATTTAAATTACTTTTTGAACAAAACAATTTCACTCAAGATAGTGTGGAAGTGTCTAAGCATATCTACAAATTCATGTTTCACAATTTTATAAGCATTCTTAAAAAATTAATATAATAACTAATCTATTATTTCTTTTTATTGTTTTTATAATATCTTCATTAATATTCTAATCATTTCATCAGCATTTATATTTTTCACAAGTTTGTATTTAACCTTATGAGAATATGCATTTATCACCAAAAGAAATAATTCCCCAATAAATAAACTAACATAGCATTGATCAATTAATAATTTTCTAACTAATTTGTATTACTGAGTTTCTTTTGTAAGAATTTTATATATGTGAAAAACATTGTAACATTCTCTGATACAAATTTAAACTTTAATATCATTAAACAGCTTATGTAAGTAAAATAAACAAACTGATCTTGTATACAAAGTATGGCCAAATTTCATGTCTGTAAGAGCCACATGAAAAAATTGAGATACAGTCAAGAGCTTTAATTAAATTTTTGAAGTATTCAACAGAAGCAAATATTTGACTTATAATTTTTTTTAATATGATTTATTAATTAAATAATAAGTGTAATAATGCTAAAGGCTAAATGGGTTTGTAAATAATCGTTAAAAGCCAATCAACACTTAGACAATATCAATTAACAATTTCAAACTGTTGTCAAGGCAACCTCCATTTAACAATAAAGATCGAATCCCATCTTTATTAATGGTCCAATATATTTATATAGATACTACAGATTGCAACTTGACTTCAGAGATTGATATTATTGATACAAAGAAGTTTAAATAAACCTCTTTAAACAGGCAAACATAACCTGTTTTGAATAGAGATTAATTAATAGTCAATTATAACATTACAAACTGCAATTATAATTTTCAAATTGTACCCCCAAAGTATCAATAATTTTAATCTCTGGGGTCAAATTACAATCTTTAGGGTCTATATAAATATATTAGACCATTAATAAAGGTGGGATTCCACCTTTAATGTTAAAAGATTGCCTTAACAACAGTTTGAAATTGTTGATTGTTATTACCTAAGTGTTAACTGGCTTTTAATGATTGCTTACAAACTCATTAAGCCTTGAGCATTATTACACTTATTATTTAAGTAATATTTTGGGTGCAATTTGAAAATTATAATTGCAATTTGTAATGTTGCAATTGACTATTTATTAGTCTGCATTCAGAACAGGTTATATTTACCTGTTTAAAGAGGTTTATTTAAACTTTTTTGTATCAATAATTTCAATTTCTGTGGTCAAGTTGCAATCTTTAGTGTCTAGATAAATATATTGGATCATTAATAAAGGTGGGATTCCATCTTTATTGTTAAAAGATTGTCTTGACAACAGTTTGAAATTGTTAGTTGTTATTGATACTATCTTAATGGTATGATATTATCTAAGTGTTGACTGGCATTTAATAATTTATTAAGTGATTGAAAAAAATCAAAAAAACAAAATTAATAAGTGAAAACAAAATCAATAAAAAATTATTTATTATTCACATGCGATTGTATCTGATTAGGCAAAAACATTAAAATTTGGTGTTTTATTTGTTAACAATACATTCATCAGTTGTTTGATAGTTTGGTTTTACAAATTCCATTATTGAATATAATAATTCATAAGAATATATCTCTCTAAAATTTGAAATTAGTTTACAAGCAGTGGCTTTTAAATGAGGATACTTATTGAAGATGAAAAATTTAAGTAATTTTTTTCAAGTTTTTAAATTTAAATAAAGTAAATTATACTTATTATATATATATGAGTTTACGGACACTGATTCTTTATTTTTTTAATATAAATTAAAAATAATTACTAGTATTGCTCTTTAAAGAAATGGAAGTTGATGTTCAAAAGTCAAAATAGAAGAACACACAATTAAAACTGTACAAAGAATGACAACATCTCTCAACAAAATCCAAATAAAAACTGAATTGATATGTTTGAACAATGCATTATATTTTCAGAAAATGGTTATAATAAAATCATCAAAGTTGGCAGCATAAAATCATAAACAATCATTAAAAAATTGCCACTACAGAAATATAATGCACGTACAATTTCCAGATAAAATGTAAATGCATTGTACTAATATAAATTATATCATGATTTTATTTCAAAAGTTTCATTAGCCACATTGGACCAATTCTAAATGAGCACACAAAATGGATATACTGTATCAAGTTATTATCTCAATACTTGTATCATTATTCAAAAGATGATCAAAATACTCCTTACACTGTAAAAAATATCAGTCAACATAAGATTGGGACAATTTCAATGCATTAAAAAATATCTAGAATAACCATGATCAGGGAATTTGCATTTTCTTTGCAGTTTTAATTCACCAATCATTTTTAAGCCTTCTTCAAGAATTTTATTAAATAGTTTGTTTCCAGTCATAAATGACTGGCCATCAGAGACTCATTGTGTTTTAAAGAATCAACAAGCATAATCATGGTTTGTTGCCAGAAAATACAAGAAACATGTCTGGAACAAAGGAATGATTTATATATTTCTTTTATTAATTTAGTTAAGGCATTTTATCTGCTTAATAGGACATGTTTATGACAATATTTGAAATTACAGTAGCTGATTGTCTATCAAAATTTATTCATATATATAGCTTCTACATGATGAAACGAGAGGAATATTATTACTATGGTTGAAAAATCTGAAGCATTTGAAATGAAAACTGTTAACCAAAAATGTGTATTTGCTCTAATAAAAAGTTTCCAGTTTTTATGAGAGTTATCTTTGGAACTATTTATAAGTAACTTAATGAAACAGGGATCAGGATACATTACTATTTTAATGGTGGAATTTTTAATTTGGATTGATTAAAAGCAAAAACAATAACTTTATCTTCCTGGATTTACAGTATGTTGATGATTATGCCATTTTTGCCAGTTCAAAAAATGATTTACAGAATTACTTAATGTTTTGAATGCAGCATTTCAAGACTTTGATTTAATAATTAATGTTCAAAAAGCATTTATCAGTCAATAATGGAAAAAAAAATCAGCAGCAGCTTGGGTAGTTGCCAACTCAAGAATGGATATTGATCTGATTACGTTGGTAGTTTTATAAATAGAAAGGAGGAATTAGATGATGAGATTTAACCCAGGCTCCAATGTGCTACTAGTGCTTTTAACAAAACAAAAGATATAATTTTTCATCAAAGGAAAACAATTTATGAAACTAAATTAGATGTACATAGTTATTATTTTACGTAATTTATTACATGGAAATGAGATTTGGGCACCCTATCAAGCAAGATAAATGCATTAGAAAAGTTTTATTTAAGTATGCCTTGTAAAATTTTAACAATTCAAAAGATCATAAAAACAATCAATATGTTCATCTTGCTATTATATTATAAAATGCCTATTATAAAATCACATCTTCATTGGGTTAGATATGTAAAGAAAAGAATACAAGACTTTCTAAGAGTGTTTTATAGTGAACTGAACATGGTTTTCAAGGAGAGATAGATTCCATCTATGTTATAAAGATTATAGACATTCTAAAAAAAAATGCGATATTTATTGTTTACGTTAGGAAGATATAACAGAGAACAGAATACCTTGGAAAATTACAATTCGACATAATGTTAAAAAAAAAAAAAGTATTCTATTCATTGCCATAGCATGTTTTATACCTGGTCATATTTGTGGTTCACAGATTCGTTTATATAGCCATTGCAAAAGTCATTTCTAGAGTTTTTTCCTTTCTTCATTTTATTTTTTTGGAGTTAGCATGGCTGGTTGTTATTGTTTATTACAATATACAGTTATAATATAAAGTGTTCTTCTTTTGTATTGTTGCAAAGTAAATATAATTAGGAAAAAAAATGAACTGAAAATTATTTAAAAGTAAATAGTATACATTTATTAAAAATTAATTATTCCTATTCAGATAAAAGTCACAAAAAATATATTAATTTTCTTATATAACTAAAAAAATTCTCATATCTATACTGAATCATAGAAGCAGGGTTTAAGTTCTGGTCTGGATCACTTTCATATGTTGTGCTTAAGAATCACAACTATGATTAATATTGGTTAATTTACTGTCTCAAAGACACTTTAAAAGGCACAATATTTATTGCTTTCATGGAAAAAATATAGATGAAGATAGAATTCAATAGAGCTATAATTAGATAAGAGCCTGGAAGATTTCTAGAAATAGTAGTTTGCTGCAGATATTCAAATGAACAGATTAATGACTCAGCATATAGATATATAAGTTTTTGCAATTCACTTTTTCTTTTTTGTTTCTGGAATTAGAATAGCCATACTCATTTATAAACCACTGCTAAGAATAATGATTAACAATTATAATCTAAAAATTTACCATTTCTATTATCTATAAAACAAATAAAATTATTTAAAATACAATTTACTGCACTATAATAGTTGATTGATATTTTATCCTAAAATGTTATTGTGGCCTCAATAGTGTATCATCACATGAAAAATATTTTTAACTACTGTTGTGATGAGGAATAAATAGTGACAAGAAAACAATCTTTTTGATTAATGAAGTTGTTCATTTTTAAAGCTACAATATTTTTCAATTCATTAAAAGGGGTATGTTAGTTGAAAAGTGTGGGCAATCATCAATATAATAAGAGTTGTAGAATATCTTTATTTACAGGTTAGTAAAGTTCTTAATTCACTAATTTGTGAATGAAAACAGCGTTAGTTATCACTTATAAGCATCATTCGAAAATGATAATCGAATCAACTTGTTTTAAAGTACAGTATTAATTTAATAATTAAAAACCAAATTCTTTAACACACTTTTTCTTTTCAAATCTTGTTTTTTATTTTATGAATCATTTTATATTAGTTTTCTTTCAAACTTTCGACCATATTATATGATCATTATCAAGGATTGATTATTCCTATATGTTTACAAATAATTTCCAAAAACAATATAATAAAAAATATTTTATGACATACTGTACTAAAGTTTAAATAGTTCTCATTCGGTGAAAATGCCTAATAGCTTAAAGGGCTATTGTCTTACTGTGCATTTGCATAGAAATCAAGCCACTAAACGGCTTATTTCTGTGCTTTTGCATAGAGTAAAAAGCCAACAGCGGCTGTCCTGGCTGTAACACAGCCGGTGACTGCTGTAAATGACTTTTTTCTTTGTTTTCACAGAGAAATAACGCCACCAAGCAGATGGCCTGGCTGTAACATAGGGGATGGCAGTGGAAACGACATTTTTTTGTGTTTTTAGCAGAGAAAAAATGTCACTAAGCGGCGTGCCTGGCCAACCGATGAGAACCCTTTTTTTTCTTCTTAAATTTAAAACGTTAAAGGATGTTGTCACATAAGAAAATTCGAATAATCAATCTTTGATAATGACAATACAGTCGAAATATTGGAGGAAAACTGTAATAAAAAATGGTTTATAAAATAAATAAATAAAAATATTTGATGTGTTTTAAAGAATTTTTTTTTTGTTAAAAATATTAATGGACTATATTTGTAAAATGAAATGCTTATTATTGATTTTATTAAATGATGCAGGATGAATTTGACTGAATTAAAATAAACTGAGTTTAACAGTGAATGGTTTGGATTATTTGTAAATATCATAAAAGTTGATTTCAAGATAGCTAAATAACATTTAATCCAGGTAGTTGTTTCTTTTAATACATAGAATTCATATTGGTGATTGTTTATCATATTTGATTCAGACATTAGTTTAGTTATAAAAATTCAATTAGTTTCAGTATAAAACTGTCTATAATCTGAATGAATCTAAACCATAACATGACTGTTTTTTTTAATCAACCATAAGTGTAATTGACATATAAGACTTAGAATCAAATATCAATCTCACTTCTCAATCATATCACATATTGGCCTCAAATTAATATTGATTTTTAATTTTTCTAATCATGTGGGTACTTTTAGTAAAGGCATTTTTGTATATTTAGGTTATGTATTTTTGAATATAGGCTCAATGGTTCGATGCAACAGGAAATTATAAAATAAATGTAATTATCTGCAACAAAAGATTTCGCCCGTATGACTGAGGAGTAACTTTGAATTATAGCATATCTATTTCATCTTTTGAAGATTAAATTAATTTCTAGGGATCACTTTCTTAAGTGAGATTAGTTGAAATTGTCACTCAAATATTCTAAGAATAGTCCTCTTATTAATAGCATATCTTATTGGTGAATGCTGTACCCTTCTTTGGAGAAAGTGTTCCCAATAAACTTTTAAGGATGCAAGTAAATATTATCTTGAGAAATATTACTGGAACAACCAAGTCTTTTCAAATATTATTTCCAAATATCAGAGACTGTTACTAATAGAAAATATCCAAAAAGCTATTAAATAGATTAGTTTTACTATTAATTCAAAACATTTTAATCTATATTATAATTTTTTCCAAAAAGCAATTGTCTTAATAAAACTATATGATATAATCCATTATTATTATTATTATTATTTTCTCAAAAGTCATATACAGTTGAAGATTTTTTGTTTTCTTTCTTGGAGAATACTTTTTATTGGGGGAATATTTTTACAATACCTTTAGAATTATTACTGGTTAATCTAAAGAAATGAGCACATATATGACTAGAATTTTGGAAATACAATGTGTCTAACTAGCACTAATCTGCTCTGAAATTTTACAATCATTCTCAATCATTTGCTTTAAAAATATATAGATAACTTAGTGCATTATTATTATTATTGTATTTGCTAAGTAAATATTCTAAAATAAGTTAGTTAAATCTTATAATTATTTAAATTTATTGGGATAGAAATTACTATGCACATACCTTTCTAAAGAATGATGACCTTACATTTTAAACACATGATTTAGACATTGAAACAAATCGATAATGACTCCTTGTATAATCTGCTAAGCTATAGGTGAATGATTTAATTGAAGAGATATGATTGAGTCAAAATACAAATTAAATCATTAGCACATTTTTAAAGAAATTTTTACAAAGCATTTTTTCGCAACAATCACTTTTCATTAAATATGTAAATGATTATTAATCATATTTTTTTTTTAAATTAATATCAGAATTTACATATTTTTAAATCTTATATATATATATTGTGTTTTGACCCTCAATGCAGTCATGGTTAACTATAAATACAAGTACTTAGATATATTTCATGATTTACTATTCATAAGTAGTTATATTTATATATATAATACAATCAGTGCTGTTCTTAGCTCCTCTGTTGTACCTTTAGTTTCAGGGTTACAATAATAAATGTCAAAATGTCTGACCTGATCTGGATTTCTATCTGATGCTTGCTCTCTCCTCCCATATTACTCTAGCTATGTGAACTTTGGTTACAGCACAGACATAGGTTATTTGATATATCAGTTCTTTGATGCTAATAGACTCCATGTGTTTCTCTAGCTATGGGGTACTATTGTCTGCCCTCATGAATGCTCTCTGATCAGCTCCATTGACACCTCGGTTGTTGTGGCTAAAGTTGACCTCTAACTAAAATCAAACATATGCATATACAATATTATAATGCATGCATATTACTTTACTCCTTTCCGTGAAGCATGTAGATCTGTATAGTTGCTTCCAGTGTATTATTACCTGACATTATCCAAGACAGTTTTGTGTGTGTTCTTGTTCTATTCTGACCATTCTAATATCTGCTCAAACTGTGGTTAGCACTCATCTACTTTTTCCTTCATGTTGAACATTGTGTACACCACCATTATAACTTCTTATTGGTGCATATTTCTATATTCTCTCTTGCTATCTCACTAACTTGTAACTGCAGAATATTTATATTCTTTCTTTAGCTTCAGGAACCCAGATCTTTATGAAAGCAGTCACTTACTATGACTACTTCCTTTGTTTTACACTAAGAATCATATTCCTCACACAATTAATGCCTTTGTCTCTTGCTAAATCCATTAACATCTTTTACTCATTTATATTACATTATACAGACTTCCTTATAATTAACAAAACTCTTCTCATATACAATTTCTAATCTCTTGGCTAAAATTAGTTTTTCTATTTCCTTCATTTTTGTTAGATAAAGGGGTTATATCATAATTTTTAAGGTATTGGAGTCATCATTGTGCTCTCTTTGACCTCAGACTGGGTTGCCTTTGAACTGCATTTAAGACTTTTCTGTGCAACCCCTATAGTGTGTAGTAGTTGTATTTCCTGGTTGTCTACATATGTCTTCCCAATGGATTTTAAATTACTTGTGCCCATCCATAGTTGGTCTTGTTACCTCCATGAAATGTTCTATCCTTTCTTTTTCCCTTACTACATATTTTCCTTTAATTACAGTTACTTCTGCTGGTATCTTTTTATTTATAAGGTACATCCAACTTAACATATTGTCATCTGTTTCATACCTTGATGTCTACATTCTTTCCCTTACAGCTTGCAAATTTACTATATCCAATAAGAGGGTTCACATCTTGCTTCCAAACATCAATTCTTTGGGAGATTTTCCAGTTGATATCAATGGAGTTATGTATTGATGGAATAGTATTCATAACTTTGTTTATCAACCATTTCCTTCTAGTGTTATTAATGCTTTCTTCACTTTTTGTATATTTCTTTCATCCAAGCTACAACTTTCTGGGTAAAATGGTAGCATCATTACATGCTACATTGCATTTTTTCACAAAATTCATTTGAGGTGAATACTATTCCATTATCAGAGACAACTGTTTCTGGTATGCTGAACATAGTGAATGCACATTGTAAGTCATTATTGGACGATTCTGAGTCTGCTTTATTTGGTATAAGCATGGGTTATAGCTAAAAATCACTTATCTTTTCAAGGGCCTGCATGATCTGTGTTGTCTTTGTCATGATCTTGTTGCTTCTAGTCACAAATATTCCCTATTTGGATGGTAAATTTAGCCCCAACCTGCATTTATGGCATTGCTGTATATATTTTTCTATATCTATCTCTGAACCACCATGCACAGGATTGGGCAAGCATTTTCATTCTCACAATACCATGTGACTGCTATGTAATAAATAAATTACTTTTGATCTGCCTTGCAGTGGAATGATCACTCTTGTAATGCAATTTCCCTGCATAAGTAATCCTTTCTGCCTTTTACATATATGCCACATGCACCGCAGATGTTTTGAATCTTGGCCATATACCTATTTTTGCAAAACCCTATATACCTTGTAGGCTTTCTTCTGTTTTGAAACTATAACTATTCATACATTCATTATTTGCTAAATTTACCCTATTGTTAGCTCTATCCTTCATATCTGTTGCTGATGATGCATTTGGTAATGTATTAAGAGCATCAACATGGGAAATACAGTTTTCTTCAAGTAAATTAACTTGAACTTATATGCACCCAAAAAATTTATCCACCTATTTATCCTTGCTGATGTGTGAAGTTGCACTTCTGGTTAATGATCTGTTTGTAATCAGAGTTGTCTACTATATATGTACTGGTGCCTCTATGTATTTGCACATAATTACATTCCATTTTAAATGTTTGTGAGACAAATATGACTGGATCTTTCAATTTTATCTCTATGCAAAAGAACTGCTTTGACCCCTACCAATGATATGTAGGATGTCATGATTAATTTTCTTTCCTGATCATAACGAAATAACCCTTTAGACTTTATCAGATGCTCTAATGCCTTGAATGCTATTTCCAATGAATCTTTTTTTATCAATAATTTATTCAATGGTTTGGCTATTTCCAATTTGCAAATAAAGAAATGCTCATAATAATGGACAAGATGTAGAAACACTTGTAACTATTTTTTATTTGCTGGCGGTGGAATATTTATAATTACCTTTATTTTATCTTTTGAAGGAAACATACCACCCTTAGTTATTCTAAATCATAAGAATTTTTATTTCTTTGACTCTAAGCATACACTTATTGGTCTTGTGGATTTTATTAGTTGCTCTCCTATTACTATAAAGTCAACAGTTTGGAATTGCTCCCTCAATTCCCCACTACTAATTGGTCTACTACTCTTTGGAATAATTGCATAACTGACTCTATCCTGAATGGCAATCTATTAACCTTATGCAAGCCTTTATGTGTAATCCACACTAACTGTTCAGCTGATCATTATCATCTGGTAACTATAGGTATGCCTGCCTTAGATCTATCTTTGTAAATACTTTTTCCTTTGCTAAACTGTTAAGACTTTTTAAATAGATAGAAGGTAATTCTTTAGTAAAAGCACTTTATTAGTAGTACATCTATGATCTGCGCATAACCTAATATCACCATTTTCTTTTATTACCAGGACAATGAGAATTGCCCATTCAGATGTTTGTATTCCTTCTATTATCCCTTCTTTCTCCAATCTTTCTAACTGAAGTGCTACTTTCCCCCTAAGTGTGAATAAAATCTATCCAGCATTGCACGTGATTAGTTTAACCATATTATTTCATAAATTTTACTGGAGACCCTACATACTTTCCTGAACCTGATTTAAAAACCTCCGAGTATTCTCTTCTATACATCTCAATGCCCTTATCATTATTTACAATTTTTTTATGTGTATTATGACATAACCTAAAGTTTCAAATCAATTTCTTCCCAGAAGATAGCTATAATCTTCCATAGTTACCATTAGTGGCAACTGTGTTAAATTTGTTCCTCGATTAGTTTGTCCCAACACTTTTATTAATTTTCATTAATAATCATATATTTTCCTTTTAATAAGAACTAATTTTACTTTCTTATCTTTAATTATTTCCTTTCAACATTTATTTATGATTATTGCTGATCCCATGTCTATTTCTAATTGTATGCCATTTATTTTAATCATATTTGTAAATACTGATGCATTTTTTCTTATTCTTTAAAGTTTTTATATTCCATTATTTTCTTATTCTTTAAAGTTTTTATATTCCATTTTTTATAGTTTCTTTCTTTTGATTTAAACCTACTACTTTCTCGAATCATGTGTAAACTCTTTTGCACTAACATGCTCTCTCAATAATCTGCATACTGATTTAATATGACCTTACTTTTTACAATAGAAGCAAATACTTTATTTGAATCCAGCACATTTCATAACTATGGTTACTATTGCAAGCTATTATTCATGAAATCCTTATTCTTACCCTATTGGCTGATTTTGCATTGTAGATTTTACTTTCTAATCCCTGTCAACTATTGTTTTGATGCTTCTTTGTTTAACTTAGCTAAAGCTAATTTTATATTAAATATCGATGAATTATCCACCAACAATCTTAGTCAAAGGATATGGTTTATCATGCCACCAAAGAATTTGTCCCTTAACTCCTCATTCAAGAAAGTACAAGATTACATTTGTTTGCTTGAAATTCTTATTTCAGCCAAATACTTCCCCATCTGCAATCTTTCCATAAATGTAATTAGTTTTGGAGCAGAATACTCATTCACTATTTCTATAGGTTTCTCAAATGTTAAATCACACAGATTTGCAGGAACTGCTTGAACTACTAACATTCTATATGTGGCTGCTTCAAATAAACTCACAAATGTGCCAACTTTAGGCCTGATTTAATTTCATTTGTGATAAAATATAATTTAAACCTCTCTGCATATTGCATCCACAACTCAGGTTGTTCAGTATCAAACTCCTCAAAACTATTTTTATTAGCCATTACTATTCTTTACTAACTTAAATAAATTTGTTACTGTGACTTCAGTTTCCTCCAAACTTGCTCATCTTGATCTTGATCTCACTGATTTCTCAATTTCTCTTCCTTCTGAGCCTTTTTTTTCTTCTTGCCCTGAGGATCCTGTCCACTGCTGTTAATCCATTATATTCTGACCCTCAATGTAGTCACAGTTATCTATAAATACAAATAAAGAGATATTATTCATAAATAATGTTATAAATAAAGAGTAACTCCTCAGAGCATGTGATTTAAAATCTCTGTGCACTCTCCCATAAGCATCAACTTTAAAAGCGTAAGTGTATGTTTATGTTTTTAAAGTTGATGCTCATGGGTGAATCCATGGAGATTTTAAAGTGCATGCTCTGAGGAGTTACTCCTTATTTATAATATTACGGACGTATATGTGCTATATAAGTAACAGATTATATTACAGTATATTAATAAATAGTTACCTTAATATATAACATATACTCGGTACTGTTTTGGCTCCATTCTTGCTGTCTTCAAATTCCAAGTTAGACAACAGTACATGATGGGAACATTGTACGGCTATAATTGGATCTCTGTTTGGTGCATACTCAACCATCCTGTATTACTCCAGCTATATGAGCTTTATTTTCAGCATGAAGGCAGGTTACTTAATCTATATCAATTCTCGAATGCTAATATATTCTAGTCATTTCTCTGGCTATGTGATACTACCATCTGCTCCTGTGTCTATTCTCTGATCAGTTCTGCTGACATCTCGGTTGCTGTGGCTAAGATTGACTATTACCTCACATCAAACACTATACACATATGATAACATGTACAGATTATCTTATTCCTTTCTGTGAAGCATAGACCTGTATAGTCACTACCAACATATTGGCAGTCATTTTTAAGATGGTCTTGTGGAGATGTGTCATCATTCCTTTGCTAACTTTTCTGATATGAACTCACACTGTGGTAAGCAATCAGAATCTTCTTTTTCTGTAGTGAACATTGTGTATGGTTTCATTAAGACTCCTTACTGGTGTAATTAACTTATAACTATATAATATTTAAAATCTTCCTTTAGATTTAGGAAAAAACAGACCTTTATGAAAGCAGTAACACTGACTACTTCTTTTATTTTACATTAAGGGTTACATTCCTCAAGCAACTAATGTCTTTCGCTGTAAATAAATCCATTAATATCTTTATTCTTTTATTTATATTATATTACGCACATTTTCTTATAATTAGCAAAACTCTTTCCATAGAGAATAATATAGATTATTAATTTAATAATGGTCAAATATATCTATAACTCTTTGTGTCTATGACATATGCAATAATTATAAATGTGTGTTTCTGTTGGCTAATATTCTTTTATTTAAAGAAATTTAAAAAAAAAAAACATTTGAATAACATATATAAAAATTTACAAATTACAAAATATCTAGCTTGCACATAATCAAATTATGATAGATATACATAACAATATAATATACAAATTAATAATTTTTTTAAAAAAGGAAAGCTAATTGCTAGAATTTTTTTAAGAAAATACTTAGGAGTATAAAATAGAAATTCATATAGCACTATAATACTAGCCAAAACAACAAAAGTTGATTAAAATTCTTATACAACAATGGTTTCATCTATTAACAAATAATATTTCTCACATAAAATTCAACTAAACATACAACATATATATATACAAAAGTCTTTCCATCATTCACTTCAACAACCAACTTCCTTTCACATCAAAGGATGTCTTCATGACATTGATGGCTTCAGATTCAAAAAATTTATCATCAAAATTTCTTTTACTCTTCTTTTCAATTAATTTTTTTCATAAAAGATAACCTCTGCATTAGCAAATAATATTTTATGACCTGTATTCAGTTTATGAATATACACGCTGAATTGATATCTATTTTTAACTCTACTGCTTTCATTAAGACTTAATTTACTCTGACCTATATAAATTTTATGACAACTACAAGGTATATCATAAACTAATCCGGGAATAAAATTTATGTAGATCAGAGTAAATTGTCTTAATGAGAGTTAAAATTCATAAGAATAGAATTAAAAATTCATGAACTGAATATAGGTCATAAAATATAGGTTAAAATGTGAATTGAAAAGAATAATAAAAAAAAAAAACTTTGATGATAAAATTTTTTGAATCTGAGGCTGTCAATCTCATGAAGACATCCTTTGATATGAAAGGAGTTGTGTTGAAATGAATGATGGGAAGACTATTTTCTTTTGTATATATATATGTTGTATGTTTAGTTGAATTTCACTTGAGGTCTAACAATGAAACCAGAATTGTGTAAGAATTTTATTAAAATTTTGTTTTGGCTAGTATTGCAGTGATATATAAATTTATATTTTATTTTTAATTGCATGGTTTGTTATTCATGAGATCAGAACACTAAAGCATTGTAAGTTAATCACCTTACTATCCATGGATCTTTAAATCTCAAGTCTGCCATCTATCACTACATTAAACCATACAAAGCAATCTTGATAATAGTTTACTCTTTATGAAATAGTTTGAATTTTATGAAGTATAAATAAGGGGGATATATCTTTTGGGCAGTTTTTACAAAGATCACAAACTAGAGGTGATGTAATAGTAAAAATGGTATCTTGGAGGAGGTTGCATTACAATTTCAGCAAAGATTGTAGTATAGAATGAGTTTTGATAAAGTTCTAGCAATCAGAAATGATATACAGATTATGCTGAGGATAATTTTCTTTCAGCATATATATTTAACATATTATTTGAGGTGGTATTGCTTAAAGAAAGAATTTGCTGTTGTAGCAATATACAAACTTTAAATGAAAATTTTTGAATCAGATTAAGTTCAAATCACCTGTATAAATGGGATGGCAAATTGTATGAAACATTTTTTGGAAAAAACTTATAAACAAATATTACCATATACCAATCCTCTAGGTATGCTTTATAATTGCATTTTTTTTATTCTTTATGTGAATTTCCTTTTATAATAATAAAACAAATAAATAAATCCTCCATTCTTTAGTCACTTTTACAATGCTATATTTTATGTTTACTTCACCAATCTTAGTTTCAACTGATGTAGCAATCTTCTTCACAATAAAATATATGGGTATGAATAAATAAATGTAATTATTTGAATAATATAACTAATTATACATTGAATCTTTTTTATATAAACACATACATTCAATTATCTATATTAACATTTTATACCATACCCATGTTAAAAGTAATAAATCTTTACCAATTTAAAAATTTTAATTTTTCACATACTAATTAATATTATAACGATAATATTCCTAAATAAAATAAATTGTCATTTGCCTAAAGGTTTATGATGATAATACATTAGATGTATGATAATATGTTGGACTATTTCCATCATCCATTACTAAATGTTGAATGTATAGACAATTTTAAATTTTCCAAATACAAACAACTTGTTGATAATAACACATAGACAACACAGGTTAATAATTAGTAACAAGTCGTTTGTTTGGAAAGTTTAAAATTTTCTATATATTCAACATTTACTGACTGATGATGGAAATAGTCCAAAATATTATCACATAAAATGAACTATCATCTCTTTGTAGAATGTATTAAAATGTGCTTACAAGCATATTAAACAAAAATATCTCAAAGTTTCGTCTTAAAAAGGGATAGTTGTAAATATTAAACACTAGTAATAAAATTATTATTATTTTCCATTTTACGTAGATACTGAAATACAATGCTTTATAACAATTTATACTTTTAAAAATAAAATTAATTGTAAATCAGTTATTTAGATTTCTGTTAAGAAATATGACAAACAAATAGTGGATAACAATGTGTTAATATTACTCAGCTTCTAGAGAAATAAAAGTTAAAATGAACCAGATTAGTTCATATTAAATCACGTGGCAAAAGTCCTTGTACTGAATGGTTAGCGTTTTTCAATCGCCTGTGTATTTGCTAGAGGCCACTCGGGTAATTGTTTATCAAATTAATTTATACTTTTGTTTGTTTATAATATTAATATTGTAAAGAAAAAGTGTGTATAAGTCATCTGCACTCCTTTTGGCGAATTCATTTCGTAATTTATCAACAGCTTTAAAATATCCGCCTGTTTTTTAAATTGTGAAATGATTAACTATTGGTTTAAATTATAAAATGTTTTCGTTCATTTTTTCTTTTAATATCATTATTTATTTTTATTAAGCCTTAAGCTATTTTACTGCATTGTTCTTTTAATTTCTAATCAATTACTCAGTAATATTAAGCAAAGCTAATAATAGCCAATGATGTGATTTTTCTGTTTTCAAGGAAAATGAAAGCCAAGATGGCTGAAGGCAGTGAGTATTTTAGTATTGGAAGTATTGTAGCTTGCAAAACTTGTCATGGCCAGAAGATAGAAGGAGAAGTGATGGCGTTTGATCCACAAACGAAAATGTTGATTTTGAGTATCCTTTGATTTTTTAAAGCGTTAATAGTCTTTGCATAATTTTGGGTTTTAAAATTCATTATCAGCCTGTTGTGATAACATGTGCGCATGGCATCTGTAAACCATTATGAAATCTTGACTGCATTGCCAGTGTCATATTTTATTATTATTGTAATTATTATAGTATATTAAAAAAAGTAAATTATTTATGCAAATGGATATTGGGTTTAATGTTTCGAACAAGTATAGCACAAATAAAAAGGCTTGACAATTTCGATTAACAATATTTTCCCCCCATTCGAACTAAATATCTAATTTGGGTAAGAATTAAAATATTAAATCAGATTACCGCTTCACAATAAAAACTAATATGTATTTAGTTAATTTACTACCTGCAAGTATTTTACTGTCCGTCAATATACAAATTCAAAATAAAACAGCGGAATATTCGCGTTATAACTAATACTGACTAAGTATTAAATGCTAATGTACGAAAATTATTATTTTTATATATCTTAGAATAATGTACTCAAGGATTATTCTTATAAAAATTACAACTTTCATTTTTATATTTATAAAATTTATTCACCGAAATATCGAGATTTCTATTAAGTATACATTTTTCAACGATTGTATAATTTTTTGTTGAATGATCAAATAAAAAAAATATAACTATCCGTATAACAAACAACATAAGCAATCTAAAATCAATTTTGTGATAATCAAAAAAAAAAAAAGAAAATCCCTCAAAAAGAAATTGTTTGGAAACTATAGTTTAACTGCTTTATAGAATGTAATTATGGAAAATGGCAAAAAATGATTTACAGAGATTAGTATGACATAAAAATGGATTTTATAAATGAAATTATAGAATATCATAATCATGAAATGAAAAGCTGATATAAAAAAATAATAAGATGGAAAAGTAATGATTAACATTAACAATCATTTCTGGGAAAGAAAATGTTACATTGGCGAATACTTTGCAGGAGAGGAAAAAAAAGAATGATCAACAACAGAATAATGGATAAGAAAATTTGTTAAAATATACAGGTAAAAGAGAAAATAAGACATGTTGAATTTAGAAAAAAATTGAAAATGAAAACAACATGGTACTTATATGTATGTATTAAATATAAAGTTGTTTTTCAGATAATGATGCTTTTATCATTAATGACTTGTAAAATGCATTTGAAAGAATCTTCTGAGTTTCTATATAATACAAAATTAATTGATTTTTGATCAATAAATTACTTGATTTATGCATTAAGTACATTTTTTTTGTTTGGTTTAAAAGCAAGAAAAGGGTATGAGATAGAAACATTTTGTTATTCTGCAAATGCTGTAGTATAAGAAAAATTAAGAGGTGGGGAGTATACCTAATAGAATCAGATAAGTTGTTTTCATGTTAGTTTTACATATTGAAGTAATTCACAGATATATATTTTATATAACATTGTTATGGAGTACAATTTGAATATATTATATTTGATTAATTTTATTTATACTAATAAGATGCTTTAATATAGCTTTCTTGTGAGCTTTTTGTCTTAAAACATTTTAGGATCATTTGTTTAGAAATTAATTGATATTTAAATGCCAGATGACAAAACAATTCCATTTAACTGTTCAATCTGAAGTTTTATTTTTGTTTAATTGAAAATTGATTCAGGAAATTTATTGTTATTGAGCAGTTATTCTTCTGAATGAACTGCTCAGATCTTTTAAAAATAGGCAATTATTAAGATAATTGAAGATCAACATTAGCATGTATTGGTCTTATGATAAGATTGATTGTTAATTTCAGTTAAATAAAATATGCAATAGCTCTTTGTCTCTCAATGAATTTCACAATTTCTGACTCTGTGTAAATCCAGTAAGAAAAATTGTAATTAAGATAATGTATGATGCATATGAATTTGTTTTCACTGAAGGACAAATATTAACTAAGTAATTAGTTATTGTAAAACCAAATAAATATAAACATGTAAGTATACAATATTGCCTGAAGTAGTTTACCTTCTGAAAGTATATTAAATATTAAGTTTAATAAAAAATAATAAATTTCTTAAAACATATTAAATAAGTTGTAACTATTATTATTACAGCAGTTTATCTTTTACAAAAAAAAATGGAAAAAGTTGCTGGGATTAGAACTTATTATTTTAGCATCATAAAATGCATAGAAGTTTATTTGATAATAAATTTATAAAGAAAACTTCTGTATATTAAGAATGTTTAAGAAAGGGGAGAAAAGTTGTAACTATTCTATCATCTAAAATAAAATCGCATATACAATTATTATCTGTATTTTTTTTTAAAATTATATTTTTATATTTATAAAAATCTTTCATCATGTTATCATTATCAAAGGTAGTTCCATATATCAAATGAGATTTCCTTCTCCCAAGCTTTTCTGTTTTTGTATCTCTAGTATTTGATGCTATTTTTTCTCCTTAAGGAAAACTGCTATTTTTTTTTTTTTTTCCTCCTATTCTGTATAGTCTCTTAAAATATCTTTTATAATGCTTTTGTTTCCAGTCTTATACTCTCATTTTCTCTGATGGTCAATATGCTCTGTATGAAGTTTGTTCTAAATAAAACTATTGAAAAATTTATTTTAGGCTTAATCTCAGTGGACCATAGAATGACTGTCTATTCTAATTAAAAATATGTCACTGAAGTTTATTATTGTTACTTTTCTCATCTGTTAACAAAATTTTCAAATATTTAAAAATGTTATTGCACTAAAACTTCCTTCCTAGCATTTTCATTTTTTTTTCATTAAGACAAAGATAACCATGGGTTTAACACTCATTAATGTGTAGACATTTATTGAATTTAACATAAGACCTTCACTTTCTACTAAGTATATAGCTAGATGTCCATTTACTGACTTACTATTGGATAGTTATCCGGTTGGCTATGGGCCATCTATCTGTAATAAAAATCTTAATCTCGTTTAAATTTGAAAAAAATTGATGGTACATCAGTCCAGATGTGAATGCTACATCATGAGCTTAGAAGACAAATATGCCAATCATTATAACATGAGTCATTCTTTAAATTACTTTAGTTTTATTTGTATTTATTTTACCTCAAAATTTTCTACAAGTTCAGTCAATGCTAAATAATATTTTGTGAAGTTCATCATCGTTATATAACAATATTCCCATGTTAGCAAATCTCATATAATAAACCATATTATATTGATGTGTTCCTTTTATAGTTATCTAAACAAATCTATTTAACAACTTATTTAAATATATATTGAATAAAACAGAAGTTTGATAATATTTCTGCTTTGAATTTTTTTCCACAATTTTTTTTGTAAAAAAACTATTTTTTGATTTACATTAAAATTTTCTTAATATTGTCCTTTCTTTAATTTATATATCTTTTTTTTCCTCCAGAATATCCAGTAAAAGTAATCCAATTCCTTTTTTAAAATTCCATCTTTTTCCTCCCTCTCTACTGCTTATAAAACTATTTAAAAAAGTCACACATAATACTTATATATTGTTTTGCTTAGCATTTCACTTTTTAGGAATGCCTCATAAGTTCTCACTCTGGGAAGATCTTTAAAGCTAAATGTTTAAAATATGTAGCATATTAATGGTGTTTATTATTTTAGTTTTTTTTATAATTTTTTTTTTTTAATTTATTATAAAATTTGATTACTCTTATTGAACAAACAACAACACAGCATTACATTGATATATTTACTATTAGTAGTAATTTTGTTCATAGTGAAAATAAAGTTATTATATTTTTATAATTAAATCTATTTAATAAAATGAGTGTGCTAATAGCTCTAAATAAGCTTTTCCGATAAATGCCACAAGAGAAAGCATTTAAAATTTCTATCTAGATTTATCTCTATCTCCAAACCGGTTTTGAGCTAATGACTCTCGTCAGTGAGGCGCTAGGATATTCAGATACTAGATCTAAAATACCATCTAATACTTAACTATTAAGTAGAAAATCTAAGAAATTTCAGACTTCTATATATCTTCAAATCCAGCTATCTAACTTAAATAGCTATATGGATCTAAATAAATTTCAGCTACACCATATATTAATAGCCCTAGCAGTATAACATCGCCAAAGCCTCAAAAGCAAAACTATAACAGTAAGAAAATCAAATCATACATCATGTGACTTAAAATTAATAAGCTTGTATTACAAATCTAATATAATGAACGTGCTAATAGCTCTAAACAAGGTTTTTTGATAAATGCTGCAAGAGAAAGCATTTAAAATCTCTATCTAGAATTATCCCTATTCCCAAAGTGGTTTCAAGCTAATGGCTCTCATTAATGAGGCACTAGGATATTCAGACACTAGATCTAAAATACCAACTCAAGCCCAGCACTTACCTAATATTTAACTATAAAGTAGAAAATCTGAAATTTTCGGACACTTATATGTCTTCATATCCAGCTATCTAACTTAAATAGCTATGTGGTCTGAATAATTTTCAGCTACATCATATATTAATAGCCCTTAGTAATATAACATCACTAAAGTCTCAAAAAAAAAAAAGGGCTGTTAATATATGGTGTAGCTGAAAATTATTCAGACTCATATAGCTATTTAAATTAAATACCTAGATTTGAAGACATATAGGTATCTGAAAATTTCAGATTTTCTACTTAATAGTTAAGTATTAGATAAATGCTGGGCTTGAGTTGGTATTTTAGATCTAATGTCTGAATATCCTAATGCCTCACTGACAAAAGCCATTAGCTTGAAACCGGTTTAGAGATAGGGTTAATTCTAGATAGAGATTTTAAATGCTTTCTCTTACAGCATTTATTGGAAAAGCTTGTTTAGAGCTCTTAGCATGCTCATTATATTAGATTTGTAATATAAGCTTATTAAGTTAAGTCATGTGATATATGACTTTACCAAAAAGAATGAAGAAAACATTTTTTAGTACTATTTGTAATTAACATATTGAAATTCTAAAATTTAAAATCCCAAGTATTCTATTACTGCAGTATTACCAAAAAAAAATTTAAATTCATGATAATAATGTTTGAGATTTTTTTCTGATCCATTATAGCATCAATTTTTATAAAATAATCACTGTATTTAAATAAATATACAATAAGGGATAAAAATATGCATACAAAGGTTGACTTTGTATCTGATTTATTACTAAGACTAAATGTGTTTACAAAATTCATAAATATTCATTAAACAAGAAAAAAAGTTGTGGTTTTTTATGCAGTAATTGATTTTTTTTTTGCATGAATACATCATTGAATTTTCAATAGGACATCATACAAAATGGAAATAAGGTTTAGGGTAAAATCATCTAGTTTTACCAATTTTAGCAACAAATGATTTAGCATAGTCAGGCAATGGTGAGTAAATAACTAAAGATTCATAGATTAATTTATGAAAATAAAATAAAAAATTAAAAAATCTCATTTTGGTCAAATGAAGAGGAATTCTTATTATTAGTTCATAATTTTATTGTTTGAATAACACATAATCCTCCTTAAGTAACTTGCCATACAATTATTTACTAATTTTACCAACCAACTATTTTACAATGTTGGACAACTTTACCATTTACTGAAAAGAATATTTAATGATGAATTTTTTCTATTAAAATTGTATTATATGTTTTGTATTATGTAAACTATTAATTAAATCTGCAATTACATTTGTATAATGTCAAATTTATATGCTCCTTATCTTAACAATCAGAAACTCCAGCATCTAGTGCTAAAGCAAATCTTAATGATGTACGCATAGTTAATCTATCTTTAGTCAGTCAAGTTGAAGTCAAATCTGAGCCTACAAGCCCATCACCCACACTCACTGCCCTCAGTTTGCATAAGGTATAATATTTTATTTTTGATTTTTTTTTTTATCACACACACCTAAATGTGTGCTTTACAGAATCATTCACAAATAGTAGAAAAGGTTATGTGATTTGAAAATTCAGATATATATTGTTGTCCATGAATTGTTGGCTTTATGATCACAATAAATAAAAAATCTGTTAGTTTTTATGCAGACTAAAAAATGTCTGCATATTAAAAGAATCTATTGTGTTATATAGTTATGAGAACAATTATAATAATAGATTAATATCTCATAGGATTTATCAAACAGGTAGATCTTGACTCCATGATGAATCACTAAGAAACAAAACTAGAAATGGATAGCACATTCTATTATTAAATTAACTTATTGATAAACTAAACTTTGGGAATGTTCAATACTATAAAGAAGTTGAGCATAGATTGAATGATCTACTGAAATGCAGAAAGCAAGCAGAAAAGTAGCCCTTTATTTGCCTTGAAATTTTATAAAAATAGAAAATAAAACAGTTTAATAATGAGCTTTATAACAAATTTTAGATGTTTCAATTAAGGAAAAAGTTAGCATGACTTTTCATGTCACCTTGAAATCACTGTTTTTTTAAATTGCTCCTAAAATATAATGGACTTACGGAAAACAGATAAAAAATGGAAATGCTGAAAAAAAGATTTGGAATTAAAATAATAATTGAATATTTACCTAAAATTTTAGAATCAAGCTTTTAATACTAAGGAGAATTTTTCAGCACTTGACAGTCAGTTATAAATACAGATAAGAAAAGGGCAGTATAAACTTTCACCAACAAAAACTTTGGAATTTTCAAGAATTTCTTTTGATGATGAAATAGTTAATGGTAAATTAATAATGGTACCAGATGCATTGACCTATTTGCTGCATTCAAATAATGATAAAATGTGTCTAATATTGACTGGACTGCATATGCTTTTAAATAAAATAAAAAAATGGAAGATTGGATTGTAATAATTGTCTTAATAAAACAAGTAGTTGAAAGATTTGGATTTACTATCTGAAATTATAGGTCAAAAGTGATTTAGTTCTATAAATAAAAAGAAATTATTCAAAATTTAATAAACTTTAGACAATTCAGGAGATTCAAATTCAATGTTAATTTCTTTTTCAGGAATTGATTCAAATGTGAATGATATCCTGTTGAAGATGATGTTTTAAATAGAGATCTCAGCATAATAGGGATGCAATGTAGAAAAACTTAGGATATTTATTTATCTTATAGAAGGATTATATGACTCAAAAGAAAATTAGAAAAGCATAAATCACTAAAAAAATTTGGTAGAAATGAGTGAATGAAGATGATTAATATGATAATATCTTGACATAAAAAAGAAAAAAAACTAAATTTGAGAGAGCTTGCAAAAAAAATTGAGAAGTGTATTAAAATTTATCAACTAACAAAAGAAAAATACAAATAAAAGTACATAAAGAAATCACATATGTTAATTCAAAACATAGAGCAATTTATTTACTTACAATTAAAGATAAAATTATGAATTTATTGAAAACTAATAGAAAAAAAGGATAGAAAAACAAATTTTTGTAAAGTTCAGAAAGAAGAGAATTTGCTTTTTGTATAATAAATTATTTAATGAAGTAAATAATGAATATAAATTTTTATTGGTTTTAGATTGCATTTAATCATACTATAATATCTTAAAGCATTAATAGAGCATATATTGAGATTATTAAGAAAATATATAAGACTGTCAATAAAACTATATCTTATTATAGCCAAATTAGAAATGAAAAAGTAAATGCATGAAAAAAGTATAGTTTCTACAAAATAGTGTTGTTATTACTTAGGAAGTTTTTAAGAATTAGATAGTGCAAATCAGTTGTAAAAATGAATAGAAATTATCTAAATTAGTGGTGGTTTTAAAAATGAGAAGATTAATTAATTCAAAAATGTTGGCGTAAACATTCAGCAGAAGAATAATTTTAATTTTTAATAAAGATTGGAATGGTAATAGATTACAATAATTGATAAAAATATCTTCCTCAAAGCAATAATAGAATTTGAAAGCAAATGGAAAGAATTAATTTCAAACCAATTTGTTTCAACAAGGCAAAGTTTTTTCTCTACATTACACGTCAAAAAAATGAAAATTATGCAGTAATATATGACCCTATAGTTTCAGTACATTATGCTATTAATACCATTACTTTGTTTCAGTATTACAAGTAGAGTTTATTTATAGAATATATTTCTTGAAGACAGTCAAAATGCAGGGGAAAAACTTTAAATAGTCAGAAAATATTTAACAGGTAATAGAGAAAGAATTGTTTACATTCATATGAAGTTCAATTTGTATTAAAAGGTATCATGTTTATGCCAAAATTCATGCAAACTTATTCAAAATCAAAATTGATATATAATTTAAATTCAAATTGGTTTCCAATAAAAAAATGGATATGTTTTATAGTTTAAATTTTGATTAATTTTTTTGCATTTTGAACAATATTAAGTAATGAGAAAATTGTTTATCTTTATGCTTGCATACTCATATGTTTCATTATTAATAAACTTATCACAGTCACAGGTAGCAGTCCATGAGAAAGATAATAAAGAATAGTGCAGAGTCATCAATCTAAGATTGACCATGATGAAATAAACAATTAGATGAATTTATTAGTGGTGAAAATATAGAGACCAAAATGAATTAAATATATTTTAAATAATGAATCTCAGAAGGCATTGCAAATGATGAAATTAAATTAATTAATTTTTTGTCGAATTGTTCTCTATTAATAAAGATAATAATTACATTGGGTGATTCATCTGATGAAATAGTCTTTTGAATATGACTGATTCATCTGATGAAATAGTCTTTTGAATATGACTGATCAGAACATTTCTATTTGAAAAGTCAATCAAAAGTTGAGTAGAGAAAAAAATCCTGGGCTTATAAAATTAAAAGAACAAATGAAAAACAACAGCAACTAGAAATAAATGCTTAATATGAAGAAATTGATATTTTTATTTTTAAACATTAAATGTTTTAATTCATAATAAACTTGCATAAATTAATCAGATTTTATATAAAGCATTTATTTGATGAGTTAGCATTACCTAAAGTTAAATTTAGTAAAAATTGCATTTTTAATACATTATCATCTTACTGAAAAATAGATTCTATATCTAAATATGAGAACCCTAGCCAGGTGGCACCAAATTATTAATAGCTAATAAATCAACTTCTGGAAAGTGGAAGGACAATACATATTAAAGTTGACTGGGAAAATGTCACAAAAACAAAAGAAATGTCATCATGAACAAGAAGAATGTCAACTTTGGAAAATACATTTTGGTATAAAATGTGATTACATATAATATTGTTTTAGATTTAAAAAATATATATATAAAATTTAACGAAATTGTTTATTCACACAAATGCACTAAAAAGTAAATTTTTCTTTAATTTTTACATTATTCTTGATGTGATCAAAATTAAAAAAAGACATTCATATTTAGGAATATTCTTAGATTGTTTCTTAACATGAGTGCTGGAAATTTTTATTTTGCTTACATAATATCAAGAATTACTGTAAAAATTGGAAAAAAAATTTTTTTTTTTTTTACTTTTATAACCTTTTAATATTTATTGACAAAATTGCATTTTAACTGTATTTATTTAATAAACAAACATAAACAAGTTTGTTCACTTAAGTAAAATTAATAAAAATTACTTTAAAGGATCAAAAATCCTTCTATAATTCATAAACTTAAGATAGTTTCTATTTTGTTTCCATCTTAGCCAGCAATTTTCCAAGTAATATTATGCCATATTTAATGATTGGGGGGGGGGGGATGTCAAAAAATGTTAGAATTTTATAAATAATGTAGAACATATAATTTTTTTTTTTGGCAAAAGTAATTTTTGGAATTGTGTAAATGGAAACAACCATAACATGAATTAGCTTTGAAGATCATTGTATTTATTTTTTTTCTTCAAGATTTATTTTTGGTTATTTTTTGGTAATAGTATGAATACTGAACCCTACCGTTTAATGGCGCTCTTTTCGCCCAATGCACATCAATATACCAATTCAAGGGCCATCGTTTTTTTCTCTTTACAGAATACTATGATAAAAAAAAAAATTATTTTTTTTTTTACTTTCTATACATAAAACTCTTATGTTTTTTTTTTTTTTGCGTTTTTAATAAACAAACGCTTTGTTTTTATATGGTGTAGGGGGGCGGGTGCTTTTAAATTATGGCCTTTTTTTTGATTTTGAGCTTTTTTTTTTTTTTTGTTGATTTTGAATTATCGGTTTCCTTACGTAATATTACAATAAAAAAATTTTTTTTACCCCTTTCTATACATAAAACTCTTACGTTTTTTTTTTCCTTTTTAATAAACAAACACTTTGTTTTTAGATAGTAAAGGGGGTTGGTTTGCTTTTCAGTTATCGCCTTTTTTGGATTTTCAGCTTTTTTTAAAAATTAAAGCCTTAATTGAACAATTCAGTTTTAATTAATAAACCAACAATATGGTTTTTAGAGGGTGAAGGGGGGTTGGTTTGAATTTTAATTCTCGTCTTTTAGTATCTTTTGCCAATGTATTGAAAACTTCGCATATTAATTTTAAATCTGTTCGAATATAGAATACATATAAAGTGAGAGATTAACAAAATATACAAATTATTGGAGGGGGTTGGTTTGCTTTTAAATTATCGACTTTTTATTGATTTTGAGCTTTTTTTTTTGGAAAGCCTTATTAATCAATTCATTTTTAATAAACCAACAGTTGGTTTTTAGAGGGTGGAGGGGGTTTGGTTTGATTTTTAATTATCGTCTTTTATTTTTTTATTATGAGGTGTTTTTTTTAAAAAAAATATGTATATATTTATGCTACCGCAACCTTTATATGATAGCAAAAAGTTCTTCCTTTATTTTTGGGCTTTTTTCAAAAAGCTTTAATTAAACAGTTCGTTTTTTAAAAACTTTTTTTTTTTTTTTTTTTAGGGGGGGCAGGGAATTACGGTTTGTTTGACTCCAATAGGAGATGAGCCTCAAAGCTGTAAGTAATAGGATTTTGGAGCCGTCCAACCAACTTCCCTTATGCAGAACCCAGCTACGCTTGCAGGAGTGGCAACGGAATTCCCTAGATCCTGTAGTTGACTAAAACCATGCTCCTCGCCCTGCAAACGCATAGCTTCACATCTGGCAGGACATGTTCTCTTTTTGGAAAAACACAACAGCATCAACTTATGTGGCCGGCACTTCCTCCCCCCCCAACCAATTTTGAACACTTGCCGGCAAAATTTTACTGTTCTCGTATGGATTCGCGCATAAACTTACATTTGCCCGTGAACTCTGCAGAACTCTGCTGAAAACCCTAATCTTTTCAGGTTGTGTGCAGTTGAAAATCATAGAGAAGCGTGCGTGACTGCCTGACAATTCTTAATATGTAATACTAAATCCACTACGCTTTCTCAAAATTTGTCCACAATGAATTTTTTGATAGTTTCGCATCAAATCAGACCGTAGCGGGAGTTGAATTGCGCTTATTTGAGGAATACTGTCACAAGTCAATGGGAGTAGTATTTCGTTACGTAATCATAAGATAAATCGCCCTCTAGGCGGCCTGTTATGGCTTTAAACAACACTTGTAATGTTAGCCGTAAGTTAGGCCATTAAAACAGTATATTGATGTGCGTTGTGTGAAAAACAATGCCATCAAGCGGTAGGGTTCAATATTCATACTATTACCTTATTTTGGCAGAAAAAAAAAAGAATATTTATAAAAATGCAACAGCAACAATTAGATTACATAATGATACTGGAAAAATCAACATTGAGAAAGATGTAAGACAAGGTGACTCCATATCTCCAAAACTCTTTACAGCAGTTCTGCAAGAAGTATTTTGTGGATTAAAATGGGAAACTAAAGGAGTGAAAGTAAATGGAGAGTATTTAAGTCATTTAGATTTCGCAGATGATGTAGTTGTTTTTGCAAATAATGCTTCAGAGCTGCAGGAAATGTTGCAGGAGTTAGCAGTTGAAAGTAGAAAAGTAGGACTAAAGATAAATGTTAAAAAGACTAAAGTAATGTTTAATCGATTTGCTCAAAATATGAAAATAAAGATTGATTATGAAGAATTAGAAGAAGTTAACAGTTACAAATACCTTGGTCAGATTATTAATACAGATGGAAACATAATGGAGGAAATTAATCATAGAATTAAACTTGATTGGAGTGCTTTTGGTAGAAATAACTTGATACTAAAAGGAAATATGCCTATGTGTTTGAAAAGGATGGTTTTTAACAAATGTGTTTTACCAGTTCTTACTTATGGATCTGAGTCTTGGACACTTAATAGAAGAGCAATACAGAGACTTCAGACCACTCAAAGGAGTATGGAGAGATGTATGTTGGGAGTAACAAGAAGAGATCGAAAACGCATTGTATGGGTAAGACAACAAACAGGTGTTACTGATCTTATTGAAAAAATTAAAAGATTGAAATGGAGTTGGGCTGGACATATTGCTAGAAGAGATGATAATAGATGGACAATTGAAATTTTAAACTGGATTCCAAGAGATTGTAAAAGACCCAGAAAAAGACCACATGTGAGATGGATGGATGAAATAAGAAAATGTGCAGGGGTGTTGTGGAGAAGGGAAGCTAAAGATCGGAGAAGATGGATTAAACTTGGAGAGACCTTCATCCTGCAGTGGATTGATAATGGTTGATGATGATGATGATGACCTTATTTTGATTAGAAAATTATGACTTTGCTGTGTACATTAATGAATAGTATTCTGGTTTAATGATTTTTTCCCCCCTTCAATTTATTAATTTTTTTCTGTAATAGTACTGCTATACTATATGGCAGTTTTGTAAAGAATAGTAAATTTCATATGAAATCATAAATTTAATTTTTTTGCTACTCTTTTTGTTGCTAAAATTATTTATAAACTAAAAAAATGTAGTCATCAGAAATACATATGTATGAAGAGTTGGGTGAAAATTAAATTTCATAGAAAGAAAGACAGAAAAAAAAAAAAGTTAAATAAAAACATATTAACGAAAAATTCTCTTTATATTGAGAATAATTATTTTTTTTCATAATTGTCCACATGATAACCTAGTTGTTAAATAGGATTAACTTGGTTAAATTTATTAAAAGCTTTATGTATGTGAAATAATTATAAGATAAAAATTTGAGTCATTTTAATAATAATAATAATATGAAGATTTAACTTTATTAACTATAGCTCATTTTTTATAAATTTTATTTTTGAAAAACATAACAATGAAAACAAAAAAGAATTAGGATCTAGAATATAAATAAAATATTTTTCATTAAATAAAGAAGTAATCAAGATCTTTATCTCTGAAGAGATTGTTATTTTTCAATTGATATATAAATGGAATAATTTTTTTTTTAAGAACAGTAATAGAACAAGTGTAGGATTGAGTATTGAAGATTAAAGTGGAAGTCAAGAAATGGAAAGTTGAGCAATGTTAGCTCAGAGAGAACATGAAAACAGCTCAAAAGAACTGTATGAAGAGGTATGCAGAAGAGTAAAAATTAAAGATTGAAAAATGGAAGGTGTAAGAAGAAAGCAAGTCTTTAAAAACATGAGTCATTCCAAGCAAATGACAATTGATTCCTTAAGATAAAGTTATTTAAGATTGATGCAGGGGATTCCTATCGAACACCCTAGTGGTTTAAACTTTAAAGAATTATGTTTTATTAAATAGAATGGAGAAGCATCACAAAACGGCATTGCTATGTGCTCATTCCTATCAGAAAATCGCTGATGGAAATCGTCCCACAAACCAGAAAGTTTCCAAAAATATAAAGATATTGTATTGCATGAATTTTGCATCGAAGAGCATCCAGATGGTATAAAGTATTAAGTGTCATGAAAGATAATGAGCAGGTACGGAAGAGTCTATTGCTTTTTCGACAATTGCTAATTTCAGGAAGAAAGTCTGCTGCATGGGTTGGATCCAACAAAATGGTTAACTTTTAAAGTGTTTAATATTTTTTTCAAATATATGATTGAAATTATGCATTTTTATATATTTTGTATTTTTTTATATGTCAAAGAAGGGGGGGGGGGAATTTTTTTTTGAACAATGTTATAAATATATATAAATTTTTTAAAAAAGTACTTATATTTGCTTTTTCAAACATGTATATATACAAAAAAGATTATTTCTTTATTATTTATTGAAATGCATTATTATATAAATCAAGTCTTGAATCATTTGTATACACATTACAATTTTTAAAATATTATATAACAAATATAAGAACTAAACATCTGAATTCTAATATTTTCCGATAACTTAGATATCATGTGTCTTTGAAAATCTACAATAGAAAATGTCTATTTTGTTTTTCAAAATCTACAATATAAAATGAAACTTATTGAAAATTTTTTCTTTTTTTAAATAATTGTAACTATTATATAACTTACTTTTTATGATAAATAAAAAAATGCTGATAAAAAGTGGATAAAACTATGTTTCCATATGTTCTCTTCCAATGTATAAATGGAAGGGCAGAGAAGACCCAGGAAAAATTATGTGATGTGCTATGGCTTCTCCTTTATTGAAGTCATGAATCTCTCAGTTACTATGCCCAGAGAAACCTGTTAGCCACCTTACCATCTCTTTCCATTCCCCACCCAATTTTTTTCATATTCTTCTCTATGCTGCTCTATCCCATTCTGTATCATCACTTTGTTTATATTTATTCTTCCACAACTTCATTATTTGTACCCTTTCTGCTTGTAAGCATTTACATTTAATCAGCAGATGCCTAATATTTTATATGCCTTCCTTATATAATTTGCAGACTAATCACTCCCACTTATTCATTTATGTGTATATTTCCTTGTTGCTAATGATTCTGTTCAAGCCTTAAACTGTCCTTGATATTATTGTAAATTAATTCATATCGAATGTTCTGTTTACTTTGGTCTATATTTGAACCCTTTTTACTCTCTATAATATTTCTCCAAGTCCCTATTTTTTATTAATGCATCTATTCTTCTATTCCATTCCTTGCCACTATAACACCCAATAATTATCCTAACGCAATCATCCCATCTTTTGTACAAATATATTGTCATAAGAGTCTTGATTCAAATCTTCTGCATATTGTATTACCTTTCTCATCCATCTTGTTGCCTAATTAAGTACTATTTTAGCTATTTTCTTAGTATCCATAAATTGTAATCTACTGAACATTTTCATTTTTTTTTTTTTTGCATCTCATAAAAACTTGACCATCACATTTCTCCTTGAATTGCTTCCTTTGCCGTCCACAAATATGCATCTAATGCATATCTTTCTATTACTCTTTGTACTTTTTTCTAATTAACCTATCACCCCTAAAAGTGAGAGATGATAACAAATACTACTTGACTGCATTTGTATATTGATTTCTCTTAGCACTGATATAATCATTGCTCATATCCACATAATAAACTCCACAAACTTTATATGAAATTTTATAAATTAGGCAGTCCAAGGATTGATTGTTATCATCTACATTTACAAATCCATTAAAGACTTGAAAAATTGGCCCCATTGTTTTAGTTTACATTTATATAAATTATAAAATCATTGATTTATATATTTACAATATAGTAAATAAATAAATTAAGGTCATACAAACTAATATCTGAATATTACATGCATATGCTGAAATCAAAGACTGCAAGTTTACATTACTACTGTTGAACATTGTCAATGCAAATATCAAAACATAACACCTTGGATACAAAAGGAGCTAGGTAACACAACTGATGAAAATGACTGATGAGGATTCGGTAAAGGTTAATGTAGTTTTTGAGTTAGGAATGATGTTGCAAAGCAATATAATTTTATTGAATTTATTACACGCTAAGCTCTTGTTAAAAGCTGCCAGTACAGACCTATTTATGTAATCAAGTTTATTAAAAAAAAATGGAAATGGAAAATACTCTTGAGAGAAACTTTCAACAGGTCTTATGCATTGATTCTTCCAAAATCATGACCGACTCAAAATTATATTAACCTACAATGAAAATAATTGTTAAATTGGAAACCTGCAGCTATAAAAGGAAAAGCTAAATGAATGGAAAATGCAATAAAAATAATTGGAAAAAAAAAGAAAACACTAAATAAATGAAAAATGGAATGAAAATATATGTTAAATTGTAAATTTGGAGCTACGAAAGGGGAAAAAAGAAAACCTAAAATGAAAATAATTGTTAAATCGGAAATCTGGAGCTACAAAGAAAAAAAAAAAAAGATGGATGAAAATAACTATTGTGAAAGACTAAACTATTACCTGCAAGATTTACAAAACGATTCAATTAGGCAACTACAAAAGAATAAACCAATTGATGTGTACACAATTTTCATTTATTAATGTTATTTTATAAAGAATTGAATAATTTAGAATACTGAATAATTTTTTTTATAATTTGTTAAAAATATTTTTTTAAAAACTTGGTTAAAATGGTATGGGGGATAGTCTCATTTTCAAAAGAAAAGAGAGACGAAAGGTCAAATTTATTTATTTTTTTCTTGTTAAATACTAGGATTTGCTTATTATAAGGGAATAAGTTATTTAGATTAAATGTTAATTAATTAAGAAAAATCAGAAGAGAATAATATTTAAATTTATTATATGAAATTTTATGTGTATTGCATAAGATAGGGTGGATCAGTAGGTGTATTAACTTTAGGTTTATTACATCATTTTTTACATTTTTATTTTTGGTTTATTTATTAACTAATACTAAATAATTTATGAAGTTATTTTTTTACAATGTCTTTTGCTTATTATCATTGTGTGTGTAATTGATCCCGGTGTAGAATATTTTCTCTTGTTCACAGTCTCTAGGCTCCTTGCAATCCCAAAAATTGTTTGGATATAATAATATTTGCAATTCATCTGTGTCAGTGTATGTCTGTGGACATCCCGATGGTTCTCTGTAGAATTATTTGAATAGCATTAGTGTCATAAATGTCACTTTTAAAGTCTAGGTACTGTATTTTATTTTATAGATTTGATAATTTGTGTGTTGCTATTCCAATACACTAATGATATCTGATATCCAGGAGCATTGATAATAGTCAGCTTTGTTATATAATGCCAATATGTTTGATGTAGGATTAATTTTATAATTATTTTTAGCATTTATGTATGTGCATGCAACTTAAATATTGATGATTGCTTTTATAACATGCCCAAGTTTGATATTGGCTTATTGATGATTAGCCTAACATTTTATGTTATGTCACTTTAAATCCAGTCACAAGAAACGACTGTTGACTCTATATGAGTATTGTTTATATTATTTATTCCAAATGCTGATTTTTGCTCATTTTTTTATGCTCAGTAAAAACAATAATACTTTTGATGATGATTGGTTTCACCTCATCTGCACTCTACTTTCCATACTATTAACAGTTATAAAAGTTTTTAATATGTTAAAAAAAATAACCTAGATTAATTTTGTAAAAATATAAAAAATTTAAAAGATATATTTTTCTTAGTTTGATGATAATATTTTTCTGCTAGAATAAATAAAACTAGCTGGTAATTAGTGCATCATCATATTGAAAATATTACTACTGCAGTGAGAAATTTTGCATCCTTAGCAATATTTAAAAAATGTTTATTATATCTATATAAATATTTCAAACATTTATTCAGAAAAGGTATTATGGTTTTAAACAATTATTTTCTTATTTGTTTAGCATGCTTTTGACAATTCTTGTCATATTCATAGGCTTTTCATTTGAATAGTCTAATATTTAAATATATTGTGCCTTATGCAAATTTATTCAAATGTTCCATTTTCTTGATAGTGGAACACATGACTTTTTTATTCACTATGTAGAGGCCTTTTGCAATGATCCAGGTTTCTTTAACCTTATGTTTTTGTATCTTCTTTTTCCGACAAACTATTTTAGCAGTCGTCAAGTTAAATGCATGGCCAGATTCACATTCATATTCCAAAAATATCAATCTGTACTCATCATTCTTTTTGCCCTATTATATAAATATCTGTGCTGAGCTATCCTAATAGATATATTCACTCACAATTCTCCAAAAAACTTGCACAAGCAGTTGCTGCATTCAATTTTATAAACTACTTGTTGGGCCAGCTCTAAAGGCAATTTATCCTTAGCATTATTTAATAACTTATTCAAAGAGGGAAAGATTCTTAAATTCATGTTGTATGTGTTGTAGACTAATCCATTTTTTGGAATCTATTTGTTCAGATAGTGGATTATTTATTTTAATATAAAATCCTTCAATAGTTCTGATCAAGACGGAGTGGATGACTAAAGGGAACTTGAAAATCTGGGTTTCAAATCCTCTCTAATTATAATTATATCCTTAGTTTACAAAGTCTTTAATATGCACATCAATATTATTTTTGTGGTTGGCCTCTTGTTACATAATTTATTAGATTTGGATTTTAGAAATTGATGTTATATCAATTTTCTCGTGCCATTTAAAAATAAACATTTAAAAAAGGATCTTTGTATTTAAAACAAAAGTTTGATATTAATATTTTGATATATTTTATATTTATGATCAGTGCACTTGTTTTATATACTATAAAGTATATTATTACTTTATTTTAGCCCATTTTATCAGTTGTTGATATTAGCAAAATTTAAATTATTTTATTTGATAGGGATAAGAGATATTATATATGATTGTATATACATTTGAAATTAAACAATGTTAGCTTTTTAAAAAAAATTTTTTTTTTGAAAATGAGTACAATCTCATTTTAACATAGTCTTGTGTTGTTAGCCGAGAGGTATCGCAGCCGCCATGCAAGCAAGTAGTTGGTTGCAGACGGTTGTGGGTTCGCGTCTCGGCCGATGCTATGACATATGAAAAAAAAAAAAAAACATTTTTAAGAATGATTGAAATTGTAATAATTTATTTATTTTGTAAAAAGAATGTTTCTTTATTTTTTTTCATTCTGTCAGTTATTTTAAAATATACTTTTATTTTTGTCAAAACATGTTATTTTAATTTTTTTTTATGATCTTGTAAGAAAAAGTTAAGTAGTTATTTACAGAATTTGATAATTGCAATTAATAAAAGAATGACTCGGTTTTGTTATTTTTAACAATTGATTCCATAATATTCTGCTTATTGATTTGTTTTTAAGATTGAGCAGAGATAAAAACATTGTCATTTAAAAGAGACACTCATAATACCTATCAAGGAATTTTCCATGATTATTTTTTTGTAAAATTTTTTTTTTAATAGTTTTTACAAAAAAACAAACAAACAAACAATTAAAGCTACAATTTTAGACATACAAGCATGGGTTGACAGCATTAAAATAGAAGTTGAATTTTCTCTTAGATGACATATATGTGCATGCATATTATCTGCCATTTTTCCTCGTTATGTTAAAATTGAAGTAAGGTAATATACTGTATTTATTTGTCTATATATTTATGTGTTAGAGCAGCGATATGTGAAAAAATTCAAAATTGCTAAAATCTTGAATTGCTTAATGTGGAATGATACATCAGGCTAACAGGGTCTCTGGGCCTATGACCTAAACTAAGAACTTCTGACTTTGTTTAATGGGAAAACATTTTATAGCACTTATAATTATTTGCCAGTGAGAGTAATACCAACAATATTGCATGGTTTTCCCATATGTTTAATCGAATGTTTCCAAGAGTAGTTCTTTTCCGTATTTTATTGGAGGCATTTATTATAAACTTGAGTTAACAGTGGACATCAGATGGTATAATAATGCCTTCTAGGTATATGCATGTAGCGTAAATGCATTAGTTTCAGTTTAGTTCTCATTTACAAAAGGCAAAATCTAGAAATAAGTTTGGGGATAGTGATATAGAATTATATCGTCTGGTGTTCATTCATAACTCAATTTTACAGTATATAGCTCTAGAGAAGAGTGAAGAGATTAAATGGATTAGATAATTAAAAGTTATGGCTAGTCTTTTTTTAAAAAAAAAAAAAATCATACCAACAGAAACTAAGAGTTCTGCTTGTAGTAGTTTGATTTTTATAATTAATCGTTTACATCCTTTTTAATCTTACAATTACTCATTCTTGTGGTAACTAATCATAGCTCTAAAAAAAATGTCAATGAATTGTTAATATAGAAAAGTATTTTACTCAAATTAATGGATATGGCAGATGCAGAGCTGTCAGTTCAGTGTATATTTCGCAAAATGCAGTCAGTGGAAATAATGACAAATGTATGATATCTTCATCAAGGAAAATGAATAGAAAACTATCACAATAAGTATTGTTTTTCAGGACTGAGCATTTCAGACATTTGCCACTGTATATTCAAATCCATTAGAATTAAAATAAATTTATTGTAAAAATAGCTATTTAGAGTGTTAGCATAGTAAATAAAGAAGGTAGGGAATTTCATGTGTGGTGGGAAAAAGGAATGAAGAAGGAGTAGCTACACACGGAATAGATAATGCTTTAAGTCAAAGAACCAAGGAGTTTTATAAATAGCAGTCATTATTGTCAACAATTGATCCATTGCAGGATGAAGCTCTCTCCAAGTTTAATCCAGTTTTTCTGATTTCCTGTCTCTCTTCACATCATAACAGTAAATTTCCTTATTTCATTCATCCATTTTACACATGATCTCTTTATAAGCCTTTTACAATCTCTTGGAATCCAGTTTAAGATTTCAACTGTTCATCTATTATTATCTTTTTTACTGTTGTATCCAGCCTAGCTCCACTTCAGTCTGTTAATTCTTTCAATGATGTCAATAATACCTGTGCATCTCTAACCTTAAGTATTGTGTTTTCAACCCTTCTTGTTACTTCTAATATACATCTCTCCATACTTTGTTGAGTGGTCTGAAGTCTTTATATCTGTTAAGTTCTACATCCACAAGCAAGCATTGGTAAAACATGTTTTTAGAACCTTTTCAAACACAGGCATATTTCCTTTTAAGTTGTTTTTACCAAAAACATTCTATCCAAGTTTAATTTTATGATTAATTTAATCTATTATGTTTCCATCTGTATTAATAATTTGACTAAAGTATTTGTAGTTGTTAACCTTTTCTAATTCATTATCAATCTTTATTTTCTTCTTTTGAGAAAACCCATACACATTACTTTAGTCTTTTTAGCATTTATCTTTAATTCTTTTTTATTTTCATTTGATAACTCTTGCAACATTCCCTGAAGTTCTAAAACATTATTTGCAAAAATAATTACATCATCTGCAAAATCTAGAATGACTTAAATAATCTCCATGTATTTTTAATCCCATAGCTTTTCATTTTAATCATCAAAATACTTCTTGCAAAACTGCTATAAAAAGTTTAAGAAATGTGGGATCACTTTGTCATACAATCTTTTTAATATTAATTTTCATAGTATTACTATGTAATCTAGTCATTGCTATTGAATTTTGATAAATATTCTTCAGAATATGACAATATCCTTAGTCTATATCTTGATGATTTAATGTTTTAATTACTGAAGAAAGACTTATAGAATTAAATGCCTTTTTATAGTTCATAAATTCAAAACATAATGATAATTCATTGATTCTTTCTATAACTTCTCTCAATACTTGGATGTATTCCACTATGCTAAAATCCTCCCCTCCTTGTTTTTTTTATTTGATTAAAATTCTAAATTTGCTGTAGATGAGTTGTTTTATCTTAGAAAATTTTTTGTATAGAACTGATTAAAAAACCTGACAGGTCTGTAGTTTCTAATATTTTTTTAATTATCTTTTTTAAATATCAAAATTATTACTGCATTCTTCCAATTATCTGGTATATCTTTATCATTTAGACATTTGGTATATAACTTTGCCAACAATTTTTCTATTTTTTCACGTGCTTTTAAGATATTGATTATAATTCCATCATTGCTGGGAACTTTTTCTTTCTTTTTCATAGATTTAATTGCATATTTCGCTTCTTAATTTAAAATAATGGACAATTTGGAAGATATAGCAATTGAAGAGGATACTTTCATTCTTGTTTTTTATTGCTATGTAATTTCTTCGTAGAACTTTTCCACATATTTCTTGATATCATCTCACTTTTTTGTAGTAGTTATATCTTTTTTTCTTATTGCAGAAATAAGTTTTCTACCAATTCCAAAATGTTATTTTACACTTTTGAGACTTATTCTCTTCAATAGCTTTCATTAGTAATTTATTAACTGTTTTTCATGCCATTTTACAAAACCAGATATTCAATATATTTTCATATTTCTTCATACATTGTATTGTCTCACCAGAAAATTTACTGGTAAATTGTTGCTTTCTTATTATCAGTTATTTTTCTATTCATTTCATTCAAATCTAAACCATCCTGAAAATCTGTTAATATTTTAAAATGATTTGCAAGTTCTAATTTAAATTCTTTTGAATATTTCTTAAAGGTAGGAATATCAACTGTCAATACTGTTTTTCTTAATAATTTTTGTCTCTCTAGTTTACATTAACACATATTTTACATAAAAATTACTTCTGTGTTGCATTTATTAAGAACATTACAATCTTAAAATATATATGTTCTGTTAGTTAAAACGTAATCCAATCCTGCTGTACCTTCATTTGGATGCTTTCATTTCTATTTCCATTTAGCATTTTTCTCAACTAAAGAATTCATAATATAGTTGTTTTATTTCTACAAACTCCAACAGCTGTGCTTTGTCTAATTTCTACCACCATAAGCAAATTTAACTACAGCACTTTTATCTTTCAATCATTTGTTAAAATCTTCCATTACAATTTTAAAAAGGTTGTTTGGTCTGATCAAAAGCCTTGTCTTCATTAGATGGAGAACTTGTTGGGGCATTAAATTGAATATCCAATTTTGCCACTCTGTCTGATACACCATCAATCTCCACAATATTGTTCTTCCACTTCTAATTTATAATGAATCCAACTCCATTCGTACTTCCAATATTAGTGCCTATATAGCAAAATATGTGATCACTTTAGTCTAACTATATCCTATTTAATATTAAGACTATTCTTTCAATTAATGTAATCTTCCTTCATTTGAAAGCGATATGCAATTATAAGTACACCTGTGTCTCGATTTATGTGGTAGATAGGTTCCTCAGAAAACGCGCACAAAAGAAATCGCACAAAAAATAGACTTAACTTACCTTGAAAAATGGGTGATATGTTCCAGTAATTTTCAGAAATCGTATAAAAGCAAAGCAACAAGGAAAAATTACTTTAAAATTCGCATTAAAAAAATAAAGAAATAAAGTATAACTAATAAAAAATTTTAAATATTTGAAAAAAATTAATACAAGACAAACTTTTTTTATTAACTACAGTATTTAATTTTACATTTTGTCATACATATTTTAATCATTACCACTAGCATTCGTTTGTGAACTGATATCAGATTCATGATGTGATGTACAACTAGCGCCACTTTCAGTCTTGTGCTGTGTGAATGGTTTTCTGCTTCTATATTAAAAAAATGAGATTGCAATCAAAACAAAAAGAATATACATTATCATTAGAAAGATTATTTTCAGTTTAAAGCATTAATAAAATCTTTGTTATTTATTTTAACAATCTAAAAAATTATTTCTGTATGTTTTAAAAGTTTAAAATTTTTGAATTGTATTATTTACTCATTAGTATAAGTAGGTTATTTACATAGAAACTAAGATTCTTTAGGCCATATTAGCTGCTAATATAACGTTATATTTTTGAAAGAAAAAAAAGTATTTCAAGTCAAAATATGTTATTAATAATTTAAATTTCTTGATATCTAATAAATATAATGAAATATGAAAGATATTAAGAAGAAATATGAATTGCATAACTTCAAAATCGCATTAAAATAATCCGCATAAAATGAGACCCAGATGTATATAAATAAAAAGTCATTATTGGGTCTGCGATGAGGGAATTCTTTGCACTCTCTGCTTTTGGTCACCAACTGCTATATTGACTAGTGGCTTTACAGCCTCTTGAGAATAAGAACCATGATTTAGTTTTGTCTGACATGATTGTAAATATCAATTTTCATACACACATTCATTCTGCCTTCAAGAAAACTCAACTAATATTTTATTTAAGAATTCTCAAGCAATTGAGAAGAAAGACGACATATTTCTTGATCTTAAATCATAGGTAAAAAGCATATATGTTGATAAGCAGTCCATCAGTGTTCATATACTGTATAAATAATCATATATAAAATCTATATTTTCTTTGTTCTCTAATTGGTGAATGAATGTTTTTGTCTGATGATGTCACTACCATTATGTTTATGTGAAGGAAGTAATTCCACCATTAAATAAAAACCAGGGAAAAAAATCAATACAAGAGGTATAGTATATATATTTCATGATAAAGGTTCTCATGTAGCTGCAGAAACAGTTACAAATGACGATTCATAATTCAACATTAAGGCGTTCCATACTTTATAGTCTGTCAATTGATCCCCTAATATAGTTCAGATGAATGACATACTTAGCAATGTTAATGAACTTTTATAAATTAGTAATGTTAATTAAAAAAAAAAAAACATTTACAGTAAATCTTTAAAAAAAAATTGTTAAAGCAACTAATTAAAATATATATATTTATTTTTAAAAAAAATACAAAAATGACTGGCATTTTTGTATTTGGTCCTAGCCAGCTGCAGAAAAGCCAATTTGTAATTTGACATTAAGGTGCTCCGTGCTTTCATGGTCTGTCAATCCCCTAATATAGTTCATATGAATGACATACTTACCAATTAATAAATGGTAACTATTAATTCAGAGGGTGCTCCAATAAATAAATATTTGAAGCTGTAAAGCTATCAAATATAACAGGTATATTTAAAAATGTAAATTTTAATTTAACTTTATTAAAATTTATTTATATAATATTAAAATGTTTTGTTTACTTTACTTTAAATTTTTTTGACGAAGTGATTCTATACTGAGAAGCATACTGAAGATGATAATAAGGTAAAAAAAAAGTTGACGACAATTTTAAAAAAAGGATATAGCAATGAGCTTATCAGGAAAAGAATAAGTTGTTGGGTTGATGTGTAGCTGCTTTTTGGGAAAGCTTAATGGTGATTATTTATCAACAATAAACCTAATGTAAAATTTTTCAATTATTTTCCTCTTTCATAAAAATGCTTCTCAAATTTATAAAAGGCTGAGATAATCCATTGTTCACTGTTAACAAAAATATCCAAAAGTAAGATTAATCTGTTCAAATTTATTTTTATCTTAAAAGAAACTATGCACTCTTGTTAAATAAAAGTATCAATTGTGATGGAATCTGAATTATTTATGAAGAATTGTAAGTGTGGATATATAGAAAAAGAACTAAATATAAATTGAACTTTGGAGAAATTGTAAGGAAAGTGGAAATCAAATTTACTTTGTTGAACTAAATGAAATAAATATGATCAAACTGATTTCATAATCCTACAGACCTTTCTTAGATCAAAACTGGATCGTTCAGTTATATCAATGGCCACTATTAGAATATGTTCTCATATTTAAAGGGCGAAACTGTATATTTGACAGTAATAAAATTTTTACGTTTATCCCAGATCTAATTCTGTAAGCATGGGTAATTATTAAGCACCAGATGGCTGGTTTCTGACTTATTGGCATTTCTCTATTAGGAAACTTTTTGTGTGCTAAATCCATCCATTGATAATATTTCATTGTTTTATTATTCATGTTAATGGTTAGAAACTTTCAAACATCTTACAAAATTTTAATTCCAAGTCAACTTGATTAATTAGCTACCAAAATCTGAAATTGGATCACCAACAATGTGTTACAGAGACTTCAGCTAAGGTGTGAGATTACTGATTGTAAATGCAAATTAAATGTAAGCAAAGTATAAATTTTGTAATGTTTTATTATGTAAGCAAAGTATAAATTTTGTAATGTTTTATTATAGTGTATAGACATGTGTTCTTAATTGAGATATGATAAGTACTATTAGATGTCACTAGTTTAGGAGGATAATTGTGTTGCTATGCTACACTTTCAATTACAAATTGTTTGCAATTAATAAATAATATTGTTATTATAGTAGATTGCGATTAATTATAGTTATTATCACATAGTTTTGTGTTTTTTCTTAATTTTTCATTCTAATTTTTTAGTGCAGAAAATGATTAATGTTACATTTTTATTGAATGATTATTAATTGAAGAAAACTAATAAAAGTTTAGGAATTATTCTAAAAAGTTAAAAAAGGGTGTAATGTATCATTATATAATTTTAAAAATGGCTAACTAAGCAAATTTATTTAATAGATAATACATTTGTATTTTACTATATATATATATATATTGTAACCGGACCACCATAAAACCCTTTTATTACTTCAGTTGTAACAATTTCCTGATGAGCATGTTGCAGGAAGGAACTATCAATTGGCATTACCCAATGCAGATGTTAGCCCCCCCTACAATAATATTTCATGTTCATCAGAGGATGTAACAACATAGAGGCTGGAAGCATCTAGTCATTTATATGTTTGGTTTTCCAAACGGCGCCACTAGAGTTCCATCTCACTACAACCTGACTTACCTAGGTCTAGTTATGCCAGACGTAGCTCATGAGGCATGAGATTCCCATGAACAAATGCAATGACTGATGAGTGATGCAATAAAAATAAAATAGAATTGGACAACTGGATAACTAAGATTAATTTTAAGTAACAATAAATTTATTTAACAAATTAATTTGCAAGTTCTTCTAATAAAGTTCCTTCATATCCATGTGAAGATTCATTGTTTTATTCATTTCTGGTCCATTGGGTTTCTTTGGTATACTTCAGTATGACTTAAAGAATGTAACTTGTTGAGAGTATAATAAAGTCCTTTCATAGTTCTTTTAACAACTTACATCTTTAGTTACATAATTGATTCACAGAGAGGAATGTGTCAAATGGAGATAACAGAGAGTAATGAAGACAACTGATAGCATCTGATGCAGAGTTCCACTTAATTTAACAAATATTTTGTTTGCAGTCCACTGTGTATCTTAGTATACATTCAATAATAGTACAATAGGAATTAGAGAATGCAGGTTCTTTAACAATTTACCTTTGGTGTCTCATTCAGAGTTCCAGTTAACCTTAAGTTATTTTATTTGCAGTCCATTAGTATTTCATTAAATTTATTAAATCCAGTAATGTGGTTTAAATTACTCCCACAAAATCAATATTCAGGTAAGCATTAAGCATTTGTAATTTTACATTAATATGCAGATAATCATTTAGAGTCCATATTATATTTCATTAAATTTATCAAATCCAGTAATGTGGTTTAAATTACTCCCACAAAATCAACATTCAGGTAAGCATTAAGCATTTGTAATTTTACATTAATATGCAGATAAGCATTTAGAGTCCATATAATATTTCATTAAATTTATCAAATCCAGTAATGTGGTTTAAATTACTCCCACAAAATCAATCAATATTCAGGTAAGCATTAAGCATTTTCATTTATACTTTATCACGAATAAGTGATTTTCATAACTTTAGTTTCATTCATAATTTTCCAGTAACAAACGTATTTTCATGCAGCTACATTTATTAATAATTCTTTTTTTTTATATTTATAATAAAGATGTTTGGTTTGTCTTTTAGAACATATATAATTTTAGTTTAAGAAATACGTTTTGTTTATCTTTTAAAAAACACATATAATTTTAGTATAAGAAATACGTTTTGTCTTGTCTTTTAAAAAACATATATCGAATATTTTTATAAAATCATTACCTTCATTTATCCAGCTGTCGCTTCAAAAAGGGGTCATCACATTTCAGCTGAATGGCATTATTTCCTTTCTATGATGTCTATCCAGGCAAATCTAGAAAAATCATGGCTTAGAATGAAGAGGTACAGCTGTTACGTTAGCCCTCCATCGCTATGTTTTCGTTAATAATGTTTTCTTTTTCCATTATTAACAGTGGTTGTAAAAGTTATATTCCACGGTGACGAAAGTCAGAGTTGAGTAACACTTAAATAAGAATTTTAACTTTTTAATTCTTCACTTTTCTTACTATCTTTTTCTCAAAAAAAATCTTCTTTAAACATACACTTTAAAAATCCAATCTAATCTGCCTCAAACAGCCTTTCCCCCCAGCTCATTGGCTATTCTTTTTTAGCAGTAGAAGACCGTTTTTAATTATCTGGCTATGTGTTTTCGAATTCCAATTAATTTAACATTTTTTGCCTAAAGGTATTGGCTTAACACCTAAGTTATTTTGCCTTACAAATTATTTTTCTGCAATACAAAATAAATTATCTTTTTTTTAATGTTTAAATATATTTTTTCTTTATTGATTTCCTTTTTTTTTTGGATTGATGAATTTTAATAAAGAAAGATTTATACTTTCTTTTAATTGCAGATTTAACGTATTTGTTGTGTCTTTTTTTATTTTTAATTTGACCAAATTAACTTTCTTTTTTCATTGCTGTCAATTTTCATGATTCCTTTGTTTCTTTAAATTTTTAGTTTTCCCCAACCATTATTAAGTCTTTTCTTTTCTAATAACAAATCATGCCAGTATTTTTAAATGAGGGGGGGGGGATCTTTTGACTATATATGCATGGAACAGTCTACCTGTTTCATTACCCCCCACCAAATTTTGGAATGAAATCGCCTGGAAATACGATTTTATTCCACATATTATACACATCATCTCTCATTACTGCATCTCTTCTGGTTTTAGGTTTGCTGATGAAATAGGTAAGATGAGCTGGAAAAGTGACTACATGAACTGCAGCCTCCAATGCCAGGATAAGTAGATGGCCAAGCACAAACTACTAGTATGCACTGCCCCATGAGTCACGAGAAAATCTCATTTTTAAGCACTACCTCTCTTGTACCTAGAAGGATCATCCAACTAAGAGTAGGAGCCAGAGAAAAAAAAAACAATTTGGCACTCAGCCAACCCTGCTCAACTTCTGTGAGTCTTATGGGCTATCATTTGGTCTATTCATGAGACCAAGGCCTATACATGAGGCCCATATATACACATTGCTGGACTACTCTCAGAGCACAACATCCAGGTCTGGATAGTGCCGAGCATATACTTCGGAGCATCATAAACCCAATGCATCTAAGCCGCTCTGCTCAATCATCCACTCACCTCAACATGAAAAACACAAGTTCATGCATCACTACATCACACTCACAAACTTTTTCAATCAGCTGTCTCTATTTTATTGTTCTGTATTGTAACTACAGCTTGGTTTAGGAGACTGAGGATCATGATCCATTCTCCTATCGCATCTTTCTTTGTTTTGAGGTGATACACTTCTGTTTTGTTCTATTTTGGGGCATTTTTCATGCCATACGTCATCATGATGGCTTGCATTTCTAGTCACACTTTCTTGCAGGTTATGATCACTATTTGATCTTATAATCCGGGTTTGGTAAGGGCTCTGCGTGTTGCCTGTTGAATATCTTCTTTGCCTTTTCCATGGTGGTGTCTGATTTCTTTGGTGCTGATACCATGGTGGTGGATCATAGTTGCTATATTGCTGAGAAGGTGTTTTCCTTTTGTATCTGATGGCTCCTATTCTAGGTCCATCGTCTCTTCTATAAGGAGGTTTGTTTTGTGGTTGCTTTGCCCCTCCTTTCTTGGCTGCTGATGCACCACAGCTATCGTAGGCTGTTAATAGTTCAGTAACCTGCTCAATAGATCGATGATCAGTCCCAATCAGCATTCTTTCTATGTAACTTGGGAAGCTGTGCCGTATCGATCTAATAATCTGGAGTTCAGAAAGAGGGTCAGATGTCAAGGCTCTCAACCTGGCCACCTGTCTTCTAAAGAAGGGGGTATAAAGCTCTCCAGGTGGAACATTTCTCCTGGCACACCTTATATTTAATCCCCTCCTGATAATCGTCGCTCCAGAAACAGTTCATTAGTGCTTTAAACTCATCATAATTTGTAGGTTGGGTAAACAGCGAATCCCAGCATGCTTGCGCTGCACCTTGGAGATGATTACATGCTATTGCCAGTTTTGCCTCTTCTGTCAATACATTAATACTAAAGTATCTCTACAAACTTTTTACATATTCTGTAGGTGCTTCATTACAGCTCCCTGAAAAAGTTCTGATTTTTAAAAACTGGTTTACAATTCCAGACATTTGGTTGGTTATAGGGACTTCATGACTAACTTGGTAATTCTCTTTCATTTGAGTTTCTTTTGGGACTGTTTCTGCCTTTCCTTGTTTAGGCAATGTATTACTATTTTTTATTTCTATCTCTTTCATCTGGGTGGTCAATATATCCACCTTCTCCTGCATGGATTCTTGCATTCTTATTATTTTCGTATCTATGGCCTCACATATCTGGGTCATTTTAATTTTTTGCTCTATTAATGAGTCTTTTACTTCCTCCATCACTTCCTCCTTAATTTTTAATATTTTGTTAATCATCTTTTTTATTAACTGGTCAAACTTTTCATTTTGGCTTTCAGTTATTTCTCTGATTTGTTCTTTTAATTTTCTTTTGTCTTCTTCTCTCTGTTCATCTCTTTTCTTGTTATCTTTTTCTCTGTGTTCACTATGTTCTTGTTTCTCTTCCTCTCTTTTCTTGTTGTCTTCTCTCTGTTCATCCCTTTTCTTGTTGTCTTCTTCTCTCTGTTCTTTCTGTTCTTTGTTATTTTCTTTTATCATTTCCATTAGCTGGACTAACATGGATGTCTCCCCTGTTTTCTGTGATTGCTTTTGATCGTCCACTTTGTCTTCTTGTTTAGCTTCTTTCTCTGAAAGGTTGTCTATACTTTCTGTATTCATCATCTTTTTTGCTTTTGATCTGGTTATCATCAATTTTTTTTTTTTAATTTTATTTGTACTTTTTATTTCAATTTTGATAAGCTTCCCTCTCCATCCACACCATGACTTAACTCCATCTTCTTTGAAATGCCTGCTTTATTCTCTGTGTCATTCGTTTTTGTGTTGTTTTTCTTTTAAACTTTTATTTTTCCACCCTTCTTGAATAAATCACATCACTGCATCAGATCTGCTTATGCCTATGGGTAGGCTAGCTAGATAAAGCCTCACAGTAGGGTGACAAATGTAACCGGACCACCATACAACCCTTTTATTACTTCAGTTGTAACAATTTCCTGATGAGCATGTTGCAGGAAGGAACTATCAATTGGCATTACCCAATGCAGATGTTAGCCCCCCCTACAACAATATTTCCTGCTCATCAGAGGATGTAGCACCATAGAGGCTGGAAGCATCTAGTCATTTATATGTGTTTGGTTTTCCAAACGGCGCCACTAGAGTTCCATCTCACTACAACCTGACTTACCTAGGTCTAGTTATGCCAGACGTAGCTCATGCAATGACTGATGAGTGATGCAATAAAAACAAAATAGAATTGAACAACTGGATAACTAAGATTAATTTTCAGTAACAATAAATTTATTTAACAAATTAATTTGCAAGTTCTTCTAATAAAGTTCCTTCATATCTATGTGAAGATTCATTGTTTTATTCATTTCTGGTCCATTGGGTTTCTTTGGTTTACTTCAGTATGACTTAAAGAATGTAACTTGTTGAGAGTATAATAAAGTCCTTTCATAGTTCTTTTAACAACTTACATCTTTAGTTACATAATTGATTCACAGAGAGGAATGTGTCAAATGGAGATAACAGAGTAATGAAGACAACTGATAGCATCTGATGCAGAGTTCCACTTAATTTAACAAATATTTTGTTTGCAGTCCACTGTGTATCTTTGTATACATTCAATAATAGTACAATAGGAATTAGAGAATGCAAGTTCTTTAACAATTTACCTTTGGTGTCTCATTCAGAGTTCCAGTTAACCTTAAGTTATTTTATTTGCAGTTCATTAGTATTTCATTAAATTTATTAAATCCAGTAATGTGGTTTAAATTACTCCCACAAAATCAATATTCAGGTAAGCATTAAGCATTTGTAATTTTACATTACTATGCAGATAAGCATTTAGAGTCCATATAATATTTTATTACATTTAACTAATGTGGTTTAAATTACTCCCACAAAATCAACATTCATGTAAGCATTAAACATTTGTAATTTTACATTAATATGCAGATAAGCATTTAGAGTCCATATTATATTTAATTAAATTTATCAAATCCAGTAATGTGGTTTAAATTTCGCCCACAAAATCAACATTCAGGTAAGCATTAAGCATTTGTAATTTTACATTAATATGCAGATAAGCATTTAGAGTCCATATAATATTTCATTAAATTTATCAAATCCAGTAATGTGGTTTAAATTACTCCCACAAAATCAATATTCAGGTAAGCATTAAGTATTTTCATTTATACTTTATCACGAATAAGTGATTTTCATAATTTTAGTTTCATTCATAATTTTCCAGTAACAAACGTATTTTCATGCAGCTACATTTATTAATAATTCTTTTTTTTTTATATTTATAATAAAGATGTTTGGTTTGTCTTTTAGAACATATATAATTTTAGTTTAAGAAATACGTTTTGTCTTGTCTTTTAAAAAACATATCGAATATTTTTATAAAATCATTACCTTCATTTATCCAGTTGTCGCTTCAAAAAGAGGTCATCGCATTTCAGCTGAATGGCATTATTTCCTTTCTATGATGTCTATCCAGGCAAATTAGAAAAATCATGGCTTAGAATGAAGAGGTGCAGCTGTTACGTTAACCCTCCATCGCTATGTTTTTGTTAATAATGTTTTCTTTTTCCATTATTAACAGTGGTTGTAAAAGTTATATTCCACGGTGACGAAAGTCAGGGTTGAGTAACACTTAAATAAGAATTTTAACTTTTTAATTCTTCACTTTTCTTACTATCTTTTTCTCAAAAAAAAATCTTTAAACATACACTTTAAAAATCCAATCTAATCTGCCTCTGAACTTCCAACTTGACTATTTATATCTCATTCTTGGACTGATTAAACAGCCTTTTCCCCCAGCTCATTGGCTATTCTTTTTTAGCAGTAGAAGACTGTTTTTAATTATCTGGCTATGTGTTTTCGAATTCCAATTAATTTCACATTTCTTTGCTTAAAGGCATTGGCTTAACACCTAAGTTATTTTGCCTTACAAATTATTTTTCTGCAATACAAAATAAACTTATCTTTTTTTAATGTTTAAATATATTTTTTTCTTTATTGATTTCCTTTTTTTTTGGATTGATGAATTTTAATAAAGAAAGATTTATACTTTCTTTTAATTGCAGATTTAACGTATTTGTTGTGTCTTTTTTTATTTTTAATTTGACCAAATTAACTTTCTATTTTCATTGCTGTCAATTTTCATGATTCCTTTGTTTCTTTAAATTTTTAGTTTTCCTCAACCATTATTAAGTCTTTTCTTTTCTAACAACAAATCATGCCAGTATTTTTAAATGAGGGGGGGGGGATCTTTTGACTATATATGCATGGAACAGTCTACCTGTTTCAATATATATATATATTTGATTAGCAATATAAAGAACATTTTATATTTTTATTTTGATGAATGAAAATTCTTTAATAAATTAGATGCTTATTGTTGTATTAAGCCTTTAAACTATTTATTGTAGTAACATTATTTTTTAGTTAAAAATTTGATTGGTTAATTATGTATCCTTATGATATTATAATTTTAATTAATATTTAAATTGAATCAGCAATTTGTAATAATTTAGTCTTTCTAATAATTTTGTATTGTGTTATTCTCTGACCAGCTTGGATTCTTTAAGAAACTAGATTCTTAAAAAATAGTGTAACAAATGGTTATTAAAAGGACCATAATATAAAGAATTATTTTTTGCTAAAAAGCATCATTATAGCATTTGTTAATTGTTATATTTTTATAAAGATTATAATAATATAGGATTACTCAATATATAATTGTTAAATCATTATATTACTTACATTTCCAATCGTTAAAAACAATATTTATATGATATTTAATAAATTAAAAAAACAATTTTTAGTTATCTAGCAGAGCCAAGCAGAATGTTGAAGAAAAAATTCGTCTTGTTAATGCATACTCAGTTTCTGGGGTGAGCCCTGAGGGACACAAAATCTTTCTTGCTATCACCAAAACGTAAGTAGTGATGCTGAATTTTTTTTTTTACCAAGAATTTATCTAAAATAAATAATAATAGTAATAATAACAAGTCAGATATTGTCGCCAGTTATATTTTAAGTTATAAAGTTTGAGTGTATGATTTTTTTTTTTTTTATAATTATAATGTCTTTGTGGCATTTGAGCAATCTTTTCTAAATAACTATTGTACTAGTTTATATTACTTTCAAAAAAATTTTTAAGCATTATATCTTTTATTAATAATATTAATTTAAAAATTTAAATTCACAAGTTTACTCTGGCAAGATATTAAAAGAAGATGGCAGTATTACTAAAAAGATAGATGATGTCATGAAATGTGTGAAAATGTTCTAATTTTATAGTAATAAAAGCCAAAAAGTAGCCCTATAATTACAACCATTTTTTGAAATGCCAAATATATATGAGAAGAGGAGAAATGTAATCAAATCTATTAAGAATAAATAAGCTCCAGGAAATTATGAAATTAATATGGATTATCTTGAAAAAAGGAGAAAAAATGGATTTTTTTTTAGCAGAACTACATAACAAATAATCGGAATGATGAAGATGTACCATTTGATTGGAAGAATGCAGCATTGATATTTAAGAAAAGTGATAAAAAAGAAATTAGAAACTTATTAGTCTTTTCTGATAAAAGCTTTGGAATATCCAGGATATTGTCATATTTTGAAGAGTATGTATTATAATGCAACAGCAATAATTAGTTTAAATGATGGTACTAAGAAAATTAACAGATATTGTGTATGACATGGTTAATTTCATATCTGCAAAACTTACCATTTGGAAAGTATTCAAGTTATCTAGTTTTTGTAGATATGATAGTTTTTTGCAAATAATGCTTCAGAATTTCAGGTAGGGCTATAGATAAAAGCAATAAACAATTAAAGATAAATTCTAAAAAGACTAAAAACATTCAATGATTTTTTCACAAAAGAAGAAAATAAAGATTGATTAATACAGATGGTAACAATGGATGAAATTAATCATAAAATTTATAGAAATAACTTACCATATTTACCAGTGTATATATAGGGCTCAGCGGCATATAAGATGGACCTTGAATTTCCATAACGATTGACTGTACTAATTTATGTCTCAAAAAATGTAACTAGGGAACACTTCATCCTCAAAACCTTTGAAACTCATATCCAGAGCTAAACATTTTCTTTTCTTAATTGTGTGTTATTTACTTTGTGGATAAATTTATATTTTTGAGAGAACTTTTTTTATATATTTTAACCATTTAATTTTAAAATAATTTTTTAAAATTTATGAGAATATTATTTTAAATGTTTTGCTCTAATATTGTTATGATTATGAGTCTATATATATATGGTTTTTTTAAAATAAAAATAGATGCCGTAACTTACTTTTTGTCAAGCTTTTTACTAAAGAAAATTATATTCAAATATTTAAATGAAATTTAAAGAGCTTTTGCAATGCTATGAAGCAAATAAAAAAATTAAACAAAATTTATCATAATTTTTTTTATTTTAGAAATGTCAAATCTAAAGTTAAATAAACAATGCAAATATAAAAACTGATAACTAAATGTAAACTGAAATTGTAAAACTTTATATAATTAAATAAAACTTTACAGTGATTTCTAAAGTTTTGTTCAATTCTCATCTGACAAATCGTCTTTATTCATTTTCTTAGTGTTAGTGTCTATGGCCAAATGATGTCCTCTGAATAACCACAGATAAACATATTTTGAAGGATCGAAAATTAGTCTGAGTTTGATGAACAAAAGTGCTGAAATTGTTTTGATCTTCAACAAAGATCTTATTGGGGTAATAATTAGATTCATTTGCAAAATCCCGCGTTTACATTCACTTGAAGAAATGGGAATAGAATTCAGAGCATATATCAAACGCAATAGTTTTTCAGGATGTTTTTTCAAGAACGTATTCGCAAAATCCACAAATCATTTCTCTTTTGTTTAGTTGTAATCTGATTGACGTGTTTCTAATTTCCATCTCTTCAAAGGTCAATTGAATAGCAATGTTTTCTGGCCAATATTTTTGGTCAAGTATGGGAGCCCAAAGTGCAAACTCAACATCTTTGCTATCTAACATTCTTTTTTCAATTGTCTCTTTCAACATAGTGTAAAATGTTTTCGGGTCAATTGGAGGATCTTTTTTTTTTGAAACTTTTGGGTGAAGTGAAACTCCACAAAAATGCAGATTGTGTGCGCAGCTACAATATATTTATAAAAGAGTCCAAAATTCTCTTTCTTCAAAAACTTGATCTAGTGCATTTATTTTTCGATTTGCAATGTAATGGTTCACATTTGTAAGTCCAAACCTAGTTCTGATAATTCTTGTAGAGCATCACACATCATTGCTAGATCTAATAAAAAAGGTTGTAAATGTTTTTTTTTTCTTTAAGCTATTGGAAGTACATTTATCATTTTTATCTTTTGTAGGATCATTCATTGCTTCTGCAAAATGGCCCCCAATAGATTCAAAATTATTCCATATAGTTGAAACTGAATGAAAACTAGATAGCACCCATTTAGTATTTAAAACTCAATTTTTAGCAGCTCAATGCCTAGTGATTCTGCCCATTTATGTAACTTATTTTTCGGCGACATTATGGTATAAAACAAAGTTTATCAATAAGTGATTTGAATCTATTGATTCCTGAAATTTTCTTTACATCAATTACTGATAATTCTAATCTATGATTAGCACAATGCCAAACTGTAATGGAAGGAAATTTTTTTGTCAGCAAATCTTTCACTCCACTTTTACATCCTAACATCACAGCAGCTCTGTCACATGCTAGCGAAATTAAATATTTTTTAAAATAATCTTCTGACATCCCATAAGATTCAAGACATTGGAGTAAGAATTCAAATATTTTTTTTTGCTGTTATGTTTTCAAGTTCGATCAAATCTAAAAATAAATTTATTGATGAATTCATTTCAACACTTTCGATATTGCATCGAACAAACACAATAAGAATGGTTTTTTTTGCTTATGGTAGTTTGTACAAATTCTTTAAATACAATTTTTCTCATTTCATCACTTATATGATTCATGATATTAATGCATGTGTTTGTTGAATGTGGAATATGATCCATTTCAATTCAGTTCTTGCAGATCAGTTTAATTTTAAAAGTAGAGAATGATTGATTTTCCTTTGCTACTTTATATGCAATTTGAAAAATGTTTGCTGATATTACTTTTTCATGAGATAATGATTTTAAAAAAAATATATTCAATCTTTTTATTTTCTGCTTCAAAAATAATTTTTAATGCTGCTTTGTGTGTAGCAGATTCTCTGTGATCAAAAATTTTTTTTCAAAGTGAACTCATTTATAATTTTCTATCTTTCTCAGAATAGATGATTTCACTGTTGGCCCATTTTTTGGAAATTTTCATTCTCATCATCGCTTCAGTTCCAAGAGTTCTAACATTTCTGCAAGGTGTGCAGTCAAGTTTCATTTTATATATGTTTAACCATTCATTTTTTGAGTAAAAATCATTTTTTGATCCAATGACAGCAATTCGGCCAATCATTTTGAGTTTGGCATTGCACCTCAAGATCCGCTTGAGATGATTCAGGAATATCAACTTCCACCAATATTTCCATATTTTCTGTTGTCGTTTTGAACTTTTTATTAGTGGGACCGACAGTCGAGAAGTAACTGGAAATGTTTTTCAGTTTTAAACTTGGGGTAAACTTTTACACTAAAAAATAAATAAAATAAAAATAACGACGTCAAATTTACCTAAAAATAAAGAAAATAAATATTCCACACATTGTCAGTCACTATGCAGGTGTATTCAATCACAAACATCAGACGTTACTGACTGCACATGCAACGTTATAATCAATTGTTGACCTTGAGTGGTCAATGGGAACATGTATGAGTCAACTTCTCACTATATGAGAGCACCAATTTTGAATCCATCCGTATTTCATCTCATTCCTAAAACATATATTTTTTATTTGTTCGAATTATATAAATATGGATTGTAATTATGTACGTGTGATACCGTTTCATCTAATTACGTTTGAAACATTAAAAATATACTAAAAAAGATTCCTGAACACTGTTCCAACATGTCACATGACAAACAGTCCTGTATATATATTTTTCAATGATTACTTACAAACCCATTTAGTCTTGAGCATTATTACACTTATTATTTAAGTAATACTTTGGGTGCAATTTGAAATTTATACTTGCAGTTTGTAATGTTATAATTGACTATTTATTAGTCTACATTTAGAATAGGTTATATTTACTTGTTTAAAGAGGTTTATTTAAATCTCTTTGTATCAATAATTTCAATCTCTGTGGTTATGTTGCAATCTTTAGTATCTATATAATTATATTAGCCCATTAATAAAGGTGGATTCTACCCTTATTGTTAAAAGAAAGTTGCCTTGAAAACAGTTTGAAATTGTTGATTGTTATTGATATTGGGATTGTCTAAATGCTGACTGGTTTTTAAGTAATCCTTAAAAACCCATTTAGCCTTGAGCATTATTACACTTATTATTTAAGTAATACTTTGGGTGCAATTTGAAATTTATATTTGCAGTTTGATATTTATTAGTTTATCTTCAGAATAGGTTATATTTACCTGTTTAAAGAGGTTTATTTAAACTTCATTGTATTGATAATTTCAATCTCTGGTCAAGTTGCAATCTGTAGTATCTATGTAAGTATATTAGACCATTAATAAAGGTGGATTCCACCTTTATTGTTAAAAAGAGGTTGCCTTAACAATAGTTTGAAATTGTTGATTGTTATTGATATTGGGATTGTCTAAGTGTTGACTGGTTTTTAATGATATATATTCTAACCTCCCCCCGCGCGTTCTCACCCCAAAAATATTGTTTATTACGAATATTATGGGTTCTAGCTCAGTTAACAAATAAATAAATGAAATATTCAGCATTAATTAAAATGATTACTAGCTCTAATTTTTAAAATACAAATACGGTTCAATTTTAAAATGAATTAACAAATATTTACTATTTTCATGAGACATGGAGTGACAATACGGGGAACGAGATAGACTACATTGAGACATTATCCACACGATACTACCTCAATGGCATAAGAACACTATTCCCCCCCCTTTTTACTATACCAAATAACTAACTCATAGTATTCTTACGACTTTCTAAGCTCTATTCACTACGATTAAAATAATAATCCTATCTTAATCTTCTTTATAACAAGAATCTAGCTTAATTAAATAAAATGAAGTAAAATAAATAAAATCTCAGGTTCAGAAATTGTATTCTAGCTAATTTAAAATTACGGTAGTAAAATATGAAAAGGGAATTTTATGTCATAATCTACTACACAGCAACTAAAAATAATAAAATAATAATAATATAATATAATCTTATTTCTTCCTAAATAAAATAAATAAATATGTACGTGGTAGTATTTTAATAATCTAACAACAGAATACGTGTGGCAACATTAGCGTATAATTTAATGTAATATTGTGGCAACCGACTTATGACCAATAAATAATATAAAATTATGATCTTTTAATTTTAACATATCAATAAATTCTCAAAATTATTATAACATTTTTATGTTTACCTTTTGTGCAAAATTTATATGTCTGTTTCAATTATAAATGTATCGTGATTTCATGCATCCATGTGGAGAAATAACAACTCGGACACAAAAACTTTAGAACAAATTTAAAACAAAGTTTATTAACAACATAAATAAATTAACAATATTTTTACACTATATACATTGGATATCCCTTACTCTCATATCTCAACTTAGTTTATTAATTTATAAAATGAAATCAAAATATTATTTACTTTTCCTAGTTAAATCTTATTTTTTAACACTTAAGAAAATACAGTATTATTACTTGATTTATTATTATGGTTAGCTTATTACAAAATGCATTTCTTATATGATTATCACAAACACTTTGCATCCCTAATATTATTAAAATTATATTTTTTACAAAATTTTACATTCGTAATAAAATTCTACAAAATAACAAATTTTAGTTTTATATTGGTTGTATGGAATCTTACAAAGTCAAAACATTGTTCTACATTCGGTATTAGGTTTTTATTGTTCATTATCAGATGTTTATTAATCCTAATATTCTCATTCGGGCCTTACTTCGGATGATATAATTACAACTATTAATATACCATGCACAAGTATATGTTTATTATACATTATTGGACTATTTTCTTAATAAATATGCAATACTTATTTTCTAAATATTATTAAAAAAAATTCATTCAAATTTTATTATCACTTTTAAAATACTTGGTTTAGATTTCTTTTCAAAATCTTATATTCATTTCTGTATTAATTTTACAATGTATTATATGATTCTTTCTCTCTTTATGATATTTTGGACTTTCAATTTTAAAGTTATACAATTCTATACATTCCAGCAAATAAACTATTCTTACATAAACGATAACTTATCTTCAGTTCTATTTTATTCATTATTTCTTTGAAAATATCTTTCTGACCGATGCAGATTCACAAAATAAGGATAGCGAAGATAGATGCATAGGATCAAAATACAACTAGAATATTACTCGTCATATATCTTGACAATCATGGCACAGTGAATTAAAAGACACTATAGAGGAGTGACCTTTATCTGTCTACCAACCTCTATTATAGGAACGATGTTAAAGCTATTTCTTCAGCTTTATTATAACATCCAAAGTTTAAAGATATGCAAAAACACTGTCCAAACTATGTGTTCAGTCATAGGGCTTAGTTAACTATACTGAAATCACACAAAACTAAATATGATCCAAATCCTTTATTTTTCCTATTTCTTAAAAAAAAACATCATCTTGGTTTCCTCTCCACTAGTACTTCCAAGTCACTATCCGATCTTATTTCTCAAGATTTTTTCTATACTGTACATCGACAAATACATATCTGCATTACTAACAATAATAAAATTCATTTATTTTAAAACTATTCCACTGTTCTATAAGACGGCTTGCTTACTACTTTCCTCTGTATATTTAGTCATACACACTACTTAAATATCTGAATACTTTATTACATGAAAGTTCAAAAGAATCACATAATTGTTCTGTTAAATTATATTATTAATATACTTTAAATAAATTATTGCATGCATATTCCGAATTACTCCTATCTCATAATATGTTAAAAATGTTGTATAAAATGTGTACATATAATTTAAACTTTCACACTTCATTCTTAGGCCAATAGATGATCTAAAAAAAAAAAAACATTATGCATTATAAACAACTATTAAAATTACCAAAACGACCTTTATCTTCTCGATCGCGTTCCGTAGGCTTCACCATCAATTTTATCCTTGTAGATATAAGATTCACATCCATACACTTTATTTTTAAACAATATTTTTATAATTTTATCAAGCTATTATATTTAATTTTAATATTACTAAATTTATGTTTATATGTTTTCCCTAATCTCACATAACATTTTATATTCTAAAATAAATTAGTAAAAAATATTTAAACTATATTTACTGTACTTCTTTATCAAACTTTCTTGAAAAACCGTTCATATTAAAGCTAAAAAAAAATGTTTATTATTTCTTCTTCAGTCACTTCTTGTTCAATTTTAAGGTAAAACAATTATTGCTCTGTTTAATAATATTCATATATGACAATCCTTGGTTTTTTATAATATTTAATACAATTATTAATTATGATATTAGTTAATCCCGTAAAGAAAACGTCTACATATTCTCTGCTGTTTCTTGCTAATATTTTCCCGCGCGCGACTTTTATGATGCATCTTCTATGTACTTTGATTTAAATATTCAGTAAATTTTTCTATCTCCATGGATCCATCTTCATTAAGTAATTTAAATTTCCATTTTCCTAATCTCTATCTTTATTAAGCGTTTTTTATAATGAACACTTTATAATATTTTAATTCTTCTTAGATAAAGTTTTTTCTTTCCTTTTTTTAAAAAATAATGACTCTTTCCTATTATTATTCGGTAATTTTTCCTTTCTTTTAAAGTTATGGTAACTATATACTTTGTAATGTTTCCTTTAAAAAGGACAAACATTCTTTCTCTGTTATAACTTTTACATAATTTTTTCTTTATAATATACGCGTCTTAATTTTTTTTCATAGAGAAGAATAAAAAAAAACTTCAGAGTAGCCTTATAAATTTGTGCGTCATAATTTTTCCTGACGGCAAATAACTTCTCTTTTAAGTTTTCCGTATAGCGTCCAAATTATATTCCTCTGAGTTACAATAATAAGTTTCTGGTTGAGCATAAATAAAGCTGTATCAAGGCACTTTACAAATATTTTTCCTTTATCATAACTTCTATATACTGTTTTCTGTAGTATTTCCATTTTACTGTAAGGTTTTGACTAAACTTGAATAAAATATTCTGGTAAGAAAACTTTTAAAAACTAGCCCTTCATGTAAAGATAGTTCAAAATATTATATTTTAAAAAACTTTTAAAACAAATACAAAATTTTAAAATTATATTACTTTTCTAGCTTACGATATTATACAGCTAAAAAATATGTTACTCCCTCCTTCACTTACACATTACTTTCTCCCGCTCCGTCTAATTCTTATATTTTGTCTGCTAAAATACCTCCGTTGATTGGTTAATGATTTTTTTAGCGCGAACAAATTTACACATTTTAGTTTTATAATAGATTAAACCTCTTTAAAATAAAGAATTTATGACGTCATGTCTTAAATATTACTTAGAATAGTATTTTTAAACTCAATTATAGTTTTATCATAATCATTTAAACTTTAAAACAATTATTAAAATAACATTTAATATCTATTTTAATATTAATATTTAATTTATCTTGTTTTTATTTAAATAAAATATTTAATTTTTTTATTAACTGTATTCAACTTTTAAACACTACTTAAATATTACATCATTTAAACATTTAAAATAAATATTTAATATTTCAACATTCATTTCAACGATAGACAGCAATTACATTTAGTTCCATAATTCACAAACTTTATTATTATATTCTAACAAGCGTGTGTGTGAAGGTATATAATATACAGTCACATGATTACTAACTTTATCAGATGATTTTTTAATTTACGTCTCGGTCTAAATTACCAAAACTGATATATTTTATAAAAAATTTGGAAAATAATTTAAACTTGTAGAACTAAATATAATTCTCACCATCCTAAAGTTTATTTTAAAATATATTAGATTAGATTTGAATATTAATTATAATTATAATATTACATATCGTTTTTTTTTATTTAATTTATTAGTTTTAAAATATTACAATTGGATTGTTAATATACTTTTAACTATTTATAGCTGTATTATTTTATATGGCCAGCTTTTACAACCATAAGCAAGGATATAATTAAGCTTTATTTAACTGTTTTCTTAAAATAATCCATTACACTTTTACATACCAGGTAATTTTCAGCCTTAAATTGTACTATAAAATCTAATTATCCTACTATTATTTATATATCATACAAACATATCTTAAAATTTAAAATTTTTTAGTAATTGACCATTCTACCTTATTATGACCTATAGATAAGGGAACAATATATATATTTAAATATTAGTAAATACAGTAATCAAAAATTTTGAAAAGTACAAAAAATATGTCATTTTACTAATAATTAATTATAAGTTTCCGTATATTGATTTGAAGAGATACAGACATTGATTTATAATATTATTACATATATATATATATATTTATATATTAATATGACTTGTGTAGCTATAGCTTACATGCATGCTTATATACATGTGTATTTGTAAATATTTTTTGTTTCACGAAAGGACAAAATTCAATAGAGTACTTATACAGTAAATGTATATTAATATAAAGCAGAAATTTTAGACTGACTGAAATTTCAACTCACAATTTTGATTATCTGCACATAAGATACATCTCATATTTTAGGCATATTTTAAGATGAAAAAACTATGTCATATACGCTGGCAAATAGGATAATATTTAAAGGAAATCTATTGATGTGTTTTACCAATATCTAAGATAACAAAAGAGAATAAAAACATTTCAGATTACATAACCAAATAAGGGAAAATGTATGCTGGAAATAATAAGCAAGGATTGACAGTCAGAGAAATAATGGATGACAGATCAATTATTTGTTATTGACCTCAGTGAAAAAATGAAGAAGCTTAAATGGAATTATGCAGTACATGAATTGTGGAATGTTATCATCAGATGATGGCAATTTTATATAAAAATAAGTTTATACCATGAAATGGAGATAGATGTAACAGTGGTTTATCTAATTACATGATATGCTTAGAAATAGCAGCTCAGCCATAAATATTCTGCTTGTGAAATTCAGATTAGTTATTGAAGGCACTAGCATTATGTATATTGACATAAACCAGAAGTTTTAGACTGACTGAAATTTCAACTCATAATTTTGGTTATCTGCCTATAAGACCCACCTCATGCTTTATGCATATATGCTGACGAATAGGATAATATTTAATGGAAATCTATTGATGTGAACCAATTCTTACAATGTAGATCTATGATAATAAAAGAGAATAAAAAAATTTCAGATTACATAACCAAATAAATGAAAATTTATGTTGGAAGTAATAAGCAAAAATTAACAGTGAAATAATGGATGACAGATCAAATACATGTTATTGTTATTTTTGAAAAAATGAAGAAGCTTAAATGGAATTGTGCAGTACATGAATTGGAATGTTATCATTGGATGATGGCAATTTTATTTAAAAATAAGTTTATACCATGAAATGAACTTGACCTAATACTTGCAGTCTATTGCTGTATTTTGCTGAAATAATGATTAGGCCAAGAAAATATTAAAAATGGTTGCCCAAATCAGATGGATAAATCTTTGTATTTATGGTTGTGAAAAAATAGACTGATTAAAAAACTTTGACTTGAATTCCTCCAGTGATTGAAAATAATGTAACAGTGATTTATCTAATTACATGATATGCTTAGAAATACTAGTTCAACCTTAAATATTTTGCTTGTGAAATTCAGATTAATGGTTATTGAAGGCACTAACCAGAAGTTTAAACTGACTGAAATTTCAACTCATAATTTGGATTATCTGCATATAAGACCCGGTTCATATTTTAGACATATACATTGGCAAATAGAGTAATATTTAAAGGAAATCTATTGATGTGTTTTACCAATTCTTGTAATGTAAATCTAAAATAACAAAAGAGAATAAAAAGATTTTAGATTATATAACCAAATAAGGGAAAATATATGTTGTAAGTAATAAGCAAGGATTGAAAGTGAAATAATGGATGACAAATCAATTACCTGTTATTGTCATCATTGAAAAAATGAAGAAGCTTAAATGGAATTGTACAGTACATGAATTGGAATGTTGTCATTGGATGATGGCAGTTTTATTTAAAAATAAGTTTATATCATGAAGTGAACTTGAGCCAATACTTGCGGTCTATAACTGTATTATGCTGAAATAATGATTGGGCCAAGAAAATATTAAAAGTGTCTACCCAAATCAGATGGTTTAATCTTTGTTTTATGGTTGTGAAAAAATAGGCAGATTAAAAAACTTTTTTAGCTGTCACTAAACTTAAATTTCTCCAGTGATTTAGAAAATATAACAGTGATTTATCTAATTACATGACATGCTTAGAAATAGCAGCTCAGCCATAAATATTCTGCATTGTTTGAGTACAATCCTTCATCAGTTGGTTCTAATAGCTTTGTTTTTTCCATTTTAGTTAAGGAACACAATTATTTTTTTTGAAGCATTGACATTTAGTAAGTTTTAAATATTAGTATACACCTGGGTCTCATTTTACGCGATAGATAGGTTCCTCAGAAAACATGCGCAAACAATATCGCGCAAAAATAGACATAACTTACATTGAAAAAGGGGGGATGCGGTCTGTGATTTTTCAAAATTCGCGTAAAAGCAAAGCACCAACGTAAAATTACTTTAAAATTCGTGCAAAAAAAAAAAATAAGGAAATAAAATATGACTAATAAAAAATTTCAAATTTGAAAAAAATTAATACAAGACAAACTTTTTTTAACTATAATATTTAATTTTATTCAAAATAATATATTTTTATGCATAATTTACAGTACAGTAATTTACATGTTTTTATACACGTTTTAATTATTATGATTTTCTGGTGACAATGTAATTAGTAATTAATCTTTGAGATGATGATTTTATTAATTGTTTACGAAGCTCATGATATCCAGACATACAACCATTTAGCTCTCGTTGGAATTTAAGAGCACGTTAATGATTAGTGTCATTAATAAGAAAATAATAATTGATTACGTTCTTTTTTAAAAAGCAAAAACAGAATGTGATTTAAAATGCAAAATTAACACGCACAATGTTTGAACAAATTTACATTGTAATCTTGTAAAATTTAATATGTGTATACATAAAATGTGGAAATCATGATTTTAATTTCATTATTGCATAAAATCTTACTATTATAAAGCACTGAAAATATTGAAATTACTAAGATGAAAGTCGAATTCCAATGATGTGCTATTACTTTCAATATAACGTAAGTGTGCAAAATTTATTATTTAAAGTAATAGCGCATTATCGGAAATTGACTTCTGGTGAAACACGAATCGCGTAATTTCAAAATCGTGTTAAATAAGTCCGCATAAAAAGAGACCCAGGTGTATTGCCTAATCAGTCACCAACAGTTTACTCAGTCAAGTCCAACATTTTTTTCCAATAAATTTCATGAAATGGGCATCATTTTCCTAGCAGATATTCTTTATCACTTCCTTTGAAGTCTTATTTGTGTAAAAGAAAAAAAAAATGTTGTCATCTATTTTTATTTTTATGGTATTTGAAATGGAAAATATAATGCTAATTTAACAAAGATTTCTGTAATTTTGTCCATTCCTATATATATTAATTTTTAAAAAATATTTAATTATAAAAAAGTAATAAACAATATTAATTATACCCCCAAAGTAGTAATTGGCAGATGGAAAACGTCATTAAAATTATCTTGAAAAGTAATTTTTTAGTACCAACTTTGACATGATAATATTAAGAAAAATTGTATGTAGTATTTTCATGGGAATTTATCTAAAATGAGGAATTATGATTATATATACAGAAAGCTTTTTTTATTATTCATTTTAAATTAATATTTTAGAATATTTTAATTTTTGCTTGAACAAATAACATAAATGACTTTTTTTAAAAAAAAAAAAAAACATACAACAATTTAAATAACTAATATAACTTTTCAAAGCAAGTCTTCAGTCTGTGATTACATTTTTAAAACTAGTATATATATTTTTTCCATAGAATCTATTGAATAAATCTGTCTTAATTTGATGAAATGTCAAGAATATGCAAAGCCAAATTAAAATAATTTTATATAAATAATATTTTTTTAAATATACTATTAAATGATTATATATACTTTTATATACTCAAAGTATAGTATTTATTAATTTGAGAAAATTAATAGTATTATATATACTATATCAAAAAACTGATAATCGGCTTCTTTATCCATTAGATCTAAAAGATAAAAGTTTTGGTGAATAATGCTAAAATAAATATTGGGAAAGAACAAATTATTTAATTTATTTTTCTATAAAATAATCAGCAAAAATAGACTATGTGCAATTTAATGATGAATAAATATAAATTGGATATTTTGTATTTTCTTGTAATATCATATATTACTAAAAAGAATAAAAGACTGAACTAATTGTTTATGCTTATATACATAATGTGTATTATTGGTTAATAGGATATGAAATATTAACAGTAATCATATACTGTCCTAGAAGTAACTACCACAGTTTCACTCATTCATTTTCAAAAAAAATCTTAGAGATATGAAAAGACTGGTAATTTTTTTTTTTTTGTCTAGGGATCTAAAAGTTAAAAATCTTTCGGACTTTAATATTAAAATGGAGGACAAGACACAAAGATTTTTTATTTTATTTTTAAAAAATGAACGTAGCCAAAATAGATGTTAAGTATACAATTATTATTATAGTGAAATATAAAGTGAATATAATAGCAGTATTTAGTCTATAAGTATTGTATGCAGTAATATGCACTAAAAAAGAATGAAAAAATGGATTAATATTAGTTATATATATATTGTTATTTATTAATATGAAAAAATATGAATATGTATAAATAATTTTTTATTGCAAAATTTCTGAGATATAATCTCTTATGTTTATTTTTTAATTAATTAATTACTTTAATATTTAAAATCATTCTTATTAAATAGTTTTCAATATGACTAGATAATTTTTTATTTCATTATAAGATGAACTCTAGTTTCTAAGTAGAGTCATTGGTTTTATATGTGAAAGCATGCTACTTACAGAATGTTATGAGAAACTTATCATCTATCCATCTTATTAGATAAATTGAAAATAAATCAGACATTATAGTCTATTTTCAATGTGGCACTGTATTTACAATAATAATGAAAAAAATATCTTCAAACTGAAAGATATCAGAAGATATCAGTTCTTAAACTGTTTATTGAATTTTACAGAATTAATCCAATAACAAATTTTTATTTAATAGAAAAATTTACTGAGTATATCAGTCTGTGTGTGTATTTTAAATATATCTAATTATATTTATATTAAGTCAGTAAACATCAATATGTATAGAGAGTTTTGCCTGTTTTATATTTATATTGACAATTATGTGTTAGTGCATTAATTGGCAATATGTTGACATTTTAGGAAATTGATTGTGTAAGCAGTTGATCTTTGAATATCTCCAAATTATATTTAGAATATGTAGAATTTTTAAAATGTAACTTGTACAATTTTTTAAATATGTAAATCTAAATAATATATATATATGATTAAAATATATAGTTGTCTATTAAATTGATTCTATTTACATATTCAATTTAGTGAGAAAAAATATATAAAGTAGATAACAAAACTAGTTTGAAATATTAATAAAAGTTCTTTCTATTCATCATTTTAAAAGAATTAAAGAAAATAAATAATACACATAAGAAAGCAATAGTAACTGTTTTTATTTATTTTTTTCCAGTTTCAGAACTGAAAAAAGCAAAAAATAGATGTTGAAAGAAATGTGTGTTGTAATGATAGATAGAGGTTTACTATACAGTTTATTGGCATTTTTATACATATGTAAAATAATATCACCATTTAATTCAAGATCAAAAGAATTTTAATTACATTTAACTGTTTAAGATGCTTATTAGGCCCAATATCTGTAATTTGTTCTGATTAAGTAAGAATTATAATTTTATATAGTACATTACCGATGTATACAGAAATCTGTGAACTACTGAATTGCAAATTGAAGTATGATGTTTTGGATTTAATGGAGCTTCAAAAATTCATGGTCCTGTGTTTCTGGAGATTATTTTAATTGAAATAATAATTTGAGTAATTCACCTATTTAGAATAATTTTTATTTATTTATATAAATAAATCAATTATTTTATATAGCGTGATGTTTTTATAAACTGTAATAGTTAAACAGCATTAAGCTGTTGCACATGCTCTTTGCAGATTTTAACTATAAATGACTGAATACTAACACTTCAAACACATGATAAAGTCTTTGGCCATTCTATCTTTTCCCAAAGACTTTATTATGTGTTTGAAGTGTTAGTATTCAGTCATTTATAGTTTAAATCTGCAAAGTGCATGTGCAACAGCTTAAACTATTACAATTTATTTATATAACGAAACTGTTTTTATAGACTAGATGAAGTGTATTGGTCTGGCAAGAACATAATTATTATGAATCAAGTGACTATCAGCCCACCTTATGGAGTTGAGAATTGCAAAGGAAAAGAAGATAGCAAGGCACTTATCCATGTAAAAAAAATTGTAAGTAGATTTTTTTTCCCCAAAAAAAGTGATATCTGTAATGTATGTGTCCAAAACTAAAAATTTTGAATGTTAGGTATATGCAAAACATTGTGTTTTTATATGTATATTAAATAAAATATCACAAGATATCCTTTTCACATCTTTCTACATATTTTGAATCTGTAATATGTGTTTGTTCAAAACTAAAAATGCTGAATGTTTAGGTGCTTATAAAACATTGTATGTTTATATGTATATTAAATAAGATATCACAAGATATCCTTTTCACATCTTTATGAATATTTTTGAATTTAAATTTTAAGCATTTATTTGAAAAACTTATTTGCAATTTTTTTATAAATCACTCCACTCTTCATGGTGTTCATCATAATTTTATCTTTAAAAAAAAAAAAAAAAATCATAGTTTTATTCTATTATTGCTTAATCAGATTTCATCTAATAATTATGAAGAAGCAATTGTACTGAATTATATTCAGAAATGTTCGGTATTCATAGATTTGTTGAAAAATATTGATTAATTAAAATATTTGTAAATTCTGTCATCCATTTCTTTTATCATTCATTAATGATAATTTTCTCATTTTATTGATCTCATTCAAAGTAAACAGTTTTCCTTTTGTTTGCTTTGTTAGGTTTCCAGAGTAATTGAAGATAATTATAAATCTCTCAAGACTCATTAGGACAATTGATTTTCAGGATTGTACAAACCATTTGAATTCAGTTAAGAATAAATTAAAATTCATTAGAGATATAAAAATCTCTTGAATATATATTTATTTTTGTTTGTTTGCTTTTTTTTTTATTATATTTTATTTAACTTTTGTTGTAGCAAGAGAAATTTAATAAAAACATATTTGTCTTCTAATCAATGTAGTAAAATGGATTTTATATTTTAATTATTAATTTCTGCTTCACTTTTTTTCACATAATGTTTATTTATAGATTCATATATATATATGGAAAACATGCATACTGCATAGAAAATCATTTATTCACTTATTATTTTATGATGATGGTATTGTTAATAATAATGATATATTTAGTTAATAAGTGTAGCAAAAAATAGTTATAACTAAATACTAATAATAGCAAAAAGTTATAGAGAGTATTTATTTCAATTTAAAATAAAAAAATACTTCCTGATTTTTATGGATTTCCTAAATAAATTTCCTCAATTAAAATAAAAAGTTAAGTCTTATAAAATGCTCTATAATTATAAGTATGCACTGTATTTTAAAAATTATATAGTTGCAGTATTAAAGTCATTTATTATTTTTAAAGACAAATAATGTTCAGCTTCTATATATGTTATAAATATATTAATTTATATATATAAATAAATATACACTACTTGATTTTTTCATTACATATAAGTAATCCATTAAGGACATATATTAATTATATCTATATAAAACATACATCCAAAAACTAGTGCAGTGAAACCTCTGTATTTTATCTTATATTTTCGCAGCGAAATAGCATAATGATTAATTAATGCATGCATCTGCTCAGTTCCCAAATTAGAGTTTGCCTAGTAAAGGGATATATAATTATTCATAGACAGAGAGTTAATCAAGAAAGGAAAATCTGAAAGCTCTATTTTAATAATTAACTCTCATCTCCTTTACTTCCTCTTTCACTTTGCAGTAGATGATTTAAAGATAATATCTTTTATAAGTTTAAACATGTGATTACTAAATACATTTAAATTTGTTAATGACCATCTTAAGTTTTATCAGAATGTCCAACAACAATATGCAAGTATGTTTGCAGGTAGAGGGAGTTGAACACTATATAGAAGAAAATAATGAAAGCATCAGAGTTAACTTAATTTAAATATTTTTACTTCAAAATAAATTGATAGTATATGCAATATGAATAAGTAACACAAATATTTTTAATTTTACTCTGGTAAGATGCAAAATATATATAACATAAATTTAGATATACAGTATTAATTACTGAATGTACCTATCTGTTTTCATTACATGTGTCCTGATTCCTACTAAAATAATAATATGCCCTAATAGACTGTGAATATAATTCTTGGTTCCCCTTTATGCCTTCAGTGAGGATAGATTGAATACAAATCAACTAGTTCTCTTATAAATACAATTTATCCAAACCGCTTCAAACACTTTTTAGCAAAACTCTTTATTTGTACATATACATACATCTACGTTTCAACTAACCTGCAGTCTTCTTCAGAGCTATGATATAATGAACAAAATAAAATAAAAAACAACTATATAATAACACCATAAAAAATTTAAACAATAAAAAACTAAAAAGAACATAATATATATATTAAAAAAACTGAAATAAATAATCAAACTCAAATAAAACAATTAATATAAAATAAAATGTACAACATAAATAGAAAATAAATATAAATTATACATGTGTATTCCTAATTTTATACATATATACATTCAAGTACAACCTATTAATGTAAATATATTATCTATTTTGTTATTATTAACAATCTACTAATTATTCTTCATAAACTTAAACTTTATGGTTAGTAACTAAAATTCTTTAAATTTTAAATCATAACATTTATTATTTCCTTACCCATTCTTCTTTTAAAAATAATATTTTATATTTATTATTATTTCTGAATATTTAAAACTTATAAACATTATAATCTTTGAACTTACCAAGTCTATTTTGATCTTTTAAAAAACGTTTTTTCAAAAAATTATCTTATACCCTAGCTCCCTCTATTAATATTATTTAAACTAAATATATATATCCCCTACAACTCTATTTATATATATATTTTATTTTATACACTAACTTTTATTATTATTATATAATTCTCATAAATTTATATTATACTGCTTTATATGTTTTTATATATATTCCCTATAACTTTATTTACATATATATTTTTTTATTTTATACACTTTAACTTTTATTATTATTATTATATAATTCTCATAAATTTTTATTGTACTGTTTTATATGTAAATATTATGCTAAGTTTATTAATTTATTATTTTTCTATTATGTAATATCTATAATATACCCACATTTATACTCCTATTTAACTTAACCATTTTTTAGCATCCACAACTCATTTATAAACAATTATCTCTTTACATATTTACCTCTATATCTTATTTAATAACTATATCTATACCAATCTCATCCTAATTTCAGAATCTCTATTAAATTCTGGTTTAATTTTTTTTTATTAATACAGCTTCTTTTATTTTTATTTTTTTAATACTTTCTGTATGTAACCTCATTTTTATTGAACTTTGTGTAAATTTGTGTTCTGTTTCTTTTGTATGTATATATATATATCAGTGATTTATTATCTGCCATATATTGTTTTAATCTTGTTTTTATAGAATTTTTTGTTTCTCCCACATATTTGTTATCAATCCCACTATCTAGACATTGTTTGCATTTTATCACATATACTCCATTAATTATTTCTTTATTATATCCTATGTATTTGTTATTTATCAAATTTAATAGGTTTTGTCTTTTTTTATTAACTATTTTTGTATTAATTATTATTTTGTATCTTTTATTAATCTTCTTTGTAATTTTGTTAAACTTATTCACTATGATATTATTTGTTTTTATTCCTATATATCTGTTTTCACCTTTTATTTTTACTTATCTTATACTCTATTTTTCCAATACTTCTTTTAATTATATATACAGGGAAACCATTCATTTTTAACTCATTGATTATTAAATCATTTTGTTTATTATAATCTTCTTTCCTTGAACAATACATTGCAGCTCTGTATATTCTTGAATATATACACTAATTTTATATTTCCTATCAATGTTGGAAAACCAACTTATTTTGTTACCAATATTGTTCTTTTTATAAATACTTGTCTGAATACACCATTTTTTATCTATCAATTTCTTTTGAAACGTTATATCCAGATACGCAATTTCATTATTCTCTTCCTTCTCAACCGTAAACTTTATATGTACAAATAAAGAGTTTTGCTAAAAAGTGTTTGAAGCGGTTTGGATAAATTGTATTTATAAGATATTATGGCAAAAATAAAGAAAAGTGTGATTTTGGTAATATTTAATTCTCTTATCAAATAACTTTCGCTCATCCATTAGTTTGTGTCTTTAATTTTTTAATTTACTTTTTTATAGGGTTTTATTATTTGAAGTAATTTTAATCATAAGAATGAGAATGTTTTTTTCAATTGCTGTGTTCTTGAATCAATTAATTAATTTATTTATTATTGAACAAATTATATATAATCTAATAATTTATTAATATAATTTTCAAATTTTTACTAAATTATATTTTATGTTTGTGTGCATTGTACTATTCTATCCTATTCCTGAGAGCTGTAAATTTTTCTATTGTTTCACTTGTAATTCTTTATATGCGCTGGAAATCGTCGCACATGCAGACTTATTTTTATTGTGGAGACATTTGGAGTATTACTTTTCTGTTTAATCTAACAGTTCAATTCCTACATTTTCTTTCAATAATATAGCTTCCTTTGTTTCAATCATCAAAAATTTTTTGTTTACTGTAGGTTAATTGTTATCAGGATTTATTTTGCCATCAGCACTAATGTCTACTTTAGCTGGATGTGCTTTATGTGGTGACAAATATACATTCCAAGAACAGTTTGAATTTCAATTTTGTGTCACAAAATTATTTTAGTAGTAGTTCCATCTGTCTATTTTTTCTGAAGATTATCTCATACCCAAATTTTTTCTCTAATTGAGTAGGTACATTTTCCTTTGTCAGTAGTTGATTAATTTTTCCATTTACTGGATAGAAATATTTTTATGGAACCTTGTTCCATCAAAAACTATGGATGTTGTACTTGTAGTTATAGATTGAGTGATATGTTGATATTTTATAAGTAAATTTATGATCTCTTGAATATTATCTTTAATTAGTGTCTGTTTTATCTGTTGTATAGATTTCTCAGTTATGGAATTTTTTCGGGCTGATACCTTCTGTTCAACTAAAAAGTTTTCACATTAAATCAGAATGAACACTCATTATCGAACATGTGTGTTTCAGATGATCCACGGCACATGTTTCTTTTAACAGTCTGACTATTTTCATTGTGAACTAATATTCTTGGCAATTTTATATTTGACCCATTTAGAGTCAGTGTCAGAAATATGATTGTAGATAGCAATCATGTAAACAATTTGTACATAACTTTAAGGTTTCTCAACTTTTGACCATAAGATATATTTCTTTGATAGGCTTTTGCTGCTGATATATTTTGCACTTTAATGTAAGCTTTAATTGTGAGCAAGTGCTTTTGCTCTTGCTAAGTCAGAATTACCATTGTGAGAAATTATAATGTATCAGTTTTTTTGAGATGGTATCAATATTTTATCGGCAACTATAATGCAATTCTTATTATTGGCAACTTCTCACACAAATTATATGAAGATTTTGTGATTTTCTGGCCAATTGCTGGATCAACGAACTTTTATGCATTTGAAGAGCATCTGGTATATTGACTTTTGTCCATTTTACTATGGTTTCATTATTTATTAACTTTGGGTTCTAATTGTCAGCATAATTTACTATTGTATCATTTTTGTTTTCTTGTTTGCATGTGATATAAGATAAAGGGCATCTATTTGGTTTTTTAAGTCTAAATTCCAACTCATATTGCTGATAATTTGTATCAGCTTACCATTCTTGAATATACATGTTCTGGTGTGGTTTCGTATTGAAGAATATTCACAATAATGGACAATGATCAATTATTATTTTGAATGGATTATTGGAAATATATTGGTGAATAACAATTAGTGTTCACCATCATAAAAGAGATGGCTAAGTACAGTCATGTGTGTTCTTTGTCAGGTTTATATCCAAACTATTGTCAAAATGAACCAATAATCAGTTTGAAGTTAACAGATCTTTTTGAAATGTTTCTTCTTGCAGTTTATTTAAAGTTCAGTAGCCACATGGGCTTTTCTTTACAAAAAGCTTTCAAATAAATTCACAAGTCATAGGAATTCATCAGCTTCTGTGTGTTTTTAGCTAGTTGATTTTTTTGGGTGAGGTTTTATGTTTTCTTCCAAAAATAAGTGCCCTAAGAATTTAATTTCCTTAGTACACCATTTGCATTTACTAAAATTGAGTTTGAATATGATAAATATGATATATCAAAAGCATGCTAGGTAGTAATAAAGCTGAATATTTAAAAATCTATCTTTTCTGCGTATGTGTTCATTAACATTCATTTATTATTTTCTTCCTCCTCTGTTCTTGCTGTCTTCATATATAATATTGAATTTCAAAATTCTTACACATTTCACTTTTCAGCAAAAAAACTGTAATCAATAATAAAAGTTTTTTTTGCTGAAAAGTGAAATGTGTAAGAATTTTGAAATTCAATATTATTCATTTATTATGTTAGTTCAGAAAAGGAAATAATTTGTAGTTAAATTATTAATGGTTAATTATATACTTTTTAAATTCTATTCCGTAGTACTTTTTTGAGCTTGCAGTTATTAATATGTTTTCAAAGTAAGATATGATTTCATCTATTCCTTTTAACAATGCTTCAAATTTAGTTTGAAAAATGTTTGGTGGTGTCAGCTGATAATCTTTTATGGGTTACAATAGTCAGGAACTTAACTCTGTCTTTGAATACAGTTAATGGGTAGAAAACTGCATTGAAATTTAACTTTTGCAAAGAATTTTGCACTTTCTAAACTGGCTGGAATTTCTCTTTAAGTTGAAAACTAGATAAAGTCTTTTTGCTAAAGCTATTTATGAACAGTCACTTGATAATCATTGCATATTAAAAAATTTTCATTGGTCTTTGAGATGATAATTTTAAAAGTTCACTCTGCATTTTCAACAAGTATTATTACTCTCTTTTTTACAAGGATATTTAAGTTCCTTTGATTCATGCTTTCAGTGCAAAAAATACTTTTCATACTTTGCATAGTAGCAGTTTTGACTCTTCTTACAGCTCAATGATAATCAGGTCTGTTTTACTACTTCCTTAATATGATCCAAATAATCATATTTACTCTGTATTTATGCTTTCATTGTATTTATTAACTAAGCATATTTTTTTGCCTAAATCCGTAAATCATTCATGATCTAGTAATGGTTTTAATTTACTCTTTACTATGAACTGTAATACCAATAAGCTAATGCACATGCGCTTTCTAGTTGTCATTATATAAAGAAAATTAATTGTTTGTGATAATGTTTAACATTATCTGGCATTTTAATCATAACTATTATTTTGATAGGTTTATTATTTGTGTCTCTCATCTTAATATCAGTTTCATTATCTTTGGGAAATCTTTGAACTCATTTGGTAGCAGTGTTCAGTTCTGTAACCAATCTCCATTTCAATGAGTTTATTACAAATTTTTAGAATTATCATTACTTGCCAGAATCTATCACTTCTGCTTCATTAATTCTAATATTGGATTTGTTTGTGACAGATTTACCCTGCTAATATTTTCTATTTTTGTCTTTATTTTATTTTTATACAGAAAATTGTTGCTAAATGGCTTATTTTGCTACAACTTTTGTACTTTGCATCTTTCCAGTTACATGTCATTTATTATCATTCAGGATTTTCATAAGCAATAGCATTTAATTTTTTTTTTTGACAAATTTAAGTTTTAGATGCATCAAGGATTATGATTTATTTAATATCATTTTATGGAACTCTTGGAATGGTTCATAACTAATTCATGAGCAGTACCTATTTTAATGGGCCTCATATTAAGGGAAAAAATTGCCAAGAGCTGCTGTCACAAGTTTAGATTAGCCATACAAGAATTGTTCTGATAAAACTTCAAGATATTTATTACATGCACATTTATTTGCCATTTTTCTCAAGATTATATCATAGTCTTTGCAACCCAGCCATCTCTTTTGGTGTCTTTCATGCAGATGTAAAGCTATATGTTTGGAAAGTTCAGTTAAAGTGATCTGTAATTTTTTTAAAAATTAATTCTATGTAAGATATACTTTCAGACTAATCAGATTTGCAAAATCTGTTTGCTATTTCTATTATCTTAGTATCAAATAAGAATAAGTTAGCAATTTTCATGCCATTGTCTTTTGTGGAATTTAATAGTAAAATATTTGCCTAGACGTTTTATATAGGTTTGCCAGTCAGAGAAGTTTTCGACATCAAATTTATTAATATCCTATTCAGTTGACATGTATTTGAATTTATTTTTTCCTTCAGAATTTTGTTGGTTGAAATTCTAAAATTCTGAGGATGCAGATTTTTTTGACTATAACACTTGTATATTTTGTCCGAACTTCTAACAAATATGCTGCTGTAACTATAGGCAAAGGAATCAAATGCCATATAGAATAAAAACAATGAAAACACCAGGATAACATAATTTAAGCATTTTTTCTTCAAACCAGTAAGTTAACTACATATGCAATATGAATAACTAACACATGTAATATTAGTTTTTCAATAGTAAATACAAAATATATATAACATAAATACAATAAAGATATACAGTATTAGTTATTGATTATATTTACTTACTTTTATTACATAAGCCCTGAGGTGTGCTAATACAAACTAGGTAGCTTGTATATATGTGTAGACCTTGGTCCCTTTTTCATTTTTATTGGGGTTAGACTAGGTGTAAGTCAACTAATTCTCCTGCCAAATGTTTGCTTCACTGATCCATTGGTTTATGTATCTTTAATTTACCCTTTTGTAAAGTCTTGTTCTCTAGAATTTTAATTATGAGAATGTTTTTAAATTAGTGCATTCTCAAACTAATTTATTTATTTTTTTATCAGATAATTAATATAAAACATTTTAATAACATAATTTATAGACCGTTATTTTATGTTTGTATGCACTTAATGTACTTGTTTTTAACACTTTGCAATATGTTAATCTTTTGTGGAGTTAAATGCAGTGATAAGGGATAGAATTGAGAACTGAAGGTTCCTCGATTGTAACTCAACTGGTCACTTTTAAGGATTCCATGACTTTTTGAGCAACAGTAAGTTATCAAATGATAATTGACAGGAATAAAAATTTCTAGTGAAGTATTTTTAAATATATATGTATATATAAACTTAAAATTGATAGAAAATAACTTCCTCTCTTATGATTCTGAACAAGATTAGAAAATTGAGAAGTTATTAGTCAAGTGTGGTATTCATTATATGTATACATTTGGTACAAGATAAGGCATAGAAATAATTTATCTTGTTTCCAAGATTGAATGGAATATATAATAATAACATCTGGATATCTACTTGTATATATTCAAAAAAGAGAATTGGTTATCTTCATGGACAAGTAGTAATATAAATTTTGATCTGCATAATTTTTAATGTCATAATTGCAGGTGTCAATTAATTATGGGTTAAATAAAAATCTTTTCTTTATGTTTTAGATTGAGGGTATTTAGTTTGTTTATTTAGATATATTATATTTTTGAAAAGGAAAATATATCTTATGTCACTTAATTCTGAAAAAGATAACAAATCAGAATGGTTACTTGATACTTCCATCCACATTGACCATGTTTTAGTACTTAGATATTTTTGCCTTAATTAATGCATTATTTAGTTCTCTAATTTAGAGCATGTATAGTTTTTTAGATTCAAGTATTTTATCAAATTATTTTGATATTTCTAAATATTTTTTTGATATTGTACATGTCTTACTGCCATCCTATGAATATAATGACCAAATTTTATTGCCAGCTAAATTATTTACTATGATCATCATTTCAATGTCAAAATTGCTTAAAGTTCTTTTGTTTACTCTTATATTTATTTCTTCAGCATTTAGTTTACATCTCTTATAATATTTGATTTGTCAGAATTGAAACATAAATGTTATTAGTATTTCTGTTGTTTTTTGCCAGTCTTCGCATTTTTAAATTTGCTAGTTAGATATTAATAACTTTGACAATTCATCCCAGAAATTTCCAAGCATAATTGGTAAGATATTTCATAGCATGATAACTAGAAGATTTTTATCAGTCCTTGTTTTCATTTCTACATTATCAAAAAAATATCTAAAAATTATTTTCTTATGTGAATTTATTTAATAATTATACCTTTTTTGCAGATCTTTAGATTGATAAATATTTTAAAATTTAAACTATATCTGTATTGAATGGCTTTCAATATATACTTTGTTTTAACTGTGCTGGATTAATGCATAAAGACTTTGATATCCTTACATTATTATTATTTCATTTATCAATTTTTAACTAAATTGTTTTATATTATCAACAGCTTTTGCTTTAACTTATTTCCTTTTATAAACTTAAATGTCATTTATTTTTTTGAATTATTATAATTTAATGTGGAAGTCTTTTTTTTTAATTGTAGCAGTGAACTTAGTTTGAACTTTCTATGTAGTTTTCACGATAATTCACAACTTAATAAAAAGAATGTACTTTACATAGTTGTATTTTGAAATTAATTTTATATAACATTTATTTTTATTTGTACATATTTATAACATTCCTGAATGTCTAACACATTAAGTTTTTTTTAATATATCATTTTCTATATATGATTTAAATCTATTAATTCATATATGTGTACAGCTGCTGCTGATTCTTTATTAATAAGTAATTCACGAACTGACTAATACTATTTAAATTGTACTTATATAAAATGTAAAATGTTTGTGTTAATGCAATGGCCACATAAACATATAGGAACTTATCAAGAGTAATTTTTTTAAATATATTCAGATACACATTTATTCTTTCTTTTTTTTTGCTATTTGCAAACTTTATAAATGTTAAATTCATTTCAGTAACTGCTGTCATATTGAATAAGTTATGAACTTAACACAGAATTGCAGTTCATAAAACATAAAATAAAACAGACAAATTTAAATTGTATTAGAAAAAAGTTCTATCAGAGAATATTATTTTCTGCCATTATAAATAAACAAAGCAAGCAAGACATTAATGACATTTGTATGATTATTATAAGATCTGTATTGTTTGATATTAAAATTTGTATTAAACCTATAAAAAAATTTAAAAATATTTTGAAATGTCAAAAATTGCCCAAATTTCAATTATTCACTTTATATTTTTATAATTATAAAAGAGATTGTTTGTATATATTAAACTTTTTAAAAAAAAATAAGATGGCAATAATAGTAAATATAAATGTTTGAAATATAGTTGTTTTGTAAAATTATAGAAATAGTTGAAAAATACAATAATTTTAAACTTAATAACTATTAATCATTCTATTAATCTATATAATGTTATAAACTATTACTGTAATTAATAATTTTAGATACTAATTGTAAATTTGTAACACAGAAGTTATCTTGAATCCATGAGCACTTTTCTTCATTCTATTTTATAATGTTGTAGATTGTTTTTAGGCTTTTACCTTTATTATTAGCCTGGGTCTAATGTCTTGGGGTTTTTTGAATTTGTGTATTAGTCTGAATAATATAAAGAAGTAAAAAGTGACTGATAGATACATTACTTTCAGTTTTGAATGCTAAATCTTTATTAATGAAAATAAGTTAAAATCAATCTGATGATGTGAATTTGTGTCCAATTACTCAAGCTTAAGTACACAACTCTGGAGAAGAGTGAAGTGAACAACTCTTGGAAGCATGTTTAATAAGCTGATCAAGTTATATATATTATCTTGAAATTTGAGAAAGAAAAAAAAACTAAGGATTTTTAATAATAGTTTGTAACTGGTTTTCTTTGATAGCTGGAAACAAGTTGGGCTTTTTTTTTTTCATTAATAATTTAATTCAGGCCATTATGAAGCATTGATTGTAAGAGCAGTAACTCATAAACAAATATGGCTATCTAATTTCCTAAGAAAAACAAAAAGAGAAAGATAAAAAATTAAAAATGAGTTTAGTAATGATTATACCAATCAGTATATGAAACTCACATGCACATATTGGTCTTTTTTTTTTTACCTTTTTTTTTTTCATATATCAAATGTGTTGACCGGGAAATGAACCCAGATCAGCTGCTTGGAAGGCAGCTATGCTAACTGCTAGGCCACCAACACTTGACGCACATATTGGTCTTCAAGAATGTTTATTGACATTTTGTAATGTTTTTTTTTTTTTAAAAATTAAGTAGCAGTCTTTTTTTAAAAAAAAAAAACCTTGTTATTGTTTAATTGAAGCATTCCATTGGAATTTATTTTTAGCCATATTTTTAAAATGAAAGAATCAATATTGCATCTCTAAAGAGTGATATCATCATTATAAAATAGATAGTGTTCATTTCTACCCTGAAGCCAAATTCATGTTTAATGTAAAATATTTTCTTAGATTTGTTATTCATTGAAGATATAACTTTACAGCATTATATTCTATATCACATCTAGTAAATGAAAGAATATATTGGGCTTTTGATCTTGCTATCTATTTTCAGAATGTTATGGAGTATCTATGCTTTTATGTTACAGTAGTACAATCTATGCTCACTTCAATATAATAAATACAGCAGAATTATGGCCAATTTACCATTAATTTAATTTTGACATGTTAAATGCAGCAGCAAAACATTGAAGTTTGGTTGTATCTGAACATCTAAATTTGCCTTTCTACTTACAAAACTACTAAGATATTAAAGTGTATTCATATTTGCAAGCTAGTGATCAGTCAAATTAAAAATTGCCAAAGATTTTATTTCTATCTGGTTAATAAAGCAAATAAGTTTTTGAATATTAATTATTAAATCAAAAATTTAAGAACATTTTATAGTGATGATATTTCATTATATAAAAATTGGTGTGTACTCAAGTGTGATTAACATTACTCACTGTGGAATTTGTCTCTCATGTATCATTAATGATTCTTTTTATTGTATTAAATGAGGACTCCCTGTGTTAAATTCATAAATAAATTAATACATTTTTATATCTTAAAACTAATGTTTTTTAAAATTATATCTTTTATTAATGCTTTTAATTTTTTTAAGTATTTGAATTGATAACAATTAGGGAATGTTTATTTTTCTATTATAAATTATGTTTATAAATTAAAAGTGCTGATCTTTTTTTTATAAGTATTTCATTATAATTGTTATCTTAGTAGTTAACATATATTGAAATTTGTACAGCTTATAATTCATTTTAGGTGACAATTTTATTTTATTTTTTTTATTCTTGTTTAAAATATACATATGTTATGACTTCAACCATATTTGAAGCAGAGTCTATGTAAACTGGGCAAATGATACAGTGCATCTAGGAAAGCACTTGTGGAAAAAAACACAAAACATAATAGAAATTTATAATTAATCAAAGTTATATCATTTTTTATTTTTTTAAAAAAACTCCAACAATCCATTTCTTTAAAATATTTTATGCTTCAGTAATATGACCAACTTTAAAATCCAAATTAGAAATTTTACTGTTTAACAGTTGCTGAAACTTAGCAAAACTACTAATTGTTTGCAAAAAGTAAACCTTTCCTTTTCTATTAATATGCTTGAAGTAGAATCTAATTTTTAATATCAATATTTTAAGCTTGGAATCTAACAATCCCTAATATATATCTAAAAGTTTAAGCCTGTGCAATGTACTAAAAGTTTTTGTATAATATTGACTTCTTTTAAATTCCAAATTACTAACTAAAATATAATCCATTAGAAATCATTGTTTTAAGCTTGTAGATGCATACAAGCATCTTTGTAATTTTTGTTTTGTTTGTTTAAACATAATAATATTCATAGTTGTACATTTGCTGTGCAAAAAATTTAGTAACAACAGGCCACTTGTGTTAATTTAGCATCGAATGATTAAATTTCACTTTATTGTATTTTTATTCATTTCCTTTTATAAATAACAATAATTTTTTTTTTTTTTAAATATTGTTTAATTAATTTTTTTAATAAATACATATTTAGTTTTTCAAATCATTAACATATAAATAACCTATAGAAATATACATGTGCATACATAAATATGTACATTTCTCTTAGTGCACATATAAATATATATTATTGAACTAGAAATATCTATTTCATATTTATGATAGAAAATAATTCAAGGGAAAAAGTTAGTGAAACATTAAAATTAAAAGATAGTACAGCCAGCTAAATATTACAAAGTAAAATTTTATACAATAGAATTGAATTATGCTAGTATATAGATATAAAACACACATACTGAAATTTACTTAAATTTTTTTTAGTTAAAATAGTTTTATTTTAGAATCAAAAAAGTTTAATCAACTATTAAATATAAAACAATAAAAGATTTATTTTAAAGAATTCTAGTTAATGTCTGAGCTCAAATTTAAAATTAGACAGGATATATTAAGGTTTATCATAATGTAATTAAAAGTTAGTAATGAGTTTGTATTATATACATTGTATTATCAAAAGAAAAAAAACTTAATATAATTAATCTGGTAAGTGCAATCTGTAATTTTACTTTACTGTACATATATATGTATATTTGTTATAATGATTTTTTATAATAATTAACATAATAACATTCCAGAAGATAAATTTAATATAAATAGCCTAGTAACAAAATCAATTTGTCTTATTCTTCATGCAACAAATAAAAACTTCCTGAATATATTAAGGTTTATCATAATGTAATTAAAATTTAGTAATGAGTTTGCATTATATATATTGTATTATCAAAAGAAAAAAAATCTAATTAAACTTAATATAATTAATCTGGTAAGTGTAGTCTGTAATTTTACTTTGCTGTACATATATATATTTTTTTGTTATAATGACTTCGTAATAATTAACATAATAACATTCCAGAAGATAAATTTAATATAAATAGCCTAGTAACAAAATCAACTTGTCTTATTCTTTTTGCAACAAATAAAAACTTCCTTAAATACACTGAGAAGTTTTTGAATGAATTGCTAGTTTGCCCTTGGGGATTTCTTTGTGGGTTCATAGAGCTGACTTCAGTAAGATAATGACTTGGAAGTATTTAACTATATAAAAATTGATGAGAAGCCAATAATATTAAACCAATGAAAAAGTAATTATGACAAAATTTTTTTTTTTTTTTTCATGTGTCAAAGCATCGGCCAGGAAGCAAACCCGCGACAACTGCTTGTAAGACAGCTGTGCTGATCATTCAGCCACCAATGCTTGACAATTATGACAAAATTAACTCATCAAATTTGTGAAGAACCTGATTGTTATAAAATAACTAACTTAACTAAAGAAAATCCCAGGATCCTGCATTGTAAATTTAAACCCTGAATTTTATATAATACAAATGCTCTAAAATAAAAACATACATAAAATAAAATAATATTAAATCGTAATTACAAACTGCCATGAAATCTGCTGAAAGCTGAACTACTACCCTTCTGGAATTCTAGGTAATTTTACAAAAGTCATTTTAAATTTATGACATTTGGAACTTCATTTACCTAAAAGATTTAACATTATTATTTTATTGTGTTGTTTACTCTTAGGTTAATACTTTTATTTGAATGAACAGTTATATACGCTAGATTTAATGATTTGAATTTATTTAATGAAATAATTTTATTATAGTCATTTTAGTTTTAAGATTTAAAATGAGAGTGAGTTGTGGAAATTAAACTTCATACAATAATTGTTGCTTAATGAGAATCCCTAGTTTACTTCCTAGAAATCACTTATTGTTAAGACCATTCATAGTTTATTATTATTAATTAATTAAATAATTAGGATATAATATTGGTTAAAATATATTAGATAAGAAAAAATTATTATATATTCATCTTTAGGAATCATTTATTGAAATTAATATCCAATAATACTATCAGATTTATTAAATTTTTGTTATGACAAATATTGCAGAGTGAAAATAAAAGAAACTTAGAAATTTGTTAGTAATCTATTAGAGTTAATACCTAAGATGTATATTTATTTTATTGATTTGATTAAAGTAGATGTGAATTTATTAATTAAAAGTTTTTAAAATGTAATTCCATTTCTAATATGATACATGTATTGCTTAAATGTGTATATAGCTTGTAAAATACTGAACTAGTTGGAATGAAGTTTGTAAGACATTTAAGAAATTTACATGCCTCATTCTTATATACATGTGTGTGTGTGTGTGTGTGATTTTTATCTTATTATAGATTTTATGAATTTTAAATTATAAAAGTATTTATGTTGAAGGTTAGATTATGATAATAATGAGTTTGTAATAAGTATTTATTTTAGCTTAAAGCTTTATTTATTATTTACCATTATATCAATGATGACAAAATATTCAAAGGAGTCACAATGTTCTTCCAGGTATAGGAAATATATAAAAATACTAGTAGTGATTAAAGATTCTATAGGGATTTGTGGTCGGATAACTTCTTAAATTTTATATATATATATCAGTATACTAAACATCCAAAGAAGACTGATTTTAGTGAACAATAGAATTTTACCAGTTACTATCAGAAGTATGAAATCCTAGATCATAAATCTAGTGACACCTTCTGGTGATTGATATTGGCTATATCTGTGGACTTAGCTGACCATTACAATATATATTTACATGAAATTAGCATAGCTTAAATTGTACATAATTAAGAGGGGGATACACTCTTCTTCAGACTATGGATAAGTAGCACTTTGTGTTGAACAAAGAGTCAAGAATGAATCCACCTTTTATGGAGCTTTTATTGTCTATAAACTTATTTTTGTCAACATTAATAAAAATTTGAGTGAAATTAATATATATTCATTTAAATCAGTGCATAAATCAAATATACGTTTATCATCAACAAATATCTATCATAGGCAATTAACCAATTTTAATCTAATAATAATTTAGATTTTTAACACTAAGTAGCAGTATGTTAATCCAGTATAAATACTAATAAAATGTTGATTGAATAATCTAAATTAAATTATCATAAGTATAGGGGATTTGAAGTCAAGCCTTCAAACTCCCTTTTATCATTCACTCCATCTTATACAACTGTTACACATGACCACATACATACGAAAAAGATAAATGATTTCCAATATATGTATTTCGTGCTGAACCAGATCATTATCTCCCACACATATATATAATCATTGCTTGGTTTATATTAAAATAGCAAATCTTCAAACTTTAATGGACAGGCTTCAATCTTTTCCATTCTCCAACTCTTCAGCCATCCAAGGTCCTGCATATGAGGAGTCACACTGACTTATGGTAAACATATGGGTATGACAACAAAATTGGAAAACAAGAGCTTTGAATATGCCTTCATCAGATTTTCAATGATATGTACAACTGAAGAGTTGGGGAAGATTGAAGCCTGTCCATTAAAGTTTGAAGATTTGCTATCTTAATATAAACTGAGTACTGATTATCTATGTGTGTGGGAGATGATGATCTGGACCAACTGATGAGTGCTGGTTCAGCATGAAATACATACATTGGAGATCATTTATTTTTTTTACATGTATGTATGTGGCCATGTATATCTGATACATAAGATAGGGTGAATGACAAAAGGGAATTTGAAAGTCTGGGTTCAAATTCCCTATAATTACATCTAGCTTAAAAGTATATACAGTATACTTGTATTTAAATATTATAGATTCAGCCTATATTCTGTCAATCTCTCTTCTGTGTACTTAAATGGGCTGAAGGTCGGGATTAAAACAGGAAAAACTCTCCATATAATAGTGCCATTCAGTGCAATGGTGATCATATGAGGGATCAGAATGACTTATAATCAACACATTATGACAACAAAATTGGAAAACAAGGGTTTTGAACATGCCTATCATCAGATTTTCAGTGATTGATATGGATGGAGAAGATTGAAGCTTGTCCATTAAAGTTTGAAGATTTGCTATCTTAATATAAACCGAGCACTGATTATATATATATATGTGAGGGATAATGTAGGCCAATTGATGAGTGCTGGATCAACACGAAATATATATATTAGAGATTATTTATCTTTTTTCACATGTATGTGTATAGATTGTACAAGATGGTGTGAATGATAAAAGGGAGTTTGAAAGTCTGGGTTCAAATCCTCCATAATTACATCCAGCTTAAAAGTATATGCAATACTTGTATTTAAATATCATAATTTAAGTTTTTCCATTGACATTTTATTACTATTTATTCTGGATGATTCCAATTTTATTTATGTATAATTTATTATATATTATACTATATTATTAATAATAACGTGAAAACTAAAAACTTCGACAGTTGCGCCTTAAAAATGTTTGTATGATTGGCTGTCACATAAGCATTTTTTAGGCGCAACTGTCTAAGATTTTAGCTTTGACTTGCACTTAATAAATTTCATATATTTACATTTGTTACTATCATTTCATTAGATTTGAAAATTTCTTCGTAGTAAATTGAAAGATTTCACGTTTATGTATAATATTTAGTGAATTAAATGTGAAGGTGTTTTAAGCTTCATGCTCTTAGTTCAGAATGCTTGAGTCTAGCTTATTTATATATAAATTTAAGTAGAGAAGAAGGTGGGTTCCCATATTTTTTTCTCTCGTATTTCTGGCTTGTGTCTTTGAATTGAGAGTTCCACGTGCAGTCATTATTACATCTGATTGGCTGTCACATAAACATTTTTAAGGCGCAACTGTCGAAGGTTTTAGCTTTCACGTTATTATTATATCATCTGCTTGCGCTTAATAAATTTCATATATTTACATTTGTTACTATATTATTATAAAACTAAATATGTATAATTATTTTATTTTTATTCTATTCCAATTTTATATTTTAAAATGTTTATTTTGAATTTACATATTATAATTAATTTTTATATATCCAAAAATATATTTATATGTTTTTATGAATACACATATATATATATTTAGATAAACAATAATATATAATATATTAAATATTTAAATTATGACATAGTCACTAGATCTACTATTTCTACCAACATGTGCTTTAAATATTCTAAGATCAAAAATTTGAACTTTTAATGATTTTGTGACCCCCTCACTCCACCTCGATCTGTTCTTTTACTAAGCTAAATTTCACATGGCATGCAATAACACTATTCATCAAAAAAATAAAGACTTTTATAAGTAAATTGTTTTAACTGAAGAGAAACTTTTTTTTTATGGTAAATTTTCAGAGATTCACCTATTTGTATAACATTTAAACATTTCGGATTGAAAGGCTAAATAAGTAACTTCTAAATAAGGCAAATAAATATGTTGCTTGTATTTTCATAATTTTTTTTTCATAAATCAAATATTAATTTTGTTTTGATTTTGATACTTAAAACAAATAAAATGTTAGTTAACTTCATTTTTTAAAGATTTGGTAGATAAATAAAATTAGCCAATTACACATTTAGTCAAGGTTTTTATTATGTAAATGGTATATTTTCTAATGATTAAGGTTTAATTTTCTTTAGTATGATGGAAAATTTCAGCCTTAATTATCAAATGAGATATTGATCATTAATTTTTTCAAGAGATTAAGCAAGAATTCTGTTCTAGTGTAGTGAATACTGTGAAATCTGTAAGAATTATTGGTGGTATGAGCTCTATTAATGGCTTTTCAGTGTTATTTATTTTTTTGACATAGGGAAGTTTTTTTTTCTTTTCTGAAATGTGTAGATAATCTAAACTTTTTTTGATTATATTTATTTGAGTTTTTTTAATCAAATCATTTTATAGTTTGCTTAACAATATATGAATTGCATTTATTTGAATTCTATATTAATTGTTTTTGTTATGTGTTATAATTTGGTATTATTTATTTTATTTATTACATATGTATACAATTGTCAATATATTTGTAAATAATATTTTAGCAAATAATTGAAAAATTTTTGTTCAATGAAATACAATACATTGTTAGTTGCATTTGAATTATTATATTTGTGATTAAAACATTTATTAAGATTGTAAAAAATAGCCTAATGGAAAATATTTCAAGTTTTTTCTGAATCCATGTCATAATTTATTATTTTAATAGCAATTTTTGATATTATTTCTACTTTGTCATCCTTATAAATAATATGGATTTAATATAAGTTGATGGAATTTGGACTTTATTAAAAAAAAAAAAGAAAAATTGTTTTTCAAATTTATTGCGACTTAAAAATAAACAATTATTCACAATGAAAAAATCAAGAATTACTATGCAATTCTCCCAAATTTATTTCATGTATGGATAAAGATGATATTGACAAAAGAATACTATAAAATTTACTTAATAATGATCATTAAATAAATACTAATTCTTAATAATCAGCTTATGTAATAATCCTGATAACATCAATAGAAATAAAACTATCATAATCATAATCTGGTGACATAAAATGAAAATAAAACCACTTTTTTCCGTTTTTTATTTTTATTTATCTGAAGTAATCTTCTTTTGATTGAATTCAATTATTATATTGATATAATAGTAATTTAAATGATTTTTTTTATCTTATTTTGTCATATTGGAATTTATATGTAAAATTTGTTTGAATGCTATCCATGACATAAAAATACTTCACTTTCATTGGAATGTTGAATTTTGGAAATAGAAAAAATTACATAGTGTTAAATCTAGAAAATAAGATGGATGATTTTGCATATAGATTTGATTTTTGACCAAAAACTGTTAAATAATTAATTAATTGTAACTGGGTTCATTAATTAACATGAAGCAATTACCAACTATCAAATTTACCAATTCTTGCATCAAACACTTCAAAACTGTTAAATAAAATCCACCAGTAATGGTGTGACTTTATGGAATCAATTATTTGTGGATAATATTTTTACTATTATAAAAATAATGTACATTGTTTTTGGTTTTCAGTCGCATTTTTCATAATTGTTTTGGTTTTTGATAAACTTTTTGACTTTCATTCTGTATTTTGATGCTTTATTTCTGGATACACCATGTTTCATTTCCTGTTATAGTTAATTTTCGGGAAGTTTTGATTATTTTTATTAGGTCAAACAATTTCTCTAGCATGCTGAATTTTCATCAGTTTTTGATCTTCTGATAATCTGTATAAAACAAAACTCGCACAAATCATTGTTTTTTCTAAATTTTCATTTAAAATAATATTTCATTATTGACATTGAGAGCCTCGTCCATCACTCCAACAATTGATGATGATCATTTTATACAAAAATCAGGCATTTCTCCTATCATTTCAATGTTCAGTTTATTGCTGATCTGCCTGCATGTTTGTCTTTTAGCTTTTCTCTTTTATCCTAAAATAATTTAGTCCATATTTCAAACAATTATCACCATAAACGTTCTACATCATTTCATATATTTTATAGCATTTGTGCCAAGTTTTGCATGGAATTTTATCACTATTTTTTGTTTTAATTTTTCTATATAAGAATATTTACTATTAATGCTTTAAATGTCATTATTCTTGAATGCAACTTACTACCTAGCTCAAATTTTGTTAGAATATTTATCGTAAACTTATAACATATTCAACACATACATGGTCTCACATATTGTTTTTTTATAAAACCCATCTATTAACTTTATTGTCAGTCAGTGAATAAGAAGATTGAAAACTGAATACAAATACATAAGAGAGTGTTAAATGAATTACAGGTATCTTCATTCTTCATGTTTTCACTCTGAAAGTTTTCCCCATATTCACAATTGATTAATTGTTGTACAAAGTGATAAAATCTCTGTATTTTTTATGAAATGAAAACATATTGAACAGAAAGTTTACAAAGTAAATCAGTTCATTCTGCATAAGCATAAAAAAAATAGCATACTGACACAAAAAAAATGAGACACTGATTTAAAAAACATGTGCATTATACAATATACGAGAAACTGCCAATAGAACTTACACATTTAAAAAGTAGTGGAGAATCATCTAAAAGCAAAAAGTTTTATATTTAATATTTTATGGTAAAAATCACTCTTAATAAAAATTTAATGGAAGTTTAATTTAAAAAAAAAAAAAGACATTACTTCATTTACTTTTTTTTAAAACAATGTTTAATTGTCCTTTAAATTTAATAACTGAGACAAAATTTCTTATCCAGCTTTAAATCATTGAAAAATTAAAGATTGAATCTCAACACCCATATAATGAAAATAACTACAGTACACCTATAAATAAATTCTGATTTAATTATTTATCCACTAACCTCTTTATTGTATTTATTAATTAAAAAGAAAAAGTTTCTTGTTTTAAAATTTACAAATAGTCAAAATCCTAGAAACTAATTGTTTAACTTTTCTCTCTCTCTCTTTTAAGTTAACTAATAGGAAATGTCAAAATTGTATTTGTGAAATCATAACTTCATTTTTTTTGTTCACATAAAACTCAAACTTTGTTTTTATTTACTTATCTTTATGTTTTTAAATATATATACATGAATATATAGTACAATATCGATATTCATGTATTGAATGTGTATTTTATATTTATATATGAAAGTAAATATTGCAGCGATTTTCTGTGAAACTCATTAAATGTTAATAACATTCTTATGAGTATTTATCTCATTAATCACTAATTAGATTTTTACATGATTTTTCTGGAACTAATTAAGAATGAAGAATGAGGATCTCCTGCATAAGATAAATTAAAAGATTATTTATTGGAACAGAAGACAAAAATAATAATTTTTGTAATACAAACTATTCTATGTGATTTAAAGCATTTGTGATAGAAGAGAAATGGGTTAGGAGTTGAAGATTTTACAATCAATTTTTAGAGAATAATGTATTTGAAAAAAAAAAAAAAAGCTTATTAAACACTCAACCTGAAACTAGAATGATCAAATGCATATGGTTACTGGCTAATAGAAAAATTAATAGTTAATACAAATACAAAGGAAGGTTAAATAAATTAAAGGATATAAAATATTTCTAATAATCATAATAGCTTAAATAATAATCTTAATGACAAAATTAGTAGAAGTAAAGCAATTATATAAAAAGATTGAGAACTAATACAAATACAAACATTCTTTTTTATTAATGACAAAAAATAGACTGTAAAGTAGAAGTAAACAAGAAAATAATAATTAAAAAAGCAAAGGTGGAATAATGCATAGACTTCTAATTTTATAAAACAATATAAAAAATTTTAATTTAAGAATGAAAGATATCATGAATCATTTTCCTGAATGGATACATACATATATGAGAAAGAAAATAGACCATTAAAACTAATTTATAATTTTAGTAAATATATTTAATTTATACAAATATTTTTACAAATTAATAAAAATTTTACTTTGTTTTGAAGAATTTATAATACAAAAATCTATTGAAAAAATAAATGGAATAAAATTTGCTTATAATCAGTATATATATTGTGATGGTTTATTGTACTATGTGATGAGTGCCATCAGTGTTTGATGAATCAAACTGGAACTTAATTTCTCAATTAGATGTTAATCTAAATGAGACATTATTTAAGAATACTATAGCATAAAAATTTCATTCATTTTACAAAGTTCTTATCTACATACAGACCTAAATATCCTGGAGTTATACCTCAAGCTCTTTATCAGAAGGTTCATTCCTTAAATAGGCAACTAACAGTAATGTTGTCTGGCCACTACCTCAATCTATAATAAGCTGGAAAACAACAATAATACTATAGTTATGTGATTAACTAGTTTTATTAAACACAGATTACATAATTTCCTTACATTTATCAATATTCCTGTTACTCTTCCTATTACACATCTCCCAAATACTAGTATTGATTACTTAAATCAACTATTGAAAGCTTGGGCAACTATATAATTCCTATTAGTAGACACACATCCATATGCATATATATAAATAATGTAATATTTAAGATTCATTTAAGAGCCTGTTTATTTTACTTTAAGCAATAGAAATGCTCAAAAATTTAATTTATCCTATTTTATTTAGCAGATGCAATTTATTTTTATTTTTTTATAAACAAAAAAATAACAGGTAATTACCATTGCAATTTCAATAGTAGCCTTCCTTATCTTTAATATTAATCATTAAGATTTTGTAATTACCATTGTAGTTCTATATAGATAATGAAAAGCTATCTGATTGAAATTACAATCTGTAAAATAAATTTTTAAATAACAAATAATAAATATCAGTTATATATATATTGTAACTAATAAAAATATCAATACATAAATGGCTTGGGGGGGGGGGATGAGAGAAATGAACTAGTATCCCTTTCTACAAGTTTTTGTAAGTGTATATGGTTTATCTGGGCGCCAATAGGCTATCTAAACCTAGATAAAGTTACACTATATACCTACTTATAGATTACCTGATTTGAACCCATTTCGTACATTATTTATAACAGGATGTAGGATTTTGTATTTTAGAACCATTTCATATTTTCACTAACATTAATGAAAACAAAACCTCATTATTATTTAATTGTGCAAATAAAAATTATCAGACAAACTATTACTTAAGATTTAACATTATAAATTCATATTTGACTTTCTCATAAGTCCTACTAGCGCATATTAAACACTAGGTTTATTGGTGGCAATTCACTAAACCTTGATCAACATTTGATGATCTTAGATGGTAGTCATTATCTTATGATGGTTCACAAACAAACAGTGAGAACCATAGCCATTAAACACTATTATTTAGACTTGATTAATAAGATGCTGCTGCTGATAATAATGATACTTCCAGTCACAGTTTTAGAGCTAACCCACAATATAAATTTTATCTTTTATCCACCAATAATTATTTACCTAAAATATTATTGTAAAATTATACCTTCTTGGATTGGACATGTAAAGTGAATGAGCAATCCATTTGTTCTTAAAAGGGTGTTTTATGATAAATGTTAGCATGGTTTTCTTGAGAGAAATAAGATACCATTTATGTAATAAGGATTATTGCCCAATCATTCTTAACAAGTGCAGTATTTTTTCCATTAGGAAGATATGGCAGAGAATAGGCTACATTTGGAAAACTAGAATAGACTTAGTGTTGAAGTATGTACGAAAGAAAAATTTTCTGCTGAAGAAATTAAGAGGGAGAATTGCAAAATATCAAATAAACAGAAAAATGGACCATATTGTTTGTATAGTCATCACAAAAATCTTATCTGGAATAATTTTTTGCTGTGGGGGTAGAGGTGGAAATGTCATACTCATTTATGAGTTCCTGTTTATAATTATTACTATTGATAAATATTTTATTATAAATTTGTTATCTACTGCTATAAGACAGATTTTGCACATCAATTCAACAACTTCTTTTAAGGCTTTATATTCTTTCTTGTATTATTTCTCTCTCACATTCTTCACATATTATGCCAATATATTTTAAAGTACAATTTTCTCTATCTTAAGTTCCCTTTTCACTTCATAATTTAATTAATATATAATCTTTTTTTATTTACAATATTTTTGATATTACAATATTGCTAATTCTAATTTTGTAATCCCCCCCCCCCCACACATTTTTTCAACTTGTTTTCTTAGTCTTTACCATACAAAGTTATAACAAAATTGCAACAGTTTCTTTTCTAAATCTAACTTTAATTTATCACAAAATGATCTACTTTTATTAAAACTCTATTTAGACAATAACAAGTTCTAGTGATTTGCCAAATTATTATTTGTATCTAGAAATTATTGATTTTTATTTATTTGCATTACAAACTTTCTATGAATATCATAAATCTTCCATAACATTTGTTAGGCTTATTATCAGTATTTGTAGTCTTTGCTGTATCGGCAAAGAACTGATATACTGCAATGCTTTTTTTATACCAGTGCTAATTCATTCCTCATCAAAACAATTCTAATTTAGCCTTTCATCTAAATAATTATTAAAGGAAGATAGATATTTCTATTTTATACCTTTTCTACATCTCTTTATTCTGCAAGAAAGATTTTTAATTTTACAACTGTTTTGTGATTTATATGTAAATTATTTAGTAGTCATTTCTCTTTTCATTGACATCTTTCTAAATTTTGTTACTGACACAAATATTAATTTTTTTCTGTTTATGTTTCAAAAGAAATCATAAATTATTTTAATAGTATAGTACCTCTACTTTTTTATATCCAAGCTGCTTTGCTGACATTAATATGCCTAATAAAAAAGTAGCTTTAGGTGAGATTAAATGTATTATAAAATCTTTACATTAGAACTTTTTTTGAAGGAGTCAATTGTTGAAATAAAATTTATTGGCTACTCTCCTGAGTCATGAGTGAAAATTCATCATTTTTTTTACACTTGTCAGTTTTCTTCTCAACTATATCTTTTATAACATATTGCATAATGTATTTCATTAATATTTATCTTTTTATTTTATCACAGATGAGAACTTATTATTAATGTCATGCAAATATTTATTTCATTGTTCATAAAAAAAAAAAAAAAAGAGGCTATGTTTGCATCCAGTATATAGTCAATTTCACTCTTGTCAAGAATAATTGCTAGGTTAATTGCCTCTATGTTCATTCTGCTTTTATTTGATGATCTAGTAAGGAATAGAGTATGAGAAAGTGATATTCACTTATATTGATCAATGCCAAAAATTATATTTATATAAAGGTGAAAAGTGCTATATTTTTATTAATATTAAATATATTTTGTGACATTCCAATCCCATAGACTGTAATATCATTTGATGATATTATCAATACTTTATATTATTTTATCTGGAAATGATAGCAAATTAATGTATAATTATACAGAAATCAATTTTAAAAAAATATACACTTTTTAAAATTTCATGAAAATGATTAAAATTGTAGTATTTTACTTTATAATTTAATTGTAAAAAAAGAAAAGCGATTTTTTTTGTGTGTAAAAACAAATGTGGAAAAAAAATATTTTTTCCATTTTTAAATTTTAATTTGGATTTAAAAAGATACAAATAGATTTTTTAACAAAGTCAATTTCAAAACGTTTTAATTTTGTTAATTATAGAAATAATATGATAATTGATTATTTACCAAATTTGTTATTTGCAATTAATTAAAAAATAATTCAAGTTTGTTGTTTTAGTAACAAACCCATAATTCTCTTCTTATTTATTTATTTTTCTAAATTGAGAAGTGTATTAGATACTTTTAAAGTGAAAATTTAGTTGTTTTAGGGAGAGTTTTTAAGACGGTTGTTTTAAAGTTTTTTTCAGAACTTATATCAATTTGTAACTTGTATGCTACACCTTTTCAGACTAAAAAGCAAAATATCTCAGCAATCAATGTTCCCTCTAATTTTTATTAATTATAGTGTACTTTTTTTTTGTCTGCATTTTTTATTAAATTGAAATAATTTGTGCACCTAAATCAAGTAAAAAAAAAAAAAAATTAACAATATAGTTTAAATAATATAGTATATAATATAATAATATAAATTTATTATATATAGTAGTAGTATAGTTTTATTTAACAAAACTAATGTACCTATAATGCCTTATTGATAATGATAAAAATAAATAAAAATGAAAAGTTTACTCTCATAAAACATATAAAGATAAAGAAGTGCATCCATGTTAATTGAATGTATGTGACATACTGGAGAAAACTATATTTGGTGCAGCAATATCAGTAGATCATTCCAAGGTCAAGGGTCAGGTAAACATGTACCACAGTCTGATTGTCAGTACAGAAAAAAAATTCTTTTTGAATTTTACTGTGAGGAGATGTATCTTCTTCATGCATAATTTTTTAAGTGCTGTGTGCACACACTAGTGCATATCTTAGAAGGAGCATTGGTAGCAATAATGAGTAACTAAAATTTTTTTTAATTATCTGCTGAATATCTTATAAAGTCATCAACACAGAAAAACCTTATTTCAAAGTCAAGTAACTATTTATAACTGAAGAATTGAGTCTACATTTCCAACAAAAAAACTATTTGACTAATAACAGTTTTAAAACCAGTGGCTGCTTTTCCTTTAGATCATTTGGTCAATGACCCACAAAAAATAAAAATGATTTTAATAATATTTATTTTTTTTAAAGAAAACATGAATATATTATTTTAATTAAAACTAGAAGTTTTCATAATTCAAATTATACTAACTTGTCTTTGATGATTTATACAGTTCATTAATTCTTTTATTTTAAAATGTTTGTGATTCAAATCAGAGACGATTGGATGACTTTTTCTATTCTAAGAATTATTTTTAATAAAAGCTTTAAATTTTTTTATCTAAGTAAATATCAAATGATCTAGAGTTATTGCATTGATTGTGTTGAACATTATTTTCAGGAAATTGCTAAGAGTTTATTGAAATACAAATCATTTTAAAGTAAGAATTTTTTTTTCATTAACCACTAAATTTCTACAAAATGATCTCCCCATAAAATATACCATGAATCATCACTGTTTAAAACTTAAAGAATTTATTATGCTGTACCTATAATGTTTGTTAAGCATGTTTTGTGGGCATTTATCTACCACTGAAAGTGATGATACTTAGGATCCAAGTTAGTTCTTTTTATGCTCTTGATAATTTGTACATTCTTTACCAGTTGTTACAATATTTTGTTTTTTAATTTGCTGCAGCTAACCAGAGTGTACTTGGTGCTTTACAATCATTATTGGCCAACCTGTTAATCTTTGATCATTCTTTATATTTTATAGATAGAATAAATACTGTTATATTTTAAACTTTTGATTATTTTTCTTGATCCCAGACTATAACCTTTAAATGTTGCTAAATTGTTCTGAGACATATGCAAACAATATCGTACTAGATGCATGATTCTTCAGGAAAGGATGTTGTTGGAATTAACATAATCATGAATGATCATACTGATAATGACCATGGAACAAAATCTTAATTTTGATAATACAATATCAATTTTTTTTAGATATAAATCAGTAAGTAAGATATTTTAGATAGTTTATGTGAACCTCATGATATTGCACCTTTATGATAAAAAGTTTAATTGAAGCATTTATAATTGCAGGAGAATGACTTAGACATAAAGTCAGTTAAAAACTAATTCACGCAACTGTAAAATCTGGAACTTATTACTAAGATTTGTTAGTCTTTATGTCTCTATATCACAGATAAAAATGTGGTTAGAATTTCAAAGCCTGATAAATGCAGATCAATCATATCTGTCAGATACATATTTAAAGCAATACAAGTATAAATCAAGACATGTTTGTCACAAAAGTACAAAATAATACCTAATTCAGATAGATTACTCTTCATACTTTCAAAAACATAAATCAAATCAAATATATTTGCAACGCATTATATGAAAGACCAGATAATGTTAACACAATTTTGTTACGTAAGATAGTAAAATTCTAAATAGGGGAAAATTGTTTTGACGAGAATCTTCAAAACAAGAAATATTGAAATATATTCCAAATTTAAGTTTTGGATAAAATTTAATGACTTAAGAGAATTCCTTTTCAATGAAGACAGTAAAGTAAAAGCTGAAAATAAATCTTAAATCACTTAAATGTTCAGTAACAAATACTTATTATGAAAGATTGTTTTAATTTTAGCTATTGTTTTACAATTTATCAAATTATTGGATGCAATATCCAATGGTATTTTGCAAACCTAAAATATATCATAATATTTGGCATAAAGAAATTATAAATTAAGAAGTGAATTAATAGTCACTTATGAAATTATCATAAATATAATGTAATATATGATTCTAAATGTAAAAGAAAATGAAATAAACAAGGCTTAAAACTAAGTATTTGTGATTTTTTTTTTTTTTTTAAGAAAAGGAAATGTAACATTTTTATCCCTTAGTGCCTATATTATCACTTGTTAATATTAGTAAAATTTAAATTACTTTCTCTGATGTAGTCAGTAGGTTAGCATAGATATATAATTATATATGGATCAAAGAAAGTATACTTAAACATCTTATAAGAATATTTAAAATTGGAATACTTTATTTTTAGTTTAACTGAAAAAAGTAAGTGATTTTTACTTGCAAAAAGAAATGTTAAAAAATTTCTCCATTATTTTTTAAGTTTAATTTAGACTTTATTTTATCAATTTCAAAATATTTTGATTTTTATTAATTATAAAAATTTTCTGATCAAGTGTTAATTAATTATTTACCAAATTTGTTAATAACACTTAATTACATGATTCAAATTAATTGTTTTAACAACTAACCCATAATCTCTTATTTATTTGCTTTTGAAATTGAGGAAGACATTTGCAGTTTGTAAAGTTACTTGATCTAAATAAAGATAAGGGTTTTGAAATAATTCTTATCAGAACTTTCATCAACTTACAACTTGTGTACCACAACTTTTTATGTTAGTGAGCAAAATATCACAGTTGAACAAATAACCTAAAATACCTTTGAATCATCAGTGAATTGTTGTGATAAATAATAATCAAGCAAAAGTTTCACTTCAAATTCAAGTAATTATTTAAGAAAAACTGCTAAAAAATTGAAGTATATATTTCAAGCATGATAGTTATGCAGAAAATAATTTTTTTACCAAATTTAGTCTGTATGTATTGTAATGGTTGGACTAAGTATATTTCAACATTGTGTATTTCACTATTTCTTTGTTTATGTAAATTACACAGGCACCACCTGACTTTCAGGAAAAAAAACTAACATATTTAAAACTAGTTTATTTAATATAATAATGCAACCATTATATAGCTCCATTTGTAATGCCAAGCTAAATCACAGAAAGCATAAGTTATTCCCGATGAGTGACTGTAAACTATACAATCTTATATAAACAAAGTAACAAATCATCTGATAATAATTTATTTACAAATGTACTTGTTAATTGATGTACAATTTATTTTCTTTAATAAAATTAATTACAAAGTATAATCATTAATTGAAAAGCAATTTATTTATTTAACAAAGTCCTTTAATCTTTATACACTATAGTATTAATCTATTCATAGATAATATAACACCTTTGCCGTACTTGAACTCTCACTTCAATAAACTTAAATATAATTCTATGCATATATAATTCCATAAATACAAACATTTCTTTGATTTGCAGTCTTTTAGTATTTACTTATACATATGCTTTGTATGGGATAGACATCAACACTATCTTTAACACAATAATCATAAGGAATGATGTTTTTTAGATTTTAAATCTAAACACAATCGCTTATATAATAGTAACTATAAAAGGATGGCCTTTTGATCCTAACCCTAACTGAATAAACCTTCTATATAATAATTATACGGAATGTCCTTTTGGTCCTAAATCTAATTTAATACAAGTACAATTTTGATGACTCATTCTCAGATCGATCCTAACTCATTAAATTGGTAGGAATGTATTCTACCATATGGATGTGAGCATATGTAAACTTAAACATTGAACAAACAATTGCATATATATATAAACTTTACTTTTTAGTAATCAAATATAAATTTAACTACGAACGATTGAGACTAGTGGAAATAATTACTTCATTAACAGTTATTTGAGACTTAGACAATTTATATATGTGCATTGCATTTACATGATTATCATTATTTCTTTATTTTATCCTCTTATTAATAACTTATATAAAACTCATAAGCTTAGTATACATATGTGTTATATAATAATTTAAAAAAAAATTAAAAATCCATTTCTTTTTTTTTAAACTGACAGTTTCTTTCAAACTAATATCCAGATAACAAACATTATTTACAAGTTTACTTCTTTCTGACAAATATTAAAAGTCCATTTATGGTGATAATATAGTCTTGTAATTTCTAGTGGTCATTTAGATATGCCTATTTCTTAAGTATTCAAAGTATCATTTGAAGATATTACAGATTGGATCTAGCTTACTGTTAGTAGTGTCTTTTCTTTTTATTTACAAAACATAATGAAAATCCTGGAATTTGAATGAAGTACAGTAATATCCCAGTCTAGTCAAGAGAAAAGAAAAACTGATTTTATAAGAAGAAAAGTTATTTCTGTTTTTGTACAGTCATTTTAGTTTTTTTTTTTTTTTAAAACCACATTTGCATATTTTGCTTAGAAGAAAAGAAAAGTATAAAAACAAACAAAAAAAAAATTATCATATTTATTAAAAGTTCTTTTTGGATGTTCATTGTGCATTTTATAAGCTATTTATTCAGCCATTCTTTGATAAAGTAAGATTGTTCAGATGTAGTTCGATAATAAAGTCTATGTGAGAGCTTTTTCATTCGTGGAAACTGTGGAGAAGCAATTGGTGTGTTAGAATATTATATTTTATTTCTACCCAGTTTCAAATAAAGTTGACAATCAATGAAATTCTTGTTGTGCATAACTTTGTATAAATACCATACATCTATATAATATATAGATACTGTTGGATGTCTTTATCCAATAGATTAATCAGCATGAGATGCAAATTTTCATTTAGTTTTTGTATTAACAGTGATTTCATTTTGGAGATAAAGTAAACTTTGCTCTATTTTTATTTGCATTTGTTTATCCAGCTTAGTACATCACATTCTTTTGATCAATATGACTTTAGTTTTGAGTTTTCAGGCTTATTCTCATATATTTGGATGTTTAGTTTTAACAGATCCTGTTTCCTTTTAATTTCTTTCAGTAGAGTTCATTGCTATCTACTTATGTTAGTTGAACAAGTTTACTTTCTGCTATTTTTCTTTTATTTGAACATGTTTGTGTTCATTTTGTACATATTCCTCTATAGTATTGATTCAGATTCATTTGAGTTCATTATATATTTTTGGTTCATTTTCTGACTTTAAAAGCAATTGAGCTTGTTCATTATCCATGATTTAATCCATTGTTTCTTTTTGACTTTGTACTTGGTCATTTTTTGATCATTAACTATTTGTTTTAGAACATCTAATTTTTGTTCTGATTTAAATGATTTGTATTTATTTATATTAGCCATCCTTTTTTGATGAACTTCCATTTGTTTTAGATTAGCTTTTTGATAATTTTGCATAGTTTGTTTTATTTGCTTTTGATTAATTTTATGATTATTGTCTATCTTCAATTCCAATTATCTAAATAATGTCTTAATCATCTGCATTTTGTCTAATTGTGATGATGTTGCAGTATTCTCATGCATTTTTATTTCTTTATTAATGTCTTTATGTTTTATCTGATTCCATGAATCACTATCTGGATGGACATTGTCTATATCTGAAATTTCTAAGCTATCTTCTTCACAGCTAATTTCAGAAGTATTTGCTTCTTATACTTCCTGCTGATCTTCATCCTTTTTATTTTCAGTCACCATTTTAATAATCCTCAAAATTTTAATTGCAATGAACTTATTATGTGCAATATAATTACAACTGGATTCACCAACAACATTAGAACATCACATATACCTGTATGTTTCTTCATGGCCCTTTCTTTTTATTATTATTTTTTTGTTTTACAATATAGGGAAAAAAAATTGTCTGGTCAACTATATCATTCATCTAACTCAGGCAAATGGGAGTTTATAACATCTACATTCCGGGGTGAACAGAAATTTACAATAGGATGAATGAGCGTTAACCATGTAATTTTATATAAACAGAGAAACAAATCATGTGAACATTATTTATTTACAAGTGTACTTATTAATTGATTTACAATTTATTTTCTTTAATAAAATTAACAAATCATGTAGCAGTAATTTATTTCTTTAACAAAGTCCTTTAATCTTTATATATTATAATATTAATATATTTATAGTTAGTATAACACATTTGTCGTATCTTGAACCCTGTCTTCAATGAACTTAAATATAATTCTATGCATGTATGAATCCATAAATACAAACATTTCTTTAACTCAAATGTCTCCTAGTACTTACACATATATATGCTCTATATGGGAGAGGCATCAACACTCTTTATCACAATAATAATAAGGAATGGTATTTTTTAGATCCCAATCCTAAACATAACTGCTTGTATAATAATAATTATAAAGGGATGGCCTTTTAGTCCTAACCCTAACTGAATAAACCTTCTACACAATAATTATAAAGAGTGTCCTTTTGGTACTAAACCTAATTTAATACAACTACAATTTATACAGGGATGACTCATCCTGAGATTGATCCCTAACTTATTAAATTGATAGGAATGTATTTTCCCATATGGATGCGAATATGTGTAAACTATTAAACATTGAACAAACAACTGCATATATCTATATATCCATCTATATAAAATCCAATTTTCAGTAATCAAATATAAGTTTAATTATGAATGAATGAGATTAATGGAAATAATTAGATCGTTAACTACAGTTGTTTGAGACTTAGACAGTTATCGTTATTTCTTTATCTTTTTCTCTTATTAATAACTTAAATCAAATTCATAAGCTTAGCATACATATGATATATAATAATTTTTTTTAAAATAAATAAATAAATAAAGAGAAGTTATTACAAATTCTTTTTCTTTTTTTTTAATTAGCAGTTTCTTTCAAAATAATATCCAGATAACAAATATTTACAAATTCAAATTAGTTAAAATAAAGTACAAATGAGATTTTAAATATAAGATTCACCTAAGCAAAAGAATAGTCATTGACTTCTTTCTGACAAATATTAAAAATCCTATTTACTTTGTTATGGCTGATTTTACTGCTACAACAATACATTTTTGCACTTTATCATTTCATATTATATTCAACTTACTTCACAAGTTTTTTTACGATATTTAATATTTTCTATTTATTCATAGTTGTAACATGCTAATTGTCAATTATGAATTGAATTTTGTATGCCACAACCCTGAAAAAAAAACACCAGAATAGTCTTTCATCATCATTCTTTGACATGTCCAATTGCACTTTTCTTGAACTATCTTATAATATTTATTCATCTGCTTATTTCTTAAGGATTTAATCAGCAGACTATGAATTGCACACATTTATTATGATATTATACAAATGTATAGTAATTAAAAATTTTATACAACTAAGTTATTTTCTGAATGCTTTTAAAAAAGAAACTTTTACTTATAACTTAATGGAAAATATTTCAACTCTTTTTTTCAATATATATCTTAAAAGAGTAAAAAGAATTGTATATAATTATATCAAATATTAAAAAAATAAAAAAAACTTCAATTTATTTAACAAACAAATAAAATAATTAATTGATGCTAATAAATATTATTTACAAATACATAAATTCTTAAAAACTGGCTAATCATTTCAAACAATTTTATTCTAAAAGTTTGAAAGTAAAACTGCAAAAATATAAATGTATTTTAAAATAAAAAATAGAAATACCCCATTATGCTAATTATTTTAAAATATTGAAGATAACACATAACTATCATAAAAGTATAGGGATATAAAGACTATCTGTATTTAAATAAAAGTGCAATTTTTAAAAAAAAAATTTTTTTTATATAGATATAATAATAATATCTGAAAAATTTACAGTTCATATTTAGCAAAACATAAGGAATTGAAAGACTATCAAAATTTTCTTAAACTGATTCAATTTAAACTTTAATTCAGTATATGAAAGAAAAAAATGATCTAGATAAATTAATATATAATAATTATTTAAAATATGATACCCGTTATAAAATATTATATATATAAAAAAGAAAAAGAAATTCTTTTTCTTTTTTATATAAATAATTATAATTTATATATTGTATTTGCTTCTAAACTTTTGAGTTTACAAAATAGAATAAATCTTATATATGTTTGTATTTAAAGATAGTAAATATCAATCTACTACAACTGAAATATTATGATTCATTCAATTAATTTTGATTTGTATAATTTAGCATAATGATAAGACTTGAAAGCTATTTTGCCACTTCAAAAGACAATTTACAGAATCTCAGTTTATATTTTCAAAGCAACATATAAAGATTTTGATTTAATAATTAATGTTCAAAAAACTTAAAATTCTTTATCATCCAATGATGGAAAAAAATTCTTAACTTTTAGCTTGGATGGTTATATGCTAATTTAATTATCAAAATGGAATAAAGGAAGTTTATTATGCTGTTTTTTTCATATAAATTGTAAAAAAGTAGTAAAAATATCAATTATATTTTGAATTACAAGTGTCACACTAACTCAACCCACATTTTTGAGATGGTAACCTGGGCCAACTAGTGAGTGCTGGTTCAGCACGAAATGCATCTTGGGGGTCATTTGTCTTTTATTATATCTTTATTTATATGAATTTAAAAGAATATGTGGAAGTATTGAGGTTATTTAATATATTCATAAAAATTTCAATATATAAGAGCTATTACAGAAAATATATACAGTATTTAAAATTATACAATTAAAAGCCTTTTTTAGCACATGATTTTATGTTCTTATAAAGCATTAAACATCTGTTTTAACCATTAATCTACAGTTAAAACAAATGCTTAACATTTGATAAGGGCGTACAATCATGCCAAAAAAAGTTTTTATTATTTATAATAGCTGTTATTTATTGATATTTTAGCAAGTTAAAAAATAGACTATTTCACCATAAAATATGACTAAATTAGTTATATATAGAGCTGTCATTTTATTAATGCAATATGAAGGCACTAAAAAAGTTTTATTTAAGTGCTCTGTAAAGTTTTAAAAATATAATGATAAGATCATTAAACCAATCAATAGATTCTTCAAATTACTGGATATAATACAGTTCATTATTGTAAAATCATACCATTGTTAGCGCAGAACTTGAACTTGAACATAGTTTTCAGGGAGTGATAAACCTGTTTACATTGCAATAATTATCTCAAAAATATTGTAATGCTGTTAATTGTTTTCTTTGGGAAGATATGGCAAAGAATAAAATACTTTGGAGAGCTACAACTAGAAATGATGTTGAAATATTTCAATAAAAAGTTTTCTGCTGAAGAATTTAAAAGACAGCATCACAAAATATCAAATAAACAGAAAAATGGACCAGCATGTTCTGTATGTGACACATTGGTTTGTATAGTTATCTTAAAACTCATTTCTGTAATAGTTTTTTCTTCTTCTTAGAATTGGAATGACCATACTTGTTTACAAATGGCTGCTACATATATGAATGTATGAGACTCAAAAGTTAAAGATATTTTCAGACAAAGAAAGTAAAAATAAACTCCCAGTTTGTTATTTGGTTGAAACTATTGTGCTCAATCTGTTACTTGGTGCTCAAATTGCACTTGATCTCTTGATTAACTGACCATATGATTAGTTTAATAAGGGGTATTTTATTAGGAAAATCTTTTGTAAGTTACTGTTTGTCAACAACTATATTTTTTAAAATTAAATAGCTTTATTACATAACATTTAGAAAAATTTCTTTAAAGCCAATTAAAAGACTCTTAGATTATTTTTTCATAATTGCTTGAACATTTCTATCTACTTCCCTTAAAAAGTTATTTTAATAACAGACAAATTGTGTCTTTTCAAAAATTATAAAAATAAGTTGAAGGACTAGTATGCTTCATGATAAAATATGGCTTCATTATTAAAGTCAAGAATCTCTGAGTCATTATTTCTAAACTTTTTTTTTAGCATACCTTTTTTTTCTTTTCTTTTAACCACTATAGCTTTCAAAATTTTAAATCTATACAGTGAAGCTAAAACTACACTGTATCAAAGTGCATAATTTCAATTATATCCTATCCAAAAAAATTATAACTAAACAAAAAAAAATTTAAATCCACAAATTTAGTACTTTTTTATGATATTCAAGCAGCCGTTTTCTCTTTTTGAGTGCTGTATGTTATCACGTTTTAACTTGAAATTATGCCAGCAACTGTTTTTCTGTCTCAGAGTGCTGTGTACATTCATGTTTATTAATAAAAATTCTTTGGTTGTGCTGAAATGACGTACATTTAATTCTTTTTTTTATTATTTTCTCTAAATTTAATGTGCAAATTTTGATAATAAAATATTTTCTAAATGTAATGCTAAAAATTTTAGAACATACGTAAAAATTAATATTGACTTAAAACAATTAGAGAAATCATAGTTTCTGATTATAAGACTAATCTATTATATTTCTGTATGAGAAAAAGTTATTGGAAAACAAAAAGAATATTGATCACAATGTATTTATTGCAATGAATATCAGACATTTCACCATTTATTTTATTTAAAAAATAAAAATATTGTATAGTTTTTTTCTTTTTTTTCTTATTTCTTCAGTTAATGAAAGATATATGTAATGTTTGCTCTCAATTTATTATTAGTAATTATTATTTTGGGATATTGTGCTCAAGCTATCAATGAGCTCCATAAATGGCAGATAATGTAATTTTTGGATATGGAGGTCAACTGTGAATATCAAATAACAGTGCCTGGCAAGAGCTCCTGCTGCCTTGTAGGATAGAATATTGGTTCATCAAATATTAGGTACTATTTTTGATACAAATAGTCTTTTTTGTCTCCTTTTTTCTTCTTCAGTCACTTAAGTTATTGCTGGGTTGTCATGATCTCTCATGTCATTGAATATCTCATTATAATAAATGTGACAATGGGATTGTGTGTTTGTGCAACAACATTTTTATCCTTTAATTACACACATAGCATTTCTGACTCCAATATTCTTTTTTTAGCTAAAGCACTCAAAAACTAAGAAATCAATGATGGGGGGTGGCAGGTTTAGTAGGCTAGCATCCTTAGTTGTGATCTTTACTTGAGGGAGTACGATGACTAATGAGTCAGTGTGGATCTGGATGTAAGTGAAATAGGATTTTTGAGTGGCAAAGATTATATGTTTAGAAAGCTCTGTTTAGGGATCACACTGCCTATTATGGAAAGTAGAAGGGCCTAGAAAATATAGTGTAAAAATGACCTGTTTTACTCGGACTGGCTAGGTTGTAATACCTGGTAAATTACTTATTTCAGTGGTAGAAATAGTGATAATAAGAATAATATCAGTAGTAGTAATGTAATAAAAGACAGCTGTATTGGTAAAGGTAATTATCGTAAATATAAATTAATTTTTTTTAAATATAGGTACATGGAATATGCAAACTTTACTTGATACAAACTCTTCAAGACTAAAATAGAGGACTGCACTTGTGGCTAAAGATCTGTCAAAATTTAGGATTGATATAGTTGCTCTTAGGAAAACTCATCACAGAGAAAGGAAGTTTATTGGAATAAATGTATAGGTACAAATTTTTTTGGATAGGTCGCTCAGTCAATAAAAGAAGAATGCATTGACTGTAAAATCTAATTTAATATCTTCTATCAAGGGAATTCTTTGTACCAATAAAAGGATAATGATCTTAAAACTTGCCTTGCTTAATGATACTCGTGCTCATTTTATTCATGCCTATGCTCCAATCTTAAATTCAGAGAAGGAAAGCTTTTAATCCTTGTTGGATATCATTATTACAACAGTACCATTAAAAGATTGAAAATTTTCTACTTAGAGTCTTTGATGCATGTGTTGTTACAAATAATAGATGACTTTGGCCAAAACGTTATTGGAAATAATGGTATTGAGGCTGTAATTTCAAATGGTTTATTATTGAATTTATATATAACACATGGATTGATTATCATAAACACTTTGTTTAGGCATTTGCACCCATGCTTAAAACAATGGCATTTATTGTTAGGAGTCAGAATATAAGAGAAGTTTATGTTACATGAGCACGTACAAGCTCAGGTTGTTGATACACTGATGTGTCTGGGCTGTACATACATAAAAAAACTTTTTTAAGGATTTTGATCAATTACACTTTAAATTAAATTAATGTGCAATTAGTAAGGACTACACATGCATGAGGTACGTTGGGGTTTCCATTATTTTATTACCTTTCTAATGATTTTTTTTTTTTTTCTCTATAATAAAATTTGCATTTTTTTTTTTGTTTTTCTAAAAAGTCATTAATTTTTTTTTTATATATTTCATGGAAAGGAATAAACATGAATTATTTTTAACAGTAAATAAAGATTATTAATCCAATGTGTTGGTATATAAGTAACTCAGAGGGCTTGAACCATCTGTAATTTTATGAAAGCTCTAGAGATAATATTTTCTATCAGCTGTGAATATATCTTTTTCATTTTTTTTTTATATAAAATTTATAAATAATTTATAATGCTATATAATAACTAACTGCTTTGTGTGTATTGATTGTATTTATAAACATAAGCAATTTTTGGAGTATATAGTTATTTTCTGCATTTTTACATAGTTATGTGTATACAAAAAAAAATATTTCATTGTCTTAACTAATATTGAAAACAGTATGTCATACCTGTCTGTTTTGTGTGTATCTGTATCTTATATCAATGTAGACTAAACATAAGCAATTATATTTCAACATTTTTTGGAATATATGGTCATTTTCTACATTTTTATATAAATATATTGTTTTATAAATTATGGTTATAATCATATTTATTTTATTATAATATCCTAATTTCCCTAAAATAAAACCATTTGCCTAGCAAACTATAGGTATTTCCACAAAGTGATAATTAACACAGATAATAAAGAGCATCAGTATTGTATCTATTTTCATTAATATTTTATATTGCACTAATTAAAAAAAAAAACTTTTCCATGTTAGTTATCACCATGTGTAGAAATTGGAAAAATATATACATCCTAAAGAATGTTTTTAGATTTTCATTCTGCCAGTTTTTTTTCTTGCTTTTTTATATTTTATATACATACATTTTTTTTTGCTATTTTTTAAAAATAAACTTTATTCTTTAATAAATTACAATTTATAACAAGTTTTGTTTGCAAAATATTGTTAAATATTAATGTTATTTACTAGGAAGAAACATATTTCTAGCAGAGGGCTGCAAGTATTGAAGACTGGTGAGACTGCTGGTAAAAATGAAATATATTAGGACAATTAAGAATTAACACTTTAGAATAAATAATTATCTCAGATAAATCATGTTATATATATATATATATTTAAGAATTTGAAGAGGAATGTAATGAACCTATATAAAAATGTTTCTTTAAAATTTAACCCAAATTTAGAATTTGTGAATCTATGTAAAAATAAACATTTTAAAAAGTGTTAAAATTTCGATTTTTTTAAAGATGATCATTATATTGATATTAGCTTATCTAAATGTATATGTAATTTGTTCAAAGTAAAGTTATTGTATAAATTGATCTGTTACTTTCTCTAAAAATTCAATATGGCCTTGGCTAGGACAATAGGAGTTTTAAAACAATAGTTGCATTAAAAATATTATTTTAATTATATTTATGAGAAAATTGATGTTCTTATAAATTGATCTCAGTCACTTTCTCTGAAAATTCAATATAGTGTCCACTAGGCCAATAGGAGTTTTAAAATAATAGCTGCATTAAAAAATAGATATTCCAATTATATTTACACGAAAATTGATGTTTGTTCTTTACAAGAATCTACTATATGTACTACATTTCAATAGTTGTTAAACACTAAAATTGCTATTTTGGATTTCAGAACTGTCATATTATTGAAGCATAGAATTCTCTTAAGAGGTGTGTTATAGATACAAGTAAATCTATTTTTGGTTCATTAAAAAAAGGAATCATGACTGTTTTTCTGACAATGATCATATTATTAATGATTTAATTAAAAAGAAATATGGCTTTTCTGCTTGGCAAAATAATAGATTAAATGTGGAACTTCATAATAAATATAAAGATCTGAAGGCAGAATTTAATGACTGACAGTCATTGGTGGATTAAAACTGCAAAAAAGATACAAACATTTGCTAATTATTGCCATTCTAGATCTTTTTTTAATGTACTGAAAGCAAGTTCTATTGAATCCAGCAATGACACTCTCTTATGTGATGATATTGATGATTAGAATAGGTGAAACAAATATTTTGATTATCTTTTGAGTATTCTTATAACAACTTTTAATGATATATCAATTTTATTTACTCATTCAGATTTGGACAAAGATATCCTGCTTAATGAAATCAATACAGGACTTTGTAATCTTAAAATGGAAAGGTTGCAGGTCCTAATATCGGAGAATATTTGGAGAAATTTTAAAATATGGTGATATGTTAGCTTTAAAAATATTGGAATTTTTTATGAATATCTGGATCTATAAAGTTGTCTCATCTAATCTTAAGGATGCTTTTATATTGTTCCAATTTTTAAAAATAAAAAGAACAGACTACATTGCATTAATTATTGTGGAATATCATTTTTATTTACTACAACAAAAGTATTTTCAAGAATTTTGTTGAATAGATTGCTTCCAGTTATTAGATTAATGCTTTCCAGAGACTTAATGTGGTTTTAAGGAATCGGGCAAATGCAAGAAAAATGCCGGAAAAAGAAATGATATATATATAATGCTTTTATTGATTTGATTCATGTAATAGAGCAAGTCTATGGGGGGGGGGGGGTTTGAAATTAGTTGGTTGTCCATCAAAATTTATTCATATTATACAGCTTCAATATGATAAAATGAAAGGAAGGGTTATTATTACAATTGGAAAATCAGAGGCATTTAAAATAAAAACTGGTATCAAACAAGGGTGTTATTTTCAATTTTTATGTCAGTGGTCTTTGGAAGACTGGAATCAGGATGCGATGCAGGTTTGACAATGGAAGGGATAAAAGCAAGAACTTTATCTTTTTGGATTTTTAATTTATAGTTTGCTGATGATTGAATTATTTTTGCCACTTCAAAAGATGATTTACATTGTTCTTAATATTTTGAATGTAATTATAAAGATCTTAATTAATTAATATTTAAAACTCAAGTTCTTTATCAGCCAGTGATGGAAGAAAAATCCTCAGCAATTTTCAGTTTGGACAGTTATCAACTTGAGAATGTAAACCAGTTTAAATATCTTGGTAATTTTATAAGTAGGATGGTGGATGTAGATATTGAGATTTGACATAGATTCTAGTGTGCTGATGCTGCTTTTAGCAAATTAAGAGGTAGAATTATTTCATTATTTCATCATAAGGAAATAATTACTGCAACTAAGTTAGCAATATAAAAAACTGTTATTTTATCTTATTTATTTATGATTTAAAACTTAGACACCCTATTGGCACAGTATAAAGGCATTAGAAAGGTATTATTTAAGAAAGCTCCATAAAATTTTAAAAATACAATAGTAAGATTGTAAAACAAATCTATATGTTTCAGTTTGCAAAGTATAATATTATTGAGTCCAATATTGTAAAATCACACTTTCGGTTGATTGGACATGTAAAATGAATGAACAGTGAAAGCTTTCCTAAATGGGTATTTTATGGTGAACTTGAACATGAGTTCCATAGGAGAGTTAAATCTCATTTATGTTATAAGGATTATCTCAAAGATGTTAATTGTTTCTATTGGGAAGATATGATAAAAAATAGAATATATTGGAGAGCTGCAATGAGACATGGTGTTGAAGTATTTCAGACAGAAAATTTTTCTACTGAGGAAACTAAAAGGTAACATCATAAAGTATCAGATAAATAAAAAAGTGCTATATGTGGATATATTTTTTGTTCACAATTGGTTTGAATAGTTACATAGTTTTTTTTTTTTTTGCTTTGTTTTTTTTACTCTCCCTTTTTTTTTGGAGTTGGAATGACCATATTCACTTTTGAATGGCTGTTTATTATTATTATTTTTTTAAAAAAATGGTTATATTATTTTAATTTATATATGCATACTATACATATAAAAAAAAACACCTGTGTTATATATATGTGCATTGAAAAATATTGTATATTTGCATTACAGTAAACAATATGTATTCTATTCTAATCAACATTTCAAACGAATTATTATGCATAGGTGGTAGGGGATTGGAACAAAATATAGTTTTGCAGTTCCATTGTATTTTTTTATCTTATCTTTGTCCATTCATTTAGTTTTACTGAGATTTCACATCCCACTGCAGAACTAAATCTCTACAAGCAGTGAATTATCAGTTTTATGGCATATATTGTTTTTGTTTTTGTAAATTAACTGAACACCATAATGGAATCAGTATGTAATTCTAAACTTTTTAGAGAAGCAAATTCAGCATGTTAATGTTACGAGAAACAAATATAAAATTCACTAGCACTTTGTTATAATATAAATATATTATTCGTTTTAGAAATTTAAATCAATCTTTGAATAAAGAAATATACTCCAACTTTAATTATCATTACAAACTAATGTACATATTTTTCTGATAAATGAGGTAAGAAAATAAGTTGTTTTTTTTTTTTAAACAAGTTATTTAGCTGTTAAAGCTGTGAAAATTTCCAAATGTCTTGATAAATTTTTTACTAACAAATGCAAGAAGTAAAATATTGAGATTTTTTTATCTTTTGGTTTTTCTTTTATTAATATTTCTTAGCTACCTCTTCAGTCTACTTATTTCCAGGAATGTCTAGTCACTTCTCCATTGTTTTTCTTTTACTATTTTTCCAAGCAGATTCATATATCATATATATAAACAAGAATACCATCAATATATTACTTGCATCTGTGAAATATTTATTGAACATATTTATGCCCTTAATTCAAAGAATTATTGACATAGAATATGCTAAACCATTGTATGAAGGAATGAAAAGCTTTCTAAGCCAATTACCAATAAAAACAATCCCATAAAATTTGTTTACATCAAGCATATTACTAATAGACCAGCTTAGAATGTAGACATATCTTCAAAATTATAGCCTGTGAACAAACTGATCATGATCAGATTATTCCTAATCTTTGTAAAATGAATTATTTATTGAACCTAATGAGAAGTATCTTTCTGATGTTATTGGTAAGAGTTCAAAGAATAAAGCATCATGAGGAAATTTACATTCTTAGAGAAAATAAAATATAAAAATAGTTTTGTGTCATTTCTATGTTGCTATTTTTTTCCAGTGCTGGAACATCATCATCATTAATTATAAGATTAAAAGTAGATCACATGCAAAACTATATATATTCTCAAAGACTTTTAGTCTTTTGAAATATTTTTTAAATACTAATATATTTTTATTATTATTTAAATCATTATTCAACTTCTTTTTTTTTTCTTCTATGGAACTTTTCAAATCATCTTTGACAATTTCTGTTTCATAAATATATACCAAATTCAGTTCCTCTTAAATAATTAAAAAAAATTTTTTTTTTCTTTTTTCAATATTTCTGATCTGTTCTTTAGGACTTCTAATTTTTTCTTTCTCCATCTCTAAAGCCTTTACTTCTTTTTCTTTCCTAATTATCCATGTTTTTAATCCTACAATATAAAGAAAGTTTTTAACAAAACATTTACTGAGCCTTCCTTTTCTTTGATCTAATTTCTATGATTCACAGGACAAAATTTCATTCATATTAAAAACTTATTTAGTTATTACAATTCTCACTCTGATCTCTTTATTGCTACTTCTGAAAATCAGTTATTCAACTTCTCAAATTTTAAAAGCACTAAGCTTCTTTATAACTTCCTACCTAAATGCTTGTATTACCTTAAACAATAAATAATAATGCTAAAGTAATAATTACACTTTATGGGAACAAAGATGAGTGATATTAAATGTTTCAGAAAAAATTTGAAGAAGTTATAGAGCTGAGGGGTGCACATTATAGATCCTGAAATAAGTATTCAAATATTGGCTTGATTTTTATATTTAGACAATTCCAAGAAAACAGTATAAAATGCTTTCATCATTTAGTTAAGGTCATTATTCCATTACATAGACAAATAATTTACACAGTGCTAGAGAATATTCACTGTTAACCTAGATTGCTCAAGTTATGTTCTTCCATGCTAATACTTGAGGTTAAGTGTGGAATTAAACAAGGTGACATCCTTGTCTCTGCTTATTTTGTTGTTCTCTAAAAGCATGATAATGACTTCATATGCTAGACTTCATGGTTTGGCTTAAAGACAAAATAAAAATATCACATTCTAATACAAAGTTTTTATTTACTGCTAAGTTTTTGTTGCTCATAATGAAACTTTTCTGCAATCACTGCTTTACAGTACTAAAGCTGTTATTATTTTTTAATAATAATAAAAATATCTGGAAAACTGTCTTGCTTATCAGAGGGAAGCGATATTTTCAAACATCAGATTAAAGAGGCACAGTCTTGCTTTTTATATATAAACTTTCAATTATCTTAATCCTGCTATCCCAAACACTCCTTTTTAATGAAGAAATATAGTGGAACTATATTTTGCAATTTATCAAAAAAATCATTAAGACCAAGATTGTGATCTGTATTTTTATCATTCTCTTATATGAATTTGGGACCTGTTAACTTTTGTCTTGCATTAGAAAAATTACAATCATCAGAATGGTTTCACTTATCTTGGCGAGCACTCTGTATCAGGAGATATGATAGATTAGTCAATTTGCAAAGAGTTTTGTGTGTGAATTGATCAAGAGGAAAAAATGAGGTAAACAAAATTAAATATAAAAGCATTTGCAGTACTTTTTTGAAAGATTTCTTTATTAATCCTGTTAATGCAGAAAAGCAGTGTGGAGAGCAGCTCTGCGCCAGGGATAAAACTTTTATAAAAAATATTGAAAGTTAAGAATTTATGAAAATGATTAATTATTACTAGCAATGTAACCCAAATTTTGTTGTATAAATATTAATAGATTCCATACTAAGAGAAACTGTTCATCTAAATACTTGCAGTTAACTCCCAATATTTGCCTAATTATTCTTGAGCTTTCATAATATATCACATGCCATTATTTTATAACTATTCTGGGTCTACTCAGAGACACTCCATGTATTATTTAAAGTTTAATTCATTATTAAGAAATTAATGGGGAAAATGTTGGAGGCTTTTGAGATAAAGATTTGGTAAAAAATAGAAAAATTATGAGAATGTAATCATATTAAATTATTGAAAAAGGTAAATAAAAAGAGATTAATTTAGAAAATTCTGAAGTGGAAGAATAAATGAATTGAGCATATACTTAAAGGTAGAATCTTTGCAAAAGATATGTTGAAAGATTCTGTAGAGTATGACAAAAAAAAAAAAATGATAGAAGAAAAAAATTGATTGGTGTGGAAGTAACTGTGAGAGTTTGAATATTAAAAAAAAATTGATAAAGGTTCAGATCAGTCGTGTGGTTATGTTGGATGGGGGCTATATTTGAAAATAACTAATGGGGATGATTATATAATTTCTGAGTCTTTTTAAGTGTCTCTTTAGATATTCTGTGCTAGAAATAATCTCTAGTTTAGTAAGTGATTAGTAATATTTACTAAGGCAATAAGCCTAAAGCATGTGCGGTTGAAAATGCGAAAGTAGGGACCTCTACAGGTCTTAACCACAAGCTTGCGCATTGGAAGAAAAGAGGGGAACCCTTCTTTACTTCAACCTACTTAGTATATTTATCTGAGGTGAATGGTGTCAAAGTTGTGAATGGAATGAGTTTGACAGCTGTAAATAAAAATGTAACAATATTCCCAATTCTGATTTTAATTTTTTTTTCTTTGATTATTATTCTGAATAAAAATTTTGGCAAAGTATCAAAATGTTTTCATTTGCTCAATAATATAATTATTATTATATTTTTAAAATGCCTGTCTGAATATTGTTTTTTCTCTTCTGTAATACTAATCTCATTTCTGTTAACCATGCTACTTATTTTCAAAAATCCATGAAAATCATTTGGGGATATATTATCAGCATATTTAGATCATTTATTTATAAACTTAGTCATTTAAAGCACTGGGATCTTTTGGATTTTGGATATTTCTTTTCATAATTTTTTTCAACATTTTTAATTAGTGCAAAATTGAAGATGAAACATTTTGTAACTTTGGAAACCATAATATAAGCAATGAGTGTAGTAAGTGAATATATTTTTTTGTCTACCTTTTTTATTTCTGTCCGGTTGACTATTTTTCCATAGCTTTAATTATTGCTTTTGTTATATAGTACTCCATATAAAGAAATTTTAAAATGGTAGAATTTAACTGTATGTATAGAAATTGTTGCCTTCAGTCAACAGTCAGTGTTACCATAAGCTTCTCAATTTTTTTTTTCTTTTGTACTACTTTATCATTATTTTTGTAAAAAATTCTCTTCTATGTACTTGAATACATTGCTTTTTGTAAACTTATTTTATTTCACTAATAGTTTTGATATGGATCAATTGAAACTATTAATGAATAAAAAGTGCATGGAAGTGGATTTTTTAAAATTTGTAAAATAGGTTCAGTATAGTCAAATAATCATATAATATCAATTCTAAATTTTAAGTTTTTTTATGATATTAATTTAATAAATTATTTCTTGATGTTATTAATTTTTTATCATTATTATGAGTATTTTTATATGAATACAAATTTTTTCAAAGAGATATTTACAATCATGACAGACAAAACAAAATTATGCCTCTTATTCCCAGGAGGTTATAAACTCATCAATCAAGCCAATGATTGTCTGTTGAAAACAGTGGATGCTAAGAATTCCCTATGGTCTCAGGCTGCCATTTGATGATGACCTTTTATTTAGTTACATACAACTGCATGAATTGGAGGAAGAATATTAAATGAGTCATTGTTGGAATTTATGAAATTAGAAGAAAAGGTGAAAAGACAATTGTACTTATAAAGATACAAACATTGGAAGCACAATTGGAGTAGGATTCATTATAAATAAAAAGTGGAAGAATAACATTGGGGAGATTGATGTTGTATCAAGATTAGTTATTTAACTTAATGGAAAATAACAAACAAATGTAGATAATTTGAATTTATGACCCAATAAGTTCTCATTATGATGAAATGGAAGATTTTTATATGGAGGTACACAAGGCCTTTGATCAGATCAAATAACATTTTAAAATATCATGGGTAATGCTAGAACTAAGTAAACGATTGAAAATTTAAATGTGCTGCAAGTAAATTTGGTTATGGTGATAGAAGTTATTGACTTATGGAATTGACAGAAAAAGAAAAACTATATATTATGAAGTCTTTCTTTGGGAAAAATGATAAATGAATATGGAGGTATGGCAGAATTGGATATTTTGTCTAATAGAAAATATATATTTCAAGAATGTAATGTTCTTAATACATTCAGCACAGAAAGTTATCTCATTTAGAAATATGTAAGATCCTTCAATGCAAAAATAGAGACAAAAAATATTAAGGAAATAGTATTCATAATTAATATTCATAATCTTTAGAAACATTTCAGTGAAATTATTTAAAAATATTATGAGATTTTGAAGATGGTTCAGATTTGAATGAACTTAATGGAAAAATAGCTGGTACAAAAAGCAGCAATTTACTAGTAAATTTTCTACTAAGACAACAATGTATGAAGAAAAGAAGGAATATGAAAATTTATAAAAATGATCCAATAAGAATTGATTTTCTAGAGTTTTGTAAAATGATACAAAAAAAATTAATAATAATTTGAGAGATGAGTTACAGAAGAGAATAAAAGTCTCAGAAGTGTAAAATAATATCTTGGTATTAGTAGGAAACTTATTCTGCAATGAGAAAAAAGATGGAATTATTATTAAAAAGAGAGATAACACCAGGAAATATGTCGAAGACTTTTATAAAGAATTATATAGCAATAAACATAAATAAAAGAAAGTATTTCCTACAATTACTACATCTTCTGAATTGTCCAGTATTCTAAATGAAGAAGTGAGATGTGCAATTAAATCTATGGAGAAGGGAAAAACTTCAGGTAACAATGGAATTATAATCAATTTCTTAAAAGAAGCAAGGGAAAAAATAAAAAAAATGGCACAATTATATAGCAAATGACTAAATGATAAGAGATGTACTAAATGACTGGAAGAATGAGTAGTAATATTATTATTTAAAAAAGATATTAGATATTACAGACCTATTAGTCTTTTAGCAGTTCTATACAAAATTTTTACTAAACTAATTACAACTCATCTACAGCGAACTTTGGATTTAACCAACCAAAAGATCATCAAGATATAGATTCTGGATATTGTCATATTCTGAAAAATATTTTTCACAATGCAACAGCAATCATTAAATTAATAGTGATATTAAGAAAATTAACATTGAGAAAGGTGTATGACATCATGATTTTATATCCAAAACTTTTTATACCAGTTTATGAATTAAAATGGAAAGTTAGGGGAATAAAAATAAATGGAGAATATTTAAGTATATAGATTTTGCAGAATGCTTTGGATCTTGGGGAAATGTTGCAAAAGTTATCAAATGAAGGCTAAAAACCTATACTATGGATTTTCTCAAAAGAAGAAAATATGAAGAAGAAAATAAAAATTAATAATGATGAATTAGAAGAGATTTAACAACTACAAATATCTAGGTTAGATTATTAATATAGATGGAAACATAATATATGAAATTAACTTGAGTAGAATACTTTTGTAGAAATAACTTAATATTAAAAGAAAAAATGCCTATATTGAAAAGGAAGGTTTTTAATAAGTGTGTTTTACCAGACCTGATTTATGGGTTTAAGACCTGCTTAACAGAAGAGCAGTACCAGAGACTTCAGACTAATGAACTATGGAAAAATGTAAGTTAGAAATAATAAGAATAGATCAAAAATAAATTATATTGATGAGAGAAGCAAACATATCACTGATAGCATTGAAAAGCTAAGCTGGACATATTGATAGATGGTCAGTTGAAATCTTAAACCAAATTCCAGGAGATTGTAAAAGATTGGAAAGAAACTACATGTGAAATGATTGGATGAAATAAGGAAGTTTGCTGGTGTATTGTGGAGAAACCATCTTGCAGTGGTTTGATGATTGTTGGAAATGATGATCATGATGATGATATTCTTTTGACCAGATTGTAATCTGGTAAATACTATAATATAGATGTTCAAGTTTTTGAATATTCTATTTTTCTACAGATATATCTAAAGAAGTGCATTTGTAGAATATTAATAATTTCAAATCTAAATAAAATATTTTTTATGATCCAGATTCTATCTTGTGTAGTATTTCTGGCATTCTCTTGTTTTATACTTAATGGTTTTTCTTTAGATGTCAGGTTTTTTTTTAATTATTTTGCTGTGGTATTAGTTGCTTTATGAAACAACAATTGCAAAAAAAAAAAAAATATATTATAATAATCCTAACTTTTTAATTTAATACAAGCATAATATTAGTTAATTCAGATATACTTTAACATGCATTATTAGGTATCAGATAACAAAGTTTATTTCTCTTTATTTTGGTTTAAATAATGTTAAATTAAAAGGCTATTTTTTTTTTTTTTTTACTGTTATGTAATTTAATGAAATTATATTTTATGTGTAAATTTCTTTTTGTCCAAGAATTAGCAATTTTAACATGCTGCTCTCATTATAAAAGCAATTTAATCTTTTCTTGAAGAAACCAAAAATGTAGTCTATATTGGTAATCAGTATGCTAAGGAAAATAGCCTTTTTTAATTTCTGTATAATTTTAGACATATTCTGGAAACAAGCAGTTTTTGAGTTGAATATGTATAATTCATTATTATTATTTTTAATTTAACAATAATAATAATACTTATGATACTTATTTTTGAATGTTAAGTGTAGGTGGATTAACTAGGCAATAGAGTACTATGATATTCTCTTAACATAATTTGTAAACAACAGAAAATGGGCATATGTTTTAATCATAAAATTTTGAAAAAAAAAAAAAAATTCAGCCAGGTGATAAAACTTGATCTTTGACAATGGTAATTTTCCATTGCTTTCCATCTTTTTAAAGCAATTTACTTAATTTTATTCACTGTGAATATAACAATATATTCATAAATAAGTTTTATATTTTTATAATATTTTCAAAGTAAGATAATAGTAGGACTAATACACATATTATTAATTATGTCAATATTTTTAGTCTTAAATTTGTAAATATTGACAAAATGATACTATTTGAGCTTAGTGCTTTTTTGCAATTGCTTCCATTATTGTAAAGCAATTTATTTTAGCATATTATCCATTGAGCTATTGATTCATAGAAATATTAAATATGTGAATAAATTTTAGCTTTAAAATTTTAATATATAAATCAAAATGCTTGTATTTTTGGTGACTAGATTTTCATCATGATATTAAGTATGCATTTTTAATGCTTTTAGCTTTTCACCATTATTTAACAGTTGCCATTATTTGTTTTCTAGGTGGAGAAATACTATCGAGATCAGCAAATGCCACCAACACAGCCTGCTACATCTCAAAATACTCAACAGCAGGCCTGAACTCTTTCAGTCTTCTTATTTATTAAATTGACCAAACAAAAACCTATTTAAAACAACAAACTGTGTGCAGCTGGATGACTTGCAATCTCTTACTGTGTTCAAAGAGCAGCTGATGTGGAAACTTTCTTTCCTTGATTTTTGAGGCACAAATATTACGGATTTGGAAATATTTTAAAACTTTTGTTCCAAACTTTAGTTAAATTTGAAATCCTTTCTGACCATTTTATTTATTATGTATTTATTTTAGGTATGTATGTGTGAACAGAAAGTTGAATGCTTTAGATTATTTTTAGTTTTTTATCTCAATAATTTTTTATTTAAAAAATGCAGATTAAAAACAAAAATTATTCTAAGTGAATTAGTACTATTGTGAACCCTTAGGGAAGTGCTGAATAATAATGGCATATTTAATGTGCAGTCTTCGTATCATGAGAAATTTTCATGCGTGAAATATGACTGAAGCACGGGCAGTGCCATTTTAATAGCAGTACTTTTAATTCTGTCAGATTGAGCCAATAGTATAATTTGTACCTCAAAAATTTTATGAGAATCATTTTTATTTTTGTTGCTAAGTATTAATCTTTTTATTTTTGTAAGCTTATTCTACAGAACTTCTGTAGATAGTTTTTTTTTAAAAAAAAAAGAAAGAATGATTGCATTTTTTCAGATTTTATTGAAACTTAAAATTTCATTCACAGTTTCTCAGAATATGTATTGATTAAATACTTGATTACGCTTGAGCAAAAAGTTTAGATATGAAAAGCAGCAATTTGGAATATATATATATATATTAGTAATTTTTTTTTTTTTTTTGCTTTACTTGTAAATTTTATTTTTACATAAACATATAATTTAATGGAACTTCTACCATAATTTTATATGAGTTTGTTATGCAACAAGTGATTTTTGTTTTATATTTATTTCTACTTTACTGAGTCTTAACCCTCAGTAGCTACAGTGCAGGTTTTACAATGTAAATACTACAAATGGTATTTTATTCAGTGCCTAAGAAAAACGTTTTATATAATTATCATTTAAAATATTATTTTTTCATTATAAGCATTATTTGCAATAAGTATTATAATATTTGTATAAAAAATTTAGAAAAATATAATCATAAAATCACAAAAATGGAGAAATAAAATTAATTTTGTTTAGAATTGCTTCTAAAAGGGATCACTTGATTGCTTTTTATGATCAATTATTATAGTGAAATAAATTTGCTTTTTATTATTGTGTTATTTACAATAACTATTATAATGTGTCTAAAAAAAATAGGGAAAAAATAACTATAGATTATAAAATATGGATAAATATTATGTTTAGACTGAGATACACTTAAAAAAAAGTGGCTTAAAACTTAGACCATGTGAGCAAAATTCAAAGTAATTTGACTTCTGCAAAATCTATATTTCTGTATTACTACATAAATGTGAAAGTTTGTTTGTGACTTTATAATTCAACAAATGTTGCACCAATCTTGAAGAATCTAGCATGATTTTCTTTCTCTTTTTATATAGAATTTTACTAGCATATAATTTTTTGTTTAAAAAAAAAATGTAATTTGCAATATAAAAATGCACAGAAAATCCATATTGCTATTGTTTTTGAATGACTCATAAAAACCCAAAAAGAGGGCAGTACTGATTAACAGATTACAGAATTAGAAATTTTTTTTAATGAAAGCTAGTTTTTGGTAAAACAAGATAAAATTTGATTTTGTAAATATATCTTAAATTAGTTAAATTGTGTTTGTACAATGTATTTAATTTCTCATTTGAATAATAACAATTTAGATCAGTTATAATAATGAATTTGATATACTTAGAATTTTTCTTTAAATTTATATTTAACATATATTAAAGTAAAATTTAAAATGGTATGGGCACAGCAAGAAAAATACTTTTGAATTTGATGAACTCTTACAAATATCAATTTAAATATATTTAACACATGAAAAAATGAAATTTAAAATGCCACAGTACATCAAGAAAATTAATACTGAATTTGATAAACTTTTACCATTTCCCTTTAAATATATTTCATGTGATAAAGTAAGTTTTAAATATATTTAATTAACACATGAGAAAATAAATTTTATAATGGTGTGGACATTTGTCCGATTTTAAAGGTATTAACCTCCATTAATCAACTAAAATAGTTAAACCTAAGTTATATATAAGAAAATTAAAAAAATAAACATGAGTTATTTATCTTTTAAAATGTTACCTTACTATAAATAAATAAAAAAAAGATAACTTTTCTACCATATTGAAAAAATATTATTTTTTCTTTATCCTTTACTTATCTATGATCTACCTATCTTATATATATATATAGGCTATGGATTTTGGTTTTATGATATTTAGCTCAATTTAAACAATGAGTTAAAATAAACGCAAGTGGTAGCTTGCATTATTTATATTCAGAAAAATGTCGACTTACAATAATAATAAAAAAGCTAACTTTTCTACAGTGCTTTATAAATTATTTTAAACAATATTAAAAATTATCAAATATAATAAATAATTTATTTTTAAAAATAATAGTAGTGTGCATAATAAATTATATACTTTAAACTTAAAAATTATCCAATACAATATTTTAAAGAATCCTTAAAATGTATTTTTATTATCCTGTATATGCTAATATCATATAATTTATGTGGTAAATAGCTAAAGTATATTATTACTCAATACATGCTTTGATTCAGATATGGCATTTTAGGCCACTTGAAGAGTTTCAGTCACTTTTTTACTTGGACACACATATTACAATTACTACCATTGTCAATATGACTTGTTAATGAAGTTTATTAATCAAACCATACACAAGCATGTAAATGAATAAATAGTTAGGCCCTTATGTCGACGCAAAATAAAAACAAAAAATAACTTGTGAATTTACAGTATTTTACTCAGGAACAGGGACATTATCAGATAATATTAGATATTAAATCAATCTTACTTCCCCTCCCCATATGTTAAAACGATGATATTTATTAGTTAAATTAGAAATGCATGATTCTATTTGAGAGAAAGATATATATATATTGAAAAACACATAAATACATATGTATTACAAATATAATGTCAGGAATTGTATCTCTTGAAACTCAATTACCATATATTAATGAATATTATATCCAATTATTTAATTTGGAAATAAATGATTCTGATCAATAGAATGAAATTTAATATTAAAAATCCTGGAGTGAAATGCATATTTAAATATATTATAGCTTCTAAATAGCATACCAGGAACAAATTCCATAAAACTAATTATTATTTACAGATGATTATTATTTGTAATTAAACACTTTTGTTACATATTTTTTTGTGTTTTGATGTGTCTTGGATATATTATATCAGACTGTATGCTTAATAATTAATAATACTAATTAGTTTATCACATAAGAAATATATTTAAAATTAAAATACTAAAATTGATTATCCAATAGTATAACTGATCGTAAAAAGATTTTTTTTTGTGTGATATTGCTGTTGATAACTTATCTGTTATTATTTCATTTAAATAATATGGAAATATAGAAGCCGCAGACACGGCTATATATTGTGTTATTTTATTCTAATAATGTGAATGAAGATTCAAGCACAGATAAAACTTACATAATTAGGAAAATACTGGATTGGATACCTGTTCAATTAAAAAAATTCTATGAAATTAAGGCATATAAAAATTTCTTGCAGTATCAATTATCCGTTGTAGCTATTGAAGATTGAAAGTGAAGTGTGAACATTAGTAAAATATTGCTCATTTTCCATACATAATAAAACTTGAAGAATTGTTTAGAATAATTTTTCAACTATGCTGCTGCACTCCATTATTTTACAATAACTTCCAAATAATAAATCATTCAATTATCTTTTTATTGCCTAATTACCTCAACTTTCCTCCAAGCAAAAAACATAACATATATTCTTGACAGAATTTAATAATTTCTAATATATTATTTACAGTCTATAGAAAACAAAATTATCCAAATACCAAAGGATAATCACTACCTAAATTTTAAGGAATGTATTGTCCTAGATTTCAATCTAATTCACTATAGACTTTTTAGGAAACAAAGCTTTTGTTCAAAGATTTGAAAGATATAAAGTTTTCAATAGATTGACTGATTGTATCAGAATAATATAAAGTAGAAGTATTTAAACTTTTTTAAAATTTTATATTAATAGAAATTTATGTAGTAATGTAAATATTTTATTTGATGTTTAATCATTGTTTTTTTTAAAGTGTGTATACATACATACTCTAAACCTATAGTTTTTTTTCCCCATATGTCATAGCATCGGCCGGGAGGCGAACCCACAACCGTCTGCGACCAATTACTTGCTTGCAAGATGGCTGCGATGGCCTTTCGGCTAACAACGCTTGACTACTCTAAACCTATAGTTGCAAGATATTTTTATTGTTGAACCGTTTTTACAATATCATAAAAATCTAATAGAAAATGTTAAAACATTGTTTAAAAATAGTTTTTTTATTATTATTATAATTATATTTTATATATTTTTTAATAACATTCAAGTAAAATTTTAATCAACTATATATATTTTTTTGGATTGAGTCATAACAGAATAGTTATTCTGTTTTGTTTTTTTTAATTTTCCCTCCTTATTTGAATTTTTTTAATCAGAACAACTTAAAATTTTGTGACAACAGTTGAGGGAACAGTCATTGTTCCTAGTTTTCTATCTTGTCATTAGTTGATTTTAAACATTGTACTACTAATGCAAAAAAAGTCAGTCCATTTCAAATTTTATATTTCCTAAATTCTTTTATTATTATAAATAATAATTTGTTTTACCAAAGAAAGATCTTGTCTTCTGAATAGCATCTGTGTGAATTAGATAGAAGCTTCAAACAATTATACATTTTAAAAAGTGATTATTGTTTTTTAGATTTAATAAATATATGTTTGTTTGCACACAGTATTTTTGAATTTAATTCTTTAAAAATGAAAAAAAAAAATTGTACATTCCATTTTTTTTTTAAAAATTATATTTCTATATTTAACTCCACACACAAATCAGTAAAGTCATTTAAAACATTGCTTAGATTTCATTATTTAATATATATATATAAAAAGAAAACAATTTTGGCAAACAGTATTTCGAAAGATTTTACAAAATGTCCCATAACTTCAGCATTTTATATTTTGATATTTTTTAGAAACTGCAATATATCTGAGTAAAGAATGAATTCAAGTAATTCTATTAATAGGATAATGAAGTCAAAGAGAAACAAGCTGCTGTAAGATTTAACAGTATGCACCCAGACCAAGGCATGTTATGCTCTTACTATAATATTTTTGACTATATAATTATTGACTGAAAAAAAAAATCTCAATTTCTGCATTGAGAATAATGGTAAATATATTAATCAAGTTCTGCAAAGATACGTTTTTATTTTGTCTTTTTAAAAAATTCTCTATAATGCTGGGCTTCTGAGACATTCTGTACATTAAAATGGGATTTGTTTATTGAATATTAAATGCAATGCTTCATATTATCAAGTTCCTGAGAAACTGTGATTAGAAATTTAAACTCAATCCTTAAACAGGTCTATATTCATTCTAAATACTAATATGAAGTACATAAATACCATATTTTTAATTTGTTATTATTTTTGATTTTTCTTTTTTGAAGGAAAAATTGACAAGCAAAGGTTTATATTTTTTCTATATTCCAGTCTAAAATATATAAATATATATAAATTGTTAATGAATAAAATAATAGATTTTAATTTTTTGGTAAGCACCCCACCATTGTGAGTATTCACAAAATTTGAGTCTTTTGTTACATCTTGTTGTGACATTTCAGCATTTCTTTTTTTTTTTTTTTACTTTTAGAAATTTGGATGTTTTAAAGACACTGGTTAAATTAGTTGCAAATAGTGAGTTACCTCTTTTTACAAATGTTGTTGACGATGTTTTGTTTTTGTTGTATTTTGAACAAGATCTACAGAATTCATAAAAGGACAAAACAAAATATCAATTACAAGAGTACAAATTTATTTTTAACTTCATGCTATAAATTCAAGACTGATTTAAACCAAATACTTGATACTGGTAAAAGTTTAATTATCTAAATGTTTATGGGATATATGCTGCCTGAAGATTTTATATATATATTTTTCATATATCTTTGGGATTTAATTTTAAAAAATCATGTCACATGATCTTAATTAATAAAGAAAGGAAAAAGATAAAATGTTGAATTAAAAAACATGTTTAAATTATTTAATTTTTTTTTTTTCAAGTTAAAATATTCCATTTAAAATTTAAATTAAATTTATGATATATATGCAATTCTCTGTATTGTTTAAATTGTCAATTGTTCATAAATCTGTTTAAAATTTGAAATAAAAAAAAAAGATACTGCATAAATTTTCAAAAAAAAAAAAAACCTTTTGAGAATTATTTACTGAATTACATTAATATTTAAAAAAAATTATGAAAAATTATATATATATTAAATGGCATTATTATCATAATACCATGAACACATATATGTTACTGTACTGTTTATGCATCAGATATGATTTTTTAGGAACTTATCTGAATCATTTATTAATATTATGTCTTATAAATAAATATATGGTATACGATACATATGTGTATGCTTTTATACTTAACATGTCAGATGTCTAATAATTTTTATTTTTATTTAAAATGTACTTTCCATGCTGGATTATTCTATTGTTTTTAAATGTTTATTTTAATATAAAAACTTTTTACATTGATTTCTAAAATCATGAACCTCATATAATAAAGAAAGAAATATCTTTATATGTTAGTGACAAGCTATAAACAATAAAAGAAAAATAGAATGGGGCATAAGTATGGTTGATCATAATTTATATATGTTGTATGACATTAAACATTCAGCTATTTAGGTAGTTGTTATTAAAAATTATAAGAATAATATGTAATACTTAGCTGTTTTACTCATAGATTTTAATAAATTAGTATAAATATCCCATAATAATGAATCTTGTAGTTCAGCATGAATTGGGAGAAACATAATTACATCTTTTATGTTAAAATCATTAAATTTTCCACCTTTTTTTTTTTATAATATAAGAAATGAAATGTGATATACCAACTATATATACATAGTATTAAATATAATTAGTGAAAAACTATTATTTATAGTGTTGCAGAAATTAAAATAAATAAAGCATAATAAAAAAAAATTAAGCATAACTGATTTATGTCAATTATGTTTACAGTTTTTGAAAATAAAGTGCTTAACAAAAGTGCTCAAAGATATAAATTAAACATCTGTTGCAATAATGGATAAAAATATGTTCTTTAACTCTGAATTATAAATTATATAGAAAGTAAATTGCATAACTTAAACAATTAATAAGTGTCAAAATAAATAAATCGCTATTAAAAATAAATTATTACTACTTTTGAGTATGTTTACATATCATTTATCTAACAACAGGCAGGTCCCATACATCCTTTTTCAGTAGAAGATCTTGTCTTTATCATTTGAACAGAATTTATATGTTCAGCCTGTCAATTTGAGTGATTGAATATCATATAATTTTTTGAATAACTTATTTTCTGATTACAAACAAGTAGTATCATTGAGTGTTTGATAGTTTAACAACCATCATTTTTCATCTTAATTCATATCATTTATGCGCCTGTATATATATTTAAAAGATGTATTCCATACTAAAAAGTTATTACTTAGAGAAATTATTTAAAAATTTGGAAAAAACTGGTGATAATGCATCTATTTTTTGTTATATCGCGTTCTAAAAATGTCATTTTGTAAACTGACTATTAAAACTTGTAGGCAAAAAGTATACAATCTTATTTTCTAAGATTATTGCAGTTTAAAGAAACAATGGAGAAATCTTTACTAGGATTTAAATTTGCATAGATTCATATTTCAGCTTTCCCTTAATTATGCAATGTAGGGGTTTGCATATGTAATAATAAATATTTTATCACAAATATATTTTAAGTGAGTGTCTTTTTTTAAAAAAAATAATTTTATTTAAGTTAGTAGTTAATGCTTATAACAAAATATGAAAATATATATGAATTGGCATCCATGGTCATATCTTTCGCATTATCAAGATTTGCCAATGTAATACTTTGCATTGTAATAATTTTATTAATAATTACTTTAAAAAAAGTAGTTATGGAAACAAATTAAGATATAACTGTCTACCCGCATGTAAGTTTTAGAATTTTTTTATTTTTATTGTATATGTTTAGAATAGATTATAGCGCCAATGTTTATTTCCTTGTTCCAAGTTATTAAAATACATGATCTTGCTTCACTATAAAATTACTTTGGATGAGATACAATTGCATATATACAAACCTTTACATTTATATATACTTATGTGTTTGAGTATTTAGATTAGTTGTGAAAGGTATATGAAAGCAAATTGTTGTTTGTATAGGCTTGGTTAGTAAATGGTGCACATTGTACTTTTCACCATTTAAAAAAAAAAAATGTGAGAATTTGTCAACCATTGTACAAAGTGCAAGAAATAGAATTGGTGTGATGCTTAAAGACTTACTCATCCTATGCAGGGGCAGTATAATTATTTACTAGGGGACTTTTTATCATATACAGAGTAATTAAAAATTGAATTTAAGATATGTATTTATATATATGTTTCAATAGTTTTTTGAAGTGTGATCCTCTATCTCCACAGCATTTAGATAAAAGTACCAAACTATTTGCACGTGTTATATGAATTCACACAAATATTTAATATATATTTTTTTCTTAAATAATCAAGTATTAGCTTATAAAACTTGAATTTATTGCTTTGTTTAAAAAATGCTGATGTAACTTTATAAAATAATACCGGTGATAATAATTGAAAAAAAAATTTTTTTTAAATCTGTATTAGTTGTTTTGATTGTATTATAGGTAATCAGACTTTGAGTAATTCACTGTAATTTTTATTACTTTGGTAGAATTATTATTATTTATACCAATTCTTTGTCTTTGATCATGTTGTGTCTCACCTTGTTATCTGTATATATAATTCAGTAAAGAAAAAAAAAATCTTGTACTTCGAAAATAAAATGTTTATATTACAGCTTTGTCTTTTTTGATAGCCCTTATTAGTTTTAATTAATAAATGTCAAGTAATCTTTTTCGTTCCACATTAAAATGACCCCAGTCCCTTTATTTTTGTCTTTCTGTATTATTTTGTACAAAGGTTTGTCATATAAACATTAATTAAGTTGATCCAGTTTAATGGATCTTTCCATTTCCTCTACTTTAATAATATAATTCTATATTTAGAATGAATATGACCACATAATTTACTTTTTTGTTTTTCTGGTTCTTTATTTATCACCCACACACCCTCCTATCATTTTTTTTTTTTAATTAAAAGTTTAATTGTGTTTAGTTTATTTTAAATAAAATTTGATTGTATAAAATGGAAATAAAGTATTCTACAGTTGCATTTTTTTAAAATTCTTTTTATTATTCTTTGCATTACATTTTAGTACTATATAACAACAGAAGCTGATGATGAGTGAGCTTAAATTATTACTAGTGATGCACAGAAAAATACTTTTCTAATGTTTTTATTTTGTGAAATGGATAATGCCATTTTAGGTATGATAAGTCACAAGGCTTTGACTTGTTGCAATAAATAAAAATATTAATTTCATGGGTTTTTTTTTATATATTTATTTTCTCCAGCTTAGTAAAGATAACAAGCATTAAATGGAGTTGTACAGTCATTATTGAATTTGCATTATTTTCGTTGAACAAATTTTTCCACATTCAATACCTAATTATTTTTGTGAAGGAATATAATTACTTTTTTTACCATCTTTATGCTATTTAATGTAAACTTTAGTATATGCAGATGATATTGCATAATAAATTTCTATTCTGAATTACCCTATCGAATATCCCAGTTTCATGCTTAGTGCTTTCGTCAGTGAGGAACTTTGAATTCTGAAACATTACACCTGGATCTTTAAGATCTAATGCACTTTCCTTCCAATGGCTATAATATATCTGTTATACTATCAAACTATCAGCCCAAACTAAAAAATATTTCAATGTTGCCAATCTAAGCCAACTTGTTTATATAGCTATATGGATCTGAAACCAGTTCAGTTTCTCTACAATATGATATCTTTAGATTTTACAACTACAGACATCTATATTCTGTGGCCAGATTAGATCCTAAAGTTCCAGATACATTGTTCCAAGAACCAAAGCTCTCTATTGATGGAAGCTATAATCTTGAGACTAATCTGGGTATATTGGATGGAACAACACAATAGGGATTTATTAAGAAATATCATTTGGCATCTATTATTACTAAAGCTTATTATAAATGGTTAGAGATAGTAAAAAGTACTCTGCTAAAACAATAATATGTAAGTTGGATTCATGACATTTTTGGTTTTATAGTTTAAAAGTCTAAGTACACAATAATGTATAAAAATGACTGGTTTCTGATCTATATCATTATACAAGCTAGTTGGTTTAGACGGGAAACATTTAAATATTATCAGTTTGGGCTGATAGCTTGATAGTTTAACAGATAAATAATAGCTTCTGGAAGTAAGGTGCATTAGAATCTAAAGATCCAGATGCATTATTCCAAGATTCAAAGCTTGTCATTGATGAAAGCCATAATCTTGAAACTAGTTTGGAAATATGGGATAGGGATCATCTTATCAAAATTTACAGTAAGTGGCTTAAATGGTAAAAAAAGGTACATTGGTAAACCACCAAAATGTAAGCTAGAGTCATGATATTTTAATGGTTTATAGTAGATACTGACCACAGGATGTAGGTTCCTATAGTTGTAAAATCTAAGGACACCATAATGTATAGGAACAGTTGATTTCAGATCTATATCACCATGCAAGCAGATTGGCTTAGATCGGAAATATTTAAATGTTCAGTTTGAGCTGTTATCTTGGTAGTATAACAAATAAATAGTGGCTGCTGGAAAGAAGTTGCATTAGATTCTAAAGATCCAGATGCATTATTTCAAGATTCAAAGCTCTCTGATAAATGATATAATCTCGAAACTAATCTGGGGATGCTGGATAGGAAAACACAGTATAGGAATTTATTAAGCAATATCATCTGCATCTATAAATATTTACTAAACCTTACAGTAATTAATGCAGAGATTGTAAAAAATATATACTGTTAAAAATATATAGGTAAACTGACATTAGGTGATATGATATTTTATTGGTTTGTACCAAATCCTTTTCACAGGATCTTGTTGATGATAGCCATAGTCTTGAAACTAGTCTGGAGATATAGGATAGGGATCATCTAGCATGTGTCATTACTGAAATCTACAGTAAGTGGCATAAAGATGGTAAAAAATACATTGGTAAAACAACAAAATGAAAGTTGGAGTCTTTTACTAAATAGAAAATATATGTAACCCTAAATGGGAAAACCTCATCTCCAATTATATACCTCAAACTCTCAAGGATTCCCTTTATTCACCACATATTAATCCACTAATCAAAACTATAGAAAAACAACTAAAATATATGTACCTAGCCTTAATATAAACATTTCATGTATAACCTTTTGCATAATATCTTGGTATTTTTACAATCCAAAAAACAAATACTGCAACTTCTTCAGACTAGTCTTTAATATGGAAAAATCATGTGTTGGCAGATATATACTGGAACCTGTCTTAAAAGAACATTTTTAAAAAATTCCTAATACTTTCCTGGGTTTTCCCTTTCATCTAAGCCACACTGCAATGCAAATTATAACACTAGAAAAGATTTAAAAAAAAAAAAGAAACATTGTCAAATCATTTGAAAAATCATACCTTTTACTTTATACAAAAACATCCATCTTTAACATACTAACAATGACAAAAATTGCTTATTATACTCCAATAATACTCTTCCCCAAAGTTTTTACTAGCCACATTTATTCACTATGTAGGAAGAGAGAGAAAAAAAGAAATAAAATGTAAGATTTGTTATATAAATGCAAACCTACATGCTCACATCATGTTTATAAATGTGCATTTTAATTATTTAAGAACTCATCAAAATTTATGATTTAGTTATATTTAAGTTGTAAGAATATATTTTCGTAAAATTCTCTAGAATACTGATTTCAACCTGCCTTCAAGAAGAGAATGTAATATACTAAAAATATAAACTTGCAATTAGCTAACACATCTATTAAAAATTTATTTTTTCATTTTGACATTATTTCAAATAATTAAGAATTAGAAGTAAAATCAGTTTTATAATTATTAGAAACAATTTTAAAATTTTGAATAATTCAAGCCTGATTAGCAGCACTAAATAAACATAGCATTACATGTATGCAATGGAATAAGAATGTATGATTTTCTGCTAATGACATCACTGTAATGCTGATGCCATTTATAATCTCAAGGTTAAGCAATAGATTTTGGACTATATTAAATAATATAGGAATTACTTTTGTATATAATTAAAGTTATAAAATGAAAGGTATATTTTTTAAAATTAGATATATATTTTTTAATATTTTGATTTATGAAGAAATTTTTATTGATTTAACTGGCACTAAAATATTTTTTTAATAAAAAGTTTTAACATATAAAAATTATCTACTGACTAATAAATGAAATTATATGTATATAGTTTGTATGTTGTGACATAGCTATTAATGCATTAGAAAAATCTGATGAGGCATAATTTTTTTTTTCATTTAGCTGAGAATTTTTCAAGCAAACTTAAGATTTTTTCAATAGCTGATCTGTAATCCATTTGCAAATAAGAATTGCTAAAGCTAGTTATAATCTTTTTTGTCATATACTGAAATCTAACTAGTTTCTACCTTTTATTTTTTAACAATTTTTTATAAGGCAAGTATGTATTTTATTTCTTAATATCTTAAGTGTAGTGAACAAATCATTCATATGACTGTCAGAAGTTACCTAATACTTAATAATATTTGTTAGTAGAGGGATTTGAATTTAGGATTTTTCAATCTATATTTGTTCTCCATTCTTATCTCAAGCAACCAATACACATAACCACGTGAAAAAGATAAATGACCCTCTACATATGTATTTTGTGCAGAACCAGCACTCATCAGATGGGCCAGATCATAATCTTCCACACATATATCAAATCAGTGACTTGGTTTATATTAAGATAGCAATTTCTTAAACTTTACTGAATAGGCTTCAATCTTCTCACCTTTTGGAACTATTCAACCATCCATTTTATTGAAAAAACAATTATGGAATGCTCAAACCCCTTATTGGATTTGATATTGTAGTCATAAACAATAACCAAATAAGTTTCCTCGGATATATATTATATAAGAACTTTCTGAGAAACCAGAATCTATTTTTTAATATGAAAAAAATATTTTTAACATTGATATTTTGTGTCTTTGAAAATAACACATATGTATATTTATTATTAAAGAAAATAATATTTATAGTCACACTTTCCATGTTAATTTTAAAAAATTTCACTCTTTAATTTAGATTATTTATTTATTTATTTCCTATATAGGTTCATTCCTATGCCAGACATCTCTAATTTAGGTATACAAATCAAATCATTCTATTTAATTTTTTCAGTAATTTCATTTTTTGAACAAAATAATTATTTTTTCATTTATGGTTAATAATTGATTGAAATAACCATCTACATAACTGAACATAATTCCCTAAGTAGCCATCTATTTATATGTATAGCTTCATATTGGCTTGGATTTGATAAAAATCCTAAATTGTTCAATTAAGCTTGAATGTTGTTCAAGGTGATAAATAAAAATAATCATCCTTTTTGTACACCAATTATACTAAAATAATATTAAAATGGTATTGTGTATGTGCAAGCATATATGTGTAGTAATGGTTAAAATATTTTAATTATATGTACATCCCTTTATTTTTGAGATGCTACTTATGCTCAAGATATGGCAATTCATCTATAATCTTGCATTTTTAGGATCACTATAATCAGCTATAGACAATCTTAAGCAATATTTTTCATTTTATGAAAATGCAAGATCCATATATTGATCAGAGCACATGTAGAAGAAAAATATTAAATGTAACAGATTACTGTTCAGTGTAACTACAGCCCCCAATATTTTCCAAGCACAAATAAATAATATTTATAAGGTTTGGAGAGAGTGGTACTATATTATGATGACATACTCATTTCTGTAGAACCACAGGAAGTGTTGCGCAAAAGAGTAAGAAAAGTGGGTGAAAGATTGAATAGAGCAGGGGTTAGATTAAATGCTGAAAAATCATTGTGGCAAATGGATGAATTAGATTTTTTGGGACATATTTCAGAAAAAGGCAAATGGCCATTTCCTGAAAAAGTGAGGGCTGTTAAGCCAAAAAATGTAAAGCAATTACAGACTTTTCTTGGTTTGATTTTTTTGCACTGTTTCTTAAAAATAAAGCATTGGTGGCACAGCAGTTATGTGAGTTATTAAAAAAGAAACAAAAATGGGAAGTTGACCTATAAACAAAATGTAGCTTTTGAAAAGACTAAGCAACTGTTAGTATCTGAGAAGTTGTTATTACATTTTAACAATAATCAGTTATTTCAAATTACAACTGACGTCACATTGGGATGTGGGTGCAGTTGTATTGCATATGATCAATAATGAAGAGCATCAAATAATGTATATCTTGTGCACTCTATCAAAGGCTGAAATTGGATATAGTATTTTTGTTAAAAAAGTTTCATCAGTACATATTTAGAAGATCATTTAAAATAGTGGCAGGTCATAAGCCTTTATTAAGTATTTTTGCCTACAATCAGATAGCTCTTGAACATTTACACCTGAGAATGTTGCGATGGTCAAATATTCTTACTGGGAATGATTATGAATTAAATTTTTAAAAAAGGAAAATAGGTAAGTGATGCAGATGTGTTATCCAGATTGACAGACATAAAACTGTATCAAATGAAATGGAAGCAAATCACATAGATGTGATGAAATCAAAAGCTTTAACAGTTGGGTAATAAGGAGTTGGACTAAAGAGAATAAGGGAAATAAAATTTTGGTAAAGTAGATTAGGTCAGGTTGGCTGAACAAAAAGCCAATGTATCTTGCACAGGAATTTTGGGATAACAAAGATGAACTATCAATGCACAATGACTGCATAGTTTTTGGGAATAGAGTAGTGATACCTACTGCTGGTAAAAAAATTGTTTTAAATTTATTGCATGAAGGTCATCCAGATGTGGTATGAGCTAAAGCTCTATACATAGTTATGTGTTGTGGCCTGGGATTAATGATGACATTGAGAAGTTTATATGCAACTCCCAGTGAAGAATTTGACATTATGGCCTTTATCAAGCAGACCATGGGAAAGGGTTCACATCGATCATGCAGGCCAATTAAAAGGAAAATATAGAAACAGACAAAATTATGAAATGTAATAAGATTTTTGCAGTATATGGTTTTCCCAAAATCATTGTCTCAGACAATGGAGCATTTTTCAGGGACACAGAATGCAACAGTATCATGAAATTAAGGACATTTAGACCATATCACCCTAAGTTGAACAGACAGGCAGAAAAAGCAGTTTAACAAGTGAAGAAAAGTCTATGGAAGACAAAGACTTCAGATATTCAAGAAGGATTACAAGAGACAATGTTATGTTAACATTCAACAACGTCCACATCTACAGGGAATTCACTGGCAGAATTATTTTTAGGAAGAAAGCTAAGGGTTAAGTTGTCACTACTTCCACCAACAAAAAAGAATTTATTAGTCAAAACCACACACAACTTTAGTGTTAGAGATAGAGTATAGGTACATGATATTTTGCATAAGAATTGGATAAAAGAAGTTATTGATAAGATAATGGTGAATCAAATTTGCATAATTCAAGGGCAGAATAATGAAATATGCTAGGCACATAAATCATGTGAGAAGGCATGAAGCAAAATGACATGCAATTTCTATGACCATTGGACATAAAATGACATGAAAGTCAAACTAAATGTGAAGAAAAGGGTTGTCATCGAATAGCTACTATATCCCACTCGATGGCGCAGTTTTCACATTTAAACTATAAAATATGATCATTCCCGGGCCATTAATTATAATCATTTTGATGTGTTTTTTGTAATGCGAAAATAAAAACAAAAGAAAATCGTCTTTTTTAAATATTATTTAATTTTAAATATTATTTTTTGTTAACGTATACAAATTAAATGATAATAATAAATGTAAAATAAAATAAACAAATTACAAGTTGATTCGTCTTTTTTAGTTTGCTTTTTATTAGAAAAATAAATTTTCTATCGGAGATTTTTTTATTGGGGTTATGGCTTTTTGTTGTTGTTGTTGTTGTTTAACACTATTTTTTATTTCAAATAGAATGACAAGTAAAAGTTGTTACAGTTAGGTTTACGGTTAGTGTTCTGTTGTTTGTATAACAGTAGTCGGAGAAAAGAAATAAACTAAAACTTTTTTAAACAATGACAAATATATATATAAAATGTTTATAATATATGCTTTTTATAACATTTAAAAAAAGTGTACAATTGTACCTTTCTTACGGGATATTTTTGTGTTAACGCTCTTTTTTATTTCAAAAATATACACACGGTAAAATCTTCTTTGTCTCGTGGATTACGTTATTTGACTTGTTACCTAATTCCAACTCACTTTATACATATATCTCATCAACATTTACTACTTAAAACTTCAATACACTACGGTGTAAAAAAATCTGTTAATTATTACTTTACAAAATATGAACATTTCAATACTTTAAAATATAAAAAAATCCAATGAAAACAACATTTCCATCCAATTCAAAAAAACACTCCCTCTCCCCAAGCCGTAACCATTTTATAAACTGTGCGAATATGGAAAATATATTTGCTGCATAAAACATACATGCTGTACTGCGATGCGACATAGCGGCCTGCAATCTGTAACACAACAAAAAAGTTGTATTATAGAAAACGCGGGTTCGAACGTGTCAGCCACGGAAATGGCGCCATCCAGTGGTATATGGGGGCTCTTCAATGAGTACCAAGAAAAGTATAGAAATCGAAAATGAGAAAGGAAAGCTGTGAAGTACAATGAAATTATACATGGATAGCAAAATGATGAAAAAGGCAGGTAGTAAATTAATTTGACCAGTGCATAAAAAGCATAAGCCAAAAAAATTAGAAGATTATGTATAAAACATGTAGAGGTCATTATTCTGGAGTTTGAGGGGGGGTTATATTTATATAAAAGGGCAAATAAAACAAATGTTACAGTATAATTTGAAGTACCAGAAATGAGAAAGGATATGCTGGATATTAAAAGAAAAAGAAAAACACTCCAAAAGAAAAGATAGAAAATAAGAATTTGGGGAAAAAGAGTGACTTAAGGAAATGAGAATAAATGTATAGTGGTGTTTGTATAAATAGAAATAATTAATTGCTGTTTGTTTTTTGTTGTTTTGAAATGATAAAGAAAAAATATGTAAGATATATAGTTTAATTAATGAAAAGAAAATGAACTGTTTAAATCTGTAATTAACGAAATAAGAAATTGAAGAAAAATGAATTAATAAGACAGAAAATGAGTAGGCTGTTTAAATAAATTAAAATACACTAATTGAATCTGTAAATGTAGAATTTAATTAGTGAGAAGATAAGAAATTCAGAGATATATAAAGAGTGAAAAAAAAAAAAGACCACAGAATTTCTTCATTTTTACAATTGTGCAGGGCAAATTGTATTTCCTCCATCATTGACCAGTTAGCAGAAAAGATATATAGCAGAGAGTTGGCATTGCAAGACGTCTTGCAGATACGGTCCCAGGCAACAGTTACCTGAAGGTTAATGAACTGGTTAGAACTTTACACAGATCATCCTGATCTTATTATTATTATTTCATATACCGCTGCTAAGCTGTCCAAGAATTTTTACCAAATGATAAAATAGAAACTTATATTGTTTAATAGTTATACATTTATGGGATGTAGCAAATAATAGCTGTCCTTAGTTAATGATCTATATTTCATGAAAAAGATATTGGAAATTTCATTTTTAACTTGTGCAGATTAGAGTTTTGTATCATTGGGGACATTTTTTGTGTTTGTCATATTAAGAAAGAATTAATTTTAGCATATTGGGTTTGTAAATTTATTGAATACTATTTTAATCTATTTTGCTGTGATATTTTACTAGTTTGTTTTGCAAATACATAACAGAAGACATGGCAAAGAATAGAATGCATTATAGAGCTATAATTAGTCCCACTACTGAAGTATTTTCGGAAAAAAAATTTTTGCCAAAGAAATTAAAAGACAGCATCGTAAAATATCAAGTAAACAGAAAAATGGACTAGCATGTTGTATATGTGAGTGTATTTGTGATTCATAGATTGATTTTTATAGTCATAGCAAAATTCATTTCTAAAACAATTTTTTTTTCTCTTTTTTTTTCCCTTGTTTTTTTTTTTTTAAAGTTAGAATGGCCACACTCATTTATGCATGCTTATTTATTACTATGAATGATTTACCATTCATTATTATTAAGTATGCTGAAATTCATCAACAATAAATATAACAGGTTAAATAAGCAAAAAAGAAAGACAGTTTTTTATTCTGATATTTCCCTGAAATCAGTCAGTACATACTTAAAAGAGTTTTTTTTTTTTGTTGCACAGGCAATTCTCTAAAGTCTTTACTATAGGGGGCATTGGTAAATCTTTGCATCTAGTTTGACATCTGTTTTTTTTTTTTTTTTGGTTTTTCAAATAATAAAACTAGCTATGTTGACATCCAGTAGTATATATGTGAGTCCCCAGTTTTTTGTAAGCAATACTGGATATTTTTTCCTAGAATTTATTAAGTAATTTTCTTCATGCTTGAAATATGAAATATAATCAGCAGTATACTTTTCTTTACAATATTGCAATTCAAATAATTCTTCTTACACTTTTTTCATCGAAAAATGAAGACTGCATGGTACAGTCAAAACTGTAATAATAATAATAATAATAATAATTTTTTGCCAAAAATAGTCTAACAAGAATTATTTGAATTGCAATATTGTATGTGAAGATAGCAGAAATAAAGAAAAGGAAGAAGAAAAGTGTTTAGAAAAATTATATAAAGATATATTTTTCTTTAGCTAAGTTGAAATGAGGTTCCTCTTAATGGCATTCTTTTATTTGATTAGGACAGGTCAGGGATGATTCAAGAAATTATCGAGTTATTTTCAAAATTGTTTGCTATTATTATAGCGGTATTGCTTGTTATTCTTCTGATATATCAATTGCTATTGCTCTGAAATATAATAGATTAACTTTTATAGTTCTCCCTTCTCTCAGAAGTGGATTAATCCAGATTCCTTCTTATCTGATCGGATTAAGCATTGTTTGCTGCTGGCCAATAGGCTGATGTACAGCTAAACACTTAACCAATGATTAATGCAGGCCAATAAGCAGTGATAATCAGTGAACCCAAATGTTTTCAATAAGGTCAGGGATCCGGCTATAAATAGTCAGCCTTTTGTGAGAATCGGGGGAGAACATCTGTCTAACCTACAAAGACAGTGTGCGTTCTCCCAGGAAAGCTCTGCTAACCTGAACAGCAATAAGCATTTCCATGATAGCAGTATGCTATTTGTCCTACACAGCTAAGCAAGTCCACAGTGGGACCAGATGCTGCTAAGACTATTGTTGACTCAAGGTAAGCTATCTTGTACAGCCAGAAGAGTCATACCTCTACCCGTGATGCAAGCTATCAGGTGTAGTTAGAAGCAGTAGGCAGAACCCAGAGTTTACGTTAATCTAGAATATTCAATATTGTATATATTCTCTTGTGTTAAAATAAATTGGTAGATATAATAAAGATTATAGTAATTGTAACTCTGGTGTTTGTATTATTTTTCTATAAGTTGGGTCTGTGATCCAGACCAAACACAACATTAACAATCACTGATAAACTAAACTTTTCAAACATACCTGTTCTGTTTTATATAAACTATTTTTAACAATAAAATAAATGATAATCTGTTGTTAATGAAAACAAATTAACATCAATTTTTAATTACATGCAATTAGAAAAATTGATAAATACAATTAATCTTTTCATTTAACAACCATTTAATTTTCTTTCAATAACAAAGCTTATATTTTCCAATTAACAATAACAAAAAAAAAAGTATAATTAAAGGAAGAAATCAACGTTAGTTTTTAACTTTTAACAAAAATAAACATATTTTGAAATTGAATGAAATATGTATTACCATATTTTTAAAAAAAATTTTAAAATGTTTATTTTTGTAATCATATTATAAAAGAGTTTATACTTATTTAGTTCATATATCATCCTATATATATTGTAATGGGAACACACACCGTTACATTATTTTTAAAAAAAATTAGACATTAAAAATAAAAGTTCGCAGATAAAAACTTTTTTAAGAATTAAAAATCATCTAAACTCATATATATATATAAAAATCACACAGATGAAAAAAAAATTATTAAAAAAAAAACTATTAAAAAAGAAAAGGTATTTTAAAATTAAATTAAAAAAAAAAAAACTTAAAAGATTTAAAGATAAAAAGAATGTATAATAATTTAATTAATGCTATTGTGTAAAATGGAAATTATTGTTTTCAATTAGCTAAAGTAAACTAGCCCTTGGGCATCTCAAAATGTATAATTAAAGGTCAGACAGGCGAGAAAAAAACCATAGGACCAGAATAGCCAATAAAAGAAATCCCTCAGGAAATGGACCACAACGAAAAGATCATCATCATCATGACGTAATGTCCACTCGATCTTTAATATAAAAGGAAAAGTTGGAAATAAATGAGGAAAAAGAAATGTGAAAGAAGAGGTGTGTTATATGTGTTAGTGTGAAGAGAGCTGAATGAGAAGGGATTGAAAAGATACACTTTTCAATCCCTTCAGTTTTTTTTTAAAAAAAGAGAGAAGTGACCAATCGTTTTCCTATATTGTGGATCACAGGACATCAGGGCCCAGAAATAAAATATCAGCTACAATAAAGGACCAATGGCTAACTGCATACCAATCTCATCAGGATGTCGTGGGGATTAACACCTTCCAAATTACAAGCAAGTAGAAAATACGGACTTTTTAAAACAGTAAGAACTATATATATATATATATATAACTAATGAACATTAATTCTAAAACTTTCCAGTATTTTAAAACAGTAAGAACTTTAATTCCAAAACTTTTTCAGTATTTAATAGCAATAGATTTTCCTATCTGACTAAATCATTTATTAATAATTATTTTTATTGAATATATATATATATTTTAAAAAATCATTTATTTTTCCATTCTTTTAAGTTATTATGTTTTTTTTTCTGTTAAACTAAACTTAATAAATGTTAAATTTAAGTTGGGCATGAATGGCTGCATAGATTTGTAAAGTTATATTGTTTAATTAAGGGAGGGTTAATCTTAGGTTATTTGTTTTGTAGTTAAATTGGGTTAATCGATAGGATATATTGGTGTAATTAGTAAATGTAGCATGAAGATCCACTATGTGCAGGATCACATTATATGCCACACTTGGGCAAAATAAGTCTCATTTCTCACTGACCATCGGAAACAGACGGTATTCCCTGCTCTTTGGATCACTCCTTTAACCTATGGAATGGGATAGTAAGACAGCAAAAAGGACCGCTATCCCTTCCTATGAAGTTTTCTATTTTATTGTTCTTCTTGCCAGACAGATGTAACATTCCAGTACTGAATGAAAGACAAGTTCTTATCTATAACCATGCTGTTCAGATATGCATTCCTGACAGTATGGTATTGTGCTGTCATATTCATGCTGCATTGAATACATCGATATATCATATGGATTGGCATTGGTTTGACTGCAAACTTTTGGCCTAAGGTTAAATAAGGGATAGAATATTTTCTTTTCAAATGCAATCTATGTAGTCTATCCATACTCGACATTAATAAGATATTAAATTCATCTGTGTAAACTTCAAAAATAAAAAGTTAAATTGTAAATTAAAATCTAAAGTAAAGTTACACTACTAAAATAATTCTAAATTTTATATATGTTTAATAAATGTTTGTGTGTGTTATTATTACTGGCAGTGACTTCTTTTATTTTTTTAATATTGAAAATATATTTTAATAAGAATCCATATTTTATAAATCTCTGTGTCTCCATGAGCTAGTGGCATGGGCAGATGGTCGGAATAAAATATATATGTAAAAATTAGATCTTAACAACACATATCTGCCTACTATATAAATTTTCCAGGTTCAAATAGCCTGGTGGCGCCCTGTATGGGAGATACAGTAAGACTAAAAACTTCCAATCACCCCGACTGTTATAATATGTATTATAACCCTTGTAGCAGCAACACAAATGCAATATAAGATTTCAAAAAAAATGTGTGTGTGTCCACCCATGCATACTTATATACGATAAAGAAGAAGAAAATACGCAGTCAATAAATAAAACAATATTTTGGGATTTTTTAGTTTAACTTGTTCAAATCATGTTGAAATAAAATCTTACTGATTGTAATAGAAAAGAGTATGGTGATTTCGAATAAAGAAAAAAGGCTTATGAATTACTAACATTTTTTTTATTATGAATACAATAAGAAATGTCAGCAAAGGATTTTCTTCTTGTAACATGTAAACAAAAGAAAAAAAACTTCAAATTACTTCTTTTGGTAAAGAATATTAGGAAAGATTTTTCTCTGGGGTCCAAAATGAGTCATCGTTAGGATAGGTGTTGTAAATAACAAAGAAGATAAGTTACATTATGGTAAGTGTGGTAGATAATGGGACTGACAGAAAAACAATTAACCATTCAACAATCAGCTCATAAAGAAATGGTAAAGGAGTGGAAGTTCACCATACAGAGGCAAATTTGCTTTGCTGCTAATTTGCCTTGTTATTTATCGTAGAAACTATCAAAAATGTTTTATTATATTAGGAAATCTTTTGAGAGGCTAGACAAAAAAACAAGTAGCACATCCATTAAGAACCCTAAGCATAATGCCTAATCTAGTAAATGAAGCTTATGAGAAATTATAGTACCAACTCATATAATCTTCCAGAAAAAAATGACTGAACTATGCAGTTAAATTGTCAAAAACTTACATGTATTTGATATGTAAATACTCTAACACAAAGTTAATATACTCGACTAAAGTGTGAACAGAAAAAAGACATGTTTCTGAATCAAAACCTATAAAAGGACCAAGGTAATTATGGAGAATAAAACACATCTAAAACCTAAGAAGGAAACCACTAAAGTTTGTGAACGATAAGATATTCAGATACAGATGTGATGCTCTGTGACTTCTTATACAGAGTCAGGAATGTCTCAGCAACTATGCTCAGGGAAACCTGTTACTGACTTTACCTTCCCCTTCCATTCCCCATCCTAAGTTTTTCCATATCCTGCTCCACCCCATTTCTACAACATAATATTTGTCAACTCCATGGCTTTTATATCTAAATTCCCCATATTTTTCCCCAAACCCAGCACAAAAATCAATCCACTTTCTGTATAATCACTTTCCTTATATTTATTCTTCCATAATTTTATTATTTGTCTCATTTCTACTTTCAGGTACTTACATTCAATTAACAGATGCCTCATATTTTCTAGGCCTCCCTTATACAATTTGCAGACTAAATTACCCATGTTTTTCCATTTACTTGTATAATTCCCTGTTGCTAAAGATCCCATTTGAGTCTTAAACTATAAACTACTTTCCTTGCTATTATCATAAATTAACTTGCACCCAATATTCTGTTTACTTCTATATATATGTAAACTCTTTTTACTATAGATACTAGTTTTCCAACTCCTTATTAATATTAATGCATCTATTCTTCTATCCCGTTTCTTAACACTATAACACTTTATTCATAGCGAGTCATATGGTCCACAGGAACTGAGTACTTGATGCTGAATCCCCTGATTAACTACACATTACTGACACATGACTCTCTAGTAATATGTATACGCTGTAGTATCTGAAGTCATACTACAAGTTCATCCCTCCATTATGTAATATTTCAACATTGATCTGAATAGATAATCTGATTTGTATGTATATGATCTGCATAAAGAGCTTATTGCAGCTTTTTAAGTGTTATATAGTAAATGACTTTTATTAAATGTAAGAAAATAATTTATCATTCTTGCACTGACTTAACTGTCGCAAGCCTAATACATAGAGCATAGTAAAATTAAGGCATAATTGGACCCTAGATTCTAAAAAATTGTTATAAACTCTTAATTTGTAGTGCATCAGATGAGACGCTGTTCTTACAATTGCTCATCATTGTTACAACTGTGTGTGTAGTTCAATGTACTTATGTTTATTTGATTTATATTGATTGATTAAAATATATTAAATTATAATAATTGTGTTGTGTATCATTCATAATCCATCCCAAATCTTAATTAAATCTCTTAATCCTAAATCTTAGTTAAGTTTCTTAAAATTAGTGTTATTTATTAATATATGCATTATCTTGTCAGCCATAGGTGTGTGTGTGTGTTTAAAGTAATAGTAATTTAGTTAATATTCCCTAAGTCTCTTGCTCCTCTCTTTATTACTGCTGGCATGTGAACTAAGAAATTCTGAGTGTAGCCTCATATATGTCACTCATAGGGTAATAAGTCATGGAGCATTGGTGGAGGAGCTGAGGTGCAATCAGATTTGAGGTCTCAAACCATCATCTAGATCAGCGTCAGTATAATTTGCTAGGACTCTGGATTTTGTTGCATTAATGTACAAATGTGTCTGTTACACTATCAATGTTGGAAAACCAACTTGTTATTTTGTTACTAATATTGTTCTTCTTATTAAAAACAAAATTTCCAACATTGATAGAAAATATAAAATTAGTTGTTCAAGGAAAGAAGATTATATTAAACAAAAAGATTTAATAATCAAGTTTAAAATGAGTGGTTTCCCTGTACATATAATTAAAAGAAGTATTAACAAAATAGAGTATATGATAAATAAAACTGAAAAGAGTGAAGGAATAAAAACAAATAATAATATTATAGTGAATAAATTTAACAAAATTATAAAGAAGATTAATAAAAAGTGCAAAAGAATAATTACTACAAAAATAGTTAATAAAAAAAGAGAAAACCTATTAAATTTAATAGATAACAAATAAATAGGATATAATAAAGATAATAAAGAAATAATTAATGGAGTATATGTGATAAAATGCAAACAATGTCTAGATAGTGGGATTGATAACAAATATGTGGGAGAAACAAAAAATTCAATAAAAACAAGATTAAAACAATATATGTCAGATAATAAGTCACCGATATATATACATATAAAAAAAACAGGGCACAAATTTACACAAAGTTCAATAAAAATGTTACATACAGAAAATATTAAAGAAAGGAAAATAAAAGAAGCTATATCAATAAAAAAGATAAAACAAAAACTTAATAAAGATTCTGGGATTAAAATGAAATTGGTATAGATAAATTTATTAAATAAGATATATAGATGTAAATATATAAAGAGAAAATTGTTTATAAATGAATTGTGGGTTGTAAAAAATGGTTAAGTTAAATAGTAGTATAAACATGGGTATATTTATAGATAGTACATATTAAAAAAAATAATAAAAAACTTAGTATAATATTTACATATAAAGTAGTATAATATAAATTTATGAGAATTATATAATAATAATAATAGAAGTTAAAGTGTATAAAATAAAAAATATATTTAAATAAAGAGTTGTAAGGAATACATATATATATAACTATAACCATTAAATGTCTGTATTTTAAATCATATAATAATAATTCAAACAAATTTATTTAACACAATATTCAAAATTAAATAATATATTCTTTACCAGAAATACTTTCAATTGTTTCACTGACAATCTTTATCAACTGTTAATACAAATGTACAGAAAATAAAAACTTGCATTACCCATCATTCAATCCATTTAAGTTTCCCACAATTCTATTGTTTTTATATTAGCTGATTGTCTATTCATTAAACCACCTCTATTCCTAGATATCATTATTGCCTCCTTAATTTTACATTTTTCATTACATCTTTCAATTTGAATAATTTTTACATCTCTATTATTAAATTTAAAACCATAATTACATGCTTTATTATAATCAAAAATAATTGATGGAGTATTCATATTTACCAAAGATATATTTTCTTTCTGTACACGTTTATATAATATCTTATGATCATTATATCGTTTTTGTAATGTACATTTTGATTCTCCTATATATTTTATTCCACAACCACATTCCAACATATATATAACAGAACTTAATTCAAACTTAGAAATCTTGGTTTTAGAGTTATTTATCATATCATTTATATTATTTGAAAAAAAAAAGAAATCCTACACAAACCACTATAAAGTTTATTAATTAATTTAGCTTGTTGATTAGATATAAAAGGAATAGAAATCCATTTATCACTTTTTAATTTATTTAATATTTTCTTATTATTACTTTTATTTTGATTATATTTTGTAATTGTATTATAAATAATATTCCTTCCATAATCAACATTCAACATATCAGTAATATATACATTAATATTTTCAATTTTATCACTAATAAATTTGCACAAATAATCATTTCTAAACAAAAATGACTTCAAACCATCTAATTTATGACCCATATGAACTTTAGAATTATATGGAATATAACCCTAATTTCCACAGGCTTTAAAATCATATTATAATCAAACACATTATTATTTCTTTTAATAAATATATCTAAAAACTTTATAGAATCTTCTTTCTCTTCATTTAATACCCATTTTACATTATTAATAATATTTAACTCACTAAATAAATTAACTATTATTTCATTATGTGCACATATAAATATAACATCAACATATCTACAATATACTTTAATTCTTTTATATTTTACCTGAGATAATATTTTAACCTCATAACTAGAAATAAAAAAATTACAAATCTGTGATACCACTGGAAGACCCATTGACCAACCATAATTCATTTTATAAAAGCAATCATTAAACTTAACATATATATGATCATTTACAAATCTTAATATTTTAATAAAAAAATTCTTATATGTTATTATCGTAGATTTTAAAAACAAAGCTCTTTCAATAATCTCTATTGATTCCATACCATTAATTGAACCATACATTTCGGATATGTCAAGTGTACACATAACATCATTATTATCAATTTTTATATTTTTAATTCTATTAATAAAATCAAATGATGATGAAATCATATAATCTCCAAATCCAAGCACATCTTGCATTATTTTTTCAATATATCTACAAGCATTATAATAAAAAACGCCCCCAAAATCCACAATTATTCTTAATGGATAACCATTTTTATGCAATTTTATATTTGTAAAGATTCTTGGAAATATAATTGCATAAAAATGGTTATCCATTAAGAGTAATTGTGGATTTTGGGGGCGTTTTTTTATTATAATGCTTGTAGATATATTGAAAAAATAATGCAAGATGTGCTTGGATTTGGAGATTATATGATTTCATCATCATTTGATTTTATTAATAGAATTAAAAATATAAAAATTGATAATAATGATGTTATGTGTACACTTGACATATCCGAAATGTATGGTTCAATTAATGGTATGGAATCAATAGAGATTATTGAAAGAGCTTTGTTTTTAAAATCTACAGATAATAACATTAAGAATTTTTTTATTAAAATATTAAGATTTGTAAATGATGATATATATGTTAAGTTTAATGATTGCTTTTATAAAATGAATTATGGTTGGCCAATGGGTCTTCCAGTGGTATCACAGATTTGTAATTTTTTTATTTCTAGTTATGAGGTTAAGATATTATCTCAGGTAAAATATAAAAGAATTAAAGTATATTGTAGATATGTTGATGATGTATTTATATGTGCACATAATGAAATAATAGTTAATTTATTTAGTGAGTTAAATATGATTAATAATGTAAAATGGGTGTTAAATGAAGAGAAAGAAGATTCTATAAAGTTTTTAGATATATTTATTAAAAGAAACAATAATGTGTTTGATTATAATATGATTTTAAAGCCTGTGGAAATTAGGGGTTATATTCCATATAATTCTAAAGTGCATATGGATCATATATTAGCTGGTTTGAAGTCATTTTTGTTTAGAAATGAATATTTGTGCAAATTTATTAGTGATAAAATTGAAAATATTAATGTATATATTACTGATATGTTGAATGTTGATTATGGAAGGAATATTATTTATAATACAATTACAAAATATAATCAAAATAAAAGTAATAATAAGAAAATATTAAATAAATTAAAAAGTGATAAATGGATTTCTATTCCTTTTATATCTAATCAACAAGCTAAATTAATTAATAAACTATATAGTGGTTTGTGTAGGATTTCGTTTTTCTCTTCAAATAATATAAATGATATGATAAATAACTCTAAAACCAAGATTTCTAAGTTTGAATTAAGTTCTGTTATATATATATATATATGTTGGAATGTGGTTGTGGAATAAAATATGTAGGAGAATCAAAATGACATTACAAAAATGATATAATGATCATAAGACATTATATAAACATGAATATATCTTCAGTAAATATGAATACTCCATCAATTATTTTTGATCATAATAAAGCATGTAATTATGGTTTTAAATTTAATAATAGAGATGTAAAAATTATTCAAATTGAAAGATGTAATGAAAAATGTAAAATTAAGGAGGCAATGATGATATCTAGGAATAGAGGTGGTTTAATGACTAGACAATCAGCTAATATAAAAACAACAGAATTGTGGGAAACTTAAATGGATTGAATGATGGGTAATGCAAGTTTTTATTTTCTGTACATTTGTATTAACAGTTGATAAAGATGGTCAGTGAAACAATTGAAAGTACTTCTGGTAAAGAATATATTATTTAATTTTGAATACTGTGTTAAATAAATTTGTTTGAATTATTAATATATATATATATATGGTTTAAATAATATGTAATAGAGGGAGCTAGCTTTAGTAAATATTATTAAGAAATTATATGAAAATAATTATTATACTTACCAATTAGGGGATATAGAATCAGTTAAAGTTAAAAATTGGTTGGGATTAAGGCAAGGATGCCCTATGTCACCTATTTTATTTTTGTTGTATTTGAGTGAAATGGAGAAAGCAATAGAAAGACTAGGCAGAGGGATAGAGATACCGTTAATAGGTGGCAAGGGAGTATATACTTTGTCGAGTGTTTTTTTGCGAATATCTTTTTGTGTGCAGAAAGAAGGAAAGATATGGAAATTATGTTGAGGACATGTGCAAGAGTGGGTAAAGAGATGGGGATTAAATTTAGTGAAGAAAAATCAAATATAATGATGGTTAATACTGGGGAAAGAGAAGATGTAGAATTCTTATTGGGGGGATATAAAGTTAAGTGTGGTGGATAGATATAGGTATTTGGGAATCATCTTATGTAATCAGAAAAATTGCTTGAATGAATGGGAGAAAAAATTGGTAAATGAAGCAAAGAAAAGAAAGGGTTTGGTAAAGAAACTAACAGTATTTTCATATAATAAATATGATGTAGCTAGAATTGTATGGAAGGGAGTTGCAGTAGCAGGGTTAACATATGGTAATGATGCATTATGTGTTAGTTAAAGGGTTTTAGATTATTTAGAGAAAGTACAAAGGGAAGTAGGAAGACATGCATTAGATGCAGAGATGTGGACAGCAAAGAAGGCAATTCAAGGAGAAATGGGATGGTCAAGTTTTTATATGAATATTTGCAAAAAGTAAAATGAAAATGTTTGGTAGATTGCAGTTTATGGATAGTAAAAGACTAGCCAAAATAGTGTTTAATTGGGTTATGAGTAAAGGGAACAAGATGGGTGAGAAATGTAATATGGCATGCAAAAGATTTGGATAAAGAATTTATATCAATATACTTGTATAAAAGGTGGGATTATTGTGTTAGGAGGATTGTTGAGTGTTATAGTGGTAAGGAATGGGATAAAAGAATAGAAGTATTAATAAAAAATAGGGAGTTGGAGAGATGGAGAACTAGTATGGAGGGTGAGAAAAGTTTAAATATATATAGAAGTAAACGGAAAAAAGGCTCGAACGGGATATTTAGCAACAAGAGAATATACATGTAAATGGAAAACTTTGGGTGATTTAGTGTGCAAATTGTGTAAGGACGGTATAGAAAATATTAGACATCTGTTGATTGAATGTAAATGCTTGAAAGCAGAAAGGGTACAGATAATGAAGTTATGGGAGAATAGATATGAACAAAGTGATTATACAGAAAGTGAGTTATTGGTTTTTATGCTTGTTTGTGGAAAGATAAAGGGGATTTAGATATAAAGGCCATAGAATTGACAAAGATTATGTCGTGGAAATGGGATGGGGCAGAATATGGAAAGACTTAGAGTGGGGAATTGAAAATAAAGCGGCTAACAGGTTTATCTGGGCATAATTGTTGAGATATTCTTGACTTCATTTAAGGAGAAACCAAAATACATCACATCACATCACATGAAAAAAAAAATTTTTTAAGTGATTAAAGTGAACTGGTTAAGTTCAAAGATTATAATGTTTATAAGTTTTAGATAATAAAAAATAATAAATATAAAATCTTATTTTTAACAGATGAATGAGAAAGGAAATAATAGATATTACATGATTTAAAATTAAAAAAATATTAGTTAATAACCATAAAGTTTTTTTTTTTTTTTTAAATTTATAAAGAATAGAAATAATTAGGAGATTGTTAATAATAGAAATAGTTATTTAGATTTATAATTGTCCTTGAATATATATATATAGTTAATTATTAATACAGATGGAAACATAATAGATGACATTGACTATAGAATTAAACTTGGTTGGAGTGCTTTTGGTAAAAATAACTTGATACTAAAAAAAAAATATGCCTATGTGTTTGAAAAGAAAGGTTTTTAATAAATGTGTTTTGCCAATTATTACTTATGAATCTGACACTTAATAGAAAAGCAATACAGATACTTTAGACCACTCAAAGAAGTATGGAGAGATGCATGTTAGGAGTAACAAGAAGAGATCAAAAATGCAATATATGGGTAAGAGAACAAACAAGTGTTATTGACCTCATTGAAAAAATTAAAAGACTGAAGTGGAGTTGGGCTCAACATATTTCTAGAAGAGATGATAATAGATGGACAATTGAAATCTTAAACTGGATTCCAAGAAATTGTAAAAGATCCAGAAAGAGACCACATGTGAGATGAATGGATGAAATAAGAAAGTGTGCAGGGGCGATGTGGAGAAGAGAAGCTAAAGATCGGAGATGGTTTGAATTTAGAGAGATCTTTATCCTACAGTGGACTGATAATGGTTGCTGATGATACAGTTAGGAATACACATGTAAAACTTATATTTATTTTTTAGTTATGTTGTATATTTTATTTTATATTAACTGGATTATTTTATTTGGGTTTATTTATTTCAGTTTTATTAGTTTTTCTTATATATTTTATGTTGTTTTTAGTTGTTTTTTATTGTTTACATTTTTTATGGTATTATTATATAGTTATGTATTTTAATTAATTTTTTTCATTATATCATACTCTGAAGGAGACTACAGGACAGTTGAAATGTAGATATATATATATTGTAAAAGTCAGAATCGTCTATCTCGCTAACACACTGCAGAATTCAAACCTCAAACACAAAACTGAACATTCTAGGAGGGTTGCCTTCTAGATATAATAAGTTCGAATCTAAAGTCCAAATTTCACAGCATCACCTATGTGATAACGCATCTAATGCTACTACTAGTATAACCTTTTACCGGTGCCTGGTGGTTAGGGAGAAACAAAAAGACTCTATACTAAAATAAATTTGGGTGGCTAATTAATGTCTATGGATGTACAAAAGAAATGTATAAACTAGGTATATAGACCGAGACAGTGATAGGAATCAATAAAATAGAATCAAAATTAGTTTTAAATGATTTCAAAATTTATTTATATAGAAATATATATATAACACCACTGTCTGCTTATATGAGACAGGGATGCGTATTAAATAATTGTTGGCATTACATTCCAATAAATGACAAAAAGGTTTTAAAGCAAAATTATATATTCTATCCCTCAGGCTAATAGCATTACGATAATGTGCTTAAAGAAATGGGAACATGTGCAAGGTGCTTTGAGTAATTATAACAGTCTAATAAAATATTTGATATTACGGATTATATAATGTTTATTGATTTCGAGAATGACATGGACAAAAGCTTACTAAGCAATAAAGTGGGGATGTGATCAAGACATTTATTTGATAATAATAATTAAAGCAGATGGGAGGTCAGTATTGCTAATAATGAATTTATTAAAGTTGGAGGGTGTGACACGTTTAAGTCATGGATGCTTTGTAAAAATAAATATAAAATAAAACAATAGTGAAATATTTGGAATGACTACAGAGGGCAACTCGCCGCTAACCCGTAGGAAAGTGTTGTCACAAACAGCCAAAACTTAGTGACTGGGTGACGACTGCGTTTAATTCCCAGGTGTGACATTTGAGTACACACTCTGCCTGGGAATTGCAGGAAGCGAAGAGAACGGACTTGGCCGTGTAAAATCCTTGGAAAAGCAAAACAAAGCGGTCTCAACAACCAATTCATTTACCAGCAATACTAAACTAGTGTATATAAAACATACGAAATGGGTTTTACTTGGATTAAGAGAAATGCCCAATCAAATTCCCAGAAATTCATTTAAAAGGGTCCGCACATTCTCGATGTCAATGATGAACTTTGTAATTAAAGTAGAACGCAGTATTAAAAATAGGAAAATGCATGCTTGTGGGTTTGAAAATAAAGCATAAGTTTATTTACGCAATCATGCATTTGGGGACACAGTTAAATCATTGACCTTGCACATACTCTCATATTATGTTAAAATCAATAAAATGTAGATTTTAAACTATGTGATTATTATATATATTAAAGGAGATTAGAATTGCCCTCGAACAAGTGATTTATGAGATAATAAAAATGGGAATTATTATAAATTTAAAATATGCCTTAATAGCAGCATCTTACTTTCAACAAAAGGAATAATTCACTCGGTCAAAGATGATTCTGACACATTATCATAATAAAATAAAAGAAAGCTTTATAAATAGAAAATATTAACCCAAGGATAGAGCAAAACTGTCGATTATATTTGAACACTTTAAAGAAGTACATAATAAAGTTATGTGAAATAAAAAAAAAACAATTTAAAATGGCTATAGCATGTTAATTAAGAATCACAAGAGCTCTTGGGTTAATTTAGGTTACCTCTGGAGAAGCATTTGCAGGTAGATTGATGTTCGGCCAGTTTTATAATTCAGCAGCAAAATCTGGAATGTTCATATTTTTGGCAGCAGCAGCAGTTCCAGGGTTCCTTACGTGATAGCTTCCGATGGTCTAGAGCAGCAGATGTCCATTCCTAAGGGAAATAGCCCCATGCTGGCTCTACTCCGACATGTCAAGGTTAGCAATTTGTGTGGTAAACATGGTGAATTAATTTGGAGATGAAAACTCGGCTTCAAATATAAGTTCGCAGGCATGTAGCTAAAATCTCAGGACAATATATTTTGAAGAATATTTTACTAGAACATTTCATCAGCAAAATGACCAGAATAATTTTGGTTGGAAATATTTCATCAGCAAATGACCAGAATATTTCATTAGAACATGACCAGAATAAAGAACAAAAGAAAACCCTTCCTTTTATAGTAGAATTAAACAATAGAACTGCCCTGGAGCGTTACAAAAATATATCGGACTTATCAGCTGTAATTAAATCTATCCGAATGTCTAAAGGAATTTAACAAAATTTAATTAATTTCTATTGTTAATTTCCTTGTAGACATTCGAATTACAAACTACATTTAAATAAAAATTACTTTTACTAATTAAAGAAAACCTTAAGTGGACATCTGCTGTTTTCTTAGATGATAATTACAACATGAAATAATTAAACTATTGTCCCTCATTTATTTTAACAGAAATATTTGGAATGACTTTTATTAAATTAAAGAAAATGATTTTACTTTTTCAATTGCAATATTTGAATCCATTTACTAAACGAACATGAATTTTATTTTAAATCAAAAATATATTACGACTGTAATATTTTTGTAAATAGATTCAAACAAAACAACTTTAATTAACAATTTATAATTTTGATATGTTTTAAAATGCATATCATAGTGTGTGCGCAATTACAACTTATATAACCTACTTTTTAAATAAATCTAAACTATGTGAACATATACATAATCTATAATATTTTATTTATTCGGGAATGAATTATACTTATATATAATACGAGCATTGTACTCGTGGTTTAAAATTAGGCAGGATTTTTGGTATATAAGCATATTGCAGACACACTACGATAGATTGGGGTTCAAACTAAGGTATGAGGGTAGGAAATAGGTGAGAAAAGGTGAAACGAAGATCTGCAAAGCAGACCTTACTGTTTCAATATATATATATAGTTTTGCTAAAAAGTGTTCAAAGTGGTTTGGATAAATTGGATATTACAGCAATATAAAGAAAAGTGTAATTTTGGTAATAATATTTTTAAAGCAAAAAAATACCATATCTTTTCTCTTAATCAAACAAATCATCGTTAAAAATCCAGTTATGATTTTTTTTTTTAGAGAAACCCCCAAATAGTTAGTTATATTCCTAATACACATCTTAAGAGAATGCTATGCATTAGTAATTCTCAAAACATTAACTCTTTTCATAAATCTATGTAATTCTTAAACCCTCATTGATTTAGAGTTCTGATGAAAAATATAATAAGCATAAACTAATTAAATGTACTGAGCCAGATTTTGGCAAAATACTGCCAGCATTATTGTTTTTCTGAAAGCTGGATCAGTATATTTGATTAGTTTATGTTTATTATACCTTTTCATTAGAACTTGAAGTCAAGAAGGACTTAAAAATGCCTTAGTAATGTAATATTTTAAGTCTTTGACAATTGTTAAAATTTAGTATATATAGTAGATATTTCTAAAGAAGAAACATCCATTTTCTTTGTGAATATGATTAGAATAATTTTTATGCAACTATTATTTCAATTTTGTAGTAGCCTAATGTATTATTCATTCACAAATTTTCATTTGTAAATGCTCATATAATATAAACTTCTCTTGACTTCTGAATCCTAATTACAATGTAATCTATTGAATATCATTGCTTTGAAGGTGCATGCATCCATATTCTTTTAAAATGATTTTTTTTGCCTAAATAAAATGTTTGTAATAGTTCATCTATGTCTTATGCAAAAATTCAATAATAATAGATCATTTAAATTTATAGCATCATTACTGTTATTTCCAATGACTTTTGGCCAAAGTCTATTATTTATAGCAACACATGCACATAAGTCTTCATGAAACAAAAAGGTCTTTTAATGATATTGCTGTAATAATGCTATCAAGAAAAAATAAAAGTTTCTTTTTCTGAATTCTCTGAATCTAAAGCTGGAACATATTCATTAATAAAATAAGTACTAGTATTATTATGCAAAATAAGTTTTGATACCATTAGTCTTTTATTGATATAATAAAAAAATCTAAGATTAGAAGATAAACTTTATAATAAATCCATCACTTGTTTCTTTTAAAATAGTTGCAATGATGCCATAATTTTGTGGAATTTATTCATTCTGCAAAGCTTTAATTGCACATCCCACTTTTTCATTTAAAGTACTTGGAATTTCAAAAAATGTTTGGGTTATTTTGTTTATCTTTATTATTATATATTTCATTGTAGAATTCTTTTATACACTTCATGACATTTTAGTGACAAAACCATCTACTACAAATTTCTTTCCAAAATCAAAATGTTTTATATATTTGACTTTTTTCCTTTTCTATAGCTTTCATTGCCACTTCACCTTTATATTTTCTTATATCACCATCAACTTATTTTTATTCATTTCTACAAAATTATTGATATTCATATAAAACTACCAAACAATCACATGATTATCATTTTCTATGCTTACACAAGTTGTTAATAATAGTAGCAAACTTTCCATACAGTAGTACCATCCAGTGCAAATCCTAGTAATCAATGGATGCAAGAAGGTTTGGGTATAAAATTCCTATTTAGTGCATATTTATCCAATATCCCCAGACTAGTTTCTAGACTGTAGTTTTCATCACTAAGGAACTTTGGATCTGAGAGCACTGCATCTAGATCTTAGGATCTAATGCAACCCTCTATCCACCTTAACTAGGTTATGGCTTTCATCAGTGAGAAGCTTTGGATCTGAGAGCATTGCACCTAGAGTTCCTCACTGAAGCTATAAACTGGTCTGGGGATATTGGATGAGTAGGCATTAGATAGGGATTTTATGCACAAACCTTCTTGCATCCATTGATTACTAAGGCTTGCACTGGAGAGTTTGTTACTGTTATTGATATTCACTTATTTTAATTAAAACATTTTAAAATATTTTCATATTTCTTCTTTTTTTTTATTATCAATCATTGCCTTATTTCAATTAAAACTTTACTATTTTTTTTATTATTATCTGTATAGTAGTTTTTAGTAGAGCATTAGTTATCTTCTTATTGGTCTTATTTTAATCTGAACCATTTTTGAAGACTGTTAATATTTTGAAATAATTTGAAAATTAAAGCTTAAATTCAATGAAATATTTCTGAAGGCTAGGAATATCAATTATACCTGTCTTTTTTTAATAATTTTTATTTCTATTTTTGCATTAACATATCTCATTAATTAATAATTCTTTCTTTGTTGAATTTATTATTTGCACAGAAATACACATTTTGTGAAAATTTTATTTTTATAAATTCATAACTACATTTCTGCAGAACTTTCACTATTTTATAATTCTAGCAATAAAATCTGCCATGGCAATTTTAAAATGTTTGCTTTTTTCAAAAACAGTCTATGCATCTATTTAAAATTCCTTCATTTCTTGATCATAACACAAAGTTTTTATAACAAAAAAGTGATTTCTGTACTGTTGAACTTTTCTTTTTTTTTTTTTATAAGTAATGAATCTCATTCCACTTGTTTTTTTATATATATATGTTTTTATTATCTCTCCATTTTCTAATTTTACAACCTTAATATTAGATAGATCTTCCAATTCATGGAATATTACATCACTTGAATGTGATCTACAGTTGGAAATAAAAAGACCATCTTCAAGAAGCAAACTAGAGCCATAATCCATGCATTCTTATAGCTCTCTGCCTTTCCTCCCCAGCTAGTAACTTTTCTGACAACTTTATAGTTTCCATGAAATGATGACCATAGTTTATTTTTGTCTGGCATGGTTGAAAATATAAAAGAAAATCAACATTTATATATGCACTAATTCATTCTACCTTGAGAAAATACAATTGAGGTCTCAAGCATTTGGGGAGAAAAAACATTATTATTGGTTTTAACTTCAGAGAATAAACTAACATACTAGTTAATATTCATTGTGATCAATTCATCCATGACTGTCTATCAAATGAATAATTATACAAAAATAATAACTACCATGACAATAATCTATTACAGAGTAGGAATTAAGAATTTTCTCTATTTAAAGATTCAATAGTTTTTTTTTTTTCAATCAATAGTTCTCTTTTTATATAATTGAATGAAAGTTATGCTCTATGTAGTTTAGTGTAGACTAAAATGTGGGGTTCTAAGATTGATTCACATATGTTGGCTCTTCTGGTATCAAAGTTATTATGAACTTTCAAAATTTATATTCATTCAAATTTTTTTAAGGAAAGTTATCATTTTAGTTTACTAATAATTATTATTAACATTTATATTTAAATTAATCATTTTCATTCTTTCTTTTATTTTTTATTTTTCTATACTTCACTAAATTCAATCATTTAGATTAGTGTAAGATCTTGCTGTTGCAAGTTTTGTATTCTTTATGTAAATATTTGAATCAACTACGATAATCGGATTGTGAATGTAATGACATTTTTGTCCTTTAATTGCACATGCAGCAATTTTGTCTCCAATCTTTTTTGTTTTGATTAGAATGATCATACTCATTTGCAAATAAAGTGATAATGATGATTTTTTTTTACAAGAATTTTAATTGTTTGGGGTTTTTAGTTTGTTTGCTTTTCTGAAAAGAAAAAGATAGACAAAACTGTTCTCATCAAAGATTTCTGATGACTTCATAAATAGCAAGAAAAATAATAGGTGAATAATTGATCAGAGACCTGAACTCTCATTTGAAGCACAAATGACCAGGCTGAAATTGTCTTACTCTGATCATATCACAAACAATCTAATCCTTAAAACAGGCAAAACTCATTATACATATTGCCACTCACAGCAAGCTAGAGTAATCAATGGATGCCACAAGGCTTGGGTATAAAATCCCCATCTAGTGCCTACTCATCCAATATCCCCAGACTAGTTTCTGGACTGTGGCTTTCATCAGTGAGGAATAGGCACTAGATGGGGATTTTATGCATATCCATTGATTACTCTAGCTTACTGTGAATGGCAATATGTATAGTGAGTTTTGCCTGTTTTAATAACAGTTATAAGCAATTACAAGACATGGTGATCATGCGATGTTTATTGGCTTAAAAACAATCTAATCCATTAAAAAATGTAAAATACTTAGAAAACTTGATAGTAAAAAAAATCAGAAAGTGAACAACAATGAGATAGATGATCTCAATCATCAAATAATAAATGGAACTTTGATCTTAATCATATTATTGCTAGAAGTTAATACTGATTTGATAGCATCATATAATAATAACAATAATATGAATACAATAATATTTTTTTCGAAATAGTATATATAAAAACGTTAACTTTTCCATTAATAAATAATTAAATGGAATCAAAATTTTTATCATAAAGTTGATTTAATTTTATTGGATTTAAAATATATTAATCTTTCAATAATATCTTTAAAATGTTTACATTCTAAAACATAAAGAAATGGACTAATAGCGTAATTAGAATATAAAAGTATAATAGAAAAAAAAAGAATGTTATCTGGAATACAAATATTGCATATATACTTAATAAGAATTAAAATAAGTTCTGGAAGCCAGCTGACTAAAAATGTAATTATTAAAATAGTCAGCGATCGCGCTGCTTTTTTCTGTTTTTGAAATTGTTGCAAATTATTTCGAGATAAAAAGATTTTTGACTTATATGTTTGACGATGTACATGGAAAAAAACTAAACTGTTTATTATAATTAGAAGCACCAAAGGAATAATTGTATTGAAAAAACTATGAATGAGGACAGTTGTATAATTTCCTAGAAACTCCGAGTAGCAGATATCTTCCAAAGGAATAATATGAAAAATAAAATCCCAGGCAATAATCAAAATATTATAATATAATAAATAAATAATCCACCCAATAACAATTTTTATATGTGCTCTTTTTACAGTTTCTATAATATTGTATTTTAAAGGATATTTAATCGATACCATTCTATTCCATGATAGAAGAATAAAAGTATATATTGATGCACTGTATGTTGTACACGCAAGAGTTAAAATTATTTTACAAACCCATGACCCATAGGACCATTTCTGATCACTGATGTTAATAATGCTTATTGGGATGCTAAGAAGAATGTATGATGTATTACTAAAAGCCATATTGCAAATATAATAATTAAATGCAGTTTTCAGTTTTTGATTGGATATAAAAACCCCAATAATTATTCCATTTAATATTAAAGCAGTCATCATAATTATTAGCATACAAATTATTATTGTAAACTCAACAACTTTTAAATCAGTTTCAACACTATCAAAGTCATCTTCAAGGCTTTTGTTAAATTTAGAAAAATTAGTCATTTTTATATAAGCAGAACATCAAAATAAAACATTTTTATCATACCTGTTAAAAAAAATATTTACATATAATTTTAATAAATAAATAAATTAGTAAATATGTTAAACTATGAGCATCTAATAATATTAACAGAAAAATAAACTATAAAAGCAATATTTCATAACACTTTCAAGTATCAAATATTAATTTTGAATATCCATAATCGATTTGTTATTCACAGTATAGTGATTAAATAAAATTTGTTTCATTTTTAAAATCTGATTGATAGATTGACATTAATATGAAAAAGAGTGTTATTTACACATTTATTAAAATGACTATAGCAACCCTGACTTAATACTATTTTGCCATAAGTTTTAATATTCTTGCCCCTCTCTCTTTTATTTAAATTATGATTTACAATTTGTTTTTATCAATTTGGTCATTCATTTTAAAGCTTTCTCCCAAAAAAAAAAACAAGAAAAAACTAAATTTTAGAATTCTTGAAAATTATCAACTAAATTTGATTGAGATATTAGCTGAATAATAATTATAATCAAAATAATAATAAAAATATAAAAGCTTGTACAATTTTTAAAATGAAAGCAGCTTTAATTTTGATAATAGTAATTTTATCTAACTTATAACATAATAAAAATTTATTGTTGAAACTTTCAGACACACTCTCACCTACAATTTTTAATAATGCATGAAGAAATATTTATACTGTGAGATATGAAATGTCTTTTATAATATGTGATTACTTCTTTTATTATTTATTTATGTTTATAAATCATACTTGATTTGTAAATTTTACATGCACATCCAGAATGATTTTATGATTGATTAAATATATTATAATAAAAAATTACCATAACATATAATATCATTTAAATTAAAATGACATTTCTAAATTAATAATAAATATTTTATGAACTAAGTGGATTTTATTATTTAAAGCAGAGGAGTTAATATTTTTATATATTAGCTATACAAATAATGAGACCAGGATGGTATAAAATATACAACCACAATCACCTCCACTGCACTCACTCTATGGACACAAGAAGAAAACACCTCTTCTGTGAATACTTTTATTTATATTAGGATGATTCCCATATGCTATTTAGCCAAGACTGATTAGATTATCCTCAAAAGAAGAGTTTTAAAATGCTTCCAGCACTTGATTTCATATGGCTAACACAAAAAATAAGAAACTGGTTTAAATCAGACTATCAGAGCTAGTATATTTATAAGGCATATATATAATTAACTATAAATTTACTTAATACTATTATATAATAATTAAAATGTTATATGGTAAGGTATGGAGAGAGAAAACTAAGACAAATTAACAAATTAAAATAACATGTTTATTTACTCACAACAAAACAAAAGTAAAACATTAATATAATATTCAAATAAAAGTGAAGTAAATTAATTATGGCCTTCTTTACTAAGGATTAGTCTGTTTCTAAAATAAGGGTAAACAACTAACCCAAATGCTTTTAGTTATAAAGTTACAGTTTGTTATTTTATATTTACCTAGGTTTTTGTTGTAGCTTGTTTTGGAGTGTTCACTCATTTCATCATAAAGGTAATGGAGTTCATTAGTGATGTTATTACCTTCTTTTTGCAGCTGTTTGCTCCTCTAGTCTGGGTTGGCACATATCTTGGTCTTATTTATAACAACATCTACATTTAGAGGCATGCATTTCAGCAATGATAGACAAAAGTCTTTACAACATGTCAAGCATCAGATATTGAAGAAATCAGATGGCAAAACATGAATGAATACCTCTCTGTGGCTTAGCAGTGCATGGTAAGGTTAAGATGTCCATGAATATTGCTATACATTCCTGATTGATGAAAGGAAAAATTTGTATAGAGAAACTAGCAGCAAAATGCTTAATGGAGTAAATTGAATTAACACAAACTATATGAAGGACTCTTAACAAAAAATTCAGCAAACTCTGTAGACTTCTTACAACAAAAATTGTCAGAAGAAATAGAATAAAACAATAGGAAATTTGTAGCTTTTATACCTTGTCATCCACTGTCTGACTATCTATTTTATTGATTAGTTTTTCAGATTCTTTTAAGTAGTTAATTCTCTCTTACTTTTTAATTATATCTTGATCAAACTTATTATCTAATCAGTTGGACCAAATATTGTTTATATCACAAAATTCTTTTACTAAGCAACTTTATAGTTTTTTTACATAGTCAAATTTCTAATCCATTGGATTTTTTTTTCAGTTAACAGAGAGCAAATAAATGTTCTTTTAAATATTAAATTTAAAAATTTCTAAATTTTAATAGGCTTTACCACACCTTTTGATTTTATTTAAAGAAAAATATATTTCAATTTTTACCTATAAGTTAACTGTCTCATCTTTTTTAAACTTCTATTTTTAAAAAAAACAACAATAATATTTTGTTTTTTTCTTTCTAACTTTTATTTTTAAATCGTTCTATGTAATACATATATACATATGTGTCACAATATAATGAAAGAAATATAAATCAATTTTGTAGAACAAATAAGTCTGAATACAATACTAAGAGAATTTTTTTTTCATGTGTCATAGCATCAGCCGGGAAGCGAACCCGCTAACCCAGGACAGCTTGCTTATAAGGCAGTTGTGCTCTCGACCACCAACACTTGACAATACTAAGATAATTTAAAAGCTAGATTCTCAAAGAGTCATTTTAAAATAAACTAGTAAACAACACCCACTTTTGTTATATGAATATCAATCTAGTTTATATATATATATATAAAACCAAAACTGTCTAACACTATACTAGCAAAAAATAAAAATGCAAAACCATAAAACAATACAGTACTAGATTAAATTCAAAATTTTACCAAAATCCCTACACAACCATGGTTTCATCTACTACAAATAGAACTTCTCAAGTGAAAATCAACCTAAAGGAAAACATATATATATACAAACAAACAAACCTTCCCATAATTCATTTCAAACTCCACCTTCCCTTAATATCAAAAGAAGTCTTCTTTTGATATTAAGGGAAGGTGGCGTTTGAAATGAATTATGGGAAGGTTTGTTTGTTTGTATATATATATATGTTTTCCTTTAGGTTGATTTTCACTTGAGAAGGTCTATTTGTAGTAGATGAAACCATGGTTGTGTAGGGATTTTGGTAAAATTTTGAATTTAATCTAGTACTGTATTGTTTTATGGTTTTGCATATTTATATATATATATTGAGATGTATTGTTCTCATGGCACATAACATAATATGCATGTCCATATATGTTTAAAGCTTAAAAGAAAAAATAGAAATGAACACAAACAAAATTTATATATATATAATTATTGTAATTTAGAAGGGATTTGAACTCAGACTTTCAACTCTCTTTAGCTATCCACTCCATCTTATACAACCGATAAACATGACCACATACATGTGAAAAACATAAATGATCTCTAATATACATATTTCATATATTCCTGCAGAGAGTTCGAAAATCTGAGTTCAAATCCCTTCTAAATAACATTAAGTTCAATATAGACAATATACTTTTATTTAAATATTATATATAATTATTTAAAATAAAATCTGGAGTAATTAAAATATTGATTAAGTAATATTTATTGATATTTTTCAAATACTACAAATTATTTGAATTATATTAAAAGGTTGCTGTTTGATAAAAATACTGTATTTGACTTATTTATGGTTTTAACAAAAATTTAAATTTTTAGTGTAAAAAAAAATATTTGTTTAAAACTAGAATGTTTTTTTTTAAAAGACTCATTAATTACACAATTAATTCTATAACCTGCTTTTACTTATAATATTAATAATTTTTTCAAATTAAAATTTATTTTTGGTTTTGATAAGCAGGTAAAAAGGTAAGATGCCGACAATATTTTTCATATGATTTATTTCATTATTTTCATTGATTTCTTAGGTTTGGAATCAATCTTTTAATTTTCTATATATATTATATATTTTTTACACAACTTTTTTTTACATGTAATTTTCGGGAACCAATCTATCATGTAAAAACAGAATTAGATGTATATGTATATTTAATATTATTTACAAATTATATACTTATAAACTACAATGTAAATAATGTTAAAATATACTTTTGGTCGTCAATCAATTGAAATATATAATATTTGTAAGTCAAAATCAGAATGATCAATTTGAAATATAAGATATTTATCAAATCTTTAATTTCATTTTATTATAATTATTACTTTTAATTAAAAATTTATTAATTAGTATTTTACGTTATCCAGTAAAATTATTTAGTAATAAAATAGTCTCAACATTGTGTATATTCTCTTATTTAAAGTCACCATAGTTTGCGATCTCAAAGCTAGTTCCAGATTAATGGCATATATATATGTATATGTATTGTGTGTGTGTGCATGAATATATGCGTAATTATCTTGAGGATTATTTAGATGGTGCAAAAGTAATGAATATCATCTTAAAGGAAACTCATACTCATGATATTAGATAGCTCTGAGCATTGATGATAATCAACTTCTAATATAATGATAACAGTATTTTTAGGATATGTTTATTATTACAGATATTTTATAAGGAAGATTTATAAAGGTATATGTGATATTGCATTTTACACACCTCCTACAATAAACAAATTAATAAATAATTCTAAAGATAAAACCTCATTTATAAATAAAAATTGTATCATTTATAAATGGATATGTAGGTGTGGTAGTGGATATATAGGTGAACGGAGATGTATGTTGGAAAAAAGAACTAAAGAGCACTTGCTGTTGTTAAAAAGAGTTCAGAAATCGAATCAAAATTGCAAAGTAGATAATAATGTTTCAGCATCCATTTTTTATGACCATAATAATTCATGTATTTATGGTTTTAACTTCAATTACAACAACATTAAAATATTGCAAATTAAAAAAAATAACAAAAAAAGAAAAATAAAAGAGGCTATGCTAATATACAAATACAAACATGACTTAATTAACAGGCAGGTAGCAAACATTAAGATCACAGAATTGTGGGAAGGTTAGCCTTTCAAAGTGTTAGTTGATAAAATTTACGAGGATAGTCAAAAGCTACTAAATGAATAAATTTTTTTAAATATATCTGATTATTGTATTTATAAATATTCAATTATATAATTACATATATTGCTGTGAAGAAATACAGACATTGAATTATAATATCATTGCATATTTTAGTACTTATATACATGCATGAAACAAATATTAGTAAATAGTTTTATAATATTATGTATCAAGTTTGGCATTGACTAGATAAGAATTAGCCTTAAGACTTTATATTATGCTTATTTAAAATCTAACCAAAAAGAAAAATTGTTGATTAATATGCTGCTGTTACTCTGTTTGACAACTTTTTATTATTTATATTGATATTTGATGGTGTTTTTTATTCAGTTGCTATGTTCATATTAATTTATTATAGTTACTTTGCACTATCCTACTACTAAATTCTGTACTGTTACAATATATATATATAATAAACAAAACAAGTTATAAATTTCGTAATTTGCCCTTAGCTTGCATTTTATAATCACTAGATGGAGCTTTACCAATAGCTCCTAACAAGCTTTTGTTTACATAAATGCTGAGAGAGATAGAATTCAATATCTCTTTCATTGTCTCCAACCTTTATACCATGATTTCGAGTTAGTTGGCTCACCTCAGTAAAGGGTATATATATATATGGATAAATTAATTCATAGTATTATTACGGAAGCTTGCATGTAATAAAAATATAATAGCCAAATAGCTGATGTTTCAGTACAATAACAAGTACTTTCCTCAGAGCTTCTTCTTTCTCAAATCATAAAAATGTGTATGGTGAGATTTAAAATTATTGTTTTTCTTTTGTTATTTTCTCTTCATTCTGAAATTCTGTTGGTTGAGAAGTTTTAAAAAATATAATTTTTGAAATAATGATTTTAAATCTCACCATGCACATTCTTATGATTTAATAAAGAAGAAGCTTTAAGGAAAATACTTGTTATTATATTGAAATCTCAGTTATTTAACTATTATATTTTTATTACATGGAAGCTCCCAGAAATAATACTATATATATATATTGTAGCCCTTGGATTTGTCCAAGGTCCAGTTTTTGAGTTAAGTATGCAAGAGAAGGTTCAATAAAAATTTTCCTCATAGTTTATATGTTTTTTTCTTTAATAAGAAAATTTTTAGCCAAGACCAAGTTCGAACCCATATTTATAAGGATTGCATACATTTGACTTGGTAAGCAATCTGAAAATTTATTATTAAGATATTTCTAACCAAAAGATTATTTTATTTTAATTTATGGTCAAGTTAGTATTAAAAATATATTTAGAAAAACAAGATTTATACATTAGTTAATAGGTTGACTGAGAAGAGGGAGGGGATGTGTGACTCTTAAAACTACATTAGATAGTGATAATGAATGGTCATAATTTTATACTAATAAGTTAGAAATAAATAGTTCCTGAGATTAAATGAGGAAAAAATAATAATAGTTATAAGGATTAAAGTATTAAATCGGTTAATTAAAGAAATGTATACATGTGATACATGTGTGTGTATATAATCCAATTGTGGATCTTAATTGTAAAATTCACAATTAATAATCATTCCTTGTCATGTTGTAAGGAAATCTTTAAATAAGAAATTAAATCATTATAATAAGTTTAATATTCACAGCCAAAATTTTAGTTCAAAGGTCTGGCTTTGAAACTAGGCTGCAATATATATTTTGTTTCATTATTTAATGGAAAAAGTAAAAAGGGGGAAGAGAGCTGTTCTGTTATTTACTTTTAATGTGGGTTTCATGGGTGTTATATTACCCAGTAAATTATCAGAGCCATTTAAATGATATAAATTTCACCAAGGAATTTAAGTATACAATTAACAGGGAGGGTCTGTTGATTGTAGAATTAATTGGCAATTATATCTGTTGAATGTAGAATTGTTGGTCATCTGTTAGAATGCAGATGTGAATTTGGCATGGTTTTCTAAAAGAGCAAAAAGTTAAAATTATCCAGAGGAAAAGGGAACAAGAGTCAATTAATTAAGAAAAAGAATGACCAGATGGCAGACTCTATAAAATCTATGTTGTTTAGCAGAAGGGGGCTATTCTATTTAAAACTTTTTGTTCGCAAGTTTTCTTTTCATTGACTTAGAGAGAAACTGTGCTATAAAATTTAAAGAAATATTTTTCTTTAAAAATAAATCGTTATTATTGCTCTTTTGTCTCTTAAGAATAACTTTGCTAAATTTAACATTGTATTAGAAAAGACAATGTGTATTGAATAAATTTTAAGTGGGCACACATTTTAATCTCTGGAAGTTAGTCAGTGGTCATGGTTGGATCAGCAAATAGTAAAATTTAAAACCCAGATGTTTGATATCATATATATAAGCATTCAATTTGAATATAAAATGAATTCAAAGATGGAAAAAGACAATCAGAAATGGACATATATCTTGAAAAAGTTAAATGAATGCTGTTTAACTGTAATCTGCATAAAATTAAAAATGAGGAACTTGTTTCAGCAAAATAAAAATTGTATATCTGATGGCAGAGGAATCAAACCCCATCACAAGAACTTTCTTCTTTTTTTACATAGACTCATGTGCTTCTACAAACAGATTAAGGAGGAAAGGAAAAAGGGAAAATGGAAACCAGGAACTTGGAGGACACTTGCCAAAGAACTCTATATAAGTATAATTTTTTGTTTATTATTCGCTATTTATGTAGGACATTTAATATAGAAAAAAAAATAATTTCTTTCTTTATGTTTGAGTATGTATATCCATTTTAAAATTAATTTATGTTGTAATTATATTGTTATTTTGGGGGTAGGTGATATTGATATCAGATGATTTTGTATGTGTTTATTTTAAATGCTTTTGCTATCATTGTCATTTTGGGGGTAGGTGAAATTGATATCATGTCATTCTGATGTGCCTTATTTAAAATGCTTTACAACATTTAAAAAAACACTGAGAGATATTATTATTAAGTGAAATGTTTTGAATGAATCATATCAGAAGTTATTGTCAAATGCTTAGACTTATAAAATTGCATGACTATTGAGCTAAAACATCATCATTTTCTTATAAAAGTGCATGGAAATAGTTTTAAAATTTTAATACGCATTTCTTATTATTTCTTATTGTTGTTATCATAAATTTAAGGTCAGATACAAGCTGATTAATGCTTGGAAAATTTATTGGCTCATATTCCAGTGCACTAATTCACCAGAATATTAAAGATATGAAAGTTTTACTTGTAGAAGTTGATGTTTCGACCTGTATGTGATGTGGATAGACAAAGTATCCACAAAGCCAGTGAAGTCTAGCTCACTAAGATATTTATGCTATATTCATAAAGTATTTGAACACAGTGGAAGAGTTTTCCCACGTGATTATTCTCTACACCGTAAGAAGGTTTCTTTATTGTTGGCCAGAGGTAATAGGTAAACCTAAGTTTCTTGTATGACTAGCGATAAAAATCCTAGCATATCTCAACCTTAGTGAAAAGGTTTTCTCTTATTCAGGTCACTGCCTGACTCATGTTGATGTTTGATATTCCTTACGAGTGTATGAAAGATAGCTATTATTAAGCATTATTTATAAAGGTCGGATACAAGGTCGCAAACTCAATTTAATGTCAGGATGAATGCAGATAATGTATGTGCGATGTGATTGGTGTACTTGAATATTGTTTTGTTGATCTAGTTAACTTATCATTCGAGCCAAAAGTAATAAAGTTAATAAATGTGAAATTAAGGGTTAAATAAAACCTACGAATGTTTAAGCATAAGCAATGCGTAGATGAAATTATTTAATAAATATTTACATAGCCAGCTGAGAACTTTGCTGGAAAGGTAATATTGTTAAAATATTATTATGTCATAAGAACATGAGTATAGAGTGTGTGCACTATGATGATGATTGATCTAGATGCCAATTTATTTGCATTGACTTAATCCCACCATCCATAAGGTATCTCTAGTGTAAAGATTAGGGCAAAAGAATGTTCGATCAGAATGATAGGATAAGATTAAGAAATTTGCGAAGGAATGTTAATTCAAAATAGTTAAATAAAATTATTAAATTTGATTATGGGAAAAATTAGCTCTCAAAGCAAATCAGGAATTTAAAAGCATTAAACACGGGAAGAAATTTGGTATTAGCTGTATCTAGGTTAAAAATGAAAGCGTAAATATAATATATATGTGAATGTAAATATTATTTTTTACTCCATAGTAATCGTGATTCCCTGATAATTAGGAAATAAATATTGATATTTTAAACCTAGTGATATTATCCATTGATTTAGGGATAGTTATATGTTTAGATTTTTTTCCTATAATACGGTTATAAAACAAGGGAAAACCATGCGAGTCATCAAGTGAACGGGTATATATGTTTCTGTATTGAATTGTAGTCTATCAATAAAATTTGTTATTTGTTTTAAATAAAATTTGCATATGTCTCAATGTTTTTGTGGGTTATTATTATCTAGATATCTCAATCCAATCATACATCAATATATTATGATTAATATTTGAATTATCATGTACATAAATAATATCCGGTAAAATTATTTAAAAATGGTTAATTTCAAATACTTAAAATTACCAAATAATTTAGTATATTTGAGATGTAAACTGTGAATAGAGAGTTATTGAGTGATAGAGGATGCAGAGGGTGGACATAAAATCCTTTCTCCATCCGTTGTATTCAAGCACCTCTCTAGACGCACTTCTTTATAATTTTGTTATAATTGTGAATAGGTTTATAATGTATTTCTAAAAGATTTAATAAGCTTAAATTATTCTGAGCTTTAATGTAAATAGATATTAAACTGCATTAAAGACAACCCAAGATCACCTTGGAGGTGATCAAGAGAGGAGTGTTTATCACCAATAATCTGTCGCAGCTTATTCGATTTCCACACCTAATTGTTCTAAAAAACCCTGAGAAGAGATTATAATGGGAGAAATGAGCTAGCAAGAATGTAAAATTTAATAATAAAATAGATAATAGTGTAATAGATCTATGGATGTGAAGTTGATGGAGGGGTGGATCAGGAAGGTGGAGATGGATATAGAACTTTGTAATTAGAATAAAATTTTAATTGTAGCTTTAATGATGGTGAATGGGGAGTGTTCTGAGAATAACCAAGAATTTCCAAAGATATTAATATTAACAATTTTAATGCATTCTCAGTGCCCTCTAAATCGATTGATTATTTATTAACCCATTCATTAAGGATTACTGAAAATTATTGAAGTGAGATTTAACCTTTATATTTTATTAAAGTTGCAATTTGGCACCCTGGCAATTAAGCTTATAGATGTTCTGTACCATCATCATCATCCCAGTAGGCTTTAGAAATAGTGTCAGCTGGGAATGATGAAGCTTCCATCGATCCATCCGTAAAATGTTACAATTGTCATGCAATTTAGCTGCAAGTGTTTAAATGCCATAGAGATTTAATATAGGACAATCAATCTATAATGTGGATGTGCGACCATTTGAATAAAAAATTCTCATTGGTTAGAATAAAGTTATAATTAGCTTAAATGGTCCAATAATATATGTGATATTTGTAGACTCTCCCAATCATTTTAGTTCTATTTGAAATACAATGTGGATGACCGATCGAGAGATTAAAAAATGTGTTTTATGTCAATTTAATAAGTTTTTATAAAATTAACAAAGTAAAGCATAACTTTTCATTTGTTAGAATTGACTTTTATTTAGTTACAATTGGTCTGTAACGTGGTCGCATGAAGGAGATTATACATTGTACTTAGAAAATATTTAATTTATACTTAGCAAATTCTTTTTATTTACATTTGGCTCACAACGTGGACATCTGTTAAACATCCCAATCCCTTAGCAAAATTCCCAATAGTTAGAATATATATACATACCAATTTTAAAACAAAGAAAATTAGATGTAAAAAATCCAATTAGCTTCCATTTTCATGTTTCTTTTATATAATATATGTATATTTTCTGCAATGTGCAACTATTTAAACTCTTCCTTAATTATCTAAGAATTCATAAATTACCACAAAGATTAATGCGATGATAGATTAAGTAATATAGTAATGGATCTAGTAAGTGTTCAATTAAATTTATTTTTAATTTTTAAAATAAGCAATTATTATTTAAATTACATTCACATTTAACTGTATTGGAATTTTGTTTTCTCTGACATATATCAATTAGGTAAGCTCATATGAACAATGATGACAGAATAAAATATAATAGTGAAGTAGTATGGACAACTATAGAAAATAACAAAAATCTCAAGAATATACAATATCATCTTAATATTAAAAGGAATGTTATTTTATAAATAGAATATGAAATTGTTACTAGAAATAATTCTTTAAGTTATACCATCATGTAAGTGGAAGAATTCTATAAGAAGTTGTTATTGCAGTAAAGAATATAAACAACAAAAAGATCCTACAATTTCAATATCTTCTGACATTCCAAGCATTTTAAGCGAAAAGGTGAGACAGGATTAAATTTAAAAAAACACAGAAAAGCTGTACTAAATGATGAAATCATTATAATTATTTTTAAATAAGCTATTCAAAAAATATATTGCATTTAAGAAAAGTGAAAAAAATATTTTAGAAATTATGGATTCATTGGCCTTCTAGAAGTTTTATACATGATATTAATTAAGGTCATCACAAAAACAAACAGCCAAATTTAAAAATAATTATAGCAAGATAGACAACATTCAAGTATTCAGAGAAATGTAAATAATTTAATTAATATGAATTGTCATTGTAGATTATAAGAAGATATTTAACTGTAAGCATTCCAGTTCAAACATCAAGATATATATACAATTGTCAAGTTTTGAAGAATTTTAAAATGCAAAGACAGATAAAAATGGGGATACTAAGAAGATTAATATCATTAAGGGTATATGGCAAAATGAAATTTTCTCTCAAAAACTTCAATAGTAGTTTTACAGAAAGCATTTTATGGATTAAAATGGGAAGCAAAGGGTATATATATATATGTGAAGATTAAACAAGTCAATTAAATTTCATAGATAATATTATGTGTTAGTTTTTATAAATATTGCTTCAGGGCTTTAGTAAATAGCTTGTATAAGAAAGTAGGCCAATAATAATGTTAAAAAGTTCAAAGTAATAATTACTGACCATTATAGTTAGAAATTAAAATGCAAAAAAAAAATTATATAATATGAGATCATAAATAGGTGTATTAAAAATTAAATCCTATTCTATATATACTGGAAGGAAACTTTATGCTCATTCTTTAGAAATTATTGTTACTCATGCTAAACTTAAGCAACTGTTGAATACTAAAATTGTCAATTTGAATTTTCAAGATTATCATATTACTGAGACATAGAAGTTTTTAAGGATATTTTATGGATACAAATAATTATATTCTTTCTTTCACCAAAAGAATCTTGATTCTTTCTTTGACAATGATTATATTATTAGTGATTTGATTAAAAGGAAATGTGTCATTTTCCATTTAGCAAAATAATAAATTGGACATGACGCTTCATAATCTATTTATATATAGATTTAAGTGAATAAGTTCAACAACTAACAAGAAGGTTTAAATATGGGCAATGACTTTTGTTTAGAGAAGATAATTTATTTATTGAGTCACTTTTGAAACTTATTTGACATTAAAAATAATACATGAACCTGAAAGTCTTAGAAAATCCATGGATGACATTTTTTTATATTATAATGATGATATACTGAATAAATGAAAAAAGTATTTTGAGTATAAAAATGATTTTAATGTTATTAAAACTGCTTTTAATTAATCTTAAAAAATGAAAAGACTACAGATCCTGATGAGATGCTCAAAAGAATTTTTAAATTATAGTCAGTGGTTAGCTTTAAAGTTATTGGAATTTTTTAAAGAAAAATATGGGACCAGAAAGTTATGACAACTAATGTTAAGAATGTTTCCATTATTGCATTTTATAAATATATTGAAAATAAATAAGAATGCAATAATTATCATGAAATAGCATTATTATCAATTATAGCGAAGTACTTCTAAGAATTGTGTTGAATAGTGTGCTTGCCACAGACTCAGTATAAATTTAAAAAATTAAAAAGTGCCATAGATATGATTTTTATTGCCACGCAAAAGTTTAAAAATGTCCCAATGGTGAACTTTTTATAATGCTTTTATTGATTTTTTCAAAGCATTTGGATCAATTAATCAAATAGTTTTGTCAATTTGTTGCAATATTTGAAGTTAACTAATTTTCCATTTATTTAAATTACCAATATGCTATATAATGAAATAAGAGGGAGCTTTATTATTACTAAGGATAAAATTGTTGTTAAAAGAGGACGTATACTAGTTAACTTTGTTTTTCATTTTTATAATAATGTTTGGAATAGTTTATAAGATTTCATGAACCAAGCAGGCATCATGATCAACATTGATGGCAGCATTTTTATTGATCCATTAAAATTAAAAATAACTTTATCTTCTTGGCCTCTATATTTACAGTATGCTGAAAAGTGTGTTGTTATTGTTAATTCAAAAAATTATCTACATAAAGAATATAATGTTTTAAATGCAACTTATGAAGTTCTTGAGATTTAGCAATTAGTATCTTTTAATAATAAAGCAGAATGAATGTGTGTGTGAATAATTTTTTTTCTTCTAATAGATATATACAATCATGACAAACAAAAATAAATTATAGTCCTTATTCCTAGGAGGCTATAAAGTCACCAGACAAGGCAGAAGTTGGTGGCTGAAGGTGGAGAATGCTAAAAATTCCCTGATTGTAGACCTGATGATGACAATTTATTTGGTTTCTTACCAACTGCAGATCACTTTCAAATGAAGGAAGATTGCAAGAATTGGAAGAACTACCTTACAATAAATAGGACATTATTGGACTTTGTCAAGATGAAGAGACAATTGATTTAAAAAATATACTCTACTATAAATCCACAAATATTGGAAGTACAAGTGAAGTAGGATTCATTATAAATAAAAAATAGAAGAACAACATTGTGGAGATTGATGGTGTATTAGACAGAATGGCAAGATTAGTTATTCAACTTAATAGCAGAAACTAAATGCATATAATTCAGGTTTATGCCCCAACAAGTTCTCATACTGATGAAGTAGTAGAAGATTTTTATATAGATGTACAAAAAAGCGTTCGATCAGAGTAAACAGCATTTTAAAATTGTTATGGAAGATTTTATTGCTAGAATTAGTAAACAAATGAAAAATGAAAGTGCTGTAGGTAAATTTGGTTATAATAATAGAAATGAAAAAGGACATAGACTTTTGGGGTTTGCAGAAAAATAAAAACTTTATATTATGAATTCTTTTTTTGAGAAAAATGTTTAAAAAAATGGACATTGAAGCATCCAAATAAAGGTACAGCAGAATTTGATTATAACAGAAAATACATATTTCAAGATTATAATGTTCTTAATAAATTCAACACAGGAAGTGATCATTGATTAGTAAGATGTAAGATACAATTGATATTCCTAATCTTCAGAAACATTCTAATGAATTTAAATTAGAACTTGCAAATTATTTTCATGTATTAGTTGATTTTGAACATGATTCCGATTTGAATGAAATTAATAAAAAAATAATGGATACACTTTTAAAAACTGCAACAAAGATAAGTGGTAGAAAAAAGGAGCAATTGGCCAATAAAATTTCTATTGAGACCAGAGAATTTATGAAGAAAAGAAGGAATATGAAGATATACAAAATGATGCATTAAGAAGAATTGAATATCTTGAATTTTGTAAAGTGGTGCGAAAAAGGGTTGATAATGATATAAGAAAGTATAATTGTGAACTAGCAAGAAAAGCTGTAGAAGAGAATAGAAATCTCAAGAGTATAAAACAACATTTTGATATTGATAGGAAACTTTTATCTGCAGTAAGAAAAAATATGGAACTATTACTAAAAAGAGAGATAATATAAAATGGGTAGAAGAGTTCCATCAAGAATTATATAGTAATAAAGAACAAGTACCTCCTACATCTATTATATCTTCTGAATTGTTCAGGATTTTAAATGAAGAAGTGAGACATGCAATTAAATTCATAAATAAAGAAAAAATTCCAGGTAATGATAGAATTATAAGCAATATATTAAAAGAAGAAGGTTAAGAAAGAAATAATCAAAAAAGCAAATGTCTAAATGATAAAGATGTATCAGATGATTGGATGAATTCAGTATTAATATTTTAAAAAGGTGATAAAGAAGATATTAGAAATTATAGACCTATCAGTTTTATACAAAAATTTTACCAAGATAATTACAACTTGTCAGCAGAAAACGTATTACAACCAACCAAAAGAACGAGCTGGATTTAAAAACGGTTTTAGTACAATAGATCATATTCAAATATTGAGAACATTTATAGAAAACACCAATAAATATGAGATACCTAATGCTTTAGATTTGTAGATTATAAAAAGTCATTTGATTCTATAAGTATTTCTTCAGTGATTAAAGCATTGGATCATCAAGATATAGATCCAGGACATTGTCACATTCTGAACAATATTTATAAAAATGTAACAGCAACAATTAGATTACATAATGATACTAGAATAACTATTTTATTTCACCTTTATTTTGTAATTAATAACACACTGATGTGTTGCAGTGAAACTTTTCTGTATAATAATTTCTGTAGGCTTTCTATATCATAATTTCTGCAGACTAAGCGTTTTCAGAGTTTTGTTACTCCATAATCTAAGTTTGATTATGGAGTAACAAAACTCTGAAAATGCTTAGTCTGCAGAAATTATGATATAGAAAACCTACAGAAATTATTATATAGAAAAGTTTCACCACATATCATAATGATACTAGGAAGGTTAACATTGAGAAGAGTGTAAGACAGGGTGACTCCATATCTCCAAAACATTTTACAGCAGTGCTGGAAGAAGTATTTTCTGGGTAAAATGGGAAGTTAAAGGAATAAAAGTAAATGGAGATTATTTAAGTCATTTAGATTTAGCAGATGTAATTTTTTTTGCAAATAATGCTTCAGAACTTTAGGAAATGTTGCAAAAGTTATCAGAAGAAAGTAAGAAAATAGGACTAAAGGTAGATATTAAAAAGACTAAAGGAATGTTCAATAGATTTTATTAAAGATGAAAATAAAGATTGAATATAATGAGTTAAAAGTTAACAACTACAAATATTTTGAGCAGATTATTACTACAGATGGAAACATAATGAAATTAATCATAGAATTAAACTTGATTGGAGTTCTTTTTGGTAGAAATAACTTAATATCAAAAGGAAATATGCCTATCTGAAAAGTAAGGTTTTTAATAAACCAGTTCTGAGTTATGGATCTGAGATTTGAATACTTAATAGAAGAGCAATACAGAAAATTCAGACCACTCAAAGAAGTTTGGAGAGATGCATATTAGCAGATTGAAAATGCAATATATGGGCAAGAGAACAAACAAGTGTGACTGACATCATTGAAAGAATTAAAAGACTAAAGTAGACTTGGGCTGGACATATTGCTCAAAGAAATGATAATAGATGGACAATTGAAATCTTAAATAGAATTCTAAGAGAGTGTAAAAGACTCAGAAAGAGACTACTTGTGAGATGAATGGATAAAATAAGAAAGTGTGCAGGGGTGATGTGGAGAAGAGAGGCTAGAGATTGGAAATGGATTGAACTTGAAAAGACCCCCATCCTGCAGTGAATTGATAATTGTTGTTGATGATGATGAATAATCAACAATAGAAAAATCTTCACAATCTTTTATCCTAGATGATTATCATTATGAATTTGTGAATTAATTTAAGCCTAGATGATAAATAATTTTCATGGGTTTTCATTTGTAATCTGCAAAATACTTATAGTAAAATTGCTGTAAAAAGTTTTTTTAGATATAGAATTACATTATCAATGTTAATCTTCTTAGGGTCATTATGTAATCTAATCACTTCTATAATATTCTGGATCTATATCTTGATGGTCTAAAGCTTTAATCACTCTTGAAATGCTTATAAAATCAAATGTTGTTTCATAATTTATAAATCCAAAAGATATTGACAACTCATATTCATTGGTCTTTTTTATATCTTCCCTTAAACCTTAGACATGATTCACTGTGTTAAAATCACTTTTAAAAACAGATTATTCTTTTGGTTTGTTTAAGTACAAAATTTGCTGTAGATGAGTTGGAATTACTTTGGTAAAGATTTTGTATGAAACTGGTAGAAGACTGATAGGACTTTAATTTTTAATATTTTCATTACATTTTGTAAATATCAATATTGTTACTGCAAATTTCCAATTATTTGCTCTATTTTATCATTTATATATTTAACATATAGTTTTGCCAACATTTTTTTTTATCATTTCTGCACTTGTTTCTTTTAAGATATTAATAATGTCTATCATTTTTTAGAAATTTTCCTATCTTCATAGACTTAATTGCAAGTCTGACATCTTCATTTAAAATACTTGGCAAATCAAAAAAAGATGTAATAGGTGTAGTGGTTACTTTATTTTTTTTTATTTTTTATTACTTTGTGAAACTCATCTACACATTTCATGGTATGGTCCTCTTTTTAATAATAGTTCCCTTTTTATTTCTTATTGCTGAAACAACTTTTCCTCCATACCAATATGTTGTTTTATACTTTGAAACTTTTATATTCTTCATTACCAAACATACATCTTTTTGTTTTTATCTATACATTAGTACTTCATAAAACTTAGTTGAGCATTCCTACTTACCAAAAATTGATATATTAGTAAATAAAATATAACTATATAAAAAAGAATATAGTTTTATAAATATTATTTCAATTTGAAATATCAATCAAATTATAAGACATATATATATACTTACGCATGTATATACTTACATAGTAACACATACATTTGTGCAAAAAGAAATATATATTATTTTTCTTGCTGAACCAAATTTCTTAATAGTCAATACTTTTTTAATATTGCTCCCACATTTCAAAAGTTTATTCACCTTTTTTAAAAGCATCGTTTCATTTATGTTAAATCTTAAACGTTTATATTTTTATATACATTTTTGATTAAGAAACACTATTTTACTTCTGTTTTAATTTAACAAGATTCTTTGAAATATACTTGAATTATTCAGAGGTAATTTAATAGATCTATTTATATATGAAATAAAAGTAAATGCAAGGCTTCAACTTTGCTTAATAGTTAATTAAATATGCATGCTTTTAAATAAAATAATGCATTAAGAAAAAGATATACTTAACAATTAGAAATGATTTATATGGAGTTTGCTCTAAAGATTTTACCATAGCAATCACGTGAATAAATGAATGACTTTCATTACTAGGTGTGTGTAGCATATATATTACTGATATAATTTTGCAAAAAAAAAGCAATAATTAGGCTAAGATAAAATAATATACTAATGAGTTTAAAACATTTGGAGAGCACCGGTATCAATTTGCGATTTATTTTTATTATTTTTTTTTTTTTTTCAAAAAATTATATTTTAAAAAATATAAAAAAAAAAAAAACACAAAAAAAAAAAAAAGTTAAAATAATTTAAAAAAAATTAAAAAAGAGAAAAAGAAAATAAATAAAAAAAAAGAAATAAAAAAAAAAAAAAATAAAAAAATTAAAAAATGAATATTTTATTTTTCTTTTCTTTTTTCCGTGCAAAATAACAAATAAATAAAAAAAAAGAGCCAGTTAAGCTTGAAAGATCCCTCCCTCCCCCCTTCAACCTTGAACAGAGGGAGAAAAAAAAAAAAACCCGACCCCCTCTTTTTTTTTAAGTGGGGTGTCCCACCCCCCACAACAAATTTTTTTATTGTTTTCCCCCCCCCCAGAGAGTAAGAGAAGGTGTGGGTAGTCCTCCCCCCCCATCATTAATCAAAAACAAATTTATTTGGTTGGTTGGGATTCCTACCCCAACCCGGTTAAAAAAAAAACTCCACCTGAAGAAGTGTATACAAAATTTGTGTGCCCGTGATTTGATTAGCGCAGCACACAGCAGAGAGCACTGGTAAATATCAATTTGCGTTTAATTTTATATCTATCCTATTGATCATTTAATTTGATAAAACTATTTTAGGAACTCATAAGAAGTTTGTGCTGAAAATGGCAGAATTGAGTCATGATCCATGAACCTTGATCTCCAAAATCTGCCACTCAACCATGGAGGGAACTCAGAAAAAGTTTAAAACCCATAAGTGATAGAGCCAGACCAAACTTCATTGACTTTGAGCTCCAGTTTATAAATGCATTAGAACAGACATGACTAATTAATCATAATTCAAAGCAGCTCTTTGTAATTTTAAAAACAGGGAAACGTGGAATGAACTGAACTGAAAATTTGAGGAATTGTACAGAAAATTTGGGTTTGGAAGAGAAATTTTCTAAGTAAATTGTCTTTATATAAAATCAGTCTTAAATTAATATTACAAATTTTTTTTACATTTTTTTTTTTTTTAATTTTCTTTTTAATTTTTGTCCTCCATTAAGTTACTTTCTTCTTCATCATGAACTTTACATGTGATTTTATTTTTATTGTAGGATGATTTTTTTTTTATTATTAAATTTATTTCGCTGACTTTTTTAATTTTATAGATAACATAATTTGTAATAATTTTTAGCAGAGCAACAGTACACAAAAAACTCATATTACAATAGTATTTATGTAGGATATAACAGAATGATGTATTCCATAATAACTTAAGCATGATATTGTGATGCTATTATATTACAGTACAACACATGACAAGTGATAGTACCCAACTATACATGCATCCAATTTCTCCACAAATCCAATATCTTCATATTATATTTGCAGTCAGTAACATACTTGTGTTAGATTGTTTTGCATTTCTTGGCAATTTAGTATGAGCATGGGGTAATAAAACACAAAATCATGCCTCAATCAAACAGGAAACTACATTTATCTTCATAATAAACACATACCTAGAGATAAATGACATAAAATGTTTACAATAAATTGTTGTTTATCTATATTTTTCTCATATAATATCTAACTTCTAATATAATTTTATATATTTTTCAGTTGAATATTAAAAATAATATTTGAATTGATTTTTGAAATATGATAGATAAGAACAGATCTTTATAACTACAAGGATGAGCATAGTTGCACCATTTGCATTTACTTTAAGCATCTTCTGTCCTACAATTACATTAATTTTCTAAAACAGGATTAATAATATTAGTATTTTTCAGAGTATTTGGTTCCAATAGCATGAATAAAAGTAACTTTTTTTTATTAGTATGGCTTCTAGTTTTAATCACTACCAATAATGTAAACATAGATTTCATCCAATGATCTCCAAAATAAATTCAGATTAAAGTGATTTTTAGATTTTTTTTATTAAGGCAAAACTCTCTATACAGTAGTGCCACTTAGTGCAAGCCAGAGTAATCAATGGATGCCAGAAGGCTTGTGCATAAAATCCCTATCTAGCTTGTGGCTTTCATGAGGAGCCACAAGCTAAAAACTAGTCTGGGGAAATTGGCTGAGTAGGTAATAGATAAGGATTTTATGCACAAGCCTTCTGGCATCCACACACTACTGTATGGGAAGTTTTGCCTGTTTTAATAACAGTTATGAGCAAGCATAAGAAATGGTGATCAATAAATGTTTAGATTTTTTAATAAATACTTTACATAAAAAACAACATATAAACTTTTTATTTATTTATAAATTAAAATAAAATAATGAATCTTATAATTCATGAATATCGCATGTGAGAATATCTTCTTATTTGGCATGCTTGTGTAGTGATTATGCATACTTTTTTTTATCGTAAAACATTATCATTACATTCTATTTATGTATCTAAGAAAGCTAAAAATAAATGAATTCAAAACAGTTTGTGAAAAGCCCTTAAAAATTAGACTTAATCTTCAATAAAAACATAATATTATTAGTTTTATATAATAAAATAATAATTATATAGTAGTTGCTCAGGAGATTATATGGCATTCGAGCACCCATGTACAACATTTTCAGTTAAATTTCCAAAGTGAGATTTTTTTATTCAGCTGCAAATCGATCAGGAATTTTTAGTTGATCAATTTACCATTTAACCAGTACACTAAATTATGAAAGACTCTTTTTTGCAATGAGTTTATAAGTTTAAGAAGAAAGTTTTGAATAAGCATTATCCAACAATACTATTTTTATACACTAATAATTATATTATAGTTGTGACTAAAGACAGTGGTATAATTTTAAATTTAAGAACTGGAAGTCAAAAGCAGCCCCCCCCCCCCCATTTATAATTATCAAATACTAATACTAAAAGTGAATTGTGATTGATTTAAAATTGTGTACAAATAATTCACAATAAAGATTTAACTTTTACAAACATAATTCCAAAATTGAACATCATCAGCCTTCACAACTATCACATAAAAAATATATCAAGAATTAAATGCTTGCCAAACAGTGCCCTTAAGAGCATTCTGAAGCTTTTTTTACCCTTTATTATTATTATATTTCATATCTACTAGAAAAATATCACTTAAGATTTTCAAATACATATAATCTTAAAAGTAAATATAAAATAATGTGATTATATTCCTGAGAGGAATTGCTGTATAATATGTGACTTCATTCAAATTACTCTTTAAAATGCCATTCTTAATCCATCATGTAACAATTTTTTCATCATATATTACTAATAAAAAACATTTTTAGATATCTTGTTGATGCCCTAATAAAATAATTAAATAATCACATATATACTAATCTTCTATTTTTATTTTAAATATATGAGCACTGTAACTATTGGGGGAAAAATGCAGTTTAATGGTCAAAGAAACAATTTGATGAATCAGCAAAATAATAGTAGTATTTATGTTGATAAAGTAATGATTTTGTTCATGAGTAATAAGTTTAAATTCTACAAAAAAAATTAATACCACATTAGATTGAGCTACTATAGTGAATAATAAAAAAAAAAAACATGAAAACTAACAGTGATAAGTTGTTAATATTGTATGATAAAAATATTTTTACATATATATAAATCTGTAATACTATAACAATGTGAAAGTTTGTTTGTTTGTGGCTTTATGACTTAACAAATATTACACCAAGCTTGAGGAATCTTGCATGATTTTCTTTATTAGCATATACATTTTTGCTGTTTTTAAAAAATTTGTAATATCATAACTGTTTTCAAATGATATCATACAAATATAAAAAAGGATAGTACTGATTAAAAGATTACAGAATTGAAAAAAAAATTAAACAAAAATATAATTTTTGATATAGCAAGATAAAATTTGATTTTGCAAATATATTTTTAAATAATTAAATTGTACTTGACAATTTACATCATGAATTTGATAAACTTTTAGGATTTCAGTTTAAATATATATTTAACATGTATTAAAGTAAAATTTAAAATAACTGACACAGCAAGAGACATACTACTGAATTTGATAAACTTTTACTATGAAATTGATATACTTTTAGAATATCAGTTTAATAATGATATTAGCAATTAAGCCAATGCACATGCACTTTAAAGATAAATTATAAATGAATACTCTCACTTTTTTCCAGACACAAGATATTACAGTATTAAAACATAGTGCTATATAAAATAATATCTCATTATATATATTTAATTTCAACCAGTTGTAAATTATAAAAATTTTGCAGGCATCATTCATTCAAACATAACAAATGTAATTTAAAGTGATTGCTTAACATCTTCACGCTCTCATTTCCATACGCTTAAGATTTTGCAATACGTAAATGTTTGGGTTGAAAGAATGGGTGATTCATTCCATTCTTTATAAAAATACTATATCTTGTATCTAGAAAAAAGTGAGAGTATTCATTTATAATTTATTTTTAAAGTGCATGTGCATTGGCTTAATCGCTAATATCACTATTGCAGTATTAAAACATAGAACTATATAAAATAATATCTCAATATCAGTTTAAAGGTATATAACACATGAAAAAGTAAATTTTAAAATGCTACAGGTCAGTAAGAGAAATATTGAATTTGATACATTTTTATTATTTCCATTTAAGTATATTCTCATGTGATAAAATAAGATGTTGTGACCTATGTATTAAAATACATACTATTGTAAAATTAATGTAACCTATTATTGTTCAATAAAGTATATAATATTTAACACAGCATATTATTGGAAAAAAAAGAAATGGAGAGATATTAGTTTTTGGTAATCCAGATAAAATTTTATAGCATAAATATATTTTAAATTATTTAAATTTTATTTAGACCAAGTATTTAATTTCTTACATACACTATGACATTAATATTTTATAGCCATTTTAAAACTTATCATAGGAGAAATATAAAATAATTTACTTTAATATTGTTTATTGTATAAAAGTTTTATTTTTTGTGATAATTCTGGTGATAATTATTTTGTGTAAATATTACGTAAACATATTTTAATTATCAAACTTTCTATGAACAAATGCAAAGGGCCAGCTAGAAAAATAGAAAGAATTAGTGAGTAAAAATTTTATTTGGTATTCAATACATCAAAAGTTAAAAATAAAATACATAAATATATTTTAATTATCAAACTTTCTACTAATGCAAAGGTACAGTAGAGATATGAAAAAAAATAGCCAGGAAAATTTTAATTTAGTATTCAATACATCAAAAATGGAATTGAGAGCTTGTTTACTTATATAAATTAGAAATATATTCTAATGTTCAACTGTATTATATTCTTTTCTTCTCTTATTGTTATTCCATTAATGCAAGCAAAACCACAAGTCATCTTTGCTCACATTAATAAAATAAAACACTGTAATATACTTGATAATTAAAATATATTTAAAGAATATTTACATGATATAATACATGACTTATTGACAACAGTTAAAATTGACTTACAACATTGTTTATAAAAATGCATTACAATAATTAATTTTTCATGCTGTTGATAACTCATGTATTATTATTTCATGTAAATATTATTTAACTATATTTTAATTATCAACTATATTACATTCTTTTAATCTAATAACATGAGCAAAGATTCGGGTATAGTTAGTTATACATATTAAAGATTTTTTAAAATCTGATTCTTATGTGTGCATGCTTCATTGTTAAAATTAGCTGCTTTGCTTAGACTGTATTTAAAATTATTTTTGTGAGTAATTGTATTATTACTTGCTAGGAGGGGGAAGGGAGTTGAGAATCATGATTCCCTTCATAAGACCAAACTGAGTTATATAAATATTACTCAACTAAAAAATAATTGAAGAAACCATTAACACTTAAGCCTGTGAAATATTTAAATCTCTAATATCAAAATGCACCTAGACAGATTAGTATGAAAATAATGTTTTATTTAAGTTAGTGTAAAAGAAGTATTAAATTCATGAAAGAGAAAAGAACAATATGCTATATATGTGACATATTTATTTATAAGCATTTAATGTAAGAACACAACAGAATTATAAAAAATGTATTAATGACATTTACAAAATCATAGTAAACAATCCTAATAAATTATGGTTTTTTTAGCATAAAGATGAGTTTTGTGGGACTTCTTACAAGTGAAGGAGGAAAAACGTTTTGCCAAGTAATACAAATGTAAGCAAGAAATTTAGCATATCTAAAACTTTTTTTCAAATCAGATCATTTTATGGCATATATTTTCCCAATGCCAGTTAAATTAGATTTAGCCAAAATAATAATTGAATTCATGCACTTAATGGATCATAAAAAGGTTTTTGAATTAATTCAATAAAAGAATATATTTGATAAAAATTTCCGAAGAATCAAAAACCATTTTGCAATGATGCATTACACTATAAGAATAATCCCATAACAAGAGAGAGATAGGAAAAAAAAATTAAAATGAAATTCTATAAATTCTGTATTGTTGAAAGAGAGGTTGACAAATAAATATTTTAGAAGACACTTTGCTCAAAATTACTTGGCAGAAAAAAAATGAAGATCAAGTTAAACAATCAGCCTTTAACTTATGTATTTGAAAATATAAAAATAATGATGAGAGCTCTCAAATTTCAAATGTAGTATAGTTTAAAAAATATTCTTCAGAAATTTGCTGTATGATATGATTTTTCAAAGTTTTAATGAAGAATTGAATACCCTTTTATAATCTTTGCATCCAATGAAAAATGTTAATTCATTGTCACTATTGTAAGATTTGATATTTTGATGTTTCGATCATTTCTGCTACAATCATTTTTGAATTCAACTTTTTTTTTTTAGCTAATTTGAGTTCAAAGTTTTCTGCAAATAAGTTGTAAAGACTTTATATAGAATTGAAAGAAAATTGATAGTTCTGTAATTTCTAATGTTTTTTTTGTTCTTGCCTTAATATCAAATTACTACTGCATTTTTAAAAATCACATATATATTCTTACCATTTATGTAAGGATATATTGTGTTTACTTGGAAGTGTTTCATTTTTCAAAAATTTAATCATGTTTCACCTCTTCAAATAAAATTTTGAAACTCCAAAGTATGTAATAATTATAAAGCTACTTTGTTTTCTTGTTCTTTATTATTATATAACTTTTAATAAAACTCTTCTCTACATTTCATGTTTTTCTTTCTCTTGTTAATAATAGTTCCTTTTTTTTCTTATTGTTAAAGACTTTTTCATATCCTTTTACTTAATTGAAAATATTTAGATATTCAGGAATATGACAGTTAAAATTATTTTTATAGTTCTTTTTTGGAAATATTGTTTTGTCACACTTCTGTTCTTGTTAACTATGTTTTTGCTAGAGTATCTGTTATTTTCAAATTATTTCATTCAAGTTTTAGATATCTCCAAAATCTGTTAATATTTTAAAATAATTTATATGTTCTAGTTTAAAATCACTGATTATTTCTGAAGAATAAGGGATATTAACCGTTAATATTCTTTTTCTTAATAATTTCTATCTAATTAATCAATTACTTTCTGTCTAAGAACATTGCAATCTTGAAATATATTTTCTGTTGATCAAAATATAATCTACCTCTTTTGTATTTTCATTTGTAGTTTCATTGACTATTTTTTGTTTTAATATAACAAAATTATAAATGCTTATTTAATTATAACAAAATTATATATGCTTATTTAATCATAACAAAATTTTAATGGTTGTTTAATTGTAACAAAATTATTAAAGCTTATTTAATCATTACGTATTTTTAGGGTGATATTTGTTCCTGCTTGTTTGAAATAAGTTTGAATTTTTGATTTCAATGATGTTACTGCAAGATGGAGAGCCATATTTATTTCAAACTGAGACCAGTACCAAGTTTTAATTGCTGTGACAAATGAAAATGTCTTTTTGCACAAATATGTTGTTGAAAATGGAATCAAAATTTTCATTGCTTTTTAACTCAGCAATGGGGTATTCACTTCTTATGGGAAGGCAAAAATGAGGACTTGATAAGGATAACTGAAATTTTAGCTTTGTGACTGCCATCAGATGATAGATTGATAAGGCTTTCTTTTTCATTTATGTTTAAATTGCTATCTTCAATGTTTGCTGCATATAGATCTATTATCTACATATTGGCATACCAGAGACCTTCTTTCTTTGGGTAATAATAAGAAAAAGATTCTGTGAATGATTGTAAGTGCTGTTGAACAATGATTACTACCTGACATCCTTCTCTCTCATATATTCAGAATATTTACAGATTTTTTTTTAGCCAACTGCATTTGCCATAGTAATATTTTTTTTGAAAAGCATCCATTTTATCTCATAGTATAAACTTATCCTTAAGTTGTTTTTACAAGGATATGTTTAGTTCATTTAATAGTGAAAAAATATCTGCCAAATATGCAATCTTGGCTACCCATTCAATGTCAGACAAGAATTCTTGAAATTTTGAATTATTTTGCTATTGGAAAAATAATTTGACTTCTTTGTGCAGGGTGGATTGGTCAAATTAGTATTTTGCTCCTTGACAGTTATCTCACTTCAGCATGAAAAATGTAAATATACTGGAAAACATTTCTTTACAAAGTGCCCCAATATTCAAGAATTGAGTGCTTTGTGTCAAATTTTATTTACAATTTTTAATAACATTTGATAATACTTCACGTAGTTTTGGGGACATTTTTTTTATCGCAAGTTGTTCAATATATATAATGCACTTGTGGACAAAATGACTTGGTAACCAATATTTTTTTATCTTTGCGACAGTTCCTAAAAGATGTCCAATCATGTTTGTAGAATTATCTGTACATATCACAATACATTTTTCCCATTCAATTCCATGTTCCTGGAAATAAGTATTAAGTGCTTCAAAAACCTCAGAGCTAGTTGTTCTACCTAGCAAGTTGAGTGAACAAAATAGGTTTTTTTTGTAACTCTCCTTCATACTCAACTCTCATATAACAAAGGAGAAGTGCCTTGTTATTTATGTCTGTTGATTCATCAAGTTGAATTGAATAAAATAGTGAATTTTTCATAATTTTTATAACTTGATTTTCAATATCTTCAGCCATGTCTTCAATTCTGCACTTGACAGTGTTAGTGGTTATAGGAAAGTTTCTGGAACAGCCTGCTTTTCCAAAACTTCTTCACAGGCTTCTAACATGCAAGGATTAATTAATTTTTCTCCAATTGTATATGACTTTTTATCTTTCATGATCTGAATTGCTATTGTATAAGAAATAAGGATTTATCTTCAACAATCATTTTTGTTAAAGCAATTATTTGCTTTTGCATATTTTCATACATTCTTTGTTCAAATAGTTTTCTTAAACTAAATCTGGTTGTTTTGATTGCAAGTGTCTTCAAAGTTTCAATGGTTTCATGGTATCATTGAATAAACTCTCAGAACACACAACACAAAGTGGCTGTGAATCCAGATCGCTTGCAGGATTTTGAATAAATTCAAATTTCAAGTAGTTTGAATCATATTTTCTTGATACTTTTGAGTTTTTCTTTTCTGTGCCTTCAGTTTGAATGCTCTCCCTGATGGTGCTTGATGAGAACTGTGGATGCTTTGATTCATTGATTAGCTCATGGTTAAGTGAAATACATATATTACTATTGCTATTATTATCATTAGTTACATAATTTTTGTATTACAATGAAATACAAAATATTCCTTTGCTTTTTTTCACTCGTTATGGGTTTATTTCATTCCAATCTAAAACCAAACAAGAAATGATAGTTATTAAAATCAAGCTATTTAATGCCATTAAATATAACAGTTAAAGAAAATACACAGTTAAGGTCATACTTACCTAAATAGAGCATCTGAAAAATAAATAAATAAAACAATCAGATGAGAATCAGTATTCATGAAGGGGGGTGACTGTTGTAATGGTTGCAACAATACTGAAACAGCTTCAGCATTATTGCACCTATACCCCTCATGTTTCTACCCTCTCTAGTACATTTCATGAGCTTAGTGCAATATAAATGTGAAAATTGTCATTCAGAATATGAGAATTTCCTAGAATATTATTTTTGTTTTATTATGAATAAAACATAAAAAATTCAAATAATATCCTCTTTCTGTGGATCAGGGTTAGTGACAGCTGTGCTAATAAAAGTATCTTCAAATTGCTTTTAGTAATAAGTAGAACTGATATTGGGAGGGGGGGGTAAATTATCTGCATTTGTTATATTTTATTGACTGACTAATCTTGATGACCTGTGTATATCACTGTTCAATATAATTTTAATCTTCTGTGTTTTATTTATGAATCTCATTCCATTTAGCTTTTAATATTTATGCTATAAAGTATATATATATATATTCATTTTTTCAATTTATTTTATCAAATTTCTTAGTATATTTTTATTTACTATTAGATATTTCATTTTACAACATATATCATCTTTTTTTTTGATTAAAATGTATTTACAGTTGTAGAAATCTCAAATAAAAGATCATCACTGAATAGCATACTCAATTTTTTGTTCAACAATTATTATTTTTATAATGATATCACAATCTTTGGAAAATTCGAGCTATAATTTATTTTTATTCTGTTCTCAAGAAAGCTCAATCAATGTGGTCATAAAAAACTATGACCCCCCCCTCCCCACAAAAATTTTATGTTTTCTTAGTTTTAAATTCCTAAAAGTGAAAGCCATAAATGTGTTGAACTTCCCATCTATGTTTATTTATCATATGAACAATGATATTATAATAGCCAATGTAATGATCACAAGGTACATATTGGACATTCAAAATTTGCCATATGCTGATTTTTTCAATGCTTCCAAAAGTCTTTTTCAGTTAATAGCAAAATTTTTTGCAATAGCCAAAGAGTCTATTTATGAAAGATAATGTACAATTTTAGAATTTGAACATAGAATAATTTTAATGGCAGAATAATAAGAATAAACCTATTCATGAAAAAACTGAGTTTGTAAATGTTATGATAATTCACAAGACAAATTTTCAAAGAATCATTTAAATAAATTTGCAAATAACACCCAAATTTTTTATATATCATTGCCAATCTATTTGTCATATTAGGATTAACATTGATATAAAAAAGTTGGGTGTTATTTGCAAGTTCATTTAAATAATTCTTTGAGGTTCTAATTAGTAACATTTTATGAAAAATTTATTTTTTGTTTTAGGAATAAAAAATAAATAATCAAATAATTTATTGGTTAAAAAATTATAAGAAATTTGAGCACTGGATTGATGGAGCTTCACTATGGTCTACAGACTTTTTATTACTACATCAAATCATTCAAGGCATAAAAATATTTAACAGTGAAAGAAGTAACTATTTTGAACATGGCCTTTTAAACAAATTGTTTTATCTATATTAAGACCAATTCAAAAATTAATGTTAATGTATTGTAATGGTCTGTATTCCCTTAAGGAATGAGGGTGAATGCATTTAATGATAGTTGGGCCTAGGGTCTTCATGTAGGATGTTATGAATGATGTGATAAAAGTCAAATTCATGATTGCATTCATTTCAAATATGATAATTTAATGTTTATACATTCATTACAGATACTACTTAGACTAATTCATACAATCTTCACATCTCTTTATTATTCTGTTATGTTCAGTATTCAAACTCAGGGTTAAATTTATACTTAATCCTCTTCAGGGGTCAATTGATATCCTGTAGCAATAATAATACTTTTATATAAGTTCGATAGATTCTCAAAATTTCTTTCAACCAAGTTATCATGATGTTAAGTCAGGATGATATGTATATGTGGTATAAGTAAAAATAAATTTAACAATTTTTAAATTTATATTTATATAACAAAAATATTTAATTACAAGTGTAAATACATTTCTACTATATTAGTATATACATTTTAAAATTATACCTTCCCATATCCCACAGTAGATATGTATCATAGCACAAACAATATTTAATAGATTGCAAAAAATAAATAACATTTTATAATTTTGAAGATTATGATAACACTAGCAAACTAAATTTAAATTGAACAATATAAGTATAAATGAAGACCTTTGTAATATCGAATCCTTTTGAAGAAATTTCATTTTCAATAAGACCTCCCATTTGTGCGTGGTCCCTATAGTTGAAAGAAAAAACCTTTCATAATAAATAAACAAATATTAATAAATTAATTAACTTAATAATAAACAAGAATTCTGTCATCATAAGTGAATGAATTTAATATGAAGAATAATAAAATCTTACCTTCACATTAAGTTTAATTACTAACCTAGACAAGTTCCTGCATAAGGAAAACCTACATTTTATTAAATAAAAAAAAACTTAACTCAATGATCTTTCCCCATTTTTCGTCTAATGATTTTCCAAAATGGATTGTTCCAAAGTAAGCAGATTTTAAAGGCAAAGGAAATAAAATTAAATATTTATAGATGTTGATATGCAAAAATAATATGATGTATTTAAAGTTCATGATATTTTTCTATTCATTTTACAAATTTTAAGCATCTGTGAGGCAATCAATATACTACATTGTTTCATAAATATTCCTTTTGCATGATGTTGATATCTCTTTCCTTGAATTATCTCACTATAAATCGAAGTTGGATATTGAATTATATATATATATATGGTATTTCAGTAGGAATGAATCATTACACTGCTTCATGTTAAAACAATAACATTTAATTCTATGGGAAAATATGTTTACTCATGATGCATTTTCTATAACTTAAAATCTTCTTAAAATAAATTTATTTAGATATATAAATATGCTTGACAATATTTGTCTTTTTTGGAATTCAAGTTTAAAATGATATCATTAAGAATTTCTCTAATTATTATATTAAAGATAATTTTGTTTTTGAAATTATTATTGATGATATTAAAGAGTAATTTATTTACTCTTTACTTGAATATTAGAGTTCTCTGCTAATGAAGATTTTATAAATAAAGAAAATTCATCCAAATTATTGATTCATCTTTATGATGTGTTCAGTATTCGAACACAGCAAAATAAATATGCATAGTGACTAGTTCATTTTTTAAAAAATGAAACTGATTTGGAAATTAGTTGATTTAGTTTTATAGTGTAGTTGACTTCTGGTAATTAGCATGTGTTAAATTACTTTTTCATTTCACGATTTTGTATTCAATTATTGTTGAATACATCATAATTAATAATTGTGTAATTGAGTTCCAATTTTATTTCTTTCTCATTTAATTGCTAAGACATAACTTGATCTTTGGTTATCTCTATGTTTTGAGTCTTAGTTAGTGATATTAGGTAACTTAATAATTATTTTATATATATATTGAGCCAGATAGTTTATCTGATTTAATGGTTTCATTGCCAAAAATAAAACCAACTTTTATTTCCATTATATTCTAAAGTTTAAAACCATTTAAAAGTTGTTTATAAGAGTACATGTATTAACACACATACTCATTTATGTTTAAAATGTCATTTCATTTTTTTTATAAATTTGATTTCTAAAATAGTTTTTTTACCACTTGGTTTTATTTTTTTATCATATTAATTAAAAGCAAGCAAACTTTTTAATTGCATTCCTGTTTTTTTTATTTTAATTATGATCCATTTTTAGTTTGATTTTAAAAGTGGAGATTTAATTTTGTGTTGTTGTTTTTCTATAAGATAATCCCTGGTTAGAATTCTTAAATAAGGTTGAGCAAGAGATAAAGATTTGCCCTGGGCTAAGGCTTATAACTAGAAAACAAGAAAGTTTATGCAGGAGATAGTGAGAGGATATAAATAACCCCAAAAATTTCGGACATTTAGATTATTCTTGGCTGGAACAAGCTATTCAAAATGATTGATTGAGCTTCCTATAATTCCACTATTCACTTTATATTAGTCTGCTGAGATTCGTATTGTGTTGGCAGTTCGGACATTTAATTTCCTTTCAAAATTTGCTTTTAACAAAAGATTTTGTTTCTTGAAGGTGTCAAAATTCACTGCTGTTTTCTAACCTATGACATGCCTTGCTAATTTATTTAAGGATGGACTCCTGATTTTCAACTGTTCTTCTGTCATGCCATGAAAGTCAAGTAAAAAGAATCCCAAAATATGCCTCTACACTTGCTGCCGTAAAGCAATGAAACACCTGAAAATTTGAACTCAAAAATAAATGTGCACACTCTTTGAAAAACGTGGACTCTGATTTACTGTAAGATAAAAATATTTCTTATTCTTTCCAGGGTATATAAAATCTTTAGTTAAATCTCCGCTCAATCTAAAATCTAAAAAAAAATTAAATCTGCTGTATAAAGTTTTTCTAGATATTTAATCTTATAATTATGTGTTTGCTTTTCTTTGTATTTATAGTGTGTCTTGGAATCTTAGTTTTAGGATTCCAAGTTTGCTTTCAATTTTATTTATTAAAGAGTGTATTGTGAGTTTATATTTTATATGCTTATTATGTCTCCTTTTATTTTACTAACTATTGCTAAATGCTTTGGCAGTCTTTCATAAATTTTAGTTTGCTCTCTGTCCCTATTTTAGTGTTCAATAAATAATTTAAAATACATTTAGTTTGTGTTTCTTGCAAACCGCAAATCTTTTGACTGGTGCTTTATCATGTTTGTTAATCTAGTTTTTCTGAAGTTGGAGATTTTGTGTCATTTCCAGATTACGTAAGATCATAATCATTCTGTAAGTTTTCTTGTCTTGTATGTGAAATCAATAATGAATTGCATTAACTGTTGTAATCATGAGCTGTCCTGTCAGCAAAATGACGTTCTTGTCTAGATGCCTTATTCCGGGCTAAGAAATGCTCACCGGTGCTGTTTTATTGATTTCCTACAAGACCATATGGTTTTCATATCACTGAATTGGAAAACTAGAATTATTCTTTTATAAATCGCCAGCAGGAAGATACTATTAATCCCCTTTTAATTTGTAGGTGATAGAGCATTTCTTTCTGCTAAGGCGTTTAATGTTTTAATATTTTCAACTCATATACACTCTCTAATGAATACACTTATAAAAATCTATTTTAAACTTTAGTATTTTGTTTGTTAGATTTATTTGATCTTCTATTTTTTTGCTTTAAATTTATTTGTCAGAGCATGTACTGGGAATTTAGTTTGTAAAGTTATTTGTAATTCTAATTATTTCACTTTCCTGATAAATGCTTGGGCAGACATTAAATAATTTTCTAAACTACTTACCTGTCTCCTATTGAGACTTTTAATTATTATACTTAGCTTAGTTTTGGCCAGTTGTTTGGTGGTGATTCACCCGTATTATATGTATGTTTTTCTTAAATCATAGATTTAATGTTTTATTAATTTTAAATCATTTACACCAGAGTATTTTCTAATTTTACTATTTTGTTAAATTTGAGATTTAAGTTTTCTCTCATTTTATATTTCATACTCCATTGTATTCATTTACCATTTGTGTTCTTGCACTGTAATCAACCTTGGTGATCTTAAAAGTGTTTGGCCATGCAGCAAGTTCTGCAGAGATTATGATGTCATTAGTCTAAGCTAGTGATAGCTCACCCATGCTGGTTTCATTGATTCATGCAATAAACTTTCCCTTGCTTTTCATTTTAGAACTTCTGATAATAGCATTTGTTTATTATAACCCACTTGTATCAAATCTTATGTATAACAGTTTATATTATCTTTTTTAAACATTTCATTTGAACACAGTCGTTGATTACATGTTAAAAAAGCTCTAAAACCAGCTAATTTGTGTACTAAAGGAACATTAGATGTTGGATGAATATAACCTCTATAATCTATATGTTTTACAACCATTTTATATACTAATTTATCATCCACCCTTGATATTTGCAAATCCAGGTATTTAATACTAGAATTGTCTTCTCTTTCTATTGTCGAAACTAAACCATCCTGGTTCTGCAAACTATCAAAAATTTGTTTTATAATGTCTAGTTGCCCACATATCAAAACATCCACATATCTACAATACAATGTGTTTTCATTTCTTATTAATATGGGGTGCACAATTCACTGTTCTATATTATCTACAAACAAACTACTTAATAATCCACTTACAGCCAAATCCATTGGCCATCCTTTTTCCATTCTATATAAGTTACCACCATGTGCTGCAACAATATCAATATCTGCTTTAACAATTGATGAATTGAATAAACATTTGTAAATATTTACATAACAATAATTAATTATTAGTTATTAAGATTCATCTATTTCTGATAATCATATGAGTAGCAAATTCATTACTGTGATACTAGAGTCCACCCATCTCATCTTCTTTTACCACCCACATTTTGCACATGTATATGTACCCTTTTTTAATGAATTGGATTATGACAAAATATGATAATTTTAACTACCTGATTGTGTTTTATAGAAAAGATTCTGTTTAATTTGATTAAAGATCCATTTGTTTATTTTTCTTATTATTACTCCAAATTTAAAAGCGTCAATACTTTTTATTCTATTTTTCAATGCCCAACTTTTACAGTCATAAAGGAAGTGTACTTGGATGAACAATTCCAATCTAGATTTTTAAAAATATATATGTGCCTATAACTAAAGATCTTTTTGAAATCTTTCATGGCAATTTCATCCATATTAGTTTACAATGAGTCTGATGGGTTATTTGTTAATATTGAATGATGTAGAAAAACTATTATCAACTTTTGATTCTGTCTTAATTATATTTAACTGTTTTTTCATTTTTTCACTTCATTTTTTAAAACTATTTTAGTAAGAATCTTCACATCTTTTTTATTTTAGCTACAAGTATGGCCTTATAAATATACATAAGATTTGATGTTTTCTCATTATATTCAAATCTACATTTGTCTTCATCCAATATAGATTTTTTTATTTTATATTCACTCTGCAAATTAAATAGATTGGATGATAATGTGCAGTCCTATCATCTTTCATGGTCATTATAAAATTATTGTTTCATTCTTGTCTAGTTTGATCATAACTTTTCATTGTAATCCATAAACCACCTAGTATTCCTTGGCTTTTTCAGTTAATCAAGTTATACCAGTAGTGGATATTATTATTCTATTTTTTTAAACCAATTTGTACATCTGACAATTCTTTTTGAACTAGGACTGAAGGATTTTAAGAATAAGTTTATTAGCATATGATGTACTCTAACAAAACTTTGTTCTTTATTATAGGGATAAGTATTAAAAATATAAAACATATTTAGTTTTTGAAAGAAAAGTTATTTCAACTATAAGTATTCAAAGAATTCCATAGTAATGAAGATTAAAAAAACAAAACTGCCTATATAATAACATTGACTGAAATTCCATATATTCCAAATCAAATTGAAGAGCTATGAAATCATTGGCAAAGTTAATACATAAAGCATAAATTGATAAAGACATGCAATATGTGGGAAAATGCTTTAAAGATATTGATATTTGAAAAAAGATGAAAGAGAAAATATTAAGAATTACAGATTTATTATTTATATTTTAGATATTAATTGCAATCATTACAGAGAACATTATTGAATTAAAGAAGATGGATTTAAAAGCAATTATAACATGATAGATCATTACTAAATACTATGGAAAGCTCTAGAAAGGATTAATGAATGGTGTTTCTATTTAGCATTGTACTTCTAGACTAAAAAAAATCATTTCACTTTTTAAATACCAAATTCAAAAGTAGTGAATAGACGATGTAGTGATATTAACAAAATTTTGTAAATAAGATTTTATAGTGAATAATTTCATCTGTAAAATTTTTTACAGCTGTTTTACAGGATTAAAAAGAAAAGCAAAGATGATTTAATATTGTTTTAGCAAATAATATTTTAGTCCTGTAAGAAATGTATAACAGCTATCAGATGGAAGCAAAATGTGAATAAAAATAAGTAGTAAAAAAAAATGTACACATAAGAAACTAAACTTGATATTAATAATTTAAAAGTAAAGTTTTTTTTTAAGTGTCATAGCATTGGCCAGGATGCGATCCTGCAACCCGGGCAACTGCCTGCAAGTGTAAGGCAGTCGCGCTGACCTCTCGACCACCAATCTTTGGTGTTTAGATAAAAGTATAATTGATTCTAGAGATATAAATTGACTAATATGAATGGTATTTTTTTAATGAAATAATTTAATATTTAAATGAACTAAATATGTTTGTTTATGGGTGTGAAATTAGGGCATTTAATAATACAATAATATGAGGATTAACACGAAATATTGAAATGAAATACAACCTGATATCATATCAAGGTAGTTACGAGACTGAAAAGAAGTTGGAATGGATATATTGATAGAAGAGATGACAGTAGACAGACAAATGAAGTCATAAACAACTATGCTCAATCCAATATTCTTATTTTTTTAAGTGCTGTTCTGTTGTCTAATGTCAGCCACTTGATAGTGTTGATGCTATGCAAAGACACAGAAATATGCCGTTACTGGGCCACCAGCATAAAAATTAATTTTTAATGTCTTTATATATTAATGTATGTTAGCGTATCTACAAAATCAACAAGTTTGTTTATATGTTATTTAGTTGATGTGGAATATATGTATATAAATGAGAAGAAATTGGATGAAAATAAGTTCAAAACAATTTTTTCTTCAAATTTTACTCTGCCCCTGCTATGTAAGGCGAAACTCGTTTGTAAATAAATTTGACAAGTTATATTTATTATATATGCATACTTAATCAAAACAGATATGTATTAATTAATTACACATTAGAAGGCCAATAGTTATATACATGTCTGCTAATTTAATCTTTGGAATAGAAAGGTACCATGAGATCTTTTTCATGCATTTATATATTCAATAAGAATCAGATTTATGTGCATAAATAGTTCAATGATGAGAGTTATTAATAATTATTCAGATAAGAATAAAATGCTGATATAATAACCACATCTAAATTAATTAAATGTCTTTAAGGAAAAAAATGGGTTTTTATTTATTTCATAATGAATTTTTTTTGTAGCATAGTAACATATGGGATGGTATATCTATATATTAATGTTAATAAGGTTGTTTGACTGTATTATGTCTACATTTTTTATTGCTTTCTGAAATACTTCATCGGCCAATCCTTAAATACTGGAGATGCCCGAAGTGAACTCCTTTTAAATGGGCAAACCAAAGAAATGAACATAAGCTACCGAATTATGCTTTATTCCTGAACCTGGATCACACCAAGGCTTTCAAAGTGAATGGGATTCTGGAGCAATTGAAGCAGGTCTCCTTTTGAAGAGAACACTTTCACTGACAGAATTGGAAATTGCATCTGAACTGTGAGATGGTTTTGGATATCTCCAGTTCCATCGTTTTGCTACATACCCATCTCCTGGCATCGAAAAGTATGTTATTGTCCTGTAAAAATGCCACCTCACCAGTTTCTATGGATGGCAGTTGGCACAATTTGAATGACTTGGTTTTGCAGTCAAACACTATTTATTTGTCGCAGACGTGTTCTCGCGCAAATGTGAGCTGGTCAAAATCTTGCTTGGATGTACCCTTTCCGAATTTTTTGAAGATTCCAAATTGAGTAGGGAAGCATGGCGATGGGTTTACAATTATTAGGAGATAATAGTAGGTCAGATGACTTGTAAGCTAATTACTTTGACATGCATATTTGAAGAGTTGTGGCAGGCTGGTCCAGACACCCTCACATGATATTGTAATGAACTTTGAACAGTGAGCATCAGGATAAAGGGCTTAACATGAAGCAGCAGGCTGGTCACCAGAACAGTATGCAAAATGGCCTCTTTTGGTGCTTTTGCATAGAAATAAGGTTCAGCAGTGGCCACATAAATGGCGTATGTGTTTTTGCATATAAATGGCACCATCAAGCAGCTAACATGAGCTAATGGAACAGTACCATTTTTTATTTCCTTCAGAGACTCTCAATAAAACAAATTTACATCCATAAAATCTGTTTCCATGATTATGATCTATAGTTTTTAAATTTGTATCACTTCAAAAGTTTTTGTAGTGCCACCAAATATTTTTTATCTAGAAAGTGAGTAATTCATTAAAACTAAGCAAATAATTAAACAAACAAAAAAATTTATATAGCATAAAAGCTGTACCCTTTTTTTAAATATATTTTTTATTTTTATATCTTATTGTTATCAAAGGATGTACAGACAATTTTCCTTTTACAGAAACAGTCCATTCCTCAACTTATTAATTCCATTTTTTTATAAATTGAAAAAGTATAAACTTTATTGAATGTTTTTCTATTGTGCCACTACATTTTGGCATTGTCCACAATTTTCCAAAAGGTTACAAAAATATGGTGGCCATACAAGGCCACCAGTAGGCATATATCCTAGCATAAGTAATCAGATAAATTGCTTGGATGAATGGGAGAAAGAATTGATAAATGAAGCAAAGAAAAGAAAGGGATTGATAAAGAAGTTAACAATGTTCTCATATAATAAATATGATGTAGCTAGAATTGTATGGAAGGGAGTGGCAGTAGCAGGGTTAACATATGATAATGATGCATTATGTGTTAATAAAGAGGTATTAGATTAATTTGAAAAAATACAAAGAAAATAAAAAGATATGCATTAGATGCAGAAGTGTAGATGGCAAAGGAGGCAATTCAAGGAGAAATGGGATGGTCACGTTTTTATATGAGAGATGCAAAAAGCAAAATGAAAATGTTCAGTAGATTGCAGTTTATGAATAATAAAAAAATAGCTAAAATAGTATTTAATTGGGTTATGAATAAAGGGCAGGCAATAAGATGGATGAGAAAGGTAAGGTGACATGCAGAAGATTTGGATCAAGACTATGTCAGTATACTTATACAAAAGATGAGATGATTGTGTTAGGAGAATTGTTTAGTGTTAAGGAATGGGATAGAAGAATAGATGCATTAATAAAATATAGGCAGTTGGAGAGATGGAGAACTAGAATGGAGAATAAAATGAGATTAAATATTTATAGAAATAAACAGAATATTGGGTGTGAGTTAATTTATGATAATAGCAAGGAAAATAATTTACTGTTTAAGGTTTATGGGATCTTTAGCAACAAGGGAATATACATATACATGGAAAAGTATGGGTGAATTAGTATGAAAGTTGTGTAAGGAAGGCATAGACAATATTAGGCATCTGTTAATTGAATGTAAATGCCTGAAAGCAGAAAGGGTACAAATAATGAAGTTGTGGAATAAAAAATATAAAGTGTTTATACAGAAAGTGCCTTATTGGTTTTTATGCTGGGTTTGGTAAAAGACAGGGGGGATGTAGATATAAAGGTGATGGAGTTGAAAAAGATTATGTTGTGGCAATGGGATTGACAGGATAGAGAAGAATATGGGAAAACATAGGGTGGGGAATGAAAAGGGAAGTCAAAGCGGCTAACAAGTTTCTTTGGGCATAGTTGCTGAGAGATTCTTGACTCAGTATATGGAGACGTTACAGTGTATCACATCACATCACCATATCTGAATTGCTGATATATATATATGTTGCTTTACAAATATTGTAAATCAAGTCAAGAACAACTTAATTTTTCTTTGTTAAAATTTTTATTTATTTTGAATGACAATTCGCTAAAAAAAAAAAACATTCAAGAAAATAAAATTAAGTTTTTGCATTATATATATTTTATTTTGTTTATGCAAAATAAAATGCCTATATTAATATTTATCATGTATAAATAATTATTATTTATAAATTATAAATATGGCTTTATGAAATTTTATTGAATGAATATTTGAGAAAATAAAATATACATATAATGCAAAAAAATATATTTTATTTTTATTACGAATCTATTAATGTTCATCGTAATTTATCCTTTTTTTGTGTGAATTCTGATTCAGTAAATAAAAGTGCTAACAAAGAAAATCATTCTTGAACTATGCTGATTTCATATTAACATAACCAAAATATTGTAAAATATTCAAGCATGTACATCGAAGGTAGTTAAAAAATCTACATCAGTGCATAACCAGCGCTTCCATAATTCTATATATCACTTCGATGTGATTGGGTCTTCAAATTCTAAAATTTTGTCAGAAATAAAAAAGGAAATATAATTACGTTTAGTAAGGCATGAGGCCTTGATAAATTAAGAACTAGTGCAGTCACAACCTTCGCACTGCCCTCAGGCCGATTCTGATGTATAACTGTATATATAATAAAGATAATGACGATTAAGTCCAAATTTAAAGAAAAAAATTATAATTATAACAATAAAAAGAGATAATATACTTCAACACTAAATGTCATTTACTAGAGATTAAAAGAGATAGTAATACAAAAACAATGTCAGTTGCTAGATTGGTTCATTTTTTAATTCATTAAACATTTCTCTTGGAATTTATTTTGTTATACTTATAGTATATCACTTGATAACAAGTATTTTGTTAAGAGATTTTCTGGTATTTTAAAAAACAACACACATACACAAAATTTTAATGTGAGTACTTTTATTTGTATAGTTGCACTTAAAAAAACCAATTTATCAAATTGCTACAAATTGTTTTCGTTGATTGATAATTTTTTCAGACTGTTTTAAAGATAGATTAGACGTTATTCACACACTATAGACCGTTTTCTGTGATTAATGTTTATTATTAGATAAGCATTTTGTCTCATAACTATTAAATAATTTCCATTGAAATTCTTAGTAGAATAAAATTAAGAGATATGAATTAATTTTATAACGTCAACACTTTTTATTGTTGTATGACTTTCCGTTCTCCAGTATTACATTTAAGTTTTCTAATGGAAAATGAGTTCATTGACACAAATAATTGTAACAACAGATATAAACAAGCAGCAAATATTACTTGCACTCTTTAGCATTTAATTAATTATTGTGTTGAATAACATTTTGTTTTATTGTATAGTAAATTATTTTTTATACCCCTAAAATGTGTGACTCATTATTTTTTCTTATATTTTTAAATAAAATGATTTAATACGTTCAAAAATTACAATCACAATAAAAGATTAAAAATTTTAAAAGTTAATTTCAAATCTAGCGAACATGTACACATAGATCTCTGTTCCTTTCCTATATATATATATAATATTAATTTTTAATAAAATTGATAATTTCAGATTAAATACAATTATTTATCATTATTTTTATTTAAAATTGATCAATATTCTATTATAAAAATAAGACATTAGGATAATTTAAAGCTTGAAAATATAAGAAGATAGAAAGATAAATACTTGCTAGAAAAATGAATTTTATTATAATAATCTGTATTCATTTCTTTTAATAATAGAAATATTAATCAAAGGAAAATAAATATTTCATATGTATTATAAACACAGTATTTCTTATTTTTCAAAAATAAAAAGTGATCTTAAAATAAATAACTATTATTATCAGGATAACTAGAGCTGTAGCAACACATTTTTAAAAAAAATCGGTTGTCATTGAATAGCCACCATATCCCACTCGATGGCGCAGTTTTTCACGCTTAAACTATAAAATATGATCATTCCCGGCCATTAATTATAATCATTTTGATGTGTTTTTTGTAATGCGAAAATAAAAACAAAAGAAAATCGTCTTTTTTAAATATTATTTAATTTTAAATATTTTTTATTAACGTATACAAATTAAATGATAATAATAAATGTAAAATAAAATAAACAAATTACAATTTGATTCGTGTTTTTTAGTTTGCTTTATTAGAAAAATCAATTTTCTATCGGAGATTTTTTTTACTGGGGTTACAGCTTTTTTTTGTTGTTGTTGTTGTTTAAAAACTCATAATCGGAATAAAAAGTAAAATTTCTTAGTCTTCCTTTTATATTTTATTTCTACAGAGAAACAGATATTATTGTGTTATCGCTATTTTTTACTTTTTTAGTCTTTGTTTTAATTTTTTTTTTTTTTTTTACAAACAGATATTACGCTATTTTTTTTATTTCAAATAGAATGACATCTAAAAGTAAAAGTTGTTATGGTTAGGTTTAGGGTTAATTTTAGGGTTAGTGTTCTGTTGTTTGTAATGCTAAAATAAAAAATATCAAAATCGTATTTTTGTAAATATTTTTTTTTTACTAACATCTATAAAATAAATGATAACAATAAACATAAACTATATTCAACAAAGTATAACAGTAGTTGGAGAAAAGAAAGAAACTAAAACTTTTTTAAACAACAACAAATTGTTGTATTCGTGTTGAGAAATAAACAGTGAGTTTACTAGAGACAATTTACTCCAGAAGTTTTCAATTTATTTTATTGAAAGTAAAAATAATTATAATGGAAAATAATTATAATTAAAAACAAGTTGTGGGATTATTTTTATCAGAGATAAAAAATATCTCATTAAAGTAAGAACAATAAAACGGATTTGGAAAAGACGCGATTAAGTTTTCGGAATGTAGCAGATAAGACTTAACAAAAGAACTCAGAGGGATATATAAACTGCTAGAGGAAAACATCACACACTTGTTACAGTCTTGTTAACAGAAGTTGGATACATAAAGCTATTAAGAGCTATTTGTGGCACAACGATTTTAAGAGTTGTTCAGCCGAGTTTGATCAGATTGTAAATGTTTTTCTACCCATCTGGAAAAGCTTAGGGGCAAAGACATTACAAGATTGGCGCAGTCTAAAGTTTCGAACCTAGTAAAACTTGAAAGAATAAGCCAGACGAGAAAGTCAACTGATACATTCGGAAACAAGTAAAATGTCATTAGGACAAAGCAGTATTCCTGAATTTAGCATTGAAAATGCCGAGGAATGGCCTTTCTATATAATGCAATTGGAAATTTTTTTCAAGTAAAATGGGATAAAAAATAATGAAAAAAAAGTGGCCGCACTTTTATGTTTAGGAGGACGCAAAGTCATAGAAATTATTAATAAATTATGGACGGACTGATAACTGATGGAGTACAGTTTGAAGATATAGTTAAAAAATTAATGGACTATTTTAGACCAAAGCTGTCTAGACACATAGCTAGATTAACTCTGAGAAATAGAAAACAAGCCAGGGAGGAAAAAATTAAAGACCATGATATAGCATTAAAACAGCTGGCAAAAAACTGTGATTATGGCGAATTTTTAGATCAAGCTTTGCTGGATCAATTGTAGTAGAGAATGTATGATGAAAGATTGCAACAGACATTGTTAATGGAAAGCGACTTATCATACGAAGTGGCTATTAAAAAAGGAATAGCATATGAAGCAGTAATTGAGCAAACCATAGCTTTTAGAAACAACTCAGAAGAGACCAGAAACATGGCAGTTTACAAAACAGATCAAAGCCAGCAGCCAAAGAATGAAAATATTTATAGAGAGAAAATGTTAACAGTGAAATGCTTCTGCTGTGGTAAAACTGGCCATGTATCTAAAAATTGTAAACGGAGAAAAGAAAACTGTTTTAACTGTGGATTTAAAGGACATTTAGCAGCTGTATGCAAAAAACCATGACAAACAAAATATAATCCAAGCACAGATGATACAATGTATACCATTGGCTATGTATCAACTAAGGCACAAAGCATGGCCATGAGAGATAGAACTTTTTTGCAAAGACAAAGACAGATCACTAAACTACAAGAATTGGAGTTATAGCTGCCATGCTTGAGAGAAAGACGCAATCGGAGCTATAACTCAACTTGCAATTTAAAGAACTATCAAAAGTGCACAAATTAAAACTGGACATTTATGAATTAAATTAAAAGAATTGGAACAACAAAATTCAGAATTTAGTAAAAAATTACAAAGCAAATTTTCAGAATGTCAGAGTTTTGAAAGATTGAACGAAGATTTAAAAAGCGAACTCGCAATGTCACAATTATCCAAACAGGTAGAGAGTTGGCAGCAGTATGAAATGAAACTACAGGAAAAGATGGCCGAAAGTGAAAATGAAATTGACACGTTCGAAGATTTTTTAGAACGGAAATCTTTAGACATTGAGCGGCCAAAGACAAAAAATGAAGAGCAAAAGGGAATCCAGAGTTTCTCCAAGCAGGAGAAAAAAGCATTAAAGGTGGTGAAAAAAAAGAAGAGTTCACACAATTTTCAAGGTTTAATTGGAAAAATCAAGTGTTTCTCCAAGCTGAAAAAGGAAATTGTGCATATTGGATGAGTATGTGTAATGTAAATAAACTCTAACTTTTGGAGTGAGAGGAGGAAGTGTTGTATTCGTGTTGAGAAATAAACAGCGAGTTTACTAGAGACAATTTACTCCAGAAGTTTTCGATTAATTTTATTGAAAGTAAAAATAATTATAATGGAAAATAATTATAATTAAAAACAAGTTGTGGGATTATTTTTATCAGAGATAAAAAATATATAATTAAAGTAAGAACAATAAAACGGATTTGGAAAAGACGCGATTAAGTTTTTGGAATGTAGCAGATAAGACTTAACAAAAGACCTCAGAGGAATATATAAACTGCTAGAGGAAAACATCGCGCACTTGTTACAGTCTTGTTAACAGAAGTTGGGTACATAAAGCTATTAAGAGCTATTTGCGGCACAACGGTTTTAAGAGTTGTTCAGCCGAGTTCGATCGGATTGTGTTTTTCTACCCCTCTGTAAAAGCTTAGGGGCGAAGACATTACACAAATATATATATAAAATGTCTTCTTTACTTATTAACCATGTTTATAATATATGCTTTTTATGACATTTATAAAACAGTGTACAATTGTACTTTTCTTACTGGATATTTTTGTGTTAACGCTCTTTTTTATTTCAAAAATATACACGTGGTAGAATCTTGTTTGTTTCATGGAATGTTACGAACAGTACGTTACTTGATGCGTTACCTAATTCCAACTCACTTTACATATATATCTCATCAACACTTACCACTTAAAACTTCAATACACTACAGTGTAAAAAGTCTGTTAGTTATTACTTTACAAAATTTGAACATTTCAATATTTTAAAATAAATTCAATAAAAACCACATTTCCATCAAATTCAAATACACACACTCTCACACCAAGCCGTAATAATTGTATGAAGTGTGCGAATTCATCAAATTTATTTGCTGCAATGTGACATAATGCTGTACTGCAACGTGACATAGTGGCCTGCAATCTGTAGCACAACAAAATAGTTGTATTATAGAAAACGCGGGTTCGAATGTGTCGGCCGCAGAAATGGCATTTTTATGTGTTTTAGTGCGAAAATGGCGCCATCAAGTGGGATATGGTGGCTTTTCGACGACTACCAAAAAATCTATTTAATTAAAAATCTGTGAAGAACATTTTAGAACATCAAACACATTGAAGCTGGATGATATATTCTTAAAGCTCCTTTTACAGGCAAAGACTAGATACTGTACAATGTCACCTGATCTCCTGTTTCGTGATAAATGGGATAAAGTTGTTTTTCCCAATGTGTGAGATGATGTCCATGAAGCCACCCTCAAACAAATATTCTAACAAGAAAACAATCGTCGTAAGCATCTAAGGAATTGAAATGACATATTCTTTTCAAATGGCTACTGCTGCTTGTGTTGTACATGTATACTTATATACATGTTTGTTCTCTGACCTAATCATGTTGTCACACAATTCATACTCTGTGTCGATAATCTAATTTGTTTGTTAATGTATTTATGATATGATGTACTTACATGTAAAATTTTCTATTGTATATAATAAACCTTTTTTAATATAAAACAAAACAAAACAATGAATTGTTATGATTATTTTTATTAAGACTCATATATGTTTCATATATAAAGAAATGACAGAATTATTACTAAAAAGAGGGATGTTGTTATGAAATTCATGTAAGAATTCTTCAAGAATTAAATAACAACATACAGAGGTAAAACTCACCATACAGTAGAGCCATTCAGTGCAAGCCAAAGTAATCAATGGATGCAGGAAAGTTTGCCAATAAAATCTCTATCTAGTGCTTACTCATCCAATATCTCCAGACTAATTTCTAATTGTGGCTTTCATCAGTGAGGAGTCTTGGATCTGAGAGCTCTGCACCTAAATCTTAGGATCTAAGGCAATCCTCCAGCAGCCACCTTTCACCTTATTAGATAACTATAAAAAAGACTGAAATGAAAACACAATAATATTTTCAATTCAAGTTCATTAGCTTGTGTAATTGTATGGGTCTTCAGCATCCATACTTTTAGATAGATCTATGTGCAGTTCTCTCAGATCCAAGGTTCTTCACTGATGAAAGCTAGAAGCTAATCTGGGGGATATTGGATAAATAGGCACTAGATAGGTATTTATGCAGAAACCTTCCTGCTCTGGCTTGCAGTGAATGGTTCTACTGTATGGAGAGCTTTGCTTTTGTTTAAACAGTTTGTTTAAGCATAAAGAATGGTAATTGTATGATGTTTAGTGGTTTAATACCAATCCTCACCAAAAGGATTATGATGACTATGGTTATTAAAGAACCAAAGACACCAAAAAGTATGGATGCTGAACTGAGTTCAGATCTATACGATTATACAAGGTAATGAGCTTGAATTAAAAAACATTATTTTTTCATTTTGGGCTCAAAAAGCTTTATAATTAGCTAATAAGATAAAAGATGGTTGCTGGAGAGTTGTATTACATCCTAAGATCTAGGTCCAGTGCTCTCAGATTCAAGGCTCCTCACTGATGAAAGACACAAGCTAGAAACTAGTCTAGGAATATTAAATGAGTAGGCACTAGGTAGGGATTTTATGCAGAAACCTTCCTGCTTTTATTGATTACTCTGGCTTGCACAGAGTGGTGCTACTATATGGAGAGTTTTGCCTCTATGCAAACAACTTGTGTAAGCATAAAGAATGATGATTATATAATGTTTAGTGGTTTACCTAAGTAATAATTAAGAAAAGACAATATAGTTATGATTCAAATCACCAAATACTTTAATTAAAGATGAGAAGTGCAATTAAATGTGTGAAAACTAGAAATGTTTGAAGAAATGATGAAAAGTTTACAGACATTTAAAAACATGCAAACACAAATTATTAGCAAAGCTATGTGCCAAGTAATCAACAATAAAAATAAATCAAATAATTATAAGAATGTAATAGGGTTATTTTTATTAGTCATGATAGACATACCATTCTTCTATCAGATATATATATATATAAGATCTTTATTTGCAATTGCTCTGGCCCAATTAATAACAAATAAAATGTAGTGTGTGTATTAATTAAATATGTGCTATATGAAAATAAAAAGAAAATAAAATAGAATATCTTATTCTCTTATAAGTACTAGGTTCTATTCTCTTTTAACACCTTATAGAGGAATGTAATCATAAACATATAACCAAAGATATATCCCCAAGATGCACATTTCATTATTGAATAATCTCTAGTCTAATGAACGACTAATAAAAATTATTAGAATAGAGTATCTATTTATTTTAAATAAAGTACATTTCTCATACAATTAAAACCTGTCTATAGCAGAAAAAATAATATAATTTGAAAATAGCCACTGAAAACCTGCAATAACATGGCAAAAGAAATAATTGTTGTTTGGGCTAGCGATTCCCAACCGCTAGTATGTGAACACCAAGTTACTGGTACATGACAAGTAAAATAATAACAACAAAATATATTATGTATAACATTTAATTATTTTTTTAAAAACATTTTTATTTAAAAAAAAAAAAAAAAATCACAAAAGTATAACTGATGAATTTTTTTTGTATCAACATTTTTTTTGGTAGTAGTACATATAATACACTCCACTGCTTGATTGTGCTGGTTTTTGCCCAATGCACATCAATATACATTGTTCATGGGATGACAATATGGTAAAATACAGTAAATTTTATAAATTTATATTTTTAATTTTTTACAAATTTCTATACGTTATTTTTTTAAAAAAGTTTTCATTTTTTTTATATACGGGATTTGTATTTTAACAGTTTTCGAAAATACTATGCTTTTTTTTTCTGACAAAAGCCTTAAACATTTCATTTTTCTCTAGGGTATTTTTTACTTTTTTATATTTTTTTAAACACTTTTCGAAAATAATATGGTTTTTTTTTTTTTTACTAAAGACTTAAACATTTCATTTTTAATAGACAAACATTTGGTTTTTAGATGGGTGGGGGGAGGTTGGTTTGCTTTTTAATTATCGTCTTTTTACTTTTTTTTTATATATATACATTTTTTTTTAAACATTTATGCTATCAAAAAGTTCTTTATTTTTAGATAGTGGAAGGGGTTGGTTTGATTTTTAATTATCAACTTCTTTAATATTTTTATTTTAACATTTATGCTGCCGTGAAGTTATTGCTTAATTTGTATGCTTTCTAAGAAAAACATTTCATTTTTAATAAACCTACAGTTTGTTTTTTGATGGAGAGCAAGTTTAGTTTTCTTTTCAATTATGTAAATAACAACAACAATTTTCCATGAAATAATTTGGACATTTATTGAATAAAAAATACAAGTTATAAATATTTTGGCGCAAATTAAATAAAAAATAAACAGTCACTTCTAGGCTCATTTCACCTAGTATCACTCGGAACAAATCCTGTCCTTTGTGCAGACAAATGTCAAAGAAAAGTCAATGGTTGTTCTACCTGTGCCACGCTGCTTCTAGTTCTGCCACTTCAAAAGCCCCCACAATCTCTTGATGTTCTGGGTGTGAGCCCCTGTGGAGGGGTCAACAAAGTGGTACCGGTGATTTATGGTGAGGTGGGAAAAACCAGCAGCCTCCAGATCAGCTGTCTTAATCTTTCCAGCAATTCTTGTAGATGGTAGTTCCAGGTTGGATGTTGTCACGTATGGCTTGGAGGAGTGCTGCTGAGCGAGATGGTACTGCTACAGCAAAACATTTTCCAGGGTCATGACACCCTGCTGAACAGCCATTGATGGGGCAATATCCTGCCCTGGTGGTTTTTTCTTCAACTGAAGAGGGTCTTGTCTACCTCCATGATTTTATCCAGACACCCTATCTGACAACAGCTGTTGAACCAACTGCCTTTATGCAGACCACAGCGATGCTTGCAGGGATGGAAGCGAAATTCCCAGTTCCTGTAATTGACTAAAAATCATGCTTCTCCTGCAATCACATAGCTTCGACTTTGACAAGATGTTTTCCTTCTGAAAAAATGCCACAGCATCAGCTTCTATCACCAGTAATTTACTTAGCTTCAATGAATTTTTACATTTACAGTCACCATTGTATTTATTCTTGCATGCTTGGCCAAACTCTGCTTTTTAACCTAATCTTTTGCAGTTGGGTTCAGTTACAAATCATATGGAAACCTGTGTGATGGGCTGACAATTCTTACTTTGTACTACTATTTCGATTAATCTTTCTCACAATTATTCAGTAATGAATATTTTAAGAGTTTTGCATACTTAAAATACGGCTACCATCAAATCTTACCATAGTGATAGGTTAATTGTGCTCACTTGAGGAATACTTTTGCAACACAATGGGCATGGTATTTTGTTATGTAACATAGAATACCTCACCATCAAGTGGCCTATTATGGCTACAACAACACTGTTGTAGTGTTAGCCATAAGTTAGGCCACTAAAATGGCATATTGATGTGTATTTGGTGAAAACCAATGCCATCAAGCGGTGGAGTATATTATATGTACTAGTACATTTTAAAAAAAATAAAAAGCAAAAGAAAGTACAAGTTTGATGAAAAATAATATTTTGAGCTTTTACTAGCCCATGCTTTTTCTTATATGGTGCTAAATACTGTCATGAAATCTGTTTGTAATGGTTATTTCTAGTATTACATCCAGTGCAAATATATTGAAAAGAAATATAAGTTTGTTCGTTTTGTAAATTATAATGTGACTTTTATTAATTCTATGAAGTGCAGTCTAATAAAAAACATTATACATTTAACAACTGACATAGTAATATTAAATGTAAGTTTCAAGTCGTATTTATTTGTTATTATTATTTCAATTGTCATTTAAAATAGGATAATCAATGGCCTTAATATAAAGAGATTATTAGAGCAGGCTGGATATAATTATTCCAAATCAAAAAAAAATAAATTGCCAGATATGACCAAAGAAGAACTATGGGCATCAAAACTTATAGTTGGATTAGGCAGTATGATCTTGACTATATAAACTATGGATTCTCGATCACAGAAACTGAACCTATTTCTCAATGTGTTATATGTTGGGAATGTTTATCAAACAGATGTTCGAAGCTTTTTTTTTTGAAATGATATTTATTATCCCAACATCAAAATTTAAAAAACAAACAGATTTTTTTAAAAGAAGACAATGTGAATTTCATGACCAAAAAGCAGTTTTTCTTGTTTTACCAGTGTTAACACCAGTTATGTAGTGGTATCATATTGTCAAGTTTGCGTATAGCCAGGTGCAGTAAAGCATACATAATTGAAGAAACCTTTAGCCAGGTGCAGTAAAGCATGCATAATTGAAGAAACCTTTAGCCAGGTGCAGTAAAGCATGCATAATTGAAGAAACCTTTTGCTATCAATAACTAAAGATGTTGTGAAATCTGTACTTGGAGAAAAAAACACCCAAGGAAATTGATAGACTGTCACTATAAAACAATACAATAAAAGGTGAATAGATGATTAATCAAGACATTAAGAGAATGGTAGTTTTATTCTGTGCAAGAAGACAAAAGCATCAATGTCTCTAAATTAATGCAATTACTTGTATATGTACTTGGAGAAAAATCACCCAAGAAAATTGATAGACTGTCACTATAAAACACTACAATAAAAGATAGATGATTAATCAAGACATTAAGAGAATGCTAGTTTTATTCTGTGCAAGAAGACAAAAGCATCAATGTCTCTAAATTAGTGCAATTACTTGTATATGTAAGATTTGATTTCCTCAATGGAAATTCAAGAAAAAATAATATTTTGTAAGTCGTCTGTATGAATAACATCAGACAAAATATTCAAAATAATCAATGATTATTTTATTAACAACAATATAAGTTGGTACAAATGTGTGGATGTTTGTACAGATGGTGTTCGCACAATGATTGGACAAATATCAGGTGCACTAATGAAAATTAAAGAATTAGCACCAGAGTGTAAATCTATGCATTGTATAATTCATCGAGAAGTTTTAGCTACAAAATATATTTGTTGTGTATTCAATAACGAAGCTGAATACCAACAGAATAACAAAAATCATAGACTATAAGTTTTAAAAGAAATCATTAAAATAAATATGACAATATATTTATTTACATTAGCATATATAACACATTATATATGATTTGATGACAGCATCCGCTTTGCTCACTATTCCTGGCTTGCAGGCATTTGTAAACTGTACCAGCTTTTTATTTTGGCAGACTTGGTTGTGACTTTAGTAATTATGATGACCACCAACTGATCAACCAGCAATTATCCATGCTCATATCCCTTCCTAAAGTTCTGCAATTACTAACATGATCAAATAAGTCTTTGAATTGAAGGACTACTTCCAATAAATGCTAATACTCCCCACAATTAAAAACTAACCACAGTCTTAACTATTCTCAGACCCGAGTAAATAACAAAATTGTTTATACTCACAGTCCGACTGCACCAGTTCTCAAGAAGCCTTATCAGACATACACAAATAAAAATAAGACTGTATGATCTATCTGGCTATTTGCACCTACAAAGGCATGAACTCTGAGATGACCTTCATGGAAAAAAAAGTCACTACAACTTTTCCAACAGCTTTTTCTCTGGGTCTTTTTTCTAACATCCCATGACACAATAGCAAGCAGCACCATTCACAAAGAATAAGAAAACGCTCTTGCTCTTTTCAGCATGCACTATTTATACATTTCTCTTTTAATAACCAGTATTAATGATTATGAAAGTTTAATAGCTATTTACATTAGGCTATCTCTCCAGCAATGCATCTTTTCCCAAATTATCATCAATCTTTTAATTGCATCCATGTACATTCGTTTCACCTGCAATTAGTCTTTCAAATATTGATTATACTAACTCTTCCTCTTTACTCTTTTGTATAATTAGTTTTAAAATAGCTTTCTGCTCCAATTAAACAATACAATCTTTTTCTATACTTAAATTCATCAGACTTTTACTGCATTATTATTCACATTTTATTTTATCTTTCAGCAATCTTTTTTTCATTGCTATTAACTTAAAATATTTTTGAAATAAGTGAAATGTTTAAATTTTGCAGTTAAATACTACTATATAAATATGATTTGCACTAACAACGCATACACACACAAAGCCAAATTTTTTAAATTCTTTATATATTACAATAATACAAAATAAATATGAATAAGTGAGGCTGAACACTTTTGAGGGACACAGCCCACATAATCATAGCCATATTGTAACTAAAGAAAGTGCTTAACTGCAATGCAAATGACTTTATGTATTCCATTTCTTGGATATATTGCATGTCTTTTCTGTTGATGGTATGATTATTCCTAGCAATAAAGCAAGCCTCTTTCAATTTTCATATCGTTCTCTGCAAACAACAACAGGGTCCTGAGGTTGGCAATCATGTCCTGCTGAGCTGCGATGCTGGGTAAAAACTGGGTTACAAGTTGGGTCTGTTATTGCTTTGTTGTAAGAATATATATATATATATTGAGACAGCCATATAGATAGTGAAGCTCTGGTATTCCAAAGTATGAGGCATGACAATTTGTTACAGGGCAGGCAATCTTGTACACCACTTGAGGTGTTTGAAAGGGTGGTAATCTGTCTTTAGTGTTGTTAATTAATTTGTTGGAATTGGGAGGGTAGGGTGAAAACACAAATGATACTTATTATTAAAAATCGTACAAAGTTTTTCAAGAAGTATGGAAGTAATAGCCTTTGTTTATCGAGATTAGCTGTGTTGTTGTTTATCTTAGAGTAAAATTTGTCTAATTTTCTTATCAATAAGCCTTTTGTTTAAATCCAATCTTTAATAAGTCATCTATATATGAGACCAAGTTCGTTTTTCTATATGCCTCAAATTTGCATAGCTGCGTGTTTCTATATAGGAATGAAGTCAAGCCAGAGAGTTTGTGGTTGGTTGGTGAATTGGAGGTTTGATGATCATTTTATATTTAAAATATGTGTGTTCTTGATGTAAATATATATCCAAATATTTTATGTTTGTAGCTATTTTCATGTTCAATATTTAGAGTGAGAAGTATGCTATTTTGTAGCTCAGATCTGATTTGTTCATTGCAGAGGGTATAGCTATGAACATGTTATCAACATATCTGGTGCAGCTGGTGGGCTGATTGGTGTTGTAATATTTTGGAATAATTTGTTGTTTTTTTTTGTAGTGATTCAAGACTATGCTAGATATAATGCCACTCATAGGTAACCCCATGGACCAACTGTCTTTCATGTGGAACCACTGGTTGTGGAAAATAGCCATGATGTTCTTGTCAAGTCGTGATAAGAACTAACAATAAAATCGATCTGAGGCTGTGCAATGTAGTGGTTTTCCAGTTCCCCTCCTTAATGATTTCAATGGATTTTCTTCTGCTAAAGGAGCTATACAACTCAGAGACATCGATGGCAGCCATCCTCGTATCCAGATTTAAGGCTGTCTTTTATTTTTGCTAGGAATTCAAAGGATGAGTTTATGATATATATGCCAAAACCCACGATTTAAATAAGCCACTTATTTACCCATTTGACCACATTGAAATAGCGGATCCCTCCAAAATCCAATGAATCATAGTGGCATATTGGCGTTGTGTGTTTTTGTGTTGGCAGACATCCTGGGGAGGAGTGGAAGCAGACAAATAAAGTAATATTCAGACTTAGGAAAAAACTTTGTTGCAATGAGCTATCAAAATGGAAGTGATAAAATTGTCTTTGTTGAGTTTATTGTTGAAGTTAAAAACACTTAGAAACTGCAATTTGTTGATTGATCTTGGATATATAATCCTAAGTCTTCATTAGTATAAACCTATTACCATTATCTTCCAACATGCATGTGATGCTTGCATTTTTGAGAAATTGCATGGTTTTGGCTATTTTTGTTTCCCATGAATGTGTGTGGGTATGTAGAGATTGATGTACAATTTTAACTATTTGAATAATATAATTATTCCTATCTGAGTCATTTGTTAAGCCAGCCTCTGTGTCGGCAATTAATTCCATGGTTGAATGTTTCCAACCGCCTCCAATGTATCATCAAGATCCTCTGCATAATACATCATATGCTTCTTGTAGGGGTGTGGCATCAGTGAGGTTTATAAAGGCAGTAGCATTACGTCATGAATGTGAACATTCTGTTGGCCAGCCAAAAACTCGAATTTTCTTTCGAATTTGCACTTGAGAGTGCAGCTAAGTTTGTCGCATTTATGCGATATGAATGAGTTGATTGGTACATGGGTTGTAATCCTGTTGCACCTCTTGATTTTCTTGTTCAAGACCTTGCAGCATCCCTTGATCACTAGACTGAGTAAAAACAATTTCATCTGGCTACAGATTTTGCTGCAGTTATAAATCGCTTGATTAAGTTTAAAGCTAGAAAACTTCGGGAATACTTTAAATTTTCTGCATTTTGTTAGGAAGATAATTCTTTGTAGAAATTTGCACTCAGAGAGACAAACTCTTAATACTTGCCTGTCTACTATAACATGCTCCATACTACATTGAAAATTGAAATGAGCGAAATGTTTAAAGTTTGTTATTAAATACTACTATATAAATATGATTTGCGCTAACAACGCATACACACACAAAGCTGAATTTTCTAAATTCTTTATATATTACAATAATACAAAATAAATATTTAAGTTTATTTTCTTTTCTCTTTTTTCTGGAATCACAAATCCTAGCTTTATAACTTATACAAATTACAGTTATTCAAGCGATATTTTTACCAAAATATAATAATATCCCTGCAAATTTAAGATCTATTCTGAATGAAGCTGTAAAAATAGTTAACTTGGTAAAATCAAAAGCACTTAATTCTTACTTATTTTCAATTCTATGTAATGAAATGGGGATTGAACATAAAATGCTATTACTTCATACTGAGGTTTGGTGGCTCTCAGGAGGCAAAGTCCTCAGCCAAATCTTTTGAGTTACGCTCCAATGCAAATATTTTTCTTATGGATTTAGTAGATTTAATAAAAGATCATCTTACTGATGAAGAATGGTTATTTAGACTAGCATACCTATTGGAAATTTTCTCATGGCTAAATGATTTAAATATGAGTTTGTAGGAGCTAACAATTCTCTGTTTGTCCATAGCAACACAATAACAGTATTTAAAAATAAATGACCATTTTTTAAAAAACAAATTGAGAAAAGAAATTTCAGGATGTTTCCCACCCTATATAATTTTTCAGAAGAAAACAATTTATTGATAACAGACTGTCATTAATGATAAGTAGAAATATTTAAAATCTTTGTATGATTGTTTTCAAGAATATTTTACTGATGATTTACTGCTCAAAGTTGGATTCGCAATCCCTTTGCACTTACAGAGGAGGTTTCAGATAATGTAGTTTTGAAAGAGACTTTTATAGATTTTATTTAGTGATGGTGGATTGTTGGGAAGAAACAATATTGGGATACTTTACAAAAATGATGGTATAAAGTATTAGTTCTCAAAAATGGAATGTTTGGCTAAAAAGAATAAGACTTTAAATTACTTTTGAGAACTAAGTTAAAAATTTTGACTGTAGTAATTTTATATACATGTAGTGACTTAATCAATTTAATTAGTGGTCTATTTTCATTTTAAAGTGTTGATTGGGATATACAAAAATATTTTAGAGGATACTGAAAGTGGAATAGAGTTTTACTTCCTTTAGCTAATTTCCAGAATGAAGATTAGTTAGAGAAGTGATTAATTCTTTATAAATACACTTAGAGTGAAAGTTATTGGCACTTTAAAAAATCAGAAAGATATCATCAACAATAGAAATAGTTTAAACTATCTCATCAGCTATAAAATTTTCAAAATATCTTGAAAAAAATCATATTATTAAGAATCTGTAGAGCAGATTAGGTTTAAGCCAGGATGAAGTTGCTGTGAACAAGTTTTATTTTTAACAATTCATATTGAGGAGGCTTTAAAATAATTTAAAAACTTCTGCAATCTTTATTGATTTAATCTCAGCTTAAGATTTTGTTTGAAAAAAATACCTTCTTCTAAAAGTTTTTAAAATTCTTAAATGCAGAAAACCATTAATTTATTTGATAAAATAGTCTCCTAGAAAAATTCAAGTGACATTAAATGGTAATTGTGTTAGATAGATATACTGCATATGTTTTAATTATAACCTAATTGCAGTACTCAAGGTCAAGGTATAAACATATATAATGTATAATGAATATGTAAATAATAATAATTGTATAAATATAATGAATATGTAAAACAATAATAATAATTGTATAAATATAGAATAAAAGTAATAACTGTAATGTATAATAAATATGTAAAATAACTGTACAGTAATTAAGTATAACGATTGTGTAAAATTGCAATGTTGTTAAATCATAGAAAGTTGTGTAATAATAGAAAGCCCAGCTGATCATATAGGGTCAGAAAACTATGTAAAATACCATATATGGTGAGAAATGTGAAAATATTGTGTGTATGTGAAAATGTATGTAAAAACACCATATATGGTTAGGAATGTAAAAGACTCCCAGAAGTCTTGAAGGGTATATAAACCCCCATAATCTGATCTAATTGTTCTGAGTTTTAATTATGAGTCAGAGACTCCTGCCTCTGTACGTCCAAAAGCAGGACTAGGGTATTTATATGCAGGTCATCACGACCTTTTATTATTTTATTACACTTTATAATAGACCATGTATTCTGCCTTTGTCCATTTATTTACTTGCTGGTCATAAGACACAGCATATTAGCGCAGTCGGCACAGGAATCGAATCAAAGAAATTGGCAGTTAATACAGGAATGGAACTACATTAAAAATTGGCTCGGTCATCATAGGATTGAATCTGCAAATAATTGCCTAAACAGAAAACTGAGACCAAGCGTAAGTGGATTCGGATTAATAGAGAAATGGCGAGCATATCGCAAGTTTCTATTTGCGAATTTAATGTAAAAGATCAGAGTGATTGGCCACTGTAGGTTCAGAGGATAAAAAACTATTTTATACTAAATAGTATTACGGAGAATACTGTAAAAGTAGCCTCATTACTTTGCTTCGCAGGCGAGAGAGTAATCAAAATAGCGAACAAACTATGTGGAAATTTGTCGGAGACACAGAAATATGATGAGCTCATAACACAGCTAAATGAATATTTTAATGCCCAGCCATCCAAGTTTATTGCTCGATTGCACTTTAGAGGCAGAAGGCAAAGAAAGAATGAGAAAATAAAAGAATATGATATTGGTTTAATAGAGATGGCAAAGCCATGCCTTTACGGTAAATATTTAGAAGAAGCTCTTCTAGAACAACTATTATACGGAATAATTAATGACCAGTTTAGGCAGATCTTATTGGCAATAAAAGATATAACTTATGATGAAGCAATCAGATGTGGAACAGCTTATGAATTGCTGCTTGACCAAGCGAGAGTTCAGAAGCTTCACGAAACCAGAACCACTTCAAACTATAATATTTAAAACGTCTGAAGTTAAGCCCAAAACTGATAAACAAATTAAATGCTTTCGATGTAGAAAAATCAGCCACAAAGCCCGTGATTGCAATATTCCAGAAAGAGAAAGTTATCAGAAAATAACCAAGTATCCCGAAAGATGGCACCACCATACAAAGCCATGCAGAGTGTTGGAAAGTAGCTACATAAAAAGTGCTACTATAGACGAATCTGATCAAATTATGCTGAATGTAAAACTATTCGGCAAACCATTAAGCATGGAAATTGATAGCGGATCAAGGATATCACTGATAAAAAGCAGAGATTGGGAAAGACTAATCCAGAATTTAAAATTCCCTCCAAGGATAGAGAAGACTCAACTCAAGGCCTGGGATGCTAATACAAATCCCATAAGGATATTAGGAGTTGCAAATATAAAGGTAGAAACAACGAAAACTAAAGAAATACTACCAATATATATTGTGAACGGAGATATTAACCCGATCATTGGCCGTGAGTGGTTCATGCTCCTAGGCATAAAAATATGTGCTATAAAAAAAATTGACATAGAATCGCAAGTCAAAAATAATTACCCCAGCTTGTTCAAAAAAGAACCAGGAAAATTAAAAACCTCGCCTGTAGATATAGAGCTAAGAGACAGAGGAAAACCTATTGTAACAAAACCTCGGAAAGTACCTATAGCACAGCAAAAATTGGCGCATCGAAACCACCATCAACAAATAGTAAATTGGCAAAGCACAGTAAAGATCGCCAGCAACCGTCTCAACTCAAAGACTATGTTAGGTGAAAAACCATACTTCTGGAGTGGGGGAGGAGTGCAGTATTCAAGGTCAAGGTAAAAATATATAATGTATAATGAATATGTAAATAATAATAATTGTATAAATATAACGAATATGTAAAACAATAAGAATAAAAATTATAACTGTAATGTATAATAAATATGTAAAATAACTGTATAGTAATTAAGTATAATGATTGTGTAAAATTGCAATATTGTTAAATCATAGAAAGTTATATAATAATAGAAAGCCCAGCTGACCTTATAGGGTCAGAAAACTATGTAAAATACCATATGTGGTAAGAAATGTGAAAATACTGTGTGTATGTGAAAACGTATGTAAAAACACCATATATGGTTAGGAATGTAAAAGACTCCAGAAGTCTTGAGGGGTATATAAATCCCCATAACCTGATCTAATTGTTCTGAGTATGTTCTGAGTTTTAATTATGAGTCAGAGACTCCTGCCTCTGTAAGTCCAAAAGCAGGACTAGGGTATTTATATGCAGGTCACCACGACCTTTTATTATGCCTTATAATAGGCCATGTATATAGTTAAAATTATTCATATTAAACTATAATCTTACCATCTCAATTCTGCCTTTGCCCATTTATTGACTTGCTGGTCATAAGACACAGCACTAATCTTGTCAGGTCTGCTAAAGATACAAACACATAGTAACTACTTCAGAATAATAAAAGTTTTATTTATATAAACGGTGAAAATATCACATTTTTCAGTCACATTCAAACTTAGTTGTAATATTAATCAATGACTATTGGAATAGAAACAATTGTAATCTCATTGCAAATCTTTTCTTAACAAAAGATTGTGCTCATTTCAAACCTTATTTTAATTGAAAATTGCATAACTATTAAACTGAATATGTATTTTTAAGAGCAACATTGAAAATATTTATAATAAATGAAAAGCAAATCAAAAAAGTGGCAAGAATTTCTTAAATCAATATATTCACTGAGTATACTTTATTTCTAAAGTATCACCTTCTTAAAGTTGAAACAAATACATTGAAAAAAATGTACATTATTTTAGTATTATTCTATTGATAAGGCAATTCCTTAAAGTTAAAGTCAAGAACAGGTGATATATTGATTTTATAATGAAGATAAAAGCCAGTATTAGTTGACTATATCAAAGACAATTTAATTCACTTTGTAAGTAGCATTGTTTCTTTTTTAATATGCTTTTATTTGTCCTTAATACTCTTATGAGTAGGTCGGAGAAAGTTTTGACAAAATGATTTATAGAATGTTAATGCAGCTTGTTTCTTGTTTAGCAAAAAAAAATCTATATTATAAGCTCACTGACTCATCTCTACACAATTTAATTAAAGGGTCATTGAAACCATGCATTAAAGTATAGCATAAAGTCTGAAATATGGAGTAATGTAGTTATTAAAAAAGAGAGTGTTTTCTTTTTACCTTATTATTTTAAGTTTAATAACTCAACTTAATATATATAATAAAAGAAAAAGCCAAAAAATAATTGTTTCTTCAATCACAATTGGGGTTTTTATATTTAAGTTGAAATAACAGCTTGGAGTGTCCAGAAATTAATTCAATTCCTTTCTGTAAAAAGTAGAGATTGAATTAATTAATTTCTGGACACTCCTTACTTTTATCTCAAGTAAAATATATAAAACCCAATAGTGTTTGCAAAAACAATTGTTTTTTGACTTTTAATTCCACAGTAAATAAAAGCATTTATTATAATAATATTATATATATTATTTTTAATTTCTTAATATTCAAATATTTTTTGCAATTACTCTTATTCAAAATTTAAAATAGAGATTAAAACTACAATCTTTTTAATACTTGAGAGAAAAATTGCTCCATAAAAGACCATTTATTATAACAAAGCATTTGAATAAATAAAATTTTAAAATAATAAAAAAGAAATTTTAAAAAGGGAATCTTTACAATCAAAAGAAATCAATATTTATTTTTATTTCAATTTGAATGGAGTACTTTTTAGTTTAAGCTTTTAATATATATAAATAATCCCAATGCATAACGCTATACTGAAATAAATATACAAATATTAAGCAATTAAGTCATCCCACATGATTAAGAAATCCAGTGAACTAATATATAAATACATTAGAGTTCGTACTTCAAAATAGCCAAGTCAAAATGGTATCCACTTTGACCTGTCTGCTATCAGATGTTATTATATTGAAATACGAACAAACTCAAACAAAGAACTTGAAAATTAGCAAACAACGATCTTAAATTTTGCTATTAACAAACATGTTTTTATTATTATTATATAAAGATAAACTAAACTTTAGTAATTTTAATCTTTAAACCACCTAACACCAATGTACAGAAAATAATCCCAGTGCATAACGCTATACTGAAATAAATATACAAATATTAAGCAATTAAATCATACCACATGATTAAAATATCCAGTACTGCCCTCTAATGTATTTATATATTAGTTCACAGAGGGCAGTACTGGATTTTTTAATCATGTGGGATGATTTAATTGCTTAATATTTGTATATTTATTTCAGTGTAGCGTTATGCACTGGGATTATTTTCTGTACATTGGTGTTAGGTGGTTTAAAGATTAAAATTACTAAAGTTTAGTTTGTCTTTATATAATAATAATAAAAACATGTTTGTTTGTAGCAAAATTTAAGATCGTTGTTTGCTAATTTTCAAGTTCTTTGAGTTTGTTCGTATTTCAATATATAAAATCTGATAGCAGACAGGTCAAAGTGGATACCATTTTGACTTGGCTATTTTGAAATACGAACTCTAATGTATTTATATATTAGTTCACAGAGGGGCAGTACTGGATTTCTTAATCATGAGGGATGATTTAATTGCTTAATATATATATTACAAGCATAAAGCTGGTTTATTTTGTAAGAAGGTTTACATAGGTCAAAATAGTTTGAATTTAAATGAAAGAATAAAGGTTCATAAAAGTAAAGTTAAAAATAGATATCTTAGTTCTGCTTTGTATGTCCATGAAAAAGATACAGGTCACACTATTGATTTTGATGAAGCTAAGGTTGTCTTCTTTGAGAGAAATGAAATCAAAAGAAGAATTAAAAAGTCTTTATTATTGAAAATTTATTATTCTGAAGCAATTAACTTATTTAAGAGTTCTTTTAATATTAAGGATGGATGGGAAGTGAATGGATTTGTGGGTAGTTTTTAATATTATATATATTGTGTAGTTTTTGTAGTTCTTTACACTTGAGAAATCTGCTTGTAGCAGTGAAACCTTAGGTTGTGTTTTAATATTATTTTTATGCTGGTCTGGTTTAATTTTGGATTTGGGGTAGTTTTGATTATATATATATATTGCTCTCTCACATGCATCACTGAAATTTACTATATTGATATTAAAGTACTGGACATTGGGTCCACCAACTCATTTATCATAAAGAAACCAGGGAACTAATCTGAAATAATTCATCGTCATATTGTATTGACATCAATTTATAACATCTTCACAAAATTTGAAGAAATTCTATTTGATAGAAATGTATTTAATCTCAATTTCATTTTTTTTCTAAATAAATAGATAAACAATCAAACAATTTAAATAAAAGTGTTAAAAATGACACATTATATTTATTCATTAGTGGTAAATTAAAAGATGTACCAAAAAGAGACAGAAATAGGAAGGAGGAAAAAAACATGCAAAGCAATAATATTTGTAATAATCTATATGTTATATGAAAAAATCTATTTATAATCAGGAACTGAAGAAAAGGGATTCTTTTTTTTAGTTCATTGCGAACTAAAAAAAAATAGTGTGAGATGTTATAATGAACCAAAATGATCGTAAGTATAGTTATACACCTGAGTCTCATTTTACGCGATAGATAGGTTCCTCAGAAAACACGCGCAAACGAAATCGCGCAAAAATAGATGTAACTTACATTAAAAAAGGGGGGGATGTGGTCTGTGATTTTTCAAAATTTGTGTAAAAGCAAAGCACCAATGTAAAATTATTTTAAAATTCGCGCAAAAAAATATAAGGAAATAAAATATGACTAATAAAAAATTTCAAATTTGAAAAAAATTGATACAAGACAAACTTTTTTTAACTATAATATTTAATTTTATTCAAAATAATATATTTTTATGCCTAATTTACAGTACAGTAATTTATATTTTTTTAATACACGTTTTAATTATTATTGCTATTTGCCCCAAAACATGTTCGTTTGCAAACTAGTAAAAAATCAGATTCTCATGTGATGTGATGTGATGTATTTGGCTTCTCCTTAAACGAAGTCAAGAATATCTCTGCAATTATTCTCACAAGAGGAAATACAACTAGCGCCAAGTTCACTCTCATGTTGTGTTAATAGTTTTCTGTTGATGACGATGATGATTTTATTAATTGTTTATGAACTTAGACTTATGATAATAAAAAGACATTTATTCACCACTGCTGGTAAAAATTTAATTAAAACTAACAACTAAAAATTAAATTTTTATTTTTGCCTTTAATTTTCAATTCCATTTAAAAATCAAATTTCGTTTTACATCGCATTAATTTCAAGTCGCCCGTAAGTAATTTTTAAATTATTAATTACAATTAAAAATCAGATTTTAATTGTACCCACTGCTATTACTGACCTTTTAAAAATAAACTTGTGGACACTAAATGATTAATTGATTACATTCTTTTTTAAAAAGCAAAAACAGAATGTGATTTAAAATGCAAAATTAACACGCACAATGTTTGAACAAATTTACATTATAATCTTGTAAATTTTAATGTGTGTATACATAAAATGTGGAAATTATGATTTTAATTTCATTATTGCATAAAATCTTACTATTATAAAGCACTGAAAATATTGAAATTACTAAGATGAAAGTAGAATTCCAATAATGTGCTATTACTTTCAATATAAAGTAAGTGCGTGAAATTTATTATTTAAAGTAATAACGCATTATCGGAGGTGACTTCCGGTAAAACACGAATCGCGTAACTTCAAAATCGTGTTAAATAAGTCCGCGTAAAAAGAGACCCAGGTGTATAGAGTGTAAATCAGTAATTCAAAATACAAATACATGATGAATATCTATGAATTTAAAAAGTCATTCCATATATGAATGTATATTTAATGTATTTATTTATAAATTTAAAAAAAATCATTGGCTATATTATCAGTAAATATCTATATACATAAATATGTTAAATATAATGAGTATATTGAGACATTGCTAATTGCAGAACATTTATTACTTTAACTCCTATTAATAGCTATAAGTTTCTATTTATAAAAATAAAATTTCAAAAAAGGCTGTCTTTTATATGTATCAGAAATAAAAATTTATATATTTTTTTCAACTTGGAATTTCTAAGAATGCAGAATTATATAAGTGAAAGAAAAAAAAAACACTTTTTGGGAATATAACATTCATAATAGAAAAGAAAAGATAAATAAATTGGTGCATTTAGATATACTAATGATCATACAATGTAGAAACATCAATATATAAAAATATAATATAGATAATTTAATCTAAATGCTTTGGAAGTGAGAAATAAGAAATACTTAAAATGGATTTTCTATATGCTTAATATTGTAAAGTGAGCATGCTTTTGATATCTTTAATAATGATATCATAGCATACACAACTTACTATATTAAGTGTATAGAATTTCATTTTACGTCTCGCTTCATATAGGAATTACACTTTAAGCTTTCCTTATTTTTTGCATAAGAAAAGTAAAAAGGATATTGAATTATCATACAGATAATAGTATATATAATTATTTGATATTGTATTGTAATATAAATAAAAAAATATTTCTAGAATATATAGAACTACACATTATTGTTCAAATTCAGAAGGGTATAAAAATAAATGAATTTAATAATGAATGAAATAAAATAATAATTACCTGATAAAGACTATAAAAGATAATAAAAAGTTAATAGAAAACAAAATAAATGATGATGAAAAAAATATCTATTGAAAAAAAAAAAAGGGATAAAAACATACTATAACAAAGTAAAAACTATACATAAATTACTAAGTTAATAAAAAATTTAATGATATAATAAATTTTAAAGTAGTAAATTAAAAAGTATTCTTACATATTAGACAATAAATATACAAAAAAATTATAATAAAGATATTGAAAACTGTATAAATGGGGTAAATTAATGAATGTATTAAACATAAAGTACAATAAGAAATGGGATTGTTTAAAAAGGAAGAATGAGAATTTGGAAGATGGTTTACATGAAAATAATATAGGAAGTGATAATTGTATTTAAAAAAATGTTAAAGTTGTCAATTTATCAAATATTGAATTTGATAATGATCAGTTGGAGATATTAAATAAGGGAAACAAAGTATATACCATTTGTAAGTGAAGATATCCATAAAGAAACTGTTGTAAGTGTGGAAGCAGCAAACATAAAAGATGAATTAAAAATTGAACTACAATCAAAACTTAATAAAGTGATAAATATTAGAACAGGTTATAATAAAAAAGAATGGAAAGAAAAGTGTATTATAAAAAAAATTATACAAAAAAAAGAATAATGAGAGGTTGATAATAACATGTAAAGACAAAGGTAATAGGTTTGTAATTTTAAATGAATATGAACATAATAAGAAAATAAATGAAGACATAATAAGACAAGGATATGAATAAATGTATAAAAATCCTGGAAATAAAATAAAAACAAAATATAAAAGTATATTGAATTATATGAAGAAGAAGAAATTGATTAATTGTAAAGAGTATAAATGGTTATATCCAATGGCTTTTATGCATCCATATATATTTGACAAAATAAAAACATAAAGAAGATATGTCTGCAAGAGTAATTGCAAATTTTGACAATCATATTCTTAAAAATTTATGTACAATAATATAAAAAAATAGTAGATGTAATTGGATATGGTATGTATAATATTAAAAATTCAAAAGAAATTGTTTTGGAATTAAATAATATTAAATTAAATAGGAATAGTTTGATTGCTTTATTAGATGTAGAAATAATGTATCAAAGTGTTCCAAGAGATGAAAGTGTAAAGTTAGTTATAAGTATTTTAGAAAAAAGTGGAAGAATATCTAAAGCATGGATATATACTATTAAGGAAGCATTGATGACAATAAGTGATAGTTTGTATTTTAAATATAAGGATAGGTTTTGGAATATAAAAAAGGATGAGTTATGGGTTGTTCGATCAGTGGGTTATTATCATCGATGTTTATAAATAATTTGGAAGAAAAAATAGAAAAATATATAAAAAATAAAGAAATAATTAAATATTATAGATATGTGGATGATATAATTGTTGTTGGAAATAGAAGGAGTATATTAAAAATATTTAATGAATTGAATAATAATATAGATAAAATTAAGTTTACAATGAAAAAGGAAGACAAAGGTTTAAAATATTTGGATATTTATTTGAATAAAAATAAGAAAAATGAAATAGAGGTGAAACAGTATATATTACAGATGTTGAAATTAGAGGAATAATTGATCCTAGTTCATACCAATCTTGGTCACAAAATATATCAGTTTTAAAGGGGTTTAAAATAAAAAAGATAGACTTCCAATAACTAAAAAGGAATCTATTGAACAAAAAATAAATACAGAAAAGGATTATGTGAAGATGGGATATAATAAAAAAAATATTAGAAAAGTTTTGAACAGTAAGAGTAAGGATAAAGTAAAATATGGGGAAAGAAAAAAGGAAAATAAAAACAAAGATGGATGGTTCAATAATAAATGGATATCAATACCTTATTATAAAGATGTATATAAGATTTTAGGAAAAGGGAAGTTGAATGAGAATATAAGAATTGATTGGAAGAATAGTAAATCATTGAAAAAATGGATATCAAATGTGAAGAGAGAGAATAATAAAAAAGGTAAAATAGGATTGGTATACAAAATAATTTGTAGGAGTTGCAGTAAAATATATATAGGTCTAATGGAGAAAACAGCAATAGAAAGAGGAAAGGAGCATAATAGGGCTATTGATAGGAAGGATATGAATTCAGGACCATAATTCATTATTTGGATACTGGTCATAGAATGAGATGTATTGAAGATATGGAAGTTATAAAATATGTTAAAGATTATAATAGAAGGAAATATTATGAGACAGTATATATTCAAGAGAATATGAGTAAATGTGTTAAGAAAGGACCTGCAAAGTTGAGTAGTAAATGGGCATTGAAGAATAACTGGAAAATTTAATATATGGTAGATTTTTTTTTTTTTTGTTATTGTTGTTTTTTAAATTACTATAAATAAATAAGGCTATATTTGAAGATATGGTTAATAGAAATATATGAGAAATGATATATAACTTAGTTTAGTGTATATAATTAATTTAATGGAGTTAATGTAAAGTAATATATAATGTATGGTGTATAATATATGTATATAATTATTGAATTGTATTTAATGTAATTTTATTTATTGTATAAAAATAATATGTATATAAAGAATGGGGAGATGGAGAAGTATATATATATGTAAATAGGTTATGTGATTATATAAAATGATTATAATTATAAATTTTATTAAACGCCCATTATTATATTAAGTAATAATTTACTAAGGCTGTAACCTTAGAAATAAGCGTCTGAAAAATACGAAGGTAGGGACCTCTATAGGTCTTAAAAACACAAGCTTACGCTATGAAGAAAAGAGAGAATCCTTCTTTACTTCAACCTACTTTTATATATAATTGATAAAAAATCAAGTCATATGACCTAATTTTAATAAAGCTCCTATTTACAAATGTTATATATAGAGTAAGTTAAAAAACAAACTCTTATGAAGCTTCAAAAATACCCTCAACCTCAGACCGCGGTTTCTGCCTCTAGCGTCATCAGTGAGGTGCTAGGGAATAAAAACACTAGAACTAGTCCAGCATTTTATCAATGCCTAACTATTGAGAAGAAAATCTGAAACTTTCAGACATTTAAATGTCCAAAAATCCAGCTATCTAACTCAAATAGCCGTATGGGACTGAACTAAGTTCAGATTTTATATATAAATAGGTGAAGCTGAAGTGTTTTGATCTAAGAGTGTGAAGCCATTCAATACTTCACTAATTAAGTCCACAATTCTTATAATACATTAATACTCGCGAAATCTTACGATTTACTACGAGTCAATGAAAAGATCTTATAGTAAGAAATCTGTTACGATAATTTAAAGTTGTAATTATAAATTTTATTAAACGCCCATTATTATATTAAGTAATAATTTACTAAGGCTGTAACCTTAGAAATAAGCGTCTGAAACTTAATTAGTGAAGTATTGAATGGCTTCACACTCTTAGATCAAAACACTTCAGCTTCACCTATTTATATATAAAAGTAGGTTGAAGTAAAGAAGGATTCTCTCTTTTCTTCATAGCGTAAGCTTGTGTTTTTAAGACCTATAGAGGTCCCTACCTTCGTATTTTTCAGACGCTTATTTCTAAGGTTACAGCCTTAGTAAATTATTACTTAATATAATAATGGGCGTTTAATAAAATTTATAATTACAACTTTAAATTATCGTAACAGATTTCTTACTATAAGATCTTTTCATTGACTCGTAGTAAATCGTAAGATTTCGCGAGTATTAATGTATTATAAGAATTGTGGACTTAATTAGTGAAGTATTGAATGGCTTCACACTCTTAGATCAAAACACTTCAGCTTCACCTATTTATATATAAAAGTAGGTTGAAGTAAAGAAGGATTCTCTCTTTTCTTCATAGCGTAAGCTTGTGTTTGTAAGACCTATAGAGGTCCCTACCTTCGTATTTTTCAGACGCTTATTTCTAAGGTTACAGCCTTAGTAAATTATTACTTATAAAATGATTATGTAAAATGAATGTTAGAGGGCATATTGATAAATATAAGGGTCATATTATATGCATTATATGTTAGTAATGGGGTATTAAATTACTTAGAAAAAGTTCAAAGGGAAGTAGGAAGATATGCATTGGATGCAGATGTATGGACAGCAAGAGAGGCAATTCAAGGAGAAATGGGATGGTCAAGTTTTCATATGAGAGATGCAAATAGTAAAATGAAAATGTTTGGTAGATTGCAGTTTATGGATAATAAAAGAATAGCTAAAATAGTATTTAATTGGGTTATGAATAAAGGGCAGGCAACAGGATGGGTGAGAAAGGTAATACGGTATGCAAAAGATTTGGATAAAGAATTTATATCTGTATATTTGTACAAAAGATGGGATGATTGTGTTAGGAGGATTGTTGAGTGTTATAGTGGTAAGGAATGAGATAAAAGAATATATTTATTAATAAAGAATAGGGAGTTAGAGAGATGGAGAACTAGTATGGAGAGTAAAAAGAGTTTAAATATATATAGAAATAAACAGAATATTAGGTGTGAGTTAATTTATGATAATAGTAAGGAAAGTAGTTTATTGTTTAAGGCTCGAACAGGATCTTTAGCAACAAGAGAATATACATGTAAATGGAAAAATATGGGTCATTTAGTCTGTAAATTATGTAAGGAAGGAATAAAAAATATTAGGCATTTGTTAATTGAATGTAAATGCTTGTAAACAGAAAGGGCACATATAATGAAGTTATGGAAATATAAATATGAAAAAAGTGATTATACAGAAAGTAGATTATGGTTTGGAAAAAGATAAGGGGGATTTAGATATAAAGGCTGTAGAGTTGACAAACATTATGTTGTGGAAAAAGGATGGAGCAGAATATGGGAAAACTTAGACTGAGGAATGTAAAATTAAGTAACTAACAAGTTTTTCTTGGTATAATTGCTGAGAGATTCTTGACTTCGTTTAAGAAGAAGCTACAGTACATCACATTACATGTGATTATGTTAGAAAAGCGTATTTTGAAAAGGCCCTAATATAGGCAGAAAACCGGGTCAATAAAAAAAATATTTATTATTTTTATATAGTTGTTTTATTTCAATTGTGTTGGAACTATTATAAATTAAAAATTAAATATGGTAATTAAGAGAAAGTAAAAGTTACAAAAAATAAACATAGAAGGAGGTATTATATAGAGTAGAATTATTTAAATTTTAGATAATTTGTCAATTCGTAAAATTTGTCAATGCCTAAAGAATATAATGTAAAATGATATATTAAAGTACACAGTAAAAAAATTGAGTTGTATATTGGAAAATCAAAAAGTACTATTATTGCTGAATATAAGAAAAAAATGATGCAGCCATCAGGTAAATCTTTTTTTATGTGGCCCTCATATTGCTTAAGGTTGAACAACCCTGATTTAAAATATTGAGCAAAAAAGATTTTATGTTTATATTAGACACAATGTTTAATAATTGGTCAAGAATATTTCATTTAAATTATTTTATTCTTATAACCATATACTGTATTATGTATTTTATTTTCCTTTTTTTCATTTTTTAAAAATAACCTTTCATTTAGAGTGCCTGTCTATTTTTCCTATCTCTTCTTTTCTTTAATTTTTTTTGCATGCAGATGTCAATATTTCATGAAATTGATTGTAATTAGTAATAGCTTGTGACCCCACCCCCAATTTACATAATACAAAGATAACATTTTGACCAGCACTCTTCTTCAGAACTACAAAATATTCAAATATCTATGAGAACATAGAAATGAACCATTTTATTATAATTATATCTAAATATATGATTCATATTTTAAATACATCTGAGTTGATATATTTGCTTTTCATCTTGAATTTTTATTTTCTTGCCAAAAAAGATTCTTTGGTGATAAATAGTAATAAAATTTGTTAAGTAGTGGTAAATTACTAAAGATAATATAGAGGCAAGCCTCAATGTGTATTTAATAATTTGGTGAACAGCAGTGATACAAATGAAACAACACTAATAATAAAATATGATACAAATAGTGGATGCAAGATAAACATTCTAAGCATGTTATAAAGATAAGTTAATCAAAAATTATGCAAAACAAAATAAACAAAAAAAAAAGTTTGTTTTCAAAGAAATCAATTTTTAATATTAATGCATTTTAAATTTATTTTTGCAAATTAATAATTACAAATGAACAATATCTGTACACAAATTTCATAATTACATTATAAATTCTAGTCTGTACATTCAAGTCATTATATAGATATGATCAACAATCAGTCATTGTTTTAAAAACAAACAATTTTAAAACTTTTTTTTTAAAAATATTTTTATTTTATATAAAGTGTTACAAATGAATTTCTTTAGACAACAAAAAAATCTAGTATAAATTGATTTACATTTTTAATAATAACTTCCTGAGTGTTTTGATGAATTTCTTGTACTAAGAACCATAATGTTGTGATCCAGTCCATGTGGATAGATAGATTTCTTTGGGTGCAAGAAACTTATCTTTTTTTTCGAAGAGAATTAAATGTATTTTTTAAAAAAAATTGTAAGTCCAATGGAGAATTGATTATAACTATATGACATCTAAGTAACCATATTACATGGTTAATAAATATGCATATTCTGATATTGCAGAAATTACCCATTTTAATATTATGAATCATATCAAAGAGTTCTGGATTGTGATTATTGAAATAATTTTGAATTATGTATTTTGCTTCTCTTAGTCCCGAGCTAGAAACAAGAATATGATCAAGTGTTTCACTATTTTTTTTTACACAAAATACATAAAGAATCAATCCTTTTAAATCCTCTATTTAAAACAAGGAAATCATTGGTAGGAAGTGAAGATAGATTTATTTTAATGATAAGATATTTAGGCATTAAATACAATTTTCTCATTTTATTAAAAAGATTGTTATTAATCACTTCAAGAGAACTAGGAGGGCATATCAGCTGAGGATTTATCATTTTAAACATGTCCCAATATGTGTGTTTATTATTAAAAAAAATTTCATTTAAATCCATTTGTTTATCAATAAGTGAGATGAAAAGTTGTAGCCAATTTTTTTTTAATATTCGGGGGAGGCTTATCCGTGGGAATGATTGTGTCAGTAATGTTTTGGTAACTAAATTCAATCTTGATGTAGTAGAATAAACTAAGTATATTTTTAATTAGTAATGTATTAATTTAATGTAAACCTAGGACATTAAGTATTTTTGGATTTTGCATTTTACGCATACTGATACAGACCACTTTTTTTTTTTCCAAAGGAGGCCAGAGCACAATGAGTTAATTTGCGAAGTGAATTTTTTAGTAGGGTTTAAAATCGGTAAATAATAATTAATTCTGCTGAAAACAAGAGAATTTAGTAAGAGAACTTTATCATATAAAGATAAGTAAATGCTTTTTAGAGAATCTATTGTTTTTTTTTGTTGATATAATCAGTTTGTCTTGTAACATTTTCCTCATTTTGTTTGGTGAAAGGTGTATACAGTGGTATACCTAAAAAGGTTGAGGTTTTGATGAGAAACATGCAGGAACATTTTCTCCCGAATGAAGTTTCCAACTGCAGATTTCTCTAGATTAAAATTTAATTTATATTCCGATGAAAACTTTTTAAGGATTTTTTTAAGTTCTGGTAGGTGTTTAGCTGATGGCAGCATTACAACAACATCATCCATATATGCAAGATGTTTACTTTGTTTAGGAAAAAAATAAAAACTCCAGGAAGTTTTTGTTTCCATTTCTAAGAGAAGGGGGTTAATATAAGCAATGGATAAAAGTGCACTCAAGGATGAGCCCTGAGGAATAGAAATTGATGGTTTAAAGCCAGGTGCAATTCTACCATTGAGTGTAATGAACATTTCTCTATTAAATAGAAGATTCTCTATCATTGTAAAATAGACAGAAGGAACTCCATATTGTTGTAGTGTTTTCATTAATATTTCAATTCTTAATGAATCAAATGCTGCTATAATATCTAGTTGTACAGCTATTGGCTTTGATTTTCTCTTAATTCTAATGTATTCTGTTAAAATTTTGAAAAGGCAAATTGCATGCATTGTGGATGAACCTTTCTTTGCATATTGAGTAGAAGAAATATTATCCAAAATCTTTTGTTGAATCTTGTCTTTAATCAGCCCTTCTTATTAAGAACAATTTAAAAACTTTTAAATGTATTTTTGCAAATCAAACAATTACAAACCAACAATGAATGAATAAATATATATTTTTTTACATTTTTCCAACCTTATTTTTTTTTGTGTGTGCATTACCTCCATTTTTATTACACAATACATTAAAGCATTACTTGGTAGTGTACAATTACTTTTTAACATGTTATAAATTTATGTTATCTATTGGATTGTTTCTGTTTTTATTAGTTTATATTATGCAATAACATTTTAAATTATATTCACTTTTTTTTATTTGTTATATATTTTTTAAACAACAATATTTTATTTTATGGATTAACATTTTCCAGTTAGATGACTGTTTCATAGAGAAATGGTATGTAAATCACATTAGCATTGAATAACCATAAAATACTAACAAATAATTAAACATGTGCTAGTTTTAATTTCAATTCTTTTAGTTTATTTTTTAGCATGACATAAATTTTAGTTTTCTCAAAAACAAGTTCATGTTTTATTCAAAATATTTGTTAACCGAGCTTTTGTTGGGACATGGAATTGCAAAAATAAAATACGAAAATAGCAGAAAGTTTTCAGAATTGCTGTAGATTTATTATGAAATATGTATTAAGTTTTTGCTAATGCATCTAATATTTGAAAACGTCAAATAAAATTACCACCGTTAAGGGTTGTTGGTCAGTGATAGAATTAAAATATTTAATATGTATTCGATTTAAATTATTTTTTCTCATATCAAATATAAATCCATAGGCAGGCCATACAAAATCACACTTTGATCTACATGTGATCAAGGAATCACAATTGGGATAGTTCTGTTTTACATAAAAGAGCTGTAGTTTTATTTTGAAAATTGTTGAAATATTATGATAAAATTTGATTGTATGAGTACATATTCTCAAAATAAATAAAATAAAAATGAATGGATAAAAGTAACATATATTTAATTAAAGAGACAGTAGAATATGAAGGCAGAAAACAGATTTGATTTAAGCATATAATAAAAATATTTATTAAAATAATCAGATTAATTACAATATATTAATATTTAAAATATAAAATTATTTTGACTGTAAAGTTTTGGTCAACACCAGTAGCTTTTCATGTAATTTCTCTTTCTGCTGAATTAAACTCGCTTCTAAAGCTAATGCATCTTTCATAATTTTATCTAATCGTGCAGCAGTTAATACTTCAAAACGCTCACTTCCGCTAAAAGAAGATATATACAGTTTTTTATAAATAATTAAATTAGTTTTACTTTTAGCACTAATCATTTACACAAATTAAATCACCATTATATTCTAATATCTTATGTCAGAGATAATATTTAAATGTCTAACAATAACCTATTTAAATGATCTATCTTTTTTCTCGTAAATACTTGATTATCTTTTAGTGAATATATTACATATGCATATATGTGATGAAATAACATCAATTTTCCATTAATTACAATATATTGCATATTTTGGAAGAGTATGATTAAAATACACACACACAAGAATGTTGCAAAAACTTAATAAAAATGATTCTGATATTTAAAATATTTTCCACAGATATCCAATAAACATTAGTAATTTATTATAAAGTTTTAAAAAAAGTTATATATGCATATAAATGTCTATTAAACTACTATAACATGTATGAAGAAAGTTGCTAATGTATAAATGTCTAGCATATTTATAAACTAGAAATGATTAAATAAAAGTATATAATGTAAAAAATCTGGATACAAATCCAGAAAATATATCAAATGAGTAAAAACATAAATATGGTTTTAGAATCTCGTCTCTCATTAAAAAACACAAAGACTTCATCAAATACTTTTTAAGTATCATGCAATAATTTACATAATTATTTCAATTTTCTATCATAATGGATCAGAATTATTAGTTAAATACCTTGATTATTAAGAGTAGTCATATGGGATATTGTCATTTAATTAAAATATAATTAATTCATATATGAGCATATGGAAGCCGATAAAGATAGTAATACTCAATAAAAACAAATCATCCAATTTATCTAAAAATAAAAATATGGAGCAAATGGAAGTTGCATTATTGGAATATCAAAAATAATTTGTACAATCCAGTAGCATCAATGTTGTCAAATTAATTACACTTGGAAATTTAATGATTTAAAAGCTCAGAATAAGGGTGTGCATTATCTAGGGTTAAAAATAGTATTTTTAACAAACATAAGCAGTGTGGTAATTAGACAATACTAAAGTAATAGTAATGCTGTGATTAATGCAATTATCCATGCAAACAGTTTAAATGGAAAAAATTCTGAAAAATTTGTTACAAATATTTTACAATATCAATATAAATAATAATAACACAAAATTTACATAAATACAATAGCAATACTAATAAAACTAGTGATCATTCTCATTACAATAATTTTTATATGAATAATTCAAAATATTATCAAGAGAATAAAAGAAGTTTTATAATTTACCTTCCCCTAATTTAATAGGTAAGTTAATTGCTTCAAAAACTTACCTGTCATTTTGTATGGGCTTGACTATATATGTTAAAAAATTGCTTTGTTATTATCAGTTTTTTATCCAAAATACTTAGAGATCATCTTTTTAACAAGACATTATTTCCTGCCAATTATTTTCTGACTTCTTATAAAAAATAACTCAGCACAAACACATTATGAACTAATAAAAAATTAAATATATTAGTGGAAAAAAAAGTTATATGTTGGCAAAGAGATGTACCACTTTTTATTTTAAGCCTGATCTATAAAAAATATGAAAAAATAGATATAATTTGTTGAAGATTTCAAAATTTTCTCCTGAGTATTTGATATTATTTTATTGTGTCTAGACATTCATGAAAAAATGTCATAAAGTCAATATGGATTTTTTTCCATTTCTATATTCCAAAAGGGTCATTGATAATCTGGATATTCACATTATGTTAATAACAAGTACATAACTTGCAGCTTTTAATTAAGAAAATATTAATTTATAATCTAAAAGGATAGTCTCAAATGACTACTGAGATATGTGGTCAGAACAAATTGATATATAAAAAGTAACTAATGTCTACTTAATTAAAAATCATCAGTGGGGAAAAAAAATATGATTAAATTAATATTTCTAAATTCTTAAAAAAGGAATTTATTTTTGCAAATACTAATGATAAACTTTTGGAATTAATTAACCACAAAGAAAAGTTTCCTGGGTATTTAAAAAACAAAACTATATTAGAGAATTGGATATATTGTAACAAATTCCATTTTAGTATAATACATATTCAGGAAAATTTGATTTTTAATAATATATATGTATAACTCATAATTAAATATAACAATGTTCTATTTGTAGATGTAATTATATATTTTTATGTAATATATTTTTCTTCACTATTATAATTGCAATTACAGACCACTCCCTCCCATTCTTCTAATAAAAATATCAGCTGTAAATTTCAAATCATATCAAATGTTGAAAGATCAAGCATATAGGGTGACATAATTATTTATTCTAGCTAAAAATGGTTTACAAATACAAATAATATATTGCATTATTAAAATATAATATTTTTTCCTTCTTATTCTTCAGTGTGAATCAATGGTAAAATTAGAATTACAAATTGTCATTTCCCAGATCAGCAATTGTTATATTTTTGTCATTGAAAATATTTTTCAATTTGTTTTTAGTTACTTTGATTATTAAAAAAACATATTGTTAGTTTACGCATTTTAGTATAGTATTTCAGTTTGAGGATTGACATTGCTATTGAAACTGAAGTTTTCCATCAATCCAATTCCCTTCCCAAGAACTCCATAACATGTTTAGTTGGAATTTTGGTTGTCTAAAAATTATTGATATCCACATTGACTGATAACTCTTCTCTGTTCAATTTCATTGACATTCTAATCACTACTTACAAAATTAAATATATAGAATGCAAGTTTTATCAAATTCTGTTTATAGTTTAAAACTTTTCAATACAACTAAAAACTTGTAATTATAGTAATATTAAATGGATGCCCATAACATCATATAGAAATGTAATTTTTTGAAAAATTATTAATATCTAATGGCAATCCTTTAATATTTTTTATAAATGATGAAAATTATCATTTTTTTGGCCTTTAGTGAATAATAAATGGTAATAGTATGAATACTGAACCCTACTGTTTGATGGTGCTCTTTTTCACCCAATGCACATCAATATACCGATTCATGGGCCGTCTGTTTGTTTACATAAGATTACGGTAAAAGATTTTTTTTTCAACCGGTTTTTAATTTACATAATATTATGGTAAACCACCAAAGTTTTTTTTTCGTTTTTTTAAACAAATACTTTGTTTTTAGATGGTCTAGGGGTGTTGGTTTGTTTTTAAATTATCGACTAACTGTCCGTCAGTTTCTTTACATAATATTACGCTAATCCAAAGTTTTTTTTCACCGGGTTTTATCATTATTTTTTAGTTCGTTTTTTAAAGAAACAAACACTTTGCTTTTAAATGGTGTTAGGGGTGTTGGTTTGGTTTGAAATTATCGATTAACGCTCTGTTGGTTTGTTTACACAAAAATACAGTAACAAACACTTTGTTGTTTTTATATGGTGGAGGCTGTGTGTGAAAAACTTCAACAATTCGGTACTTTTGAACCAACCAACACTTGGTTTTTTTTAGAGGGTGGAGGGGAGAGGGGTTGTTTTATTTTGAATTGTCTTTTTTTTTTTGTTAATTTATTACGAGGCTTTTTTATTTTTTTTTGTTTCAAATCTTTATGCTACAGAAAGCTATATTATTATATGATAGCGAAAAGTTCTTCCTTCATTTTTGGGCCTTTAATTTTAAAAAAGACAAACAGTTCGTTTTTAAAGAACACTTTTTTTTAAGCAGGGGGAGGTGGGGTGGGGTGGCGGGAAAGATTTGTTTTGATTTTTAATTATCGACATCTTTTTGGATTTTCTTTTTGAACATTTTATTAAGTTACCACACAGTTCTTTATTATTATTTTATATATATTTATTGGGTGGGGCTTTTTGAATAAACTCTTAAACACTCCTTTTTTTATTTTGGTATAATAAAATATTACCTACTTTAATTAACTGTTAATGAAACTTATCAAATATTACCTACCTAGTTTTTAATCATGTGAACAACAACAAAAAACAACAGCTTCCCATAAAATAATTTATTGAATCAAAAATAAACGAAACTTTGGACAACCTTATTTTAATAACTACTAAGACAGCAATGTGCATATGGTACTTTTTTTTAATCACATTAAAGTTTTCTTGATTCATAATCCTGTTTTACCATACTATTTTTTTGATTTTCCACATATTGTACTAAAGTAATTTATAATCACTTCCCTTCATTCAGTTTGATCAGTTGTCACTAACCTCATTATATACTGTTACTTCCTATGGTTGATACAAAAAAAAAAGCAAGATATCATAGAAGATAAAAATAAAGAAAAAAGAATGAAACTTTTTGTGAATATTGTTATAAAAAGTTAATTTCAGTATATGATGAAAAGCATAATCTATAAATAAAAAAATATTATACTTATTCATGACAATTTTCATTAGGCATGAGTTTATTAATAATTATCATAGTTAGTTCAAAAAAATAATCAATGACATAAAAACTCATTATGAACAGGACTTATATTAATATAAGAAACTTAAAATAATAAAATAGAAAAGAATATAGAAAGAAATAACAATGAAAAAAAAAACCATTTCTTGTAATGAAAACATTGCATAACTTTGATAAAATATCACAACCCACAAGTGATAAAAAAATAGTTTTTGTCAGATACAGTTTATTGATTATTTACAATTAATCTCCTATGTAAACATCATTTCATTGTTTTCCAAGTTTAGATCCTATTAGTAGCTTAAGATCAGCATTTATTTATATAAATAATATAATATATGTTAAGTGCACTGGGAGAAGCTGCTGCAAAATAAAAATATGATGGCTTAACGCTGTTCTATTGCTGCATCCCATTACACTTAACATATATTACAATTCATACAAGAGAAGTCTACACATTTTTTTCATTATGAACAGTATGATATAAATGTATTTAATTTGAAAAATTATAATTTTCAATAATATTACATGACTTTCTTATATGCTTACACATATGCTTCCAAGAGTTTTTCATCCTGCTTTAAAATAATCTACTTCAAACTTGTGTAAATAATGAATTAGATAATATAGTGCCATAATATCTCCATCCCTAAACTAATTTCCAGCATTTGTCTTTATTAGTGATGACCAGGAGCAGCAATCTTTATGCTAATATGGTATTTAAACTAACTGCCTTAAATTAAAAAACTCTTAAGGTTTTGAGGGCAGCTAATATACTTATATAGTTATATAAATAAGTCAATTATTTTATAAAGCGCGATATTTTTTACAAACTGTAATATTTTAAACAGCATTAAACTGTTGCACATGTGCTTTGGACTTTATCATGTGTTTGAAGTGTTTGTATTCATTCATTTTATAGTTAAAATCCAAAGCGCATGTGCAATAGTTTAATGCTGTTTAAAATATTACTTATATAATTATGTAAATTTGACATCAGTTTGACCTTTATATATTTTAGAAAATTCAGTTTAATGCCATATAGGCTCTTTTCTATTCTTTGGCTAAGAATACTAATGCCAACAATAATATTACATAAATTTCTCATATGTTTCCAGAACCAGTTTTTTTATTCTATTCCAGAGCCATTTCTTATAAGTCTGAATAATTAATGGACTCTAGGTGGTATAATAATATAATGTCTTTATTACCATAAGAGTAAACATATGAGAAAGTCATATGATGGAGGCTGATATTAATATTCCAAGCCAAAGGATAGGAGCTGTTTTAGCAGATGGCAATAAACTATAAAATAAATGGTCTGGTGTTAGATCTATATAACTATGTTAATGTAATACAGTATTTTGTCTCAAATTTTTGCACTTTAAACTTTTGAAACTATCAAATCTCATCTACTTCTGACCATTTCCATAGCAATGAGAGCAGAATATTCCTGCACAAATCCCCCCCCCCCCAAAAAAAAAGAAGTATTGTGAATAAAAAAGTATAAAATCACTAATCACATGGCAGAAAGTTATAAATACAATCACTTGTCAAAACTTCAGTCTTCTTTAACTACAGTATGTTGCAGGACCACATTGAATTTAATTATGGAATTAATCTTTTGTTTTATCTTTCACCAATGGCATATCTAAGTAGAAAATGGCTAGACATTTGCCTCTTGAGGCCAAATATTTCCTTTACATCATCCTGAATGAAGAAATTAAATTATTAACAATGTTTATCATTCAGTGTTGAACTTAAAGGAACAAAATTTAAATATTTTGATTTATCTATGAATTTTTAAAATTGCTTATGAAATGCTGCAGCTGTGATAACACTACAATAATTATCCATCTCTTCTCTAAAGATTAAAACTATTTATTTGGAATTATTTTAGCTACATCAATTTAAAGTTTCTAATGAATAGTATAAAATTCATATGAATTTGTGAAGCCATGTATCTTTAATTTTTTATTTGTGAAAAGTATCTAAAACAGTAAATAAATCTTATAAATAAATTGAAGTTATGATTTAATGAATCACTTGGTCCTATCTTTTGTGAAAAAAATTTGAACTCTAGATGAACATTATAAAATTGACTTGAAGAGATGGATCAATAAATTGCTGCATATTATATTGGTGGAAAGCTATTTAAAACCTTGGATATTCTGTTAAGCTAATTTAATCAATGAATTAATATTTGTGTGATACTAGAATGACCATAGAAATTCAAAAGATAATGGATTTATATTCATTGGTCATAAATATGCCTAGAGATGTTATAATTTATGAGCTACTTCTTTAAATGGATTAATTGCTTTATCTATACATGTAGGCATAAATTGCCTAATATAAATATTATACAGTAATCATAACTGTGAATTGGAGTTGATGTTTAATTTTCAGCAATACTTCATCAGTTATGAGCCTTACATTTTTTTTAATTTTAGAGTTAACTGGAGAAGTGTGAGTAAAAGGTAATTGCAAGATGTATCAGTTTCATCTTTGAATTCTAATTCTCCTGATGAACGCATAAGGCAAAAACAGGCTTCATGATAACAGATTATAGTATTATGCCACCTAGTGTCCATTGACTGTTCTAGTTTACAGAAGACAGCTCAAGAATAAAATGAAAAGAACTGTTCTTCTATTCTCATATCTTATTTTTACTTTCAAGTATAAATTATTCTCTTTTTTTATTACCTTTTAAATATAGATTTAATAATATTAGATAATAATGAAATAAAATATATTTTTTGTGAATTTGTAATAATTTTTATAATCAAAGTGACTGACAAATTAAAAATAATCATAATCTATTTTGTTTATGAAAGTAATGGTTTTTTAAATATACAGTGTAAGAATAAGCAAGAGAGAGAGTGTATTTACTGAGTGGGATAATGGATATCATCATCATCATCATCAAATTGTCACAATCAATGAGCATGAACTAAAAATCAGCATTAGAAGTAAATCATAAGTAATATCTAAGTGATAAATCTAGCATCACCAGCAATAATCATTAAGAATAAAAAATCATTCTTTGTGACTAGATTTAAAAAAGGTAGTTATAAAATCTGAGATTAATAACTATCCAGTCTAGTTGTGTGTAACCATTTTGCCCTTGAAATCTCCTTTCTCAAATGAAAATTATTTAGTTTTTACCCTATCTAAATTATGAGTAAGAGTATGTAAAAATAATCATAATAAAATGATAATAATTTTTATTAATATACAAATTTATATTTCCTAATATTTTAGTAAATAAGCAAATATTTTATCTAGCGCCGTGCTTGCAATTATACTTCATTCCAATATCAGCCTTTCAAAAAACATCGTAAATAGTAATTTAAAGTGAGAATCTACTCACGCTCTCTTTAACAGTTCTTCAGATTTGCTCATATAAAAGAAATTGAGTCGTAGGAATAAGAGGGATTCTTTTTATTCCTGCATAAATACTATATCTTGGATTGAAGAGGAGAGTATTCATTTATTTAACACTCAAAAGGCACGTGCTCAATTAGCTTGAAAGGCTGATATTGGAATGAAATAATATTTTAGTATTAAATATGTATGATCTAATATGAAATTTTTGAAACAAATCTATTTACATAAAAAAATATGATAAATACAAAAACATTTTCATGAGATTTTTATCTATTTTTAAAAATTATTATTTTAAAAAAAACTTTCCATTACCCAAAACTTAAGACAGTTTCTTAAAAATTTTGTAACTCCCAACAATTTTTGTGATAACCTAAGGTGTCATGACCCAAGGGTTGAACACTACTAACCTAACCAATGCCAAATTTAGGGATATTATAAATACAATAATCAACATATCTATATGCACATACTTAAATGCTAAGTTACAATAATACATAATTCTATATCAAAAATGGTAGGATTATTATTATAATGCTGATCATCATCAATGCTCTAGACTATCAGGTACTTTAAATGTACTGGCCATCAATAAATTAGTTATCATGACAAAATCTATAAAGTAAAGTGAGTCAACTTTAAAGATGATTTTTATCTTTGAACTATCCAAATAATCCTATAGAGAATTATGGTAAATATCCAACTCATATATGCTCCCACAAATATGTAGCAAATATTGTTATTGTCTAAAATTAGCTTGAGAATGCAAGGATCCTAAAATCTATGACTATGAACAAGATAAATAATTGTATATAAAATGTAATCCGTTCTACATCAAATAATTTCACTGGAGTAACTTAAAAATAATATTAATATATTTGTTGATTAGAAATAGTAAGTCTGTTAAGTACTCTATTACACAAATATATTATTTCAATTTTGACTTATATAAGTAAAAATATTATTTCCATAGATTGAAAAATAACAAACAATACACATAATATCTCTAGTTTTCAGATATATAAATAGTAATAAGTATAAAATAATCACACACACATATTGTAACAGTACCAATTCAATTTTCACTTGAAATTAATTGTACTACAAAGCTGCCTGTTCAAGAAAGTAGTAAAAATGGCTTAATAAAAGAATCTAATAGATAGATTAGTAACTTTATAGATTATCATGTGTATATGTGTTCATATTAGATATAATATACATGGAACTTCCTATACCAATGTAAGAAATTAAAAGAAAATTAGGTTACAGAGTTAATATTACTATTAAATATTTAATAAATGAAACAAACTTTGTAAAATATACAAATAGTAAATTGATAACTTATGCAATAAAAGGCAACAAAAAAAAATAAGTTAGATACTACTGCAAGAAAATGAATTGCATAATTCAGGAAATTTCTTGTATTTTGTAATTGTTCAGATTTGATTTCTGGAATAGATTTAAAAAAATAATTTGCCCTTTTCTTATGGTAATTTAAGTGGGAACTTGAATATATAATTAAAAATTATAAAGCAGTAAAATTGAAAAAGTTCGAAAATGAATTACAGAATTCAGTCATACTTTTCTTTTATTTCTTTCCACTTTTTTTCAAGTATAATAAAAACTATTTTACATTCATTTATAAAATAGTCAAATAAATATGAAGTTACTTATGAAAAAATATACTATGTAAAAATGATAAAATTAATATGGACTTAATTATGGGTTAAGTATTATAAACATGTTATTAAGACATAAGATATAAATAGGTCTGAAAAATGATAAGGATTTAATCATGAATTGAAAAGAAAATCATAGATTGATTCCTTGAAGGAAAGTTGCTACTTAAATTAATTTCCTTTAGAAGAATTCTGCATAGTTTTATCCCATAGGCTGTTTAAAAGTAATTTTGAATACTACATTTAATGCAGCCAAAATGATGATATTAACTATCAGAAAACTATATACTAAGTGTTGCTAATACAACTGAAGACTTACTATTCAAAATATTTGGATCTATGCAATTGTATTTAGAGACAAACATAGAAGATGCATAGAGTTTAACATGTCTTGCTTTAAAGAAGGAAACCACACTGTAAGGAAATCAGTATGCCATAAGCCCTACCAAATAATTATTTCTAGTGGGCCTCATCTACATTGCCTATCATTATTGATACTTAAGAGAAAAATCACAATAAAAACTGGATTGATAAAAGTTTTTCATTAAAGATGTACACGTATATAGTAAACTTATACTCTCTCTAAAATCTATGGTTTAAACATTTTTATTATTTGGTAAGATCTTTCTTTATATTTAACTATAAGCCTTAAATATAATACTTATGTTTATTTGATTCATTATTTTGTATTTTTTAAATATTATTTACTTCTTTTATATTGTGGTGATTGCAAATGCCTAAGCAATAATTTCCTTTTTTTTATTTACTGCAAATAAATTAATATTTTTATTAACCAATTTATTTTGTTTGAGCTCATTCAAAATATAAGCCGTTAATATCCCATTAAGCCCAAGAATCTATACAATCCACTGGAGGACATGCATAGATAACAGAATTACATTAAAATGATGACGACCAGAGATATCCAGAGATTGGCATTTAAAAGTTAAATTTTAAATTCAATCTAAACAAAGAAATAAAATATTGATGGAATCATTATACTTAACCTTCAGCACTAAGGTTATTTTGATCATCATCATAAAAACATTGGTTATATTAAATGAATATATTTGAGTTTAACCATTTCTTATTTGCATTTATAATAATCCTAACTTTGTTATCATTGCAATATATATGCACATGTATATGTCTAAGTATATAAATTATTACAATTATTAATTTACTGTAAAAACTATTCTATTTTCATATATAAATAATGAATAATTTTACACGTACATGCATAGATACACATAGATTTTGTGCACCAGAATATAAAAATATTGCATTTGTTAATAATATGTTCATTAAATGATAAATATATACAGAATATGCATATACATACATGCTTGTTCTAATATAAAATATTCGCAATTATTAATTTGCAGTTAAAATTATTTTTAACAATGTCTTGTTTTTTTTTTTAAACTCTGGAAGTTTTGTCTGTCACTAAAAACATATTGGCCAATCCATTATAAGTTTTTCTATGTCTAAAACAAGTCATTTATGAATTGTCTTTCTTTGGAGATTTTTGTGATATTTGGTGGTTTAATACCAATCCTGCCTAGTAGGACAGTGGTATCTATGGTTATTAAAGAATCAAAGACACCAAAATGTATGGGTACTGAATTGAATTCAGACCTATATGACTATATAAGCTAATGAGTTTAGTTTGAAAATATTATTGTGTTTTCATTTTCATAGTTTTGTACTTAAGTAAAGATAAAAGGTGTATACAGGAGGGTTACTTTAAATCCTAAGATCAAGGTGCAGTGCTCCCAGATCCAAGGCTTCTCACCGACGAAGGCCATAAGCTAGAAACTAGTCTGGAGATATTGGATGAGTAGGCACTACATAGGGATTTTATGCACAAGCCTTTTGGCATCCATTGATTACTCTGGCTTGCACTGAATGGCATTATTGTATGGGGAGTTTTGCCTGTTTTTTGGAGATTTCAAACTTTGTCAGAATTTTGCTATTATTTTCTTCCAAAATTTCTGATTCTCATTATTTAGAGAGTGTTGTGTTTGGTCTGAATTGCAGGTTTCAGGCTCAAACCAACAGTGATATCAATAAAAATATTAACATTCAATAAGTACAGTTGTAAGTAGATAAATGTAGTTAATACTGGGCTGGTCATTCTAGACTCATTTCCAGATGTATATAGTAGCTTGTCTCATGAGTTCTAGTCAAGACTCTTCCAGATGCACTGGAGAGCATGCCTTGAGTCAGACATAGTCTTAGCAGCTTCTAGTCCTATTGTGAACTTGCCTCACTGTGTAAACATATTGGCAATAACTATAGTAGAAACACCTTTTTTGTTGGAAATGGTTTCAATTGAGAGCACATTTAGTCATTTAGGTTAGACAGACATTCTCTCTCCCTTGCCTCCAAAAAGGCTGACTATTTATTGCCAGATCTACCTTACTGGCAGTAATTGGATTCAGAGAGCATAATTGCTTACTGGTCAGTAATAACCATTAGCTGTGTTTTATGTATCTGTTTATCCATTAGTTAGTAGCAGTGAATGTTCAATTTGATCAGGTAAGGAAGGAATCTGTCTAGTCCACTTTTGAAAGGCAAGGTCAGATATGACAGAGTAAATGCAAAAAGTTATTTATTTTAGAAGAAATCATTATAGAAGAAAATCTTACTATTATAGAATTAAATATTTTTTTGGAACAGTAAGAAAAATAATCTTCACTAATTTATAAAATTAAAATTTGAAATAATGTTAACATATTTTTACTTACTAGCCAATTTCTTCTATTTGTGCCATATGTTGGTAAAATAAATTTCATGCATGTACACAATATATATGTATGGCTGATAGATTCTCAATAAGCTAATTTCCTATTGTACTGGAATCTCTCAATAATTTGGCTTTCTATTGTCATGTCCAGGGTAGGATATATATATAAGATAAAAGCTGCAATTCTTAACTCCATTAATTTCCAAATTTCACCAATAGAAGGAGATCTACTTAAATATTGGGACATGAAACATACCAAATATGGCATCTCTACTTCCATGGAAGTTCAAACTCAATCACCATAGAGACAATTAGCAATTATCCTTTCTTCAAAGCTGACTTGCATTTTCTCTATCTCTGCATTTTCTATGATGTAATTTAATCTAATGATTAATCTCTTATTTGAACCCACTATTTATATATTTAATGTGATTCAAATAGAGAATAACTAAAGTAAGCTATTTTCCATGTTGGTCAATAATTTAATTATATTGTCCTGCTTTTCAATTTACATTGATTAAAACGAATTAGTTTTAAAAATGATTAAGTCTTTAAATTTAAAAATAGATTATAGGATTAATATACATTAAAAAAAACTCTTTGTTTAAATTAAAATATTTTACATTTTTGTCAAAATAAATTAAATAGATATTTTTTATATTTGATTTTAACTAATATGCAATATTTCTAAAAATATCAATTAACATTATGAGTCAATTTTTTTTGTTATTCCAGATTTTATAACTAATTATATTTCTAATGCTATCTGCATTAATTTCTACTTTTCCTTTGAAGCTTGTGTACCATAAAACCATTTTGTCACAATAGCAATCCATATCTGATCAGGACCACATCTACATTTAAGATAATCATCTAAACTTAAAAACCTATATTTATCTTGATTCAGCTTAATATTTTTGAAAGTAGTTTCTTATCTATTTTGAACTAGATTTTTTTTGTATGCCTGTTATATTAGTTTAATTTGTAGTGAGATTGACTGAAAATATGTAACCAGGTATTTGCAGTAAATTACTAAAATAATTAATAATCAAAATTTATTCTATAATAATTATAAATCACTTTAAAAATTCCAACTAAACAGCAATAACTTGTCTTAAAATTAATATTTCACTGGCTTTAACTTGGCAGTGATATCTTTACTGATATTGCAAATGCTGTTGCAATTTCAATATTGAGTTAATTGGTGATATCAAAAATATGTAGCTATGGAAAAGATGACATCAAAGTTAAAATGAAGTCAGTTTTTTGAAGTAAAATATTTTTTTTCCTTCTAAAAACTATGGATTTCTATTTCAATTTGGAATTTCTGCTTTCTTTTAGATGTTGAATTTGAATCTAAGGTGAAGTTTTCTTTTTTGAAAAACAATAGTCTGTTCAATAAGAAATCTTCTGCAGAAATGACAGCAAATGCATAGATTATTATGGTATCAATTAATACAGACAGCAGATTAGTTGATAATAATAATTAATTGTTCAAACATAAACAATCTTTAATAGAAATAATGTAGTAATCAAAATAAGCTGATGTTTCATTCATAATTTGTAGTCTTTATTGTGTGATATTTTTTTTTAGATAACATTCATTTTGGGTGAAATTCAGTAATTCCACTTTCAGAAAAATAGTAGAAAAATAATATGTAAAAAAGAACTTTTTTTAAATAATGCTTTTATGTAAAGAGCCAACTGAAAAGTACAAAATAACAAATTAATCAACAAAGTAATCTGCTTTTTGGTTAATTTGCCATACTTGGAAAATATCAAAGATCTTATAAAATAAATGGAAAATGCAGAAATATTATCCTTTCATACAAGCATTTGAAGCTCAAATAAATCATAAAAATGATCTCAAATGTTTTATGAGATGACAATATTCCTGCAATATCAAATTGTTTTATAACAAATCTAGATTCTTAAAACCTCTGCTATTTTCCAAGAATGGCAAATTAATCAAGACATGGATTACTTTGTTAATTACTTTATTTTGTACTTGTTAGTCAGCTATTTGCATAAAAGCATTATTTAAAAAAAGTTTTTTTTACTTATTATTTTTTCCTTTTTAGTTATATTTATATATTATTTAAAAAACGGTTAAAACTACAAAACAATCTGACAAAAAGATGTAAAAATCAAAAAATATATCCTCTAACAAATAATACTATATTTAATATGTAATTGTCTACTATATAAACATATTTATTTATTGAATTTTTAACTAATTCTCTAACTTTTTTTACACATTTATTATTTTTTTCACAAAATATTCATGAAATATTAATTATTTCAAAAGAATAGTTCAGATTATAGTAAATAATATTTAATTTTAATTAATTAAGTATGAGTTAAATGAAAATATTTGCAAAATTTTATTCTACAAACAAAATATTTCCATTGTCTCAGTTGCTAAGGGTTTTGTTAGAGATCTAAAAAAACAATGATTTTTTCAATGTTAAGAATTAAAAAATGTGGACTTATACACAAAATACTTAGTTATTATTAACAAATGTCAATATATATATCAAAACAGAATAAAAAGTTGCCCTAAAGGTTTAGACAGCATTTTATAACTGACATGAAAAAATGATGATGAAATAATCTTTATTATCACCCCTTGTAACAGATCAGATATCATAAGGTCATGATAGAGATTCTGTTTAATTATGCTCTATAAATTGTGACATCATTTATAACAGAATAAATATGTGCATATGCTAATCTCTATTATGACATGAATAAAATATAGCCCAATCATTGGTCACCTATGTAACAGAATGAAAATGAGCCCTGAAGCTGGACATCATTTGTAACTGAATAAAATGTAAATAAAAAATAATAATACTAATTTTGTAATACTCATGAATATTAGTATTGTTCATTAACAGAATAAATATAATATACTAATATGAATGAATATCAATAAATAAACAATTATTCAGTACTTAAAAACAATCCATTATCTTATCACATATTCAACTGTTAATTACACTAAAACAAAACAGTAATGATAATCTTTATTATAGCATCATAAATTCAAGCATCATTTAGAATAAATAGAAAACAAAAAAAATTATCATATCATTTCAAATACCCTAAATATAATCCTTACTTAAAATAGATTAAAATAAAACAAATCAAATATCATTGTTCCAAAACAATGATATATTGCTTAAGATATATTTCACTTATAAATTTATTATTAATGCAATATATTTCACTTATAATCAAATGAAAATAATAATAAATCATTCAACAAACAAATTGTAATATACCTAACAAATCAAACATTGCTTATAAAAATATAAACTTATACTAAAATTTAATGATGTTCATATCTAAATAAAATAATTAATGAATGATTGAAATGACAACTTTAGTATTGTACCGGTCGAAATTGTATGTTAACTCAACACGATTCACAACTTGGGAAAAGTACCTCGAATCCAACCATACCTGAGATCAAAGATCAAAAATATTTATGGATTCTAATCTGTTTACCCACTCTCTAAATATACCAACTAATTAAAAACATTTTCGAAGCAAGCAATTAATCTTCTCTAAACTCCGACCAGCAGCAGCAATGGTGGAACATGAGCCTCAACTAATTCTAATGTTTAACTAACATTTATTTTAATTGAACTTATTCATGAACTTCAAAATAGGAATGGTATGCATGTAACCTTGAGTCATCAGATAGCAGCACAATAATTAAATAGAAACACTAATTGTAGAATAAAATTAATGGAAACAAACCACAGGTAGATTAAATTCACATATATATTTAATAAAAACATCTTTATAATTCTTTCATGTCTCGCTGATTTATTTCATTATTTGTTAACATAATTTCGATCAGGTCATTCATTATGCCTCATGTAAGGGAGCGGTATAGTTTATATGCCAATTTAAACAGATAAAACGATTAGAGTTCTACGGTAGATGCCCATTCAAGTATGTGATCTAAGAAACAAATATTTAAACAGCCCTATTTTTAAGTAACTTTAAGATAAGTAAAAATTAGTCTAAGAGAGAAATAATTTGATCATATTTTTAGGAATTGGCTTCGAAAAGAGTGACATACTTAAATGTAAATGGATCACGATATTCACAAATAAATACTTCACTGATAGTAAAACATAAATGATATGATCAGACTGTCATCAACCCACTGTGATATGCTCAGAAACAAAAGAAATTAATCAGATCTAGCATTTAACATTACATAACCAGCACAAACTATATTCCCTTGCCTCGTTCTAGTGGTGCCAAGAAATAAAGATGAATGGTCTGTGCAATTAGCAAACCTCAAGATATTTCAGATGAAAGATCAGGAATCACCAAGGCTTGCTAATCTCAGCTTACCCTGGGTCTTCCTAATTTTGTCTTTCATATCCTGATAAAAAAATTTATAGCCAGTGAAACTATCACATGGTATAATTTTGATTAGCAATCACAAGACAAAACAGGTGATCAAGCAAAATGCTGGCAAGCAAAATGCAAATACTGGAAAAACATATTTTAAAATTAAATATAAAAATTGTACTGAGCCATGAAAGATTATACTGATATTATATGGATTGACCAAGAACAGATCAACACAATAGCCTAAATATTATTACGAATATGATTTCTCTGGGTGACATGTCTCTCCCTTCAAAACAAAATCCCATCAATATTTTAAATTTAAACATTTATACTCTCTCTTACTGTTTACAAGAAGAAACTTTCTAAAAACCCCTCCCTTTCAGTCTTTTAAAATGAAATATAATTAAATAAAATCTCCTACCTGACCCAGCGTCTTCCCCAAAAACTAAAGCGTATATATACGCATAAAATATTTTCAAAATATATAAAGTAAAACAAAATTATTTCATCTCAACAAAAAAGATGCTCCAAGTAATAATCATTTAGAGTGAAAGAGGTTTATTTATGGACAGATGTTGGTCGGGAAATAGGGGGCAAAATTATTTAATTATAAAACTTTTGTTGAGATGGAACAAATTAGCATATAGGTGTCATTAAAAATCCGACATTTATAAATCTTAAACAAATACATTCATAAGTAAATAACAATAATATTTCTAAACTGTTTTAAGAGAAAAGTTTTGCATTAATAGAGGCATAATTTTAAGACAGAGTTAGAGCAGAGACATTAAATTTAAATTTATAGCAAGTCAAGGTTACAGAGCATAGTTAATAAAACATTTACATTTAATTAAGAGGGATTTCATTTAAGAAGTCATTTAGAGGTAGCAAAATTACATTATAAGGTCAACTGGAATTTGAAGAATAAATCAGGCGATTAGAAATGAACAATTGAAAACATATTACTTAATTTATTCCGAGTTCTTTTTGGAAATTTAGGTTCCACGATGAAATACGAATTTGGAGTGGTCTTTCATAATTTCTGCACAGGCATAGCTAGCTATAAGCTTGATTTAAGAGTTCAACAGTTCGGCAGTCCAACATTTAAACATTTGACAAAGTTTCTCCGACTTATGGTACTTTGGTAATCATGCTTGGGACAACAGGAAACAGACAGGCTAATGACTGTTACCCCACTACCATCTTTTTACACATATCTATATTTAGTCAAAAATTAAACTGGCGTGGATTTGCCATGCACTGACTGAACAAATCTATGACTGGCTCACTCCTATTGTTCTCATGGGCTATTTATACCCTTTCAGAATACTGTTTGGAAATTCCCCTTTTCATTCACCCAAGGCCAAGTGAATAGATATATAAAATTCCAGCGACCATAATCATCGATCTAAAATATTTTTGTATTGTATTCTTAAGATCCATCCTCCCAATAAACCCAATGATTTTATTGTTTCAAGTCTATTTTTAATTTAATGTAAATTTGAAGAATTTTTGTTTCAAATATCTTTTCTGTTTTACTTTTAATTTAATTAGAAATTCCATTACTATTTTGTTAATGAACTTTCTTTTGTTTTATGCTGAAGAATGTTAGCAGGGTTTATCATGAAAGTAAATCTCCAGAATAAAATACTTTGACTTAAAAAAATAGAATATTAAAAATTTATTTATTGATTTTTATAAAAGTTTCAGTCTGTAATTATATATATATGAAAACAAAAACAAGTTTTATATCCGTAAAAACCTGCTATCACTTGTATTAATGATCAATAGATGGAGCTTTACCAAGACCTCCAAACAAGTATATTTGTTTACATAAACGTCAGAGTCAATATTCACTGTCTCTTTCATTTTGCTCCACCATCAGATCAGCTGATTTCAAGCTGATTTGCTCTCATCAGTGAGGGATAGAAATTAGAAACTAGACCTAAATATTAACTCCAAGCGTTTATGCAAAACATTTCTATCAGTTTGCAAGCATGAATTTTTTAGACACCTAAATGTCTTCAAACTCAGCCTATCAAACTAGATAACTATATGGGTCTGATATCAGTTCAGATTCTCCACATAGTGAAAGCTTCTGCAATCTATATCATTGCAAGAAAACTTTAAAGGTACATTTATGAAAAACAAAACAAGTTTTATATACGTAAAAACCTGCTATCGCTTGTATTAATGATCAATAGATGGAGCTTTACCAAGACCTCCAAGCAAGCGTATTTGTTTACATAAACATCAGAGTCAATATTCACTGTCTCTTTCATTTTTCTCCACCCTCAGATCAGCTGATTTCAAGCTGATTTGCTCTCATCAGTGAGGGATAGAAGTTAGAAACTAGACCTAAATATTAACTCCAAGTATTTATGCAAAACATTTCTATCAGTTTGCAAGCATGAATTTTTTAGACACCTAAATGTCTTCAAACTCAGCCTATCAAACTAGATAGCTATATGGGTCTGATATCAGTTCAGATTCTCCACATAGTGAAAGCTTCTGCAATCTATATCATTGCAAGAAAACTTTAAAGGTACATTTATGAAAAACAAAAACAAGTTTTCATAAAAACCTGCTATTGCTTGTATTAATGATCAATAGATGGAGCTTTACCAAGACCTCCAAACAAGCAAATCAGCTTGAAATCAGCTGATCTGAGGGTGGAGCAAAATGAAAGAGACAGTGAATATTGACTCTGACGTTTATGTAAACAAATATGCTTGTTTGGAGGTCTTGGTAAAGCTCCATCTATTGATCATTAATACAAGCGATAGCAGGTTTTTACGAAAACTTGTTTTTGTTTTTCATAAATGTACCTTTAAAGTTTTCTTGCAATGATATAGATTGCAGAAGCTTTCACTATGTGGAGAATCTGAACTGATATCAGACCCATATAGCTATCTAGTTTGATAGGCTGAGTTTGAAGACATTTAGGTGTCTAAAAAATTCATGCTTGCAAACTGATAGAAATGTTTTGCATAAATGCTTGGAGTTAATATTTAGGTCTAGTTTCTAACTTCTATCCCTCACTGATGAGAGCAAATCAGCTTGAAATCAGCTGATCTGAGGGTGGAGCAAAATGAAAGAGACAGTGAATATTGACTCTGACATTTATGTAAACAAATACGCTTGTTTGGAGGTCTTGGTAAAGCTCCATCTATTGATCATATATATATATGCTCATATATATATATTATTGTAATTATAATTGAAATAATAAATTTAACGGTTTACAAAATATTACAAACAATCCTTAAATCTGCAGAAGTACTTTTGATTAATTTCTTAAACCTGCCTCAACTGGTCTAAAAATAAAATGCATATAAGATGGCAGATGGAAAGTTTTATAAACATCATTACATGCGTGGACCTGGTTTGATCCTAGTTTAGCAATCTAGAAAAATGTGAAGCATGGATCTGCCCTACAGGTCCATTGCTTCAGTATAGCCTATAAGTTTATAATATTCACAATATCTGAATAAATATACGATCCAATAATCAATTTTAAATCCTAGTTTAATAAAATGATAAATACTACTAACTCAGCCATGCAATAATCATATATTAATTTACTATTACTAATCACACTATTTATAACACTTAATAATAAAATAATATCAATAAACCTATAACAATCTTTAATCTATAATATCCAATCATGTTAGTATATAAAAGAAACAGAAGATTTCTATTGGATATTTAATTTAAGTACAATTAACTAATTATATTAATTTATTTTCCTATAACTAAATTATTAAAACTGTATATTATAACAATCAAAATGTATAAAAAGAATTATTAGCATTTATTATAATCAAGTATGAATATTAAAATTTCATATTTAATTGGATTTATGATCCACATCAACTAAATTTTAAATATAATTAAAGCAAATCATTCTAACTCATAACAGAACAAAATATACTACTATCAGCTTTATAAATGAATAAGACTAAGATACTATTGATAAAGCATAAACTCAATACAGTGCCTAACCAAACATAATACTTTAGATAAAACATGAAAATATTTGATTATCATATAAAGTTTATATCCAGTCAGATAACACAATTGAATTCAATAAAAAAATAATATAACAATACTCACCAATCCTCTGGATTTGATTTCTGGATGTGATATAGTTATTTCAAATACATTTTATAATATAATCAGTTTATTTTGTCCCTTTCAAATGCTATTAATCAATGAAATCGTATTTCACAATTGAACAACAATCAGACAAGTTTGTTTTAAGTTAAATTAAAATTTATTAATAAATGAATATCAATTATATAATAAAATAATATATGTATTGTGATGATCACACACACTGTGATCACACATGTAAATATTTAATATGTCAAGTAATATTAAATATGTTTTTTTTTTAAATACGAAATAGTATTTAAAACTAGACAGAGATTTTAGAATAAACTTGAAAAAAAAAAAAATGTATTACAGGATTTATAATGTGTTTAAATCTAAATCGTTTCAATTGATTTAAAGAATTTAACTGACTAAAAATTAATTACAGAGGAAAACGTTATAGTAGTTAAATGAAAGAAAGGCAAGGGGGTGAAAAGAGATTCATATCTTTTACTCTTCAAAGTCAACATTTTTAAAATAATAATATTAATAAAGTTGAGGAGGGTTAAACCTGTATCATTTAATTTTATGATCAAGACTTAAAGGGAAATTTAAAAGAAAAGAGTCAGATAATTTAAAAAAAGGCAAAACTCCCCATACAGTAGTGCCACCCTGTGCCAAACAGAGTAATCAATGGATGCCAGAAGGCTTGTGCATAAAATCCCTATCTAGTGCCTACTCATCCAATATCCCCAGACTAATTTCTGGCTTGTGGCCATCATCAGTGAGGAGCCTTGGATCTGAGAGCACTGCACCTAGATCTTAGGATCTAAAGCAACCCTCCAGCAGCCACCTTTTAACTCTACTTTACTACAAAACTATGAGAATGAAATTGAAAACATTGTTAATATCTTCAATCTAAGCTCAATAGCTTATATAGTCATATGGGTCTGAACTCAATTCAGCACCCATACATTTTGGTGTCTTTGGCTCTTAAACAACCATAGCCACCACTATCCTATTAGGCAGGATTGGTGTTGAACCATCAAACATCACATGATCACCATCTCTATACTAGCACATAATTTGTTGTAAACAAAAAACTGATATTTACAAAATTCCATTGAAAAACATAATTAGAAATAGGTTTATGTAAAGATAAGTGAAATATATGTAACTGTTTAAAGGAAAAAAAAGACATTGTATGTAAATAAAAATGATTTTATTGAAAAAAAAAGAAAAAGATAAAATCAATGAAAACTGATACTATGAAATTAAAAAAAATAAAATAAAGGTTTGTGAAAGGAAGTAGAAATAAAAGTATGAAATGGAGATAATGACATTCCAGTGAACAATGAAGGAAAAAGCTATAAAAAGGGAAAATTAAGATATAGAAAAAAAAAAGAAAGGAAAAGAGAGAGAAGAAACTTTGATTAGGCTTCTTGTCTAAGACTTTACTTTTTTTTTTGAAATGCACCAACATTTTTGGTCAAGTGACCATGAACAAGCTCTACTATAATTGTAATGCTTCGGGGATGCATGGCTAGTGGCCACAGATGGATGCTAGTTTGATCCATACCACCTTTCTCATATGGTCAGCCACAACCCATGAATTAACAACAGATATTGTGCCTGCCTGATAGCTCACCATTCTTGTCACTGCTATACCACTACCTGAATGTCATAAAGAACATGGAGGAAATAAACTGAATGAAAGAAATCGGAGCCGGATCCCAAGAATAACCGTCTCTCCTAAAGACATGGGATAATCTACATGATCATCAGCTGAGTATATTCTAACTGCGAGAAAACCTAGGTAAATCAAACTTTTAAAATACACCTTTACCCCACTTAGCAATGGCTATTGGTCCTCCAAAACTCATCATTAAGCAAGAATATCGTATACAGAAAAGTAATTATAATGGGGGTCTATGGGGAAAAAATTGGTTGGTTCCAGTCAACGTAAAATATCCACATTGGTTTCCAAGCTCAAAGATTTTCTTGATTTTTTCATGACAATGATGATTAAATATGGTATCTAAAAAGAAAAGTTTTATATCATTAGGAAAAAAAATGCATATTTTCACTTTAAAAAGTACAGAACAACAAAAAGAAAGAGAAAGTGAAACTAAATTTGAATTTAAAAATTTTTATATTCTTCCGCAGAAATTTTTCATCGTAATGAAAAAAAAAACCATACTGAAGTGCTTTTTTAAAAAATTTGTATTACAGTATATATTACTGTACATTTATGTTTATTACTTATGTGAAATTATTCAAATTAAAAAACAATATTTAATTATTAATTATTTAATTGAACATAAAGACTTATTACTGTACTCCACAGTAACAATATGCTTAATGCTTATCGTAAAGCAGTCAACTTTAGAAAAAAAAAAAAACTTATTTTAAAAGTAAAAAATCTAACTTCTAATTTTCTAAAACATAGCTAGATTTATTTTTCTTACTGTATATTTTTAGTAATGTAATAGTGCCCCCCCCCCCCCCGTTCGAGTAGAAAGATTATTAATTAAATGCAATCTGTTTTTCTTTTAAAACTTTTCTAATTCGACATTTGCATTTTAAAATGTTATTTTTCTTTTGATTTGAAACTACTTGAATGTAAACAACATGTTTATAAAAAAAGTTACAAAGTCAATAACTATTTTTACATAATTATCCAGGTGTTTTAAAAATAATATATTGTAATTAAGAAACACATCCACGCTGTTTAATATTCATATTTAGTGTTTTCCTGAAAGTTTGTGATGATGGCATTTTAGTTTTCCTGTACTGTATTTATATATTGGAGTATTTCATCATCTAATACAAGTGTTGAATGTCTTTAGAAAAATTAAACTTTATTTAAATAATCCAAATAAAGTTTAATTTTTCTAAAGACATTCAACACTTATATGTATACAATATTATCAACAAATTAAAAATCCTTCTCCTTTTTCTTTTCAAAAACTTTATTTTCTTATCTCAATACTGAACATATATACATACTGTATATACAGTATTTATATAATACAAAACTCCAATGTTTCAACTGTTTATCTTCATACAGTCATTTTCAAGGATATCTCTCTCCCACTGCTATATTTTATTACTCTTTCTTTTACATTATTTAATTACAAATCAATGTTGAAATGTTGGAGTTTTGTATTATTATAAATATATATACTGTATATATTCAGTATTGAGATAAGAAAATAAAGTTTTTGAAAAGAAAAAGGAGAAGGATTTTTAATTTGTTGATATTATTGTAGAACATATATACATATTTTAAAAGAAAAAGTGGATGAACATTTGCTGTGTTATTATATATGATGTATACAGTATTACAGATTCAGTAATTATAGATATTTTAAGTGTTTTATGAATAAAATATTGTATGTGTATACAATTACAACAAAGTCATTACCTGTATGCATATTACAATAATATACTTTTGCTTTTGGGTAAAATGAATTTAATATACCTATCTCTGATGTCACCAGTGACACAAAATTCAAGATGGCTGCCAAAAAAATTTAAAAAAAAATTTTTTTCCCGATCATTTAAGTGAAAAATTGATTGTAAATCGAAGGAGTGGGTACAAGTTGATGATGATCACTATTGTGAAATATCGCTAAATAGTCAATCGCTAAGAGGGGTAAAGGTGTATATATGTCACACATGTAAATACTTTCAGTAACATGGCCAAATGAACTTAAATCTAATCGCTTAATTAATTATTAGTAAAGTGAACTATATATTAGATTTTATTAGTAATACATGAGTGGAAAATGATATTCTACTTACAAAAATTATTTCATATATTGTAGATAATTACTATTATTAGTATGAGTGTTAGTGAACTATATATAACTTATTTATCTTTAATGATTTTTTATTATAACTTAATATCGTATCTTATTTGTATTTTTTTATATATTAAATAATGTTTTAATAATGGATGGCTATTTATGCCTTGTCTCTCTTTTCTCGCAAAACTAATCAGAGTAATATGCCTGTAGGGCATATTTTGTAATCAATTAGAATTTATTTCTAGTAATGCAGTACATGTGTTAGTTATTGTATAGTATTGATAATTTCCTGTAAAATTTATAAATTCATCCAAGCACTGTAAATTTGTAATAATTTCAGCAGCCGAGAGATGTCCTATCAGGAAAGATAACTTTGTAGCAATCTTTGTATTGTTGTGGGTTCGATCAGGTATAGATGTAAATTCATTTATATTTATATTTTCTTGCTTGTGGTAATGGATGTGAAAGGAGTTAGCTGGTTAGCCTTTTACTCATTTAGCTTGCTCATTAATTACAATTCCATTACATTTTGTGGGCTAGTCCAGAATATCTACTATATAGTTCATAATCACATGCCAGTTACCACAAATGGGTAGAAATCTTGTTCGAAAAAAAAATATATAAAATTAATTCCAATAAAATAAATTGGTGAGAAACAAAGACGAAAAAAATAATTTTTTTTGCTTTGCTTTATAATACGTTATATATGTTTCAAAGTTAAATGTGTAGAAAAAAAAAAGGAAAGAGAAAGGAGGGAAAAGTAACTTTAAGAAGGTTTTCTTGAAAAAAATTTTTTTTGCATATCTATTGTTCAGAATAAAGAATAGTTTGGTTAGCCTTTACAAATCAGGAAGAGGAGAATTTAAGAAAGAGTGTTATAATTATAATAATTGGATATACATATATATTATCTATATAAATGCCGTAAAAAAAAGTAGAACCATATTGAAATCAAATGGGAATAATGAATAAATTTAGAAAAAGTTATTGAGAAGCATATACATAATGGAATAAATTATAGCGGTTAAGTTAAAATGAATTATATATATGTGTTGTTAAAGCAATCAAAGTGGAGTAGATTACAAACCACAGGAAATTAAAAACCTAGCAGGGATTGGAAACGAGTCTAGGGCAGGTAGGCATAGGGGTAAATATGAGCAGCTGTGGTTAGGATTGACTAGCATACCCAATGCCAATCATTATAAATAAATAAATAAATTAGCAAACAGAAATAGAATAATAAATGATAAAAAGTAATTAGTAGAGTAAATATATATCAAGGGTTTATTTGTTTAAATAAACATGCATACAAGGGCACAAATGAAAATGGACACCCAAGGGAATGAACTGGAAGGGTTGAAGGAGAATAATGGTGAGGCAGAGAGTGGAGATGGATAAACAAGAAACTAAAAATGAAAATAGATTTAAGCAGTTTAATAGGTGAAACTAAAAATGAAAATAGATTTAAGCAGTTTAATAGGTATGGTCATTCAAATAAGAGAGGAGCAGCGACAGTTTATAAATGGATGGAAGGACAGAAAAGAAAGAATGAAGGAGTCCAATAAAATAACGTTGGAGGAATTTTGTGAGAAAATGGTAAAAGACATTAGCCAAAGAATTAGGGATGCCATAGAAGATATGAGGCAAAGCTCACAGCAGATGTCAGGTACGAGAGAAATATTGGGTAAACAGGTAAAGGTGCTCAAACTTTGTGAACCGAGAATCATGAAGCAATATAATAGTAGAACTGGATATTATAAAGGAAACAGATAGAAAATTAGCACACTTAGATAACAGATTAGAAATAGTGCATCAGAAAATAGAAAAAAGTCAGTTAGATCAAAAAGAAAAAATTGAAATGATTTGATTGGAAAATAAACAAGGTGCTGGCAAATGTGTGTTTAGATATGAATCAAGTAGTAGAAACTGTAAAAAATTTAGAATCAAAATTAGAGGAGAGCGTAAGAATAGTGGAAACTAGCATGGCAAAGAAGGAAATAAAATGTAGTGAACTGAGAGGCACTATTGAATATGCAGATATAAGCAATGGGAATAATACAGCTAATTCTGCTGGATTCAACAAATTCTTAAAAATATGAATCTTCTCTGGTTACCCAGGGGAAAACCCTATGAGCACCTTGGAAGTTGGGAAAAATATTTCATATTTAATAAAATGAATGATGAAGCCATGATAGGAGTCACATGCAGTCACTTACAAGGGGAATTGCAAGCATGCTGGGACTCACTGTTCCATAAACCAACAATGTTTTCAGAGTATCGGATGTCTTTGCTATCTAATTATTGGAGTGAGGAACTCCAGGAAAACATATTACACCAAGCCATGCAGGATAAATGGAGAACCAGGGGAGTCATTCATGGCCTTCTTTCATCATCAAGTAGCAAGACTATGCACGCTAACATCCAAACCATTATCTGAAAGGTAAATCATTCGGATCGTTAGACATAATTTTCCGAATAATGTTGGGCAAATGCTTATAGGCATGGAGAGGAAAATGGTCAAAAAAATCGCTGAACTGCTCAATGCCTTAGATAGTACCAGGAATAACCAAAGGGTTGAGGGGTATGAATTTAAACCTCCTTCAAAGGAACTACCTATAACCAAGAGTGGATGGAATGCTTATAAAAGTCATTAGGAGGACAATAGGGAGATTTATCCAGAGAGGAATCAAGGAATGCAGGGAGTCAGACAAACTGAAATTGATACCGAGTGGAAGCATCCAAATGAACAGATAGAATATAGGGTACATAAGGGTCAGGATCAGTATCCAAGAACAAGTAGATACAGACCAATAAGGAAAAGCAGCCTCCAAATAAAGTCTAGCATCAAATTAATGATTGAAAGTTTTCAATGGTTCAACTATTAAATCGACATGGGATTGTGATTAATGACAATGGACTCATACTTGAAAAAAAAAGTTATAAAGAACTGATTTTAGAGGTTTTACAAAGCAGCATAGATCTTAAATAAACCTTCCGAATTTTGTTACAATGGTTATTTTGCATGTCAATAGAATTCAAAGAGAGAAAAAATATATAGACACACAGCTTAAAGGACATAAAGGAAGTAATTATAGATAACAAATAGAGACCAATATTAAGGGAGAGATTAAGTATAGAATGTAGTGGGTGAGATTATAGATGGAGGCAAAGGTGTGTAGGGTCAGTAATTTCTGAAAGGATTATATCGGAACTTGCTAGGCCATCTTGGTATTATATGAGTGTGCTGGTGAGTTTCTGCAGTGTAAGGAGTGTTGTGATAGAGAGAAGATATGGATAAAGAATCCCTTCTCATAATGAGACTTGCTGGATAGGAAATTCCAGTTATAAAAAATATGTTATATATTAAGAGTTGTATGAATATAAAAAATATAGGGATAAAGAATCCCTTCTTATATAGAGACTTCAGTAATAAATTCTGAGAGTCCAGAAACTTAGATATTAAGAGTTATCATTCTAAAGAACATCAAAGGTTAAAGGGTTGCATATGAACAGGTTTAATTGGGCAGCAGAGATATCCTGTGAGCTCAAAGACTCACTCATTGTTTTCATTAGACACTGAGATCAAATTGGTTTGTTAGATTTGAGGTGGTCAATTGAGTGAGAAAGTAGTTGCCTGGTTGTCTCTCGATAAAAAAAAAAAAATTCTCATCATCATTTAACTGGGAAGTTAGGAATATGTAATTATGATATCCAAATAATAATAATAATTAAGTTAAGAATTGAATGGCTTGCAATCCATTAAATTCTTAAAAAGGTGAGGTTGGTGTAATGCGATGATCACACACATGATCATACATGTAAATATTTAATATGTCAAGTAATATTAAATATGCTTTTTTTTAAAAATAAAATAGTATTTAAAACTAGACAGAGATTTTAGAATAAACTTGAAAGAAAAAAAATGTATTACAAGATTTATAATGTGTTTAAATCTAAATCGTTTGAATTGATTTAAAGAATTTAACTGATTAAGAATTAATTACAAAGGAAAATGTTACAGTAATGAAATGAAAGAGAGGGAAGGGAGTAAAAAAAATATTCATATCTTTTACTCTTCAAAGTCAACATTTTAAAATAATAATAATAATAATAAAGTTGAAGAGGGTTAAACCTGTATCATTTAATTTTATGATCAAGATTTAAAGGGAAGTTTAAAAGAAAAAAGAGTCAGATAATTTAAGACCTGATATTTATGAAGGTTTATGTAAAGATAAGAATCTTTTCTGTAAAACTACACATTCAAATGAGTGAAATATATGTAACTGTTTAAAGGAAAAGAAAAGACATTGTATGTAAATAAAAATGATTTTATTGAAAAAAAATGAAAAAAATCAATCAAAACTGATACTCTGAAATTAAAGAAAAAAATATAAAGGTTTGTGAAAGGAAGTAGAAATAAAAGTGTGAAATGGACATGATATTCCAGTGAACAATGAAGGAAAAAGTTATAGAAAGAAAAAATTAAGATATAGAAAAAAAAAAAAGAGAGAGCAGAAACTTTGATTAGGCTTTTTGTCTAAGACTTTACTTTGTTTTTTTTTTTGAAGAGTGTCGAAATTTTGGGTCAAGTGACCATGAACAAACACTACTATAATTGTGAAGCTTCAGGGATGCATGGCTGGTGGCCTCAGATGGATGCTAGTTTGATCCATACCCACCTTGCTTGTACGGTCAACCACAACCCATGAATAACAGCAGATATTGCACCTGCCTGAAAGCTTACTGTTCTTGTCACTGCTATACTGCTACCTGAATGTCATAAAGAATATGGAGGAAATAAACTGAATGGAAGAAATCGGAGTCGGATCCCAAGAATAACTGTCTCTCCTAAAGAAGTAGGATAACCCACATGACTGTCGCTGAATATACTCTAACTGCGAGAAAACCTAGGTAAATCAAACTTTTAAAAAATATATGTCATGTGTGTAAATACTTTCAGTAACATGGCCAAATGAACTTAAATCTAATCGCTTAATTAATTATTAGTAAAATAAACTATATATTATATTTTATTAGTAATACGCTGGAGTGGAAGGTAATATTCTACTTACTAAAATTATTTCATATATTGGAGATGATTACTATTATTAGTATGAATATTATTGAACTATATATAACTTATCTTATTTATCTTTAATGATTTTTTATTATACCTTAATATTATATCTTATTTGTATTTTTTTTATGTATTAAATAATGTTTTAATAATGGACAGCTCTTTATGTCTTGTCTCTCTTTTCTCACCAAACTAATCAGAGTGATATGCTTGTAGGGCATATTTCGTAATCAATTAGAATTTATTTCTAGTAATACAGTAAATGTGTTAATTATTGTATAGTATTGATAATTTTTCATAAAATTTATAAATTCATCCAAGTGCTGTAAATTTGTAATAATTTCAGCAGCCGAGAGATGTCCTATCAGGAAAGATAACTTTGTAGCAATATTCGTATTGTTGCAGGTTTGATCGGGTATAGATGTAAATTCATTTTATTTATATGTTCTCTTGCTTGTGGTAATGGATGTGAACGGAGTAGCTGGTTAGCCTTTTAGCTCATTTAGCTTTCTCGTTAATTACAATTTCATTACAATATATATTGAATAAATCATAAACAATCAATATGTACACCTACAATCTAATTGCATGTATAATAGATCAATTGACATTAATTCCATATTTACATATGAGATCATCTCCAATTATTTAATACCAAATACAAAAAAAATATATGCATATGCAACACAGATATGTTACAGAGCATTCATATTTTTCAGGACACAAGAGAGTTTGATATATACATATATCTTTTTAAACACTACAAGCATAAAGCTAAACTAATCAATAAATAATTAAAATGACCCCAAATCCAAAATTCAACCAGGCTAGCCAAAAAAAAAAAAAAAAATCAAAAACACAACCAATGGTTTCACTGCTACAAACAGACTTCTCAAGTGTAAAGAACTACAAAATGACACCATATTTATATTAAACATTACCCACAAATCCATTTGCTTCCCATCCACTCTTAATATTAATAGGACTTTTAAATAAGTTAATTGCTTCAGAATAGTAAATGTTCAATAACAAAGATTCTTTAATGCTTTTTATTTCATTTCTATCAAAAAAAGATAACCTTAGCTTCATCAAAATTAATAGTGTGGTCTGTATCTTTTTCAAAGACATACAAAACAGAACTAAGATATTTATTTGTAACCCTGCTTTTATGAACCTTTATTCTTTCATTTAAACTCAAACTACTCAGACCTATGTAAACCTTCTTACAAAAACAAGGAATAAAATACACTACACCATGAATAGTATTCCTATCAAAAATTTCCTTTGCATTATTTAATAAATTATTCAAAGTAATACTCCTCTTCCAAGAATTTTTCTTATTTCCAAACAAATTGCTATTCTTACATACAATTTTATAAGAAGACAATTTAAAAGGCAAAGAAATAAAATATTTTTCTCTATCCTTTACATCCTTACAAATATTATTATTAAATAAAATACTTTTAACAAATTTATCAGGGTAGCCAACACTCAAATAATCTTTATAAAATTGATCTTTCTGAAAAAGCTACCCCACTAGAATTATTTAATTTATTATCTCCATAACAATAATTTTTTAAAGCAACTACTTTATAAGCTACAGACTGATAACTATCAGGTTTAATTATAGACCTTAATTCTTTATTTTTAACAAAATGACTGCATACTAAAAAATTTGCCTTCACATTTTTAATCACCAAAATATCTAAAAATTTTAACTTAAAATCTAACCCCCATCCTTTTACCACATATCTTATAGAAGGATCAAAACAAACTCATTTACAATTTTCTTCAATTTATCATTCTCAACTACAAACAATCATACACATATCTAATAAATAACTTTAAATATAAACAATTTTTTTAAATATTTTTTTTTGATAGGAAGACTATTTCTGGTGTAGTATATTTTATTTCTTTTTCATGGTGTAGTGTATTTTATCCCTTGTTTTTGTAAGAAGGTTTATATAGGTCAGAGTATTTTGAGTTTAAATGAAAGAATAAAGGTTTATAAAAGCAGGGTTACAAATAAATATCTTAGTTCTGCTTTGTATGTCCAAGAATAAGATACAGGTCACACTATTAATTTTGATGAAGCTAAGATTGTCTTCTTTAAGAGAAATGAAATAAAAAGAATTAAAGAATCTTTATTATTGAAATTTTATTATTCTGAAGTAATTAACCTATTTAAAAGTTCCTTTAATATTAAAGGCGGATGGAAAGTAAATGGATTTGTGGTTAACATTTAATATAAATATGGAGTTGTTTTAGTTCTTTACATTTGAGAATTCTGCTTGTAGCAGTGAAACCATTGGTTGTGTTTTTGCTTTTATTTTTTATTGGCTAGTCTGGTTGAGTTTTGGATTTGGGATAATTTTAATTATATATCTTTTTATACAATTAATTATATATATACAAAGATGAATCTAGTTATTTCTTAATAAAATTTAACAGAACAAAATAAAGTGAATACTTGTTGTGATAAAATCTTTTTGAAATTCTAATGTAAGTGATATACCCAAAGTAAGTTTAAAATCAACAAATAAAAAAAAATATTTTTTAAATATTAAAATAATTACTATGCCACAAGATATGAGTTTAAACTTAGGAAAATGTAATTCTCTTATATTTTAGTATGTAAATAGATTACTATTTAATTTAATCATATTGATCAATAAATATCTTACATTTTTAAATGAAGAGAAATAAAAATATATATCAATAATAATGACAAATATAAATAAATGATCTGAATGAAACTCTTTAAATACTGTATTTCCAGGATGGCATCACAGTTCTGATGCCTATTTCAAACTATAAACAAATAGTATATCTTTGTTCCAGAGAAGATATAATATATTTGTGAAAACTTTTAAATCCAAAGTACATTTTATCAATTCTGATGTTTTATGCATATATTCAAATTATTCTTTCAAATAATAATTATTGTGTCAAATATGATTTCAAAATATTATGAATGAATAGATGCTAGCTTTATCTAGAATATGATGCTAAATTAAAGTGATTCATATCTTTAAAAAAAAATTGATCAATCGATTTAATAAAATTACACAGGCAGGTGGATATGACTCGTGTACACCTTTTGATGTTTGTCTTTAAAATATAAATTAATATCCATTTTAAAAGATAAAAATATTCTGATGACTTACAACTTAATGAAGCAATTTCAATGATTTTTCTTTTTGTAATAAATTGTCATTTTCATAGATGCTAGCTTTATCTAGAATGATATGATGCTAAATTAAAGTGATTCATATCTTTAAAAAAAATTGATCAATCGATTTAATAAAATTACACAGGCAGGTGGATATGACTCTTGTACACCTTTTGATGTTTGTCTTTAAATATAAAATTAATATCCATTTTAAAAGATAAAAATATTCTGATGACTTACAACTTAATGAAGCAATTTCAATGATTTTTCTTTTTGTAATAAATTGTCATTTTCCCATAAAATTTTCTCGATATGCTGCCTGATTCATGGGTAGATAATATTACTCCTCCACCTATATTTTGTTCAGGCAACTATATACTTTAAGGGAAATTAAAAAAAAATCATATAAAGAAATTTATAGGTGCTTCCATTTAAAGCAAAAATAAAGACAGAGAGTGAATTCAAACTAATCAGTTGTATTTATAAGATTTTTTTCATTGATGTCAGTGTAACTATAGCAATCCTCTAAAAAATTTCCAGTAGCATTCAATAAAAAAATTTACACAATAATGACAAATAATAAAAAAAATCATTTCACAATTATTACATACAATAAATATTTATGTGTTTAATATACGAATACTGTTTTTCATTCTAACAAAAATCAAACAATCTACATCACATTTTCAATATATTACATTGCAAATATATTTTATTTTTATACATATTTCCTTAATATAATATCATACAAATAAAAAAAAATGTATGTGAAATACTAAATATTTGTACTGTTCATAATTTACTATCGCTAATGCACACAAAAATGAAATATATAACAAAATGATAATATTTTTATTCAAACTATATGCTTTATTATTTACATATGCATTTTCCTTTTTTAAATAAATAGTCAATTTACAATCTTACAATACAATTAATAATAAACAATTTTATATTAATATTATCACTGTCATAGCAGCACAGTTCAATGTTTCATAAGTTAACATATTCACCATCCAAAAATAAAACAAGAAAAAAAAATATGACTGACATTTTACGACGTTCTGAAATAAATCTCAAATTTCAGTAGGTACAATATATACATATTGTAATAGAATAAATATGTATGTATGCTAATTTCTGTTATAGCCCCATTGTCTTGGATGGCATTTGTAACAGAATTAATATGTGGGTCATGCTGTATCCTAACTCACAGTCTTATTATTGTTCATCATTTGTAGCAGAATAAAAATAATAAACGAAGGAAGAACAATCATAATTTAATAATGCCTGTGAATTACAGCATTATTTGTAATAGAATAAAAATAATAAACTAAACAAAAATGAATATCAATTAATAAATAACAATCTAACACTTATGTTAATAAAACAATAATAATAATCTTTATTATAATCTCATAAATTCCACTAGCATTTAGAATGGATAGAAAACAAATAAAACAGTAGTTCAAACTATGCTAAATATAAGCATTATTTTCACTAGATCAAAGATAAAGCAATAAAATTAAATATCATTTTCCTATAAATAACAGTATATGCCTATAATATAGATCCCTTATAAGAGAATAAAAATAATGACAAAAATAAAAAAACTTCAAACTGTGCTAAATATAAGCGTTATTTTCAATAGATCAAAGATAAAGCAATAAAACTAAATATTTTTTTTTTTATAAATAACAGTATATGCCTATAGTATAGATCCCTTATAATAGAATAAAGATAATGACAAAGAATTACACAGATAAACTTTAATATTCCTTATGAATCAACACACTGTTTATAATAGTACAAATTTGTACCAAAAGTCAAACATTATTTCTAGTTCTATTTAAACAAAATAATTCATAGATTGATGAAATAATAATCTTAATATGCCCTACAAGTTTACAATATCAATGATATCTTACAAAATATATAGCTCAATAATTGATTTGTAATTACAACTAAATAAAATAAAAGCACTTGCAAAATCAATTAATCTGACATATCTTTCCATTTTCATCCACTTAAAATATTATAAAATCAAATCATCCTATTAAATAACTTTAAAAATTTTAATATCCAATTATAACAATATACAAAATAAATGATAGATTCTTATTTGATTTATGCTTATTTCAATAATTGACAAATCATATCCAATTACTTTTCAGTTTGTTAAAGCTAAGTTATTAAAACTTTAGACTATAACTATCAAAGCATATGAAAAATTGTTAGATTTATTATTGTCAAATATTAGTATTAAAATTTAATATTTAAACTAACTTTAAGACTTACACTAATGAACTTTAAATATAATTAGAGAAAATCACTCTAATTTTTAACAAAATAAAATAAAATACTATCACAAGCTCTATAACTGAATAAGATTATGATCTTTATGACTGTATATTAACTTAACATTATACTTAATTCAATCAATATTGACCTAAAATAAAATACATGAATATTTCATTGCAACTACCTTTACTCATTTTCAATAATTATCATATTTGCATCTTTATCAATCATCAATCAATTCATATATAATTTCTATTTTTAGTATATCTATTACTTGTTAATAACAAAATAATAACAATAAGGTTTCAATCATTTATTAAATATTTAAGTAATTTAATATATCAAGCACAGAGTTCTTCTTTTCAAAATAGTTCATAAATATCCAAAATAGAAATAAAATAAACGAACTCCTTCTTTTTAAAACTTGTTTTTTATTTTTATATGACTAATACATGAAAAAAAAAATCCAACGTTTCGACTATTTTAAATAGTTTTTTTCAAGGTACACTAAAATAAAATATATATATAACAAATAACACATATTCCATAAAAATAAATAAATAAATAAACAAACAAAAAATTACAAAATATATTCATAACCAAAAATATACCTTACCTCACTCCCTTTTCCTATTACCAACAAACACAACTCAAAGAGAAACAATTTCCTTTTTTTTTTTAATAAAAGGAAACTGTTTCTCTTTGAGTTGTTTGTTGGTAATAGGAAAAGAGAGTGAGATAAGGTATATTTTTGGTTACAAATATATTTTGTAATTTTTTGTTTGTTTATTTATTTATTTATTTTTATGGAATATGTGTTATTTGTTATATATATTTTATTTTATTTTAGTGTGCCTTGAAAAAGACTATATAAAATAGTTGAAACGTTGGATTTTTTTTTTTCATGTAATAGTCATATAAAAAACAAGTTTTAAAAAGGAGTTAGTTTGCTTTATTTCTATTTTAAATATTTAAGCATGTCAAATCAGTTAATTTATTACTGTATAAAACCTATACCCAGTCAGATAATAAGCATAAAATTCAATATGAAACAAATAATATGTAACTACACTTTCTTACACAACCTGTGTTTTTGATTTCTGAATTATTTTTATAACTGCTTTTAATGAATTATGTTGTATAATCAATCATTGAATATCATCTCATTCAAATATGATTATCCAATGAATTTGCATTGTAATGACAACCAACAAGTTTATTTGTTTTAAATTAATTCAAAATTTATAAAAATAAAAATCATATATATATATATGAAAAATAAAAAAGCAAGTTAAACTTTCTAACGCTTGTATTTATGATCAATAGATGGCATTTTACCAAAAACACCATCAAAGTGTATGTTTGTTTACATAAACATCAGAGTAGCATTCACTATCTCTATCGTTAGTTCCACCTTCAGATCATGATTTCGAGCTGATTTGCTATCATCAGTGAAGGATAGGAATAAGAAACTAGATCTAAACACTAACTCTGAGCGTTTATATATATATAGTAATGGATACTTAAAACACCATTACAAAGTTAAAGTTTTATAAGGATAAAAATACATTTATATAAGTTCAATTTTGTTTATAAAACTTGATTAAAAGTTTTGTTGTTTTTTTATGTCTGTACAAATATATATGTATGTATGTGGGAATTATATTTTAACCCCACAGCTATATTTAGTTTTTAATTTTAGAAAAAACATATTAAGATTAGTTTTTTTAATATAGAAATGACTTGTATAAATAAATTGCCTTACAGATTTAGATTGATAAGAATAATTAATTAAAGAAAGAAAAAAAAAGAATTTTTCATTTGTTAATCCCTAGATCTGTAAAAAGCAATTTCTTTTCTCTAATTGCATAGCTATTGTTAGCTAGATGAAAATTGTTATAAATTTTAATTTTAAAAAAAGGAAAAAAGGCTTTGTAATTGGTTTAGATATGAGAGATTTTTCTATAAAAGGCTTAATCAGGTTATTGTATTATAGTTACATCAACTCAGGAAGATTCTTGCAAAAACTCTGAGAGAAGAATAATTCCTGCATATTTTGAAAGCTAAACCTAGTTATTCTACTTAGAATGAGCACTAAACTTACTGCAAAGATATTTTCTCATACCATGGTTGGCTAAGCTTTTTCACAAGGACAGGATTATGCTCTCTGTGTCTCCATTAGCTTCCTGTAATGCCATAAGAAACAACTACAAAGAAATCACTAACTGACATGCCCAAGCCTGCTGTCAGTAAATCCAGATCAAGGGACCATGCTCAAGAAGCCCAGCACACTAGGGTTTAACTAATTTGTATAAGGTATCTTACATTCCACAATTTAACTAACTTTATTGTCTTAAATTTGTTTTCTTTTTAAATATACATGTGTTTCAAGTTTTATTTTTATTTTCTGTAATTTGGTTTCTGTGCATTATTTTCCTCTTAAATGAGTGCTAGTTTCAAACCAGTACTATATGTTCTGTTCAAGTCTTAGTAAGTAAAGTAGTATAGTCTTAATTATAATATCACATTCTTTTTTGTTATAGAAAGCAGTCTGGATATTACAGACTATTTTAATAAGCTTCTGGCTCACTACTCATTTTGTTATTAATCTGACTCATGTTGAGAAACTACAATTATTTGTAATATACTATTATGAAATATAATAGCATTTAGTTTCATTCATTTGAGCTTCCAATTCATTTATTAGAGGTACATATGATCATTTTCACCCTTTAATAGATAGATTGTGAGCCCCTAGCCTGTCTCTCTCTGAGGGAGATCAATTAATTGAAAGTAATAACTTTCAATGCCCTTGCTTTGTTTCTTAAAGTTAATGTTTTGGAAGCTATCTTCCCATTTCTCCCATTTCAGCATAAGCTCTAAGAAATCTCAATTATTGAGATTCATTCTTTTCATAACTATTGGTTAGAAGCAAGAAGCTAACCCCCTTCAGTTACATAAGATCCCTGAATACTTACTGGTACTTTTGCTACTGTCAGTGTTTTTGCACTCTTTTCAATATAATTATATCACACACAGAAAATGGCTCTCTAAGCCATGTTAAAATATTTTAGTTTTTGATGAATGTATGAGTAGTATGTTTAAAGTTTTATTTAATCATATTACTAATAAAATATTTATTCATTTTATTTAGTTGATTTTGTTTTCTGTTGTTACTTTCCCAATCTTTGGAACAAAACATATAATCTCATTTGCTTAATTGAACTAGTCCAGTGCATTCATGTTTGTATATCCTGACCACCCTTAAGACAAATGTCTAGTTCCAATTTTTCAGACTAGTGGCACCCTTGTGGTCAGTATATGCAAAACAAAATCTTTTCTTCTGGTATATAGGTAAATAATTGTTGGCACACCCAAACGTGAGAGCCGCTATTAAAACTTTACATGAGATGTTTTATTCGGATGGTTGGAAAAAATAAAGAAAAATGGTAGGCAAAAATAGGTGAAATAAAGTTAGTGATAGATAAAAGTTAATGGAGAGGTGCAGATAATTTCGGATCTGTCCATGTTTAAGATTTTTATATTTAAAAAGAGTTTATTATTTATTAGTTCTAAGTTTGTAAAAAAAAAAAAAAAGGCAAAGAGTTTAGGTTCATGTTTTAGAAATAATAAAAAAATTTTTTTTTAGAATTAAAAATTAGCTGTTATGTGCGTAAAATAAAATAAAAAAGCAAAGAGTTTAGGTCCGCATTAAAAAAAAAAAGTAAAGAGTTTAAGTTTTGCATTTTAAATATATATATAATTAGCAGTTAAAGATTTAAAAAAATAATTAATAAATAGATTTAGAAAGAAAAGCTTCATTTGTAATTTAAATAAATTTAGAAAAGAGGCTGAAGATAGTCATGACCAAAATACATTGGCAAATAAAATCTTTTAGGACTGATATTTGGAAAAGCCCATTAGAGCATTTGGAGAGCCTGCAAGAGATGTTTTGATTTCATAATTGGCAGATGACTGAACAACTGGCAATTGCACACATCTATTTACAAAAGGTGGCTGAGGATTGATGGCATATTTTAAGGACTAAGCCACAGATGGATTACAGATGTAAATTGTACACACTTTTTGGAGTGAAGAAAAGCAGTATCATATCTTCATCAATATATCACAAGAAAGATATACTAGGGGTAATGGAGAAACTTACACCCAGTTTTTCTCCAGACAAGTAGCAAGGCTGAAGTCATTGATAGCTTTCTCTTTATTTGAGAGGCTGATATGACAAACAGACTTGAACAATATGCCAGGGGATATACAGCAGACCATGTTGTATAGTAGCAACATTAACTTTGAAGAAACAGTTAAACTGTTAACTGAAATAGAACATAATCAAGCCCAAGAAGTGGTGAAAAAAAGAGAATAATGCAGGGTGATCAGGTAATTTTGATAGTAATGGGTCAAAAGAGTCAATTACCAGATTCAATAAAAAAAGTAAAGAAAACAATAGAACTAGCTAATGTGGTGGTGGACCAAGAAGAACCAGCATAGAATGGATCTATGCAGACTTGTTCTATTATCAGTATAAAGACTGGAGATATCATTACAGAAGCATTGATTGATTCAGGAAGTCAAATGTCATTGCTCTCTAGTAAGTTTTATGTGAAAATAAAAGAAGACCAGCCATGTTTGTATACACCCCCAATAAAGAGCATGCACGTGACACTGGACAATGGCAAGAAAGCAAATATTAAAACCAAACAGGTATGATTGCAGTTGCATCTGGGTAAGGTAGAGTTAGACCATGTCTTTTTAATAATGCATGATCTTGTACAAGATACATATAATTGGGACTGATTTTTTATATAGGCATAGATGTGTGTTGGATTATGACAAATGTTCATTTGTTTGCTAAGAAGTTTTGATGCCATTTGAAGCACTGAAGAATTATACACCACTTCAGGTACAGTGCACACAGTAAGTGAGGGATTCTGTGGAAATGCAAAATAAAGTGTTACAATCTATTTTAAAAGGAGTGAAATAACAACACTCTCTAATGGAACTGTTGAGGGAGTTTTATTCAGTTTTTTCAAATAGGCCTAAGACCATTGAGGATTATGTGCATCGCATTCAAGTTAAAGATAAAAGCCATTTCCAGAGTCGTTCATACCCTATTCCATTTCAAAATAATGCTAAGGTAGATCTCCAAATACAGCAAATGATTGAATGGGGGAGTCATTGGAAAGCACACATTCCCATATATTAATTCATTGGCAGTGGTAAAGAAGAAAGGTGGATCTGTCAGAATATGTTTGGATGCCTGAAGGTTAAATTCCATTACCATTCTGGAAAGAAATATTCCTCCTACAATAATGGGACATTCTCTCAAAATTTCAAGAGAAAACCATTTTGTCTATGTTGGACTTGACTTCCACTTACTGGCAGATCCCTCTACACCCATCTGACTGCAAATATACTGGCTTCCGATATGAAGGGTATATGTATGTGTTTAGGCACACACCTTTTAGATTAATCAATAGCAGTTCAGGATTTCTAAAGTATTTGGATCAAATGTTATCAGACAAAATCAAGAACCTGATTGTGATGTATATGGATGACATTGTCATCAGATCTAAAAATATGGAAGAACATATGAAACACTTGAAAATATTCTTAATGGAGTGTTACCAGAAAAACTACCGTCAATTTACAAAAAATTGCCTGGTCCAGGACTAGGTTGCATTTTTAGGCTTCATAATAGAAAAAGAGAGCATTAAATCTCATCCAGAGAAAGTAACAGTGATACATTTTCCTACACCCACTAAAAAGCATCAGGTGTGGTCTTTTCTGGGATTATGCAATTTTTACCATAGATTCTGCAAAAATTTTGCATTAGATGCTGCAAATTTGCTTCAGTTATTAGCAAAAGACCAAAAATGAATATGGGAGTCCAAACAGGAGCAGAAATTTCAACACATTAAAAAGTTCTTGGAACAGGTGGTTCTAGCCTACCCTGACTTTTCACAACCTTTTTATGTTCAGATTGACAGTAGTGTGCAAGGGCTCAGGGTAGTGTTATTTCAAAGTGACAAACAACACATCACAGAGTGTTGTATTTTTGTAGCCACAAGCTAAAAGGGCAGAAAATAATTATACAATGATGGAAAAGGAGGGTTTTCAGTAAATTCCAACTATTGTTGCTTGGGTCAGAGATTGTTGTAATCACAGATCATAAGAGCTTAGAATTTCTTAATAGCAGTTGTTTATCAAATGATTGATTAATATGATGGAGTCTTATGCCACAGAAATTCCAGTATAAAGTTCTATATTGTAAAGCAAGGAAGATACCCTACATCATCTCAAGACCAACAATCTGAGAATTGCAGCATTCACATTGGCCATAGGTCAGTCCATAGAGCAACAATTACTAAGGCTGCCCAAAATACCAACCCAGAGTATGCACAAATTATTACATATAAAAAAGCGATAGAAACTTCTGAACCCAGTGATACAGCGACATTGGGAAAATATAAACTGTATAGATAAATGATTGTACATAGCAATATAGGGTTGCCATGGAGGAACTTATGGAGAATCCTTATACCCCAGAAACAAACTTATAGACTACATACATTGCCTTTGTGGACACTTTGGCCTATGTGAAGTAGAGCATATGCCCAGGGAAGTATTTTACTGGCTAAGTTTATATTCAAATGTTCATCAGTTTTGGGAAAATATCATCTATGTTCACAAACTAAACATATAAACAAGAGATTTACTGGGATATTACAGCCTATTTTAGCACACAACCCTAATGAATTGTTGGCCATAGACTTTTATGGACCCTTACCAGCCTATAACTGTTACCGATATTTAGTCATAATGTATGACATATTTTCCAAGTATGTGAGCACGTATCCATTAAGAAAGGCAGATACTCTAAGTACTAACTGGATCTTGCAGGAGTATCAGTTTCCTAAGATTGGTAAACCCCAAATGATACTTACAGAACATGGGACATCCTTTAAATCCCACTGCTGGAAACAGTGGATTCAACAATAGGGCATTCAACACATATTAACATCTATTCATAATCCCCAATCTAATTTCTATGAGAGCATCATGAGGAAGTTAAAATATTTATTTTGGCTTTATGTCAGCAAAAATCACCATGAATGATGAATCAAACAGAAAACACCACTAATTACATAAAATGAACACAGAATGAATAGATAGGGTTTGCACTCATCAGATTACATTTTGGAGAGAATTATCCAATGCTGATAAAGGCTCGCTTGCCTGTAGATCGGGAGAAAATTTATAAAGAAATGGATAAGAGAAATGCTTGAATAATGGCTGAAATATGAGTAAAGAGAGGAAATTAACAACCATGTAGATTCAAGGTAGGAGATTTGGTTTTTGTAAGAAAACGTTACGTCAGCAATCTGACATAGCATCAAAATAAGAAATTTTTTCCAGTATATGATTGACCTTTTACTATACAAAGGAAAAGTGTTCAAATGCCTTTGTATTGGAAGATAAATGCATGCTGTATGAATCTTATAATGCATGGAGCCTCAGGCCAGCCACTTAAAAGATAGGAGACAAAAGGTAGACTTAAGAAGTCAAACTCAGGGAAAACCAGATTTAGGAAAAACTTGTGAGAAGTAAGAAGAGTGAAATTAGCTAAGCATTCTTTTTTTTAGATGACAGAGAGGCAGTTGTAATGAATGCTTAAAACACGATTACAAAGTTGAAGTTTTATAAAGATAAACAAAGTTTATATAAGTTTGATTTTGTTTATAAAACTTGATTAAAAGTTTTTGTTTTTATGTTTGTACAAATATAAATGTATGTACGTAGGAATTATATTTTAACCCCACAGCTATATTTAGTTTTTAATTTTAGAAAAAACAAACAAATAAACAAACAAATTAAGATTAGTTTTTTTTATATAAAAGTGACTTGTATAAATAAATTGTCTTTCAGATTTAGATTGATAAAAATAACTAATTAAAGAAAAAACAGAAATTAATTTTTCATTTGTTATCCCTAGATCTGTAAAAGGCAATTTCTTTTTTCTAATTGCATAGCTTTTGTTAGCTAGATTAAATTTTTTTTATAAATTTTAATTTAAAAAAAAGTAGAAAAAGTTTTGTAATTGGTCTAGATATGAGAGATTTTTCTATAAAAGGCTTAAGCAGGTTATTGTATTATAGTTATATCAACTTGGGGAGATACTTGCAAAAACTCTGAGAGATACTTGCATAAACTATTCCTGCCAAAACTCTGTGAGAAGAACAATTCCTGCATATTCTGAAAGAACGATGAACCTACAATTATTCAACTTAGAATGAACACTAAACTTACTGTAAAGATATTCTTATACCATGGTTTACTAAGCTTTTTGCCAGGACAGGTTCGTGCTCCCTGTGTCTCATTAACTCCCTGTAATGCCATAAGAAATAACTACAAAGAAACCACTAACTGACTCACCCAAGCCTTCTATCAGTGAATCCAGATCAAGGGAACACACTCAAAAAGCCTAGTGCACTAGCATTTAACTAATTTGTTATGGTAGCTTTGTTTCAAGTTTTTATTTTTTGTAACTCAATTTCTGTGCATTGATATTTTTCTCTGAAATGAGTGCTGTTCAAATCTTAGTAAGTAAGGTAGTATAGTCTTAATTGTAATCTCAAATTCCTTTTTGTTATAGAAAGCAGTCTGGATATTACAGACTATTTTAATTCCTTTTTGTTATAGAAAGCACTCTAGATATTACAGACTATTTTAATTAGCTTCTGTCTTGTGACCCATTTTGTTATTAGTCTGACTCATGTAAAGAAACTACAGTTATTTGTAATATACTATTATGAAATATAATAGCATTTAGTTTCATTCCTTCAAGCTTCCACTTCATTTATTAGGGGCTTGTATGATCATTTTAACCCTTTTAATAGATAGATTGTGAGTTCCTAGCCTGTCTCTCTCTAAGGGAGGTCAATTTATTGAAAGTAATAACTTTCAATGCCTTGCTTCATTTCTTAAAGTTAATGTTTTGGAATCTATCTTCCCATTTCCCCTGTTTTGGCATAAGCTCTAATGAATCTCAAATACGGAGATCCATTCTTTTCATAACTATTGGTTATAAGTAAGAAGCTAATTCCTTTAGTTATGTGAGATCCCTGGTATTTTTGCTACTGTCAGTGTTTTTGCACTCTTTCCAATATAATTATATCATGCACAGGAAATATGTCTCTAAGCCATGTTAAAATATTTTAGTTTTTGACGAATGTACAAGTAGTATGTTTAAAGTTGATTTTAAAGTTTGTTATCTAGATCTATGTTTATTTAATCATACTACTAATAAAATATTTATTCATTTTACTTAGTTGATTTTGTTTTCTGTTGCTACTTTCCCAACCATCAGAACAAAACATAAGATCTCATTTGCTTAATTGAGCTAGTCTGATGCATTCATGTTTGTATATCCTGTCCATCCTTAAAATGTCTAGTTCTGATTTTTTGGACTAGTGGCACCCTTGTGGTCAGTATATGCAAAATAAAATCTTTTCATCCAGTATAATATTGTAATGGGAAGGGGTAGTAGGAAGTGGAAAGAAAATATATGAACCAGGTGATGGAAAATCATCATCACTCAAAGTCAATTTAAAATAAAATATTAATTTACATAAGTGTATATAAGTAATATATATTTTATAAGAACATGAGATTAGAGAATCTCTGAGATCATTGAGAGATCAGCACAGCTAGATCAGAAGAGCAACTACAAGCATAATTAATCATCCTCCAGCATTAAGATTATAAAAGTATGAGTATTACTCAAAATAAATCATTCATCATCATGAATGATCAACAATTAAAATAAATCAGTACAATAAATCAACAGTCTATCTTGTGACTGGATTTGAACAATAAAAAATATAAATCAACAGTCAATTTTGTGACTGGATTAGAAATGGGTATTCTGTAGACCAGGCTAACTAATGAGCATTTGCCAGCTTGGGCAATTATTTAAACATAACTTAGATACACCAACATAGTGCTCATCCATTAGAATAGACAGTAATTGGAAAATCTAAACAATAATGCTGGGATGCAAAAACATGCTGATCATGATCAATGCTCAGGCCACTTGTGCTGGTCAACTATAAACTTAATTTCTAATAAAACTAAACTAAAATCAAATGTAGTGCATGGGCTTTAAAGAGTATTCTCATTTGCACCAACCAGGATGATAATTGATCATCTCTGGATGCCCCAAAGCACTAAATATACATCCCCATTTATATAAACATCCTATGCACAAATCTAGCTCAGAGAACATAAGCTCTATTACTGTATGTGACAAAGATATGATGGAAACAATTTTTAACAAGTTTATGACCAATAATAAAAAAATGAAAATTAAGATCCATAAAAATAAGATTACTCATAAATTTTCTGATCTTGATTACAATACATTAAAAAAAATCATCACATTTATGATTTACAAAATTACAATATACAATTAAAGTTATTACAATATTTCTTAATAAGTATCTATAAACGCATATATATATCCGCACACAGACGTGCATTTTATAATATTCAATGAAAACATTTCAATTAACATAAAATAGTTATATAAAAAAATGTTTAAATTTTACATGTGTTATACTTAATAAGCATTTGTATTATATTTTCATAATTAATTTCTTTGGAAAATACATAAACTTCATTTGTTAATTTGGACTAAGTTCTAATCTTTATCAATTAGTCCCCCCCCTTTTAAAAAAAAAAAAACAATTTTTTTTTATCAAGTTAGCCAGATAAAAGTTCTTTAAATTAAAAAGTCTCTCTTTTTTCATAGTCGAAAACATGATGGTCAATGAATTATTTTTGATTCTTAATTATAATTCAAGCAAAATTACTTTATATTCTTTTAAATATAGATTTTTAACCGACTTAAAAATAATATTGTTCTATATATGCCTAAATCACCAGCTATATCTACATTTATCTGTGCTTCTCTGCACACACACACACATATATATATATTATACCGATCGAAATGGAAGTGAAGATCGATTCTAACCGCAAACACAATATCTGCTCTACAAGGGCGCCATCTAGGCATTTGAGCCTAGAAAAATTTATAGAGTAGGCAGATACACGCTGTTAAGATTCCACTTTATTTAAATATTCAGATCGTTAGCCCAAGTCACTAGCTCAGTGGAGTAGCAGAGATAATAAAATATAAATTTTATATCTTAAATATAGAAGAATAAGAGCCACTGCCAGAAATTAACACATAAAAATATTTATTTACGCACATATAAAATAATATTTAAATTTTGAGGAATAAATTTAACGTTTATATTTTTATATTGATCTTTAATTCTAAATTTAAGTAGATTGCAAATAATGAGTTTAATATTTTATTTAGATGGTCAAGTATGAATAGACTACACAGATTTGCATTTGAAAATAAAACATTCTATCCCTATTTAACCTTAGGCTACAATTCGCAGTCAAACTGGCATCAATCCATCTGATACATTTATGTATTCAATGTAGCATGAAAATACAACAGCACAATATATACTATACTGTCAGGAATGGACATCTGAACAGTATAGTTAGAGAAAACATTGACTCTTGTCCAATACAGGAATATGACGTCTGTATAGCAAGAACAATAAAATAAAAACTCCATAGGAAGGGACCGCGATACTTTTTGCCGACTTACAATCCCATCCATAGGCAAAGGGTTGGTGCGGTGTATACAGCGATTCTGCACGTAGCGAAACTCATACTACATCTACTAATTACACAAATATATCCAATCCATTGACCCAATTCAACAACGACACAAATAACCTAGGATTACCCTCCCCTAATATAACTTTACAAATCTATATAGCCATTCACGCCCGACTTAAGTTTAACATTTAGATACGTTCGCACAGATTTGTTTAAAAATGTTGGGTATAGATCGATTACATAGATTCCACGGTCAAAAACATTTCAAAATAAACATAAACGATCAAAATACAAAATTATTGATTACTGACAATTGCGGAGGGAAATTTATACATAACCCAATAGTATTCACCATAAGATACTTGCATTGTCACCAATAACTTAAAAGACATCCGAGTAAATACATTTTAGATACTCACCGTAAGGTATCATTATTTATCTAATGTCTATATATTTTGATCAAATATGAAAACCAAAATATAATTAACCGCAAACAAATCCATGCAAGCGTCTATAAACAACTTAAATTTCATGCATTTAAATAATCTTTACAATAAGAAAAAAAAATGGAAATGATTTTTATCAATCGGAAAACATATAAAATTAAACATTATTAATTTGATTTAAAAACTTACAAAAGTCAGATAAGAGTCCATTTTAACATTTCAGTTGGCTTGTTTATCAATTTGTAAAACTTGACGAAAGTTCTTAATTGATTTTAACAATTGTTCATTTCATATAGCTTATGGTAGAAGAGTCCAGGTTTCTGCTTTTAATTCCCACGACACCTCCATTGGAAGGTAATGTTCTGGAGATGACAATAGCTGGTTCAAGGTATCACAGTCTTTTCATTTTTTTTTTTTTATAGAGAGTGTGGTATGTGCGTCATACCACATCTCTCAAACACAAAACGCTGGAACTGCCTGAAAAAACTGTATTTCCCTTTTTATATTATCCACAAGGATTCAATCCACAAAATGTCACTAATCCAACACTTTCGTTAGGGTCCGAGCCAAGGCTTAGTGCTTCCATTGGTCAAGCTAATTTCTCTTTATTTTCTTATCTATCTTTCATCTGACTTTTTAATTACACAGCTTTTAGATAATTAATAAACAATCATTTCCATTTACAGATTACAGGAATTAATTAATACCTGTTTTTATTTTAACTTACGTTATTTTTTTATTAAAATATTTTTATATTTCAATCTTGTATTTTTTTATTAAAAAAAATACGTTCAAATATTTTTTTTTTGTTTATGAAAAAAAAATATATATTTTTAAAGTTTAGCATCTGTGCGAATGTATATACGTTTAACAAAACATTTTAATTTTAGCGTTTAGTTTTTTACTTTTATTTGCGAACTTTTAAGTTTTTATTTTAAATTAATGTAACGACATATTTATATATCGTTACAATATATATATATACATATTGTGACCATCTGAATGAGCACAAGGAATTGAGATGCTTTGTATCTGCATTGAATAGTTATATTTTTTAAAAAAATGAAATAGCCTTAGAATTTTAAATTTTTTTGCTGGAAATTGTTTGAAGCTTAGATATGGGTTGCTTATGCAGCTGATAGACCACTTTATAAGTATTCATTATTATTATTGTGGTTAGTGAAGTATTTATGCCAGAGAGAGGGGTTATTATAGGAATTGGTATATTTGGGCAGGAAAATGCAAAGTTATTTTATGTTAGTGTAATATTTGGTTGAATGGTTTCAAAATCCTTTATTCTTTAATACTTATCCTTTTGTCAACAATTAATAGCCATTTCAATTATATTTAGTTAGGATAGTTTAATATTTAGGTTGCAGTACATGTGCATGCATATATGTCTGTATTATGTTTCATTTCATTTTCATCCTTTAATAGCAGCAAACAATAGTACATTCACAATAAAAACATTTAAATTACAGTAATTATCTTAAATAATTTAACAAATATATATTTCTTTCCAATGATTAATAGATAGTTGAATCAATGGATTATTTTACAAATTAAATAAATTACTAATCATTTTTGTTTAATAGTTAATTAATATTCACTTTCTTTCAAGTTTGTAAAAGCTATTTATTTTATTTTATTTTATTTTTTTTGTCTTGATCTAATCAGAATGATTTTTTTTTTTAGAAAATATTTTTTTTTTGAATATGTAATTAGCTTAGATAGAAAAGAAGCGTGGGAGTAACCTTGTGAAGGGAAATGACCTTTTTGCTAAAGAGAGCTATTTAACAAAGATCTCCAGTAAAAATTTGCTTATTATGTATTGTAATTGTAGCCAGTAAACAGTGGTTCATTATTGTGAAAATTAAAGCCAGTTGCTGAAGTCAAATTGATTTTAAAAGGCTTTGGAGTAAAACTTCAAAAGGATCTTAAGAAATTTATTATGGGAAAAGTTAAATAGGATGCAATTCTAAATTTTAAAAAGGTACATTGGTTTACTTTGCTCTCCTTGATTTAAACATTTTGAATTAACCTCTTCATAACTATTGCTCTTTTAAAAATGTATGTTGATAACGTCCAGTCTACATTACTTCATTTAATTGTCATTTTGAATAAGAATAAATTGCATGAATATTATTGTTGTATCATTAACGAACATGTGTCTTTTAATATATCTGGAAAACGCATGCAGAACTATTTTACAGAATATATTTTAATTTTTCACTATTTTTCGTGTTATGTTTTTGTGAGGATTAAACATAAAATTAAGAATATGCATATTTTGATAAATCCTGCCATGTTTAAATTCATCATAAAGAGATAACAGTATTTATTTATCTGGTATTTCTGGAAATAATATGTATTTTAAATGAAGAAAATAAAATGTGAGTTACTTCAAATTAAGTATTTACTTAAATTTAATGGAAGGATAGAAATGCGGGTAATTTTTGTTCTCTTCGATAAAGATGGAATATAAAACAAAGTATTATTAATTGTGAAATTAATAATGAATCATGGTATTTTAATTGACAATATTTAAAAATAAACTATGCATATAATAAATTATAAAGTGTCAAATGCTATTCAAGAAAACTACTAAGAATAATTGCGTACTTAATTTAAAATTGCTATGGAGTCAGTGAAATAACTCCTGTTCAACAGTAGCTAGAAATGTCATATTTTCATCATAATAAAAGAGAAATTGATTCCTTATATGTGATATAGTAAACCCAAATAGCTCGGCTATGAATACTGGAGGTGCTAGATCATATTTAAGTTATGATTATATTTTTTAAGTTATCCTGCAAAAGTTTATTTTAATTTAAATTCAGTTTGAAATGTGTCCCATATTGTTCCATAAACCTGGAGCAGAGCTTTGCAAGTGAACTTTTATTTTAAGTTACAAAACAAATAACTTTTGTTTCTTTTTTTTTATTGCTTGTCATTATTAATGTATATTATAGTTAGATAGGCTTACTTATTATTGTTTTATTTATAATTTGGGTTATTTTGACCTTCTAGATCATCTCTGAAGCGTATCCAAATGAGGAATATGCTGGTAAAAATTAATTTTGTACAAATATGTCTTATTGTTCTTTTGCAAAGGTAAAAGAAAGAAATATTTTTTAAAATATATTATTAGAGAGGTTTATATTTATTTTGCATACTTTATTATCTCAAAGTGAGAATTTTGTTCTTTTTTAAATCAACAAACGTATAATAGAAATAGTTTGCTAGATATGAAAGAAAGTTTGTTCGTAATAATTATAACTATTAAATTTTAAAAGTAACCTAAAGTTTATTCTGAATTAAAAGTTATACCTTAATGCAATATTTAATTATCATGTTGCCTGCATAGTGTGTAATTTAGAGTTAATTTTATATATACTTTTATTCACGGATGTGTGTCTGTTTTGCACAATTATGACATTTGTTTGATAAAGTTCAGTTTGTGAATATTTGATGTATAAATTTCTGATGCTGTCGTATTTTACTGAGTTGAATGGATTAGTATGTTATCTGTATGTATTTATCTGCCAGCGTGTATTTATAATGTTCGATATTTAGAAAAGCTTTGAGAATGGAAAGAAATATGATTGTGTTATAATGTTTGTAGGGATAAAAGATTTTGCTTATTTAGTATATGTTAATAATTTCCCATGAGTAGAGCCTAGTTTATATTATATGCGTATGATTAAATGATATTTTCTGAAGTTAAGTGATGTTTTCTTAGAGCCCTCATGATGAGGAAGAAGTCCCCACCAATAGTGTATTTAGAAATAGATGAGTTATTGTTGAAGTATGATTAAATGATGTTTAGAAAGTTATGTGACATTTTTCTTAGCTTCTTGGTGATGAGGAAAGGTTCTCCACCAACAGTGTATTTAGAATCAGATAAATTATTGTAGAAGTGTTCAGTAAGAGTTTATCTGCTCCTCATGTAGATTTCCCTTGTAATGTATAGTCTGTATAATCATGAAAATATAGCTCTGTGTTAATTAATATGTGGCCAGATAAATTGTTGAATTAATTCTTGATGTAATATTAGTGTCTTATTTTATTGATGAATTACGACATTGTCCGAAATAAAATCATTGTATGATATTTTCTTAATGAATGGAGAGTTTGTAAAAAAGATTATTTTATATTCTTGCTGCTTAAACATGCACACACACATGTAATATAAATAATATCACATATATAAAGTATAGAGTTATTGAAATTAAAATGAGAAATAAATGTTTTGAAATACATTACATTCATTTAAATAGAAGTATAAAGTTATTGAGATTAAAATGGGAAATAAATATTTTAAAATACAGTGTATTTATTTAAATAAAGGTTATAAATCATCAAATCATCAGAATGAACATGATTTTGTTGCTATGCATGAAAGGTATACGTAATTGAAAGTGATTATTTAGTCAATTAGACAAAGTTGCTTTGTTGAGAGCCAAATATAATTAATTTGATTTATTTTATTAATCAATAGTAATATCCTCTCAAAAGTTTTTTTTTGTGCTAATAATATAACATGTTGTTTATTTAGTGTCATGTAGATGAAACATGTAGGCAAAGCATGTGATCGAAGTCAGAATATTTAAGTTTGTTGTTAATTTGCTTTGATAATAGGGATAATCCCAATCTGATGCTCAAAGTTTATTTGATAATTTAAAAATCTGTAGGACAAGTATTCCAATTGTAAATATCATGTTAAACCAAATTTATTTTAGTGTAATAAATGATTTGTTTTATTTATTTAAAATCTTAAAACTGTCTTGAGTTATTATTGTATACATTCGTGTTTTCCATTTCCACATCTCCACATTTCATAAATATTATTTTAGAGTTATAATATTAAATCTGCTGGTATCTGACAATATTGTTTTCTTAATCCAAACATTATAAGGAACATTTGCCACTGGATAAACGTATTAGAAAGGTTGCCAAGTTAGTATATTTGTTAGATGATAATATGAGATTAAAATACCCTATTTCTGTCATTATCTTATTATTGAAACACAGTAAAAATATTTTAGTCTATTTGTTTCATTATATTTTTATCATACTTTAGAATTATAACTTATGGATCAATGTAGTTTATTTAATTCAACTGTGTTTGTTAAATTCCCTGAGATCTTATTGTTTATTTCTTGATTGGCATTAAAGTAGATGTTTAGATTATGATATGCCAAGTCATAGAATTGTTTAGTATTATAATTATAACAAGCTGATATATGTTATATTTGGATGAAGGAAAAAATTAAGTTTAAAGTATATTTTAATAGACTGTACCAATAAACATTATGATTCTTTATCATACAATTAATTAATAAAGAAATTTACATTATATTAAATGTTTTGTAATATTTCTTCTTTTATTCATTTATCATCATATATCTTATGAACTGCCTATAGCCTCCCACTGAGCTGAGCTGAACATAAACTTAAATATAGAGTCTCAGTAATAATTTTGTATTATATATCTTATTATATTGTTCTATTCATTAATAGAACTGGCACCTGGGCATTTCGCTCATGTAATGTATATGAGTTGTGTTGGGAGTGTAGGTTATAATATATATATATATATATTGTGTTGGGAGTGTAGGTTATAATATATATATATATAACCAAAACTTTCTAACACTATACTAGCAAAAATAAAAATGCAAAATCATAAACCAATACACTTGAGAAGGTCTATTTGTAGTAGATGAAACCATGGTTGTGTAAGGATTTTGGTAAAATTTTGTATTTCAACTAGTATTGTATTGGTTTATGGTTTTGCATATATATATATTGTAACGGGATATATATATATATATGCGTTACATTTAAATTCTAATGCTTAATGTTTTTATAAATATCTAATACTGAATTAAAAGCACAAACGTCCAAAATGCACAAATAACGAATTACTAATTTATTAATATGTTTGATTTAAATATTAAAATAAAATAAGCTTTAAAAAAATTATAGAATCAAACAAAGATTCTATAATTTAAATAAAATATATAAAAAAAAATCTTTTGATTTTTAAAAATAACGAAGATAGTTTTTAATTTCAAATATAAAAATTACAAACAGATCCTTAAAGCAAAATGACAATTAAAAAAAAATGATGATTACAAAATAGATAAGAGTTCCCACCCAGAGATAGAGACCTCAGTGGAAAACCCAAAATCTTACCTTGGACACAAAGAATAAACCAATAAAATACAGACATGAAGTATGTTCGATGAATCCTGCATTCCAGAGATAAGGTGCCTGAGGACTATAAAAGGAAAATCCATAAATATAATTAGTTAGTTGGAGAGAATCAGAAAAATAAAACTTTAAATACAATTGTCTTTGTTGAAAGCAGAAAATTTTTAAAAAGCTATTGTCACCAACACTAAGAATGTAGTCTGCATCAACGGGCTTCCTTCGGTGCGGCCGGCCGAAGGTAGCTTTCCTATTTACGGATCCAGGATCGAATCACTGGTACTGTCTTCAGAAAACATCGTAAATGCGTCTTCATAAATCATCATCGTCTGCAAGAAATGGATCTTGTATAAATTTGGATCTTCCTCGTGAAGGAACGAGCATGAACAAAGGAAAATATAAATTTATAAATGAAACATAAACTCTCTTAAGTTTAAAATCTTCAAACTTTGTGTTTTTAAAATGAACTATAGACTTTCTTTCTGAGCAAACCTGAACTTTTATCTCTCTATAAACTTTGCGATTTTAAACTCTTAGCTAAAGTTTTCAACATAATCTTTTAAAAAAATGTATTGTATTTTATTTTTGTTTATTCATGTTTAATTAATATCTGTTTGTAATAGGGTGGGGGTTTGCGATTGCAAACTTAAATTTAAAAATAGAAACACATCGTTATTTGTGCATTAATAAATTTTAAAAATAGGTTAAAAATAGTATTTCTGGAAAGAAAATAAGTTAAATATAATGCTAATTTTAAAATGATTTTAAAACTAAACTAAATATTTTCTTTTTATTAAATTAATAAAATGATTTAAATGTTAGTTGAGTATACATGGCTGCTAGATTAGTTTAAATATATGTTAGTTTAAAGTGGATTTGATTCGGACTATTTGTTTGTAGTTGTGTCAATGCTGGTGGAGATATATATGGATGTTTATATCAATGTAATGTGAAGTGTGTTAGCACCTAGGGTGACAAGTCCAACTGAATACATGACCCCAAAGAGGTAGTCATATCATTGAAATTGACACAGAAGTATTTCCTGCGCCATTGACCCATTCCAGCTCTATGGATTTTGGATGATAAGCCAGCAAGATAAGACCACTCTCCCATCCATACGTAGCATTTCTTTTTATTATTTTATATGCATGTTTCCTTCACCTAACAGATGCACATTCCTGTGGGACGAAGGCCATGTTTTCTCCAATAATATCATGCTGTTCAGATGCACATTCCTGTCTACGTGATTCTATGCTAACATGTTCACATTGCATTGGTTGCTGATATATATCTGGAAGTGAGTATTGGTGTGGCTGCGGATTTTTAGTCTAGAATCAAGTGATTTGAAAATTTGTGAGTTGTCTAGGTAGCTCATTTATAGTCAACATTTCTAAGATTAAAAATAAAAGTTAAAACAAATAAAACTAATAATAATAAATAATAATGAAAAAATATAGTTTTTTCTTATATAATAATTTTAAAGTTGTGCGTTATTGATTATATACGTAAATAAAATCTTTTATGTGTTAATAATACTGACAGTGATTGCTTTTTTTTTTATTCTTTATTATTATAAATATATAAGTTTCTGTGTCTACTTGAGCTAGTGACTAGGGCTGGCAGTCGCGGTCTTAACAGTGCGTATCTGTCGACTTTATAAATTTTCTAGGTTCAAAGTAGCCTAGTGGCACTCTGTCGGCAGATGCGGTAAGACTGGATAACTTCACCTTCCTTCCCGGTCATTATAATATATATATATATAATTATTTATTCAGTAAGCTGGGGAAGCTGGAAGATTTTTCTTGGTAAGTTTGGTTTTAGTGATTGTCATCATCAGGAAAAATTTAATCCACGTAAAATGTTGGTCTGTAGTTGGTCTCTTTCTGTCTAGAATTATTCCAGGCAAGCAGCTGTCTTGGTTTGATAGATTTCAGGCAAGCAACTGTCCTCTCCATGTTTAAGGCTATGGATTTCAGCACAAAGAAGTGGGTCATTTTCTCCATGTGAATTCAAACTCCTATGAAGAAAACCAGCAGCAGTTCCAGAATCTACTGTCATGTCTTCAGCTACATCAGTTCATGATAGCCATTCTTCCAACTCTATGTTACAGCCAAAAACAAACTGCAGCTATCTATTTTGGTCAGCTAATTGCTGCACTTACTCAAAAAAATTTAGTAGGCAAGCTGTTCTGTTCAGCTCTTACAAAAAAATGACGATCCAGACTGCAGCTAATATTTTTATCAGCTCTTTTATAAAATCATCTGAGGTGATAACAACACCCTGATTGAAAATAGTTTTATTTTTATCTCTCCAATCCCTTGGAATCTACATACGTTTTAATTAATTAAAAAAATTAAAAAACAAGTATGGTGTTTTTTACATTTCAAAATAATAATAATAATAATAATAATAATAATAATAATAATAATAATAATAATAATAATAATAATATTTATATTTATTCAGATCTTTTAAAAGTTTAATTTATAAAACAATTTTTAGTTTAATTTATAAAACAATTTTTATTTTAAATCAGAGTTATTTTTTATTTATTATTATTATTATTATTATTATTATTATTATTATTATTATTATTATTATTATTATTATTATTATTATTATTATTATTATTTATTTCAATGAATGTAGAAAATATCTCCTACAATTTTAGTCCATGTTTACTTCTACTTTTCCTTTCAACTTTATATATACATATGCACCCACACTATATTATTGTGTGGTATGTAAGCCAACTAGTTACATTGCCCTGGTCTGAGGGAAAAAATAGAAATGAAACACCTATCTAACAATATTTTACATAATTTACATGTATAATCAAAACAAAGTTCATATCCAAAACTATGTACTCATCAATTACTTTAGAGATTTGATAGACATATGACAGTTAACAGAATGAATAGTGATCTGCAATCTTGAGATAGATAAAGAATTTAGCCATTAGTCTGTAAGTACAAAATGCACAGTCCAAAATGCACCATGAACACCAAGAGGGCTACCTCAAATGAGACACTATAAGCTATTACAACCCATGATAAATTTAATGCAAAATCATTGCAAGGCCCTTTTCCATGGAGGGTCTGGAAAATACAAAACAATGCCCTGCTTCTTTTGGGTCTTATGGGCTTGGAAATACAATCTATGCCTTGCTCCTTTTCTTTGGAGACTTAGAGGCTGGAATCATGGCAGAACTATGTTAACTGCTCTATGACAAACAATATGAAATACAAAAAATAGGTTTAAGTAAATAACAGAGATAGAACACCCCCAGAGTTGCATGAAAACATTGCATCCTCAAGCCAATGACAAAAATCTCCATCCATCATCAAAACTGAAAATGCAGTTAAACAAACTTCAACAATCAAACACCAAATCCAATCTCCAAAATCATAGACTTTCTATTTAACTCTAAACACGAACCCTTTTGAAACCTACATGAAAATTACTATTACATAATTTATAATCATCATTACTCTTGTCACATATGTTGCAGTAATTTTTTTAAAACTAATTCTGCAAAAAAATGCATTTTTTCTTTCTCAGCAGTGGTTTGAGATCAAGTTGATAATTTTGAAGTGATGATCACCAGTATGTGATCAACATCAGCCTTATATTGGGCAGCCATCTATAATGATTGCCACAGTACATGATCATTATCATCCCTCAGTTAGGTAACCATTTGTAATGTGATAGGGGGGTATAGAAGAAGTGAAAGAAATGATACAAAGTTTGAACTGGGTGATGAAAAACCTCATTAACACTCCCAGTCAATTGTTGAGAGGTTAGAAAACTTTATATTAGGTTACCCTTTAACTAATTATAAATATCTTTAAATTTTAAAATATAGATTTAAAATTTCTTCCAAATGAATCATTTAAAAACAACTCACTTTTATATACAAGTTTATTTGTACTCTGCATATAGACACAGCAGCATATGTATAACTACTTTATCCAGCTAGTGTTTCTTTTGAGCAAGCTGGTTTTTGGTCAATCCAGGCAATTGTCATTATCAGTTAAAAGTATATAATTTGGGTATGATTGGCTTTCTCCCTTCTATAGTCAGTTCCACTTATACTTGGATTTTGTAAGCTTCAGGTCAGCAAGCTGTTTTTCCAGAACACTTTTAAGGCTATGAATTTCAAAGAATCTTGACCCTTTCCTCCATGTGAATTCAAACTCCATTATTGAACTGAAGAACAGCTACTCCCTTGCATTCTTACATCCTCATAGCAGTTCTCTATATATTCTACTAACCATATTTGCAGCTAGCCTTACTGTTGCCATTCTCTGTTACAGTTACCAACTCTTCACAAAATATTTTAACCAACTTTTCAGTTAGCTCTGCAGTTAGCTCTTCTGCTAACCTCTTCTCAGAAAATTAAAGCCAAACTTTGCAGTTGGCCTAGTTAGCCACTGCTTAACATATTGAAAACAGACTCTTCTGGATAACTCTAACAACTCTGCAAGAAAAACTAACTGATATTTTTATCAGACTTTTTATAATCATCTGCAGTGATAACAACACCTTGATAGAAAACAGAGTTTTATTTTTATCTCTCTAATCCCTTGGAATCTACATAAATGTTTTAATTAATTAAAAAATTTCAAAAACAAGTATGGTGTTTTTACATTTCAAAATCAGAATAATAATAATAATAATAATAATAATAATAATAATAATAATAATAATAATATTTATTCAGACCTTTTAAAAGTTTAATTTATAAAACAATTTTTATTTTAAATCAGAGTTATTATTTATTATTATTATTTTTTTATTTCAATAAATGTAGAAAATATCTACTACAATTTTTGTCCGTGTTCATTTCTACTGTTCCTTTCAACTTTATATATATATATGCACACACACTATATTATTGTGCAGTATGTAAGCCAACTGGTTACAATATATATATGGCAAATAATCATTTAAAATATGTACATATAATTCAATTATACTTCAAGCAATAGGTTTCAATTGACATTAACTTTACACTGAAATAGGTAATTGCACTTCTATCTCCATTGATTAGATAGTAAATACAAACACATATGTTTATGTAACATGCAAAACAATGTTGTTGAATATTTACACTTTCCAAAATATAAGAAAGTTCAAGATATATCTTCTTTGTATACTTCATATAAAAATATACTTAATCCCAATATAAAAAATATATATACAAAAATGAATCTACTTATTTGTTAATATATATTTAAGAGAAAAAAATAAAATAAATATTTATTATGATATAATGTTTTTGCACTCCTAATATAAGTGATATACCTGAAGTTAATTTAGAATCAATCAATAAAAAATTGAATTAATACATCTTACATAAATAGTAGTCATTCGAAAAATTCAAACCCTATCATAAAAAAGTAATGACATGTTAAGAGTCAGAATTTGTATAAATGATAAACAACCACACCTATCAAATGATAGGGCTGTCTAAGTGTGAATTGCAAAAGTAAATGATTGCAAAACATGCTGGCAGGTTAACATTAGCCAAAACACTCAATTGCTGCTAGCAATTGAGAAGTTCTGCCTAAAAAATGGCATTTTAAACTCCTTTTGCCTAACATCAGCACCATCAGATGTAATGGATTGTCATTCAAATGAGCACCAATAATAATTATTATGCTGCAAGATATAAATTCAAACTTAGGAAAACATAACTCTCTTACATTTAGATATGTAAATAGATCACTATTTAACCTAAAATTATACTAATATTTCTATCAATAAATACTTTACCTTTTAAATGAAGAAAAATAGCAATAATAATGATAAATATAAGAAAATGATCTGAGTAATAGTCTTTAACTATAGCACTTCAAAAATAGTACTATAGTTCTAGTGTTTATTCTTTTAAAAATTACAATCAAATATTTTATTATTTCAGAGAAAGTAAAAATATTATGAAAAGCTATAAGATTTAAACATATTTTATTATTTATAATATTTTCCAAATATCCAAATTATCCTTTCATCCAGCATATATTTGATTTATATAAGGTTATAAGTGGGAAAACACTAATTTATATATATATAATGATGCAATGTAGATATTCTTTCATTTAGCTAGTAATCAATTCATAAAATATTACAAGTGAACAGATGCTAGTTTGATCCATTATGATGCTATGGAAATTGAAAAGTAGATAATATCCATTTTTTAAGGTAAAGAAACATTCTCATGGTTTCGAAATGCTAAGAATTAATTTTTGATTATTTTTTATTTTTATAATAAATTGTCATTCCTCACAAATCCTTGACATGCTGTACAATTCTGAGTGAATATTGTTGCTTTTCATACCATCATTTTATCCAGTTAACTACATACTTTCAAAATAAGTAAAAAGAAAATCGTGTAATGAAATTTAGATATGCTTCTTTTAAAGCTAAAACAAAAGAGAGCTAGTTTTTTCTCTTTAGACCTATATATATAATTTGTTCATTTGATGTTATAGTAACTATAGCAATAACTTTCATTCAGTCTTTAGTCAATTCTAGCCAGTCTTCCATAAATAAAAATCTTATTATACAACAAAGAAAATAAAAATATTAGAATTATTATATACAAAAGAATATTGATATTTCATAATACAAATACCATTTTTTTCACTCTAACACAAATTAAACATATCATAATATATTCTCACTATACTAAACTGGAAATATATTTTCACATATATATCTTTCTAGTATAATATTATACAAATAAAATAACAAATATATTTGAGACATTAGACGTTTAGTTATATTGTTTGTACTCTACTATGGTGAATGCAGTAATGAAAATATATAATAATTTTTTTTTTACCCAAACTATGTGCTTTATTATTCACATATCCATTTTAAAATAAAGTTAATCCACAATCTTATATCATACAATTAATAATAAACATTTTTATATCAATATTATCATTGTCATAGCAACACAATTCAATGCTTTATACATTAAGAATCCCTTATCAAAATTACACAAGAAAAAATTAATTTACAATTGAGATTTTACCACATACTAAAACTCATCTGAAACTTCAGTAGATACAATATAAAGCATATGAAAATATTAATCAATACTTTTTTCTTAGAATTCTACATCTTTAAAAATACATTTAAAATATAGCAATAATTGTGAACATATTATAAAAGTGAAAATAATTATGTAGTTTTGCAAATAATTTTTTTAACGATATTTGCATAGACTGTTACCATTAATCTAAAGCTTAAATAATCAAAGTCTAAATGTGCAAGTTAATTTTTAACTTAAATTCTTCAATGCCAAAATTAATTAACAGGTACAAGACTTAATTCTTCAAAAATATCAATCAGAATTCACATAAAACTGATCTTTTAGTCATTATCAAAACAAAAATAAAACAAATAAGAAAAAATCCCAACAACATACACAAAACATTTTTCTAAATATCACATGATTATCATTTTTTATGCTTACACAAGCTGTTAAGACAGTGTCAAACTCTTCATATAGTAGTACCACCCAGTGCAAGCCATAGTAATCAATGGATGCAAGAAGATTAGTACATAAAATTCCTAACTAGTGCCTATTCTTCCAATACCCCCAGGCTAGTTTCTAGCTTGTTGCTTCCATCAGTGAAGACCTTGGATTTGAAAACACTGCACTTAGATTTTAGGATTTAATGCAATCTTACAGCAGACATCTTTTACCTTTTTAATTAACTATAAAGCTATGAATCCAAAATGAAACTACATAATATTTTCAATCCAAGCTCATTCATGTGTATTAATCATATAGATCTGAGTCCTGTTCAGTAACTATACATTTTGGTGTCTTTGTTATAAAAGCAAATGAGTTTGAATTGAAAGCACTATGTATTTTCATTTCAGACTCACAGCTTTATAGTTAACTAAAAAGGTAAAAAAAAAGACTTCTAAAGATTTGCATTAGATCCTAAGATCTAGGTGATGCTTTCAGATCCAAGGCTCCTCACTGATGAAATCTACAAGCTATAAACTAGTGTCTGAGATATTGGATGAGTAGACACTAGTTAGAGATTTCGTGTGCAAACCTGCACTGAATGGCATTGTTGTATAAAGAGTTTGTCACTATTTTAACAATAATACTTCCTCATTCTTAACTAGTTTTCAGTTTTCTTCTATCCTAAGTTATCCAGAAAAAATAAATAATTAAAGTAATTTCTAAAAAGATTAAATTTACCTCAGACATGAATAATATTATTTTCTATTAATATATTAATTTTTTTTATTTCAGTATCATGATTTTAAAATTTTGTCATATTATCATAAAAACAAAATTCTTTTTGAATATGATTGTTTTCATTGTCTTAACTAGAAATATATTTTTCTCAAATGGCAATAACTGTAAGCTAAATATTTTATTAGCTGTGTATTGCCATCTTATCATTTGCTTGGGAAGCCAAATGATATTCAAGCACCAATGTAAAAGTTCCCTTAAGTTAATCAGTTATGCTTTCTCTCTCTACTTTTATTCACTTTTTACAGCTGGAAAATAATTCTGAATCTTTTTTTCATATACTTCACAGATTTAAAGCTAAACTATGTCATTAGAACCCAATGGCAGGATAGTGGAATCACATTTTTTTTTTTTTTGTAAGAATGCAATATTCCTAAAATCTTACAAAATATGATACTTTGCATTGGAAACAAATCTATAATTCTTCATTAATAATTATTAGATGTACAAATGTAAAAATATTTCTTTTGAAACATTTACATTAAAATAAACAACTTTGTATTGTAATTTAAATTATAACATAATTACTTGAATTTGATAGAATCATATTTACCAAGATATGATTTTAGTATTTATCTTTTTATATGTGTATATGTAGAAAATATAGTTATGAAAAAATAATTAAGCCAATTTCTTACCAGATAGGTGGACACCATGTCAAGTAAAGCATTTTTGATTCTTGACCTAATTCTTTAAAAATATAAGTAAGTAAAGATAAAGTAGCCTTTAAACAGCCCACTGCAAACCAAAGGAATTTCCAACTGCCCTCATAAAAAACAGCAAAAAAGGTGTCATTATTTACCAGACTTTGCTAATTATCAGATGATGAGAGTTTAACGTTTTTAATAGCTTTGTTTTACCCTCTATTTAAGAATAAATAGACACCCATTTAACAATCAACACAGGTTGATTAGCTTAACTGGTTATCTAAAAGTAAAATCTTAAATCTGAAAAAAATATAAAATTTTATCTAGCTAGAATTTGAACTCAGCTCTATTTTTGCAAACATAAAAAATTAAAAGTGATTTATTTTGAAAGAAAAAAATTAAAATGAAATAAATTTCATTTTAGATATAGCTAAGCTATATAACTTCTGATTATCATAAATGATATTTGTCATTGCTTGTCTTTTTATTTATTATATTCATACAGAAACTATTCTAGTTTTACCATTATTTTTCTAAGATTTATTTTTAATTTTAGAACATAATATATATGTATAATAAATATACCAGAAGTCAGCAATCACTTTATTAAGAAAGGTGCAATAGTCTTGCATTGGTGGTCGAGAGGTCAGCACAACTGCCTTGCACTTGCAGGCAGTTGCCCGGGTTGTGGGTTCGCGTCCTGGCCGATGCTATGACACTTAAAAAAAAAAAAGAAGGGTGCAATAAAACTTAAAATTTCCAAAGTTACATAATATTGTATACACCTAGTTTATCAAGAATTTAGGACTAGATATTAAGAAGAAAAAAAAAAAAATTTTCAATTTCATTTTGTTAGTATTATAATATAATTTTAATATATATATATATTCATTTATATGTAATTACACAATTCATATAATAATTACTTGAAATTGTAAGTCTAATTTATTATATTCACATAGATATTTAGAAGTATCTATTCTTAAGCAATTATCTAAATATGAGACTGAGTTTTGTTTAATAATTTGATTTTAAATATTTCATATTTGAAAACAGGGACCCACAATTATACATAATATGAAAAATTTTCTAAAAATATAACTATTTTCACAGACTAAATTTCAAAACACATTATTATGAGATGTTTTTAAATTAATATTTTATACATTTATTATTTCTAACTCCATGTCTTTGATATTACTAAGTTTGAAATATGTTTAATTAGAGCTGGTACACTATCTTCAGTAATATTACTTGGAGAACTCTTCTAATAATGCATTGATAATTTTTAAATATGATGTAGTAGTAAAATTTTCATTTTCCAAATTCTCAATATTTTTTATATTTAATAAATGTGATGAGCTTTTCATCACATGGAACTTGAGTACTACTAACTTACATCTAAATGCATTACTGCATTAATCATGCCAGCAATATGGTGATTTCTCTCTTGCAATTTTAGATTTAGTTCATTAAACTTTCTCATTATATTTGTCAGAAATCTGAAGTCAATTAACCAATATTTGTTTTCTAATTTTTCATAAAAGTTTTCTCTTAATGCAATAAATTTCTTTATTTGCAGCAAAAAAAGGATAAATTGCTCAAGTATTTTACTACTGCTAAGCTACTTCACAATGTAAAAGAAGGTCACTAATAAGATGTCTTCATCTTCAAAAACTAATTTAAACAACATGTGTTGCACTGCTCATGAGATTATAGAATTCATAATTTTTATTACAATTAACATTACATATTGAAAACTAAGCAAAACCTTTCATCATGTTTGATATAGTGATTGATATAAATTTAGGAAATAAATCTTGTCTTCATAAGACATTAATACCATTTTTCTTATCAGTCATTTAGGGTATGCTAGTTATAGTAACTGAAGTTAACTTTTGCAGTGGTAATTTTTTATATGATACATAATTTTTAAAAGCAGAAAATATATAATTTCTTTTATGTGCCCATTCAATAGTAGAATTTAAAAAAAACTACATTTTTTATGAAAAAATCATTAAGCACTAACTTCATGCAAATTTCTAAATGTGAAATATCTGTTATGTCTGCAGATTCATTCAGCTGTAGCAAAACGAAAATACATTTTTCTATACCATTTGCTGATTTTCTTTCTAAATGAATGGCCAATAACTGTATCTTATTTATAGCTGAGACTATTTTGACTTTAATTTTAAATTCTTGAAAAAATGACATCAGTAACTTCCAGTATTCTCCATTTGTTAACACTTTTTTTAATCTTTATTTAGTAAATGCGATATTTTAAACAAAACAATTATTACTGCTTTAAATCGTTGAAGTAATTTAGTAAAAAACTTTGTTGCTTAGATATAAATTTTTTTTATTTAAAAAAAAAACCACATTTTTTCTTATTTCAGAGTTCACTGGATAGTAGGAAGCAAAATTTTTATAGATTGTTTTGAAATAATCTTTCAATATTTTTATTATTGCATAGTAAATAAATACATTTGTCTTTAAACCAATGAACCAATATTGTTCTTCTCAATCATCATTAAAATAACGTTTTTTTTCCCCTTTTTATATTTATCTATGAAGAGATTAAATAAAAAGAAATACTACAATTATTTTGTACAATAGATCAAATCTTTTAGATGCACTTTGTAGGAAATTGTTTTAAATGCATTGGGTAAGTATGTTTTTAAATTCAAGAAATGCATAGCATGCCAGCCTTATTGAATGTGAAATGGATTTTTCATTAGATCCATTTTATGCAAGAAATTGTAAGCTCAATGCAGAAACAAGCTGCACCCTGTTTTAAGAATGTGATATCATCAATGGTATGAACATTGAGAATATTTACATCCAAACACCACCCATTTGTAACAGACTTTATGAGTTCATGATCTTCACAACTTTGAATCCAGTAAGAGTGTATTAAAAATTCACCTTGGTATTGTGGCTTCCACAGATGATATGCTGCCCTCCCCTGAGTATACAATCATAGCTAGGCAAAAATATTAATGTATTAAACATGTTTTAATTTTTTTAATAGAAGGGATTTAGACCATAAGCACATGCACTATGTTATTATAATAGCTTAACAATGTCTTGCTGAGTACTGAGGATACTCTCAAACCAAAGCACAAGATAGAGACTTTTAAAAAGATAATAGTGTCAGTCTTATCGTTTGTATCTAAATTCAATTATATAAGCCAATCTAAAGCATCTTAGTTTGTGAGCATAAAGATGTTTCATAAAATATTTTCAATTTATTACATATTAATATTAAGAACTATTAGAAATTATGTAATATTCAATTTTATTTACTAGCACTGAGACTGTATGTAATTTTTTAGACAGATTGGCTTTATACCCTAAGTATATGCACTGTAATATTGTTATGATGTCTCATTGAGTATTGAGAATACACCAAAGCACGAAATAAACACTTTTGAAAAAATAAAAATAGGCATCTTATCTTTTGCACCTAAATTCAATTATGTAAGCCAATCTAAAATGTCTTAGTTTGAGAGTGTGAAGATGTTTTTTATTCAATTTACATCCATTAATTTCTCTCTATATATTAATATTTGCAAAATTTTTCAATTTATTATGTGTTAATATTACAAATTTTAGAGTAGTCTATATAACTGAATTTGTATGAAAGATATGACCACTTTTATTTTTTCAAGTCTATCTTGTACTTGGGTTTGTGAGTATCCTTGGTACTCAACAAAACATCATTGAGCTATTATTAAAATGATACAGTGCATGTGATTAGGGGGTAAATCCCTCCAATTTAAAGAATTAGAAATGATCTCTGCACTACTAAATAAAATTGAATATAACATTTTTAATAGTTTATAATAATAATAATAATCATTATCATCAATCCACTGCAAGATAAAGGTCTCTCCAAATTCAATCCATCTTCTCTGACCTTTAGCTTCTCCATCTGATTCTTGGACACTTTCTTATTTCATTCATCCATCTCAAATGTGGTCTCTTTCTGGGTCTTTTACAATCTCCTGGAATCCCATTTGATTTCAACTGTCCATCTATTATCATCTTGTCTAGCAACATGTCCAGCCCAACTTCAGTCTTTTAATTTTTTCAATGAGGTCAGTAACACCTGTTTGTTCTCTTACTCATATATTGCATTTTAGATCTCTTCTTGTTACTCCCAACATGCATCTCTCCATACTTCTTTGAGTGGTCTGAAGTCTCTGTATTGCTCTTCTATTAAGTTTCCAAGTCTCAGATCCATAAATAAAAACTGGTAAAACACATTTATTAAAAACGTCCCTTTTCACACACATAGGCATAAATCCTTTTAGTATCAAGTTGTTTATACCAAAAGCACTCCAACCAAGTTTAATTTATTCTATGATTAATTTCATCCATTATGTTTCCATCTATATTAATAATCTGAACAAGGTATTTGTAATTGTTAACTTCTTCTAACTCATTATAATCAATCTTTATTTTCATATTTTGAGAAAATCCATTAAACATTACATTAGTCTTTTTAACATTTATCTTTAGTCCTTCTTTCATCTGATAACTCCTGCAACATTTCCTTAAACTGTAAAGCATTATTTGCAAAAACAACTACATCATCTGCAAAATCTAAATGACTTAAATAATCTACATTTACTGTCACTAATTAATTTCCCACTTTAATCCACAAAATACTTCTTGCAGCACTGCTGTAAAAAGTATTGGAGATATGGAATCACCCTGCCTTACTCCCTTCTCAATGTTGACTTTCTCAGTATCCTTATATAAACTAATTGTTGCTGTTGCATTTTTATAAATATTCTTTAAAATATGACAATATCCTGGATCTATACCTTGATAATCCAATGCTTTAATCACTGAAGAAATGTTTATAGAATCAAATGCCTTTTCATAATCTACAAATCCAAAACAAAATGGCAACTCATATTCATTTGTCCTTTCTATAACTTCTCTCAATATCTGGATATGATCTACTGTATTACAACCACTTTTAATTCAGCTTGTTCTCTTGGTTGGTGGAAATCCAATATTCTCTGCAAACGAGTTGTAATTATCTTGGTAAAATTTTGTATAAAACTGATAAAACGCTGATAGGTCTGTAATTTCTAATATCTTCTTTATCACCTTTTTTAAATATTAATATTATTACTGAATTCTTCCAATCATCTGGTACATCTTTATCATTTAGATATTTGGTATATAACTTTGCTAAAAAAAGTTATATTTCTTCACCTGCTTTTTTTAATATATCAATTATAATTCTATCATTAGCTGGAGTCTTTCCTTTCTTCATACATTTATTGCATATCTCACTTCTTCATTTAAAATTCTGGGCAATTCAAAAGATGTAATACATATGAGATACTTGTTCTCTATTTCAATATAATTTTTGATAAAAGTCTTCTACCCATTTCATCTCTCTTTTTAGTAATAATTCCATCTTTTTTTTCTTAATGCAGATATAAATTTCCTACCAAAACCAAAATGTTGTTTTACACTCTTGAGATTTTTATTCTCTTCTACAGCTTTCCTTGCTAGTTCACAATTATACTTCCTTATATTGTTTTCAACTCTTTTCCACATCATTTTACAAAATTTGAGATATTCAATCCTTTTTAAGGCATCATTTTTGTATATCTTCATATTCCTTCTTTTCTTCATTAATTCTCTAGTCTCAGTAGAAATTTTATTGGTCAATTGTGGCTTTTTTTTACCAGCTATTTTTGTTGCAGTTTTTAAAAGTGTGACAGTTATTTTCATATTAATTTCATTCAAATCTGAGTCATGTTCAAAATCTACTAATACTTGAAACCGATTTGTAAGTTCTAATTTAAATTCATTAGAACGTTTCTGAAGATTATAAATATCAACTGTAAATATTGTTTTTTCTTAATAATTTTTGTCTCTCTAGTTTTGCATTAATACGTATCTTATATCTTACTAATTGATGATCACTTCCTGTGTTAAATTTTTTAAGAACATTACAATCTTGAAATATGTAATTTCTGTTAATCAAAATATAATCTAATTCTGCTGTACCTTCATTTGGATGCTTCCATGTCTCTTTCCTTTTAACATTTTTCTCAAAAAAAGAATTCATAATAAAAGTTTTTCTTTTTCTGCAACTTCACAAGTCTATGTCCTCTCTCATTTCTATTACCAAAATCAAAATTACCTACAGCACTTTCATCTTACATCTGTTTACCAATTCTAGCATTAAAGTCTCCCATAACAATTTTAAAATGTTTACTCTGATCAAAAGCCCTTTGTACATCCATATAAAAATCTTCTACTACTTCATCACTATGAGAACTTGTTCGGCCATAAACCTGAATTATCTGCATTTGATATCTCCTATAAAGTTGTATAACTAATCTTGCCACTCTGTCCGATATATGATCAATCTACACAATGTTGTTCTTCCACTTTTTATTTATAATTAACCCTATTCCACTTGTATTTCCAATATTTGTGCCTTTATAGAGTACATATTCACTTTTAAATCAATTGTCTCTTCACCTTTTTTACTAACTTCACAAAATCCAATAATGTCTTATTTAAAATAAGGCAGTTCTTCTAATTCTTGCAATATTCCTTTACTTGAAAGTGATCTGCAGTTGTAAGTACCTAAATAGAAAGTCACCATCATACAGCAACCTGGGTCCACAATCAGGGGATTCTTAGCATACTCCACCTTCAGCCATCAACCGCTGCCTTGGTTGGTGACTTTACAGCATCCTGGGAATAAGGAGCATGATTTATTTTTATCTGTCATAATTGTATATATTTATTGGAAAAATATTTATCATTTACACAAACATTCATTCTGCCTTATCAGGCAATTGAACAGTAAGATCATGGTGTTTCTTGATCTTAAACTCAGAAATAAAAAGCCAATAAACTCACCATGCTGGCTAATGCATGTTGGTGAGCAGACCATTCATGTTCGTATCCTATATGAATAATCACATAGTAATAACAGCTGCAATGACAAGAATGTATGGAATGGACATTAGGAATTTGCCCTGCTCAGTTCCTTTAAGCCTTCCATGAGGAATCAAAGGGTCTCCTTTCAGCTTTAATATCATATAGTAAATAGAAAAATATACAGAAAAAAATTAACAGTTGCAAAATGAATAAAGAAACATCATATTCTTAAGCTGAGATGCTTTAGATTGGTCTATATATTTGAATTTAGGTACAAAAAATAAGACAGCTACTCTTATCTTTTCAAAAGTCTCTATCATGAGCTTTGGTTTGAGAGTATCTTCAGTACTCACCAAAACATCATTGAACTATTATAATAACATTATAGCACATGTGTTTAGGATGTAAATCCATTCTATTTAAAAAATTATGTATGTTCTCTGCACTAGTAAAGAAAATTGAATATTAAAAATGTTAGGATGCCTAATTAATAAAATGATTATGATGGAACTATTTTAAAATTATGTGCACATGTGCTTTTCATATAAACTTGAGAATAAAGATGCCATCTTCTTTCCAGAATATCACTTTTTTTACAATATGCACATAAATTTCTGACAATTTTTCAAATTTAATAGAGTTGTTATGTCATCTATAAACATATTTTTACAATAACTGATAGTTGATACACACACTTATATATTCTAAAATTAAAATAAAAAACAATATTATAAAGGAAACATAATTCCATGACAAATTATGTTTAAAATAACAATTGAGTTCGAAATTTAAATGAAATTCTTTTTTTAAATTCAATAGTCCCAGCTAGTTACACAATTTTCCAAATTTATATTATTTATATACATCATGAAATGTAATTGTTAGATAATGTTAGACCTCCACCACTCTTCACTCTATCTCATAACACTGATACACCTGAACACACTTCAACTCTTCAACCGTCCATTCAATTGAAAATCTGATGATGAAACGTTCAATTGGATGGACGGTTGAAGTGTTGGAGTGGATTGAAGCCTGTCCATTAAAGTATGAAAATTGGCTACCTTAATATATATCGATCACTTATTGCATTTATGTGTAGAGATGATAATCTGGACCAACTGATGATTGCTGGTTTAGCATAAAATACGAATATTGGTGATTATTTATTTTTTCGACATATATGTGTTCAGGTGCATCAGTGTTATGAGATAGAGTGAAGAGTGGTGGGTCATGTGAAAGTCTGTGCTCATATACCCTATATATTACATATATTGATACAGATATATAATAAGGCTGCATTTTAGTTACTACATATTAGATACATATGTAATTTAGATATATAAAGTAATTTAGATGGAATAAAACTATCTTTCCACTCATGCACTGCTATGAATAGACTCCATTTGAATAAAAAATTTAAAAGAATGGCTGGTCCAACAGCTTTTAAAGCCTACTACTAAACAAATCAACATTCATTAACAGTGCTGGAAATAAAGCACAATATTATTCAAAAGCCAGATAATTAACTGATTTTAAAGTTTGGCTTTTAAATAATATTGTGCTCTATTTCCAGCAGTGTCAATAAATAATGATTTATTTTTAATAGTATGCTTTAAAAATAATTAGAAGACCCATTCTTTTAAAACAATTACTGTCATATGGAGTGCTGTTCATTTAATATTTTTTGCACTCTCTATAGCTTCTCTTTCAAGCGCTTCACACACTTTTAATTTTATATATCATAATATATAAAAGGTATTGTTTTTCTCATTTAAATTACATATCATAAAACAATAAATAGCTGCTTTTATTATAATCTTTTTGTTAATTTTAGATTGCATTGATGATGATTATTATTACTAATATTATTATTATTGATTATATATACTATAATAGAAACCAGGTTTGAACCCTATTACAAAGTAAAACTACCTCTCATAAAGCCTTCACTTAGGTTCAGCATGTATATACGTAATGATCATTTGGCCAAAAAGATATATATATAACGCTATATGTACATTTTGTTTTGTGATTAAAATCAGTATGAGGCAATAAAATTAAAAAAAAAATGTTTTTATATATGTTGTGTTTGGTTAGGCTTACAGATTCAATTCCAAACCAACAGACACAAAACGAATAACTACCCAGCAATTAATATGTACAATTTATTAATACTAAAAATATACACACATTAGTTAAACAAACGAATAAATACAGATGATACAAGTGAATGCTGAAATAGTCGAGCTGGGTACGGAACTCACTTCTAGCTGAATGATTAGCCTGCATCATGAACTCTGGTAAGACTCTTGCAGCTATGTATTTAGCTTGCCTCGAATCAACTCTAATTTGGATGTAGCAGTTTCCAGTCCATAGGTGGACTTGCCTCACTGCGTGGACATCACAATAATGACTAGAGCAGTACCTTAGCTGATGGCAGAGGGTTTAATGGAGAGCATGTTCTGTCATTCAGGTTAACAGAAGTAATTGCTCTCTGACTTGTCTCCAAAAGGCTGACTATTTAATGGCAGATCCCCTACCTACTGGAAACATGCGGATTAAGTGCGTGAACTCCAGTGAAGGATTTAATCCCTTTGGATAGCAACCGGGTGCTAGCCAATCAGGGAAGGAATCTGGAATAGTCCACTTCTAAAGGCAAGGTCAGATGTGACAATATATATAAATTTTAATATTGAATAAATATTTTTATTATTATTATTATCACAGTAATGAATCTAGAGTTTGGAGATATATACGATCCCTGTATATATGTTTTTTTTATTAATCTTTCTCCTTTGTCTCTCCAAATTCTTGGAAAATCCATACTTAGGGTAAAAGGGTTTCTATTATTCAAATTAACTGAACAAGGAAAAATGGATACAAATATATAAAAATAGTTTGGTCAAGCTAGATGAACATCAAAGTTGTTTTGTTTAAGATGAATTGATAAGTAGTAAGAATTTTGGTGAAAGTAAAATATTTTATGTAATTGATGAATATAAATATAATGTAAAGAAAAGAAGGTTCGAATTTTGGTGAAAGTAAAATATTTTATGTAATTGATGAATATAAATATAATGTAAAGAAAAGAAGGTTCGAGAAAAAAACTTTGGGGCATTCGGATAGGCAGAAAAAAAGAGGGGTCAATAAGTTATGACTAAGTGGGCAAGTGAAGATACACATATCTAAGATAAGTGATATAAGTAGAGTGAGGTGAAGTTTAAATGTGTTGGACTCCTACCCAGTATTCAGTGAATGTAAACAGTAAAATCTTGCCATCTTCCCATAGTCATAAATCAGTGCCCAAGGACTTCAGTTTAAACATACAGGAAATTTTTTCTATGGCCATCAAATCAAAGATTGTACAGAAAGAATGAATTATTCAGGACAATGCCTATATCCATTATTCTAAAGGTAAGCTTTATCGACATATATTAGCCTCATGATTATTGGGAACAAAGGTATGTGTATTTTTTTGTTTAATATTTGTCATTTATTCAACTTCTAATATAAGAAGGAGAGACTCTATGTATAATTTTTGTGTTAATTTATGTTGTTGTCTTATATTTGTCAACTTTATTACATGTCATTAAATAAAGAAAATATATGTATGTATCTTCTCATAATATTCATGAAGTAATTATTTTGTAGTTAATAAGTACTTACTAAAACAATACATATATGTCTGAAAATAGGCTAAATCCAGATCACCAGTAATCATGAGAGTGTTAGTTAAATTTCATTTTTTTCTTTTTGGGGTACAGCAATAATGAGGTAGTACAGCATTAGAATTAGATTTTAATAACTCCATCACATAAATGTTCTGTTCAGAAATATTGGGTTCAAACGAGTCCAGTTACAAATTATATATCTGTGCTCATGATACATTCATTTTCTCCAATGATGCAACTACCACCCTTCCCAAAATATTGAGTTAACAGGGGTCAGGCAAATCCCTCCAATGAAAAAAAGAGGACTTGAAGTTGATGCTCATAAATACACTAGGGAAACTAAATAGACTTTAAGGGAGGTAAACCTTATTGGGGAAATATAGTGAATAGATAACAGATGTGATCTAAGTGTTTGGTGATCGGCTATTTGTTCCAATTCATGAATAATATGATACATAGTAAAATTGTTATATGTATTGACTCTCCCATTGGCAATTTCAATAAGGAAATGAAATTATATTAAATTCATCTCCACCATTGTTATGTATTCAGATTCTGGTTACATATATGTTCAATGGCGACTAACATCGCCCACTACAATATATATATATATATTGTACTGGGTTCGATCCAGTGTTGCTCATACTTAATCTGCCAAATTGGTTTATCTGGGTTTCAACCTTATTTATAATACATTTATAATCTTATTTAATTGTAAATATTTGAGAATGAATTGGCACGTTCGAGCAAAGTGGAGAATACTATTGATAACAAAGCTGTCAATACTACCCACGATCAGACTGGGTTATGCAACGAATAACCCGATCACATTTCCAGATCATGGCCCACCTCGACTGCTAGATTCAAACCCCTATATCCAAACACTTTATTTGTTTCGGAGTAAACCCTGGGTGCCAGCTAGTTCAGAACATGTTTGGACAGTAGGCCCATAATCCAGCACTCAAAAAATCCCTTAACTAGCTCAGTCTATTTTTAATTCAATAACATAATATTGTTTCACTTAAATAGTGGCAAAAGAATTGACTGACAAATAAAGCTTTAAGTTTAAAGACAATTTATTTTAATTAACATTTATTAAACTAATTTTAAATATTTTAAAATCTTATTTACTAATATAACACACACATTTTTAATTCACACACTATAACACATTTTTAATTCACACACTATAACATCTTATAGGAAAGCATTAAATAACCTTTGAAAATTAAAATACAATGAAATCAATATACTAACACATGAATACACACAACATTTTAAACACACATATTAATAGTTCATCTATGTATGCTATAGAGTTCTTAAACTTGACTCCTGAGGTTTTACAAATGCGATAGCTACTTTAGAAATGGGTATAAGAAAAATGTTATTACCTAGGATTTTGAACACTAGGATTTTGAACATGGATACTCCTTGCTGTTTGCTGCTTCTATGAAGAATTTCTAACCGGTTAGATTTGAAGTTTTCTTGTGGAGTTTTGATGCTGATTATTCCGAGGCATTTCCTTTAAGACAATTAGATATTGAGTGGCTTCAGGTTGTTATGTAGGCATCACTTTTATCAGATAGGTTGGCCATTTTCATCGGACTTCAGGCTGGAGAAAGTCATGTTTTCCGAGGTTTTAACACTGCATTCTTGATTCTGGATATATAATAAGCTCACTGATATAACTCACTGAGAGATTGTATTGAGCTATTATCTCAAACGTAACCCAAACTCAATCAAACTCAACTTGAACTCAACTAACTGTCTGATAAAAAAATATGTATCAGTCATTTTGATATCCTCCAGCTATATCTGTTGTCGAAATTCCTTTGATAATCTTTTAATTACGTGTCTTTGGAGATTGTTTAATTAGTAGCCATGCAAACATGTTGTTTTTATATTTTTAATTAGTAGCCACCACTGAATGTTTTTTAATTTTTTAACTTTCATTTATTTTTTAATATTTAATACGCATACATTACATTTACAGTCGCACGCACATATATAATTTGAGATCCATTCACTATTTAGTTTTAAGATGAACTTTTTTCCCTTTCTTTAACTTAAATAAAGAGATTTATGTTTTTAAACTTTAACTTATATTTCAATTAATAATAATAAGAAAAAAACTCTTTACTTCTTTTATAAAACTTTAACTTGACGCTTCTAAAGCAAACACCCCTCAAGCAAACACCCCTCCCCCTTTTAATTAAATGTAACTTTTATTTCAAAACCCTTAAACTTTTACTTTTACGTTTTCTTTTATGAAATATTTTTATTTTAATGATTTTTTAAACAAAATTATTATGTGCCAACACAATGTTGGTACAATATATATTATCATACTGATTTAAAAATAATAAAATATTTTTATTAGGCTGTAACTTTATGATAAAATAAATATAACTTTAAAACTATCTTTATACAAGATACATATATGTATGTACAAAAACTGTACAAACATTGTTTAAAATAATTTTTATTAGGAGTAAAAACATCTTTTATTAATGGAAACTAATTTTTGTTGAAAAATATTACTTTTTTGTTTATGTTTTTTTTAAAAAAATAGAGATACAAATAAAAACCTTTTATTTGTACTCTGAATATTGATTCAGTTCTTTTTAACTGTGCACCAAAAAGGATATTGACTTCATTAATAATAAAGTTGTTAATTAAAAGATATTCATTATTAAAATACTATTTAAATTATATTACAAACCACTAATTCTTCAAAAAAGATATGCTTTAATATCAGAGTGATAAGTTTAAACAATTTTTTTTTGCATGAATCACATAGTGCAAAAAAGTTATAAAGAACTTCTGCATTATGCAATTTATTTAACATAATGTTATTGTTTTTAATTTTGTTTATAAATATTAATAAAATATATTGTGGCCCACATTCTCTATTAAGATACTTTTATTTGACCTATAGATGAATACAAAGAAACAACAAAAATTAGATAGGTGAGGTTATAGGATGATGTATAGAAAGAAGGATTGATCCAATAGTCAGTCGAATACAAATGAGTGTTAGTGAAGAACTTAGTAGATACAAGGTGAATATATCATTCATCTACTCTATAACGAAATCCCATTGTTAGTAAGCCCTGTTTTGGTGAGCTATGGTTGGAGGATTTTATTAAATCTTTATTGTTATTTTCAAGTAAATTATTTAAGGGGTGGTTGATCAGTTACTGTTTAGGCCAGCTGTAAATTTCCAGGTTAATATGACCAGGTATGGATCTGCCTCTCTCTTATCTGTTTCTTGAATATTTTTAATTATGTTGAGGAAGCAGTTATTAATTCCATCAGACGGTAGTTTTTAAAAAATCACTTTGCACATGGTCAACCAGATGGCAAAATTTATGAAAGTGGCAAGCCTGATTTCAGCAAAAATGCCTAACTAATTATGACCCCTTAAAGTGATGTTAGATCCAAATCATTATTTTTAATGTGTTTCTGGAAGTTTTGTCTTAGTCCTAGCCAGACTGGGCAAAGAATATGGTCAATATCTTCTGGTAGAGACAGCAGATGGGATCTAGGTTGAAGCCTCTTTTATTAAGAAATATAGCTGTGGAAAGGTTATCTAGGTTAATTTTGAGGTCTGTGTGTTTAGGTGCCAATTTCAATCTACGGGCTAATTTGTACAGTATGTTTATGTCAATGGGGAGGTGTGTGCCTTCTGAGTATTTGGGTTGGATAGGTTAAGGCTTACCCAATAGGCTATTTTTGTACTGAACATAGTTGCAGAAGGTACGAGTTGAGCAGAAATATATGAGGTGTTTGAAGCCAGATGGAAGTGCACCTTGGAGAGCGTGTTCTATCAGTGGGAAGAACTTGTTCTTTGGGGAGTGGACATTGGAAAGTCCTGCAGTCAGAGTAAAGTTTAAAGATTATATTTTGTTCTCTGTATAGCAAATGCTTTTATTGAGTGCAGTCCCAGTCCATTCATGTCTCTTTGCTTTCGAAGGGTGTGCAGACTGATAAATGATCTGCACCCACCTCTACAGTTGTAGACAGTGGGATTCTACTTTTTTAATGAAAGCTTCTGTTGGTTTAAAGCCTGCAAAATAATATTAGATCTTGGAAAGTATAAGGGAGTTGAGAAGTGATACTTTTCCAAATATGGTTATGTATATTCTTGAAAGGCATGTTATAGTGATGTCTATTTTGTTTGTCTTTGTTGTATTTTCCATCCTCATTGCCATGGGAAATAGGGACATATTGAATCCCAAGAAAGGCTGAGGCATAGCTTGTAATGAACCTGTTATCCTGTTGCTAGGCTTTCAAGAATGTTTATTTCTTCATGTGATTTGAGAAACACCACCACATCATCCATGTAGGAGATGTGGAAGATGTTTTCATTAAGCAAAAAGATGGAAATTCCAGGGAGTGTATCTTCAATGCTCATAAGCAAGGGATTTATATAGAGCATGAAAAGGAGAGCACTTAATGAGGAGCCCTGAGGGATGGAGATGCAGGGTTTGAAACCAGGGGCAGTTCTCCCATTCAGAGAAAAAAATCTCATGATTTGCTAGGAGATTCTCCATGATCCGAATGTAGGCCGGAGGAACCCGAAAGACCTCCAGTTCACCAAGTAGCATCTATTCGAACAGAATCAAAAGCCCTGGCAAAATCTAGTTCGCCAGGATTGTCTTTTTCTATGGATATGATCAATGAGTCAAAATCAGCTGACAGCATAAACGGTCGATGAACCCTTCTTGGCATATTGATGTCTGGAAAGCTTTGGTATGATTTTCTCTTGAATTTTATCTTTTATAATGCTTTCAACAATTTTGAATAGAAGAGGAACCATGGATATTGGACTAATGTTATTTAGATCAATGGGTAGATCGTTTTTTTTATAAAAGGGACCACTAATATAAAATAGATCCCTGGGTGATGTAGGCTACCAGTGGCTAAGAGATCAATGATTCCCCTTGTAACATGTATGGTAAATTTTTCCAAGTGTATTAGAAGAAATCTGGGGATTCCATGCATGCCGGGATGGGTGTGATCAGGAAGGCTTTTAATTTTGGAAGATGACATCGGCTTCAGTAATGTTGTTGGAGTTATTTGAATCTTTCACAAACTTGCATTGCCTGGTAACAGTTCCAATGGGTTGTAGTTTGATGGAATAAAAACCCCTAATTTTGTTAAGCATAATGATGCCAGAGTAAGTGTTCCCATCAAGGCACAAAGAGGGTGTGTAATTTCTTTTTTCTGACCCCAGGACCTATCTAATATAGCCTGGAGTCCAGCAATCTTATTGTTCCAGATAGTTGCATGCTTGCTTAATACAAACATATTCCACAAGAATCATTCTGGTTTGTTTATTTGTATGTTTTAGGCATAGGATTTCTGGGATGTTGTGTTCTGTAACTTGGATGTATTTCAGCTCAAATGTAATCCTATCAAGTTTTGAGAGTAATTGTAATGGCCCTTTCTGGTATCTGTTGTAATGGTTAATGAACTTTTGTACTGTCTATGAATGTATTCCATTCTTGTAATGCTGGTAGATTCCATATCTGATGCTTTTGAAAGGTGATGTATATGTCTGAGATTAATTGGGGGGCATATTGTGCCTGATGAGTAATCTCATCGTCCGAGGGAGATTAGTTGGCATGGAAGATTGTGGTTGCAATTTGATGGGAGCTTGAACTGCAAAATGATCTGAAAAGGCAATAGGCCAGAGGTGCATTTCTATGAATTGATTCATTTCAGGAGAGTAGAATATGAGGTCTATGAGCGAACAAGCTCTTTTGGTATAGAAAGAGAAGGCTCCATCATGAAAGAGTGCTTTCCCACTATGAATATTTCTGTTAACCATCTTTAAACATTTTTTCTCAAGTGGTCAAAAGTGTGGTGAAATCTCCAAGCCAGACAATTGGACTGGGGTTCGATCTAATTACTATGTTTATATTATGTATAACTTTGTATATTATTTGTTCATCTTTAACCAGATACACATTGATAAGAGTAAACAGAAAACCCCGGATTTGTATAGCAGCAATAATGCATTTGGTATCTATGTGAAGGATTTTGAGAAGTCCATGATTGAGTTTCTATTGATGACAAGAGCAATGCCAGCAGTCGCTGAGATCAAGAAAGAGTATATAAAGTGACCAAAGCTCTCAACTGTTTTTATCATGGGGTCTGTATGAAGGTGGAACTTGGTTTCTGATAAACAAAGTATATCTGGTTTTTGAAGTTTGAACCAATGTGAAATAGCAAAAGCCCTGTCTTTGGAGTTAAGCCCCCTGATGTTAAGTGATGTCATTGTGAAGTAGATAGCTTGGCTACTTGTTCCTTAGCTATAAGACTTGTGGTAAACTGGCTGTTTTTTGCATTAGGCAGACTTCAGATCAGTTGAGGGGATTCATAATGTTAAGTCATGGGGGACTATTTCCCCAGAGATACTAACTTCAGGTTGAGTATGATATGAGTTTGAGATATCATCATTTATCTGAATTTAGAGATTCATCTTTCCGTTTCTTATGGTTGGGATTGAAATTGCCATGTACATCATCAGAGGTTGAGATGGTTTCATTTTGAGTCTATGTTTTTGTTATTGTTACTGTTGTGAACCAAAGTTGTGGGTTGTATGTTTCAGTCCTGGTGCTTTTTCCTTTTATGTAATATGGTGAAGTGTTTAGGAACATGGTCAGGCCCAGAGTCTGTCAGGCTTGCCATTTCTTCTTGCCCAGTTTCAGCATCTATTTCTTCTTGCTCAAAGTCAGAACCTGTGTCTGTTGAAGAGAAATCATTTTTGTTTGTCTTGTTTTCAAGTATTTGGTGACATCCATGTGGGTCGGTTTCTTGGCATTGGTTTTGATCTTTTATGTTGTTTTGAAGAGAATCTTTTGTCAAATGTCTATATGTTTTCAGCTTGATCGAAATCTCATGCTCTAATTTTTTATTTTGATTATGTTGTATTTTGGGTTTTGGTTGTTGCATGTTTTGATGTTCTTGTAGATGTTCTTCTTTTGAACTGCACTGATGTGACTGACTGGCAAAGATACAGCAAAAGATGCAGTGTCTGGAGAGGCAGTTGCGAAGCAGGTGTCCCATCTTTCTGCATCCAAAGCATTGCAATTCTACTCCCCAGAATGAGATGAAAAAAAGCACCCTTCCTACAGAGATTGTGGAGGGGGGATATCTAATGGCACTATCCTTTTTTTAATGTAATTTGAAAGAGTGCTATATTTTGGGGAATTTCTTCTTGTATTCCAGGGATCCTAAGGTATTTAAAAGTGACTTGCCCATGAGGCATAAGGTTTTGTAAGTCAGAATTGCTGAATCTCAAACCACAATTTTTTACCCTACCACTTATTGAGGTGTTACAGACTATGTTTGGATTGATGGTAATTAGGTATCTGTTGTCAAGTATCCTATATTTGTTTTAAAAGCTTATTTTGCTGTGATGTTTGTAATTGTAGGATTAGATAGCGAGGGTTGGGTGATATGATAACCTTTGAATAACTTTCCAGAGATCTTGGGCTTTTAGAAGGTCAAAGAGTTTATTGGTTGGAAATGGGGAATAATCTTAGTAAGTGGTCAGTAATGGATAGAATGAGTGAGGCTTCATCATTGAAGATAGCAAAAGATTTCAGTAATCCTTGTGGCATGGCTTCATTGAATTTAGTAACTGTTTCAGTATATAGATGATGATTATCAAGTTGGTCATGAAAACTGTTTGATGGTTCATGTATGAACTTTCCTGTGTCTGATGCATCATCCAATTCTCCCATTAACTCAATCAACTGTTGTGTGACTTTATTATTATCTTGCAGATTATTTAAAGTGTGTTTTGTTTCCTGTTAATGATTTATCTTTATTATTGGATTTTACAATATTTGCATAAGTGTTGGCCATGATATTATCTTTTTGTGTTGAAGCTGTGCATATATATATATGCTGGCTTCACATTAACTGTGGACTAACTAAGACCCTAAGTCCAACCACAGTGAATGTATGTTTCTTTTTCAAACTAAATTCATTGTTTTCTCAAATAGTTGCCTAAATTAAAGAAGAGATTGTGTTAAAGAAAAAAGATTTAATAAAATAAAATATAGAAAGTTAAAATTATATTTGCAACTATTTTCAAAATATATGTTGGAAGAATTCGATAAGATAAAATTTCTTAATTAAATAGAATCCATTAAAAAAAGGAATTAATTAATAAAACATTTTTCTGAATTAGATAAAAGAATAGATAACAGGAAAAATTTGAAACAACGGGCATGATTCACTACTAATTAGCAGATTAAAAACATAATGGAAAACAGGGTATAAATAAAGAACTTTTCTTTTGTTCTGGGTCTTTTGCTTGCGGATTAACCTGTGCTGAAGGTCAGAGGGAAATATTAAGAATTTTGTTGGAAGAAATTTTGCTGAAAAATTAGACAATGTAGTGAACTCTTGCCTGCTGTACTTACTTCAAGCTACACTCTATTATTTCGGCAGATAAATAAAAATCCAGAAATGTGTTGCTCTGCAAAAATGCGGGGGTAACCTCTTTGCCGGAGTCGTAACCATGTAAGCCAGCCAGAGAACAAAAGTGTCTGCCTTGTATGTGTGAATATCTGCCCTCAAACATCGAAAAACAAAGTTGAAGAACCGAGAAGACTTGCGGTAAACGTCTAATGAACTCATCTTGACCCACCCCATCGAGTTACCAGTAACTTTACCATAAATTCACATAAAAATCTCTTTGTAATTTACAAATGCTCTAGAGTTATTTTTATTTATATATGTTTTTTTAAAAATCTACATATTATCATATCTTGTAAGATGGTATTTCATTAATTGCTTTCTTTTCTTTTTTTATATCGTAATGGGTGGGATTATTATATATATAATGGTGGTGATAGCTTTGATAAATTTAATTGAAAATTAGTTCGTTTCACTTTCCACCATTATACTCCAGTAATTAAGTTATTTATTTTATATATATATTTTGGAAGGAAAAGGAAGCAAATCATAGAAAGTGCAAAAACTCTATTTTTAAAATCAAGATTTAATTGCTAAATATTTTATAAGAAAACTTTCAATATTTTAATTTGATTTTTTATATATATAAAAGAAATATCCTTATCAAATGCCTGTATATTTTAGTCAATGAAGGGTTACAAATTTAAAGTTATATTTTAAAGAGCGTGAAATAAAACGTTCGAATTTATATTTTAGTAATAAGAGAGAGTACATTTTGACAATATGTATTAAAAATTATTAAATAGCATTGACTCTGGGGTGTGTTGGTTAAAATTCGACTAAATCAATAAAATATCCGCCCTCTTGTTTTAGTGATCTGAATTTTATAAAAGGGAAGTTATTATTTTTCTGCGGATTTTCAGCGATAGTTGAGCTTTCTTAATATTTATATTTTGCACAGGGTTTCTTTTTAAATTTAAAGGTCGTTGACCGTATTTATATGGCATTGTGCCTCGGGCGATCTACTGGACTGCTCAGCATATATTACAGTGCTTCTTTTGCCAGGTTTGCTTAGGTTAACATACCTACATTCGGACCTTCTGAAAAACAAATAAATTGTTCTGGATCCCATGTCGATCTCAGTCCTTTCAATGTATGTAACTGGACATAAGCAACAAAAACTCCGATCCTGAATCCGGGTCACACATTTAGCGAACGGGTTCCATTTTTCTTTCTAACCTAGATTAGAGACGGAGAGCTATCCGGTCTTGTGTTAACCTCTTGGTAACTGTTATGTATATTTATATTTATTAAGAAATCTTTCTCAAAATCTCATGGAAATGTTTCAATTATGGCTGGAAATTCCTGCTGGGGTCACTTTATCATTCTTCTTAAATCATAAGTAGGGCTGTGATTTAAACCTGTCCAAAGTATTTAGTTGAGTTTGACCACCTATTTATCTCTATGTTCTCCAACCACAGAGTTAATGAATTATGTCTCTCTCTCTTGATTTCTTTTACGTAACACTTCCATTGGCTGGAATATTTTAAAGAAGAAATTATAATGTAAAATTTTGTCTGTTCTTATCATTAAGATCAATGGATTTTTCATATATGTCTATTCGGTTGCAGTGAAAATAGCCTGTGACACTATTAATAAAGCATTGTGTGAATTATTTTAATGTCAATAATAAAAATTTCTGTTATCTTTCATTCACTATAAATAAAACCACTTAGTATTGTTTTTCTTTTGTGACATACGTATGTACATCTGATCATTATATATGTAAAAATTCCTTTTCGTGGTCTCTCCTCTCCCTGACTACCGGGCATACATTAAGATTAAATTCTAGTGAGGTTCGAGGAGTAAGTCGCTTAGTAGCAATCTAGAGGAGTAGATGTTTGAACCCCTTCTATTTGCATCTCTAGGTTAGGTTAAAGCAACTCTACTTTTCTTACCATTACAGTGTATTATCTAGTTCAGTTTATATCTTTTTCTGATTGCCTAAATTGTTCATTTATTGCATTATTAGAATCATGATTGTCATCTTGAAGTTTTATTGCATTATTAGAATCATGATTGTCATCTTGAAGTTTGAAACATCCATTGTTTTGTTAATTTCAGATGGAGAGCTGATGTCTGTGGTGCCTTCAGTTTGTAAGCTTGTGTGTGTAGTTTGTTGCAGGACATCAAATCCCTGGATATTATGACTTTTTTTATTATTTTGTTCAGTCTGATTAGGTTTTAATATAATCTCTTCACTATTAGTGTGATCGGGGTTTTTTTGCTTTTTTTACGGGCGCTACCATCGATGTGTAATGTGATTAATGATTTTTTCCCATGTTCACAGAATGGAACTCTTAATGGTATTATATTCTATAGTATTCATATGATTGATGTCAACTGATCGCATTGTTTTAATTTGAATTACATTTTGCATATTTTTGCCGTTGCAGGTTTTAGATTTGACTAAAGTTTTTATATGTTTTTCATTCGGAATTGATTTTGCTGTGTAGTGAGGAGTTAATTCTTCATCAGAAGGATCTCGCAACGAGTTCTTTTCTGTTTTGAGTGGTTTCTCTTTAGTATGGGGAAAATTATCTTTGTCGTTTTCCATTCATGTTTGTTTGTCAAGTTTTAAAGTTTTATCGTTCCGATATGGTGTTTATTTTAAAATCATAACATTTTGCTTTTGCTAAGTTATCTGATTTAATTTGTTTTGTTATGGGGAAGCTTATATGTCTATATTTTTTTATCTTGATTATCTACCATGGATTTTTGAACTAATTCACTCTTTTTTCCATGTCAATTGTTGAAGGCTTAGGGCCTTGTAGGCCAGCCATGAACGTTAGGTGATAACGTTGTGCAACTCAATTAAGGTGGAATTTAAATAAAGCTTTATGTAATCGAGAGTTCTTTTTAAAACCAACTCAAATGTAAAAATTAATAAAATTAGTACTTACAGACTGTCCAAAAGCATTTTGAGGTGAAAACCTGGGTTGAAAGTGAATGTTTTATTGTCTCAAAGTTAGTATGATATGATCAGCGACTGGTCAATTAATTGCACCGCCAGAGGTCTCTCTATAACTTGTGGCCCACCTTAAGATGTGGTTTTGACATCAAATTTTGCTTAGTGGCAATAGTTTAACCCTTTTATTTTGGCATTATGCAGGATGGTAATAATAAATATATTTTCTAATTTGTAATCTTACACATTTTTTTTTTTTTTTGCTCGGGTTTGGATGCCCAAAATCGTGGGGCCTGTTAATTACTCCCACACCCTGAATAATTCATTAGCTATATGTGTATAATTTGCTATATATAATTTAATATGTACATAATTTTTCAGAATATAAAATTTGTTTTGTCATATTCATTTTGTAAAATCAAATACTGTTTTGCTAATAAAGTAAAGAGGAATACCATGTTTTCCATCCATAATCTGTAAATTTTTTGATAAACTGATTAAAATGGGTAAATAGATTGTAGAAAATGTGAAAGTTGTTTGAACTATATTAATGTATATGTAAGAGTTTTTTTTTACCTACCCGAGTTTTGTTAATGTAGAATATTTTTTTTCAACTTCTCTCCAGATTTTTTTTCTCTGTCTTTTCCAATAGTGTATAGTACTATGTAATGTATACAGAAGTATATGTGTGTAAAATCTATGTACTTGTATATGTAGCGCTGCATATATATGTGCATAGGTGTGTATGTGTGATATGTAGGTACAGTGTTACTTGATATATGTTAGATGTATATGAACATATGCTGTACAGTATGTGAAGATAGAGAAATGTAGAAATATATTTTATATAAAAGTAGTGAAAATGGAAATTTGAAAATGTCATAGACATGTAAAGTTTTTTTCTATTTATGTACTGTTTATATGAGCAACACAGATTTTTTTTGGTGTATATTATGAAATTAAAATTTTAAAGCACAGCTTAAAAATATATGTGTATATGTGTAGAAAAAAAAAAGATAAAATCATGTAATAGTGGATCTTAATTGAAAATCATGTGCATGGGTTCAAACTTGTATCTATATGTAATCATGATCACACTCCATTTGGCTGGCGCCCGGTAGTAATACCATTATAAATTTTGCCAATGGGTGGTGGAGTGAATACATTGGATGTTATAGCAATGATCAGAATTTGAAAGCAAATATGATAGTCACCCAATAGATCTTGATGTTATATATAAGAATGTTACTAATGAATTATGTCTGTTTCAGGTGCAAAGAAACAACCATAACCCAAAAGAGAAAGCAGAGAACAGGTAGCAGGGTAGAATAGAGTGATGAAGTGGGGGGAATGGTGCATACCCCTTTGAAAATATATGTAGACACACACACACAAAGAATTGAAACTTTCCATTTATTTATTTTTGCTTAAAGGTGCATGCACATTTTGGAAAACATATAATGATCGGAAATTTTGTTTATAGGAGAATTTATTATGATAGAGTAAGTCATAATGAACAATCTTATCCACTTAGTACTTAACCAAACATGGTTGTTTCATTGTCATTTGGACGGGCAAGTAAGGTTTTTTTTTTTAATATTTTTTTTTATCAAGTTCAGGAAAATGAAACGGAATCTGAGGTTCAAATTACGTTTCACAGTCCTATTCTATCCCTCACCAACAAACTGGATTCAAATCCCAGTCCTACGTATATATACGCACCTATTTGTTTCAATTTTTTTTAAAAATTGTAGTCAAAATAAACGTTAACAAGAGATTTAATAATCTTAAATTAAATAAATCAGTAATAATATTTCATATAATTTTAATAGGTCTTATATGTGCGTAAATCACATGTACATATTAAAAGTGATGGGGGATTAAGTATAAATTAATATTTAGGTTTGTATATGTTATATGAAAATGTATATTTAAAATTTTATGTATTAAAAATAGGTATGTAATGGCGGGTAGAATAATGCAATCGGCTTGGTAAATCAAAATTAATTAGCATGATTAAATTATAATCTTTATTAGAAAATTAAATAAATTTCATTAACAAAACTTATCGTTTGTTTAAAGTCTATTTCTGAGTCAGAAATAAATTTAGAACAATTGTTTCAAAAATACTAATCCGTTTGCATTGTTTTACACTACCTGATTAACAAAGGAGAAATATTAATTCTCATATTTACTATCAATACTACAATGTTAAATGTTTAGATAATTTTTATAATTATAAGAACTATTAATTTTTTAATATTTCAGATCTAACTTTTTACATTTATAAATGTTTTATTTATGACATGCAATAATATATATTTATATTGAGACAAAATTTCTCTTTCATAAAGACTTAATTACAAAATAACTTGATATGAGTATATGCATATATAGATTTGTACAATAAAGGGAAAAAATAAACAAAGAAATTATTAGTAAAAAGTAAAATGATTAAAAAGATAAAATTGTTACTATCAATACTACAATGTCATTAAATGTTTAGATAATTTTTCTAATTATAAGAACTATTAATTTTTTAATATTTCAGATCTAACTTTTTACATTTATAAATGTTTTATTTATCACATGCAACAATATATATTTATATTGAGACAAAATTTCTCTTCCATAAAGACTTAATTACAAAATAATTTGATATGAGTATATGCATAGATAGATTTGTATAATAAAGGGAAAAAATGTTACACAAATAAATAATTAGAAAAATTATTAATAAAAAGTAAAATGATTAAAAAGATAAAATTGTACAAGTAAATGAATTATTTTATTTTAAATAAGTATTTTAAATATAAAAAAATGATGTGCTAAATGAAAAAGATTATTTAGTATTATTTAGTTTATTTGACAGAAATAAATTTGTAGAAATGAAACAAAGGTGTTTTTCATTAATGTAATAAAAGTTTATTGTTGTTTATATTCTGTTAAAAAATAGAGATTAAGAAAAAAAACCCAAAAGCATTGCTTTTTCTAATCTAATAATATAATTAAATGCTGTATTATTTTTTTGAAAGAAAATTACTATTATATTTTAAAGTGGTTTGACAAATTTTAATTCAAGAGCTTGCAGAGCCAACAAGGGAGCTAATGCCAATAAGATTCCATGAATTGAAACTTGTATTTTAAAAAATGTATGCAGAGAGCATTCTTAAGATGTGCTGTTAAGAATTATAGATCACTGATTCCTTTCTGAAGTTTGATCATATAACCACCCAATGTAAGACATGAAACCATTAATTAGCCTAGGCAAGATATTCATTACATAAATGATTGAGATATAAGACAAATGTGTAAAAATATGTGTAGATATTATTATCAGCTAATTATTCAGTCAAAAACCAAATTATTCTCAAATATATAATAAAAATAGAGAAAAAGTAAACTGTTGTTGTAACTCATTAACTGTATACAGCAGCAACACAGCGCGTCGGTTGTGCTTCATTAAAATTTTGTTCTTTTTAAAATTACATGAAAACTACAAGCATGACATTAACAGAAATCCCAGCATTCATTGCATTTTCCAATTTTCTTTCTAATGATGTCCATTATGTTAAAATCTGAAAAAAAAATTGGATTATTTATAAATATTTTTATGGATAGGGTCATTTAATTTTTTCCTCAGTTTACTAGTTTTCATGAAGAAGATAAAGGCAGAAAATTTTAAACAGCCAAAGAGTCTAGTAAAACAGAATAAAAATGCCCGATAATTCACATTTCAATGACTTCAAAATGTAATCAAAATATCGGGTTGTTAATATTAAACATTTTTATTTTTTTATTATTTGAATAGTAAATTTTTAAAATTTATATGATTAATGGTATGTTTGCATTTGTATTGGTTTCTTGTATAGTATATAAATTATATATCATTTATACTCTTTATTATATGTATATAACTTTAAACATTTGTATTCAAATACAACAAAAGTAGTTTATATAATTTTGGGGCTCTGATCTAAATTTAGGCAATCTTATTTTCTAGAAATAATGATTCTCAAAAGGTTTAATAATTTATTTCTATGTTTATTATTATATTACCATCTTTGTGCTTGCAATTGCAGGTTTGTGTTTATATAACAAGTAATGTCTATATATATATATATATTGTGCCAAGGCCCAAATTGGCACATGTATATAAAATAATTTTGTCGTAAAAAAATTATTAAAACAAAAAAATCTTTCGCAAAAGAGTTTGAAATAAAAGTTGAAAAATCATTGATTTAAAGTGGGAAGGGGGGTTTCTTAAAGTTAAACTGAAGGTTTTATAAAAAGGAAGTAAAGAGTTTATTATTATTAGTGAAATACAATTTAAAAGCTTTAAAAAAATATATAAATCTCTTCATTTAAATTAAAGAAGAAAAATAATCTTAAAACTAGTTTTGATGTGTAGAGTAAAATTATATATGCGCGTGCAAATGTAAAAAAAAATGCATCAGTATTAAATATTATAAATAAATGAAAAATGTATTTAAAAAAAAAAAACACACAGTGGTGCGCTACTAATTAAAGATATGAAAACAACACGTTTTGAAATAGCTACTACTAATTAAACAATCAATCAAAAAACACATTGTCTTAGGATTAATTGCTAAAAAATTTTGACAACACAGGATATCAAAAGGAAAACATTTCGTCAGTATAAATACGGAATATTTTATCGGATAATCAGTTAAGAGTTTTTATTCAGTCTAGTTTGCAGTGACAGTCTTGTGCAATTTCTATTATGAATCCAGAAACAAACATGCATTGTTGAGCAGCTTTTGGAAATATATGCTTGTGCTCCAGCCTTTTTAGTCCAACAAGATCATCAAAACCTGCCTGAGAAATAATGTCTGCATAACAACTCAGAAATCCTCCGTCAAACGTTCAACTGTCTTCAAGAATAAAGAAAATGGTTTCGCATAAAATCTCTTCAAGAAATATCCAAATCTAACCGGTTAGATATAATCCATCAGAAGCAGCAGAAGCAGTCAACAACAAGCAATATCCCCGTTCCCAAAAATCCTAGGTAAACATTTATTTATTATCATTTATATGTAGTAGCCACCGCTGTAATTCGTAAATATTCAAGATTCAAATTATATGAACTCTTATCATACATAAAATGAACTATTGTTATGTATGTTTAAGTTTCAAATGCTATTAATGCTTTATTATTATGAGTTAATATGTGCGTGATCATTATATCAGTGTTATTAGTTAAATCAGATAAATACCAGTGTTCTATTATTAAAATCTACAAGAATATTTAAACTAGTCTAGAAATGTTAATTTAAAATGTGTGTGTATTATATTAAATTTATAGAATGTTTAAAATGATTTAATGTTAGTTAATAAATTGTCTTTAAAACATAAACTTTATTTGTCGGTCAATTCTTTTTACCAACCTTTTATTAATTCTTTCCACCACCAATTTTGTATAATTTATTACTGATTAAAATTAGACTGGGCTAGTTTATGGGATGGTTTCGAGCGCTGGATTATGAGCCTACTGACCAAAGACGTTGTTTATTCTTTTGAATAGATAGCTGGCGCCTGGAGTTTACTCCGAAACAAATAAAGTGTTTGGATAGTAGGGGTTTGAATCTAGCAGCCAAGATGGGCCATTGTTGATAGTTAAAGCTATCAATAAGATCTCCCATTTTGCTCAAACGTGCCGGTTCATTCACGTAACCTTTATAAGATTATAAATGTATTATGAAAGAGTTTGAAACCGGCCAAAACTTATATACGTATAAGTAGATGGTTTCAGCGGTTCGACCCGGTACAATATATATATATAAAATAAAGGTATTATAGAGCAGTACAATGTAAATTTTATGACTGACTATCAAATATACAGAAATTTTGCTGTTGACAAAGCAATCACAAAATTTACTGGGCACAGTACCATGTAAAAATATAAACACTTAAAACCAAAAAAGAGCATTTTCAAATGATGTGTGTGTGTGGAGATAACCACAATAGTTATGTATATATCATATGAAATTATATGCAGACAAGGAATCAAATTCTGATTCTTGCCTATGCCTTGGTACTCATGCTGTGGAGTCAGTAGTTTTGCCACATCTTGCAGCACCTTATTTTTAATTCTATAGCTAGCAAATGAGGTATATGCAAATAAATTATCTATGTGGGACAATAAATATAACAGGATAGCATCACTGATGTGCATAAAGAATATAAACATCACTGATGTACACAAAAAATATAAAATGAAGAGATGAAACTCATTTTAGTAGTACTACAGACAGTAACCTACACTTTCTAGTTTTAGATAGACCAGAAGCCAATTGCTATGATAACAAATGCATATCCATCTTCTGGAAATAATTTGTTTTGCATCTTTTATTAGAATGAATCTTTTTCTTATAGACACCTTTGAGATTTGGCATCTTTGGTGTATAAGATAAAAATGAAGAATTCTTATGCGAATACTTTTGGAGATTCTGAATCTGTGGATTATCTCAGGTAAGAAGTATTATATATGGTTTGAAAGATACTTTTGTGAGGAATATAAAGAATTTATTAATGAAGATATAATTTAAACTTAGTTAATGATAAGTCAGAAATTATGAACAAACAATAAAGTAATAATTGCTGGATGTTAATGGTTATCACTATTTATCTTAGCCTTATTGTTTCCTTAGTTTTTCTAGTTTCTATCAATATAAAGCTTTTTTCTCTAACATTATTAAAACTGAAGTTATTGCGAAAATTTTGCCTCAAGCCAGTTTTTTAAAAATTCAGTAGGTGTCAAGGGTGGTGAAACAGGTAAATAAAATATACGAGCTATTTTATTTAAACTCTTCTACAAGGAAAATTAAATACAGATAAAGCTACTTGAAAATATTGATTAGCCAATTTATTAGAATATAAAAAAATCATATTCATAAGGAAACAAAATTTGACTAAAGCTCCCTGTGAAACTTTTAATTATAGTCTTGCGATTGATTAATCAAAGACAATTTGGTTTATAAAAGTTATTGATCGTAAAATATTATGTATATCATTTTATTTTCTTATTTTTTTTAGTGATTTGATTTATAAATCTAGAGAATTGCTTAATTAATGCTAGTTTAAGACCATTTTTAGAGAATTAAGATTTTTGATTGTCAGCTTTGGTATATGTTAAAACTCAAGTGAAAATTTATAATTAAATAAAACGATAGAGAAGTTGATTATATTTTCAAATTATTACAGGACTTAAAAATTGTTATGATTATAATCATGCAGATACATATATGCTTACATTTAAATAATTTAGTTTTTATTAAAATAATTAAGAGCCTAAGATTTTATAGATTCAATTTAAGCTGTTCAAACTTTGTTTATATATTATAAAATATACTGAGATGCTTTGCAACTTCTCAAATATGTATGTATACATATCAGTGGGCTCAGTAAAATTTTAATTTTCAATTAATTTGTAATTTTTTATTAAACTTGTGTTGAAGCGAGTGCGATAATATATATCACGCACACACGCGATTGTAAAACCTTTTCTGATACTTGGATATTATTCCCGCAACCTAGGAAAGATAGGAGGACTTTTCACATTCGTATCAATACACTGCTAACTTTTTAATGTTGTTATTTTGGCAACATCAAACATTAGAAAGCAAGTTAGCAATACTTTGATACGAATGTGAAAAGTCATCCTATTTTTCCTTGGTTGCAGAAATAATACTCAATACAGTTTTACAAAGACAAAAAAAGATAAAAAAATATTACATGAGATAAACACGTAGTTATGAATTCTACACGGACACAAGCTAACTTTTGACACCTACTTAATTTGATCAGTTTCAACACACACAAAAAAAATGTGGTCCGTGTTGCAGGAGGGAAAAAAAAGCCAACATAAATATATATTTTTATAAAAGTAAATATATTCTAAGAAATATATACTTACGCAGATGATTTTTGCATACAAAATGGCGATGGTCAGTAACCCCCCTCCGTCCTTCCTCCTTCTCCGAAAAAGTTGTTGAACAAGTGATTGACTAGTACATGCTCTAAATGAAATACTGCCAGGCAATCTAATTTTTCGAATAAACAAATAAGTCCTTCTATCTTTCCTTGGTTGCAGAAATAATAATACAGTTTTACAAAAAAAATACATAAATATCAGAAGTCAGTCAATAACCAAGTTGAAATTGGTAAAAAAAAAAAAGACACACAGTAGTAAATAATGCAGTTGAAATTAAAAATGTTAAACCAAATTCACAATAATAACAAATGGTAAGTTTAAAATGTACAAACAACAAATTTTTGAATCAGAAAAAAAATACCAAAATGTCTAAAAAAGCACCTATATAATAGTTTCGGTTAACATGTTTCAAAGCACATTTTGTGCAAGTTCAAAAACACGTTTTTTGATGAGGAAGGGTTTATTTAAGGTTGCAGGAATAATACTCAAGTACCATTAATTCTATGCAATTAAGAGTCTTCCTTAGTGCTCTGCAAATATTTAATGACCCATAGCTGCTTATGGGTGCCACTCACTATTAGAAGGATCAATTGTTAAAATGAACATATCAATCTATCGAACTGCACTTTCAAAAGACAAACTTCTCATTCCAAACATTAATTTCATTCTCCAGCATGATTTAAATTCCTATGAAAGCTGATGTGTCAACCTCAATATTGAAACCTCTCTCATTTAACCCACAACCAGAAACAAAACCATGAAAATGAATATGAGTACACCCTCCTACAAATAATCCATTGAAAGCAAAAGTTTACAGTACTAACAAACTCACAGTAATATGAACTCTATTATATATTTCAGTAAGCCAGGTGTGATTGAATTTGTATTTAGAAATCTATATGTACATTTCGGTATATTATGTTAAATTAAGTGTATCTTTTACTTAATTTTATCAATACACAAGTTTGCATTGGTATTATTTTCATTTTATGGATATACTATTTTTTTTTATTATACATTAGGAGTACATATTAAATATGCCCATTCTTTCAACTGTTCAAGTAAATCTTAGTTTTAAAATTAGCTTATTGTTATTATAAAGTTATGAGATCCTCCCTTCCTTTTTTCAGTATTAGAAGTCTAAATGTTTTTTTAGCAAATGAAATGTCTTAGTATTAAAATCAAATATATATTAACATCCCTTTTAAATAATGGTTGTTAATAATGTTTTAAAATTAATCTTTTAATGGCCTAATCTCAAATAGTGTTTATAAACTGTATAAACAATTAATTTTATTTAAAAGTGTGTACAATAAATTTTAAATTTATTAAAATTATCAAATGCCTTGTGCGCAATATTTTTTATAGTGTATAAATAAAAGTAAAGTTTTGCATGTGAGTGTAAGCATAAAGTCTATCCATTTGTAATTACCACTGGTTATTTAGTTATCTTCATGGCCTTTTTACTTAGCTTTTGATCAGCTATGCCTCTGTATTATTACTTCTAACCTGGGTTGTCCACCATCTGAATTGCATTCTTTGTCACTCATGCTTTGGTAAAGTTTTGGCATAGCTTTCTATGCCTTTATATATAATTATCACTATATATTAGTGAATCCTTCATAGCCTCTGGTTAACAATGTTTCTACCAAGCTCATAATTAGATATTCTCTTTTAATCTGAATTGTCTACGGCTTGAATTGTTCACTGTTTTTGTATGGACAAGCTTAGAAATAGATTTCCATGTTCTTTATATATTTATCACTTATGGCCATCATTATTTTCATTATACTTCTTGTGATATGAGTCTGGCCACAAATACAAACCTTAATAGAGTCTATATACATATACTAGTTAATAAAATCGATAAAGATTTTAAATGATAAATAGAGTGTTTAACAAGGTTTATACACTTTATGAAAGTTTTTCTCTGTGTTCTTCATATATCTATTATTACATTAAAGATTTCCAGTATTGCATGAGTAAGTCAAAAGAAGAGAGCATAATAAATTAATGTTTATTAAGTAATGACTAAAAGAAAAAACAAATAATAAGCATAAATAAACTTTATTTATGGATGATTTTAAATTGAGTATCATACAATTTAAATAGCTAGCCTTGATAGTTGTTATCAATAGTTCAATTTGCTGACCTTTGTTGCTGTTGTCTGTCTATCAATTGTTTATTAGAATAAGAATCTCTCTCTCTGATCTAGTTGCAGTAATTTACTCTTACATTAAGGAATAGCTATAATCACTGTTAGTTAATGTCTGGTTCCCTAAAAATAAATCTTCTAGTAAAAGAATCATGGTGGCATCTTCAGGGTTGACTATTCAGTAGAATACATATGTGTTAGTATATCTTCTTTGCCTTCAAAACTGGTCATCTTAAAATTAATTAAGAAACCAGACTATCACTATATGTTCATTTAAAAATTATTTTTTATTTTAAAATATCAGAATTGATTAGATTACCTATTTATTAAATTAGTAAATCATATTTATATATGCCTGTTTGTCTATAATCTCATTTTTTATTTTAGTTCACACGTCTTTTACTCCATTTAAAGGTATGTGTCTGTGAATGATAAATGACTATGACATTCATTTATAATCATTATCATAATGAAGTCATTGTAGAGTCTACACAAGTTTTGATGATTACTCACGAATAGTTTTCATATTTAGTATTAATTATTGAATATATTTTGAAAAGGTCTTAGTATATATAACAATCCCTTACAGTATTCATTTAACTTAGTTATAGTTATTTGCTAATTATCATCATTTTGTTCTATTATTTTTGCTCTTAGGAAAAAAATAAAACTAATTAGCCTCAACAAAAAAAAAAATTGAAGGACTCAGGAGGATTTGAACCAACCATCATATACAAATATATCAAATTTCCACTATATGTTGCCTTTGACAGAATAGCTCAGTTGGTAGAGTGTTTGGCTTAAATACAATATTCAAGAATTTAAAAGTGCAAGTACAACTTCTAAGTGAATATTGTTACTGTGCATATAGGCCAGCAACAAACACCTGAAGAAGAATGGAGAATAACACCATGCATATAGGCCAGCAACACTTGAAGAAGATTGTGTAATTACTAACCTGTATTGTCTATTTGTGTGTTATTACTAACCTGTATTGTCTATTTGTGTGTTATTACTAACAAATTGTTTGCATCTGGAAAGTTTAAATAAAGTTTAAAATTTTCTATACATTCAACATTCACTCATAAATGATGGAAATAGTGCAACATATCACATCTTATAATATACCATCATTACAAACCTTCAGACAAATTCTTTACTAACATATTTCTCCAGTAATTATATAAAAATAAACTCATTTATTCCTTTGTTTACATTATAATTAATCTATGAACATATTTAATATACATAACATCAACATTTCTGGGGAAATGAAATAGTATTTATAGAATATAAAGAGAAGATGAAATTCTTCTGTTCTCATACGTATAAAATATATGTCTAAATCCATATAACACCTTAAGTTAAAAATAAAAGAGCATCTTATTTCTGGATAGACTCAAGACAAATATATTATTAAGAACTACTAAAATAAATTGTTTAGCTCAAAAGTTGTCAATAGTAATCGATAATTAGTACCAGCAATGCTAATACATTTTTCTAATCATTATATGGAAATAATCTCACTCATTCTTTTGTTTACATCATAATTAATCCATTAAAATATTTAATTTAAATACATAGCTCTTTGAAAGATATTTGTATATTTCACAATATAAAAAGGATATAAAATTCTTCAAAGTCCATGTGCTTATAAAAATATGTCTGGGTTTAAATATATAACATTTTTAGTTTAGAAATAAAAGAGGATCTGGAGTTTTGTTTCTAAATAGACCCAAGATGAAAATACTATTGTAAATTATTAGAAAAAATTGTTTAGCTTATAGGCTGTCAATAGTAATTGATAGCTATTTAACAACACTATTGCTAACACACTTTTCTAATCATTACATTAAATTAAGTCCAACCACATCTTTGTTTACAAATATATATATATATATATTGAAATGGAAACCTTCCATGCTCTTTCCGTTTCACCATCAACCTAATGACCTACTCGTCTGAACTAGTTTCAAAGCTATCTTAAATGTAAAAATGTTATATATAAGTCGAGTGGGAAAACTTTGCCATCATGGCTGCTTGAATGGCATCATCCATTTACATATGAAAATACACTATAATTAGACAGGTTTGATAAAATTGTAGCATAGAAATCCTCATAATTATTCATAAAATGTTTTATTAATTTTCAGTCAATTCTTAGTTATATTCGCTATTATATTTGTATGTGGGTGGATAATTTAAACCTTGGAATAATGGTAAAATTATTTATATATATATATAAGATTAAATAAAAATAATGTAAAATGTGTTCATTATAAGATATTTACGGTTTTCTGATTTAATGTTTTAAAGATATAGGTGAAACTAAAGTATTTTCTTTTAGAACTGTCAAATTTGCTTTTTTTTAAACAAATAATATTTGGAAGAAAAATATATTAAAAGTTATTTATTTAAAGGTAAAATAAAAATCATCTGTTTATAATTAAAAATAAGAATTTTGTGTAAACAAGAAATCAATTAGTGACCGCACCCGGGGTAAAAGTAAAATCTAGTTTACTGATTGATTTTGTTTCAACAAAAGACTTTATCATTAAATCAGAGTACCATTACTTCTGCTAAGCTTTAACATTTTATAACACCTAAAAAAAAAATTTAATTAGTGAAATCTGAATCAAATTATATGATTTATATATTTTAATAATTTTAAGTAAATTAAAAATAACACCTCGGACACTTTATCAGTAGTAGAAATTAGATTATATGATTTTGTTTAATTAAAAGTCAATTGGTCCCGAGGCAAATGAAATTCCAAAAAGGTGTTAGGGCTTAGTGGAAATATATAAATAGGCCATATTTTAAGTGGGAAGATAGACTCCATCTTGCTTTTGAAGAGCTATTACTATCCAAGCTGAAAATTGTTTAATTTTACTATGTCTTGCTAGTCAGGCAAAAATTTTGCTGCCGTTCCCGTGATGGAACACCAAAGTTCAATCCATCCAATGCCGAAGCAACAATTAACAAGCTTATACCAAATAAAAGATGCCATAAGCCACTAAAAGGGACTTGCCTTCATTCCAATTTCAGTCCAGCTACAGAAACACCATTTTAAATCGTTTCCCAACTAAATTGAAGATGCCACAAACCACCAAAAAACTCACTTTCGTTCCAGTTTGAATATCTCCAGTCCAACTATAGGAGAACTGTTTTAATATTAAAATCACAGAACTCTGGATACACTACAACATGATCATTATTTCTTTAAAATACAGGTTAGCTAACCATATTATTATAAACTCTTTCTAAATTGTTTTCTAAATAATATTTAAATTCTATAAAATGAAATACTTTTGCTAATTTCTTTATTAATTCAATATTGTAAACTCTTTCTAAATTGTTTTCTAAATAGTATTTGAATTCTATAAAATGTAATACTTTTGCAAATTTTTCTTTATTAATTCAATATTTTTGCTATATAATTTAATCACTGTAGTATATTTACTTTTCCTTTGATTATTTTAATAATTATTAATTATGCCTACGTTTTTAAATGGCATGCATTTAACTATAGAATATGTTTTTAAAGATATAATTGAAAATCTTCGTATTATTATTTATTATAGCGTCATTTAGCGTGCTGTTTCAAAACCCAAATTTATAAATAATGGCAACCCCTTTGTGCTCGTTATTATTTTGTCATTTAGTAAATTAATTAATATAAATATAAAATGTGGCTTATAAATCCAAATTTTCAACCTTTAATTATTATGTTACTACAGATTAAACTAGCCTGGAGTGTAATCATAAGTATATTTTTCTTATTAAAGTATTCGTAAGTCCCTTAAATATACTTTCCCCTTTAAAAGTTTATTAGTTATAGATAACTAAAGAGATTGAAGGGGATAAAGTAAAGTTTGTCTATACATATTCCCGTCAGTAGCATATCATATTTCTCATGCTACAGAAGAGTTGGCTCTTTTGATCCTATAAACTAGTGTTCATTTGATGTATAGTATTAATTTATAATATACTTCGGCTTGGCAGATGTGAAATTTGTTAATATTTTCTCGTTGTGCTGTTTTTTATATATATATATATAAGATGAAACCACGGTAAGTTCAGCCCATCTTCCTCTTTTATGGGTAGTGCTATAGCTAAGACTGAGCTAAGGGCCAGATTAGCACGTAAGTCCCCCGCCTCTTATGAACCAAATAAAGGTTCCCTTTTAGCAGCATGACGACAGGTTATTGGGTAAACCGGTGTTGGTCACAAAAACTCTAAAAACTATTCTTCCATCCACAGAGCAACTTTATTATTATATTTTACTTGTGCCTAGCATATTAGTAGAATCATTATAGCCAACTCTGCCTCCCTAATATTCAATCTTCGGCATTGAACCGAAGCATTCTTGAAAACCCGTTCGATCTAAAGCTATCTGGGATGCTTTATATGCCCATATTTCATATAAAAAGTAATTATAATCACATGTATTATTAAATTTCACTCCAGATTTGGTTTGATTTCATGTATAATGGCCACTCGAACTGATGATGAAAGGGCATAACTAATAAGTGGAACGTAGTGATTAATTATATAGCATGATATTTGGCTCCATTAAATAAGAGCAACAAATCTATTTGCCAACGTATCAATTATTGTTCAAATGGCCTAGTGAAATGTTACTTTATAAATAAAATGGCTGCATGCATTTGCCAACAATAATGTTATATCAAAATATATATAATATTGTCAATAAACATATTTTTAATTCATCATATAGCAGTTTATGTCTCATTATTAAATCAATCCAATTCACTAATTGACCATAACTATTCATTAGTAAAGCCTCTATTAATTAAATATATTAGATTTGATCTTTGGAATGTCTCTAGTATTTAAGTTGTTTATATATATGTTTAAGTCCATGAGTCTTATTGTTTTCTCCGATTTTCTAGCAGGCCGAATTAAGAATTAATTCTCATGTGCCATCACTATTATGTTATCTAATAGGTGTTTGATCTGGGGCTTAGAGAGTGTGTTCGAATCCAGGCTGGTCCCTGACCTAAATCTTGGGCTTGACTGGGTTTGAAGTACATTTTGTGAGTTCCAGCTCATGTTAGATGGATAAGCATGTTTTGACTGGTACAATATATATATAAACCATGAGTTATATATTGTATTTCTACCAAAATAAAACCTAACCAGAAAACAATCCCTAATATGATTTTTCAGGATGTTTATAATATAAGCCCTATCCCAAATATAAGACCTAGTTAAGATTGTCAGCCTGATGAATGAATGTCTTTCATCCATTGAAACACATGACAGATATTGTACCAGTCGAAAAATGTATGTCCATCAAACAACTCATAATCTGAACAAAAGGATTTTGAATCCAGCTATGCCTGAAATACACAGGTCAGAAGCAATCATGGATTCTAACCTATTTGTCCATTCCCCAAATCAATAACACTATGAACAACATCTCCAGTGATACAGATGAATCTAATTCATTCCAGTCCTGGAAATACAGTGGAGAAGCATGATATCTTAAAGATGGTGATGATGAACCTACTCATATGTGTGTGAAACCTCAAGTGACCCAATATAAGAGATATTAAGAATAGAATATTATATTTAGTTTCCAATAACATACTAATTTGATAAGCAAATAACGAATTCAAACACTTAGATAATATGATAAATAAATATATTTAATGATTATATAAAAGATTATTCTAAATGTACATTATTTACAGAGTTCATGCCAGAACAGTTTCCTTATGATAATACTGGCATCGATGATCACATTATAGGATGTCACACTAATATATATATATATTATAACATTTTCCATTTTGCTAGGCCTCTACACGCTAATATAAATTGCGCGTGAGTTGATCAAGCTATGTTAAAAAGAAGAAAGTTGTATTTCGATTTCTATTAAAAACATAGCTATATTTCCTGATCAACTCGGCCTTGTAATTGTTGAGAATTATGCTATCGACAACATCAGCTTTTAATTTATTTGAAAGGTGCCAGAGTTCTGTAAGAACCCACTGAAACATCACATAGCATCTCGAAAATTAAAAAGAAAATATATTTTTAAACTAATCGGTATTACATCATACCGTAACGAGAATTATTTTTTGTAAGATTATTATTCCTGGGCTTATTCAAACATATTGGCAAAGGTAAATTACATTCTTAAATCTTCTTAAACTAATAATAAATTTAATAATAAAAAATAATAACTATTATTAATAACGCACAAATGAAAATTGGTATTAGAAATATTTTTTATTATAATAGATTAAAAAATAAAATTTGAAAGGCAATTATTTATCAAATAAATTGGAAAGAACACAATTCAGATGTGAATCAATTAATAAAAAAACAATTTTACAATTACAGCTCACTTCCAAATTTCTTCTAGAAAGTTACTAAATAATGAATGTCTCTTGCACAAGAAATTTAATGTCTCTATCGGGATTGTTTAAACATACTTTTAGAAATTGTTTGAAAACGTTTAATTTGGTCACAATCAGGAGTAATGAAGCATTACTTACTGGTAAGTTTTGTGAATTCAGTAGTAGATAACTATGCATAGTTTTTCGGGGTTGAATTGAGCTCACACCCTTTGATTATTAGTTGATCTTGGTGCTGGTTCCATAGGCTAGTCGTGTAAGCTTCTCTGGTGTCCATCAGTAATGATGTCCGCTAAAGCTCCGGTCTACTCTCGTATGAATAACTTTTTCATCATAGAGTGGTCTGGATTCTTTAATCCAAAACCAACCAAAAGAATATCAGCTAAACCAAGACGTTCTTCCAACCGAATCCCTCCTTTTTATACCCAAGGTCCAGTTTTCAGACTTCTGCGCATGCTATTATCATGGCGTTTTTTGGTTCATAATCTTGTAGATTCTTTATAAAATTTACGTTATAAAGTTCTCTTTTCTTATCAAGTTTTTCGGCCATCTTTAATTAGCCAAAATATTTTTACTTTCTCTTATCTTTTTTATTTTACTTTTGGAATTCTTTTGTTCTCTCCAATTCTACTTTTATTTCTAATTACACTAAAAAAAAAAAAACGAAAGAATAATTTAACTTTCATTGTACGTTATTTTTTTAAAAAAAAAATTAGTCCAAAAAAAATCTAAATTTACTTTTATTTTTTTAGCTTTTACCAAATGCCAATATATTTGCAACGTATATAATTAAACGTTACAATATATATATATATATATATATATAGAGAGAGAGAGAGAGAGAAAGAGAGACAGAGAGAGATAGTGGTTTATTTATATGCCAATATTTATTAAATAAGTTTATAGAATGGTTTTAAAAAGAAAAATGCTATTTTAACTGATATATGATTAGTTAATGACCTTCACAAATGAATTTACAATGAGAGATACTTTGGTGTCTGTATAAATAAATACCATGTATTTAAAAAAAAATCTATGCCACTTTGATCACATAAGAAATCTACATGTATATAACCATGATGCCAGGTAAATTGGTCTCTGACATCTGTTACATTTATTAAATATTAAACCACAAAGTTCTAAAATAATAATTCTGAATACGCAATTGTTTTTATATTCAATATAATAAATGTGATATATTAATTGATAAATTTACAAATTATAAAATTAAAAGAATTCATTTACACATCTGGGAGTCGCTCATCTAAGGGAAATAGCTTAATGCAAGCTTTTCATGACATTCCAAATATAAATACAATAATAAATAACCAACATGATTTAATTATATCAAAGTGTATGGCTTACAGATTAGTTTTAGGCATAATTTTAAAATACCGTAATAAATGGAGATGTGAGCATGAGGCAGCAGAATGTAAGATTTGGGTATGCCCACTCCTCAGGCAGTGCTATACCTGGAAAGAGAGGAAGGTAGGGAGATGAGATGTGCTCCCAGGGCCATCCCATGCAGAGCTTCTGCTACTCTTTCCAAAGGTGGCCTAGGGCACCTACAATGCCAGCTAAAATGTATATAAATGAAAATGGAAGATTTGGAGTTCTTGATGATTCTCAAAATATGATAAAGCAAATAAATAATGATGATAGCTAATCTATACTGGCAATGCTATGAAAGTATGATACATCTTTAATGATGTCAAAATGATTAATGGCCTAAATATAAAGTTTTAATCAGGCATAATGGCATGACTTATATACTAAACCAAATTAAGTAACTCTAATATAAAACTATATAAATGTCTTAATAACACACAATTACATTTCTCTACATTAAACAGGTCCCATATGCATTTGGAATCAATAAACATTATTTAATATTATCACGCTCAAGGTGCTACACATAAATGATTACATTTAAGAAAAGTGACAGTCATTATTATTTAAAATATCTTAATGGAAATTTAATTAATAATATTCTTAATAACATTAGATTTATATTTGACAAATAGACATATGGTAGTATTATAATAATAATCTACCTGGAAGCAGAAATGACATTATATAATTTGTTCCCAACCTGGCAAGCGTGTTAAAAAATAATTTTAAAGTAATTAAAATATCCCTGAAGCACTTGGGATTTAAAAGACTAATCTAAAATATAGGCTCGTGGAGTTGAGTTGGCATATAAATTACATATTTAATAAAAAATAAACAGCAAATAATTATAATAGTAAAATTCTACTGCACAAAAATAAAATATAGGATTTAAAGCATGAGAGAGACATGAGCAATTACATACTGATTTGAAAGGATTATAGAGAGTCATAAGAATATGACTACAATTACATCACTAGTATTTAAAAGATAAAGAATTTAATACAAGTGAAATTATACAGCTTAGTAATTACAAAAAATTAATTGAATCTGTAAGGCAGTAGAGAAAAGTTACCTTCCTCTGTAATAACATGCAATCTTGAAAGATCCATTTTTCTGAAAACAATGTATACTGGAGCATGGGCAATCCTTGGTTCATAAGAAATGGAGGTAGCATTCTATTTTCAAATTATTTCAAAAGCATTATAAGGCAGACCATTTTGTTAGTAGCTAAAGCACTGCATCATAGTGTGGAGATGATCCTAGAAAGATCAGGAGAAGGTGGGCAAAATCTCTCTACTCAGTCATACTATTTAAATTTAGACTGGCATGGATTTGGTTTAACAACCCAATTTGAATTTTACTGACTCTGTTGTCAAAATAAGCCATATTTATACTCGACTGAAATTTTAAATGCTTTTAAGAAATCACCCAAGGCAATGTCGGTATGAACTTGCCTAGTGTGATCTTAATCAGCAGTCAAAATATTTTACTTTTGTGCAATACAAGATGCAATAGACTGATAAATCCTCAAAGCTATTGTTCCGAATCTATTTCTAATTTAGAAATAGATTTACATGACTTTTAATTGCAAATTCATTTCAATAACTTATTTCTCTAAATTAATTAATTGTTTTTGCTATTGTATTTAAATTTTGTGTCTTAAGGCAACTTCGAGAACCTTTGAAATAATGTAACCAAAAATGTAAAATATTAAAATATATGAAAATATTTACATTACATATATCTATCTGCTGCATATATGTAAGTGCACATACCCAACTCTAAATGTCATAACAACAATTATTTGGGCAATTTAATTATAATTTAAATTTAAAAAAAAAACAAATATTTATAATACCTTGATTAAATGGTTGTTTTGGATTGGGTAGAGTTACATGGAGGTGCATAGTTGCTCTCTATATGATCTAGGCACATGAACAAATGGATTTAAACCCCATTTGAAGGTCAGTTAAGTGATGGTGCATGAATATGAATCACAGATTCACTGCTTCATATTCCCCTAGTTTGAGGGAAAATATAAAAAAATATAAACAAACAACAAAAAAACATTTTACTTCCAAGATTGTGAGGCAATAACAGAACAACTAGGTTTGTCAATTTTTGTTGAAATACAATTTCAGGTATTTCAGCCCCCATATAATTACACATTACTAAAAAAACAGGTAGGTCATCATAAAAGACATATTTTGTAGGTTCATCTGTGTTGAAAAATTTAGATACTGATATAATGATGTTTCAACTTGGTCACGCAAGTCATCCACTGGATGATAAAAGGTAGAAAGGGGGTTATAGAGTTGCTACAATCACTGATTTGAAAAAAACCACCATAGCAAAAATGTTAATTTAAAAATGTTTTTAAAAAAAATCTTTCCAAATATGAGGAAGTTTTCATGTATCATCTCGCTTATTGATACAATCTGGCCTTTTAAGTATCTCAATGGCTTCTCTAATTTTGCACTGGTAGAGATTATCACATCTGGATATGATCCTGGTACTAGAAAAATAAATTTTATGACCTGAATCTATAGTATGGAGTGAGAGTGCTGATGATGATGAGTGTTGTTTAACTTCATTAGCATGCTCATCTCTCCTAACACTGATGCAATGATTACTCATATCTATGTAAGAACTTTAAAATTTTTGCATGAGATTTGATAAACACCATGAGATTCATGAGGGATTGAATCCTTAAGCTCGGTTATTATATTGATGATTTTTTGATGAGTAGAAAATGCTGTATCTATATTATATCATTTTAATATACATCCAATACTGTCTGTAGTTCCTTTTACATATAGAACACAAGTTCTAATAGCTGATTTATCATCTTTTTGTTTCCTATTTTGTCCATTTTGAGCTCGGCTTTTTTTATAAATTTAAAATTATAACTATTTGCTAATAAAACACTATTAATATGATTTATTTCTTCTTGAAGATGTGACTTATCTGAAAAATTAATTGCTCTATTTAAGTGAGTTTTGGCTACAGAAACTATCTGAGTTGAGTGATGATGAGAAGGTAAATATCTGTCTGTGTGTGTATTCTTTCTGTAAATTGAAAAAGATAAACTATTTGGTCTGGTGACTAGAACATCAAGAAAAGGGAGTTTTCCATCAGACTCTGTCTCCATTGTAAATTTAATATGAGGATGCATATTATTTAAATGTAAGAAAAAATCATCTAATTTAATTTTTCCACGTTGCCATATGACATGGATCAATCCACAAAATATGCCTTTTATATATGCTACCCATGAAAATCTTTGTATCAACATATATATAGACAGAATAAAATAAACAAATTCTGGTCATTACTTTACTCATGGTTGTCCAAGATCACTTCCATTTTTTTAGTCCCTAAGTCTTCTTTTAGTGGTTCCTTATCTTATGCTGTGATCTCATCCTTCCTCAGGATCTGGGGGTATAGAAGGCTCAAAACAATGTTCCCCTGGATCATGTATATGTTTCTCTGAGTCTTTTACTAAAATATCAAAAGGTGTTACAACACTATGTTTGATATATTATATCATTCTTTATTAAAAATATTTTGCATTAAAATAATTTCTCCAATTTTTTTTGATATAATGGCATCCATCATAATGTGTTCACTTTGGGAATTGAGAAGTTTTATAATATCTTTTATGAAACTATCTTTTCCCAAAATAGGTCCATGTCCTAAAAAATATTTTATCTCCTCTGTCTAATAAGTTCAACTTCTCATCAATTTTGTTACGATCATATGTCATAAATAAATGATTATTGAGCATTATTAACCACTTCTAAAGATCTGTTCACTTCCTTCATCTTCATATCAAGGCCATTCATCATTATCACAAATGGAAATTTCACCATTGCTGCTATATCCAAATTTTAACTTTGATGTTTTCATCAATCCTTCATTATCACTTTTCCACAGAACATCTTTACAGGTATTGTGAAAATAAAACTCAGAATTATCAATTATGAGTTCAGAAGATTCATCCAAAACAGTGGACATTATCTATTGACTCATTTTCATGATTTATACACCCACTCCATTAGAAGGTAATAAACTGGCATAGTTACTTTGAGGTGGGTTGATTTGGACTTGAGACCTACATTTCATCAGTACTTTCATCCTCTTTAGCCAAATCCATTATTAGAATAACACTCTGACTATGAGTAATTTCTGTAAATCCACAACCTAATTCCTTACATTTTTGTTGAATAGAGATGACATTTGTCTTCACCAACATAGTCTCATGAGGTTCCGACCTTATTTTAATTGGTTGAGATGCTGTGTACTCTGTTCTGATGTCTGCTAAAAGGACTTCCATGAAAACTGTTTTAAATTTAGTTTCACCCTCACTATTATTTGGTCTGAAGGTGGAACGATCTTTGAATCTTTTCAGGTCTATTGTTTGGTTCAACAGATTTTCTATTTGGTTAACATCTTGTTGAAATTCCTTTTTTGTAGTATTCTCTTCCTCATTTACAACTTTCATACCCTCCATTACTTTGTTTGCCAAAATTGTTTCTACATGGATTACCTTGTCTTTGGTTACATCAATAATCTGCATTTGCTTGGGAACAAATACATCTTTGAACCCATCAGCTTGTATATCCAGAGTAGTGCTAATCTTATCAATCACTGATTTTACTCCAGTTAATTGGCACTCTATATTCATACTCACATCATGTGGAAAATTTGGAGTAGTAGCCATATTCTTGATCTCTGGCTTTGTTTCCATTGATTTACATTCAACATATATAGCCACATCATTAGCACAACAGCTCATTGTATCTGAGATCACAACATTTCATCTTACTTTCTTTCTCCTCAGCAGCTGGCACAGTATTACTGCTGTCTGTTTTGCTTTCACTTGATTCTACATCACTAGCAGGGCTGGTCCCTTCAAAAATCCAGCTCCTGCCTAAATCCTTTTATCATCTCCATGAATTCCTCATGTTGCTTTTTGACTTTTTCCCATTGCTTCTCAGACTCTTTTCTCATGTCCTGAAACATACTATATATCATGGCTATGAGATTTTATTCCTTGGCATCATTGCTCCTATGTTTATTCCATTTGATACTTCTTTTGAGTGCTTCATTTTGTTCATTAAAGGCTGTATAGATTTTGAATTCCTGAAAATGAAAATTTCACCTATCCCCCTTTTCCCTCCAAACATCTCCTGCCTAATACCATACTGCTACATCCATACCTTTAATATCTGTGAATGCTTTTTCCTATAATGCTACCTCATGTTCCCTATTATTTATAAGAATTTATGCTACCACTTATCCCCTTTACAATAATAGTCAATTAGAATAAATATATACAACAAAACAAAACTTAATATTACATAAATATTACATAAAAAATCTTTTTATTTGTGCTTTCATTCTTTTGTATCACCCTAATTGCTCTCTTGGGTCTGAAACACTATATTATCTCATTTATCCAAGTTTGAATTCTAAGTTGATATGAATCATGTTGTTAAATCAACACCGGTTGGAAAATTCGTATTAGGATGCCAGCCAATGAGGTAAAACTAACAATTTACAAAACATTTGGGCCACTCAAGTTTACACAAACATGTAATGAATATATGTATTATGCATTATTACATTTGGGGAAGAGAAAAACAAAACACTCAGTTCATGGTCGTGTGAGAAGTAATTCAAACCCCCACCAAAAAATTAGATCAGATATGTGGATGTTATATATATATATAAAACACTATTGCCACTCAGATACATAGGTTATATTATCGATGTCCCACATTGGCACACCAAGCCTGGGGAAAAAAAATGCTCTGTACCAGTCAAAAAATGAATGTCCATCAACAAGTTTCATAATTTCAACAAAAATACCTCAAATCCAGCCATGCTTGAGATACATGAGTCAGGAGCAATCATGGATTCTAACCTATTTGCCCATTCTCCAAATCTATAACACCATGAACATCTCCGGTGATACAGATGAATTTAATTCATTCCAGTCCTGGAGACACAGTGGAGAAGCATGATATCTTAAAGATGGTGATGATGAGCACACTCATATGTGTTAAACCTCAAGTGACCCAATATAAGAGATATTAATAATAAAATATTATATTCAGTTTCCAATAACATACTAATTTGATAAGCAAATAGTAGAATATTATAATTTGATAAGCAAATAGTAGAATATTATATTTAGTTTCCAATAACATATTAATTTGATAAGCAAATAATGTAATGATTATATAAAAGATTATTCTAAACTTACATTATTTACAGAGTTTATGCTAGAACAGTTTCCTTTGATTATGCTAACATCGGTGATCTTTATGAGATATCACTCTAATATATATATAGAGAGAGTATGGTTTGTATATATGCCAATATTTAGTTAAATAAGTTTACAGAATGGGTTTTCAGAAGAGAAATGCTATTTTAACTGATATACAATTAGTTAATGACATTCACAAATTGAATTTACAATGAGAGATACTTTGGTGTCTGAATAAATTAATATCATGTGCAAAAAAAGTATGATCGATGCCACACAAGAAATCTACAGGTATATAACCATGATGCCAGATAAATTTGTCTCTGACATCTGTTACATTTATTACATATCAAACAACAAACTTCTAAAATAATAATTCTGAATATGCGAATGGGTTTGTATTCAATATAACAAATGTGATATATTAATTGTTAAATTTACAAATTGTAAAATAAAGACAATTCATTTACACATCTGGGAGTTGCTCATCTAAGGAAAATAGCTTAATGCAAGGTTTTTGTGACATTCCAAATATAAATATAATAATAAATAACCAAAATGGTTTAGTTATATCATAGCCTTATGACTTACAGATTAGTTTTAGGCTTAATTCTAAAATACTGTAATAAATGGCAGTCTTGAGTATGAGATAGCAAAATATAAGATTCAGTCCATTTTGGGTGAATAGATACCATAATTTATGTGAGAGAGAGTATGCCTGCTCTTCTGGCAGCGCTATACCAGGCGAGAAAAGAAAGTAGGGAGATGCGATGGGCCATATGCTCCGGGGTCATCCCAAGCAGTTTCTGCTACTCTTTCCAAAGGTGCCCTAGGGCATTTACAATACCAGCTAAAATGTATATAAATGAAAATGGAGAATTCAGAGTTCCCGATGATCCTCAAAATATGATAAAGCAAATAAATAATGGTGACAGTTGACCTATGCTGGAAATGCTATGAAACTACAATATGTCTTTAATGATGTCAAAATGATTAATGGCTTAAATATAAAGTTTTAATCAGCGTAATAGCATGACTTGCATACTAAACCAAATTAAATAATTCAAATTAAAACTATATGTCTTAATAACACACACATTTACTTTCATTAAATGAGTCCCATATGCATTTGGAATAAACATTATTTAATACTATCATGCTCAAGGTGTTACATATAAATTATTACATTTAAGAAAAGTGATGGTCATTATTATTTACAATATCTTAATGGAAATTTAATTAATAGCATTCTTGAATAACATTAGAATTTATATTCAACAAATAGATGTATGGCAGTATTATAATAATCTGCCTGGAAACAGAAATGACATTATTTAATTAGTTGCCAACCCAGTGAGCAAGGGCATTAAAACAAATAATCTGAAATAATTTAAATATCCCTGAAGTGCTTGGGATTTCAAAGACTAATCTAAATTATAGGCTCACGGAGTTGAATTGACTTGGCATATAAATTACATATTTAATCAAAATAAACACAAATAATTATAAATAGTAAAATTCTACCACACTAAAATAAAATATAGGATTTAAAGCATGAGAGAGATGTGAGCATTTACATACAGATTTGATAGGATTATAGAGAGTCATAAAAATATGATTACAATTACATGGTTAGTATCTAAAAGATAAAAAATTTAATACAAATGAAATTATACAGCCATAGAGTTAAACAGAGCTTAGTAATTAGAAAAGATTAATTGAATCTGTAAGGGGGTAGAGAAAAGTTACCTTCCTCTGTAATAACATGCTGACTTGAAAGCATTATAAGGCAGTCCATTTTGTTAGTAGCTAAAGCATAACATCATAGTGTTGAGTGATTCTGGAAAGATCGGGAGAAGGTAGGTGAAGTCCCTCTACTCATTGGTCATACTATTCAAATTTAAACTGGTGTGGATTTGGTTTAACAACCCAATTTGAATTTTACTGACTCTGATGTCAAAATAAATCCTATTTATACTCAGCTGAAATTTTCTAGAAATGCTTTTAAAAATCACCTGAGGCAATGCAGATATGAACTTGCTCCATGTGATCCTAATCAGCAATCAAAATATTTTACTTTTGTGCAATACAAGATGCAATAGACTGATAAATCCTCAAAGCTATTGTTCTAAATCTATTTATAATTTAGAAATAGATTTGCATGACTTTTAAATGTTTTGGAAATATTTAAATGAATTTATTTCAATAGCAATTTCTCTAAATTAATTAACTAATTTTGCTATTGTTTTTAAATTTTCTGTCTTAAGGCAAATTTGAGAACCTTCAAAATAATGTAACCAAAAATACAAAATATTAAATAAAATATATTAAAATATTTACATTACATATATCTATCCACCACATATATGTAAATGCACATACAAGACTCTACATGTTATAACAATTATTTGGAAAATTTAACTATAATTTAAATTATAAAACAAAATATTTATAATACCGGGATCGGTTACAGTTACATGGAGGTGCGTGGTTGCTCTCTATATGATCTAGGCAAGTGAACAAATGGATTTGAACCCCATTTGGAGGTCAGTTAAACGATGGTGCATGAATCTGAATCACAAATTCACTGCTTCAACATATAGAATTATAAAGTAATGAATATAACATTCAAAATATTTATATTGTAGGGTATTAATTGGAAACTCAAGCAAGAACCCAATTATTCAAGAAAAAAAAAGTGGTAGAGAGAAATTTATTTTTGTGTGTTTGTCTTAATGAGCTATGTGTATATTTCATTGAAAATCATTGATAGAATATAGAAAGGAAAACAAAATGGGAAAATTCAAGATTACTGCTAATTTTTGTTTTATATTAGGAATCAACTTCTAATTGTGTGTGGTCTATATGCGTGTGTGAATAATCTATCTTAAATACCTTCCAATTAATATTTCAAATTTTAATTCTATGTTAGGCAGTTGTTTTTTTAATTTCTATTTTTGTATGTTAAATATTCTTGAAAGAAAAAGGAGAGAGAGAGAAGAAGCTCATTAGCAAATGTATAAAATCAAAGAGACTGCCAGTGATCTTTTTTTTTTTACCACCAAACTAGTTTGAACTCAGCTACTAATTAATCATAAGGTGACAGTTCCAAGATAATATTTCAAACCACGCAAGTGGATAGTCGATACTTAAATCACATATTATCATCAGGAGGCTAGTGTTATTAAGCGACCAATGATGTCAGTAACACAAAATGAGCATTATTATTGTTTTTCAAACGAGTTTTGCCAAATCATTGTGGATAAAATTTAAAAAATATGCAGCGCTGAATGCTAGATTGCTTTGTTCGAAAGAGCTGGAAGTCCAGGCACATCTGAATGGGAGCCTAGAGAAACACATTCAGAAATAACCATGTAAGACGTTATGGCTACAGTGTCTACAATGCCTCCATCTAGTTTGGGAAAATAAATATCAGAGGAAGGGAAAAGCATGAAGAAAGCCTACTCTGATTCAAATGCAGGATTTTCTGTAAAGTTTAGACATCAACTAGTTTATATCAATACCATAAATTTGCTGTCATCTTAACAATAAATTTGAAAATAGTAACCAAGCTAATTTGAAAAAAATTTGTGTGCAATAATCAATGGGTGCTTTAAAAGATGTTTTGGGCTCTTTTGCTTCTCTGTTGTTATTGTTCGGGAAGTTCCCGTGTGATAATTAGTGTCTTCTATATATTTAAAGTTTAAAAGCTAATTAACAGTATTTCACAAATGCAGGGACCCAAGAAATAGATAATATACAACCAAATTTTATTTATTAATAACTATTGACATTTTATTTTTTTTAACTCTCTCTCCTCAAATATTAAATTAGGTCTGAGCAATTAAGGGTTTTGTTATTACAAAATATGTTATTATGCTATTTTTCTCTTATTTTATTATATCTTCAATTGTTTTATCAATCAAATTGTATTTATTAATTTGTACACACATATGTTGATGTAGGTCATTTTAAAATAGATGTTCATTTTTTAAAAATATTTATGTAAACATTTTTTGGGAAATGTTTAAACCCTAGACGATGTGTGTATGCACATAAAATGGCACTAGTGAACAGGCTTAAAATAAAAAGTTAAGGGGGAGGGGGTATGAAGTGGTAATAGTAACTAGATGATTTTTTTTTATTAGTATTGATTTCGTAAAGGCAGAAATTAGGCAAAGCTATCAATGCATACAGATTAATTATGTAATAGTTACATTATAATATTATTGATAAGATGGGGTGCGTATATGCATGTTTTTGATTTTGGTTTATTAATTATATAAATGTCACAAGGGACCGAATTATTTGTACTAGGTGTAATGACATTTAAATACCATAATTAAGAGATGTGTGATGCTTTCTATTTTTCCCCTCTTATTAATCATTAAATGTTTAGTAATTCTATAATTAATTTTATCTTAATTAATTGTTTTGGGGATGTACACATTATTTTGTAATGTTGGAATAAAACACGAATGAGATGTTGAAACTAAACTGCTTATATGTGTTTGTTTATCAATCACAAAAACTCCTTATAGATGTTGCTCATCAGTCATCATCAGATAAAATACATTATGAACCACTGTAAAAAGATAAAAAGGGTAATTTTAATCATTATATCTAAAATCTTGGTCATAGAAATATATATTCGGTTATATATAACAATCTCCTAGTTTAAATAGGTATTTGGGGTCTAGTTCTCTTTTGTGCCTTTGACGGAGGATGGGAGTGGTATTATCACCAGAAAATATTTATCGAGAAGGGTAGATATGCATTAAGTAGCAGTGAATATGATTTATTTGTTATATCTCTGAGCTAGCTTTGTGGTTAATCTCCCATCGATAGTAGAGTGACTCTACAACCCAGAAGCCGATCTTCTAAAGGTAACTAGGTGATGTTCTAGGGGTTGGATATTAATTATCCTATCCCAAAATAATAAAACACAGACAGTTAGTTATAGCTACATAGTATTGGACCACGTATTTGGGTATAGATGCTATGGACCTCTATGTTCAAATGATGGAAACTTTGGTATCTTCAAATGATTACAGTCCAACACTAACTGTTTGATATTTACTGTGATCCCATACCATTACAATAATTCAGCTCCCCAATTGTGGGATGATGATGATGATTGGTCATCGCCCCAAGTTTACTGTGGATGAACTCCATACACCCACTCCAATATCATTATAATATATATACATTACAATTAGCATAAGAAAGAAAAAAATCATTTCAAATTAAAGTAATGAATGTATAAATAAATATAAATGTAGATTTTTGTACTTGAATAAATGTTATTCAAAATTATTTTGCTGGCAGACTCATAATTAATTATTTTAATAAATTTACAAACACAATTTCTTTTCATTTATCAATGTGCCTAGCTTCATTCAATCTGATATGAGAATTCCTCTTTCATCTGACATTCAACTGTATATATTGTAAATAAATCATTATTGATATCTGAAAAGACTGAAACTTATCACAAGCAGGTGATCTCAGTTTACATATTAATCAAGCCAGTTTAACATTTCATATATTATTTTAAATTAAATATTATTAATTGCAACACAATGTAAATAACTTTTAATATTCTCATATATAACAAGACTGTTCTGTTATATGATTATAATTTTAAATATGACATATTCAAACAGTTGCAAAAGTTATTTATGGGCTGTTGAAATTGGTGATATGGAATAAATGTAGATTTTTATATTTGAATAAATATATATTTTTGTACATGAAAAAAATAACATATCCCCTGAAAATAAGCCCTAAGCTGTATTTTGGAGCAAAAATTAATATAAGACCGGGTCTTATTTTCAGGGAAACATGGAATACTTTATATAGTATTTTTAAATTGTTTTGAAATTAATTAACTAATAGAGAAAGAATTGACCAAAAAAAATTAGATTGAGAATTGCCAAAAATAAATTTGGCATCACTAGCACATTGAAGTTGGGTCTGAGATAATATTTTATAAAGAATTTAGCTTAAAGTGTAGATTACATGCAGAAAAGATATAGACAATAGAAAAAAAAATTGAAGTTTAAAAATGCAGGTTTGGAGAAATATAAAAATACAGTTTGGAATGATAAGTTTAACAGTGCAGATATATTCATAAAAGTATACAAAATAAATATTATTTTTGAAAAAAAAAACAAAAAACAAATTTAATTGAATATATTCTTAGAAGAACAGAAATTATGATAAACATGAAAAAAAAATAAAGAAATAGTTTGATGACCTTGAAAAAGAGTGATAGATATGATTAGTTGTTTTTTTAAAAAAAGTTTATAATTTTTGAAAATTTGTTCTGATTTGAAATGTGGAGCACATACATTTGACAAGACCATGATCCAAGGTTCAAAACTTGGAGGATTTTTCAGATAGATTAAAATTTAAGAATGCTTAAAATGTTTCTTCCAAGTTGCCTAATCTAATTAGCTTATTAATTATTGGTTGTTAATGGATATCTAGTTTATTTTCAATTAGAGAGCAAAATGGCGACTAAAAGTGATTAAAAACTGGCAGTTAATTAACTATTATTCTTTTAAAATTTCATTGTGGAAGGAAGTTCGAAACAACTTTGTTCTGCAGTAGATTAATTTAAGGCTGTTTTATGTTTTTATATATATACACTATAAGGACTATTAAATATACAGTGATGAAAATAAATATTTATGATAAAAAATATAATCAAATTATGAAGTATTAATATTCATATCTACATATAAGAATTCTTTACAATGCAGACTTTTTAAAAATCATATTAATAAACTTTATTTAAATAATGCCTTCGATATATTTAACTTCTAACTATATAGAAATGATTCACTTCTATCGGCTTTCCAAGAACTTATATACAGAGCAGTTAATCATTGATATTTAAGATGGTTATTATTTCAGGAATATTAATATACATTCTCAACACTAAATATTTAATAATCATTGTTTTCTTGTAAGATTGTTAAAATTAATAATTGTTAATTGAACTATAAACTCATTAGATCAAGACTTTGCCAAGATAATTATTAACTTAACAATTCACTCCTTCAAAATATCAATGATTAATTTGTGCTACCTATAACAATTTTTGCGGGCCAGATGGAAGTGAATTTATTTTAAGCTTAGGATAAAAGATTCTTATAGAATGCTCATATAAATATTATTTCAGAAACATACTTACATATATACATATATAAGTGCGTGTGTGCATGTAGTAAAAAAAATGTAATCTAATGAATTATAGCATGCATAATATTCACCAAAATCCAATTTATTAAAAGTAAAATTAATTTGCAATTTTAAACCCTAATAATCAAAACAAATAAATAATAATATTGGTTCATTTCATTACTCATTTCAAATTGGAAGTGACAGTAAAATTAAAACTTGCATTGTATTTTAATCTAATATATGACTAAACATATTTTAATGCTAAAAATCTTTTTTTACTATATCAATGATAGATTATTCTTGTTAAAATGAATACATTGTATCTTGGGGTGTGTGTGTGTAGAAAAATGAAAATATATATATATATATAAATGTCTATCAAAAATACACACATTCTTAATGTGCAATATAGTAGAATTTAGGGTAATCATCTGAAATCTGGGCACGGCCACTTGGGGCATTGTTTATGTGTCCAAAACACATAAAAATGCCATTATCTGTGGCTGAGGCCATATGGTTAATACAACATTTAATATTGTATTAACCCATGTTATGGCAGGCCGCTTTACATGACATTGCACAAAAATATTACGGCCTGTTTTGTGCTTCAAAACTATTTACGCGTATTTGTTCTATTCATAGCTGATTACCGTATCGCTTGAGGGTGTTTGAATTTCAAGTCGGTACAACTTTTCAAATCTCCGTAATAGTGTAATGTCATTTATATTTAAATAATGTTTTTAATTACTAATAATTGTCATATGGTCCCACCCTTCCCTAAAAAAATGTTAATATGTAAAAAATTGGCAAAGGGTATGTTCGAACACACTTCGACAAAGCTCATGCGCTAAGTCATGTTTCAGCGTGGAAAATATACGAGACCAATAAAAGGTCTGAGAAGAACATACAATTTTTAAACTTTTCAGAATTGCTGAGTACAGAAACTGTGTGAGATTATGTCCTTTTTTTTCAGCCACATAATGTACACTTTTTATTACAGCAATAAAATAATAAATAAGTTCAAAGTTTGTGTCCTTTTTTTTTTTTTCATTTCATTACAAATTGACAAGTATTTGGATTATATTTTTTGCAGCGGGGTTAAAATAAATGACTATTTTGGTTGACTTTTTGTTAATAATAACAAAGTATGTAATCCCCCCAAAAAAGCAGTTTATTGTAGAAGGCCAAAAAAAAAAAGGTAATTCAAATGAAATATAAATAAAAGTAAAAAGTGAGAAAAAGTTGTTGGAAAAAAAAAAAAAATTATTGACCTTTTGTTACAATTATTCTTCCGAGTGTGGGGGTGGGTGTTTTAAAACAAATTTTGATCCCCAAAAAAACACAAAAGTTTAATTTTTATCGTAGAAAAATAAAAGAAGAAAAACAATTTGGTCAACCCAAAAAAGAAAGAAAAGGTTAAATAAATTTGAAATAATACCCAAATAATTGCATTATATTTTTTCATCAGGGTTAAAACAAGTGGGTTTCAAATAAAAGACTATTTTTGTTTACTTTTTGTTAATAATAACAGTATGAAAGCCCCCCTCCCCCCAAAGCTTTTTATTGTAGAAACCAAAAAAAAAAAAAGGCTAATTCAAATGAAATATAAATAAAAGTAAAAAGTGAAAAAAAGTTGTTCAAAAAAAAGTAAAAATATTGACTTTATGTTACAATTCTTGATCCAAGGGTGGGGGTGGGGATTTCAAACAATTTTTGAACCCCCAATAACACAAAAGTTACTTTTGAAAATCAATTTAGTCAAGCAAGAAAAAAAAAGGTAGAACAAAGTCGAAACAAGTCCCAAATAATTATACCGTTATATTTTGTCGGTGGTGGGTTAAAACAAGTTTTTTCATCATGAAACAGTCCAAAGTTTTAAAATTCAGAAAAAATAAACACAAAATTAAATTATCAAAATTTGTTAAATAAAGAAAAATGTCAGGTTAAAAAAAAAAAAAACAACGAAAAGGAATATAAAAATTTGTTTAATAAAAAAGGAAATCATGTTATAAATGAAATAAAAAATTTGCTTAATCAAAAAAAAAAAAAAGTTCTATAACAAAAAAGTTACGACGGCCCGGTAACGTTATATTTGATTGATTTTTGTATAGCATCAATGCCCCAAGCGTCCTTGCCCGGATTTCAGACGATTACCGAATTTAGAAAATGTATAAATGTTAAAAGTAATAATTAAAGATTATATATAAAAAAAACTTCCAGAATTTCTATTTAATATATCGAAAGATAAATAAATGCTATTCAAATCAATATTATTAAAAAATTACTTTTAATGATAGATTGGAAGATTAAATCAAGATTATTTATTTTTATAACTCTCTTACAGATTATTTATTTGTATTGCATATTAACATCTAAATGGATCATCATGAAAAATAATGGAATTGATTCTTTTTACTATAGTTAAATATTCAGATCAATATATATACACATAGCATAGATACTACCAATGTTTAATAATATACAATACTTAGAGATTAATTCTCATACTACTGGTTTATTATATAAATTAAATACTCTCAAGCCAAAGCACAAGACAATTTTTTAATGAAAAGATTGATCGGCCATCTCTCTTTAATTCATTTTTTAATATAAAGATTTGTCTGAAACATTTTGGTGAGAGATTATTAATTTTAAATAAGTCATACTACTTTTTTAAAGCTATTTTTAAATTAATTTATATTATTAATTAATGTATGAGATTTTTCTCAATTTTAACATTGTCAATAATGATTTACATAATTAAATATGCAATATAAGATACTTCCAGTATTTAATAATATGTAACACTTTGATCTTTATCCTCATAAATGAAATATCAAGCCAAAGCATAAGACAATAATTTTTTAGAGAAAAAAATCAGGCAGACTTCTCTCTTTACCTCACTTTATTATATACAAGTTTGTCTAAAATATTTTGGTGAGAGAGCATGAATTTTAAATAAATCATGCTACTTTTTTAAAGTTATTTTAAAATTGATTTACATTATTCATTGACGAATGCGGGGAAGTTAAATTTCATTTAAGAAAAAATGTGATCTGATCTTGAATTTCATGTGTCATTTAAGAGGGCACTTTCTATCATTTCCCTTTATTTAATTGCATTTATCAAAACTATATCTACTAGAGATTACACTTTTATTATTTAGTACTCCAACAAGATTTATAAAATTAGTGTGCCTTCATAAATAACTTGGCTGTTTATTTGATTATTAATTTAAGTTATCTTATGAAAAGGGTCAATTATTTTGATGGCTAGATCAAAGGTGTCAACCATGAGAAGTGATTCCTTAATCAAAATCATATTAATTTTATGGGATAGATCTATGACCTAAATGCATCTTTTGATATTTTATTATCTAAATTTTCAACATAAAAGATATATGATTCAAGCTCCATTCTGATACATCACAGACTTTTGGAGCCAAATAGGGCCCAATTAAAATCATTTGGCATTAGGATATTATTAAAACCATTTGGTGTTAGAACATGATTAAATCATATTGTTGTTATAACTTAATTAAAATTATTCAGCAGTACAATAAATCATATCTATCAACCAAAAGCATAACTAATAACCAGGAGTACTTTAAAAATGATGCACATTTAGACACTTGAGCTAGGTAGAAAGTATAGAAGAAATCAATGCATAGTAATAAAGATATGATTATGTTAAGTACTTCCAAGATGAAAAGTAGTTTTTAATTGGTTTTATCCGTATAAAGTTCAATAAACATTTATGAGAATTGTTGAAAGGATTGAAGGAAATTATGGAACAGACTCATATGAATATAAGAAAGAAAAGAAAGAATAAATCAAAGTTGAATGAATATAAAGAAAAAATTTGAAGCAATAATGTACCGGTTAAAACATATTGATCCATCTAACATGAGCTGGAACTCAATGAAACATACTTCAAACTCAGTCAAGCCCAAGATTTAAGTCAGGGACCAACCTGAATTTGAACCCATTCCCTAAGCCCCAGATCAAACATCTAATAAATAATATATAATGATGCCACATGAAAATTTCTTCCAATACGGCTCACTAGCAGAGCAGAGAAGACAATGAAACATCTATTAACTATGACTTAACTAAAATATGTATATGCATGGCTGTATGTTTGGAAGTGGAGAAAAAGGAATTCAAACTACTCAAACGAGTTAGACAATAAAAAATATAGTTTAATATAATGACAAATTATTATACATTATGACTTAATTATATACATTTATATGTGCATGAATGAACAAGCAGTCTACCAAACGGTAAATAATTACAGATTGGAGTTCACGCAAAGGGTTCTCATATGCTTTTTTATTAGCTAAATAGTATATATAATTTAACACACATCTTTGGTGGGTATGGTATTAAGATGCCAATCAATTATAAAAAAAAACATTACATAAGATTGCCATTAATGTTTGGGTATAGGTTCTGAAACATGGTGACTAACATTATTTCGGGGAGTGTTCCGAGATTCATTATATATATAAGAAAACCATTTTAATGCCATTACGGTCTGAAAATAAAAAATACATTTGCAATTATATTTGTTTATGAGACAAAAGATTCATTAACAACTCTTTTACTTAACATTTGGAAGGAATAACGCTTTGTTTTCCCCAAGGCATGTACTCTTAAATAAAGAAATAACAAATTACGATGGTGAGATTGCATAATACGACTGAAATAACATTTTAATTAACAAAACTAGTAATATTTGGTATATATATATTTTTAGAAGAGAACAATTTTAGTATTATTACAGCACTAAAATTAGGTCATAAGCAAAAGAAATAATATGAAAAGTGATGATACTGACATGATGGCAGAGAAATCAGAGGAAACATTTGTGATTCTGGACAAAAACGAAGTCTAAGACCCCCTTCTTGGGAAGTGCTTAGAGAAAAATGGATAGGCATGCCGTGGACATCACTGACATGCAGAGGCCTTTTATATGAAGAAAGTGGATAGGCATAGCATGTGCCAGGTGTACTGAAATCACTGCCAAAGGCCCTTTTATATGAAATAAGTCCCAGGAAGGTCAACTATCCCTGGGACAGGAAATAATGAGAAATCTATGGGTTCGATCTTGTCACAACCCTCAGATTATAAGCACATACATAAAATCATGAAGATAAGACCGAATGTCACTAAACGCAGTATGGATAAATGTCACTAATGACATGGAATAAAATTTACTGCTTTAAAATAAATGACACTTGTTTGAATGCCATAATTTAAACAAATAATATGCTATGCTGCTATAATATATATAGAGAGATTTCATTTACTAAAATATACATTTAGATTTGACCCCCCCCCTCCTTTTCTGATATTTAAAATAATTCAATCCCACCTTCATGGATTTTGATAATAAGTATAATATTTAAATATTAAAGAATATGGAAAAATAAAATAAAAACTAGCAATTATATATAGAAAACAATTAATAAGTCACCCTTTAAGAATAGAATAAATAACATTTAAAAAATAAATAAGGTTTCAGAGCATTAATTGGCCTAAGTTCTGAATTCACCCAGGGTAGAATCCAGAGTTAAACAAATAACAAATTTTTATACTAAAACATAAACAAAATGTTGACTCATAAGAACAATCTGGTGAGCGTATTAATTAATAATGCATTATGCTTTAAAGGGATGTTAATAACCTTAATTCATGGAGGTTTATTTAAAAAGAAAAAAAAGATTTTAGAAATTCAACTTGTCAGATTGCATGACATTGGCATATTATTAATAATAAAAGCATACATATAAAATCAAGTAGTAAATACATATAAATAAATGACCACACCAAAGTTAAAGCATATGAGAGAGAATAAGATTCATAAAAATTCTTTAAGAGCAATTTACATTTACATTTTAATAAGATACAAAGTTAATAAATAATACTTTAGGAAAAATCTTAATAGAGTTTGAGATTAGTTAGGCAAGCTAGATTTAGTTTCAATGGTGGTGGTTTGAAATAATTTACTTTGCACCATTTTAAAAGTTCATTTTTTAAAGTCATTGCAAGCATAGCTGTTCAGGGATCCATGTTAGTTCTTCTTGGTGACATCCAGCTTCCATCCAAAATTCCAGAGTTTTTTAGGCTTTCCTTCATTTCAGGGCAGCGGGATATTACAGCAGTGGAAGATGACCTCCACAGGTCAGAAAAGTGATGGGCTTTCTACCCAATCATCATTTTTATATTACAAAGCACAGAACAGTTCTCCCAATAGTAGCTAATCTCTTGGTTGTCAAAAATTGGCCAGTTTTATACTCCTACCCAGGTATTTGAAGAATGCTTTCAATTTCTTATCTCTAGTTTAAACGTAATCTTTAATCTAACAAAAATTTTACATTTCTTTGTCCATTGTTTTTGGAAGATGCAAATGTTAGATAACATTCCAAATTATATTCAAATCTATTTCCAGATTGAAAAGATTTGACAAAAATGTTTATACAAAAGTAAAATCTATTAATCCCATTCCCCATTTTATTTTCAGTAAAACTTTAATTAAAAATTCCTTCCCAAGATTAAAACAATATTGTTTCCAACCCTTTAATTATTCTTGGACAATTAACAATTGCATCTTCCATCTTGGATTTTAAAAAAATATACAGTTTAATAAAAAAAACAATTTAAAAAGAAAAAGTTTTAAAATGACTTATAATAAAGTATTTTTAAAAAAATCTATATTTTGTTAGTATTTTTGCTACTATAATATATACATCTGAGTCGTATCTGTGTATTTTTAATGTGAAGAAAATAATTAATAATAATAAATATTGAAAAGTTAAACATTATAAATTTTAGGTGCACATCTCAAATATATACATAATATATATATATGACTAAAGAAGCAGGATGGGATATAGGGTTTAAACACAGGTTAGTTGATAAAACCATGAAGCTCAATCTTAAGCTAAGATTGACTGCTTCAATAAAAACATTGAAAGAGAATATGATGAAAATAGAGAGGAGATTTGAGAATATGAAGAGAAATTATAAACAAAATAAAAGGATTAGAATTGAAAATCAGAGTCAAATTATATGGAGAATGAGATGTAAAAACTAAATGGAAAACTTGTAATGAAAGATCATCTTAAATCAAATCTTTGAAGTCTAGATTTGAAGTTAAAACATATCAGGAGAGATACATAAATGATGATAAAAACAGTCTGCCATATTCTCAAAAAGTTTTTGAAGATCACAAAAAGAGTCAGAGTAATATGATTTTGATTGGAAGGAAGAAATAAATAGAGACAAAAATAAACAAAAAAATGTAAAAGATCAATACTTCTAGAAAGATAATTAAATATAAGATCAAGAAATTTAGTACCTTAAAACAAAACCTTTCTATTTTAAATAAAGACCGAATGAAAGAATGTGGAAATATTAAAGAAAACCCTATACAATCTGTCAATGAAACTCAGTAAGATTTTTAAAAAGGCAGATGGAAATAAGAATGAGGATCTACTTATCCAAAGCTCAGAAGTTTCTTTATCAGATATACTAAGAAAAATATCTAACTCAAATGAAACTAGTGAAATTGTGAACCAAAATAAAAATAATTAGTAAAGAATTAATTTGAATTGTAAAAATCCTGAGAAAGATAAAAGAAAACTCTAAGGAATATCTGAGAAATTTAAAAGAGAGTTTCTTTTTAAATGTATCAGGAGAAAAGATTGCAGTGACTTGCATTTACCTTTACAAAGCTATCAAAATTTAATAGAATTGTTATTTAACAAATTCAACACATACAAAGATTTCCATTACATAATATTGCAGAATTTTGGAGAGAAAAAAAAGGATACATACAATAACAGATGTCTCATGAAAGGAATCACCCAAATTGATGTAATAGTTTCATGCAATTTTCCCCAATATCATATCTCAAAATTTGAGAAACAAATTATGTTTAAAGATGATATGTGCAGAATAGAAGAGATAATGGAGCTCCTAACTACATTATAAAGAAGTGACTTAGAATTCAGAAAAACAAATTATGGGATATTGACAAACATATATTAATAATATTTAATATTCTAATATGTCATAAAAATACCAGAATGGAAAAATCAAGATCTCAAATAGAGGATTAAAAAAATTAAGAATAAAACAATTCATTTTAGGAAAAAAAAAGCATTAGTATAGAATTCAATTATAACATCAACTTACAATGCTGGTAATGAGGCTGGAAGTAATTGATTAAAGATCATCGAAAAAACAATTCAGTAATGTAGGAACATGGGAGAGAGTTTGATAGGTTCATTATGAAAGCCAACAAGATTTTTGGATAAAATTAATACATCTGGAGATTATTATGGAGTATGACCTAAATATTGCACATTATGATGTACAGAGTTGCTTAAAAATTATGGATTTGAAAAAGATTACATTCCAATGTTAGCCAATCAAATTTCATTGTTGGAAGAAACCATTTGGAGAGGCATCTATGCACATGAAGACTAAATTAAAGTATTTAAAAATTTAAAAAAAAACAACTAGTAAAAAAAATAATTATGTTTTAGATTTTCACACATATTCACTTTATGTGAATAAATGTTAGTGAGAAACCCCATAAGTCATAAAACCTTGAAACTATTTATAAAAAGCTTTACAATTCTTTTTTGAAATATTATTTGAAATTATTCAAGCATATGAAAACAATTCTTTTATGATTAAAGATGAAAAAGGGATAAAGTATCCTATAATATAAGAAGTTTTCAAATCTTGTCAAAAAGATTTGAAAATGGATAGATAAATGTGTAGAAACATCGGCAAAAGTTAAATTTATTTTTAATCTTTTGTAGAGGGGAAATATTGTAACAGGATGCATTCATATCAGAATGTTCATTACCATCATCATCAACCATTATCAATACACTGCAGGATGAAGGTCTCTCCAAGATCAATCCATCTTCTCTGATTTTAGCTTCTCTTTTCCACATCACCCATACACACTTTCTTATTTCAACCATCCATCTAACATGTGGTCTCTTTCTGGGTCTTTTACAGCTTCTTGGAATCCAGTTTAAGATTTCAATTGTCCATCTATTATCATATCTTCTAGCAATATGTCCAGCCCAACTCCACTTCAATCTTTTAATTTTTTCAATGAGGACAGTAACATCTTTTTGAACTCTTACCCATATACTGTGTTTTCGATCTCTTATTGTTACTCCAAACACACATCCCTCCATACTTCTTTGAGTGGTCTGAAGTCTCTATATTGCTCTTTTATTATGTATCCAAGTCTCAGATTCATAAGTAAGAACTGGTAAAACACATTTATTAAAAATTTTCCTTTTCAAACACATAGGCATATTTCCTTTTAGTATCAAGTTATTTCTACCAAAAGCACTCCAAACAAATTTAATTCTATGATTAATTTCATCCATTATGTTTCCATCTGTATTAATAATCTGACCAAGATATTTGTAACTGTTAACTTCTAACTCATCATAATCAATCTTTATTTTTATATTTTGAAAAAATCGATTAAACATTACTTTAGTCTTTTTAACATTTTATCTTTAGTTCTACTTTCATCTGATAACTCCTGCAACATTTCCCACAGCTCTAAAGCATTATTTGCATAACTAAATGACTTAAATAATCTCCATTTACTTTCACTCATTTAGCTTCTCATTTTAATCCACAAAATACTTCTTGCAGCACTGCTGTAAAAAGTTTTGGAGATAAGAGTCACACTGTCTTACACTCTTCTCAATATTGACTTTCCCAGTATCATTATGTAATCTAATTGTTGCTGTTGCGTTTTTATAAATATTCTTTAAAATATGACAATATCGTGGATATACCTTGATGATCCGATACTTTAATCACTGAAGAAATGTTTATAGAATCAAATGCCTTTTCATAATCTGTAAATCCAAAACATAGTCGCACTTCATATTCATTTGTCCTTTCTATAACTTCTCTCAATACCTAGATATGATCTACTGTACTAAAACTACTTTTAAATCTAGCTTGCTCTCTTGGTTGGTGAAAATCCAATGTTCTCTGTAGAGAAGTTGTAATTCTGTTGGTAAACATTTTGTATAAAACTTTTAAAAGGCTGATAGGTCTGTAATTTCTAATATCTTCCTTATCACCTTTTTAAAATATTAATACTGCATTCTTCCAATCATCTGGTACATCTTTATCATTTAGACATTTGGTATATAACTTTGCTAAAAAAATTTCTATTTCTTCACCTGCTTCTTTTAATATATCAATTGTAATTTCATCATTACCTGGCGCCTTTCCTTTCTTCATATATTTAATTGCATGTCTCACTTCTTCATTTAAAATTCTGGGCAATTCGAAAGATGTAATAGATATAGGAGGTACCTGTTCTTTATTACTATATAATTCTTGATAAAAGTCTTCTATCCATTTCATGATGTCATCTCTCTTTTTAATAATAATTCCAACTTTTTTTCTTATTGCAGATAAAAATTTCCTCCCAATACCAAAATGTTGTTTTACATTCTTGAGACTTTTATTTTCTTCTACAGCTTTCCTTGTTAGTTCACAGTTATACTTTCTTATTTCATTTTCAACTCTTTTCCACACCATTTTACAAAATTCGAGATATTCAATCCTTTTTAATGCATCATTTTTGTATATCTTCATATTCCTTCTTTACTTCATAAATTCTCTAGGCTCAGTAAAAATTTTATTGATCAATTGCTTGCTTTTTCCTACCAGCTATCTTTATTGCAGTTTTCAAAAGTGTATCAGTTAATTTCATTCAAATCTGAATCATGTTCAAAATCTAATATTTGAAACCGATTTGAAGTTCTAATTTAAATTCATTAGAATGTTTCTGAAGATTAAAAATATCAACTGTAAATATTGGTTTTTCTTAATAATTTTTGTCTCTCTAGTTTTGCATTAACACGTACGTATCTTACATCTTACTAATTGATGATCATTTTCTGTGTTAAATTTATTAAGAACATTACAATCTTGAAATATGTATTTTCTGTTAATCAAAATATAATCCAATCCTTCTGTACCTTCATTTGGATGTTTCCATGTCCATTTCCTTTTAACATTTTTCTCAAAAAAAAATTCCTAATATAAAGTTTTTCTTTTTATGCAAACTCCACAAGTCTATGTCCTCTCTCATTTCTATTACCATAACCAAAATTACCTACAGCACTTTCATCTTTCATTTGTTTACCAATTCTAGCATTAAAGTCTCCCATAACAATTTTAATGTTGTTTCCTCTGATCAAAAGCCTTTTGTACATCCATATAAAAATCTTCAGACCCAGGCTGCCATTTGATGATGACTTTTTATTTAGGTACTGCTGTGTCCACAAGTAAGACAGAGCAGGCAGGAAATAAATATATATGATAAAAGACATGAAATATTTGACTTCTGCTTGTGCACTTGATGTCTTTCCAGTGTTCGTTTTACTCTCCAGCGTAACTCCGCTGCTTCCTCTAGATTCAAATTTTGCGTCACCTCATCAGTCGTGGCCATTATATCCAATAGTGGAACAGTAGATGGTATAATGGCGAAATTCAAACCTTTTTCCAGAACTGATAATTCACAATCGGTAAGTTGTTTAGAACTAAGATTTTTCACTGATGACGAGGATAGACTAGTTGCAGTATTACTTTTGACTTGCCCATGTAGATTTACAAGCTTCTTCTTCTGTAGTTCTTTTATCCTTCCATGTAAGTTACATGGAAGGATATGATAAAAGACTCACAATATTTTTAAGTAATCAGAATAGCGAATAGTTTGTAACAACACTATCTCTACAGTTCACTAATGTTCAATTACCTCAATGTACATTCAGGCTGGCTGCTACAAAGTGGTTCACAATGGGCTAGGTTTACACACACCTTGGCCCTGGTCCAGTTTAGCTGTACATGAACACATCATAGTGTACCACTGTGACTGACTATAAGCTCCTTACAGCTTCCATCTCTGCAACAGTCCACCAGTAACTCCACTTGAAAACCACTGGAAACTCAACTCTTCATTTAACTGCTATCCAGATGGTTTCCTCAGGCTACAGTCTTCCAATCTCTGTGGGCCTATTCATCTATGCCTGTGAACTACATTTCCACTAGGTGCTGGAAATTAACTGAAGCACTGACACTAGATCTCTCCCACTGGAATTAAACAGGAAAGTCAACTGGAGATGCACTCGAATAATGGCCCTACATACTTATTACATACTCTTTTTATAGCTTTCTGATAATTGCAACAATTAATTACATTCTCCAATAAGGTAAGGTCTTTTATCTAGATATATTTGCAATCAGCAAATATTTCTTAGAATTTTGTCAATCGCCATTATGTTAATGCTTTAATTATATTCCTCAGTTATCAGTATGCGATCTAAAAACAATCTCTCGAATAAATTCTAGTTTTTCTGGAGTACACAAACTTGTATGAAATTTTTACAAAATACAACACCTTCCCCCACTCCAGAAAAATCCTTGTTGCGATTTCTTGGTGTTTTGTTTTTCTATTCCTACTGGGAGGAAACATATTTCCTGTTATTTTTCTCAGAAGTGTTTGATTCAAAACTGCCACCAAACTTCTTTGTCAGTTACAGGTTCAATGGTGACTGTGCAAGCGTGGTGGGACTCAGCTTCTGATGGTGACTGCACAAATGTTTTATTTCCAAACTTTCACCATTGTTACATCACATAGACTTCCAGCGAATACTTTAGTTATCACTTCTGTTATTAATAATTTTAATAACTGGGATTTCCATTTTCATCCGGTTTCTCCGTCTATGGCTAACTTTGTTGCAATGCAAAACTTATTTGCCACTCACAGGTTCAAAATGTGACTGCACCAATTGCTGTGTCCGCAAGTATGACTGAGTGGCCAGCAAATGAATACATACTATAAAAGACTCACAATATTTTTAAGTAATCAGAATAGCGAATAGTTTGTAACAAGACTATCTCTAGTTTGCAATTTTTACAAAATACAACAGGTACTTACAATTGCAGATGACTTTCAAGTGAAGGAAGATTGCAAGAATTAGAAGAACTGTCTTATATTAAATGGGACATTATAATTGGACTTTGTGAAGTTAGAAAAAAAGATGAAAAGACAATAGATTTAAAAAGTGGACATGTACTCTATTATAAAGGCACAAATATTGGAAATACAAGTGGAAGTAGGATTCATAATAAATAAAAAGTGGAAGAACAAAATTTATATATATATCAAAAAGAGTAAAAATGTATGCAAGTGAAAACACAGGTTAATCAAACATATGCACTGAATTCATGTTAATGTTAAACAAATTAATAATTATTTTCTTTGCTTTATACATCTTTGGCTATTAACAGTATAAATGTCCTTGATATTATAGAAAAGAAAATATTTTATATTAAACTCTTGATAATTTTAAAAACAGATTCTTAACAAATTAATTATTAGAAATGTTTCACTGTTGTTGTTACAAATTTTTTTTTTATTCTATTAAAATACAGCAATTGCATATATTTAATCTAAAAAGTGTAATTGGTCAATATTATTATTCTAGATAGAAAGAGAATAGACAATTTAATTTTTTTGATGAAAACATGTCTAGAAAAAATATCGTGGAAAAAACTAAAATCTTGAAGTAAAAAAAAAGTCAAGCATTGGTGGTTGAGAGGTCAGCGATGGTTGCTTTACAAGCGGTTGTCCCGGGTTCGCTTCCTGGCTGATGCTATGACACATGGGGGGAAAAAAATCTTAAAATTTTATTCGTTAAATTTAAAGTTTAGCAGTTTTAACAGCTTTGTTGAATAATTAATCTACTATGTTAAATAAAATAAGACCACAAGAAACTGACTCTTGAAATAAAAATCAATTGTTGTTATTCTAAAATGAAATGTTATGAAAAAATGTCAAATATGTTAAAATAAGTATTCTTCACAAAAGAAAATCGGTGAGAAAGATTATATATATATAGCAAAATAAAATAATGATATATTTAAACTCATAGCTGGATAATAAATGCCACTCTACTTTTATAAAAGTATGGAGTATCAGCAAAAAAAAATCTCCTGTGAGGATTCTTTTTTTTAAAAAAAAAGCGCGGTTATCACCTTGTATTTAAATTAAAATGTTGAAATTAGTTATATACCAATTTTCAATAAAAAAAAAGATGTAAGTCAAAAGATCTGGATTTACCAGAAATAACGAAATAAATGTAAAATGAATTTCTAAATTGAATATTCAAATAATGTTTCAACCAAATACAGGAATGAAAGTCTAAAAATGAACCTATTGGAATAAAAATTCTGGGGATTCATAGATATTATGAAAAGATGCTGCTTACTCAAAAAATGACACCAAAACGTAGTAAAAATTCATTTCAACATAAGGAAAACTTGATTTTTTTACAAACTGTTTTCTTGTATTAAATAATTCTATAATCTAATTTGTAGTGCTGATTACCTTTGCATTATTACAATGATATATCATAACAAAATGAGTAAAAAAAATAGAGAGTTTTTGTGCAAGAATCAGATATTACTATATGTGTGCCTATGAGATTGAATATTAAGTAAAATAATAGCTATAAGTTTTTTTTAAATTAATTTTATATTATTAGTACCAAGAAAAAAAGAAAATAATTTCTTTCAGATCATTATTATTATTGTTTAGATAGATTTTATTTTTGAAAATTGTAGCTATATGATATATTTTTATTATATATATATATAAATCCACTAGAATAAAACTCCAAAAATTTTTAAAATGCCTGTATAAAATTGAAGATTAATATCCTTTGCTGTAGCCAGCTTACGGCATATTCCACCATCTTGCTACTCAAGATGGGGAATATGCCATAAGCTGGGTATAGCAAAGGATTTTAATCTTCAATTTTATATAGGCATTTAAAAAAAAATTGTAGTTTTATTCTAGAGGATTTTTTTTATATAAATGTTAAAGGGTACTTTAATTTTCTATTAGAAAAACTTTTATTTAAAAATGATTTAAGGTTGGTTTTTTATTTTAATATGTGATGGCATCATAAGATTGTTTTCTGAATTCTTATAGTTATAGAAAAGCAATATTTAGTTTTAGATTCAAACAATATTCTACCCAAACCATTAGCTTAACAATATATTATTTAGAATAACAAATTCAAGACTAGATTGATAACTGAGGAAGAATTGGAATCATCATCATTTACAAATTTTGAGTTACTGGTACTGGAAAAATTAATATAATGATCATTATTACTGTATAATAATATTAAGTATTTGGAAAGTAAACTTTAGAACAGTATCATTCCACCATAAAAATATATGTTTAAACATTCAAACCATTAGATTTATGAGGATCTAATTTTTAAAGAAAGAACAATGTTAATAATTTATAATTAAGTGTAGGAGATTCTGAATTTCACTTAAGAATGTATGTGAATTAATATCAGAGAAATCTTCATTACAAATCTCACAGTCAGCCACTTAAGAAGAATTTTCTTCTCTTATCTTTCTTAATTGTGTTTTTATACTCGCAAATACTTGTGTTTGCACTTTTGTTGTTCATGAGTACTAAAAGATTTAAAAAATTAGTTTGTCATTATAAATAATTGGGTTATTATTTGATTATGAATTTAAGTTAATCTTATGCACAAGCCCATCAAGTTTGGTGCCTTGAACAAGAATTCCAATTATTAAGAATGCTCCCTCATTTAATGTTATATTAATAATGTGTAGGCTGTGAAAATGGATGTACCTCTTTCAATGGATATGAGATGATATTTAGTTAATAGTAAAGGATAAAGATCACTTTATTTGTATTGTAAATGACATAATCCATCATCAAAAAATTAATACAATGACTTATAAGCAACTTTTTAGTTACAAAATTAAGACAAATATATTTCTTTTAATAATTTGGCCAATTTAAGTAATCAAGTTGTGACAAATTCAAAAAATAATTGTATGGTAATTTTGAACATAAATTACAAACATTAAAAGTCATGCAAGAAAAATTAAAAGAAAAAAAGTTATGCTATATTATATGCAAATAAATATTGAACACTGCAGAGATAGTTTGGTTCAGTCTAATCCCATTCATTCCAGGTTTAAATCCCAAATCCTCATTGATAAAGACAAAATGAGAAACAGTCTGGGGATGGATTAAATTGTACCAACAATTAAAAAAATATGATTATCTAATTTTACAATAGATGTTAATGTTAGTAATATTCAATCTACTATCTATGTCAATAAAGGCACACAACCTGAACACAGAGTATATCACTTTTTCTATGTGGAATAAAACACTTATTTAGAAAATAAAGCTAAATTAGGATCAAACTAATAAATCTCAAATATTCTTCCTATTTAAATAACTATAGCTTCAAGATTTCTTTAAGATATCAAGCATATATTTTCAATAAACAATTATTAGTAGTTCTGGAGCAATGCCATATCTTTAAAGATTTATGGATATGCATAATAGCAATGCAATTCCAGGTTAACCTCAGTATAATCAGTAAGGCATCATCAATCAAATTTCTAAATGTAAAATATAATAAGGATTATTTTAATATGTAATTTATTTTCAGTATCATTCATTATATGGCAAACTTACAATTCATATCAATTACCTTATCGCATTCTGTTACTTTCCAATCCACACGTCAGTCTGCTTTATTCATATTGTAGCTGATGTGGTAGTCAGATTAATAACATTTCAATTCAAATGAAGATAATAAAATTCATAAAAATTATTTTAAAAAAATAAATAGCAATTTAAATAATATTTCCTGTGACATATTAAAAAATTATTTTAAAAAATCATAAAAGTAAAATTATAAAACTAAAATTTTAAAAGAAATCATAAAAATATATTTATTGATTTTATATTATGTTAATTTATTCCACACATTTCATAAATTATTTTATAAAATAATGAGATTAAATGCCAGATTTTAAAAACACATTTTAATTCTTTTCCTTAATGTATATATATATAATGTTAAAACTACCTTTCAATTTTGTTTCTAGCCCATTGGTATTGTTCTTGATAGAATTATTTTCACATGACATTGATTTAGCATCTAAAAAAATTATGTTAGTAAGTTATATTTATTCATTATAAAATAGATTTTAATATATAAAAATGTAATTTAATTAAAAAAATAAATTCATATTTACAAAACAATAAAATCAAAATATATACTAGTTACTGTGTGACTGTCGAAATAAACTTAGATGAAGCACTTTTGATAATACAAATAACTTAAAAGGATATGCCTATGTGTTTGAAAAAATAGTTTTTAATAACAGTGTTTTATTTAAAAAAACAAAAACAAGGCAATTTGACTTTATTGCTAGAAATGCTTAAAAAATTTGAATGCCATAATTGATCCTGGGACCATCAAATCCCAAGTCAAATGCTCTACCAATTATGCCAAACCATGCAGGGCAATGTATTTTATTAATTCTTATTTATGGATTTGAGACTTTGACAGTTGACCAAAAAAGCAATACAAAGACTCAGATCACACAACCAAAAATGGAGATTTATATTGGGAGTTGCAATAAAGAATTGAAAGCAAAATATATAAGTGAAATAACAAATAAATGTCAAAGAACAAGCAGGTAATGCTAATATCATTGAAAAAATTAAGAGGCTAAAATAGAGCTGGATGAACATTTCAAGAAATAAACAATTAAGGTCTTCAACTGAATCTCAAGAAAGATTATAAACAATTGAAAAAGAGACTAAATGTGATACGGATGGATAAGAAAGTTTATAAAAATGGTATGGAGAAGAAAGACTACTGATCAAAAAAACTGAATTAAAATTGGAGGAAGCTTTTTCCTGCATTGAACATATGATTGAAAATATGAATAATAAATATATGATTTAATAATTAAACTTCATAAATGAATAATGAATATTTTTATTATGACTAATTAAAAAAATATATGTAAAGTTAATTGCTTATCTCAAAAAGTTATTTAACATTAACTTTCAAACATCTTTAAAGGTTTGAGCACAACAGTGCCTTGAATATATCATAGTTGAAAACATTATCAAATTCTAGATTACATGGGAATTGTATTTATATTTTAATGTTTATGTATATTTTAATTTAATATTCTAATTGTAGGTTTGAATAAGATTAAAAAACAATTTTCTAAGTCAAATTACAAATATATACTTTAATACATTGTACAGGCTTAAACCTGCATTTCTATATGTAATATATGCAGGATTCGAACTCAGACTTTCACATGACCCACTACTCTCCATGCCATCTCATATTGCTGACCCACCTGATCACACACATGTTGAAAAGATAAATAATCACCAATATACGTATTTCATGCTAAACCAGCAATCATCAATTGGTCTAGATTACTATCCTCACACATATATATAATCAGTGCTCAGCTTTATATTAAGATAGCCAATCTTCATACTTTAATGGATAGGCTTCAAATTATTCCAACTCACAACTCTTCAGCCTTCCATTTCATTGAAAATCTGATGGTGGAACGTTCAAAGCCCTTATTAGTGCCAAGGTTGTCATACTACCCATGTTGACATATTAGTAAAGTATGAGGATTGGCTATCTTAATATAAAGCTGAGCACTGATTATATATATGTGTGAGGATAGTAATCTAGACCAACTGATGATTGCTGGTTTGGCATGAAATACGTATATTGGTGATTATTTATCTTTTCAACATGTGTGTGATCAGGTGGGTCAGCAATATGAGATGGCATGGAGAGTAGTGGGTCATGTGAAAGTCTGAGTTCGAATCCCGCAAATATATACTTTATAAATGTAAGATCTTGAAAAGACTATCTTTGTTATAAATGATATAATTCAGTGTCAAATTTTAAATCACAATAGATGTAAACAAAGTTTCCAAAGCCATTTCTTCTCTTGTTGAAAAACTAATGATTAATTAAATACAAATCAAACATATAATTATTAATAAATACAGCAATTTCAAATTAAATCTAAGAGACTTCCTTTTTTGTGTGCTTTAATTATAATTGTAATGCTACCTCCACTTGGTCAGAATGTCTGAAAACAAAGAATAATTATTTATACTTGCAATCCCAAATATTAAAAAAAACTAATTTTATGATAAGTAATGTATTCATGATCAAACTTAAATTCACAGCAGGTATAAATAAAACATTTAATGTAATCAACAAAAAATTAATGTAATGTAAGAACTTCTCATTTAAAATCTTTCTGATTAATTAAATAATTATAAATATGTAAGAATTAATAACTACAGTACTTTCAAATTAATTAAAGATAACAGAAACAACATTCTTTTTTATACAGTCAATATTATTATATCATTCCTTATCTTTGTGAGAATGTCTGCAAATATAAAACAATCATTTATATTTTGAATTCCAGTTCTTAAAATGATTGATTTTAAAATGAAAAAAAATTACTTTTATTTTGATTAGTTATTTGCAGTATTAAATGAAGCATTGTTTATTTCTAATGTAAATATAAATGTAATGCTGAATTACTCCATTTGTCAGAAAATTAGGAGTTGCAAGTATAAATGACTTTTATATTTACAGACATTCTAAGAAAGAGAATACCATACACAGAAAGGAAGTTATTTTTGTTGTCATACATTTAATACAAACTGAGAGCAGGCATAATAGGGGGAAATTTCATCATCCCCATAAAAAAATCACAATTATCTTAATTAATATTGTCAATAAATAACCACAGTCATTCATTATTACTGATCCAAAAGAGATTCATTATAAAACAGGCTAATTATCTTCTAGCCAATATCAAATATAGGGCATAATATAAAACAATCATCTACCTGCACATACTTAAGTGCTGAAGTATCTATCATAAAAAAATACTGCTAGAATTCTAATACATGCCAATCATCAGCAATACTCTGGCAATACAATAACATGAGACTGGTCAATTATAAACTAAATATGTAATCTTTACAAATTAAGTAAAATAAATGGGCTTTAAAAGTGATCTTGACTTATGGTCATCCAAACACAAACATATATTCCACACATATAAATAAGTTAAACACTATTGCTTTAGAGCTAGCTCGGGATCAAAAAACCATAGGGACTGTGACAGTGGACAAGAGAGAATATAAATGCATGTGCTTAACCTATCTTAATTTAAATAGTCTTACTGGGATAAGCCACAAATCCCTTACAGCATCATATCATGTTAAAATCAATTCACCCACACTGCCAACACAGAATAGATAGCTGGAGGAATAAAGATTTAACATTTACTTTTTAACAATTATTTAATAAAGCTAACCACTAAGTAATAAATAAAAAATACATGACAATTTCAAATCTATTATGTTTCTACATACTATCACAAGATTATTTCCTTTTAATTAAGTTAATATAAATATGTATAGATTGTTTAGCCTAAACATATAGTATAATGTATAATTAGTCACCAACTAGGCAAATATCATTTATTTTTTGCAAAGAATAAAATAAATTTTGGTTATATAAGTTGATTTTATATAAGTAATTTAATATGAACAATTGAATAATTATTAATACAAATAAAATATTAAATAGAAATAGAAATCAATCTTATATTTAATTTAAAAATGATGCACATATTTGATATATATTTAATTAATCAAAAGATTTTTAAAATGAGAAGACTCTTATTATATATTGATTATTTGTTACCAGTATTAGAAGTTTTTTTTACACCTGGTATGAATTTAAGTTGGATTTTAAATTAGATCACTTATCTGAAAACTAGTCTTTCTATTGACAACACACAGAAAAAGAAGTCATTTCCATTGTCTTACATTTAATTTGAAAATGCTGTAGTTATTAATTATATATCATAAATCTAATGTAATTATCAAAAAATTAATAAATATGATTTACAATCAATTTTTTTAGTTACAAAATTATAATGAATACATTTTCCCAAATACTTTGACCAGTTTAAGTGGCCAAGTTGGGTAATGATTAGAAACCCATTCTCTGATAAGTTTGGTAATGATTGGAAAACAATTCTCTGGGAATTTTATACATAATGCACAAACTTTGAGTTGTGTCATTACACAACTTGGCCACTTAAATTGGTCAAATATTGTATACACAACATAAAAAATTGAAAAGATATACTATGCATAAATAGATATTGAGCTTTGCAAAGTTGTTCAGTCACTGACTCCAACTTTGAATTTCTGGGTTCCATTAGACAAAGGTAATGATAAAAACAATTTAGGTATGAAGATTAAATTGCACTATCAACTGAAAAACTAATTACCCAAGCTTATTATAGATGTCACTACAGCAATAATATTCAATAATATTACAATAAAGGCATAACAGGAGAGAAAAAAAATCATGAATAAAAGAATATAGTGCTGGAACATAAATAAAGAATATGTTAATTCTATGTGGAACAAAACATTCATTAAAAAAAAGCTAAGTTAGGATCAAAATAATGAATCAATAAAATACTACATCACAGATAGAATTTAGGCTTACTATTTAAACAATTATATCTTATAAATTTATTTAACATTCCAAGAACATATTTCCAATAAAAAATTATCAATAGTTTTAAAGCAATACCATCTCTTCATATTTAAAGGAAAGATAGCCAACATTTTTGAAACATATGGGTAATGAAAAAATTTAAGACATTGTGTGCGCAAGGGAAAAGAACCATGTCATATGTTATCAAAATATGTGATGACATTTTTTTTGTAAGTTTTTTTTCCTAGATTTGACTCACAAAGCATATATAATTACTTTTGGAAAGATCCAGAAAAAGATTCCAGCTTCAATGCATAATTTTAAATGTTGGATGTTTTTGTGTCAACTAATTTCCAAAATTTTTTGCCGCTTTCAAAGCGATGACATCATTTTGTAATTCTATAATTTCAAATTCTAATTTTCCTACATTTGTTGTGCTAAATTTATTTAATTTTGTACTCAAAATAGTAATGGCAACATTATTCATTGAATTTTTAATAAAAAATAAAATCGATTCCAAGTTGTTAAATTGGTGAAATCTTTCAATAAATTCATTAATTAAATTTGTTTGATGATTGACATATACTCGAGAATCTAATTATTTTTCTGGAAATATTTTCGATATGTGTGAAAAAGACATCAAGGATTTTTTTTGCAGATGCGAAGTCCAAAGAATTAATTTATCTTTAAATGCTTTAATTAATAGCATTTACTCTATCTATTAAATCTTTATTTTTATTTTGTAATTCACGATTTAACTGGTGTAATTTCTGAAAATACTGGCTAAAAAAGCTAAGTCACCTAATCAAGAGAGATCATTATAGATCTCCTGTATTTACTCTAGAAATTATTTTATTTTAGCAATCATTTAAAAAAATGATCTAGTACTTTGCCTGTGCTCAGCCACATCACTTCTGTATGTTATTAAATCACAGTACTTAGCAATATCATCTTCTAATAGTTTTTTTTAAAAAGTCTGTGCTGTAATGGTGCAACTCTTATAAAATTTATAATTTTAGTTATGACATTCAAAATACATTTAAATAGAAGAACTTTAGCATACAGAACTTGCTGATATAATAGGCAATGGTAACCAAAAAATTCTGGAAATCATTCATCTTTTCTATATAAGCTTACAAATCCTTTGGTTTACTGATCATCAATGGATCTCTGTCAGATGTAATTGAAGATAATTTATATAAAGAAAGTTTTCATTCCAAAACAAAACTTAAAAAAATTTAAAAAATCTCTTCACTTCTTGTTCTTTCCTTCATTGACAAAAGACATATCATTTTTTCTTTCACAAAGTAATTTTCAAAAACCATTCTTCTTCTTAATAATAGGGATGTTTCCATTACATCTAAAGATTCATCTATTTGAAGTTAATACCAAGAACACTAATTAATCAGTTTCAAGTTGATATTTGATATTAGCAGTGTAACGGGCTCATACATTACATTGGTTTTTTTTATTAGTAAACATGAAAAGAATAAAAGTTCGCAAATAAAAACTTCTTTTTTAAGAATTAAAAATTGAAAATTAAAAAAATCTATCTTAAACTCGTATATATATATAAAATCGCACAGATGAAAAAAATTATTAAAATAAAACTTTATTAAAAATAGAAAAGGTATTTTAAAAACAAAAAACTCAAAAAGATTTAGAGATAAAAATATATCTTTAAGTTTGAAAACACATTAATTAATCAGAAAATGGAAATGATTATTTTAATTAGTCAATGTAAACTAGCCTTGGGCATTTAAATGTATAAGCAATGGTCAGATAGGAAAGAAAAACAATGGAATCGGACCTCAGCGAAAAGACCATCACATCGATGATGTAATGTCCATTGGATCCTCAACTTACGTATAAAAGAAAAAATTTGGAAATAAAAAGTGATTTGGTTTAATTAATTAGAAGACAGAGATGTATTAAGTCGGAGAGTGGGAGGTGAAGGGATTGAAAGACACACTTTCAATTCCTTCAGTGGTTATAGAAAAAAAAGAAATGAAACATCACTTTTCTTATACTGAGGACAACAGGATCATCGGGGGATTTAACATGGATTCCAAACAGCATGCAACAGATAAAGAGGAACGTTTTAAAAATCGTAAGAACTTTAAAAACATTTTGAAACACTAAGAACTTTAAAATATAAACTTTCTCAGTATTTAATTTATAAGAAATAGAATCCTATCTGACCAACGTTATTTATTAATCAGTTATAATTTTATTTAATGTATTTCTTTTGTAAAATCATTTTCATTTATTTATTTATTTGTTCTTTAAGTTTTATTATGATTTCTGTTTTTCGTTAAACTAGTTATATAAATGTTAAACTTAAGTCGGGCGTGAATGGCTATATAGATTTGTAAAGTTATATTAGGGGAGGGTAATCTTAGGTTATTTGTTTCGTAGTTAAATTGGGTCAATGGATTGGATATATTGGTGTAATTAGTAGATGTAGTATGAGATCCGCTACAGGCAGGATTGCATATATATGCCACACACCTTTTGTTTGCCTATGGATGGGTTTGTAAGTCGGCAAAGGACCGCAGTCCATTCCTATGGAGTTTTTTGTTTATTGTTCTACTCGCCAACAGATGTAGCATTCCTGTTGGTAGAGAGACAATGTCTTCTCTAACTCTACTTACTGTTCAGATGTACATTCCTGACAGTATAGTATTTTGTGTTGTCGTATTTTCATGCTACATTGAATACGTAAATGTATCAGATGGATTGGAGCCGGTTTGACTGCAAACTTTTGGCCTAAGGTTAAAAAAGGATAGAATATTTTTTTCAAATGCAAATCTATGTAGTCTATTCATACTCGACACTCTAAAAAAAAATGGATTAAATTTAAGTTGGACATGGAAGTTGCATGGATTCGTTATCGGTTAATTATGTTTTTGGTTTTCATATTTGATCAAAATATATAGACATTCGATAAATAATGATATCTTACAGTGAGTATCTAAAATGTATTTATTCGGATGTCTTTTAAGTTATTGGTGTCACTGCGGTATCTTATGATGAATACCAGTGGGTTTCTTGTATTCCCTATGCAATTGACGGTATCAATGATTTTGTATTTTGATCATTTATGTTTATTTTGAAATGTTTTTGACCGTGTAATCTATGTAACCGATCTATACTCAACATTTTAAAAACACATTTTATAAATCCGTCTGTGCGAACTTATATTTAAAATGAAAATTTATAAAAATTAAAATGTAAATTAAAATCAAAGTTAAAAATGTAAATTAAATTTTAAAATGTAAACATACTAAAATAATAATATTAAATTTTATATATATGTGCGTAAATAAATGTTTGTATGTTAATTACTGGCAGTGGCTTATTTTTTTTTAAAATTATTCTTAGATAAGAATTCTTATGAAATATAAATCTCTGCTATTTCACTGAGTTAGTGACAATGGGCTAACGACCGGAAACAACCAATATAAAATAAATAAATTTTTTTTGAACTTACGTATCTGCCTACTATATAAATTTTTCTAGGTTCAAATGCCTAGATGGCACCCTGTGGTGCAGATGACGTTAAGCTCTCTTTATCCGGATCATTATAGCAGATATTTCAGAATGTCTTCTTTTCATTATATTCCATGATAATTGTAAATCATTTATTGTAGCAAGTGTTTCTCATTAGTCAGAGAAGTATCAAAGAGGGAATCAGCACCAGATAGTAAAGCATCTTTAAATAATTCCCCAGGTAAATATGATTTTTTCTTTTTTTGCAGGAAAATGTACAATTTTGAATGATGCTATATAAAATTTTTTGATTTATCCTATACTTTTTTAAACAATGATTGATAATTTGATTATTTTTTCTTCAAACAATTTATTTTCTTTTCTAATATTAATTTTGGACTCATATTTTTGATTGAAGTTCTCATGTTCTAATTTAAAATGCTTTTCAATATTACATTTTTTGGCAGTTACATTGTGATTGCACAAAAGACGTCTCTTTATTTCCACAAAACAGTATTCTACTTCCCATTCTTTTTGGAAGTTGTGAAAAAAAACATTGTTTATTTGATCTTCCTTCTGACATGCTAATGGGTTTCTTTTTCTTTTTTTAATGTTATAAACAAATAATTTTTATCAAAAAAAATTATCATAAAATCACAAAGTATTAAAAATAATTATTCAACAGTATGTAATCCAAGTTATTAATCTCAATAAACTTGCAGGCCAACAATTTTTCAATAGATATACCACTGATGTTGCACATGCAGCATGATAATAAGCAAGGAACATCAGAAAAAAAGAGAGAGCTAATTAAGACAAAGAATAATTATACGATAATATTAATGTTTTTATATTTTTATTATAACAAAATTATTAATATTTATTTTTTAATTGTCTTTATATATTTAAAAAAAAGTTGAGGAATGATATTCAAAATGTATTTTTTAAATGACTGTGACATGGTACTTAGAAGATCAATCATAAGTGCACAAGTCTCTATAGGAATGGGATTCGCCATCCCTGTTCTAAAGTAAAATATAGTAAATGTTAATTTAATTTTTAATGTATTTTCAGTGTCATTTATTATATTTCATATTTACAATTCTTACCAACCACTTTATCTTACAAAAAGGTAATTCATAACCACAAGGCGACGCTTGATATTTGGCATTAAACGAACACATTAAATGCCTAAAACCATATTTTCAAGTTTTCCTTGCGGAAGTGCTGGGAAAAATGTCTCTTAATTTACAAATTTTATTCATAGAAGGGGGGTGGTGGTGCTAAAATTTACCTTGCACAAAAATGTTTTTTACCCAGCGGCACTGTTCATGACATATGATAATTTTAAAAAAATCATAAAAATAAATTTATAAAAACTGTAAGTTTATGTGAAAATAAATCATAAAAATATATTTATTAATCATAGTTTTACATTAACTTATTCCATTACATCATTTAATAAGATAATAATAATAAATGGTAGATTTTATTAAAATAGTATATAATGTTAAAACTACCTTTCAGTTTTGCTTCTATGCCATTATCCTTCTTGATAGAATTACTTTCACATAGCATTGATTTAGTATCTAAAACAATTAATTATAAAACAAGCGGTATTTATTTTGTAATTATAGTTTAGATGTTCATACATGTAAGTTGGATTTATTTACTATAAAACTTATAAGATCTATAATTATGTCAAAAATATTCAAGATAAACAACTGCCTATATAAAATTAAACTTAGATGGAGTACTTTTGACAAAAATAATTGGTTGTATTCTCATCCTTGGTGTTTGCCTTAAGATGGCATTGATGGTAATGAAAAACATATACATATAACGATTCCGGGCTGGACCTAAATGATCGATTTGATCTAAAAAGATCTGATTTCTTAGATTTGTAATAAAATATTCTACTAACTAATACTATTATATGATGTTAGTTTTTTTCATTTTTGTAAATGTTTATTAACCTTATCTTGTTTTTGAGTTTGTGTGTGTGTGTCTTTAAAGTTACGGTGTTTTTCTAATTTTTTTTTTTTGACTTTACGTGTGTCTTTTTAAAGTTACGGTCTTTTTTTTTTTGCAAGAGTAAATCAATAATTTTATTCAAAAGCAAGATGTAATAAGTAAATGTTTATTAATATTATCTTGTTTTTGAGTTTGTGTGTGTGTCTTTAAAGTTACGGGGCTTTTTCAAAATTTTTTTTTGGACTTTAGGTGTGTCTTTTTAAAGTTACGGTATTTTTTTTGCGAGAGTAAATCAATAATTTGATTCAAAAACAAGACATAATAAGTCAATATTTATTAATCTTAGATTGTTTTCGAGTTTGTGTCTTTAAAGTTACGGGGCTTTTTCTCATTTTTTTTTTTGGATTTTACGTGTGTCTTTTTTTAAAGTTATGGTATTTTTGGTCAAGAGTTTTAAATCAATCATTTTATTAAAAAAGCAAGACATAATTCTAAATCTATCAAAAGTAACGTAATTTATATACTACAATTTAGAATTGATACCCAACTACTATTAGTAAAGGACTGTCATTGAAAGACTCGATTGAAAAATGATACCCGACTAATTTCCATTTTCCTTTTTTTTTGGGGGGGGGCAGTAATGAATCAGAAAGTGGGTTGTTTTTGTTAAGTCTGTCTATATAAAAAGGGTACCGTTATTGAAATACTAAATTTAAAAATGATAGCCGACTAATTTGCATTTCTTTTGACAGTAATTAATCAGAAAGTGGGGTTTTTTTTGGTAAATCTTGTGTATATATAAAAACAAACAAACCGTAATTCAAAGACTCCATTGAAAAAAATCAAACCCCATTGAATTTGCTTTTTTTTTTTTAAAAGACAGTAATTAATCAGGAACTGGGTTGTTTTTGTTAGTGTGTAGATATAAAAACTAATCTTATTTTGAAATAATAACTGTAACAAAACAAAAAAAAAATAAGCCCGACTAATTTTATTTTTCAGACAAGTAGTTCCTAATAATTAGACAGTGGGTTGTTTTTGTTTGTGTGTATATATATAGCAAAAGTAACTGTCATGGACAAATTCTCGTGAAAACGTTACTTTTCGCGTGATCCTTTAATTTTTTCCCTTTTGCACCCTTAAAAGCAATTTCTGAGGGTTACCCCTTCGTAATGGAATCTTCAGGACATTATTACTAAACTTACAACAGTAAAGTAAGTTACAACACATTAAAAAAAATAGATGTCTTATCAAATTTTAAAAAACTACGACCGCTTCAAATACACACTCTCTCACACGAAACTACAGAGAAAATAGATATTCTACTATTACAAAAAAATAATGAACAAAATCGACTACTATGGCAGCTGATCAAGGCATTTCTTTCTCTTTGCTTTTAGCATAGAAAAAAAGCCATAACCGGCAGCCGTCGGGAACTCTTTCTGTATTTTATCATAGAAAGAAGTCTCTTTGTGTTGGCTTTTGTCACCACCACCGCCTCCTCCGTCCAACATAACGTGAGGACTTTTCTGCATTTATAACATAGAAAAATTCCTCTTTTGTTGGGTGAAGGCTGGTGAAACAGTATATTTCTAGGAATTTACCTAGAAGTAGCGACATCTTAAGGCGAACACCAAGGATGAGAAAACAACCAAATAATTTACTATTAAAATAAAATGTCTATGTATTAGAAAAGAAGTTTTTTATTAGATGAATTTATTAGTTCTTACAAGTGGATCTGAGATCTGGACATTTATTAGAAGAGCAATACAAAAACTTTTCAAAACATAATAAAATACAAGAGATTTATGTTGGTAATAATAAAAAGAAATCAAAGGTGAAATGTGGGTGAAATAATAAAATAAAAGCAGAAATAGGGTTGAGTTTGGATATATTTCCAGAAAAATGATAGCATATGAAAAATTGAAGTCTTAACTAAACTCAAGAGAAATTATAAAAAATCTAATGAATGATCAAAAAAAAAAAGTTTTCTGAAATGAAATAAAAAAATATGGGCTATAGATCAGAGAAATGCTATTACACTTAGAGAAAATTCCACCTATCAGTAACATAATAATGGTTGAAAATAAAATGAACGATATATATATATGAGACAATAATTAATCTGCTCAATGAATATTGACTATTCTTATGCAAAAAAGTAATTAATTAAATGGTAGTCAATTATTTACCTTGCTATGACGTCATTAGACTGAAGGCATACCATTCTAAACATCCGATTTTTAAGTTAACATCACCTAGGAATTTGCAGATAAATGTAATCACTAAAATTTTGCTGCATATCACGTGGTGACATTACGTCAAAGATTGCAAGATTAGAATAGGATGCCCTCAGGATAATGACATCATAGCAAAGTAAAATGGGGGAAAAGGCACGTGGTACAGCATCATGAGGTAAAAACGGAGAAAAAGGCATGTCGTACAGGATAATGATGGCACCGTCCATCCTGAAAAAAATTAATAAATAGGACACAAAATAGTGTGATATACGGCAAAAAAAGGTTAAAAGTAATATATACATCATGAATAATTAACTAAAATTGGATGCAAAATAGGACAATTTCAAGCGGTGTAAAATTCTTTTTTTTTTTAAAAAAAGCTATCGCCTCTTCTTCACATTTTGGGAGATCCCACAACTTCAGATCTCTTATTTCAATAATAGCCATTTCTAAATTGATGTCTAAAAATGGAAAATCCGGAAAATTAATAAAATATAAAATACATCCACTTAATATCATAGAAAAAATAACATGTAAATTACTTACAATTGTTGAGAAAGTAATGATTTATTTTAAAAAATTGCTAAAAAAATTGCTGAACTATTAAAGCACTGAAAATTAAATAACTGAAAAAAACGCTGCTGCACTGAAAAAAAACGATGCAACAAATAGGAAGAAATTCACTTTTAAATCTCGCGGGTCAAGACAAAAAAAATCTCGTGGATGAAAAAATCAAATCTCTTGAATTAGTCATATCAGCATTTTCGTTGCCATGACAACATTCATATGTTCTTCCGACGACGCAAAGATCGGATAATTACAGCTGTATGCCTTCAGGCTTATGATGTCATAGCAAGGTAAATACTGAATTACCAATTAAATAAACATTAATTCCATCTCATCATATCTAAAAATTTTATTTAGATTATTACTTGGAAATTTCCATTTATATTTTAATATTTATATATCTTAGTTTAATTAATATTCTAATTGTATATGTAAAATATTTGATTTATATTTAATAAATTTGATTATAGTGCTGCAAAAGAAATCAATAAAAGAAAAATGTATAAATCAAATAATTTTGTAGATCTGAAAAGTTAGATTATAGTGGAAATAAATTCCTAAGATAAACGGGTAATTAGTAATTAAAATTAAGAGAATTTCATTGTACAATAACTATTGGTTTACAGGCAGATAACAAAACTCTAAGTCTAATAATAGTTAAATTGCTACTTCGGTGTAAAATACCATATTGAATTTTTTAAAAACTGGCCTGAGACACAATTTTCACAATAACTTCAGTTTTAATTATGTTAAAGCAAAAAAAATTACATTAATAGAAACTAGAAAAACTAAGGAAAACAACGTCTAAGACAAATAGTGATAACCATTTAAAAAATAAGAAAAAAAAAGAATTTTCAATATCCGAAATAATTATTACTTTGTTCATTATTTCTAATTCATCATGAACTAAGTATTAATTACATCTTCAGTTATAATTTATTTGTATTCCTCACAAAATTATCTTTCAAATCATGTATAATATGTCTTATCTGAGATAATCCTGGGCTTGAGTATCTCCAAAATAATTCGCATATGAAATTTTTATCTTGTACCCCAAAAGTTCCAAATGCCAAAGGCATCTATAAGAAAAAGATTCATCCTAATAAAATATACAAAACAAATCATTTCCAGAAGATAGATATACATATGTCATCATAGCAATTGGCTTCTTGTCTATCTAAAACTAGAAATTGTAGGCTACTGTCTGTATAACAGATAATATGATTGTTCATCTCTTCATTTTATATTTTTTTGTGTATATCAGTGATATTTATATTATTTATGCACATCAGTGATGTTTATATTCTTTATGTACACCAGTGATGCTATCTTGTTATATTTATTGTATTACATAGATATAATTTATTTGCATATAGTCCATTTGTTAGCTATAGTCTTGAAAATAATATGATAAAACATATAGCAAAACCAGAGTGACTCCAAAGCATGAGTATCAAGGCATAAAACAATAATCAGTATTTGATTATTTGCCTGCCTATACAATCTTTCTATACATTTGATTATTAGTTTTGTAACTCATTACTCATAAATACAAACACATCATATAAACATAATAATAAATTATTAAACTTTTTGAGAATCATTATTTTTATAAAATAAGTGGATTAGAACTTTAGAAAATTATGATAGATATGAATTCTATATGAGCATAAATAAATATATAATTTATCAACGCACACCAACTACAAACTAAAATTAATAAAAATTATCATTTTTTCAAAAAATTAAAAAAAAATTAAAATATTATTTAAAAAATTATAATTTTATATTTACGAGTGCTTTATGTTTAGGCTCCATTATAGGTTTTGTTTGTGAATAACATTCCATTTACTGCAATAAATTCCACTTGAAAAATGGCTATGAATTTTCTGTCTTTATCACTTCATGAAAATTACAAAATTGCTCAAAAATAAAAAAAATTAAATTCTCTCCTTCATTAAAAATGCTGCAAAAACTCCAAATTTTATCGGATTTTTTTGTGGTAGACATTTTTGGAATCACATGTCACTGAGCTATCAATTGCCCATATTTTGGTTGATATCATGCTTATAGCTTTTACGTCTGCAAAGAAAAATAATATGCTGATTGATCAAAAAAGATGCGCGGCTCACCTGCTTAAAGAGCCGAAGCAGAACTAATTAAAGTAAAAGTCAAGAACTCCCCACCCCCACCAGATTACATGGGGGGGGGGGATTAATTGCTCCAAAAAAGTAAAGAAAAAAAGATAAAAAAACAAAAGAAGAGGGGGGTATATAAAGCTAGAGAAGAAAAACTGGGGACTCTTGATGGCTGCCAGCTGTTCTTATTCCACGTGCAAGTTGCAGTGTACATCATCATCGGTGGACTATATTCCCAGGATCCCGGCTCCTGCAGGTAACAAAGGCGATTAGGACTTTTAGCAGGTCATCCTGGTCTTCTTATTTTATAATGCCTCAAGAGGCTCGTCTTTTGTGTTTAAAAGAGATAGACTATGTAGTGAAGATTAAAGTATTCCGTTCTTTACCTAGACTGTTTGAATATTTTTATTTCAATTATTCATTTTGTTGGCTGATTAGTTATGCTTGCATAAATGCATATATATATATTATTAAGGATTTAATTAGTTAATTGTTTTAATTGCTAATAAATTGTCTTAATACTACTATATACGTTGTTGTCTGTTAATGTCAATTGTGTATTCATGTTTGCTGGCTGCCCAGTCATAGTTGGGGACACAGCAGTATATTAAAATAAAATTATAAATCAAAGTTCAGAGACAGTTATATCATAAGTGTGTGGCAACAGAAATAATTCTTTTTTATTTATTTATTGTGCTGACAATGTCATTGCACCACTTCATCTTCGTCCGAATAAATTACAAAACAATATCAGATCTATCAGAAAATATTTCTGATAGAATGTTTGAAAATAGAAAACAATAATTTATAGTTGTAATGCCAGATTTTAAAAAAGATTAGCCTTTTATACTGGTAAACATTCTGATAAAGAAAAAAATATATTGATAATATATGGAAAATAACTAATTTAATTAGTTTTATCTGCTCAATGTTTAAAAGAAGGTAGTAAAAGTACAAAATCATTTTTTTTTACTACTTTCGCATGGTGAACATTTTCTGGTTCCACTAATTCATACTATATTGATGATCAAGGGAGAAACAATAACTGAAAAAATCTACATTAAATTCAAAAACAAATCTAGGCACTTATAAACACTTTTATGGCCTACATTATTATTTATATAAGTTCTTTAAGCAGATTTATATTTGCAAGAAAATATTTTAATAATTTTTAAAGTAATATTTGTATCTATTCATATTACTGAGCTTTTAATATTTAATATTCACATTAATAATTATTTAATTATTCGTATGAAATTTCTTATTTAAAATCCAATTTATGTAGTTTTTTTTAAGGTGTTAAAGTGTCGGCGAACCCCGGGACAACTGCTTGTAAGGCAGCTGTGCTAATCCTTTGGCCATCAATGCTTGATGTTATTTTATTTGAAACAAATAGTATTCATCTAGATTTTAAATAAATGCAGATTGTGGCTGAACAATTCAACAGTTCCACTCAAAATAAATGAACAATGTAGGGAAATATTATTAAATGGTTTAATAATGGATTAGTCAATATGGAACCTGTATTTTCAATAAAATAAGATTAAATTAAACTGATGACAAAAAAGTCCCATATAATGTAAGTGCTAAGACATATAGACAAGTTTAATTCTGTAAACAAAAATTCAAAAAGATGATATAAACGTGTTAATATTATTAAGATTTGCTGGTCAAAACGTTATTGAAATTGCAAATTGTTTTGGTGAATCCGTGGAATCAAAGGTTTTCACTATGAAAAAGTAGTGAAAAATTGGTTTTATATTTTTATCACTTTTTTTAAAACATATTTCTAGGCTTCATTCAGAAACTATGCAAAGAGAAAAAAGTTTAGAGAATTTGATATCTTTTCTCACAGACCTGGCAAAAAGTTGCGTCTATAAGCAATTTCTGGAAGAAACCTTCTTGGGAACAATTGCTATGGGGATGACAGAGGGAAAGTTCAGAATCAGCTTCTCACAATGTACAAATAAGTTATTAAAAAGAATATGACATGAACTGGTGATAGATGAATACAAAAATATGGTTTCACCATTAGGAAAATCATTAGCTATCCAAAAAGCATCAGGCCAAACAAATAGAATTGTCATGCAATAAGGTAAATTAAGTATTAGTACTGGGGGAAATCAAGTCATAGGTTTGCAATTGTAAATGCAGGCAAAAAATTTTCTGAATTGAAAGGGCAAAGTATCACAATAGTATGCCAGAAATCAAAGAGTGAAAAAGAAATGATTACAAAATTTAAATTGCAATGATTCAAATTTTGCTACCAGTAGTTACTGAAAGATAAATGTCTTAACATATGCTGTGTCCCCAGCTGTAGCTGAGCGATCGCAAATCTAAATACTTAATTTTAAAATACGAACAACCAACTAATTTACAGTAGATCTTTATTAGTACATAATAAATCACATTAAAACAACAGTTATGGGTAATTGGTTAACATTAATATATATAAAACATAATCGGCCGGATTCACTTACAGGCGCCGAGAACCTGGGATCACAGTCCGAAAGGGAGCAGCACTCAGGAATAATCGCAGGGACAAGAGATCGATATTTATTTTTCCTGCTCTTTTATACTCCCACGTTTGAAGTCCCACTCTCGTCTCTTCTTTTCTGGAGTATTAATACATTTTTTCCCGTGTGTGCAAAAGAGATTCATTTGGCTATTAATTCTTTTGATAATCCGATCTGTTAAACAACGCATCTGTAATTACTTTATTTAGTTAATGCAGTTTGATCTAATTACTTTTTATTTCACTTGGCTATTAATTCTTTTGATAATCCGATCTGTTAAACAACGCATCTGTAATTACTTTATTTAGTTAATGCAGTTTGATCTAATTACTTTTTATTTCACTTAACCTACTTTGAACCCTATACACATTTACACCACCCCCCATTTATCTCTATTAAATATATATAACAACATGGAAATTGACAGGTGACAAGGGCATATACCACTTTTATTCAATAAAAATTAGAAGCAAGTAATAGCTGATATTTCGAAGCATCCCATCTATTAGAAAACTAACTTTACCATAAAAATGAATGATTAAAATTCAAGGTGATTGCTAATTGTTCATGGGAAACCGAATTGCAAAGTTCAAAACTTAAGTATTTATGTAGTAAAAGAAATAAACATACAAACAAAGAGGAATTAGTAGTTTTGAGTTAATATCAGTATCATAAAAAAAAATTTAAATTGAAAGATTACTCCAGATTCATTTGCCAAGCCTATTTAAAACAAAACTGGTGGAAATTTAAAACCATCCCTATATAAATGGAATTAGTGAAACTTTAAAGCCAATATTATATAAGGCACACACTCAGATAATAAAAGTTGAAGGATCATTTAATAAACTACAAAAGGTTTCTATTAATGTTTTTTTCTGAATATTCAGAATGAGCCACCTGATAGTAATAATCAGCAAAGTTGTGAGCATTTATCCAGTATTTAATACCAGAAAAGATCTAGAATTGGTGCAGAGATTCTCACACTTTGCTAAGTTATACCTTTATGCTGCCTGTCACCAGATATATGTGAATAGTCAGATATTCACAATTTTAACAATCACAACTCATGTAAAATTGTTTAAATATAACAATTTTTCATTTGGGATTAAAATTGTTACAAATGTTTTTCAGGCAAAGTTTGAAAATTTGCTTAGTGGAATAGAAGTAGTAATTCCTTATTTCAATGATATTCTAATTATAGCATACCCAGAAATCATAATGGAGAAGAGGGTAAATGAAATATATAAGAGATTCAAGAGATTTGATTTAACATTAAATGATGAATAAATATTTTGTAATATAAAAAAAGGCATATCATCTAAGATAATAAAAAATTCCCCATGCCTGATAACATAAGGACAGATAATAATACTCCTAAAACAAGGAATGTAAAGGAACCATAGACATTCCTGGGATTGGCTAATTATTTTATAATTTTTTCTTAAAAAAAGATGTGTATAACTTAACCTTTGTGTAGCTTACTTAAGAAAAACTAGAAATGAAATTGGGTATCTATACAGGAAAATATTTTTAACAAATTAAATGCTTTGCTAACATCACACAAATTTCCTATGCATTTCAATAACAGTTTGGCATAATATTAATTATTGATGTGTCAGAGCTATGTTAACTCATTTCACAATCAATGGGGAAAACATACATAGCTTATGCAGTCCACATTATCAAATGCAGAGAGAAATATAATCCAATTGGACAAAGAAGAAATGTATAATTGTTAAAATATATTTAAGAATTGATTATTAGTAGAAAACCTCATGCAAATCATTAGTAGTTGGATATGTTTAAGTCGGTGAGGACAGTTAGATACATGTGCTGTCAACTACAGCTTTTTAAAAGACATTCAGCATTTACACAATTGGATGGAAAGGTAATATACTCATAGATGATGATGCCATAAGCTACTGCAAAAAACATTTAGTGGAAAGTAATTGTTTGCATCAACAAGCAGGAATTTCTAATAGTCTTCATTCACTCCAGGATGTCTACAAATTCAAGGATGATTTTTGTAGTTAAAGCTGTGCAATAAAGAAAGGGCACCTGGTTATTTAAAATAGTCATGATTTTTGCCCTTTGCATTAACTATCATGGAGCCTCATGTCTGGCTACAGAGTTAATTCAATTCTTATAAGTGAAATGAGATGGCTACCAAGTTAATTCAGCTCATATGAGTAAACAGAGGTGTCTCATCAGTTACAATAGGCTATCATTTTCTGTATACATTAACGACTTGACAGCAATACACCTGAAATTTTATCTCTAGAAGCACTTTTCATCAGCCTAATATAAAGCTATTCACTGCCAATATTTTATAAAAGTCTGCAAGACAGATGTTTTCTTGGACAATTTTTTAAACAGATGTTTACAACATGTTCAGACTTATTGGATGATGTCTAAAAACTTATTTTACACATTTTATTGTACCATTAATGGTAATCATGATATACAATGTGACTGACTATTTTAAGCACGTTTCAACATCCTTGTTCATCTAACTAATATATTGCTTTGCAAATAATCTGTACGGAAAGCTTTGTGTTATTTTTACTCGGATGGAGCAATTTTATCAAACAATATTCTATATGTGTTATAAGCTTGCTGACATATCCTCCCATTTTTTTACTTTAGAGTTAATTTAGTTGGCAACTTGGCTTCTAATTTGTAAATATTGCAAAACTATCAAATTACTGACAGCAACAATATTTTTGATGAAGTCATTTTTTCTGATAAATGCTTTCATCAAATATGCTTCATCAGACCAGATTTCTAACAGCTTAACGTTAGCAATATTAATCATTGTGTTACAAAAAGCTATTATAGTATGAAATAATTACTGGGGGTTGATTTCACAAAAAATAGATAGTAATAGGTAATGACATTTTGGAAAGATCTTTCTGTGATGGCCTAATTGGAAACTATTTTATTTTAAAGCATTAATTGCAAAAAAGCTTACTATTTATAGTGCCGCCAATGCTTATATCTCCTGCATGTATTTTTTCCATCAAGAGAAATTGAAGTGCTTCAGTAGTCAAAATATTGTGCTCTTCAGGTACTCATAATAATAAGAATTAAGCACCCAGTTATATCATAAATTGTTATTTTTCTAAAAAGGTTATGCACTGGAGATTGATATTCTCAGTTTGAAAATATTACTGAGATTTAAATTTTTTGGGAGACATAATTAGTTGCTTTTTTAAAAAAAAATTAGATCTATCAAGAATATATTTATAATCAGTAAATCACAAACATAATATTAGGAATAAAGTTTCTTAGACAAAAAGAAGACTGTTGCTAATTTCTAAGCAAATAAATTAAATGATTGAAGCAATTTTGTAGGATAAAATAAGAGTCAGTTTACAATCTCAGCAATACAAATACATAAATAATACTTAAAAATCAATATTGCTGAAGCAGAATAATAGAATTAATTATGGACTTGGGTTAATGATCCCTGAATTGACTAAAAAGCTAATAAAAATCTGAAAATTAATTGACATTCCATTTATCATTTGGGTGCTTGGATGGCACATTATCTCTTTTAGTAAGTAGTCATATGATTATATATATCACACTTATCACTAGTTTCTATTCAAAAATATGAGATTACACAACTTATAAGGATGATATTTGACATTTGAATGCCAATTGAATAAGCAGTGACTTTGATTTAATGTAGAAAACCTAATTGTATTCAATACCAGAGGATTATTCTTTCTAGATTCAATGGTCAGTGGCTAATGAAGCTGGGTTCTTTTTACTATTTGAGTAAGATATTGGTTAATTCCAATAACAAATTCTTATCCCATTAAAAGACTTGTTTTGTTGATCATTTCATTACTTTTAATGGATGAACTTTTCATTTATAGTTTTTAGAACTGATAGACTTTTCATTTATAGCTTCTTAAACATATACTAATTTTATATTGTAATTTTTTTCAAAAAAAAATCTACCTGTCCATCCTGACTATGTACCATTATAAGGTATATTGTCAAATCTAAATCCACTTTAGATCATATTTATCCACCAGAGTTGCATTGACTTGATTTCTGTTCTGCCTATGACTATGAATTGCATCATAAGAAAGGAAAATTAATAGCGCATGCTAATGCATTCCTAGTAAACATAGTTATAGATATATAAAGGCAATATATATTGACATTAGAGACTCAAAGGTAGTGGTAACATGAATAATAAATAATCTAGGCTACTAATAAATTAGTAAATTGTATTAAAATTGGTCTACAAATTCCTTTAAAAATACATGTGGACCCTTTTATGCATAACACATGGTATATAGATGCTTATTCCCAATGAGCAGCATATCATATAGTCAAAAATACCAAGTTCAGAGAAATCTATTGCAACACTCACTGAAATATTTTCAGTGCATAGTTATCAAAACACTCATCACTAACAATAACTGTGAATAACTTCAATGAATTCTGAAGCATATTTGGAAGAATAAGGTTTTATATGTGCACTCATCCCTGTATGATCCTAAATTTAATAGATTAGTGAAAAATATTAACTATCTAAAGCAAATTCTGAAAAAAAGAGACTATCTTTCAAATGAGATATTCTTTAATGCATTACAGTATTACTGCACCACATTCACATTAGTGAATTGTAAGTTACAAGATAAAGTACTATTATATTAGAAAACTATCAATGAAATTAACCCTATTACTAGTAGATAAAAAATGTACAATTCCAATATTAAATTATAAAGTTTAAACTGGAGAATAGACCATAAGTGAGACATTATTTATGTAAATTGTGAATTGGTGAGAATATTATAAAACTACAATCAAACAAATTGTAGCTGTGAAATAGAAGGAATATTGTACAAAAAACATATTAATCATTTACATCAAGTTTTGTAAACTATGAGGAAAATAATTCCAGTTAATGCATTAAAAATAGATGAAGTTGAAATGAAAACTGATACAACCAAACCACAGAAAATGCAGATGGAAGTTGAAATCAAAAATTAATGTACCAGATGAATATAATATTAAAACAGCAAATATTATACACACCAATGTTTTAGTGATCAGATTACAGTGAATCCACCCAATTATATAAAAATTTTAGTTAAAGTAAATCATAAATACTAGTCCTCTGCAATGGAATTTACTATTAACTAAAAGGAATTTCTTTGATTCCTCTACGAGGCCTTAAAAAATGGAACAAGACAAATTTCTAATATCTACTCCATAAATTCTTGTGATTGCATCTGTCATCACTATGTAATTATTCACATAGTATATAAACATGGAGAGGAGAGCTCGTCAACATACATCAGTCAGAAAGATGAGATTACTTGCTTTTTTTACCTCTGAATATAAACTCCAGAAATACCAATTCCCTGATATTTCTTATCTGAAATAGCAGTTAACTTTTTTTGTAGGTAGAATGAATATGTGTGTGAATGATCTTTTTTTTTAAAATAGATATTTTCAATCATGACTAGATAAAATTAAATTATGCCTTTATTTCCAGGAGGTAAAGTTTCAACCAAGGCAATAGTTGCCAATCAAAGACAAATAGTACTAAAAATCTTTTAATTGTAGACCTAGGCCATTGATTTTTTATTTTGTTATCTATAATTGCAGATCACTTTGAAGTAAAAGTAAATTGTGTTAATTGAAAGCAAAAATTTGTTGAGTTTTGTTAAATTAAAAGAAAACTGATTTAAAATATGGATATATATTTAACTTCAAAAGCATAAACAGTGGAAGGACAACTTAAATAAGATTCATTATAAATAAAAAGTGAAGAACAATATTGTAAAGATAGACAGCATATTAGATAGAGTGAAAAACTGGGTTATTCAAATTAACTGAAATTTCCAAAAGCAGATAGTTCAGTTTTATGCCCCAACATATTCTCATTAAGAAGCACAGGAATTTTTAGAATGATGAACATATAAAGTGTTTTGAGATTAAACAACATTTTAAAACTATTATAAGAGGTTTTAATTCTAAGATTGTTAAATAATGAAAGAGATGTAAGTAAATTTGGTTATGATGATAGCAATATGATAATTTACTAAAAAAGGAAAGTTATTTATTATAAGTTCTTTATTTAAGAAAAATGTTACAAGAAAGTGTACTTAGAAGCATACAAATGAAGGTATAACATAATTGGATTATATTTTGATTATTAGGAAGTATGTATTTCAAGACTAATGTTCTTAATAGATTCAACACAGGAAGTAGATTCAATTAATGAGATGTAAGATATGTGAAACTGCAAAACTAGAGAGACAAATATTATTCAGATAAAACCAACAATTAATATTTCTAACCTTTAGGAATACTTCAATAAATTTAATTTAGAACTTGCAAATTATTTTAAAATATTAATAGACTTTGAAGTTGGTATAGATTGCAAATTGTTTTAAAATATTAGTAGACTTTGAAGATTCTTCAGATGTGTCTGAAATCAACAAAGCAGTAATTGATATTCTATTAATAATTAAAATAAAAATAACATAAAAAGTAGCAATTTACTAACAAATTTTCTATTAAGGCAAATGAAGAAAAGAAGAAAAGTTAAAATTTTTTAAAATGACCCATTAAAAAAAAAGAGGAATATCTAGAGTTTTTTGAAATGATGCAAAAAATGTTAATAATGATATAAAAAAATATAATCATGAACTGAAAGGAATAAAAGTTTTAAAAGTATGAAACATCATGGTATTGGTAAGAAAGTTGTTTCAGCAATAAGAAAAAAGATGCAGCTATTACTAAAAGAAGAGATTGCTAAAAAGAGAGATATGAAATGTGTAGAAGATTTCTACAAAAAATTATATAATAATAAAGAATTACAAAACAAAGTACTCCTATAATTACTATATCTAATAAATTGCCAAATATTTTAAATTAGATGAGACATGCAATTAAATCTATGAAGAAAGGAAAGCCTTAGAAAGTGATGAAATTATTATTTTAAAATAAACAGATGAAGAAATAAATAAATTGTTCACAATGCTATATACCAAAATGTATAAATGATAATATGTACTAGATGATTGGAAGAATACAGTAACAATATTGATATTTAAGAAAGATGATATAAAATATATTAAAAATTATATACTTATGAATCTTCTAGTACTTTCATACAAAATATTTACCAAAATAATTACATTTACAATCAACTTTGGACTCTAACTAATTAAAAGGACAAGTTGGATTTGAAAATAGATTTAGCATAGTGGATCACATCCAATAATTGAGAGAAGTTATAGATAGAACTAATGAATATGAGTTGCCATAATGCTTTAGATTTAAGATTATAATGAGGAATCTGATTCTATAACAGTGATAAAAACATTGGATCATCAACATATAGATTCAAGATATTATTATATTCTGAAAAATATTTATTAAAATGTAACACAAATGATTAAATTTGAGAAAAGTATACAACATGATGATTCATATCAACATTTTTTCAACAGTTTTAGAAGTATTTTATGAATTGATTAAAATGAGAAGCTAAGAAAGTAAAAGTAAATGGGAGATTATTTAAGTTGTTAGATTTTGCAGATGATGATGTTTTTGAAAATTATGCTTCAGAATTTCAGAAAATGTTGCAAGAGTTAGTAGAAGAGAATAGAACTAAGGTTTCAATAGTTTTCTCAGAAAAAATTAAATATTGATAATCATGAATTAAAAGAATCATATAATTAAATTTGAATGGAGTGTTTTTGATAGAAATAACTTAATATTAAAAATGAACACATTTTATATGTTTGAAAAGGATGGTTTTTAATATACGTTTTACCAGTTCTTATTTATGGATCGGAGAAATGGACATTTAACAGATGAGCAAGTAAATGAAATGTAAAGAAATTTATGTTAAGCTATGGGTCAGAAAAACTGGATTAAACTTGGAGATACTTATCCTGCAGTGTATAGTGGTTGCAAATGATGATGAGGATGAATACACATGTATAGCAATAGATTAAAAATGTAAAAGTTAAAAGAATTCAATAATTTTTTTTAGTTAATCAAAAAACATTAAAATTTAATTACTTTTATTTGTAATTAGAAGCTAATAAAAAACAACAATGGATTAATTTATTGTTTCATAATAATCCTATCTTGCTTAACAAATTAATATTATATCAGAACAATTATGTAATAGTTAATAAATAGGAATGCTAGATTTAAATGTGGCTCTTGCTTCCTGCCTTATCAAAAAACATTATAAATAAAACTCAAGTTATTGTAAGTATTGGAGGTCTGTTATTGGATAAAAAAAAGAAAAAAGTAAAAAGTTCTATCTCTAAGATTCAAATCAAAAGCACTTCTAAAGATTTATAAAGGCCTTCTTGATATATATTATTATTTATATCAGTTTTCAGGCAGTTTATATCTGTATGTAAATATTTTAATAATTTTGTAACATTTGTACTCATTTATATTACTGATTTCTATTCATACCTAATAATTTCATTTGTGTTAAAACAGTAACATTTCCCCCCCATAGAAAATAGTGCCACATAGTGCAAACTACTTATAAGCTAGAAACTAGTCAGATATTGGATGGGAAGGCACTGAATAGGAATTATGATCCCCAACAGTCTAGCATCTATTGATTACTAGATCTTGCACTAAATGGCACTATTACATATAAAAAATTTTTTACTAGTATTTTAAAATCAATTTAAGTAGTCAAAGTTATTTTATTCCTTGCAACAAATAAAAGTGTTAGTTTAGTCATTGAATAATTATAGATTGCAATATTCTAAACATTTTTTTATTTATATCTAATTAACCCTAATCTTTTCAAAAATGAGAAAAAATTGTGTTGATTATTTGGTAACTATATTGAATAAAACTTAGTTTATATCTGATGTGAATTTAAATTTGATCCTTAATTGCATCATCTGACAGAAAGCTTTTCTTTTTAAGATTTACTAGTCTCTTTTCTGTTATTGCAACAAATATAAATGATCATTTCAGACATTGTGATAAAAATATGGAGTACAGTAATAACAAAATATTAGTAATTTAATAATTGTAATTTGATAAATATTTTATAAAGCTGACAAGGACAAATTGTAATACTAGAGGGAGCTGAGGTAATTTAATAGTACAGTAGCCATATAAAATGCCTTCAATAGTTCGTATCTTATTGAAAAAACAATCATTAGTTCATAGCTTCTAAAAACTTCATTAATATTTCTGAGTATCTAAAAAGCCATTATAAAAAAAAACAACCCACCAATTCATAAGTACATTATTAAAAAAAACAGGAGTTCAAAACATTTTTTTCCATTCCAGCAAAAATAAGGTTTTTTTTTCTGGTTTCCAGTTTAAAGCCCTGAAAAAAAAAAATGTAGTTGCCCTCAGAAAAAAAAAAAAAGTCACCCCAACATCCAAAAGTTTGGCTACCCCTGATATATATTAATTATATTACCTCTGCTAAATAACAACAGAAGTGTTGGTTTTTAAAATGAAGATAAATATTTCTCTTCTAATATTTTGATGGTTTTAAGTAGCCAAGTTGTATAAAGTTCAGAAAATCATTCTGTGGGGACCTTTATACATAAAGACCACTTTTTCAGACACATATAAAGAAGTTAGATAAAAAAGTATATAGTCTTGCATTGGTGGTTGAGAGGTCAGCGCGACTGCCTTGCATTTGCAGGCAGTTGCCCGAGTTGCGGGTTTGCATCCCGGCTGATGCTATGACACTTAAAAAAAAAAAAAGTATATAGTCCATCTACAAAATTCAAAAGTATATTATGTAAAAAAAAAAAAGAAATAAAAGTACTGGGAAAAGGAAATCATTTTTAGTGTCTTATTTTTAATTTAAAAGTGCTATATAACTGTGTATTTAATTAATCATAAGATTTTTACAATAAGAACAAATAATTCTTACTTTGTATTGCTTATTTGTTGGCTATAGCAAATTAAACTTTGTTTACTTATGATATGAGTAAATTTGACTCTGAATTACATCATTTGTTTCAAAGTTAGTATCTTTATGATCTAGAATTGCAATTATAAGTGATCATTTTATAATTATAAGCATTCTGGCAAAAAATGATATACAGAAAAAGGAATCATTTCTGTTGTCTTATATTTAATTGGAAACTGTATTTAGTCAAAATACATCGTAAATATAATTTTAAAAAAATTAATAGTGGTGATTTATAATCAATATTTTTAATTATAAAATAAAAATACAAATTTCTTCTGCTACAAATTATAAATTTATAAAAATCAACACTTCAGTGGTTATTTAGCAGAGATAAAATTATTAAAGTGAGTTTTTAAGGAGTTACAGAGTTTGCCTTGATAAGAATACATTAGTGTTGAAAGCACTTGGCAATTATTTTATTGATATATATCAGAAGTAGCTAAGACATTGACAGTGAAGCTGATGTGAAGATTGACAAATTATAGTGATAAATTCAGAGTGATTTGAATAAAAAAATTAAAATTCAAAATTATTCTCATTTAAAAAGTTAAATTTAAAATAACACTTGTTGTTATTATCAATCTCAAAAATAAACCCTGTTATTATTGTCGATCTCAAAAATAAACTCTGGTTGGAAGAATCTGAAAAGAATTAAATTATTTTTATGTAATGCTAGAGCTAAAATTCTTAGAAATATTTAATTGCCACATTCCCGAGGAGAAATGAAAATAACTTGTTTGGGAGAAACAAGGATTTTAATGAACTGATTTTAAAACAAAACAGTTGTGAACTTTATAAAAGACTTGTTATAGTAATTTAATACTTGTAATTTAATAAATATTTTATAAAGCGACATGGACAAATTCTAATACTAGAAGAAGCTGGTGTAATTTAATAATAGTCATATAAAATGTCTTTAACAATTTGTATCTTAGTGAAAAAAAATCAGTTCGTAGTTTCTAAAAACATCAATATTTCTGAGTACCTAAAAATTCCTTATAAAAAAACCCCACTAATTTCGTAAGTACATTCTAAAAATTCAGAACTTTGAAACATTTTTTTCCATTCCTGCAAAAAGAATGCTTTTTTTCTGTTTTCTGGTTTGAAGCCCTGAAAAAAACATAGTTGCTCTCAGGTACACTTTCACCAAGAAAGTCACTCCGAACATCTAAAAGTTTGGCCACCCCTGGTATATATTAATAATATTATATCTGCTAAATAACAACAGAAGTATTAGTTTTTAAAATGAGGATAAATATTTCTCTTCTAATACTTTGATGATTTTAAATAGCCATGTTGTATAAAGTTCAGAAAATCATTCTGTAGGTAGCTTTATACACAAGGTCCAATTTTTCAGACCCATATAAAAAAGTTAGATAAAAAAAGTATATAATTCATCTATAAAATTAAAAAAATATATTATATATATAAAAAATTGAACTTAGCAAAAGTGATCAATCTAACTGTACTTGTTCCAGCTTTAAATCCCAAGACTTCATAAACGCAAAATCAGAAATTGTCTGGAGATAATGGTAAAATTGCATTACCAATTGACAAATTGATTTTTCAAGTTTATAACTAATCTCATTAGAATAGTAATATTCAGTCTACCATCTATGTTAATAAAATCATGACAGGATAGAAAAAAAAACATGACAGGATAGAAAAAAAAGTCAACAGATAAAAAAAATACAGGGAGAAAACCTGAACACAGAAGATTTTTATTCCAATCTGCATACCAATTCTTTTATGTGGGAGAAAATATGCATTCAGAAAAGAAAGCTAAGCTAAGATCAAACTAATAAATCTTCAATAGAATTTAGACTTCCTGTTAAAACAATTGTAGCTTGTTAAATTCATTTGAGATCCCAAGCATATACTTTAAATAAATAATTATCAATAGTTTTAAAGCCATGCGATATTTTCAAAATCACCCATTATAACTCAAATATATATATATCAATCATCTTATCACTTTCTGTTACTTTCCTATTCTCATATTAATGTGGATTGTGAAGATGTAAAATAAGTATTTTAATTCAGGTGAAGCTAATAATATTTATAAATATTTCGTTAAAAAAAAAGACTTAAAATTTTGAGTCAAACATCAATGATATATAATAAAAAAAATATTAAAAAAAACAACAACTAAATCATAGAAATTTTAAAATGAATCATAAAAATATATTTATCAACCACAATTTATTCCACGTTTATATATAATTTTATAAAATAATAAAGGTCAAATTTTAAAAACGCTTTTTAATTTTCTATTGTAAAATATAAATACATATATAGTAATAAAACTACCTTTCGATTTTGCTTCTACTCCATTATCATTTTTGATAGAATTATTTTCACATAGCATTGATTTAATATCTAAAATAATTATAAAACAAGCCATATTTAACCATCATCTTCATATTCAATCATTGCCAATCCATTTCAGAATAAAGATCTCTCCAAGTTTAATTCTCTGAACTCTAGTCTCTCTTCTCCACATCTCCTAGCTGATTTCTTTATTTTATCCATCCATCTCACATGTGGTCTCATTCTAGCTAGGTCTTTTACATTTTCTTGGAATAATTTAACATTGATCTATTATCATCTCTTCTAGAAATATATATAGACCAGCTCCACTTCAGTCAGCTTAATTCTTTCGATGATGTCAATAACACCTGTTTGTTCTCTTGCCCACATATTTAGTTTTTGATTTCTTCTAGTTATTCTTAACATAGATCTCTCCCCACTTCACTGAGTAGCCTGAAGTAGCCATATTTTTCATCAGTTAAGTGTCAAAGTCTCAGATCCATAAATAAGAACTGGCAAAACAAATTAAAATATTCCTTTTCAAACACACAGGCATATTTCCTTTTAATATTAAATAAAGACATTCCATCCAAGTTTAATTCTATGATTAAATTTATCGATTATATTTTCATCTGTACTAATAATTTGACCAAGGTGTTTGAAATCATTAACTTCTTCTAATACATCATTATCAATATTCATTTTTTTAAAAAAAAAAATCCATTGAATATTACTTTAGTCTTTTTATCATTTATTTTTAGTAGTCCTACTTTCATCTAATAACTCTTGCAATTTCCTGAAGCTCTAAAGCATTATTTAACACAACAATTATATCATATGCAAAATCTAGATCATTTAAATAATTTCCATTTATTTTTACTCTCTTAGCTTCCTATTTTAATCCACAAAATATTTCTTGCAAAACAACTGTAAAATGTTTTAGAGATATGAAATTACCCTATCATACACCCTTCTAAAAGTTAAACTTCTTACTATCACTATGAAATCTAATCATTTCTATTGCATTTTGATAAATATTCTTCAGAGTATGGCAATATCCTGGGTCCATATCTTGATGCCAATGCTTTTTCATAATGCGAATGCAAAGCAAAATGGCAATTTATATTTATTGCTTTTTTGCTGTAAATATATTGCAATTACCTTGGTAAAAGTTTTGTATAAAATGATAAAAGACTGCCACATCTGTAATTTTTGATATCTTCTTTATCATCTTTTTTTAAAATATTAATATTGTATTCTTCCAATCATTTGGTACATTTTTATCATTTAGATATTTGGCATAAACCTTTGTCAACAATGTTTCTATTTATTCACTTGCTTCTTTTAACATATCGATTATAATTCCATCAATACCTGGAGCTTTTCCATCTTCTTAGGTTTAATTGCATGTCTTCCTTAATTAAATGTACAGAATACTTTTCCTTGTTTTTTATTGCTATATAATTCTTTAGAGAACTCTTTCACACATTTTATATCATCTCTTTTTTTAATACTACTTTCACGTTTTCCTCTTATTGCAAAAATAAGTTTCCATTCAATACCAAGACATTATAAATGTAATTTATCCATTCTACTTTAAACTCTTTTTAGTAAAAAAAACCTTTTTATTGTACATGCACAATCTTATATTTCAACTGTACTGCAGTCTTCTTTAGAGCCACTTTTATTTTAATTTTTTAGTTTTAAGAAATTAAAATAAAAGTGGCTCTGAAGAAGATTCCAGGGAAAGTCAAAACATAAGATTGTGTGTGTGTGTGTGTATATATATATATATATATATATATATATATATATGTGTGTGTGTGTGTGCTACAATAAAGTTTTTGCTAAAAGATATTCAAAGTGGAGTGGATAAATTGTATTTATATAAGATATTACAGCAAAATAAAGGAAGTGGTAAATTTGGTACCAAGATGTTGTCTTATACTTTTGATATTTGTATTCTCTATAGTATTTCTTGCTAATTTGCAATTATATTTTTTTATAATACTGATCACTTTTATATACTTTCATATTCCTCTTTTTCTTGAGATATTGTCTTGTTTAATAAAAATTTTACTGATCAATTGCTACTTTTTTGTACTAGCTGTTTTTGATGCAGTTCTTAATAGTATATCAGTTATCTTCCTATTGATTTTTTAAAATCTTAACCATCTTCAAAATCTGTTAATATGTTAAAACAATTTGCAAATTCTAATTTAAATTCAATGGAATATTTCTGAAGATTAGGAATGTCAACTGTGATATTGTTTTTCTTAATAATTTTTGTCTCTCTAATTTGGCATTAACATGTGTTTCAAAATGATGATCATTTCCTGTGTAGAATTTATTAAGAACATTATAATCTTGAAATATATATTTCCTGTGAGACAAAATAAATCCAATTTGGCTGTATCTTCATTTGAATGCTTCCATGTCCATATCAATTTAGTATATTTCTCAAAGAAAGAACACATACTGTAAAGTTTTATTTTTCTAAAAATAGTTTAATTAACAAAAACATTTATATTTAGAAAACATGTCAGAAATATTCAATGTATATATATTTATGTGTGTATAAGCCTATACATTTGGAAAAAAGATTTTTAATAAATATGTTTTACAGTTTTTACACACGGATCTGAGACAGGAACACTTAACACAAGAGCAATACAGAGACTTCAGACATCACAACAAAATATGGAGAGATTGGTGCTGGAAGTAACAAAGAGGAAATGAAAGAAAAATATGTGGGTGAAAAACAAATGAGTATCAATGAAAAAAGTAAGATGCTGACATGGAACTAATCTAATCGTATGACTAGAAGAGTGATAATAGATGTACAATTGAAGTTTTCACCATGATCCCAAGAGAGATTACAAATGATTAAAAAAAACCCAAATATGATAAAGATGGATAAAGAAGTTTGCACATTTTTTTCCTTCACACAATAGTGTCACTAAGTGATTGATAGATGGTAGAAGACTGTGCATTTTAGTCTCTATCCAGTGCTTTTCCAATCCAATATTTCAGACTAGTTTCTATCTTATCAGTGAGTTAATTATGCGATATAGGGAAGTTTGCCAGTATAATATGAAGAGGAGAGGCTGTAGATTGAAGAAGGTGGATTAAACATAGAGATAAATTTATCTATCTTGAAATGAATCAATAATATATATATATATATAATTTAAATTTTATCAATGAATACTAAATATTTTTATACTAGCTAAATAAATAATTGTACAGTTAATTGAGATTTTTATTATTTAGTTTATGTTACTCAAATAAGAATATTGAAACTTTTTAATTCTCAGTTCCCCACTCTAACATGCACATACATATTATAAATTTATGTAAATAATATTTAATTTATAAAGAACGAGATGTTTGCAGTCTCTCACTTTAATTATAAATTTAGTTAATTATATACCTTCATTAAAAGTTATGTTTAAATCCAACTATGTATTATATAAATTTTCACTTGAAAATAATTGAAATCCCTATTGCTTTGAAAAGCATAGAATGAAATATAAAACTTATTGATATCACATTATTTTTTAATATTAGTTATCTGAGTTTCTTTCAATCAGAAGATTATTTATTATGGATAACCTTAATCATTAAAATAATCAAAAGAAATGCTATATATCATATAGTTCCATTGATCAAAATCATCAAAAGTTTTTCAGAGATTTGTATTACATATTGAATTGGGAGTTTTGAAAGTTGCTTATATATTTTCATTTATTAATCTATTCTTTAGTACTAAATTACTTATGTTTTGATATACTACTGCTATCCAAATATAATGTGATATCTTCAATCACAATTGGTTCTGAATACAATATTCATGAAAATATAATTCTTCTTTTGGTAACACATTATATATTATTTTTTATGAAAATTTTAAATACAACTTCTTTAGAGGGAGCCTGGGACTACAGTTCACTCTGTTACAGGCTCCCAGTTCTATTCACCAAAGTTATTGTCTGTTTTGAATTCATAGAAGAAAAGTTTACTAAGATGTAAGTGAATATCTGTTTTATTGTTCTTTCACCACACAAGAAATTTTTAAATCAGTTTTAATTCAAGAATAATTGAAATTACCTATCGTCCCGTTTTACGCAAAGGCTGCCATTAGAAATAGGCAAAAGCTAGGTTAAGTAATTCTTAGAATCATTAGAGGAACATAAATCTTTGAAAAAGTTTTAAATGAAACCAAATAATTTTAAAAAGAATAGAGACACTAGAAATCCTAAATTTATTGATAGAATAAAAAGAGAAAGCATTTGGATATCAAATATCATTGAAAATAAAAATGTTAAACAAAGATAGTTTTAAGAATTTCATCTTTGCATCAGATATTCATAATGTTAAACAAGTTTCTATGGCTGAAAACCAGTCAGGGAAGACAGAAAACAACCTAAGGAAAATTATAGATACAAAAATTAATCATAAAACTAAGGAAAAAAGAAATCCCAGTGTTAAATTGTTCATAGGAAAAAAGTTACGATATCTTGGTGTCGAACCGGAAGTTGCCGAATGCTAATCAGTGCAGATCAAAAAAATTATTTTCGATTTTAATTCGATCTCAATTTTAGAATTGAACATTATAGATTATGACTTAAGCTATCTTCCTGCACAAAAATCAAGTTTCTCCTATGATCCCAACAGAAATTATTAGCCCACTTCCGGTGCGATTGGGGCACCACAAAAAATTTAAAAAATTTCAAATCAACACAGAATTACAACAAAGTGATTCCTGGGCTGAAAACAATGATTTAAAGACAAAAATTAGTACAAATGATGTTTTAGACCTAAACAGAGACATTGAAGCTACAAATTATTCATCCTCTTTTAATTAAATAATTATTGAGATTATTCCAAAGTTTAACAACAAACTTTCAGATTGTACCTGAAACCTTGATTGCTATTCAAGACATAGAATTCAATCCAAAGAAGCAGAATCCAATTAGTATCAACAAATAAGAATAACAGTGAACCCTGAAGAACTTTATAGTTGGGTGGGTTGAACAAGTATTGTGAACATTTGCAGACACAGGAGGTTGACAATGATTACAAACAGACTTTCAGCTCCATTAATCTCACTGTGCAAGGTGATATGGACAAATGGTGTGTTCTCATGGTGTATAAGTAAATCTGTCTTGATTCCAGACTATTATGAATCAACTGTTGCATTGGTGGGCATGGGCCTGCACTCTTCTTTTCCTCAGGTGTGGTAGTGGTGATCATGAGGGGCTTGGTACATTTGTGGGGGCAGTTGGTGATCTTTGCCAAGCTCAGGAATACTGCTTGGTAGGTGAAAGTCACGTTTCCTCCGCTGGACTTTGCCCTGAAGGGCTGATGCACTCCCTTGATGGATTTTTTGTTAGGACAATGTTGATTTGTGCTCATTATTATTTTGTTTCCTTAGTTAACCTTAGAATTAGAGCATTTGTAAGACAGTTGGTCTGTTTTGGGCCACCGCCAATTTTTATAACTTTGATGGAGTTTTTGTTGCAATAATTTTGTGGGCACAGATTTGCACTCCTCTTTTCTTCTTTGGGGATGGTGGTAGTCATTAGGGGCCTGGTTTATTGGTGTGAGCTGTTGACAATTATTGCTGCTACCTGGAAAACCTGCTGGGAGGGTATTTGATCAAAGTCTCAGTGCCGTTTATGCTCTGGTTGGCTGCTATGCCCCCTTGATAGGTTGGTTTTGAGCAGTGCAGATCTGTGCTCATTACTTGTTAGTTTTTCCCTAGTTGGCTTTTCAATTTTAGGTGGGTAGACTGAATGTGGTCCCTGCACATTTGGATTGTTAAATTGGGAGACAGAGGTATCGAAAATGGTCTTGAGATGGCTTGGCTGTGGGTTGAGATTTTATTGTTTAATGGACTTGGACCTTGGACCTCGTTACCTGTTGTGGTGGTTGGTGCAATGCTGGACTTGTCCATATATTCAGCTGAAGCATTTGGGTCTTCACTTCAGGACCCCAGGGTGGAATTATTGGGTAATGGATAACTTCTTGGCATTTGCGCCATGTAGACCCATGTACAGATATACACATTAAAAAAGATTAAAACAACTCTTTTATGAATATAATCATTATTTTAGGGTATGTCCTTTTGTAAACAAGATTAGTAATTGTTTTATCCATTGTAACATTGAAAGCTTTGTAATCGTCATTGGTAAGTAGACCCAAATAATATTTTTTATAATCTTTTACAATAAAGGTTACTTTGGAACAACTTCTTTATCAAGTTAAGCCTTACTCAATATCAAATTTTAAATGCTTTTTACATAATTAATATGTTTCTAGAGATTTACTTTATAGATGTGATTCATGTTATCATCTATTTATCTAGCTGATAGGTTTTTTCTATCTTTTAAAAAATACAAAGTTATTTACATCGCAATTTCTTGCTTTGTTATATATAGTCACCATTCTTTAATATATTGGTTTGCCATTATGTATTGGAAGAAAAATGATGACAGTAATATGTTGACATTTTCCAGTTTTAAATATAATCACAAAAAATCAACTCACCAAGCAAAATATTGGTCATTATGTAGATCATTTCAAGGATCACCCATTATCATCGATTTATATAGTTTGATGACTCAAAATCGACTTCAGTGAAAATAATGCTAATTCCCTAACAATAGCTTTATTTATTTTTAGGAAAAAATACTTTTGAAATTTCTGGGCCATCTTCTGTCCTACTTAGTCTTACTATTTCTTAAATATTTGTTCTAATCTATTAAACTGCCCGTGATCTATCACAATATAGAAGCACTTGATCCATCATCACACGTATAAGCAAAATGTTTAATATGCAGTCAAGAAAAATGTTTAAAATAGAACTTTAATGGAATAGCAAATAATAAACTATGAAAACGACAAAGAAATTTGTATTAAAGAAAAATCACATTGCTTTCTTATCATTTTATCATCAACCATTATCAATCCATTGCAGGATGAAAATCTCTTCCAAGTTCAATCCATTTTTTCTGATATCTAACATTTCTTCTCCACATCATCCAAGTACACTCCCTTACTTCATCCATCCATCTTCATATTTCTTTCTGGATCTTTTAGATTCTCTTGGAATACAGTTTAATATTTCAACTGTCTATCTATTATCACTTCTAGCAATATGTCCAACACAACTCTAGTTTCTTAATTCTTTCAATACCTGTCTGTTCTCTTACCCACATATTTTGTTTCTGTTATCTTCTTGTTATTCCTCACATGCACCTCTCCATATTTTTTTGAGTGCTCTGAAATCTCTGTATTGCTCTTCTGTTAAGTGTCAAAGAGTCAGATCTATAGGTAAGAACTGGTAAAACACATTTACTAAAAATCTTCCTTTTCAAACACATAGGGATATTTGTTTTTAAGAAGTTATTTTTTTACCAAAAGCACCCTAAGTTTAATTCTATGATTAATTTCATCCATTATGTTTCCATTTTAGTAATAATCCGATGAAGGTATTTGTAGTTGTTAACTTCTTCTAACTCATCATTATCAATATTTATTTTCATCTTTTGAGAAAACCCATTGAACATTACTTTAGTATTTTTAATGTTTACCTTTAGTCCTACTTTCTTACTTTCATCTGATAACTGTTGCAATAAGTTCTGAAGCATTATTTGCAAAAACAACTACATAATCTGCAAAACACCCTTAATATTCCTTGCAGCACTGCTGTAAAAAGTTTTGGAGATATGGAGTCATCCTGTCTTACTCTCTTCAATGTTAACCTTCCTAGTATCATTATGTAACTTAATTGTTGTTTCATTTTTATAAATATTCTTTAGAATATGACATTATCCTGGGTCTATATCTTGATGATCCAATACTTTAATCACTAAAGAAATAGTTATATAATCAAATGCTTTTACATAAACTACAAATCCAAAGCATAATGGCAACTCATTCATTATCCTTTCTATATATTCCTTCAATATTTAGACTGATAGGTCTGTAATTCCTAATATCTTCTTTTATCATCTTTTTTAAATATAAATATTAATGCTGCATTCCTCCAACCATCTTTATCATTTAGTCATTTAGTATATAACTTTGATAATTTTTTTTCTATTTCTTCATCTGCTTATTTTAAGATATTGATTATAATTCCATCATTATCTGGAGCTTTTCTCTTCTTCATATATTTAATTACATGTCTCATTCTTCATTTAAAGTCCTGGGCAATTCAGAAGATATAATAGTTGTAATAGGTTCTTTTCCTTATTCTTTATTACTATATAATTCTTGTAAGAGTTAATATGCTTGACGCATATAGTGAAATTAAAATTCTTTAGTTGAAATAATTATTCTTCACGGCTAAGCGCTTTCAGAGATTTTTCTCCATATTCATAGCCTTCAACTATAATAATTTATGCAAATCTATGAAAGTTCCTTCAGATAATCCATCCTTCCAAAATAGAAAAGCATGTACCCTTTCTGTTTATTGCATTTATATCTCTTGCTATAACCCATGCCTCTTTAATTTTCCTCTTAATATCATTCCTTTCAGTAAAAATTATTGTAGCATTTGCGGGTTCAAATTCATGATTATCCACCTTCTAGTGGTCGATGAACACTGAGATACCTTCATTCCTGCTCAACACTCTTTTGTACAAATATTTGTGTTGAACAATTCTGTTAATTATAGTGACCTGAGTTTCATAGATTGCAACTCCAGTTTTCCCGAGAGCAGGTCATTCTATATGTGATGTTGTTTGTGGGTCTATCTTGTCCTTGGAATTGTTAATCATTCTATTGGAGTTGGGAGGGGTTCGAAAACCTACTTTAAATTCACCCTGTAATTGCTTGATAAATTCTCTTGCGACACTAGGTATGTATGACAGACATACATGTTGTTTCTTATCCTTGTTTGGTTTGATTATATTTTTCATAGAATGTTCCGATTCTTTTATTGGTGATTATAACCAACCTTTATTAGATCATTAACATACTGGTTGATATTTCTTCTTCTTTCTTCTTCAAATTTGCACAAATAGTAATTCTGGAATAAAAAGGCAGACAGCTCTGCTAATTTGTGGGCTCTTGGAGTTTTAGATTTGATGTGGATGTATCATCTAATGTGTAATGGTTTGACTTTCATACTGTAATTAAGGCCTATGAGCAAACTCTGTATTATTAAATTCTGGTAATTAATTCTGTTTAATTCATTCTCATCTGTGCAATTATATATTAGGTTGGTATGTGCTTGCAATTCATTTTGGATGGCTGTTATGATTAGTTTAGGTGCAGCGATGAAAATGTCATCTATGTATCTGCAATAAATTATTCCAGGTGAGAAATAATTATTTCAACTAAATAATTTTAATTTCATTATATGTGTCAAGCATATTAACTCTTACATATTTATTAATGGTTAAAGAAATTTAAAATTATATAATTCTTGATAGAACTCTTCTAAACATTTCATGCTGTCATCTCCTTTTTTAGAAAAGTTCTTTTTTCCTATTGTAGATATTTCTAGTTCACAATTAATTTCTTATATTATTATCAACTCTTTTTTCACATAATTTTACAAAATTCAAAATATTCATTCCTTCTTAATGCATCACTTTTATATATTTTCACATTACCTTATTTTCTTCATAAATTCTTTAGTCTTAGTAGAAATTTTATTGATCAACTCTGCTTTTTTTCTACCAGCTATCTTTGTTTGCAGTTTTTAAAAATATACCAGTTATTTTCCTATTGATTTCATTGAAAACTGAATCATGTTCAATATCTGTTAATATTTGAAAATTATTTTCAGTTAAATTCATTAGAATGTTTCTGAAGATTAGGAATATCAACTGTGAATATTGTTTTTCTTATTAATTATTGTCTCTCTAGTTTGCATTAATATGTAACTTACATCTCACTAATTAGTGATCCCTCCTATGATGAATTTATTAAGAATATTACAATCTTTAAATATGTATTTTTTTATAATCTAAATATAATCCAATTCTGCTGTACCTTCATTTAGATGCTTCAATGTCCATTTCCGAGAAAAATAATTCATAATATAAAGTTTTTAATTTTTTGCAAACTCCACAAGTCTATGTCCTTACTCATTTCTATAATTTTAAAATGTTGTTTGGTCTGACCAAAAAGCCTTTTGTACATTCATATAAAAATCTTCTACTACTTCATTACTATAAGAACTTGCTACGGTGTAAACCTGAATTATCAGCATTTGGTATCTGTTATTATGTTGAATAACTAATTTTACCACTCTATCTGATACACCATCAATCTCCATAATATTGCTCTTCCACTTTTTACTTATAATGAATCCTCCTGCACTTGTACTTCCAATGTTTGTGCCTTTTTAATGAAGTATATGTCTACTTCTTAAATCAACTGTCTATTCACTTTTTCTTCTAACTTCACACAGTCCTACAATATCCCATTTAATAGTAAATAGTTCTTCCAATTCTTGCAATCTTTCTTCACTTGAAAGTTAGTTGCAGTTGTAAATATCTAAATAAAATGTCATTAAATGGCAGTTTGGACCCACAATTCAGAAAAATTCTCCGCCTTTGACTGCCAAAATTTCTTAGTATTCTCCACTTTTGACTGCGAACCACCATCTTGGTTGGCACCTTTATAGTCTCCTTGGAATAAGGGCCATTTTTATTTTTGTCTGTCGTAATTGTAAATATCTATTAAGAAAAAAAAATCAGTCACACACACACATTCATTCTGCCATTTAGGAAACTCAACTAATATATCAGTTAAGAGATATCAGGCAACTGAGAAGAAATACCATGGATGTTTCTTGATCTTAAACTCAGTGATAAAACCTATTAAACTCATAACATTGAATAATGAATGTTGTTGAGCAGCCCATCTGCAAAATATTAAAGAATATTTTAAATTAAATGAAGTTAAAATAAGCATAGATTCATGTATATATTAATTAATTGAATAGACCGTATAAATTACCTTATATAAAAATGAATTCCTAAGATACTAATTAAATGTATAGATCTAAAACTTTACAGATATGGAAATAAAATCATAAGACTAATTAATTCTATAGATCTAAAACCTTACAATATATGGAAATAAATTCCTAAGAGAAATTTCATTGTATAAGAACAAAGCAGAAGTAAAAATACTCCAGAAAAAGATAAGGAAACCAAAAAAGACAGAGGTTATAAATTGATAGGAAAAAAGGACTGAGAATTTCTGTGATTGCTGCTACTGTCACTGTTCCATGAATTGTAGAGCAGCAGATCATCATCGGAGGACTTCATCCCCAGGGTAGATCACGAAGCTGACTAATACTTTTAGCAGACCATCTTGGTCTTATTATTATTTTGAACATCTTAAAAGACTCTTAGAAGGCTGTGTTAAAGACAGTAAATGGTAGTGAAAGTGAAGTAAACAATAGTTTACCTGAACTGTATAAACATTATTTGTTATTCAGTAATTAACCTATGAATTAGGCTTCTGAAATGCAGACTATATATTTATGTTAAAGATCTGTATAGTAATTCTTTTTCTTAATTGTTAATAAATTGTTATTGCTAAATATATATGTGCTGTTGTCTGCTGAGTTTATTGTATATTTTTTGCTGATTGCTCAGTCATAGTTGGGGACACAATAAACTATTGGCACAGTTGCATCAAACCTGTGAATAGTGAATAAATCAAAAAGCCAAATTATTGGCATAACTGTTGCTTGAACCTAGAGAAATAGGAAATGAGTTTTAAGCCATTAGCAAGCTTTTGGTATTCAGGTTTTTGAACTTAGGGAGAAAAGTACAGAATGATAATCATTGAAGTTAGTAGTAAGATTAATTGTTCAGTAACCAGTCATGAATGTTTTTTAGCAGAATAGTATAACTGAATTTGAGATTAGCAGTACATTTGAATGGCTGCTGTATATTACAGTTACAAAACTTCTTTACATTGAATGGCATTGAGGATAATAAAAGGAAAGTAAAAACTTCTTACATTGAATGGCATTGAGGATAATAAAAGGAAAGTAGCAGTCATGTGTTTCATGGATATTAAAGTAATAGAAGTAGTAAATGGATTATTTGACTTGCTTATTACAAAAGAAATAAAGTATGAGAATCTTATTGACAAATTAAGCGACCATTTCAGCCCTTGTCCATCATGGCACATAGCTTGCTTAACTTTGTGAAGAAGGAAGCAGCTAGTGAATGAGAAAATTAAAGAGTATAATGCAGCTCTTAGAAATTGACCAAAGGTGGTCAGTATGGTGAGTTCATGGATGAAATACTCATGGACCAGTTACTATGGAGAATGTCTGATATGCAGCTCAGACAATTTTTCATGGAATCTGAGAATTATATATAAGATGGTCATTAAGAAAGGCATAGCATACAAGTTAACGCTAGAACAGGCTCAGGTTTTAGCACTAAAAGGATGAAAACCCTAGAACAAGTGTGTTTAAAACAAAACAGGAAAAGTCGGGGCTGCTGAAAGCTGAAAAAGGTAAGAAAGAGTAACATGTTTTGTTGCGGTAAAAGAGCCATGTAAAAGAATCTAGGTGGCTTAAAGAGTCGTGCTTTAAATGCAGAAAAAAAAGGGGCATTTAGCACATGTTTGCAAACAAGAAGGTAACTGGAAACGCAAAAGTAAATCACCTATACAAGAAAATAAGGAAGGGTACCATATGATTAAAAACATAGGTACCCAAATCAATTTATGATGAAGCTGAGACTTTGTGGCAAAGAATGGTCAATGGAAAATTTATAGTGGGTCAGGTATTTCTCTGATGTCACTCACTGATTGGGTGTCACTGCCTTGGCCAACACCAAACATAAAATAAATAAACATTAGGGTGCATGATGTAAACAAGAAACATGTTTAAATTAATAGACTGTGTGATAGTGCCTATTAACCACTGTGGAAAAAATGTGAATCTATCCCTGTACATATTAGGAAGATCTGTCCCATAGTTTGGAGGAAGTGGTTTAACAAACTAGATATACAAATTAACATTATTAAAAAATATCTCTGGAACAAGAAATGGCATAGAAATACCTTGACTTGTTTAATGAAGAATTTGGATTTAATTAATATGAACTTGGTGAGACTGGTTGTGTGTAAACCATGAAAAATACCATTCGCTCAAAAAAAGAAAATGGTAGAAAAACTAAAGACATTGTTGTTATGGGCATATTAATGCCAATTAAAACCTTGAATTGGGTCATGTCTGTAGTGGTGATAACCAAGCCAAATGGCAAAATTAGACTGTGATGATTACAGAGTAACTGTAAATAAATATCTGAACAGGGGAGCATATCCCATGTGAGTGAAGTATTAGCCAGTCTTCAAAATGCCCCACATTTCACAAAATTGGACTTAAATTCCACACTTCCTCAGATACAGGTGACAGATAAATCAGCAGAAATATTAAATTTGACAATATCGATGGGATTATTTAAATGCAATCATTTACTGTTTGGCATGTCAACAGCCCCTAACATTTTCCAAGCAAAAATTGACACATTGCTCCAAGGGCTGGAGGGGGTTATTTTTTATTTTGATGATATACTCATCATAGCTAACTATAAAAAGATGCTGTGTAAAAAGCTGTTTACTGTATGTAAAAAATTAAACAAAATTGGACTAAAATTAAACACACTAAAAAAAAGAGCATATGGCATGCAAAAGAATTGATTTTTCTTGGCCACATAATTTGTGATAAGGGAAGAAACTAGCATCTGAGAAAGTTAGAGCAGTGAAAAATATGATGAAGCCTAAAAACTTAAACAACTGTAGGCGTATTTAGGAATAATAAATTTTTTTGAGCTTTTTTAGAGAATAAAGCACACATAACAAAAACATTGTATAACTTACTGAGAAAAGATCAAAAATGGCAATGATTGGAAATTCATGATAAAGCATTTAATAAAACTACAGACCTAATCATCTAACAAATTGTTAATATACTTAAATAGTAATTTGGAACTGTGTTTAACCATGTATGCATCAGAGTGTGGGGTAGGGGTGGTTCTCTCTCACCCATGTTATAAAGAGAAATGGCCCATTACATATGGATTATGTATGCTCTCAAAAGCAGAGAGAAATTGGTCATTTCAATAAAGAAGCTTTAGCTATTACCTTCGGTTTGAAAAAATTTCATCAATATATTTTCAACAGACTGGTTCAAATAATAACTGACCACAAACCATTACTAGGGATTCTGGGACATGACAATTCAGTACCTGAACATTTAATACCATGCATGATGTGCTGGAGAAACATCTTGTCATCTTATGTTTACAAGCTAGAAAATAAGAAGGGCAAAGAAATTTCACTTGCTGAAGCTCTGTCCCGGATCCCAGATAAAAAAACAAGCATCATGGAGATGGAAACAAATTCCACATTGATGTGCTGATATCCTAAACAGTAAAAAATAGTGAGTTGGACAAAAGATGACAAAGGCTTCCAACTGCTTATGGAGTAGATAAAGAATGGAATAGCTGGAGTTGAAGCTGCAATGTGTAGCCACAGGATTCTGGACAAACTGTGAGAAAGTATCTTCTTGTAAAGGGTGAATACTAATGGGATACCAATGGAAGGTAGACAACAAGTTTTAAAGCTTTTATATGAAGGTTATTCCATAATTGTGTGATGTGATGTACTGTATCTTCTCCTTAAATGGAGTCAAGAATCTCTCAACAATTATGCCCAGAGAAACCTGTTAGCTACTTTATTTTCCATTCCCCAGTCTAAGTTTTCCCATATTCTGCTCCATACCATTTCAACAACATAATCTTTGTCAACTCTATGACCTTTATATCTAAATCCCCCTTACCTTTTCCCAAATCCAGCATAAAAACCAATAATCCAATTTCTGTATAATCACTTTTTTCATATTTATTCTTCCATAACTTCATTATATGTGGCCTTTCTGTTTTCAAGCATTTACATTCAATTAAAAGATGCCTAATATTTTCTATTACTTCTTTACAAATTCTCCATACGGTAGTGATGTGATGTGATGTATTACCAAAACATTAGCTCATAGCTACATCTGGTGGCCAAAATTAACATCAGACATTGAGCAATACATAAAAAAGCATGGTCTGTCAATCTGAAACTAATATGAAGACAAAACAATATGATCCATTACAAATAGCAACAGAAGCCTGGCAGAGAGTGCACAATTACCATGCAGGCTCAATAAAAGGCAAGATACTGCTTATATTCATAGATGCATATTCCAAGTGGGAGAGTATCATATTGTAAAGGATATGAGTATAAGATAAACGATTGAAAATTTAAATGCTGTTTTCTTGCCACAGTCCATCATATCTGACAAAGGCACTGGATTCACCATGCAAGAAATGGAAAACTATTTTATTGACAAATGGCATTAACCACATTTGTATACTCCCATATCACCCAGAATCAAATGGCCTTACTGAAAAGGCTGTACAGATAAGAAAAGCTCTCAAGAAGTCAAAAACATGAGTATGCAGCAAGCAATATATAATGCTATGATGCATCAACACTCTACCCCATCAACAGCTACAGGGAAATCTCTGATAAAACTGTTGGTATGAAGAAAACTGCAAGTTAAATTATCACTTTTACTTCCAAGTGTGTCTGATAAAATAGAGCAAAAAAATGAAAAAGTACAAATAATGGACCGAAAAATATATATAAAAGGTACAGAATTTGGGCTCGAGACATAATCCGGAAGAAATGGGTTAAAGAAGTAATCACAAAAATGTTATCAAAACAATAGCAATCATCCAAGTACAGTAAAGGACAACATACAAAAGATATGTAAATCATGTCCATCGATGATTTGAAGAGGATTGGCAATTCCAATGCCCATGCCAAAAGATGAAGTCAAGAAGTACATGACACAGCTGAACTAACACTACATGGAATATGTATCATGGATGAAAAGAAAAACCAGAAAGCTGTGATGTGGAATCCAGAAGAAAGGAACAGGAACTGGAATCAATACCAAATTCAATCAGGTTAATAACTAGATCACCCAGATCCTGACATCAGATATGGAGACCGGCAAGATTCAATGACTATACACAAGCTTAAACAATTTTCTGGAGTAAGAAAAGGAATGCAAAATATTAAATAATATTTTAAACTTAAGAATGCTGCTAAATATATCTTGAAAAGAAATGTTCAAATAAACAAAGTTAAAATAAAAACATAGACTTGTATATATTAATTAACTGAATAGACCTTATAAATTACCTTCTATGGAAATGAATTTCTAAGACACTAATTAATTGTATCGATCTAAAACCTTAAAGATATGGAAATAAATCATTGAAAAGAAATGTTCAAATTAAACGAAGTTAAAATAAAAACATAGACTTGTATATATTAATTGACTGAATAGACCTTATAAATTACCTTATATGGAAATGAATTTCTAAGACACTAATTAATTGTATCGATCTAAAAACCTTACAGATATGGAAATAAATTCCTAAGACTAATTGATTGTATAGACCTAAAACCTTACCATATATAGAAATAAATTCCTAAGATAAATTTCATTGTACAGGAACAAAGCAGAAGTAAAAATACTCCAGGAAAAAGATAAGGAAACAAAAAAGAGAGGGGTTATAAATTGATAAAAGAAAAAAAGGACTGGGGACTTTTTCTGTGATTGTTGTTACTGTTATTGTTCCATGAGTTATAGAGCAGCATATTATCATCAGAGGACTTCATTCTGAGGATCTCAGCTCCTGTAGGTCACTAAGCTGACTAGTACTTTTAACAGATCATCTTGGTCTTATTATTATTTTGAATGCCTCAAGAGGCTCTTAGAGGGTTGTATTATAAAGATGATAGTGAAGGTAAAGTAAATAATAGCTTATCTAAACTGTATAAAATATTATTTGCTATTCAGTAATTAACCTGTATACTAGCCTCGCTCAAATGCAGAGTTTATATTTTTCTTAATTGTTAATAAATTGCTATTGCTAAATATATATGTGCTGTAATCTGCCAAGTTAATCGTATATTTGTTTGCTGAAAGCCCATAGTTGGATACAGCACCATCCATGTTCATATGCTAAATAAATAATCATATAGTAATAACAGCTGCAATGACAATAATGTATGGAGTAGACATTAGGAATTTATTCAGCTCAGTTCCTTTAAGGCCTCCAAGAGGAATCAAAGAGTCTCCTTTCATACACATATATATATATATTGTGACTTTCTGAATAGGCACAAGGAACAAATTTTAAGTAGATAGCACTGTATCAGTAACAGCTAAATGTCTTACAACTTTACATTCTGCATGGTAATACATCAATAAATGCATTTGTAAATACACCAGAACTTAAAGAATACTTTCTAAATAAGGTTTTGGATTATCAATGAAAAAGTTTTAAAATTTCAGGTTATTTCTTTTTTCTAGTTAGCCAATTGCATTTAACTAAAAAAAAAAAATAACCTGAACTTTTAAAACTTTTTCATTAATAATCCAAAACCGTATTTAGAAAGTACTTGCAGATATTATTTGGAAGTTTTAAGACATTTAATATTTTTTTGAAGGGTATTTAATGATAGAAAGGTGAATGGCTTGCCACAAAAATTGTTGGTGTATAGGTTGAGTTGGTACAGAGTTGTCTTATGAATCTGTAAGACAGTGGTTGATATTTGTTTAGTGATTTTCTGATTTATTAGTTTATTGATACTCCAGTCCCTAGCATAGTTAGTACAGTATATTTGACTCATGGTCAGATAGGATTCTATTTTGGCCAGATTGGTTTAGTACTTATAGTGCAGAGTATATGTGTTTGCATGTATGTTTGTGCCATCTTACAACTTCATTTTTCCTTTGTATACTTAATTAAAATACAGAATATTATGTTTTATAGTAAAATATTTAAATTTACAATAAATGTCTTATGATGACAAATTTAAATACATTTTGAGTGATTGATGAATAAATGGATCAGTGAATGTTAGATGGACCGAATACACTATCAACTATTTTATTTGCTAAATAATTATTTTTATTTAGCACTCTAGAAATGCAGAATATATTTTTTTATTGATTCAATTTAATGAGTAGTTGTGATAACTCTAGAAATGCAGAATACATTTTTTTATTGATTCAATTTAATGGACAGTTGTGACTTAAGCTCATTGTGGCCGCACGAGGCACTCTTTCTGTGTCAACACACAGAAGTATTCAGAGTAGGGGGCCAAAAGCAGTGATCCAAGTTCAAACTGCTAGGTGGCACTGTTCAGCATGCATATACCCAGGAACCTTATGCCAACTAGCTGCCAGCCCTTAAGTGGGTATCAATATCTCTAACAAATGATGTTTTTCTGTGTGTAGCATGGAGAAACAGCACCACATACTGGGCTAGATTGCTGGTAGCAGATGATGTAAGTTAAATGTGCTTATGCATGGCAATTAGCACCACCAAGTGGGCGATAGAGCTGGTATCTACTTGGCATAAGGTTCCTGTGCATACGCATGGTGAACAGTGCAACCTAGTGGTTTGAACTTGCATCACTGCTTTTGGCCCCCTACTCTGAATATTTCTGGGTGTTGACCCAGAAACAGTGCCTCACATGGCCGCAGGGCGTAAGTCACAACTACCATAAAATAATTTGAAATTTTATCCTACCACTTTTCAGATCATCTGAAGAAAAGGCATTGGTTGAACTTATCTAAAAAATAAATAAACAAATGAATAAATACATTACTACTAATAATAAAACTGCAGAAAATAAAAATATATGATTACAATGATACTATATCGTTTAATTCAATCATAATGTCTAATATTTCAACAATTATATTTTTTACTTCATTAGTTTTATTTGTCATTTTAAAACATTTTATATTATCAATTTAAAAATAATTAATTTATTTTTTATTTTAAATATTTATATATTTAATTATATTTTACATAAATAAAAAAACAATAGCAAATAAAAACAAATAATTGGAACAAAATTAAAAACATAAATTCATAAACACACATATAATAGGTTGATTGCATATTTTCATGTCAGGAAAATTGTTGATAAAATATCCAACAAACAATGGAAATATAGTTTTCACAAAAATGTGCATAATGAATTAAAACAAATTACAGTTGTGTTTTTGAAATTAAATTCAATCTCACATATTTGCAAGAAAGATGTTAAATTTGATTATTATTATTATTATTATTATTATTATAATGATCATGCTAGTGGATTTACTGTGTTTAAAGAGTACTCAAATATTAACACCTTAAAATTAAAAAAAACTTTTTAAATTAAGATTTTATAATAAAAGATCGACAAGCAAATAAAGTTATCTAAGATGGAAAAAAAAAATAAAAAAATTCCCCAAGCATTAAACCCATTTAATACGAAATCTTTCAAAGAAAAATTGATTATCATTTAATGCTTCTAATCATATTTAAACTAAATATATTTCTTGGTAAATTTTTATATATCAAGATTTTCAGTACTATATTTCCAAGTCTTAGTAGTTACTATGTAGTGCCATTATTTTTTTTTGGTTACTCATAAATTCAATAATTTTATTAAACATGCTAGTCTGATGTTAGTAATCAAGAATAACTAACTGATCATAAATCTTAATTTTTACATCTAAATTTCCAATAACTGATTCGATTTAAAAAAAAAAAAAGAACTACAAATAGAAAATTATTAATTCTTAGATGGAAATTACTTTATATAAAAAACCAGAGTTTCTTCTTATTCCAAATGTAATGTTTTGCTCAAATTTAGATTAAACTTTTTTTTTGTCATAAAGTGTATTTTAATTGCAATAGTAGATTTGTCATAAAATGTATTTTAATTGCAATAGTAGATTTGTAAAATAATTACATAAAATTTATAGTAAGAAAATTCAGTTTTAAAATATGTTAAAAATATATAATTATTTTCTATTTTAAAATCTACTACCAGCAGAATAACAAATTCTTTTTAATAAGCTTTCAAAATTTTTATTGGCAGAGTAAAACTGGAAAAAAGACAGTTTTATAAAGAAGCTTGACATATTGATGGATATACTTACCTTAAAATGTGAAATAAGGAGCTGTACTGATGGACAATTGATTTGCAATTACAATTGAATCAGTGGAATATATGTAACCCTGTGATTATAATGGAGAAACATCTTTTGTGATTGAGTCTTTATAAAATATCAGAGAGAAAACTGAGAGTATTGGATCTCACATATTGGACTAGTCGATCTCATTGAGACCAGCAAAAAGAAACTACAAAAATCAGGAAAAATGAAAGGATGAGAAAATTAGAAAAATAATGAAAATTAAAAACAAGAAAAAAGGTAGAGATGGGTGTTTAAAATGGAACACGTGTGACAGAATTACTTGGATTTACATGACAGAAGATACAATGGAAAGTTTTTAAATCTCTATAGAAAATTAGGAAAAGGTCAAAATATAATAAGAGAAGTTATAATCTGTACAGTTCTTAGTTTGACATGCTAAATTGAAATTAGTCAACTGACATTACTCCTGCCACCTAGATTGATATTGAAATCATTATTAATTTGGATTGAACATAATAAAGTGACTTGGTTATTGGATAACAGGGCATGGTTCCCATGTCATCCAGAGTGTACCCAGATTACAGATAGAGAAATAACCGTCAGATATTAAAGTTTTTTGCAAATAAGCAAAGTAATATAAATAAGCAGTCACTGACAATGGGACAACATTCACTATCAGGAAGTGGTGGAGATAGAGACATGTTTACTCCTATAAAATTCCAAAATTCCTATGATGGTGTATATATAATGGTGAATGTTGACTTCCATTAAATAAATCAATACCCCACTGGTTGCTGGGTCAGCAACAGCATTCTTCAAAGTCAGCATAAGATTATTATAGGTGACAACCATAAAAAGGAAGTGGTAGATGGATGTTCATTTGTTAAAGGAATTTAATATGTAAAAAGAGTGTTCATCTGTTAATATTCAGAAAGTGAATTAATCCTGTTATGGAGGTTATTGCATAGCAAAGAAGACAATGGGAAACCACCTTGCTTTAAAATTCTTCAGTTTTATTATAAGTAGGTCTAGAGGAATCATTACATTTGGTGTTGAGACATTAGCTAAAGATGGCTTTGATGTCTTGACCAGCAGGAGTTAGATATGAGCCTATTCAGGTCCTAAATCTGTGAAATCCTCATATTGTTCATTCACTGAGAGAAGACACATTGAGAATTGGCATGTGGCATGTGAGATCATTGAGAAGGGGTGGGAGATTTGAAAAGAGAGTTGTGTATAAATAATACTGATATCATAGGATTAAGAAAAGAGAGATGGGAGGGATGTGGGGGAAATAAGTAGTGGATATGTTATTTTATTAGGTAGTGATAGACAAATTAATGGACTTGGTATTGCAGTTGGAAAGGAAATTTGGAATAGTGTGGCAAAGATTGATTGTTTTGATGATGGGCTGATGATGATGAGAATAAATGAAAGTTCTAAGGATTTGGTAATCATACAAGTTTATATGCTGACTACTAATCATAATGATATTGAAATTGTTGAAAAATATGGGTTGAAGCAATCAATCTGTGATTCAGATTGAGCTTCATGATCCATCATATAAGCCAACCACCCAGCTGGGTTCAAACTTATCACCCAACCCCATATGCTTGATTATTATGTGTACATTATATATATAGCCAAATATATATACAATCATTAAGTAATCAAATTCTTATTTAATATTTTAAAACAGAAATCATGTATGTACGTTAATATATATATATACAATGGGTGCGAATGTATATTAATAATATTATAAACATTTTGTATAATATATGTCATTTTTTAAAAATTTTCTTTATTATTTTCAATAAAAAAAGGCGGGAAAGATGATGCAACATGTTGAGAAGATTCTGGAAAGTACACAGAAAATATAGTGCAATAGGCGGAAGCAATCTACTATTCGAATTTTATAATAATTGCTTTCTTCAATTAAAATTATTTAGTTTCAGATTTAAACTTACTAATGAAATTTTATTTTGTTTCAGTTATTGGTTCAAACCTATTTCAAAAATTAGAAATAGATTTGAATATATTTTCAAGCCTTAATGACTACTTACATCTTCTATGAATGCAGAACAAAAGCATAGTTTTGTCTCATTCCATTACGTAAGGTAAGACTATATGACCATTGCCTCAGGTAAAACTCTTAATAGCATTCCTGGAATAATCTGGCAGTATATAAATAAGACCAAAATTAATATTAAAAAAAAAGTTTTCTTTTAAGAAAGTGTTGCTAACTTACTCCACACCAGTCAAAATTTTAATATGACGCTCGCTCGAATAGAGGGAACCGAACCACCCTTTTCCCGATCTTTCAAGATCATCGCTAAAAATGCCATTAAGCTATTACCAACTGATGGATTGCTCTAAGTTATAGGAGAAATGGTGAACCCTGAAGGAAAGCTACCTGCTACCAGATCAATTTAGTAATACCCATGGATTCCAGAGACTGCCACATACAAGCACGGGAAGTAAATGTGTCAGATCCCCAAATCATTGAAAGGTAATTACTAATTACCACCATAAAATATTCTGTGCTTTATTAAACTTGTTCATAAGCCTCATTTAAATGTCTATTCTACCTTAACTATTGTATATATATTCTAATCTCCAGGAATGGCCTGAAGCCATTGATCTGTAGCCTAATATAATCTAAATTGTGCTAACTACTCTCTATATAACTAACTAAACCATTCTGTAATTTTTATTATACTTATTTTATTCTCATACTTTGGTGTGGTAAAATTATCCATTATTGTTATTATTTTATATGTTATACTTTACTTTTTAACTTAAATTAATATACCAATCAAACTCAATTTTGCGAGTCCATTCTTTAATCTCCCTAAAATAAATCTCCTTGTCTTTTCTCAGGGTTATTAATGTTTCATCCATTTTTTTGAATATAAATGCATATGCCCAATATGTTGAGTGAAATTTAAAGAATGTATATTATATTTTATGAAATATTTGATTTATTTATTAGTAGAGCGCAATGAGTCTACTATCTCACCCAGTAGGGTGAAATTAATGTTTTTTTTTATTAACGCTATAAAAAAATGATCCCCCCCCCCCCATTATTATTCATTATTTCAATGATTGAATGACCGCCATTCGAGTATTTTGTAATTATAGTTATGATCACGCCCTCATAGAGTGTCTTTGGTCGAATATATTCCCGACCTAAGAAACAAATGTGGGATTTGTGATTTTGTTATATATTATGGGGGGGGGGGGGATTTTAGATTCAGAGTTGTTCTTGTTATTTAGTAATTAATATATATGTAATCCCAGCTTAGCGCAGGTTTAGAAATCAAATATCATTGCAATAACTATCAAATTATTACAAGCGACAAATTATATTAACGTCATTAGTGGCGTCCTTTCTTCTTTCGCGTTACTGACATAGGTTAGTCTTCTAATAGTTCGGTGCTTCTCAGATGGGATATTCAGAAATCCGAATCCATTTTATATATATCTCACTTCAAGTACGGATAGTCGTGCTATCCTGAAATCTTTAATTAGTGTAAGGAACATTCTGCATTGGGATGATCCAAAACGCCTAGCTCTTTCAATGTCCTACCTGCTCCTCATTTAAGAACTGCTCTGAATAGCTTGTTGAAGCACTATCTCAGATAAAAGAAAAAAGTCGAACTCATAACTGCCACCATGTCAGTACTGCCATTTCTTAATTTTAAATATATGCCTATGTGATATCGTTATGTAGTGCTATGATAACTATAAAATTGTGCTCTGTCTGAATGTAAGAATTTTCTTGATCTTAAAGATTCTCGCTCGCATTTTCGAGCCTCATTTCTCTAGTTATAAAATGAATTTCGCATGCATAAATATTTGGTAATGATTATCTTAAAATAAATACTGTAACCAAGAGATAACATTTAATTTATTCATATCTTTTGTAAAATATGTATTATTTTAGTCTTTAGAGTTATAAATGTAAATGCGATAAACCGCAGTAATGCTTTCACGATCATATCGGCGTGAGAGTGATACTAATTAAATATAATTAATCGAGGAATGTGATATCATATATATATCTTTGTATAAATAGTGTTAATAGTTCTATTGTAAAATATTTATAGACAAGTATTAGCATATTAACACCACACTAGAGTTACTGTACACCTTAATATATATATATTAACTCAAATAGAGTATATTATAACCTTGAGCATCTGTAGTATAAATCCTTTGAAGTTAACTGTTTTAACTGCAGATATACTCTCCACCTCCATATGTAACTTAAATATGCATATAATCGTTTGGTATTTTATTAGATTGTATATTTTTAACATATCCTTGCCATTCGAATCACTATATTATTCACTTCACATATCCTATTTTGCTGCTCTTTATCCTCCAGTATTTATGGAGTTCAAACCCAGGCTTCCAAATAATCAAATGATAGTAATTAGTCAGCTTGCCTTATGTAATCATAATCATAGTATTTAATGTATATAAAATCTATTTTAATTCATGACATTTATGCCATCAATCTTTAGAGTTCTCATATTGCTCCACTGTGTCTCTGGGCAAGGAATTGAATAAATTCATCTGTAGCATCAGGAATGTTGTTCATAATGTTACAGATTTGAGGAATGGGCAAATAGGTCAGAATCCATGATTGCTTCTGACTTTGTGTATATCGGGTATGACTGGATTCAAGGTACTTTTGCTCCAATCTTAGATCTTGTTGAGTGAATATACAAATCCACCGGTACAGAATAGAAGAAATTATCCAATGTGAGGGGGGAAATGCATATATATTGCTATTGAGTGATTGGAATCCTGTTATGGGGAATGGTAAGGAAGGAAAAAATTGTTAGAAATTTATGATAATGGAAAAAGAAATGAAAGACATAGCTATGTACAATTTTATAAGGAAAATGGGTTGTGATTGTAGGAAGAGCATATAGAAAAATTGATAATGAGCTAAGAAGATAAACAGATTTAGCAAAAGAAAAATGATTGGAACAAGAATATAGAGAGATTGAAATGCATTATCAGGTGAAAAGACATGATCTGGTATTTTATAGAATTAGAAATATCACTTGAGAGAAAAAGATATGGGTAGCAAATGAGACTGCAGATAAAAATAGAAAGAGATTGACTAATAGCAGAGATATATTAAAAAGATGAAAAGAATAGTCTTTAGTGTCTATTTAGAAGATAAAATAATTTAATTAATTATGAACTTGAAAATGAAGAAGATATTGAAGTAGACAATAAAAGTATGGACATATTGCCAGATAAAGTAATAAAGTCAATTGCACAAATGAAGAATGATAAGGCTATTGGGTTTGATAGAATTTTTGAAAGAAATGGGAAAAAATTTACTATGGAGGAAATAGTTTGACTTTGTACTTTGATATATAATAGTGAAGTTTGGCCTGATGATTTTTTTAAGAATTATAATGATTCCAATTGCTTAAAAAAAGAAGGCTGTTAAATGTGAAGAATACAGGACAATAAGTTGTTATCTCATGCTTAAGTTTTATTGAGAATTTTAACTCAAAGAATTTATAGGAAGGTACAATACTATATTGGAGAAGAACAGTTTGGTTTTCAGAGAGGGAAAAGTACAAACGATGCTATTGGTGTTGTTAGAACAATTGTAGAAAGATATATTGGAAAAGATAAAAGAATTAGTATATGTTTGTGAATTTTGAAAAAAAAAAACATTTATAAAGTAATCTGGAGTAAACAAGCTTATGACCATTATAAAAAATAGTGAAGTATTTTGGAAAGAAGATTGATATGTAATATGTATACTGGACAAAGGATAAGTGTCTTCAGAATATGTTGAATAAATTGGAAGAAGGATATATGGAATATGAAATGAATAATATGTTGAGAAGACCTAACATTTATGGATAATGAAAAATGCAAAAAGACTGCAAATTGAAATCCATGATAACATAGTTCAACAGGTAAAGGGATTTAGATATTTGGATAGTTGGTTGAGTGAGGATGGAAGAAGTGAAGATGAAGTAAAAAGAATAGCATTGGAAAAAAGGCATTTATTAAGAGAAATAAAATATTTTATGGACCTTTGAAGAGAGAATTAAGAAAAAGATTAATTAAGTGCTATATGTGGAGTGTACTATTGTATGGTTGTAGAACATAAACAATGAGTAATAAAGATTGGAAGCCTTTGAGATGTGATCATGGAGAAGAATTGGGAAAAAATTAGTTGGATGAATAAAATGACAAATGAAGGAGTTTTGAAAAGAATACATGAAAAAAGAAGATTGAGAAAATCAGAAGGAGAAAGAGAAAAAACATATAGTTTAATGAAAAATGTTTTGGAGAGAATGGCGAGTGGAAGTAAAATGAAAGGATGGAAAATATTGACCTTGTTGGATGATATAAGAGATGGGAAGAGTTACATGGAATTGAAGAGCTGAACAATGAAGAGAATGAAATGAAAAAAATGAATGAATTGATGATGTGATTACTTCCTGGATCTGTCCATAGGACAGAATACTATTGATGACAATAAGGTGAAAAAATGTGATGTATACTTTGAGGAAAAATTGCAAAAAATATCAATTTCATATTTACATCATTATGATGCCAGATTCATTTTAAAGGGAGAAGAAAGTATATAGGAACCTAAAAAAATTAAAAAAAATTGAATGGAGTAATGATGCAGTTATATGATATTTATTCCTCCAAAAGTTATTACTAAGAAGAGTCAGGCCAAACTAGTTGTTGATAATTGGATTGTATGATTTTTTGATTTAAAAAAAAAGCAAATTAAGTTCAAACAATTGAAAGTATTTTCTCTAATGTAAACATTACATAGAAGAAAAGAGTAATGAATTATGTTGAAGGTACAAAGGAAACTGGTGTGGATGATATGGGACCTGCGTGCAGTAAGATAATCATGATTACTTTAGTGGCAAGACTTTAAGAAACATTAATGGAAATAAATCCTGATTTTATTAAAATCTGTTTTAATTCTGATATATTTCTATTCAGTGATGAAGATCTGAAATCATTAAGAATGAATTGAAGCTATTGCTTCAGAATTGTAATTGTCATTAAAACAAGTGTCTTATTCAAGGATTTAGCTATATCAGTAATAACATATGAATCATATGACTAATATCACCATTCAAGTTCATGGGAATAATTTGAAATGAAAATTAATTATAAAATCTTAATGATAGTAGAGTTTTATGCTGGGGTTTACAAGGTGAAATAGGTTAATATAAAAAAATAATAGCTGGACACAGAGCTCCAGGCATCAAATTCAATGTGTTGATGTAGCAGTGAAAATGTAAGAAAATTAGTCATAACTATAGTAAAAAAAATCAGTACAAATGATTATAATAAAATTTAAAACATTACACAGTGAAAATGAAAAAAAAAATGCAGTAGAGTAGATTAGAGGTGAAGGTGATGAGAAAACATTGTTTGGAGACTGTAGTGTGAAATTCATGAAAACACTATCCAGTTACTTGATTAGAATTTCTGCACCTCCTTTTACTTGTGCCATGGCGGAAACAGAAAATAAAACATTTTCGAATAAACCCAAAGTAACCATCACTCTCACATTCTAGTCCTTAAAAGGTGTATAAAAATGACAACAGGTATCTGGTTATGTGTTCAATCAGAAGAGGCAGTTTTATATCAGGAACAATACTGATCTCAGAGAAACTCATGAATCAAAATAGAAGTAAACGTTTAGGTTTTTTTTTTTTTTTCATTTCCATGCTTCAACTGTAATTACATATAGATAAGGTTCACTTTAAATAGTTTTTTAAAAAATAATTAGACATAATTTGAGTACTGAAGTTCAAGCTAAAACCAATATTCAAAAAGCAATTATACAATTAATTAATTTTATACAAGTTTACATAAAATTACTTATAAATACAAACCATACTCTTATATATTAATAGCTTATAAAAAGGCCACAAAAAATTATTCACTAGAATACTTCTGTCTTTATAATAACATATTCTGAAAATGTTTTCAGAATTATTCTTCCTGGGATTTGATTTCTTTGAATTTTTATAATTTATATCCATATCATTAAAAAAAAACTAAGACACATATTTATTGGTGATATTTAGATCCCATTGGTAGCAGTTTTTCTCCATTTTGACTTGTAACTGATATTTGGAGTAATAAAAGATATGTTGAATCCTATTGTATAACATAATACTTGCTTAATTAATTGTGCATGGCATATAATTATAAATATTAACTGAATTATAGACTTATTCTATCATTTTATTATCTATAGTTATGTTTTATGATTAAATATGTGTTATATATCTGGTTTATTAATAATTACAGTAATTAAATATGTTTTAATAGTAGAATGAATGGTCTTAGCACACATATATTAAGATATATATATATATATATAATGCATTATATTAGTTTAAAAAATTGATACTAATCAAAACTAATTAAATAAAGTCTTTTGTTTATTATTTACAAATATCTGAAATTAAATTATTTAAGTAACAGTATTACCTCCATTTTTTTTTCTTTCAGCCGGACAATTAACTGGTAACATACTAATAATAAAAGGGGTAAAAATAAAATTTAAAAAATAAATAATTAATTGTATAATGAATATTAATTTTAAAAAGTTATTCAATAGGATTTTTATTTTTCAGTTTGCAAATTTATAAAATGCAAATATTTTCAGTTTCTCAAATATAAAACAAAAAGCTATAGAAAGAAGAATTCAGTATCCATAAAATTATAATTAAAAAGTATATGGTTTTTGGTAATCAAACAAATCTTACAAAAAATGTGCTCAAATCAGAATGGAAATAACTAATATCAATTCATATTATACTTTGATATAATTATTAATGTTATTTAGAAGTGTTGAAGTGTTATATTGTTATAGGATTGTGCTGTTTTATTAATGAATTATATTTTTATATGAATAAATGCATAAACTGACATTTTAAATACATTTAACTTGTGATCAGAGCTCAAAAATCAATGAAAAATTGAATGGATTACACTAGTTCAAAGCTATGCTATAATTACATTAATTACCTCAGCTGAATAATAGTCAACAGGCTTTTATCTTACAGTCTTAATTTCCCGCATAAGAAAATGTATAACATTAACTTTCTGATGAAAAAAAGAGTAACAAATCACTATTATAATTACAGTTTTAAGATTTACTGCAATATAATAAACCTCAAAATTACATTATATATTGATGATCACAATATCAACTATGAAAATTACATAGTATAGTGTGTCCTTAATTTAGGTAGTTAGAGAATATAAATTACGTCTGGTATAAGTTAAACAATATGATCTCAACTCAAAATTGTATAATGAACAGTCAGTTGTGGCAAATAAACAAGACTTTTTAATAAATTCTTATGATTTGGTATTATTTTAGTGATGAATAAATTATTGGATTTCATTTTAAATAGTGTTTATTAGTGAAAAAAACAAGTGGGTTTTAAAGATAATCTGAGATTATAAGATTTTGATAGTTAATGATGAATTTGTATTTAAATGGATTGTGAGTTCTTGAAAGCAAACTTCTATTGCTTTTAAAATGATAATTTTAGATTATCTGAAGCTTGAAATCTTTTGATGGAAACCAGATCTTTTACTGAAGTTTCTATATTAGTAGAAACATAATATTTTAGTGAAAATAATGTATTTTTCTATAGTAGATGGAATTTTATTAGAAGTGTTGAATTTTTATAGTCTTTGCTTTTAAAATGATATCTGAAGCTTAAAGTCGTTTGATGGAAACCAGAATTTTTACTGAAGTTCCTATAATAGTAGAAACATAATATTTTAGTGAAAATATTTTTCTGTAGTAGATGGAATTTTATTAGAAGCGATGAATTTTTATAGTCTTTTTGAAAACTAGAATCTTTTTATTTGAACTGGCAATTTCTTATCTGAGTAATGACTTTTTACAACTGCTTTAGAACTAATGAAATGTTTGCAGAAACAAATCATTTTATTTGTACTTCACCACAGTTTTATTTAATAACTTTTAAACCCATTTTAAATGTGTAAAACAGGCTGATTATATTAATATCAGCTCTTTTCCAGTTGAGAGAGAAGAGATTTGGTAATAATAAAAAGTCTCTTAAGTGAATGATAGAATTAGCCAGACTTATTCTTTCATTCTTTAAATAATTCGTAATTAAAAATGGTAATCATCTGAAATCTGGGCACGGCCGCTTGGGGGGTTGATGCTATACAAAAAGCAATCAAATATAACGTTACCGGGCCGCCACAACTTGTTTTTTTTTTTATAGAACATTTTTTTTTTTTTGATTAAACAAATTTTTTATTTCATTTACAACATGATTTCTTTTTTATTAAACAAATTTTTATATTCATTTTTTTTTTTTTTTAACCTGATATTTTTCTTTACCCAACAAATTTTGGTAATTTAATTTTTTGAATTTTAAAACTTTGGACTGTTTCACGACAAAAATACTTGTTTTAACCACGCCGAAAAAATATAATGGGATACTTATTTGGGACTTGTTTCGACTTTGTTCTACCTTTTTTTTTGTTTGACTAAATTGTTTTGCTTCTTCTTATTAAATCAAAAGTAACTTTTGTGTTGTTGGGGGTTCAAAAATTGTTTTGAAATACCCACCCCCACCCTCGGATCAATAATTGTAACATAAAGTCAATATTTTTACTTTTTTTTAAACAACTTGTTTTCACTTTTTACTTTTATTTATATTATGTTTGAATTAGCATTTTTTTGCTTCTACAATAAACAGCTTTCTTGGGGGCTTTCGTACTGTTATTCTTAACAAAAAGTAAACAAAAATAGTCATTTATTTGAACCCCACATGTTTTAACCCTGATGAAAAAATATAATGCAATTATTTGGGTATTATTTCGAATTTATTCAACCTTTTTTTTTTTTTTGGGCTGACCAAATTTTTCTTCTTCTTATTAATAGTTAAGATTTTACTTCATTAACGCTTAAATAAATTAATATATCTATATGTGCTCTGCGCACAGTTAATGAAGCTATTAATAAATTCGTCAAAGTTTTTACTGCCAAGCGCTTTTGGGACAATCTACAGTCCCATATTCATGGCGGGTTGTTCAGTTGCTAACTGTAAAACTATGCAAATTTTATGCAAATTTATATGAAGATGTTACGTGGACCATTTACGCGATAGGGAAAAGCAGGCCTCTCTTCTGTTGATTGCCGATGGGTCAGCCGCAATGAAATAAGCTTCCCTAACTTTACGTTTGGTGTCGTTTGTTTCAGAGCAAACGACACTGGCTGTAGGGGGTAGAAAAGCATGTCCAGAGTTTCTTTCATGTTCAACAAAAATCGAATTACCTTCAGACGTTATTTTGGTTTTATTGTAAAGGTATCGATGTTGAGCTACTCTGGTGGCAATATTAGTTTTTGTCTTTCCATAGTATGTTGCCATGCAATTTCTTTGAGGGCAGGTAATTTTGTACACAACTTGAGGGGTGAGTTCAGGTTTGATGAATAAGTGTGTCCAATTTTCCTTAAATCAGTTATATAATTGATAAGGTTTTTTCTTTTATCTGCCTCATATTTGCACAGATTATGGTTCCTAAACAAGAATGAGGAGAGGGCTGCAAGTTTGTGTGAGTGGGGCGCGTAAGAATTAGGATTTGTCAAGCCTCTTACTTCCAAAGGTTTGATTACCATTTGGTAGTCAAGCTTCTCTATGTTTTTGCTAACCCATATGTCAAGGTATTTGATCTGTTTGTCTTGGTTTTCCCATGTAATAGTAAAAGTGAGTTTGGTATTATTATGGAGGCTATTGTGAAGGTTGGATATGATGTCTTCTGGGGCAGCAACGAATATGTCATCGATGTAGCGCGTATATATCATATGTGGGGTTGACATGATGAGTGCAGGTAGTAACAGCTTCTCGTAATGGTCAAGTACAATGCTTGCCATTATCCCACTAAGTGGGAGGCCCATCGGCCATCCGTTGTTCATACTAAACCACTTATCTCTAAAAACAGCAATTATGTTTAACTCAAGCCATTTTAAAAAATCGATGATGAATTTGGCACGTGTAGGTGGGCAGTTACTTGCAATTAATTTATCGTTTACTATTTCGATGGATTGTTTACGGTCAATTGAGCCATATAGCTCAGCCACATCTAATGATGCGATTTTAAAATTATCTGGTATAAACGCATGTTTAATTTTTCCTACAAACATGAAAGATGATTTAATCGTATAATCGCCAAAGCCTAATATATCAATAAGCCAGCGATTGACCAAAACTGCCGTGTTGAAATAGTGTGCCTTGCCGAAATCAATCATAAGTCTCAAAGGTTTATTAGGCTTGTGCAGCTTAATGTTAGCGAAGATTCTAGGAGGAGAAGAGGTTGACGGGTATATACGATGGTATTCGGCTTTTGTAAAGACGCTGTCACGATTTATTCGTAGTATATTGGCTATAAATCTGTCTCTATTAAGCCTGTTGTTAAAATTATTTAGATTTACAAATTTTAGTTTTTCGATTTGTGTATTAATCTTAATATTATATTCGTCGTCATCTATCAATACAAATCTGTTCCCCTTGTCTTCTTTTAAGCAAATGATGGAATTATCCGCTAGAAATTGATTTGTGTTGGTAATTTTCTTGTTCCAATCATTAGGGTAGTTGTTTAGCTGTTTATTCTTGATGGTTTTTGCTATCCGTGTGATAATTGGTTCCTTTAGTGGGTTGTCCATTAAAGCTGTTTCGACGTCAGCAACGATTTCCATTTTGGGATTCTTCCAGCGTCCGCCTATGAATTTTGGACCTAATTCAAGAACTTCCTTAATCATGTGTGGAATGTTTGAGTTTGTAAGGTTGACAAATCTATTGCTATTGAGCGCATCAAATTGAATATTTTGCTTTTTTGCTAAAAATTTTATTTTATTGTTGAATTTCTTGAACAGAGCGTTCGTGTGTCTATTGCATCTGTCGGTGACGAATGGGGGGATCGGGTAGTTGTCGGAAATTATGTTCCATCTTCTCGTTTCTTTTTTTAAAGCCCTTTTGCATCCTTTAATGATAGAAATTAATAGTTGTTTTTGTAAATTCGTTTTGATTCTATCATAATTATATACAGTTTTGTTAATAATAATTTTGCAGCAGTTAGGTACGATTTTGCACTGATAACATTTTGTAAAGAAATATATTCTCTGCTGAAATGTGCAAATTGAAAGTCCAGTACGAAGTAGCTGCCGGTCTCGTGCGTAGTTATTCATGTTATTGTAATAGTTAAGATTTTACTTCATTAACGCTTAAATAAATTAATATATCTATATGTGCTCTGCGCACAGTTAATGAAGCTATTAATAAATTCGTCAAAGTTTTTACTGCCAAGCGCTTTCGGGACAATCTACAGTCCCATATTCATGGCGGGTTGTTCAGTTGCTAACTGTAAAACTATGCAAATTTTATGCAAATTTATATGAAGATGTTACGTGGACCATTTACGCGATAGGGAAAAGCAGGCCTCTCTTCTGTTGATTGCCGATGGGTCAGCCGCAATGAAATAAGCTTCCCTAACTTTACGTTTGGTGTCGTTTGTTTCAGAGCAAACGACACTGGCTGTAGTGGGTAGAAAAGCATGTCCAGAGTTTCTTTCATGTTCAACAAAAATCGAATTACCTTCAGACGTTATTTTGGTTTTATTGTAAAGGTATCGATGTTGAGCTACTCTGGTGGCAATATTAGTTTTTGTCTCTCCATAGTATGTTGCCATGCAATTTCTTTGAGGGCAAGTAATTTTGTACACAACTTGAGGGGTGAGTTCAGGTTTGATCCTGTCTTTGGTATTATTTATGAGTCTATTGGTGTTGGGAGGTGAACGGAAGGCAACTTCAAAGTCACATGATAGTTGATTGATAAGGCTTTTAGCTGTAGTGTGAACGTATGGGATTAAGATTCTTGGTTTGTTTTCCTTCTTGTGGTTGTGGTTTCTTCTTATTAAATAAAAAGTAACTTTTGTGTTTTTTTGGGGATAAAAAATTGTTTTAAAACCCCCACCCCCACACTCAGAATAAGAATTGTAACAAAAAGTCAATAATTTACTTTTTTTTTTTTTCAACAACTTTTTCTCACTTTTTACTTTGATTTATATTTTGTTTGAATTACCTTTTTTTTGGCCTTCTACAATAAACTGCTTTTTTTGGGGGGTGGGGGTGGGATTTCGTACTTTGTTATTATTAACAAAAAGTCAACAAAAATAGTCATTTATTTTAACCCACTGCAAAAAATATAAGCCAAATACTTGTCAATTTGTAATGAAATGAAAAAAAAAAAGGACACAAACTTTGGACTTTTTAAAATTATTATTATTTTAGTGCTGTAATAAAAAGTAGACATTGTGTGCCTGAAAAAAGGACATAATCTCACAAACTTTCTATACTCGGCAATTCTGAAGAAAAGTTTTAAAATTGCACGTTCTTCTTAGACCTTTTATTGGTCTCGTATATTTGCCACACTGAAACATGACTTAGTGCGTGAGATTTGTCGAAGTGTGTTCGAACATACACTTTGCCAATTTTTTACATATTAACATTTTTTTAGGGAAGGGTGGGGACCATATGACAATTATTAGTAATTAACAACATTATTTAAATATAAATGACATTACTCTATTACGGAGATTTAAAAAGTTGTACCGACTTGAAATTCAAACACCCTCAAGCAATACGGTAATCAGCTATGAATAGAACAAATACGGGTAAATAGTTTCGAAGCACAAAATGGGCCATAATATTTTGTGCAATGTCATGTAAAGGGTCCTGCCGTAATAGATTAATACAATATTAAATGTTGTATTAGCCATAAGGCCGGTCATAGTAAACGACATTTTTATGTGTTTTGTACACATAAACAACGCCCCAAGCAGCCGTGCCCGGATTTCAGATGATTACCATTTTTAAAAAGCAAACTTCATTGCTGATAAAACTGATCATGTTTATGAATGACTTAAATATCATTTTTATTTTCAATAGAGCTTATAACACAAATATTTGTTGTTTCAACTTCTAGTACATTATAATAAAAGAATGATTCCAAATTCTTAAGTGCACAAATAGAAAAAAATATGATAGGTATATAACTTATTTTGAATTATATTTAAATAAACACTAAATGCAAAAAAAAAATCAACTTTTTTTTATTAAAAAAAGAAAAAAACTATTTAATAAGCTAACATTTAAAAAAAAAAAGTGTTTAAAATCTAAAATCATGATAGTTATCTGAAAAAATTCAGCAATCACAACATTTTTAATACCCAGTAAAAATATATCCCACATTCTCATTGAAAACAATAAAACAAGTAACACATCAAGTGATTCTAAAATCACATTCTAAGTCATTCATTTTCAATCATTATCAGTTCATGACATGATGAAGGATTCCTCAAGTTTAATCTAATTTTTCTAATTATACTAGCAAACTTCCTTATTACATCCATTCCTCTCACATGTAATCTCTTTGTAAACATTTAGAATCTTTTGGAATCTAATTTAAGAATTCACATGGTCATTAATCATTATTTCTTCTAGCAATATGTTAATTAACCCTATATGATTTCAGTTTATTAATTTTTTCAATGATCTATTTGCTCTCTTATCTACATTTTCGATTTCTGATCCCTTCTTATTATTCCCAACATATATTTCTCCATATTTTGTTGAATAATCTGAAGTCTGAATTTTTTTGTGAAAAGTATTCAAGTTTCACATACATATATAAAAACTGATAAAACATATATATTAAAAACTTCCTTTTTCAAACACATAGATATATTCTTTTTAATATTAAATTTCTATAAAAATAACTCCATCCAAGTTTAATTTGATGATTAATTAACTTCTAATTCATGATAATCAATTTTCATTTTCTTCTGAGAAAATCTATTAAACACTATTTTAATGTTTAGAATTTATCTTTAATCCTACTTCCATCAGACATCATTTGCAATATTTCCTGAAGCTCTGAAGCAATATTTGCAAAAGTAACTATATCACTGGTAAAATATAGATGACTTAAATAATCTCTTTATACTTTTATTCTCTATTTTTGCATTTTAATAAATATTTGCCGGAATATCCTGAGTGACTGTAAAATGTGTATAGATTTCAAATGCCTTTTGCTAATCTATAAATCCAGAGCACAATGGCAAATAAAATGCATTAATTCTTTATATAACTTCTCAATCCTTGCATATGATTAACTAGGCTAAAACTACTTTTGAATCCAGTTCATTCAAATAGTCTGGTACATCTTTATCATTTAGACATTTGATATATAGTTTTGCCTATAATTTTTTCTATTCATTTACTTGTATTAAGATATCAATAAAAAAACCTTTTTCTGGAGCTTTTCCTTTCTTTATAGATTTAATTGCATGTCTGATCCCTTCATTTAAAATGCTCAGAAATTAATGAAATATTGTAATTATAGTTTTATTTGCATTTCTTTATTATTATATGACATATTTTATAAAACCATTCCTTTTTTTAGTAATAGTTCCATCTTTCTTATTATTACAAAACAATTTTCCTTCCAATACTAAAAAAATTATTCTATAATTGTAAAAAATTTTCATTCTCTACTATAACTTTCCTTGCTCGTTCACAAATATAATTTTGTTGTATCACTATTAACTCTTTTTTTGAACCATTTTACAAATCTCTAGATATTCAATTTTTTAAGCCAATAAACATCATATGATCACCATTTCTTATGCTTGCTTATAACTGTTATTAAAATAGGCAAAAGTCTCTATACATATTGCCACTCAGTGCAAGCCAGAGTAATCAATGGATGCCTCCTTCTAATGCTTGCTTATAACTGTTATTAAAACAGGCAAAACTCTCTATACATATTGCCACTCAGTGCAAGCCAGAGTAATCAATGGATGCCAGAAGGCTTGTGCATAAAATCCCCATCTAGTGCCTTAGATCTGAGAGCACTGCATCTACATCTTAGGATCTAATGCAACCCTCTAGCAGCCACCTTTTATCTCTACTTAACTACAAAACCACAAGACAAATTAAAAACACTGTAATATTTTGAATCCAAGCTCATTAGCTTATATAGTCAAATAGGACTGAACTCAGTTCAGTACCTATACATTTTGGAGTCTTTGGTTCTAACCATAGCCATCACTATTCTATTAGGCAGGATTGGTTTTAAGCCAATAAACATCACATGATCACAGTTTCTTATTTTTGCTTATAACTTATAAAAACAGGCAAAACTCTCTATATGTATTGCCACTCAGTGCAAGACAGAGTAATTAATGGATGCCAGAAGGCTTGTGCATAAAATCCTCCTCTAGTACCTACTCATCCAATATCCCCAGACTAGTTTCTGGTTTGTGGCCATCACTGGTGAGGAGCCTTGGATCTAAGAGCTCTGGACCTAGATCTTAGGATCTAGTGATTACTGTGACTTGCACTTAGTGGCAATACATATAGAGAGTTTTACTTGTTTTAATAACAGTTATAAACAAGCATAAAAATGGTGATCATGTGATGTTTATGAGCTTAAAACCAATCTGCCTAATAGGATAGTAGTGACTATGGTTATTAAAGAACCAAAAACCCAAAAATGTATAGGTACTAAACTGAGTTCAGACATATATGACTATATAAGCTAATGAGCTTGGATTGAAAATATTATAGTGTTTTCAATCTAGACAAAATATCATCCACCTAACACTACTGACAAGATAAGACCTACCTAAAATTGACTGCATAGCATCAAATGTCCCTGAGGCACTCATACGAGCAAAGATCACTGAATCCAATTTGATTGATGGCAATGACAAGAGCAAGTTTCCATTTTGATAAATGCAACAGAATATTTTCTAAAGTGCCAGGAGTGATAAAGGGGATTTCAACAATGCATCAAATTATTTGATGACCAGCCATTTCAGTCAAAGTCATACCCCATACCATACTAATATTGTGCGGAAATAACCAAGCATATCAATAAGATGCTTGAGTGGAAAATTATTTATAAATGCTCTTCTTTACTGTCATTACAGGATTGCAGTATGGTGAAGAGCATTTATAAATAATCCCCCACTCAAGCATCTTATTGATTTTCTTGATTATTTTCTCACAATATTAGTATGGTATGGGGTATGACTTGGACTGAAATGACTGGTCATCGAATAATTTGATGCGTTATTGAAATCCCCTTTATCACTCCTGGCACTTTAGAAAATATTCTGTTGCATTTATCAAAATGGAAACTTGCTCTTGTCATTGCCACCAATCGAATTGGATTCAGTGATCTTTGCTTGTATGAGTGCCTCAGGAACATTTGATGCTATGCAGTCAATTTCAGGTAGGTCTTATCTTGGTCAGCAGAGTTATTTCTAGGACCTCATCACTTACCCTGACTACTTTATTAAGGAAATCAACTAGACAGCTATTCATATGCAGGAAGTCTGCCCATAATATGGCTTCTTAAATGAGGCCATTTAAGATAAGGAATACATAATAGAATATTGTTTGGTCAATTAGGTAGGACTTTAATGTTATGATTTTTTTAAGTGTAATTTTGTTGTAAAGGTGCATCAATACCAGAGACCTTTGGCTTCCAGAGTCAATTAGCACTCTGATAGACAAATCCTCAAGCAATATTCTATCATGAGGACACTTTGCAGATCATAGTTAGGTGCTCTATCTTTCCATGAATATGTCATATTGGTGATTTTCTCTTTTTAAGGGTTTTATTTTGTTCCCCTTATTTAATGTGGTTGCTAGAGAGGAGGAACAATCGCTCCAGTACCCATTTAGTTTGTTGTACTATTCTTTTTGAAAGTCGATGGATTTGGTATAGTATTGGGTGTCTTGAATGTATGTTTTGTGACCTGCAATGGGTGGCTATTGCTCTCATCATTCCTACTGTTGGTAGGTTTTTTATGACTCTCTTTTTGTTTTTGGTATTGGATGTTGTTTTTTCTACTTTTGTAGTTAATGGCATTGCAAGAGATTTCTTCCTTTCTCTTTTTATCAAATTTACTATTCATGTTTTGGTTATTGAGATCAATACTATTAAGTAATTCTGCAAGCTGCTCAATGCTACTAACATTGGTGCATAATAACAATTGTTCGATCTTCAGGGGAAGGTTATGCTGAACTATGTAAAGTATTTGCCTCTCACTTAATGAGTAAGTATCCAGGGTTCTTAATCTGGCAATCTGTCTTCTAAAGAATTTCACCAATATCCTGGTACATTATGGGTTACCTGATATAGTAATAACTTCCTCTCTATTTTCATTCCAGAAACTTTTTAATTACTGTAACCTCCAAACCAAGGTAATAATAAATATAACAAGAGGCACACCCTAAACATATAAAACAAATAAAAAAAAACATCTATCATGAGGCATTCTAAATACCATGTAAAACATAATTCATAATATAAATGATCATATAAAGTTCTGTATGAAAACTGACTGGCTAGCATATGCAAATTTAGGAGAAGGTCACAAATGTACTATGGATCTTACAATACCTCCATCTTACATCTCCTATATCTGATATTAATTAGACTCTTAATTACTAGAGTCTAATAAGATACTAAAAGATTGATTTAGTTTATATTTCTATGAAGTAATTAATAATCAAGAGTGCATCTAATTATGTAAGTTTGATTAAAATGAAATAAAATATTTAAATTCCAAATTAAAATAAGATTATGAATTCTAAACTAAAAAAAAAATTACAACTTAAAGCTATACTGAATCAATAAAGCAGTGGAGATAAACATAAAAACTCAAATCAAAGCCTAATAAATTGGCTTAAGAGAAGAAAACTGACAATACAGTTAAAGCTGAAATTACTAATCAGTAAATTAATTCTCCCAGGTTCAAATGCTTAAACATTTTTATTTTTAAAGACATATTTGGATCAGTGAAAAGAATTTTGCCATTATCAAATATAACAAGCCGAGGTAGCTCATAAAACAAAGCTGAAATTACTAGAGAACATTTGACAATTCCAATATTAATAATAAATGGACTTCAAATTTCATGAGATTTTAATTTAATAAAGTCAGTATAATAATCTATGTATTACAATTTATTTAATGAATATGGACTATGTGATCAAGATTAGTGGATAGTGTATCTAATGATTTAGATAAATATATTCCAAAATCAATAGATCATTAAAATATTATTTAAAATAAGATGTGCTTAAGATCAATAAGCCATAAACTCTAAGTGTCCTTTAAATGTAAGAGCTTATCAAAATTCATTGGGATAGGTTAGTGCATAATAAGATCTGCTATATAACTGATGATGATTTTGTGACATTAAAACAATGTGTTGATAGCAATAACACTAATAATATGGATGATGATTGGCAATAAGGCCACAAACAGCTAAATATATTTTCAAACAACAAGATTTATTTACACTATTTACAACTTTTTACAATAATAATAAATAACCGAAAACATATATATTTCAGAAACAACATAAAGCAAGGTATATTCATTTTGTTAAATGGAGATTCCCTTTTAGATTTATTGACAATTTTAATGCACTGACATGTCTAATAACTGTCATCATAATATCCATCTATGGTATGCTACTGACAGCATTCAAATATAACTGAACTTTACCAATAAGTAATATGATAATGGCAATTATCATAGGAAGCACAAATGAAACAATTACTGTTTAGCATCAAGCAATTAATTATATAAATATGGGAACAGATACCAGAAGTCAAATATATACAAGATACTAAATTTTTCCTATATCCACAGAATAATCATCTTAACAATTAAAACATTTTATGATCCATCGGTGAACTACTGCTTGACGAAAATGAAATGATATTACATATGTGCATCTCTTATTATGCTATACACAAGATAAGTTTTAAAATTACTAATAAATTTTGTTGGTTTGCTTGTAAATCATTGGCAAGGTGCAACAGCATGGCAAGGTACAACCGCACAATGCATACACTTTATTTAGCTAAACACTATAGATAAACAAGTGTACCTGAAGTTAACTCTACCTTATCATTGCCATACAAATTCTAAAACACCAAGAACTTCACCATGGATGGTGAAAAATAATTAGACATGGATCGTAAGGGATCAGAGAATAAAGAAAGGTTTCTGCTTCTCAGAGCAACATTATATAATTTTATAACACTGGCAGATTCCAATACTTTTTCCTAGTTACATAATTTTGTGGACATCATCTCAACACAGGAAATTGGAATGCATACCATAAAAACAATCCTCTTTAAGGATTAAACTATACTAGCTAAGCATAAAATAATTATAAGCCTCAACAATATAATCCTCTCATGGAATAAGCAATGGAAAAGTATATTCCATCTACCAATGCATAATATCAATAATACAATATTTAATAAAATTATGTTTCCCACATTTATCAAATGGGAACAAGCGCAAATCCTCATTAAAACAATGGCAAGATAAAATAATTCTTACATTAAAAGCTAAGGAGGTAAATATCCAATTTCAAACAATGCATTTATTAGAGTGCATGAAACCAATAAAGATACTATAAGTCAAATGACTATAAAATATTTTAAAAAGCATAATAAAATTTGCAATAATAAGAAACACACACAGTCAATGAAAAATAGCATAAATTCTAAAAACTAAAGTGGACATACTAAATTATAGGCAAAATATTGTAAATATATAAAATGAAAGTTTACCTGGTTATATGGAAAATTCCATATAAAATAATTATAAGTAAATACTATTATACTTCTGACAAATTATTCTGTCTGTTTGCCCATAGATAGAATATTAATAAATAATTTTCATAAATGTAAGAGATGTGTATTTTTCTCTATCTAGACAAGCCTAATTTAATATAGACTTTAAGCCAACAAGTAAGAAAAAAAACATTTTTTTTTACTTTACTCTGTTTTCAGAATAATTTCATATTTATATCATAAATTTAAAAAAACCTTAATAGCATATCAAAACTAATATAAGATAATAATAAATATGAACAATAATAATAAATCATTGTTATATTTTATTCCCATAGTCCATAATCTAAATTCCTTCACTATAAGTAGACTGACAAGGGAGAACGAGGTCATTGTTGGCTGGCAAGCTATTTTACAAAATGACGCATCCATATTTTCATATTTTAGCATGATAAAATAAAATAAAACATTTAAGACTTTCTGGCAAACAAAATAACAATACAGTAATGCTTATAAATATTTTCTGCAGAATTTTGGATCCATTTTTCTTTATTTTATTTTTTTTAAACTAAGCTGTAGCTTAAATAATATCTCCAACTTTGACTGCAAAAGAAAAATTTTCTCAAAAACATTTTTATTGATTTTTCCATCCTCGGTGATATACTGGAATAATTAAAAATGATTCCTGCATTTTAAAGTATTTTAAAACATTTTTAATAATATTTTAAACTAGTATTAATTCCAGCATTGCACAATAGAAATTAAGAAGTTGCTATTTAGTTTTTACCATCCATAACTTTTAAACATTATCTTTTATGACACTATTATAAATTTTTTTTTTTAAGTGTCATAGCATTGGCCAGGATGCAAACCCGCAACCCGGGCAACTGCCTGCAAGTACGAGGCAGTCTCGCTGATCTCTCGACCACCAATGCAAGACTCTTATTGTTTTCTTTCATCAAAATTTGCATTAAGTATATTTAATTAAGATATAAGTTAAACATCTTTTGCAAATACCAACACAGCAAACATATTCTTAATTCTATCTTTAACAACAAAGTAAATAATCATTTTAAAAAGGTTTATCTGCATAATATTTTTTTAAAAAAATATAAATTAAATACACACATTATAAATAGTTAGACTTTAATATCCTTTGAAATAGATTTCATTTTTTTAAAATTTAAATTCAGAAAGTTTTGTTTACTTTTAATCTGGTTCCGATTATACTTGGTTTAAAGGAAAAAAGTATTTTATATTTATTTTACAAACGATCACACAGAATATTTTTCTTTTCTTTCTTCTTGCCATTCCAAACAAATAATTCTTAATCTTTAAACACACATAATGAATATAATAATTAAAATTGTAGTAATATATAGAATAAAATTTTATGCTTACAATTTCTTGTCTGGTTTAAATCTGATGTCCCTTTTAGCAAAGTATTTGTTTTCCAAAATGATTCCCATTTTAAAATGTGAAATTCTGGTAATTGCCTATTGATGAAATGATAGATCAGATAGTGTTGGTCAAATATTCTCTATTCTGTTATTTGTGAGTCAAAATACAGTTACTTATCATTTTAATTTGGTTCAAATTCAATGTTATTAATTTTCAACTTCTCTTTGATTTTTAATTCCATTACAGTTTATATGTAGTTATCTTTCTTTTGTTTTTTTAATCCCCTCTCTACAATCTACGTTAGCTTATTTTATACCTTTATCCGAGAGCATTGTTGTACAAAAAATAAACCAATTAAAGTGTGGTATGTGCATACAATTAATACTTCTCTCTCTATATTCATTAGTGATGACTAATCAAGCTGTTCAAAATTATTTTAAATCACAATAAAAATATACTTAAGGATTAATTATAAAGATTAATTTAGAATAGTTATTTAATAATAACAAAATATTAAATGTTTCTACACTTTTAAATTAATAATGGCATTAATAAATTATTATCATATTATTGAAAATTAGTCCATCTGACAGACTGCATACATATCCAGGCAGAGTGTCTAGTATATCTTGAACAGTCTAAATCTTTATCACCTCCAGGAAATACTGTTGATGAAAATTACTTATTTTTGTAATATAATTTAGCAATCATAACAACACACTACTGATATAATACACTTATTTAATATATTTCAAGTACTGTCAATTAAAATTTAAAATTTTACATATTTGCCCACATAAATAGGGCTTGACAAGCATCAAGTCCAACCATAAGGTTACAATTACTAGGGATTTGTAATCCCCATAGGTTTATGGGGTCTGGAATAGTGACTCCTGCTATGCTAATGCATCATCTTGCAAATGGCTGTATGTGATTATGATCTCCCTTTCTGATAGGTTCTGGTTTACCGAGAAGTACAAGTCCAGGCTCCGTAGGGTTTCAAGGGCAAGCCTTTGAATACCTTCAATTTAAAAAACTGAGTGAATGAGCTCACTGTACCATTCTTATATTGAACTGACTCTACAACTCTTTCTTCTGACCAGTGTCTTTATTTGTATTTACATATTGCAGGTGTGTCATTCTCCCCTCTTCCTTGATTCTGATAATAGAATCTATCTCATGATGATCCCTTTCTTGGCCTAAGACCTTTTTAATGGAAGTATCTAGTTTTCCCAAGAGTGCTTGACATTGTGAGTACATTGGATTATTTCTCCCATAATCCTCCAGTTCTTTTATAACCTATCTTCTAGAATCCCAATACACTGGTCAATTAATCCTTTTAGTTCCTTTAGTTGGGCCCATAAGTTATTTTTGATTCTCCGTCATCTTCTTGAGGCCCTCATTGTTTTACAAGATTTCATTCTCGATCACAACATGTGCTTCCATTAGTCTCTGATTATCGCCCTCCATTAACTTCATTTTCTCTTCTACATTGATCATCCCATTATTTTGTATGGTTTCCATGACCTTTATTTTGTATCTTTCTCTAGTCCCTCCTTTACTTGCAATTCTTGTCGGTCTTGTTTTTCCTTTATATTGAGGTCTAGACTCTCACAAGTCTGTGTAATTTCCACAACTTCATTAAACCGACTTTCTAGTCATCTTGCCAATCCATTATTTTATTTTGACATTTGAAGTCCATTTTTTCAATTTTTCCCTTCATATCTTTGATTTCATCCCTCAATTCTAAAATTTGGTTACTAATCCTTATTAACTGTTTTCATTTCATTATTCTGTTTATCTATTTTATTTTCTAAACTGATGGTCAATTTGGTTATATCTGACTTCACTGATACCATTCCTGTTTTCAATCCAGCAAGACCTGTCTTCAATTGGTCCAATTTGCAGTTTTGTTTGTCAAACATTTGTTCCATCATCTTCATGATCTGCTGCATGCGTTTCATTCATTCTTATACTCTCTTCTTTTGGCTTTTCTACTGACCTATCTTTTTTGTGAGGTAGATCCATTTCAACTCCAATTCCCCAGAATATCTCATCACCCTATTCTCTTATATCTTCTGAAATAAATACTTCTACTGTTTCTCTTGCAGGGTTTTGCCTATTCTTCCCTTCTAACTCTTCTCTGATCTGTTGATCACTTTCTATATCCATTAATCTGTACTTCCTTCTTGTTATCATTTACAAGTATTTTGACTTTTTTCATTTGCTAGTTTTGTAATGAACTACTTTTTTTCACAATAATACTTCTTCAACATCACAAAGGTTTCCTTGCCTTTACACACCTACTATAAGCTAAAGTTTATTTCCTAATTATCCAGCATTTTAGGTTATTATGCACTTTGTTTAGATCTTCAATTAATTGGATAATTACAAGCTATTTTACTATTATTTTAAATTCCTCATTTATGTGATTTCCACATACAATACATTAAGTCAATTTACCTAACATATTATTGCAATAGTGATATTAGTGATTAAGCCAATGCACATGGGCTTTAAAGATAAATTATAAATGCTCTCTCTTTTCCTGACACAAAATATAGTATTTTAGAAAGGATGGAATGAATCCACCCACCTTTGACCCAAACATTTATGTATGGGCAAATCTTAAGCATATGGAAATGAGAGCATGAAGGTGTTAAGCAATCACTTTAAATTATATTTGTTATTTTTGAAAGAATGACACTTGCAAAATCTTTACAATTTACGACATGTCATTCTTTAGTTGAAATTAAACATATATAATGAGATATTATTTTATATAGTGCTATGTTTTTATACTGTAATAGTGATATTAGTGATTAAGCCAATGCACATTAAAGATAAATTATAAATGAATACTCTTACTTTTCCCAACACAAGATATAGTATTTTAGAAAGGATGGAAATGAATCCACCCATCCTTTCGACCCGAACATTTATATATGGACAAATCTTAAGCATATAGAAGAGAGAGCGTGAAGGTATTAAGAAATCACTTTAAATTACATTTGTTATGTTTGAACGAAGTTCTTTGAATTTGGTATTCATTAAATTATCTTAATTTTAAGTTTTTTGAGTTATGTAAAAGTGCTACTTTTAGATTTAACTTTATATAAAATCCTTTGGATTCAAGGTTATTATATAGTGGTGTCATTTGTAGCAGTATGATACTTAGGGTTTTGCAAATACAATTAATCATTATATAGATTTTACAATGTACTATATGATAACTATTTGATGTCATGCCTAATATGTTGGGTCCCATTTGTAATGGAAATGATCTTGCCCCAACACTGTGGTCACCATTTGTAATGGAAATGAGTTTATTGTATAATGAAATGAACTATTCTCCTAGGCTCTTGTTTAATATTCCCACAGAATTGGACATTTGTAACAGATCAGATATGACAAGCATCTTAGTTTATGCCTCCAAGATGTAATGGGATGGTCTATTATGTATAAGACCAGATTCTTCTAATGATACAATTGAACAGTATCTAGCACCAATAACTGGTTCTTAATTGGACCAGAATAAATGTTTTATTTGTACATTGGGGCCATTGAACGAGTTCACCTCTATTGCTTATTATTACCATATGGTTGCTCTTTATTCAAACTCCGTGGTTATATGATGATCCTAATAAGCTATGGTGATAATCATCATAAGTTTGATATAAACTAAAAATATTTATCTCTGAGTTAGATGTGTAGTGTATAATGGAAAGTTGGATAAATGAAATAGTATGGGCAATGGAAAGTTGAATGAATGATATTGCATGGCTAATGGAAAGATAAATAAATATTGCATGGTAATGGATAAATAAATGATATGGCATAGGTAATGGAAAATTGAGTAAATGATGTGGCACAGGCATTGGAAAATTGGCTAAATGATACACATTCACAAATTCTAATTAAGTAAAATAAATCATTAACAATTTTATTTCATTATGGGCACTTTACAATCATATAAAATCAATTTGATATTTGGTTCATCAGATCACCCTCCACTTGATTCTCATAATATTATTATTATCCCTTAACCTTTGACTCCATGTAGGATGATGATTCACTATCTGCTCTAAACATTTACTTAATTTAACAATATTATTCATGATTAATTTTATCCAATCATCCTGTTGACCAAACCTTCTGTACCCTGACTTTAGCCTGATGACCTTAATCTACAGGAATGTGTCATGATTTACTGACTGTCTTCCTTGGATATGAAGTCCCCCTTTTATCACTACCAGTGATTATGATAGCAATAGCCATTCATACAGATGTTTAGTCAGACATACAGAACAACAAATAATAATTGTTAATTTAACAATAACAATAAACATAAATTTGTCCTGTACCGGTATGAACATTTAATGTTTTATATATAAAATGTCACCTCAACACCAGTCAGTCATCCAGTTCTCTAATGGTAGATCTAGGGATCAGCATCTCTATTTTATTACACTTAAAAATTATAGCAATTGACCTATAGACCCCTGCTTACATAATTGTGATTGGTGATTATAGGGCTGGATCATCAATTCTTTCAAAAAAAAATAACAAAAATTGTACAACAAAGAAAAATGGGTTCTACATGATACAGATATAATTTGAACATATTAAATTGATAGTCCAGGTAGTTGACTATTCTTCAGTATATGGGTACACACATGATGAGATGGCTAATTCCTTCTAGATTAGGAAAATTCCTAGATCTTGGAAGTTGGTGATCCATTTGATGTTGCCTAGACATTCTCAAGGTAATCCGTTGATGATTTTTCAGTGGACAGATGATATTCCTATCTTTACTGCTGCTTTCTCCATGAACCTGGTGATTACTGTTTCCTTCTGGTGATGGTAACAACATTACTGATGTTATTAGCTTATAAAATTGAATCATTAATAGGCATACTGGCAGTCTTCCAATGTGCAATGTTTAATGAGTCTTTTACCCCCTCATCCTTCTGTATTGCCTAATATTCATCAGAATTACTATTTTCTGTTATATATTAAGTGTGTCATCTTTTTTGGTTTCTTCAGTCAGCTAATAATTAATAAATTATTAAACTCCAACATCCAAAATTCTTCATGTCTGCAGATTCAATATAAATTATTAGCTTTTGGAGATATAAATTATTAGCTTTTGGAGATTTGTTTTTTTATAACACAATCAAATTATAAAATAAACATTAATTCATTTTTAAGCATTATTTTTATACATGTTAATAGCTTAAAATCAATTATTATCTATTTTTGTCTTGATTAAAACAATTCAGTTTCTTTTTCTTACAAGCGTTATATATCATGCATGCATTCCCACTGGTTAAAAGTTTTAATTTTTAGTCTTTTAAAAATAAAAAAAATTGTAATAAATTTTAATTTTAGATTACTGTCCTATATTAAATTCAGAAATTTGGTCATTTGAGTATCAATATTGTAGTGTTTCAGTGTCTAGAAATAAAAACCAGCCAAAAACTTGTTAGGATTCTAAGAAGCGACTTAGTCCTATTTATTAACATTTGTTTACTAACTACAGTAAAACATTAATACCACAGACAATGATAATCTAGTCCCACAGTCATTCCTTGAATGATGTCATGATAGCAAATCATAGCTTTTGGAGATTTGTTCTTTTATAACACAATCAAATTATAAAATAACATTAATTCATTTTTAAGCATTATTTTTATACATGTTATTAGCTTAAAATCAATTATTATCTATTTTTGTCTTGATTAAAACAATTCAGTTTTTTTTTTTTACAAGCGTTATATATCATGCATGTATTCCCATTGGTTAAGAGTTTTAATTTTTAGTCTTTTTAAAATAAAAAACTTGTAATAAATTTTAATTTTAGATTACTGTCCTATATTAAATTCAGAAATTTGGTCATTTGAGTATCAATATTGTAGTGTTTCAGTGTCTAGAAATAAAAACCAGCCACTTAGTGCTATTTATTAACATTTGTTTACTAATTACAGTCAAAACATTAATACCACAGACAATGATAATCTAGTCCCACAGACATTCCTTGAATGATGTCATGGTAATAAATTTTAATTTTAGATTACTGTCCTATATTAAATTCAGAAATTTGGTCGTTTGAGTATCAATATTGTAGTGTTTTAGTATCTAGAAATAAAAACCAGCCACTTAGTGTTATTTATTAACATTTTTTTACTAACTGCAGTCAAAACATTAATACCACAGACAATGATAATCTAGTCCCACAGACATTCCTTGAATGATGTCATGATAGCAAATCATTGCAGATCATAAGACATCACACTCCTTCTTCCTTAGTATGTAGAATCATAATCTTAAAATGAACTGGCACACAGCATTGACATGGTTGGGGGGGGGGTTCTCTGTAAGCCTTTGGAGTTTAAAATTGGAGATATAGGATGAAAGGTGTTGAGCTTGGTTTGTTTGTTTTCCAGTGTCATGCTGGGTGGAGAATTTTGAGCAAGTGGTTTTTTCTCAGCAGGAGATGAGATGATTGGAAAAGTGTCCACTGTTTTCAAGTGCAATTGATCAACGTGCTTCCAGATCACTTCAGATTTCATATGACAGAGGGCCTGTATGCTGTTCTACCATGGCAGAGATGCATGAAGAACCCCTTTCCACTGCTCATGTAAATACTGTGTCATCTGGTTGGAATTCACATAACCGATGATATTCGGATGGTGCTGACTTTGGGACTATCCAGATGAAGGAAGTCTCGGCTGGTCTTAAACATGTAGTTGTAGATGGAGTAATGTGCTGAGCCAAAAGGTATCAAGCAATACGTTGCTCCCAAATTTCCATGAATAATATGCTTTAGGCTCTCCTTCACAGACTGGACAGCCCTCTCTGCAAGACCACTACTTGACAGATGGTAGGGTGCGATCTGTGCATGGCAAATTCTGATGTTGGCAAGAAAAGTCAAAAACTCTGAAGATACAATCTGGGGTCAATTATCCAAAACTATAATCTGGAACTCCAGGGGTGAAAAATAATTCTCATAGAACTGTGACTGTTGCAACCGATGTTATTGTAGGAATTCTGTGCACTTCTACCCATTTGGAATAGGCATCTACAACAACTAAAAGCATTTGCCCATCGATTGGCCTGCAAAATCTATGTGCAGTTGTGACCATGGTGTGGATGGTAGTTCCAAAGGGTGAATTGAAGCATGGTGGCAAGCATGTCTTATGACTTGACAACTCTTGCACTTGACCACAAGATTCTCAATATCCCTATCCATTGATGGCCACCATACGTATGACCTTGTTAATGCTTTGGTTGAAGTTTGGTATGACCTTGTTAATGCTTTGGTTGAAGTTTGGTATCTGTGGGTCAGCTTGGCCAGGCAGTGAAAATATAGTTCTTTACTCTTGATAGCAAAAAAGTCTTTTCATGTTGCATGTTCAACTAGTTCAGCAGTTACAGGAGGATTTTCCAATTCCTCCAAGAAAAGGATAAAATTCATGTTTGGATTGTTGCATTTGGCTGATGGAAGTGAAAATCTGCTCAATGCATCTGCATTTGCAACTTTTTTTCTTGGGTTTATATTCCAGTTTAAAAAAATATGCATTGAGGATGTGCATCCATCTTTGCATCTGGAGTGATAAAATTATTGGTGTTGGTCTACCTGAGGTAAAAATGCCAAGCAGCGGGTGATGATCAGTACAAATGTTAAATTTTATTCCGAATAGGAAATGGTGAAAATGTTTTATGCTGAATACTATTGCCAAAGCTTCTTTGTCAATTTGTGCATAGTTTTGTTCAGTCTTAGACAATATACATGAAGCAAAAGCAACTGAAGCAGATTATCAGTCAAGATATTGCATACTTAGTACTGCATCCACTCCACAAGGTGAAGCATCACATGTAAGCATAATGCTCTGGTGAGAGTCACATGGAACCAGTACATTATTGGACATCAATACCTCTTTAAGTTTAAAAAATGCCCTTTCATGTTGTGGTGACTAATCCATGTGGCATTTGTCTATAATAAATGATGTAAAGGTTCAGCTATGATTGCATGATCAGAAAAAAATTGTTATAAAAATTTATAAGGCCTAAGAATGCTTTCAGTTCTATTTTGTTCCTTGGACAGCAAGCATTTTGAATTGCAGTTGCTTTACTTGGAGATGGATGCAGACCTTTACTGTCAATTGTATATCCCAGAAATTTCACAGAACGTACTCAGAGTATGCATTTTTCTTTATTAGCTCGCAATCCACTGTGTGGTAACCTTTTAAACACAGTATGTAATTTTGAACATAGATCAATTGTTGAAGACACAGAAATTAATATATCATCAAAATATGGAAAAACTCTGGAAATGTTTCTGAGTAAAATGTCTATAATGCATTGAAACCTTCCGGGTTTAATGCAGATTCTGAACTGTAAATATTTTACATGGAAGGCTCCTCAATGAGTGATGATTGTCTGTATGTTTGCACACATGTCATCAACTGAAAGTTGTAAGTAGGCCTTAGCTAAGTCAATTTTTGTAAAGATAGAGCTAGGAGGAAGAGAAAGTCAGAAGATGATGTACCACAGGTATAGAGTATGTGTGATTCTGAAGATCTCTGTTAACTGTTACCTTGTAGTCACCACATAATCTTACCTCTCCTGTTGATTTAGGAATCGGTACTACTGGTGTTGTCCACATAGGGTTTTCCACTGGTTCAATGACCCTATCATGGAGCAGAATATGTAAATCAACATCCACCTTATGTTTCATAGCTAGTGGTGATGGCCGAGCTTGCAGTCTGATCAAGGGAAATTTAGGATCAACCGGCAATGATACAGCTGGACCCTTGTAAGTTCCTATTGATATGCTGAAAGCTTGTGAAAACTGGTTAATGATATCTTGAAAAGACAATTCAGTAATTAGATGAACCCCAGTTAGTAAAATACCTAGTGGTATGAACCTTTCATGTCCTAACAGGCTTGTACAAGGACTCTCTGTTATCAATAAATGTAGATGGCAGGAATAAACTCCACATTGAACATGTATGACACAATGTCCCTTGAATAATATTGAGTGATGCTGGAAATCTTCTAATGTAATTGTTATTGGATATAGTTGATAGAATAGAATATTCTGATCCCCAAGTCAATTTCCATTTTACATTCCTTGCCATTAATATACACATGTGCAGAGGATTTAGGTGTTGAGATGTCACAGCATATCTCATGGATATAATCTACAATGTCATTATCTGTCTCCATTACTACCATGCATAGATTTGAAAATGCAGGAATAGTGCATTGTTTTGCTTGGCATATGCACTGTAAATGACTTATTTTTTGGCAGAAATGGCCCTTAGTTTTTTGAAGGGGCATTCCACTTGATTGAGTTGACTGGCACAACCATAGCAAGGTGAAAATCCTGATTGAGGTGCACCTGAGTTCCTTTTATGTGCAGGGGATGTTTGAGAAGGTGGCAAAAACCTAGATACATTTTTGCGAGGTAAGATTAATCTGTTTCACTGAATAAGATCAACGGTCAACATGGAAGTGTTTGTGGCATGGATTTCATGCACCTGCACCAATACAGATTCAGCAGCTAGGCTATGCTGTACAGCTATCCCTAAGATTAAAGTTTCTTCTGTTAATAGTTTGCGCTGTATAGTTTCAACATGAAACCGAAGATGCTCTGTTACCAAAATCACAGCTCTCTTCTAAACATTGAAGGTCAGCTAAAAATGCAGCTGTATAGTTTCATCATGAAACCGAAGATGCTCTGTTAGTGAAAGACCAAAATTACAGCTCTCTTCTAAACATTGAAGGTCAGCTAAAAATGCACTCACATTTTCTTCTTCCCATTGCCATCAAGGGTGAAATTGGAAACATTGGTAAATAACGGAAGATTGTAGATTAAAATACTGTTTTAAAATATTTACTAATTCTTGATATGACTTGTCCTAAGGCAACACATGTGATATAAGAGAATGAAGAATGCTTAATGTTCTTAGTTCACAGATAGCGAGGAGTGTTGCATGTTTCTTTTCATCAGGAATGATTAGCTTCACAAAAGAAATTCACCTGTGATGCGTATGTCCCACATTTGCGGTGAGTAAACATCAAAAGGTGCTAAAGAACCAATAGTTGTCATTATAAATCAAATAGAAAACAAAGTTGGAGTAAAAATATATAAGGCATCCTATGTACGATTAATAATAATAACTGTAAAGAACACACACTATTGAATAGTAAACCACATCTATGTGAAAATATTCAGTATCCTGTGTATTGCATCTTCATTGCCAAAACTGGTGTAATGTTTCAGTGTCTAGAAATGAAAACCAGCCAAAAACTTGTTAGGATTTTAAAAAGTCACTTAGTGCTATTTATTAACATTTTTTACTAACTACAGTCAAAACATTAATACCAGAGACAATGATAATCTAATCCCACAGTCATTCCTTGAATGACATCATGATAGCAAATCATCACTGATCATAAATCATCACAAATTTCAATAGACTTAACATAAAAATAAAAAATAATAACAAACAGAATGATGTCACAATCTATAATATATTTAACGTTATAACTTGTTTTTAATAGGTTGGGACTGTACTCTCACAATATTACCACATATAAATAGAATATATTTCTATGTGATTGAGATGCATTAAATATCTACAAAATGCATCAACATTATCACTTTCAAGCATTATTGAACCACTGCAGAATTCATGTCTTTCCAAGTTTAATTCAATTTCTCTAATCTCTAGCCTCTTTTGTCTGCAACACACAAGCAAACTTCCTTATTTCACCCATCCATATCATATAAGATTTCATTATATGTCTTTTACAACTTTTTAATATATAGTTTAAAATTCAATTGTTCACATACTATGATCTCTTCTAGCAATATGTCCAGTTTAACTCCATTCTAGTCTCTTAATTCTTTCAATCATGTCAATGATAACTATTGTTCTCTGACCCATGTATTTCATTTTCAACTAGCTTTGTTCTCCTAACGTACATCTCTTATTTCATTGAGTAGTCTTAAATCTCTTAATTGCTCTTCTGTTATGTAATAGTCCCAGATCTATAATTAAAAACTGTTAAAATATATTTATTAAATTTTTTTATTTTCAAATACATAATTACATTTTCTTTTAATATTAAATTATTTCTACCAAAACAATTCCATCCAAGTTTAATTCTATAATTAATTTCATCCACTACAGTTCTATCTGTTTAAATAATCCGACAAAAAGATATTTGTTATTGTTCTTCTAATTCATGATTATCAATCTTTATTTTCTTCTGATAAATTTCAGTAAACATTACTTTAGTGTTTTTAGAATTCATCTTTAGTCTTGCTTTCTGACTTTTATTTGATAATTGTTAAGCTCTAAAGCATTATTTGCAAAAACAACTACATCACCTGCAAAATCAAAGTGACTTAAATAATCTTTACTTACTTTTGAATTACCCACCTTAATCTACAAAACACTTCTTGTAAAGCTGCTATAAAATTTTTTGGAGATGTGGAATCATTCTGTCATACATCCATTTTAATTATAATTTTCTGATTAGTACTATAATCACTGTTGTTATTGTATTTTGATAAATTCAATGCTTTAATTTAAATGATTACAAAATTAAATGCCTTTTCATAATTTACTAATCAAAAGTTTAATGGTAAATCATATCCATTGATCCTTTCTATATCTTTTCTCAATATTTGGCTGGGTTCCATTGTGCTAAAACATTTTAAATCCAGCTTGTTGTTTTGGTTGGTTAAAACTCAAAGTTCTCTGTAAATGAGATGTAAAGATTCTGCATAAAATTGATAAAATGCACTCTCTGTGTTGAATCTATTAAGAACATATCTTGAAATATATATATTTTCTGTTAGTCAATTGGATGCTTCCATGTTCATTTTCATTTAACATTTTTTCTCAAAGAGAAAATTCATTATAACAGTTTTTATTTTTAACCAAACTCCACAAGTTCTATATAATTTCTATTACTATAACCAAATTCCCCTAGGTTTTTGATCTTTCAATTATAATTAGAAAGATAATATTGAAGCAGTGTATATGTGCACGCAGATATACTTGCTTCATGTTTACTTGAATTAACTTACCTCCTATATATATATATTGTACAGGATAGAGAATCCACCCTTACTTTTTGAAGCTCTAATATGGTTTTAAAAAAATGTCTTTGATATAGTTTTACTTAAGAATTTGTAAATAAGTTGTTAGTGTTATTGTTAGTAATTGTTTTATTGTTATTTAGTTCAAGTTTATTTATTTATTATGATATGCTTTGTTTTGAGATAGATTGTTATAATGGCAATATATATATATATATGTATAATTATGAGTGTGTGTATAAAGAAATAATCGTTGGCAGTGGCATTTAAATTGCTAAATATAATTATATTGTACCTTTATTTATTTATTTATTTTTTTAAAAAATTATAAAAGATATAGTAATATTATTCTGACTGTTTAAATATTCATTTGATGTGTAAATTACAACATAAATTTCTCAATGTAATATATATGGATTTTTTTTTTATTGACATTATTTTTATTTTATTTTGTTATTTAAAAAAAATATTTTAAAACTGCTAAACAATGGTGTTAAAGATTTTTTAAAATCAGCACATGAATATTTACAACAATAGGAGAGAGAGCTGGCTATGGAACGCTAGTGAATCGTCATCATTCTTGCTGGTTAATAAAAAAGAAGAGATTACATTCGTTCGTCATTTTCTCCAAATTTTTCTTATAAATTTCCTTACAAAAAATTATTGGATTAAGGATTAATACTAAAGATGATTTGCTAAGTGCAACTTTATCATTTTGAAGCATTGGCCTCTCTACTTGTCCATCAAACAACATTGAAAACTTCGTGAAACATAAAACCTCAAAAGTAAACCAGCGTTGTTAAATAAGTTTAAAAAAATAACTATCATAATTGATTGATACATTTTATTATAACTTCCAAATTACTTAGTTATCTAAAAATAATATTCAACTTAATTGAATATCCAGGAAATGACTGAAATTAATGGTTTTAACAACAAGAAGCAAATCTCTTAATTTATTTGTAATATGTATATATTTTACTTCGAACCATTTTAGGACGAATAAAATAAGTGAAAGTGCTGGAAATAACTAGCTGATTTAAAATGACTGGACAAAAATTTACCTTATTTTTTTTTTGTCTATTTTTTATTTTTATTTTAATGTAACATTTAATATATCTTTATGAAAGAATATACAACTGAAATCTTTAGAAACTAATTTACAAATTTCTTTTGAATGTTAAAATTTTAAGAATGATGAAAGTCGATTTTAGTATATATGTTTGTTTATTTATTTTAAAGACATTTTATAACTTAAACTATGTGAATATGTTGGAATTATAAATATATATATAATACTTTTTTTTTTGCCTTTTATTTGATTCACATTTGCATACAGTTGTACTAAATAATAAAAGTCATTTGTCAATTTAAATTGGAAAGCAATAAATTATATTGCATTGCATAGGAATTGTATAAATATACAAATTAATAGAACTGTATTTATAAGTAATATCATTGTTTAATAATTATCTTAGTTCTTCAGTTATTATTCTAACAATCTGGTTGCATTTTATTCATATCCATTAAGTCTTATAAGTTAAAATATTTAATATTTCATACTTCTGTGCATTATATATATTAGTGCCAATATTTCATATGCTACTCATTATCTTTATTTATATTTAAGTCAGTTGACTTTTAAATTTATTTGTTGGTGCAAACATTACTTATTGTTTATTGAGGCTTAAATTATAGTTATAACTTTAGTCCAGTATTGTGAAGTTTTTTCTTGGTATTGTTAGTTATAAAATAGTCTTAGTATGTCAAGCCTTATTTATTACAGTTATTATTATTACTGGATGGAGCAGATAAATTCCCCATTTGTATTGTAGTATCCATGAGTTGATAGTGCTTATATTTCCAGTGATTGTAATCACATATTCCTAGGTACCTATTGTTGTTTTCAGTGAGCCTCTCCATATATTTTCCTGATGCACTGAGACAAAAAAAGTTCAGGCATCATATTTTGCCTCAAATATAGGTGTTATTTTGGAAGCCACCATGCTTTTGATATATTTATGCTAGTTGCATTATAGAGTCCTCTTTTTAGGTTTATCACTCATGAGATTTAATTTAAATTTTCCACCATAGGTGAGGTTGCTTGTATTGTAGTATATAATGTCAAGATAAGTTTGTTTAAAGGATGTGATTCCTTTAGGACGTACTCAGTTATGTTAGTGCTTTAAAGTATAGGAATGTCTGTGTTTTGTGCTATCATGATTTGTAATCATTCACAAACCAACCAACAATAATTTGTAATTGTAAATGTTTGAATTTATAAGCATATGGCCAGTTGGTATAATCCACATGTTATGTATATGCTATGAACGTCCAGAACTTTTCCAATGTAGATGTAAATCATTTGGTTATTTTTAAATGTTTATTTAGATGATTTACATTATGTGGACATTGAATTTATGACTTATGTGTGTATAAATCACTTCTAATAAATGGTTCATTCATTGAATCCATTTACTATTTACTTAATTCAGTCATTTAGTTATTTTCTACTTTAAAGTAGTATTTTAAAAAAAAAATATACTAAAAAAATTAATCTATGATCTAAGTTACTAGTTTAATGAGATATCTACAATTTGTTTATCTATATATATATTTATTCAATTTCATAACAGCTTATACAGTTCCTATGTGAATATAAATTGCAAATTACAAGTGTTACTGTTAAACCTTATACTTAATTTACATATAGAAAAATTGAGATTTGCTAAACAAAATTATTATTATGTTTCCCAAATATGTATATATGTACATGTATGCTATTATAAGTCTAAATTCGCAATGTTGACATAAAGCTGTATCATTTATTTTATATAACAGAATGATTTTGAGTTTTATTTGAGATTTATTTATTTTCTTTTTCTCTCTATTTTTAGTACATCAGTTCTACAAGCTAACAGATATGCAAGTATTAAATTATTGGTAATTTCAATTGAATAGATATATTTTGGATTCAATAAAATCCCTTTTGTTCCAAATTATATTTGGTATATAATTAATTGTAAGTTAAATTAACCCTGAGAACTAATTAGTAACGTACTCTAGTCTTTGCTCTATATTAAGTTTGTCTTATATAGTTAGCCATGGTAATAGTATATTTTAGTATATTCATTTATAGGCAGTTTATTTTAACTTAATATGTGTATAACATGCTATTAAATAGGCATTACACTTCTTATCTGCATTATATTTATATTGAGTTGAATGATGGAAGATATGTTCTTTCTTCTTGCATGGCACATGCATTTTATTATAGTTGACAAGTTACTATGAAACCTGATTAATTTATGGATGCCTCATAGGTATATCTTATCCAAATCTTTTCTTTATTTCTAATATAATCTATCCATTATAAATGGTGCAATTTATAGACTGAATTTATAAATCAAATAATTTAGGCGATAACATATTCCATTATAATGTTGTGACATCATGAGTCTTAGTCAATTAATGATTGTTGATTACACATAGAGTTTCAAATTGTCTTTTCTATTATATATGCTGCTCAATAATTTAGGCCACATCATTTTTTTTTACATATGGCATATATGACATGCTATATTGATTATCCACTGTTTATTCATCTTTCTTCATTTATATTGATTTACATATTTTCCATTACAATTGGCCTACCAACATTTAGGGGCTTCTTATTTTAATACATTTACGTTCCATTACAATTGTCGTCCAACGTTTGGAACATTATTTTCTTCTCACATATTTACATTCCATTACAAATGGCGCAACCAACTAAGTGGCTTTAAGTGATGATTGTTGGTGACAGGCATATTATTATAAATGATGCAAACAATTTAAGGGTTCGATGACTATGTTCAGTCATGATAAGTTTTATTAAACTTCATTTATGGTTAAAACTGTTTAAGCATATTGTGGACCAAAAGTCTTACTATTGTAATTATAATTGTTGGTGGCAAGTATTATATTACATTTGCCATAGTGTCAATCAACATTTTTTATAGGCCAAAAGGGTCATAATTTTATGAAATTAATGAGTCATTGAATAGCTATAGTTATTGGATAATTAATGGTGATGTAGGATAAAGGCAAGGGGGGAGACAAGCCTTGAATGATAATAATTGTTATATATAGAATACTTATATTAATATTAACATGGAGAACATTAATGAAATACCCAGTGGTGGTGGCATTAATTTGCAAGACTTAATGAACCTGATGAAAGCTGATGCTGATGAAAGGGAGGCTAGGTTGGAGACTAAATTGGAAACTAATTTCCAAAAATTGGAGGGAGAGATAAAAGCTAATTCTCAAGAAATAAAAGCTAGTTCCCAAAAATTGGAGGCAGAAATAAAAGCTAATTCTCAAGAATTAGAGGCCAGATTTAAAGAAGAATTAAAAAATTATAGAGGAATGTCGGTTTGAAGCTATTTCCCTAAAAGCTATGTTTGATGAGGTTAGTGATGGGATGAGAAAAGAAACTAGGGGAATACATGCTGAATTTGAAAAGTCTAGGGGAGAATATCAAGAGTTTCAGAAAAGAGTTGATGAGGATAGTTGATGAGGATAGTAAAAGTTACAGAGTGAACTTCAGACATTCAAAGCTAAAATTGAGTCTTCACTAAAAATGTATATGCAGTTATAAAATCTGAGGTCATAGTTGCTGTAAACTTACAGCGAGACAAATTTATTCAACTTAATAAGGAATACTGTGAGGATACGATTCAGTCAACTGCCCATAATGATTTACGAGATATTAACGAGAAGATGGAAACAATAAATAATGTGGTCTCAAGTCATTTTCAGGAAATAGATGTTAAGATGGAACAGATAGAGAAAAAATTTGGAATTCTATGAGATGGGAATCAGCAGAGAGGCAGAGATAAAGAAGGATGTTGTGAATGTCTGTGTTCAAGTTGAGAAAATAAATCAGTCATGATGGTCAATCATGAATGCATAACAGATTTGCAAAAGCAATTGGAAGGGTATGTATTGGAGATGGATAAAAATAGGGTGAAAAATAGTGTTGCAGACCAGGACTACTTTAAAGATGGAATGGTTATGAGAACTCAACTACAAGAGACCAATCATCGACAATGTGCTAATCAAATTTCTAATGAAGGAGCAATGATTGATTTTATAGGATCTCATAGTGTGCCATTCCCAGCAACTAGGGGTCATTGTGTCAATCATGATGCTTCCCGATTTATTAATGTGAAAGTGTTTAAGGGGGAATATAATGAAACCCCATGGAATATTTAAGCACATTGGAGGAGTTATTTACTCTTAATGTGTTGTCTGAGAAGGAAAAATTGGCCGTTGCTAATAATCATTTGTACACGTTGGCTAAAGAATGGTGGCGATCTTTATTTGAAAGGCCTCAGACTTATGGCACTATTGTCAGGCCATTATGAGTAATGTATTCATCACTATCTTTCTCATGAGAAATATGCTCCTCATAAAGGGAGTTATACCCAATTCTTCAGACAGCAAGTTGCTAAGTTTCGAACCTTAACTGCTTTTCACTTTCTGAGACACAAATTTTGAGAATTTTACGCCGAAATCAGCCTCATCACATTGATCAGGTATTGGTGGCAGCAGACAGACACACAGTGGAAGAAGTGGCAGACATTCTAGGAACATTGGAAACTGGAGAGAATGCTTATGGTGCTCAACCTAGAACTAAGAGGGATAATCCTAGTTTCTCTGTAGCAAGTTTGATTTATGATACCCCAAGAAACCAATTTATAGGTCCTTCTCAAGAAACTGCCCAAAAATTATCATCGATCAAGAAGACAAATCCCATACCGAGAATGTGAGGTTTGTGACAGGAATAGAGAATATGGTCATAATGCCAATTCACAACCGGGAAATTATCCATATAGCACCCATAGTACAAGAGTTAAGATTCCAGTGGCTGGAATTGCAGGCCAGCCATTAAACTAGATAGGGCCTCATGGCAATGTTCCTCACTGCGGGGGCTGATGAGTATTATAGGGAGGGAAAATTTAACTTTAGCTGTGAATTCATTGGGATTTGATGTAGATGATTTTGGAATTGAAGAACTGGATAGTCAACCTTTCTTTAGTAATTGTCCAGAAATTGCTGTCATGGTGAAGAAAATTAAAATTAAAGCCTTAATTGATACTGGTAGTCAGGAATCTCTTATTAGTGATGAATTATATCATCAACTTCAAGAAGAAAGTGTGATTCTTCCATCCTTGCCAATTAAGCAATATTTTCAAGTAACCTTGGCTAATGGTCGCAAGGTTAAATTGGTTCCTCAGCAAGTATGGTTAAAGATACAATTGAACTTAATGAATCAGGAACATGTATTCTTGATCATGACTGGACTAATGCATACCATGATTTTAGGGTTGGATTTTATGCAATTGCGTCGTTGTATCATTGATTATGTTGAAAAACATTTGGTATGTAAAGGCAAAATAATTAACTTTGAACAATATGTGCTTCATCAATCTTTAGGGCTGAATTGTATTAAGACAGTTACAACTGATCTTGATGTTAGATTGAGATTAAATGACACATTTAGTTTGACCACAGAAATAAAGGAAACTTTATATCAATTATTGTGTCAATATAAAGATGTATTATCAAAACAACCTGTAATTATCAGAGAATATACACATCAGATTCGATTGAATAATCAGGAACCGTTTCAATATTAGTCTTACTCAATACCCTACCAATATAAGAAAGAGGTGGGTGAGAAAATTCAACAGATGATAGAATGGGGTGTCATCCGAAAATCTGCCTCAGCATTCAATAATCCTCTAGTTATTGTGAAAAAAAGGATGGATCAGCTCGTGTTTGTTTGGATGCTTGATGGTTGAATCATAGGACCATTTCAGAATGTGATGTTCCTCCAGTTATGCAGGAGTTATTGGCTCGTTTTAAAGGAAAAAAGGTAATCATTAGTGTGGACTTGACTTCCAGTTATTGGAAAATTTATTTGCATTCACAGGATCAGAAGTTTACATCTTTTAAATATGAGGGACAATTGTATATTTTTCAAAGAATGCCCTTTGGATTGTCAATAGTGGAGCCAGTTTGATCTGCTGTTTAGACCAAGTCTTGTCTACTGATGTCAAAAACCTACTGGTAATGTATTATAATGTTTTCCGTTTTTCTAGGCCCCTATATGCATTATAAATGTGCGAGTTGATCAAGTTATGTCAAAAAGAAGAAAGTTGTATTTCTATTTCTAAAAAAACAGAGCTATATTTCCTGATCAACTCGGCCAATTAATTGTTGAGAATTATGCTATCGACAAAATCAGCTTTTAATTTATTTAATATGGGCGCCAGGACCTTTTATTCTAAAGAGTTCGCTGAAATCGTCAAATAACGTCTCGCAAATAAAAAAAGAAAAATACTTTTAAACTAATCGGTATTGCATCATACCGTAACGAGAATTATTTTTTTAAGATTATTATTCCTGGGCTTATTCAAACATATTGGCAAAGGTAAATTACGTTTTTAAATCTTATTAAACTAATAATAAATTTAATAATAAAAAATAATAACTTATTAATAACGTACAAATGAAAATTGATATTAGAAATATTTTTTATTATAACAGATTAAAAATCTGTTTAAGTTAAAATGAGAATTCCTAATCAAGTAAATTAGAAAGAACACATATTAATTCAAACATGACACGATCAATAAAATAAAATAATTGGTTGTCGTCGATGAGCAACCATATCCCACTGGATGGCGCAGTTATCACACTTAAACTATAAAATATGATCATTCACGGGCCGTTAATTATAATCATTTTGATGTGTTTTTTGTAATGTGAAAATAAAAACAAAAGAAAATCGTCTTTTTTAAATATTATTTATTTTAAATATTATTTTTTATTAACGTATACAAATTAAATGATAATAATAAATGTAAAATAAAATAAACAAATTACAATTTGATTCATCTTTTTTAGTTTTCTTTTTATTAAAAAAATCAACTTTCTATCTGAGATTTTTTTACTGAGATTACGGCTTTTTTTGTTGTTGTTTACCGCTATTTTTTATTTCAAATAGAATGACAACTAAAAGTAAAAGTTGTTATGGTTAGCTTTAGGGTTAGTTTTAGGGTTAGTTTAGGGTTAGTTTTAGGGTTAGTTTTATGGTTAGCTTTAGGGTTAGCTTTAGGGTCAGTTTTAGGGTTAGTTTTAGGGTTAGTTTTAGGGTTAGGTTTACGGTTAAAATAAAAAATATCAAAATCGTATTTTTGTAAATATTTTTTTTTACTAACATCTATAAAATAAATGATAACAATAAATGTAAACTATAGTCAACAAAGTATAACAGTAGTCGGAGAAAAGAAAGAAACAAAAACTTTTTTAAACAACGACAAATATATATATAAAATGTTTATAATATATGATTTTTATGACATTTAAAAAAACAGTGTACAATTGTACTTTTCTTACTGGATATTTTTTTGTTAATGCTCTTTTTTATTTCAAAAATATACACTCGGTACAATCTTAAAATGTCTCGTAGAAATGTTACGAACAGTACGTTACTTGACGCATTACCTTATTCCAATTAACTTTATACATATATCTCGTCAACATTTACTACTTAAAACTTCGATACACTACGGTGTAAAAAGTCTGTTAATTATTACTTTACAAAATCTGAACATTTCAATACTTTGAAATAAAAAAAAATCCAATGAAAATAACATTTCCATCCAATTCAAAAAAACACACCCTCTCCCCAAGCCACAACCATTTTATAAACTGTGCGAATTGGAAAATGTATTTGCTGCATAAACATACATGCTGTACTGCGATGCGACATAGCGGCCTGCAATCTGTAGTACAACAAAAAAGCTGTGTTATAGAAAACGCGGGTTCAAACGTGTCGGCCGCGGAAACGGCATTTTTATGTGTTTTAGCGTAAAAACAGCACCATCCAGTGGTATATGGTGGCTCATTGATGACAAACAAATAATTAATTAAAAAGTTCTGGTATAAACGAAAGTCTCTTGTACTAAAAAAATGAAAGTCTCTATCGGGATTATTTTAAGACTGTCACAATCAGGAATAAGTAGTCTTAACTTACTGGTAAGTTTTAGTGAAATTCACGATGGTTGTAGATAACTATGCATAGTTTTTCGGGGTTAAAATAAGCTCACGGCCATTGATTATAAATTGATCTTGGTGCTGGTTCCATAGGCTAGTCGCGTAAGCTTCTCTGGTGTCCATCAGTAACGATGTCAGCTAAAGCTCCGGTCTACTCTCACATGAAGAACTTTTTCATCGTAGAGTGGTCTGGATTCTTTAATCCAAAACCAACCAAAAGAATATCAGGCAAACCAAAACATTCCTCCAACCGAACCCCTCCTTTTTATACTAAGGTCCAGTTTTCAGACTTCTGCGCATGCTATTATCATGGCATTTTGTGTTTATAATCTTATACGGTCTTTATCATTTTTCAATTACTAAGTTCTCATTTTTTTATCAAGTTTTTTGGCCATCTTTAATTAGCTAAAATATTTTTCTTTTAGCTTATCTTTTTTTTTTACTTTTGGAATTCTTTTGTTCTCTCCAATTCTACTTTTATTTCTAATTATATAAAAAAAAATACGAAAGAATAATTTAACTTTCATTGTATGTTTTTTTTTTTTAAAAAAAAAAAATTATAGTCAAAAAAAACTCTAAACTTTTATTTTTTTAGCTTTTACCAAATGCCAATATATTTGCACCGTATATAAATAAACGGTACAGTATATAGATGACATTGTTTTAGCATCAAGGAATATGACTGATCATCTACAACATTTAGACATGTTTCTTCAAGAGTGTAAAGATAAGAATATCAAAATCAATTTAAAGAAGAGCACCTTTGCCACTGAGAAGATTGCCTTTTTAGGTCATCTTGTAGGTGCAGGAGGAATTAGACCCCACCCCAGCAAGATTGCAGCCATTAGGAATTTTCTTAGACTTGAAAATAAGAAGCAATTGCATTCATTTTTCGGATTGTGCAAATTTTATCATTGTTTTTATCAGAACTTTGCTTTCGATACAATACATCTGTCACAGTTGCTTAAAAAGGAAAATAGGTGGAAATGGTTAGATGTCCATCAAGAAGAGTTGGAAAGAATAAAGTTCAAATTTTTGGAATTGGTGGTTTTGCACTACCCAGATTTCAAACAACAATTTTATGTGCAAACTGATAATAGCAGATATGGACTCAGAGTAGTGTTCTACCAGAGGGATAAAGATGGAAATCCCTTAGTCTTATACTTCTTAAGTCATAGGTTGAAAGGTGCGGAACTGCATTACTCGGTAACGAAAAAGGAAGCTCTGGCAGTGGTATGGGCTTTTTCTAAGCTCAAGCAGTTTTTATTGGGATCACAAGTGATAGTAGTAACAAACCATAAGAGCTTGGAATTTTTGAGTAAGGCATATTTAAATAATGATCGCTTGATGAGGTGGAGTCTATTCCTACAGTAATTTGATTATACTGTGCAATATTGTCAAGGCAAAAATAATGTAATTCCTGATATCCTTAATTTGATTATACTGTGCAATATTGTCAAGGCAAAAATAATGTAATTCCTGATATCCTTAGCCGGAATCCAATTAATTTTACAAACCAATCAGTAAGTGATACAGAAAATGTGATTTTAATGGCCATTACTTTAGTGGTTGATGATTCAGTGGAAACAGAATTAGAAAATATTGCTGAACTCCAATTACAGGATACTAAACTTGGATCAGTAGTATGTCAATTGAATAATAATAATGTAGCCAGGGAGAATACAGAACTAATGGGCAATGGTGAAGTGATGCGATATCGATTATCAAAGTGAATATTGATGTACCAAGTTGATCTTGCAAATCCAGGATCTTGGAAGGTTTTTATTTCTGTTTGTATGAGGAGAAAGCTTGTTAATTATCTACACTGTCTCTGTGGGCATTATGGTCCTAGGAAAGTAGAACATGCTCTGCGTAGATTATTTTATTGGCCAAGCATGTATGCATCTATACTAGATGTGATCCAGTCATGTGAAATTTGTTTAAAGACAAAATTTTTGAATAAGTCATATGCGGGAAAATGGCAGCCTATTTTACCAGGGAAACCCAGCGAAATTTTCGCCATTGACTTTTATGGGCCATTACCATCTTATTGCCATTTTAAATTTTTACTGGTGGCCTATGATTTGTTTAAAAAATATGTAACAGCATACCCAGTAAAGAAAACATCAGCCAGTGAGGTTATAAGAGTACTGCCAGACTCTCAATTTCCAATAATCGGGAAACCGGAATCTATACTTACTGATCATGCCACTGCATTCATGTAATCACAGTGGAAGAATTGGCTACGGATTCAGAATATTAAATCAGTACTCATCTCTATATGCAACCCACAATCTAACCTGTGTGAAAGAGTGATGAGAGAATTAAGTCGATCCTTTAGGGTACATCTTGATGGAAATCATCAGGGATGGGTGAATCAGTTAAAGTCAGTGTTAGCTTACATCAATACAACTCAGAATGAGTCTACTGGTTTTACCTCTATGTGATTGCATTTTGGGCGAGGAGTCACTTGTGGTTGGAACTCCTTTACCTGTCATACCAGAAGAATTGAATCATGATAATGATATTGTTAAAGCTAGAGACAACATGGCCAAGATGGGAGATAGGTATAGATTACAAGGGCCACAGCATCCTAGATCATTTAATGTAGGAGATTTCATATTAGTTCACATCCCCATGTTAGTCATCCACAGAAACATAAATTCAAAAAGTTTTACAATTTATATGAAAGGCCATACCAAATTGAGAGAGGTAGTGGTTAATGCTTATGTCATTTGTACCTCTGATGGTTTAAAGGGTACATATAATGCCAGAAGTCTTCAGCCAGTACCTTATGTCTGATCAATAATATGTTGGTCTCAAATTATTTGAGATATTTTGAGACAATTCATGTAATGAGTATTTTAAGGTAAAACTTGTATCGATATTTATTTATTTTTTTATGAATGCTTTGAAAATGTAAATATGTTTATTTTTAATCTTCTTAGATGGAAGTTGTATTAATTGTTACTTTATCTTACATTTAACTTAAATTGTTGTAAGTAACAGAGGGCTAAAAGAAGGCAAAGCAAAAATAAAACTTAATGTAGCGAATGAAAAGAAAACCCAGATGAACTTTCTTATAGGTAATCTTGATCAAATGGAAAACTTGAGAAAAGCTAAAGTAAAACTGAAAGTAATTAAAGATTTAACATTTGATAATTGTCTTATAAAATGATTAGTGAGGAAGGAGAGTTTGGGAAAGCAAAGGTCTTTTATCATCCAGTATTTTATGATATTAGAAAGTTATGTTATGATATTGTAATTTTTTATATATATAGGTATCATTATAGAGATTGTGTATAGGCATATATTTCTACTCCCATTGATATAGTTGTTCATATACACATTTTTTTTGTTAGTGAGGGTAATGTACAGGATAGAGAATCCATCCTTACTTTTTGAAGCTCTAGTATGGTTTTAAAAAAATGTCTTTGATATAGTTTTACTTAAGGATTTGTAAATAAGTTGTTAGTGTTATTGTTAATAATTGTTTTATTGTTATTTAGTTCAAGTTTATTTATTTATTATGATATGCTTTGTTTTGAGATAGATTGTTATAATGACAATATATATATGAATAATTATGAGTGTGTGTATAAAGAAATAATCGTTGGCAGTGGTATTTAAATTGCTAAATGTAATTATATTGTACCTTTATTTATTTATTTTTTTAAAAAATTATAAAAGATATAGTAATATTATTCTGGTTGTTTAAATATTCATTTGATTTGTAAATTACAACATAAATTTCTCAATGTAATATATATGTATTTTTTTTTATTGACATTTTTATTTTATTTTGTTATTTAAAAAAAATATTTTAAAACTGCTAAACAATGGTGTTAACAATTTTTTTAAATCAGCACGTGAATATTTACAACAATAGGAGAGAGCTAGCTATGGAACCCGGTGAATGGTCATCATTCTTGCTGGTTAATAAAAAAGAAGAGTTTTACTTTCGTTCATCATTTTCTCCAAATTTTTCTTATAAATTTACTTACAAAAATTATTGAATTAAGGATTAATATTAAAGATGATTTGCTAAGTGCAACTTTATCATTTTGAGGCATTGGCCTCTCTACTTGTCCATCAAACAACATTGGAAACTTTTGAAACATAAAACCTCAAAAGTAAACTGGCGTTCTTAAATAAGTTTAAAAAAATAGCTATCATAATTGATTGATACATTTTATTATAACTTCCAAATTACTTAGTGATCTAAAAATAATATTCAACTTAATTGAATATCCAGGAAATGACTGAAATTAATGGTTTTACGTCACTTCAAGCCATTTTAGGATGAAAAAAAAAAAAAGTGAAAGTGCTGGAAATAACTAGATGATTTAAAATGAGTGGACACTAAGGCAGATAGACGGTAGTAAAAAAAATTATCCTAACTTTTTTTGTCTATTTTATTTTTATTTTTATGTAACATTTAATATATCTTTATGAAGAATATACAACTTAAATCTTTAGAAACTAACTTGCAAATTTCTTTTGAATGTTAAAATTTTAAGAATGATGAAAGTCGATTTTAGTATATATGTTTGTTTATTTATTTTAAAGACATTTTATAACTTAAACTATGTGAATATGTTGTAATTCTAAATATATATAATATATATATATTTTTTGCTTTTTATTTGATTCACGTTTGCATACAGGTGTACTAAATAATAAAAGTCATTTGTCAGTTTAAATGGGAAAGCAATAAATTATATTTCATTGCATAGGAATTGTATAAATGTATAAATTTATAGAACTGTATTTATAAGTAATATCATTGTTTAATAATTATCTTAGTTCTTCAGTTATTATTCTAACAATCTGGTTGCATTTTATTCATATCCATTAAGTCTTATAAGTTAAAATATTTAATATTTCATACTTGTGTGCATTATATATATTAGTGCCAATATTTCATGTGCTACTCATTATCTTTATTTATATTTAAGTCAGTTGACATTTAAATTTATTTGTTGGTGCAAACATTACTTATTGTTTATTGAGGCTAAAATTATAGTTATAACCTTAGTCCATTATTGTGAAGTTTTTTCTTGGTATTGTTAGTTGTAAAATAGCCTTAGTATGTCAGGCCTTATTTATTACAGTTATTATTATTACTGGATGGAGCGGATAAATTCCCCATGTATATTGTAGTATCCATGAGTTGATAGTGCTTATATTTCCAATGATTGTAATCACATATTCCTAGGTACCTATTGTTGTTTTCGGTGAGCCTCTCCATATATTTTCCTGATGCACTAAGACAAAAGGTTCAGGCATCATATTTTGCCTCAAATATAGGTGTTATTTTGGAATCCACCATGCTTTTGATATAGAGTACTCTTTTTGGGTTTATCACTCATGAAATTTAATTTAAATTTTCCACAGTAGTAGGTGAGGTTGCTTGTATTGTAGTATGTAATGTCAAGATAAGTTTGTTTAAAGGATGTGATTTCTTTAGGATGCACTCAGTTATGTTAGTGCTTTAAAGTATAGGAATGTCTGTGTTTTGTGCTATCATGATTTGTAATCATTCACAAACCAATCAACAATATTTTGCAATTGTAAATGTTTGAATTTATAAGCATATGGCCAGTTAGTACAATCCACACATGTTACGTATATGCTATGATCATCCAGAACTTTTCCAATGTAGATGTAAATCACTTGGTTATTTTTAAATGTTTATTTAGATGATTTACATTATGTGGACATTGAATTTATGACTTATGTCTGTATAAATGACTTCTAATAAATGGTTCATTCATTGAATCCATTTACTATTTACTTAATTCAATCATTTAGTTATTTTCTACTTTAGTATTTTTTAAAAAAAAATATTAAAAAAATCCATCTATGATCTAAGTTACTAGTTTAATGAGATATCTACAATTTGTTTATCTATATGTATATTTATTCAATTTCATAACAGCTTATACAATTCCTATGTGAATATAAATTGCAAATTACAAGTGTTACTGTTAAACCTTATACTAAATTTACATATAGAAAAACTGTGTATTTGCAAAACAAAACTATTATTATGTTTCCCAAATATGTATATATGTATATGTATGCTATTATAAGTCTAAATTCGCAATGTTGACATAAAGCTGTATCATTTATTTTATATAACAGAATGATTTTGAGTTTTATTTGAGATTTATTTATTTTATTTTTCTCTATTTTTAGTACATCAGTTCTACAAGCTAACAGATATGCAAGTATTAAATTATTGGTAATTTCAATTGAATAGATATATTTTGGATTCAATAAAATTCCTTTTGTTCCAAATTATATTTGGTATATAATTAATTGTAAGTTAAATTAACCCTGATAACTAATTAATAACGTACTCTAGTCATTGCTCTATATTATTAAGTTTGTCTTATATAGTTAGCCATGGTAATAGTATATTTTAGTATATTCATTTTGAGGCAGTTTATTTTATATTAATATGTGTATAACATGCTATTAAATAGGTATTACACTTCTTATCTGTATTATATTTATATTGAGTTCAATGATGGAAGATATGTTCTTTCATCTTGCATGGCACATGCATTTTATTATAGTTGACAAGTTACTATGAAACCTGATTAATTTATGGGTGCCTCATAGGTATATCTTATCCAAATCTTTTCTTTATTTCTAATATAATCTATCCATAATAAATGGTGCAATTTATAGACTGAATTTATAAATCAAATAATTTAAAAGATAATGTATTCCATTATAATGTTGTGTCATCGTGAGTCTTAGTCAATTAATGATTGTTGATTACATATAGTGTTTCAAATTGTTTTTCCATTATAAATGCTGCTCAATAATTTAGACCACATCATTTTTTTTTACATATGGCATATATGACATGCTACATTGATTATTCACTGTTTATTCATCTTTCTTCATTTATATTGATTTACATATTTTCCATTACAATTGGCTTACCAACATTTAAAGACTTCTTATTTTAATACATTTACGTTCCATTACAATTGTCGTCCAACGCTTGGAGCATTATTTTCTTCTCACATATTTACATTCCATTACAATATATATACACACTAAGGAAATGAAGAAATGGGGGGGGGGATAGGTGAAGAGGAAAAGATGAAAATGATGATGTAGGAAAAGATGGAGAAAAGAAAGAATGAAGAAGAGAGGATAAAGATAGGATAGAATGAAGAAGATAAAGAGAGAGATGATGATGAAGAGAGAGATGTTATGAAGATGGAATGAAAATAATGAAGAAGAAGATGAGATGAAATGAAGGAGATGATAAATAAGATAAATGATGATGAAGATGAAATGATAAACATAAAGATAAATTAAGAGGGAGATGAACTATTAGAGACTCCTAACGACTTGACACAGTGGGGTTACAATAAATTTAAGAAAGAATGATGATCCAGAGATATACAATCAGATAGAGACCAAATCCAATACCAATGCCAATATAACTATTATAGCATATTAATGATCTATCACTAAATCATATAAAAGATAATTTTAAATCATTAGTTAATAGTTATCAGAATTGGTCTACTAGAAGATCACACACTCTGAATAAGAATAAATGATACTCTGTTTGGAAGGATTATCTCATTAAATTATAGCTAACAAGGCAACAGGAATAAACAATATCAGCGGTTTTAAAATTAAAACTTTTGTGCAAAATAAAAGTTTAAGTTGCCTACTAAATAATTGCTAGGATAAATAACCAGGCGAGTGATATTTTGGCCAACCATAAGATAACTATCTTATGTACCATCATGGAGTAATAAGTAAAATAATATTAATCCAAAGATTTGATTAATTAATCTTAATTTAAATAAATAATGGCCTATTACCCAAGACAACACTCAAGCAAGGAAAAGGATACTTTTTATGCCTTTCCCCATACTCACAGACAACCTATTAAGGACCTTAAATGCAGATGGATTATAAAATTTTAACAATATAAGATGATGATAATGTGCAGCTTTAAAAATAGTAAATAATAAATACACTTCTGAAGCACTAATATTCTTTATCTCATTGCATATTCTTTAGTTTGAGAAGATATAATGATAACTGAAAAATCAACTTTTAAATGAGCATTCAATTAAGCATCTGATATAATGTAATTATCTGTTACTGTGTTTCAATCTGAGAATCACTTAGATTAGCATGGCTTTATATAATTTTAACCAGTATCAAAATATATTTTATATAACTTATGATATTTTTATCAATTTTTGAACTGAAAAATTTATGAACTTTGGAACTCAAGACAACAATATTTTTCATATAAAGCAAAACAAACAGAAACAAAACCTTTTTAAAATAATAATAATATGATTTATTAATAATAACATAAAGAAAATATTTACAAACAAAATTATTACAATAAACATTGCCAAGATAGTGCTGGAATCTGTTTTAAAACATTTTGACTCTTAAACTTTATTTTTGGTTTACAAGATTATAACAATTTATCTGGATGAATTACTGAGTATTCCTCTTAAACACTATTAAAACTGTTTATCTTGATAAACAAAATAATATAAAAAAATGAATACATACAAGAGCAAGCAGAGGCTATTTGAGATTAAATCCTAATCTCTTTTAATAATTAGAGATTCCAAATCTTTAAACTTCAATTACAATGGTCTAAGTTTACCAAGCATAATTCTATTTTTTATTGGCATCTAATAATACTGTGGTGTCATATAACAATCAGAATAACACACTAATAGGTTTAAATTCATAACCCTAAGTTCAACAAACCTAAGCTGGAATGAGTATATACAGCATATATTTAAAAAAAAAATTGTCATTAGTTACACTGACATTACTAATATTATAGTTAGTGATGTATTTAAGCAAATTTCTAGCTAACTTTAAATTAAACTAGATGCATGGGCCACTCACTCATCAGAGGTAATTTATACACATTCTTAATAAATTTCTGTCCACATAAAATTATTACACTGTTTTTTAGAATTAAAATTAAAAGACTTACAAATCCAGCAGCGAAAACCCTGGATGAACATATTAAAATTAGTATGTGTGAATTGCCACTTATACCATATGCATAATTTACATACTTAAGAAAACATATAAATTATTGTTGGTTGGTTTGTGGATAATAAAACTATCATAACAACACAATTCAGACATTGATATACCTATAAGCATTAAAATAGCTAACACAACCTGAAGAAGCAAAGTTCCTCAAACAAACATATCTTGTCATCACATATCTAAAAACAAATGCAACAACACCTACTGTGGTGGAACTAGCATTAATTCATCATGAGTGATAGGCCAAAATAAGTACATATATGCTCCGCAGAGCTGAATAAGAATGTGGTGGCTTCCAAAATACCTATCTTTGAGGCAAAAAATAGGATGCCTGGATCTTGTCTCAGTGCATCAGGAACAAGATAGATGCACCAGGAAAGTATGATCCTCTCTCATGGGAACTCAATCATTAAAAAATGTGATCACCATCACTAGGAATACAAATATCTGGGATACAATAACCCTCAATGGGAACAAGCACTATCACCTCATGGAAAAGCAATACAATAAAGATGGAGAACGTTGTCTACTCCATTAAGCATACTCATAATAATTAACAAAGCCTAGTACTATGAGGCTAACAAATACTAAACTAATAACAAGATATAGACTTCACATGAACTTACTAAGTTATCACTAAGAATTTTAAAAATACAACATATATACTCAATGTGAGAACCAACAATGCAAACTATGTCAACTGACTAATATAAGAATTACTTTAAATTAGATGCATATAAAAATTCTAGGCAAAGATACAATGCACACATAATAAAATATTAAATACTAAAATATGGTGACTAGTGGACATTTAAAAGATTGCAAATTAAATGCAAGAATATTAATTCTCAATGCATATAAAAAATATTTGCAGTTATTATTGATGTAGTATTTATAAAACAAATGAATGGAAACCCTCTGATAAACCTCTTTGGCTGATTTAAAATAAAACTGAGTGAAATATTCCACATATAAATAAGCTAAGACTGAGATATTAAAATCTCCAGGAATAAAATTATTTAATATAATTTTAGCTTGTTAAATGCTTAACAAATATAATAGCATAAAATTTACCTGGGAATGGTAGAATATCTATCTACTTATTCTAATAAACCCATTAAGATTAAAATTGTAACATGAGTTTAACTAGCATATTTATGCTAATAGTATTACACATATTTAAGAAAAATATATAGCATATATATTTTTTCTGGTTTTATTTTTTTTTAAAACCAATAAAAAAAATGCAAGTAAAAAAAAATACAGCAACTTCAGTTCATAGTTTCAGCTTCCTCCATATTTCTTTTTATTTTGTTCAAGACACGTATATAATTTATTAAAGACAATTTAGTAATCTGACAGTGCAAAGCTTTTGGTCAAAACATTTATAAGCATGACAATGATTTCTAAAATGAAACATGTTTGATAGTTCTTTAAAGATATTTTAATTTCTTTCTTTAAAGATATTTTTATAGTTCAAAGAGCACTATATTAAAAACATTAAAATAACAAGAATAAGCCAGCATTAGAATGATACGTAAAACAAATTCTCCAGCTGAGAACATTATTATAGAGTCCCAGGTTTACATGTACAATAATATAGCTTTATTTTAATTCCATTTTTCTCTTTTAAACAAAAGCTTTTTTTTTTAAAAACAGCTTTTTTAAAAATTATTTTCTCATACAATATTTTAAGATTTGTTTCCAAATAATTTTTCTTTACTCTTCTCAACATAAGAGTAGGATTATTTTGCAATTAGAAAATTTTATCTGTTTAAAAGCTAGGAATTATTGTCACAAATTTACATATAGATAAATGCAAATATTACAGTTCATTATACATTCGACAGATAAAAAGTTCATCCTTAATAATTGTAGTTTATAACATTTTGTCCAATTTTACACGTAGATAATTAATCTATTATAATGAATAATACATTTCTAGTTGAACATTAGGCAAAATTAATACTATAATTATACTATATGCTTGACAGATAAAATTTATTCTTCCTTAATTTAGTGTAGTATATTTTTCTCTTTTATAAAAAGCATTTTAGAAACAAGCAATTATTATAACAGGAATATCTTGGAGTTAATATCAGGTATCATTAATAGAATCTCGGACTTAAAATCAGCTTTAAATGAATTTAAAACAAGGAGACTGACGCATTTTAACTATAATAAAGTTCACTACAAATATCTTTCAATTTTCCTCATTTAAGTTCTAGCTTATTTAAATAATAACTAAGCATTTTCCAACTATAAAAGTTTAGTGCAATAAAGATATTTAGCCATAGATATACTAACTGTTGATATCCTAATTTCATTTTCCGGTAGATATAAATCATGCAATTAGGAGATGAGATAACATATATAAAATTTCCTTTAAACCTTTTTTTACTATAGCTTTAACAGTTAATTGAAAGTCAATATGAAGAAATGTTACCTTTAATTTAGCAGTTGTTCATCACAATTTTAAAAACAATTAGATATAATTTTAACATATTTTTGCTTTAACAAGAAAATAATTTTTTAAAAAAAAAATTATAACTTGCTTTTTGAAGCAAAAAAAAAGTGTTAAAATTCAAGAGCATGCACATACTACAACCCAATACTACCTTCTATTTATATATTCTAATAATCTCTACCCCTCCCTCAATTTTCATGTCAATTTCTTTTAATATAACCAATCAATAAAATTCATTTTATATTTAACTGTAACACTTTTTTAAATCAGCTGGAAACTGATTCCTGATGTAATTTTGATCCAATTATTTGAAACTCACATAGTTTAACGGCTTCTAAATTACAAGTTAGTTATTAGTTTTTTTTATGTAACATAAAAAAATTATATTACATAAAATAAAATAGAAAAAAATATAAAAATTAAACTAGGATTATTTATCAAAACTTTTTTAAATATTTAATTATAATACTTTTATTCATTCATTTGTTTTTAATCAATATTGTAGTTAAATTATTATTTATTCATTTACTTCATACATCTCCATGCATACACATACACACCCACACACAGGGATGACCTTAAACCTAACCTCTACTAATTAATTACTTTTTTTTTTAAAAAAAAGACAAATAAAAATATTAAAGAATATTAGATTTAAAATAACAGGTTAAGGCTAATTTAGATTAAACATTTAAATATTATTTGACTGCTTTAATAAAATTTAAAGATTACTTTTAAATCAATTTGATACTATTTATTTTATTTATAATATTAACTTATTATAGATTATAAACTAGAAATAAACAAAACAATAGTTATTTTATAATACATTTAACATTATTTATTAATTTAAACTAACTCAAATATTTACTTTAAGAAAACTGCTACCTTATATTTCCTATAAAACTAATTACCAACATGCTACTGACTTTATACACATAATCATATAAAATTTATTATATTACAATATTATACATTATTATTATTATATATTATTCATTAATTAATTATTTTTTTTTATTTTTATCATTATTTTAAAAAAAAATCAGACATATGCAAATAAATAGTTAAGCTAAGATAAACTCAGGCACCTGTTGGAGCCAAGTGAAGTTTCACTTATGTACAATATATATATATTGTACCATCACTAACTAGAAATATAATAATATGAAAATAAAACTAGCTCAGATAAAATGATTACACTTGGCTAAATACATATAATCTTAATATACTAATAATAAAGATATCCTATGATAATATTTACTATTTAACTAGCTCTAACTGATTAATAAATAATAAATGGTTCTGTTTATAAGAAACTAAATAAATAAAATATTAATAAATCATGAGACATTTCAATGAAGGTCAAGCAGTAAAGAATTACATTGAGCCAATATCCTACAGGATACAATCTCAATGGCATAAGAACACTATCCCCCTATTATTCAAATAATAATAAATTCATAGCATTCTTAAGACTTTAAAATAATAACAATGAATTTAATATAATGTTACTAAATAAATTCTAATCTTTTTATTAAATAATATAATTATCTCAGGTTCTTTAAAATAATTCTAATCAATTTATAATATCCTGTAGTCAAGTATGGTAAGGAATTTTGTATTATTCTCAACTATCCTTAACTAATAATAATAACAATAAATAAATAATAATCTTACTTCTCATTAAATAATTATTAATCTTATCCACTGTTTAATATTATGGTAACTAACAATAATGATAACAACAATAAGTAATATAATTCTTTTAGTTCTCATGTGGCATCTTAAATAGAATATATGATATAATCTGAACATATGTGGCAACAAACAACATTAAAATTCTTTGCAATAAATTGTGCAATTAATTATGACCATAATAATAATATAAATGCAAAAGGAAATTTCTCAAGTATACTATATTCTAAATCATTGTGATTTCTTAAAATAAATAATTATATCTATACTGTGCAAATATTGTTTATTTTGGTATCTGTCAATCATGTATTTATGATGGTGAATAAATCAACATAACACAAAGTTTTATAATAAACAAGTTTAACAAATTTTATTATCCTATATATTTAACAAAACTATATACACTATTTACAATCATGTTTAATAAAACATAACAAATATAAAACTAACTTAGATACATTGGGTTACATCTTTCCACATCATAAAAATATAATAAATCAACAAGTAAATAAGCCTTTACTCTGACTTATATACTTTTTATAGCATATTTATTTAAAATAAAATAAAAATTCAAGACTACTCTTATAGTGTAATAATAAAAAAGAAATATCCATTAATTAACATAACTAGAACATATGGTTTTCGTAAGTGTACATGAAAAATATAAAATATGAAATACTTAAATAATACTCATCTCTAAAATATGTTTAAATATTTTTACAATAAATAAATTAAACTTATCAAATATAATAGTGCTAGAGTTATTTTAAATATTTTCTTCTTAGTTTATTCGATAAATAAAATTGACTTTAATATAACAACAATATTGGTATTCTTTTACATATTTTGCTTGGTACTACTCTCTAAATAAAAATCCTTATATGTGTGCTTCATGAATGTTTAAAATACAAAATAATATTCACAAAATACAAGAATTCATTCTATCTTGTGTTGTTCATTTTGGATGTTTTATTTTTTAAAAAATATGCATTAACTCATAAAATCAAAATATCAAAATTATTCAAAAATCTCATGAATAATTTTCATCTCTTTTATGTTTTTAAAAATAGTTTAATAAAATATGAAAAATATCTATGATTCTTTATTATTCACTGTTATCAATTAATTCAATCTCATTTGTATTTGAGCTTAACCTAAACCAAAACAAGAAAAACCTATCTCTTCTCCTTTCAAAATACCAATACTACAATTCAAAATTATTTATTATTTTCTTTCATAAATACAATGCTATATGATGCAATAACTGTTGAAATTAAGATAGCATTATGATGTGTAGAACCTAAAGAAATAAGTACAGTAAAGACTTAATAGTATAAAATATATTGGATAATCTACATGGATACAGTGTGAACCAAGAGTAGGTATGATTTCTCTGTCTAATACCCTCAAATATAATAATAATGTCCAGGCTATTTATTCAGCACTCACTCGAACATTTTAAAATACAAAATATCAAAAAAAAACACTGTCCATGAAAAATATATACAAGACACAGGGCTACATTATCTGTACTTGCATAAACTATTAAGATAACAATATGGGTTACTTTCCCATTTTCTCCAAAGATCCTACATATAAGCATCTAAAGGTTTCTTTACATAATCCCTAAGTCACTACTGATTAAAACTTCACAATAGATTTAGCAACCTACATCGCAAAAATATCTAGCATTACTCTAAATAATAAAGAAAATTTGCATATGGCTTTAACAATCTAAAACTACTACAAAAAAAGGTTTATTCACTTTTAAAAAACTCTGCAATACAAATACAAATGATTTTGTATTAAAATATTAAAATCAATATTCAAAATATTTCCTAAATTAGGGTTCATTCATTAAAGAACCATATAAAAATCACGAGTACCATTAAATTATATTACATTAGTAATATAAAAGAAAATGTATGCATATCTTTTAAATTTAAGGCTTATATCTCTAGAATAATAATAAAGTTTTATGTGTAATTAATGCACACACACACACGTTCATATGTTTATATGACAATACAATATCATAAAAATATTCCAAGCAATGCTACTAAATGACAATAAAATATACATCATATAAAATTAATATATTTTACCTAGTGATTATATTTTATATAGTTTACCTGGTGACACTTCACTTGTCAGTCACCATTATAGATGTTTTTCTGTTCCAAAATTTAATATAAAAAACATTAATTAATAATAACAGTCATCCAGCATAACTATCATACCTTAAAATGTTTATAAAAACTTTATAAAATATTAAAATATTCTTTAAAATATTAATTATGGTGGATTAAATAAAAATATTTAAAGTGAATATTTTTCTACCCTAACACCAATAAAATTTAATACTACAATTAGTATGTAAAATGATAAAAAAAACAATTATAGTTACTAAACTCCAATTCTTTCTTCTCTCCATAAAGTTTAGTTTTAAAAAGTTTTTTCTTCTAATATTTTCATAGAAGTTTTCCCCCCGATGCTTGTTACTAAGGTGACCACTACTGTCCAAAAGCTTTAAACACACAGAGAGCTCTTTTCTCCTCGCATAGCGTATAAACTCATAAATAATAAATGTTGACTTTTAAATCCAAAAATATTTAAAAATTGTTTATTCATCCTGTTCTGAAAGTCTTTTAAAAATATGTCCTATCTGTAGCTTCCTCAGGATGACAGCTATTCAATGTGATATCACTGGGAAAAGGTTTTTATAAATAGTTGCTGGAGTTTTTTCACATTCACTTGGATCCTATGGCATTAGATGCATCATTCTAGGCTATTATAAAACCATACATATTTTTTTACAGAAAATACGCAGTTTTTATATTCTATTCAAGAATATTATTTGATATTAACGAAATTTTTAAGTCACTTATAATGGTATATTTTCACTCATGATAATATTTTTTAATATTCATTTATTTCTTTTTCTGATGAATAATTAAAAATTTTTTTTTTATAATATTAAATAATTTACGGTATCTTTTAATGACAATGTCATAATAATTATACCCGTAATAATATCGGTTTTTATCTTGATAATCATTTTTCAAGAGAGGTTTATAACAAACTTTTTTAAGTCAATATCTTTTTTAAAATATTCACTGCAACATTTTCTCTAAGAAAAATATATGTAGTTACTAATGAAAGCATAAATGATATCTTTTTATTTTAGGTTCAATATTAAATTTTTCAATTTTTTAAAAAAAAAAATTAAAATTTAAGTTTTTTCCATGTAACTTTTTGTTCTCCAAATAAAGTTGTTTATCTTTAGAATATAATGCATAAAATTGCTAGTCCTTCAAAAAATATTTCTGCTCAACACTCTTGCAAATGTCCAAAGTATTAAAAATAAATAATAATACAAATTATTCCACAATACTTTTAAAATTGTACTTTCCTTTATTAGCTGTATTTCTGTTGTTAATTCTTTTAAATATATTATTTTGGTATTAAATCCATAGTTTCCATGAAGTTGGCTTAAACTTCAATAAAATAACCAGTAGAGAATTTTAAAAAATTTAGGGCTGCATTATTAATTTAACTTAGCAAATTGATAATCCTTTAAAAACCCTTCTTAAAAATAATATTAAGAAATAGATTAAGTAATACTTCGATGTTGATATATGATAATAATATTGATAAGATAATAAGTTAACAAGTTAATAATAAGTAATTGATTTATTAAGTTATTATTAAGCAAGCAAAAACAATGAGAGCATCTACTTTTATACCAGATCGAACTTCCAATCTGATTGATTATTTATTCTTCAACTTATAATCTAATTTACATACTTGTCAATTTTGTGTAATTAAAATTTAGAAATAAAATTTATGACTAATATTAAATATTATTATAAAACTTAATTCTAAATTAATTTTACAATTTTATTTAAACAAATTAAACTCTCTAAAATAACATTTTAAAAATAATATTTTATTAATTTATCCAATATTTAATTTTAATGTATCTATTTTTAAAATTTAACTTTGCTAACTACACTTATTTTAAAGCTACCTAATTTTCCTAACATTTACTCTCATGATACACAAATGTTTCAATTTTTTAAACAATACTAAAGCAATTTTGAAACTTTCATTAGAAATATTGTAAGCACAATGTATGTGTATTTTCTGGTCACATGACTTAAAAACCAGACAATATGTATCAATTTTTATAAATACTATCTGAAAACAGAATTATCTTAAACATTTTATTACAAAATATTATATTATAAAAAATAATAAAATATAATAATACAATTTAGAATAATAAATTTTGAAATTATTTAACTGTAATAAATTAAATACATTTGTCTGCTATAGAGTATTATACTTTTAATAAATAATTTATAACACAGATATTACATCTAATTTTTATACTAAAATACATTAGCTTAATTTAATTTTAAACCATTATTTTAAAATAACTTTTAACACTTTATTTAATAGGACTATAGCCAGTTTTCCCAACCATACAAAAATCATAATATTTAGCTTTATTATTTTAACATATTAACATAGTTTTTTTTATATATTTACAACTCTCAACTTTATTTTAATAAAGTTTTAAAAATCTTATCAACATTATACAGCATTTATACTATTTAAGTTTTCCGTTAATTTAAAATTTTTCAAAAATTGACTTAGTAAACATATTTGAACCTAATCAAAAGAGTACAATATATATATAATTTATTTATTAATATCCACACATATTATTAATAGGTGCATGTAAATTTTGCATCATTTTTAAAGTTAAAGGTTGATTGTTTAAATCATGTGGTTTTATTTAAAAAAAAAGTGTATATTATAAAATTAGAATCAATTTAGAAAAAAATGTTAAAATAGTTTATACAATGGGAAAGAGGTAGGTAGCCATTAAGGAAGGCAGCATAAGTGCTGTATTTCTCTATCTATACATTCCATCAGTTGTAATACTTACAGTTAAACACTTTATGCTTTAAGGTATTAAATGAAAGTAAAGGACAAAAGAGAGGAACCTATGTAGTGGCACAAAGGAATGCAGGAGCAAAAGTAAGATGGAACAACAATTAAAAAAATTAGATTGAAATCCATTAAGAAAACTCATGAGATAAAATCCCAGGCATAGAATAAGATATATAAGCATGGAGAGGGACATTGTATTATTATTCTGATGGTTGTATTGTTATTCTGATAATTATTTTGGTCTGATTCTTTGATGTTTCTAATTAAATAAAATATGTACATATATAATAATAATATAGAAGTCTGCATCCTGCTTAAAATTCTATCTAGTGCCTGCAAAAAAGAAATTGAAATGCTAGAAGTACCTACCACCATGAGTGAATAGTCAGGTGTCGACTTCTCCATGGTCATCAGTGGAGTTGGCATCCTGAGAAGTTCCCTCAAGATGTAGAAGATACATCCACATTCTACAATATCCATGTCAGTCTGAAGATCCCAAACCCCTCTACCTATCTGCGCAGAAGAAGTCCTGAAGTCATCATTTTATTTCCAGTAAAAATGCTTTCATTTTATTCCAAGTTTTAACTGTAATTCCATTTTATCTTACTAATTAGTCTTATCCTCATAAATTATCTATATCATATTTATTAATATTAAATCTTCTGGCTTAATTATTTAAATAAATTAGAAATATATTTGTTGCATTTTATTTCTCTATTACCTTGAATGATGGAAGCAGGTAAATTTCTGTTGATTAAACTATAGATAAACTTTTGAAGTCTTAAATTGGCTTCTAAGAGATTATAAAAAATCTAGAAAAAGATCACGTGAGATAGAATGAATGAGAAAAAAAAGTTTGTTAGAGTGACATGGAGAAGATATGCTATATTTCAGAGAAAGTGAATTAAGCCTAGAAAAACTTTCATTTCTGAAATAGAATAATGGTTAAAATGATGATGATATTTTAAAAAGGATATTGTCAACAAACCTAAATATATCTACTGCTTTTATTGGAGAGTAGTTTCTCGTCTTCTCAAAAAACCTCCCAAAATGTACACTTATATTATTCTTCATGGCAAGAATCCAATTAATTTTTATCCACTTCATTTTAATTGTTTTCTTATGAAATAAAAACATCTCATTTAAATATCTTCTGAAACAAAAATTATTTATATATTCAAAGGACAGAATAACATTTGCTCAAAACAAAACATGTCTCTTTAAAAAATTAGTAAACATAATTTTGCCATTTATTTAGAAACTTTTTTATTAACAAAAATATTTGTAAGCAGGGCCACCATGTATGGGTGTGTTAAAACAGGCAAAACTCTCTATACATATTGCCACTCAATGCATGGGTGTGCAGGTTGTGTAGGGCACAAAAGTACTTCATCATGAGATGCAGGTTGTGTAAGGCACAAAGGTTCTTCATCATGAGGTCTCAAGACACAAAGATAATTAATAAAATTTATATACAAATAAAAATTTTACATTTTCAAAACATTTCATTGTTATAAATATATTCTGAATGTAAATATTTGTTATTTCAATAAGAGAGGAGTATTTCTTTATTTAAACTTAGTTGTGGACTCAAACTTGAAATATACTATATATATACTCGATAAATCATTATGCTAATCCAAAAAGACTGATGCCATTTTGTTGCAACAATTAATATGTAAATGTTTAGATTTCCAAATTATTTTATTCTTAGAAATACATTCAGATTGTAAACATTTTTTATTTAAATACAAGAAGAATATTTTTTTTACTTAAACTTATTGTGACAATTGCTTGAGCTTTGAAATATATTTCATATATATTCTATCATTGCATAAAACAGAACACGGTGATGCCCTTCTGACACTATAGTTAATAAAATTTATATGAGAATTTTAGATTTCCCAATCATTTAAGCTATATTATTAATAATTTATTTCAAAATAAGTTATTTTAAAAATATTTCCTCATAATTACAGTAATTTTGTTGTGATGAAATTAAGTTTATCAATGGTATTTACAGAGTTTAAATGTCTTATTCACTTTAGAGTACTGATAGAGTAGCTAACTCTGAAATGTGAGACCTTAGGATCAATTCTGATGCTGTGTTGTGCAAAATATTTTTAATCTTCTCTCTTTTTTATTATGTTGTATTATCTTTTTACATATTTTACTAAATGGCTTTTCCTATTTTAATAATATTATCTTTTTTATATGCTGTATTATCTTTTTACATGTTTTACTAAACAGCTTTTCTTTGAATGTGTTCTTTAGCTAAATACTGTAATTGAACCATAATACATAATGCAATACAAATTTAATGAAAACAGAATGAATAAAAAGCATAATTTTTAAAAAGATATTATTGTGCCCTAAAATATTTAATTCATAACAAATTTCATGATAATTATATTATTTAATGCAAACCCCTACATGATTTCACTATTGACAATGTCTAAAAATGTATCTAATGGAACAAACCAAGTGTTTGATTTATCCAATATTAACATATGAATAAACAAAATAAAATGCAAGACCTTTTAATTGCTTCTAAAAATGTATTGAATAATAATATAAATATAAAAATTTAATTTTTCCCCCTTAAATCAATATTGGATAAATTCCTAATTGTCAAACTATATAATTAAATATATTTATAATATGACTTAGTTATTAATAAGTGTTAAAAATAAACTAATATAGTAGTGTAAATATTTTATTATTGAATGAAAACAATTTGAAACTATTTTTGTTAATAGAAAATGTAAATAAGTTTTATGTGTGAGAGAGACTGAATTAAAAGTAACAAATAGATTTTTAAAACAAACAACTTTTTAACAAGATGTTAATAATATAAAGTTATATCAGCCATCTTATTTTAAATTGACCTAGTTTGGTGGTCCTAATGAAATATAAAAGTTATATCAGAAATGATGTAAATATAAAAATTTAAAATATTGGATTATATATATAGAATAGTTTTTAATAGTCAAATAACATGCCCATAAACAATTTAAATAATAGTGTAACTATTTTATTATTGAAGGAATATAAATTTGTTAATAGAAATCGTGAATAAGTGTAGGCATGAGAGAATTTGAAACAAACAATAATTATTTTTATTTTAACAAATCATTGACATGCCAGTTAAAGTTGATCTAAATATTGTAAAGAAATCTAAGAGGTAAATTAGCTTTTACAACTATTGTATTTCAGAGAGATAGAAATCAGAACAAAACATACCTCTGGCTGTAGATAACATTTTTAAGGTAAGTAAATTATAAATAGAATTACTTATATATCAGAACCAATCCGAAAAGGGAGAGAGATAGTGCAATGTTTTCATGGCTATGTGTGGTAGTGGAGAAATTCTTTTAAATATGATAAAAACAATTAAATATTTAAATAAATTATTTTATTTGCAGATATTTCCTATCTCTACTAGCAATTCTACAGAATTGTCCAAAAAATAATATGAAAACTTTTGAAGGTAAAAAATTAAAAATTTCAAATTTACTAAATAAATACTTTTGTTTTAAGGTATCATTTAATTATTATTGTACCGGTCGAAAATTTATGTCCATCCAACAAGATCCAATCATGCCCAAGATACACAGGTCAGGAGCAATCATGAATTCTAACCTATTTGCCCATTCCCCAAATCTATAGCACTATGGACAACACTTATGGTGATACTACATAAATTATTTGCGTGCCCAGTGCTACATCACTTTGCATGAGAACTCAGCTGATGATGATGATGAGAGATTGAGTGAACCCAAGATATAAGTTAAAAACATACATAAATATATTAATGAGATTTGAACAACTGGATTAAAGTTTAAAATATAAGTATTTATTTGGACAAAATTCAAGATGAGTTTTATATATGTAATCAACTTCACACCTTAAAACTGTTTTTATTACAAACATTTAACAAACTTCATACAATTATTTTTATTTTAACAAATATCAATTTAGTGTGGCGGTTACAATACTGAATGTAAATTTAAAAATAGGATTTTAATTCATGTTACAAAAGGGATCTGGGTGTTTTGGTGGACATTTATACATCAAGAATAATACATATTAAGATATGATAAGAGTTTTGCTGATTATACAATTTTAGTAGGATGCCCTTGGCATTTCATACATAAGTTTATTTTCATTTATAGACTATTTGTGACAATAAAAATAAGGATATATTTTGATCAGTGAGTAGACTAAAACATTTATTTTACACATTTTCGACATTTAACGATAGAATATTGTGAAACTCTATAAATACGGGAATGGCTTATTTCAATAAAGGTAAGGGCAGCTTCATGAGAATTTGGATCTAAATTCCAACGAAAAATATTACAAAGAGAAAAACGTTTCATTATCACATATCATTACAATTTATTTTGCTAAATAGGCTAGAAAACTAACTATAAGAAATTGCAGTGCTAGCATTATGTCAGTGAGAGAGAGGGTGGCAGTTTCCGCCAAGACAGGTCATTTTCTAATTTTTAAGGTGGTATGCCAGCTTCATGCTAAAGCAATACCGAAACAGAAAAGGTAGGTAGAAAGTTGCTATGGATCCAGTTTACAGCAAGTCCATGCAGAGCTTTAACTACACTGACCAACTTGTTCCAGAAGTAGACTTAGACTTCGGTTAGGAACGAGAACAATAACAAAAATGGAAGACTTCAAATCCCTGGAATGAGGTACTGGAAAATCAAAGCAGTATAGAAATAAATACTTGGAGAAGAATGACGAATGAAGACGATCATGACTCCCTGGAATGAGGTGCAGGCGAATCAGATCAAAGCCCTATGTGGCTTATTAATAATTTGACATATGCCAGAAATGCTATCATAAGAATATAAAGTCACTGAATTTAAATACTAAAATAAAGCCTTAAATGGTTTAACAAATATGTAATGATATACTAAAATAATGACCCATGTAAGATAAAGTCATTTATCATAAGTTAAACTATAATTAATGAAGCGAGCATTTCTCCTCCTTCTTGAATCAATACTATTTTGTTTACCACATAAAAAACTAAAATTCATGCACTTAAAAGTGCAAATAACAAAATAGCTTTAAGTCGCCAGCCTTTTGGAGATGATGATCAATAAAGAAATTAATAAAATGAATGGTCACCAATATCCACCTCAGATTGCAAAGTATATACAGTTTGTATAAATTTATGATCAAATATTTTTTTTAAAAAAGCATATATTTATTTAAAATACAAACTCAATCATACGAGCTATTTAGAAATAACTAACAAGAACTTATTAATACCCCCCTTTTATTCCACAGCGGGATATAGAAGAAGTTCGTAAAAGTGGGTTTGATTGGCATTTAAGTGAAAATATAAAAATATCATTAAAATTAAATCGTAACTGCACTAAACTATTAAAATAATAAGAAGCATGGGATGGATGAAAAATTTTATAGTAACATTAATTTGGATTGCAGTGAATTGACACACAAAAAATAATTATTAACTTAACATACTCGCCGATTGGTAAGTTAAAAGAGATTCAAAATAAAGAGAACATTAATTTTAAAAAGTTACAATTTTGAATTTAGGTACTACGATTATAATGACTTTGGGCTGGTTACTTGCACGGGCACTCTTGATCAGCAGGAGCTATATCTTGGCACAGTGAAGAGTCGGGCTGAAGACGGAGGGGAAGGTGGCTTAGGCCCCTCAAAATTAAACAGACGTGAAGTCGGTTAGCGACTATTGATCGAACTCTGACACATTAGATTTTTAACCCAATTTATACAAACTTTGAGTTATTCAAAGAATGTTTTTAATTAAACTTCTTAACTCTAATTAATCTTTAATTTACAGAAATATTTTCTCTATTGTTAGTGGAGATGCAATCGCAAGATAACTGTCCAAAGATAAATTCAAATCAATTTCCAGATTGGAAATAGATTTGATAAAAATGTTAACAGCTAACTTAAAATCAATTAGCTTTGTTTTAAATTTTACTTTAATTTAAAAATTCCTTTTTAATCATGAAACAAAGTAAAGTTCCCATCCCTTAAATTACTTTTGGACAGTTAACGACTGCATCTTCCATCTTAAATTTTTATGTAGTTATATGAATAAAAATATTTACAAAATAAATAAAATATAATTAAAAAAAAAATACCAAATTACTTACAATATTTCTTTATAATTTTATATATATATATAAACTCCGTTAATATATGTATATATCTGATTCACATCTAGTGACATTAATATCAAAATAATCAAAGAATTTTTATTTAAAATTTATATTTGTAACTTTTATAGACACTTGTCAGAAATATACATATAGTTTATATACATATGACAAAAAAAAAAGCAGGATGAAATGTGGGTTGTGGTAGAACAGTGAAACTCGATCTTGAACTAAGGTTGACTGTTTCATTATTTCAAAAATTATTTTTTTAAACATTAGTTTTAATCTCCAGGTTTACTTTATAAAAATAAATAAATAGAACATATAAGATATTTACCAAACTTGTTAAATGACTAAAATCATATTTTCAAGTTTTCTTACAAAAGTGCTGGGAAAAATTATCTTTTACTTACAAATTTTATTTCATAGAATGGGGAAGGGTGTGTATATGATAAAATTTATCTTGCACAAAGGCACTTTTTACTCACATGGCAGTGCTGTTTGTAAGTCACTGTTGAAGTCTCCCCTATTTTTTTAAGAATAAATAAAATTATAACTACATCAAGCAATAAAATATACTGGACACTAAAAAATAAATCCATTTTGATTGATCAATTAATCTTGTTTCTGATCTATTATTAAGCCAATCTATTATTTGTGTAAAAGATTCCCAATTTCAGAAAGTATTTCAGCATCACTACAGTTTATGAATAATTCCAATTACTGTAAAGAAGTCTAATCTATATGAAAAGAGTAGCTACAAAGAAATAGACTAATTAAATTTGAGGTCTTCAAAGATGGTTTCAAAATTAAAAATAATTCAACATTGCCAAAACCTAAAACCTTCAATAATTCTTCCAAGAAAACAAATTTTAAATACTCTTTGAGTCAAGCTATCCAAGTTCTGTGTATTTCTGAAACCAACAGATACAATACCAGTATAAAGTGAAATTACAAATGATAACCCAACAATATAAAAAGATTTTATTATTATGGAAGCCACCATTAAATTAACTATATCTAAAATAAACAGAGTTTAACTGCTTTGTAACAAAATGTTGCTACTAATTTGCTATTTCAAACTAAAATTTTGATTATTATTCATCAACAGACTGACAAACAGAATATCATAATTTTCACAGAAAAATTTAGGTGTTCAGTAGTAATGCACATATTTTTATTGCTACATTATTCTTTTCAATAATTTTATTAAATTTTATTTTAGTATCAAATGTCTATCTTTTTTATGAGACAATTTTATACAATCTTTATGTGAAAATTTTGATCAAACCTAAATTTATTATTATTATTTAGTGAATCATTTACCTAAAATAATTATCCTTTTTAACATGTAAGTTCATTGTCTGAAAACAAATAGAATAATTAGATAATAAAGTACTATAATTTACATGATGACATTTGATCACTGTCAGTGATAGATATTAATGTTAACACTATTTAAAAACAATTTATTTGAGTTTAGTCATTGAGTTGTTTGACATATATAAGTAATTTTTGTAAATGGTGTAAGTAGTCATGACTGTTTTTTTCTTTATATGCAGCAAATAAAATTCAAAACACAAATGAAACGTATTGATAGAGTAACTGCAGTGAAGAGCTTCATAGATTTTTTTTCAAGATTGTATTTATGTAGAAGTTGCAGCAAAAATAGATAAATACAGTCAGTGTCCACAAGAGATGATCAAGCTTATCAGAATGACATGATGTTTTTTCTCCCTTATAATCTAGTGCAGTTTATAAAAAATTAAAAAAAATTGTTATGAAGTTTATTTATCATCAAACAATTTCATAATATATCAAGAATTTTTACTAGAATTCTAAGAAAAATCAGATGCTGCAATCCATAACAAATACATTAGTTCCTGTCCCCCCCAAAAAACACAATTGTAAGCATCATAATTGCATTTGAAGTTTTTTATCTTCTACATCACACAATTCATATCAAAATTTATTTTGTGGTTAGGTTTAAATTCCAAAATGAAGTGTAACTTGTCTGTCTGTCAAACTTATACAATTTAATTTAATATTTTAACTTTCTAAAATATTACATTGATTTTTACTGTTAGATTTAATTTTCAAATTGTATTAATTCTGTTTGTATTTCAAATGATAGATATAATTTATTATAAAGGAGTATTTATGTGCCTTAATATATATTACTGAGTATGATATACTATAACTTTATCTTTCTTATTGCATTGCCAAATTCATATAATATTAATATCATTTTAGTTCTTTATTACTTTTACAATGCTTTTTAAACCCTCTAATGATGGTTTCGATTGTTCCAGCAATCTTGTTCAGAACTATAACCAACACAATATAAATACATGAATACAAATATACATAAACATATAATTTTACAGTTTCTATAAATACATATATTCTATCTTATAATCATTATTTATATACACACATATATCTTTATATACCTCTTTATATAATTATTACCTTTTATATATTATACATTTTAATCTTTTTATATTTTATACTTATCAATCAATACTTCCTATAATCATATGTATATATATATATATTTATTTCATTTATTTTTTATTTTCTTATTAATTTTTTTAATATTTAACTCTAATATTATATATTCATATTTTTATATTTTGCAATATTATTATTCATTTTATTAACATTCAATATGTATAATTTTCTTTAACCTATAATATTATTTTTTAATATATTTTTTGACCTATTCTACTTATATTTTCAAACCTTAACTGCTATCTTTCCAAACTTTTAAATTTTACAGTTATATTTAGTAGATCTTTCTTTCTATTTTTTTATATAATTAAATCTATTTTTTTTTCTTATGTCGAAATTTTTTTCAGGTCCAAATCTCTGTTTAATACTTGCTTAATATTATTAATATAAATACTTTCTTTTATTTTTCTATCTCTTTTATTATTTATAAATTATATCATCTTTATACAGTTCTTTCAAAACTTATGCCCTCTTTCTAATGTATGTAAATATATTGGTGAATTTTTATCATATGTTTGTTGCAATAGCTTCTATGTACTGAATTTTTTGTTTCTGCTACATAATTTACTTTTATATTATTTTATATTATTTATATTAAAGACAGAAATAACTATGTAGTTAAAAATTTAAATAAAGTTATAAGTAAAATTAATAAAACATTTAATAAAATAATAAATGTTAGAATAGTTAATAAAAAGAGAAAAGATATGATTAGTATTTTAGAAAATAAGTATATTAGTCATTATAATAAAAAATTCAGATAATGAAATAAATAGAATATATGAAATTGATTGCAAAATTGTCAAATTAATAATATAAAATTTAATTATTTAAGAGAAACAAAAAAAAATCAATATATAGAAGACTATTACAACATAAATATGATAAAAATTTGCTGATGTTTTAACATATATTAGAAACAAGTCATGAGTTTGGAAATGATTGTATAAAGATGATACAATTTACAAATAATAAAAGGGACAGAAAAATAAAAAAAGCTATTTATATTAAGAATATTAAGCCAGTATTAAATAGAGATTTGGACCTGAAAAAATTTTGACATAAGAAAAAAAATAAAAAACACATTTCATTGTATAAAAAATAAAATGAGGAGCCACTAAATATAACTATAAAATTTAAAAGTTTTAAAAGATAACAGTTAAGATTTGCCGAAAATATAAGTAGAAGGTAAGTACAAAAAGTATATTAAAAATAATAGTATAGGTTAAAAAAATTATACATATTGAATGTTAATATAATGAATAATAACAATGTAAAATATAAAAATATTAATATATAATGTTAGAGTTAAATATTAAAAACAACAAAAAAAGAATAAAATAAAAAATAAATGAAATAAAAATAATATACTGTATATGATTATAGGAAGTATTTATTGATAAAAGGTTAAAATATATAATATATAAAAAGGTAATAATTATATGAGAGGTATATAAAGATACCTGTGGGTATATGCATAATGATTATAAGATAGAATATATATATAAAATGTAAACTTATATGTTCATGTATATTTGTATTCATGTATTTGAACTGTGTTTCTTATAACCCTGAAGGAGATTGCTGGGACAATCCAACCCTCAATAGTGGGTGGAAAAAGCATTGTAAAAGTAATAAAAAACTAAAATGATATTAATAGTATATGATTACGATATACATTGATATTCTTAATATTAAATTTAACTACCCTATTATTTACTATAAGAATTAATTAAGGGGATAACTTCACGATTGACTTTCAAATAATATATTCCTAGATTTAAATGGATTCATAATGCAACTTTTATAATTTAAACGGTTTTTAATACTCAATTCTAAATTATCTGCAAAGTTTTAGTGAATGACATAGTCAACTATTATATATATAAAATAAGCTTATACAGTACTATAAAGAATTGCAAAAAAAAAAAAAATCATTAACAAAAAAAAAAATTAAAAGATACAAATTATTTCAATTATATTTACATTGTCTATATGCAAATACAATAATTTTTTTTTTAAAAAAAAACACTATTAATTTCTACCCTAATACATAACAATAATTGTTATTAAATTTGAAATATAGCAATTTTTACAGATTAATAAAAAATTATAAAGAAAATAATTTTTTAAAAAAGCTTACCGATAGATAAAAGCAGACGATTTCTAAACTAACAAAAGCTGTAAAACAAGTTAAAATGTAATAAAATCAATCAATATAATTATGAAAAAAACATTTATTTTTTAATGAGAAATTTTAAAAAAAAGTGAAATATTTGGATATTACTATAATGTATTATACATTAACAAATACGAAACTTCTATATTCAATACTTATTATTCTTTACTTCCTTGAATATTACTCAAAATGGCGGGATAATCTAGTTGTTATTAATTTAAATTGCTATTTGTGTAATGTTTTTTTCCCTTTTGCTATAAGATAGCGATTAAAATTCTTCAGAAATTTCGGTAAGGCGAATTACTTTTAATCTATATTTGTCGAAAAATTCATAGGTTTGATTAAATAGCGGATAAGTGAATAGAATATATTTTTAATTAATGGTTATTGTAATCGTGTTTTACCATGTAAAATAAAATAATCATACTAACAACATATTAATTTGTTGAAAGAATTGTGCTGTGATATTAATTCATCTTAGTTATTTTCTATGTTATAACCTTCTGTAGTGAGATATCAAAGTTTATATTTAGAAAGTATATATATAAAATTTTGAATTAGTCATACATTATTAAAAAATTTACACAAATACATAAAAAGAGTATTACTTTTAAAAATAGTAGTAAAACTTAGCAATTGATGTAACATCAGAAAATAAGAGTTTGAGTTAAGATTACATAGTGCTTATGTAAACCGGGAAGATTATAGTGAAATGGGGAAAGATTTTTAGAAATAGGGATGCATCTTTAAAATTAAGGACTAGAGTTGTTCAAGCTATAATATTTTCAGGGACTTTCTGTAAATGTGAAAAGTATTGATTTATTAATATTTTTGATTTGTGATTCTGACTACAACTTAAGAATAATGAAAATGAAGTATTTGACCAGTTAGATCTGAATCGATTGAGGCACAAATATTTCTATTGAAATTATTTTATTTCTTGTTTGATCTAATTTACTAGGTTTTTATGCTCTGAAAGATTGTTGGTAAACAGATAACAATTACCAGTGAGGTAGGTAATCTCCATTATCAAAATAATGATTATGCCTTTGAACTGTGGAACTAAATAGGTGCTAGATTATTTTAGAGAAATATATATTAAAATAATGAATATGTCTTTGAGAGGTCAGAAAAGCCAACAAGTAAGCAGAGAATTGTGGATAGCAACAAAACAAATTAAGTATTTGATTAGATTAGGTATAAATATTTAAGGAAAATTGTCTTATTTTGGATATATTATGGAATAATTTAATTCATTAGGAAAATGTTTAATGTTATGAAATGTTGAAATGGATGGTCTCAATTTTCTCCATAATGATTATGTTTTTAAGTTGTATAAAAACCAAATAAAAGATATCATTTTTGTTATATCATTTAGAGTTGATGTTAATATTATAGTTCTCAACAACAGTAATAATTATTATTATATAAAAGTAATTTTTTGGTTAAGATAATGGTTTATAATTAGGAAAAAAATTGAATTAACTTGAGTTTTTGCTACAATATGGTTAAAATAAATTTTATCTAAATTATGACTTTTATAAGTATAAATTCTAAAAAAAATTATTGGAAAATATTAATACATTATACATATTTATGTACAATATTTATAAATATAATAGTTGAATGATGTTTCAAATATTAAAATTTGATGGTTTTTGTTTACAGATGACATCTTTTTTTAAAAAAATTTAATTAATGATGATGATCTTTTTTTTTTTAAATTTGTCCAGAAGGCTGAAATTATAATTCACAAATGAAAAAAAAATTATATGCTTTTAAATGTTTGTGTTGTATATATAAAATTTCTTCATGTATTACAAGATAATTCTTTTAATCCAATTTTGATTAATAATATTAATTATGTATAAAATAGTAACAACAAATATTTTGTTTATAGATATTTGCATTATATTTTCGGGAAATTGAAAAATATAAATATGTAAAAATGAAATATAAAAATTGAATTAAATATTGTGAATTTATTTTAAGATATTAAAAATATCAGTTTATATTTGTGCTATTATTATTATTATTTTTTATAGGTTATTTAAAGTTATGATTTTTGCAAGAAATAATCTTTAATGGGTTACATATTTTAAGATAGAGAATGTGTACTTACAAAATTGTAAAATATGACATAATATGTAATGCAGCATGCTTGAAATATTTTGTTTGGTAATACTTGAAAATAATATATACTGGAAAAGTTTTTCTACAATATAGGGTGAAAACTCAGATTGAAAGAGAGTGGGAAGTGGATGAAGGAACATCCCAATTGAGAATTTGTAAACCATAACATTTATATGTTTTAATGTTTTGAACTCATAAAATTGAAATACATATAATGTGTTTATTGTAGTCTTTTATCATTAATTAAAGTACAGTTTTTTTTTTTTTAAAGATATGTTTTGAAACTACTTCTATAAAGTTGCTTTAAAATTATTTCTTGTGTATAATAATCTGAGCTATATGTTTAAATTTAATAATAATATGATAAATGAGTGTTGTAAAACACAGGAACAAAGATGACAAATAGCTGAGAACATTTCAAAAAGTTTGGGTTTTATCTTTCTCTACTTATTTAGTTAATCTAATTTGAGCTGAAATATTTAAACAAAATATATATTTTTTTAATTACTTAATATTTGCTGTTAATGATTTTATTATATATTGAGACATATCTCCTGCCCACAACATTTAGGATGAGTAATAATGTATGTATTGTAATAGTTCATGCAGTGATGGTGCTGTTAAGCATTGATCACTACCTCAGCACTTAGTTCACAAAGACAGATCACTATTTTTTTTATAATTGTAGGCCAGACAGTAATAGTTGTATTATACAACCATTGAAATTCTAAATTGAGACTGCTGTTGCTGATCATATCAGGTATTGGTGGTATTTTCTGATTGTCTCTCATCCAAATGTATTTTATTGTTAGGACTTCTGTTTTTCTATCAATAATTTTATTGTATGGGGGTTCGAGCATCATTAGTCTTTACCTTAGGTACAATTCTTCTTTTGTCAAGAAAACCTGCAGATGTATACTGGAAACACCATTTCTATTTTCCATTAACACTCCCGCATTTATCTCATTCAGAGTTTGTTTTCTCCAGACTATATTAAACATCTCATATGAGTTTGGAATGAAACAAAACACTACTTACAATAATATTTTATAATTAAAAAAAAACAATTTGCTTACATTGAATACGGGAGGATCATTTATAATATATATTACTACAAACACAGAGGCTAAACTCTCCATACTGTAGCGCCACCAGTGCAAGCTAGAGTAGAGTTTTGCCTTTGCGTAAACAGCTTGTGTAAGCATAAGAAATGGTGATCATGTGATGTTTAGTTTTTTATTACTATAAACATTTGCAGTGTATGTATTTTGGAAACGACAGGAGGGTAAGGATTGGTTTCCCAATTAATTGTTGATTCCCTTCATGTATTACCATTGCACTCATCAGTAAAATAAATATAAAAATAAAATTCCTTCCAAATAATTAATAGTAAAATTATAAACCTACAATTGTATTGCTACTGTCATTACAATATAAATTATTAACTAAGTAATCAAAAAATAAATAAAATAATAATAAAAAAGTAATTAGTTAATGCCTTATATGTTCAAATCAAAGAAAATTTACTGCACTATTGTTCATAATATGATAATATAGAAAGCTTACTACTAAAAGCAGTTTGTCTATATATCGTTTCATTTTTCTTGTCCTTCTTCATATATAGTATTAAAAGAGTTAATGATGAATAAGTGTTTTTCATGGGCAGGTGTTGGCAAATTCTTATGACACCAGTTTTTTTATTCTGGCAAACTGAAAAGTTCTTAACTGGAAAAACTATATAGTTTACGCTTCCAATTATTGCAATTGGATGGATTCTAACCTATCATATTGAGAGTTTACATTGTATGTAATCTCCTCATACTTCTTGTTAAATTACTATATATTTTCTAGCACTGAAAAGTGTTTTTATATTTCCTAGTCTTGATGCCAATATTGATGAAGTTTGCATTTGGGAAATATAGCTGTTATGTCCAAATCTTGTCACTGATTATTCTTGATGCGGATCTTTCCTTCTGCACATATTCTCTTCTGTTTCTCAGGGTTGATCTTTTCTCTTTTTCTTCCTTTTTTTATATCATGGCACTTAATCACACATCTTTCTATCACCCCCCCCCCCATCTTAATTCCTGAGATTGTTTTGTGATTTCATTGATTAAATATTTTAATTAGTTATATACTTTATTTACTGCATACATTTGAATAGTTTTTAATTAATACAATTTAGGTGTTGATCAAATAATTTGCTTTAAGGACTGTTTCAAATTTAAACCATTAACAAATACTATAATTATATCATTACTTGTAAAGAATTTTTAATATGATTAAAATGTTTTTCCAATTTTATAATCAAAACAGACGAAACTCTCTATACGTATTGCCATTCAGTGCAAGCCAGAGTAATCAATGGATGCCAGAGAATTGTGCATAAAATCCCCATCTAGTGCCTACTCATCCAATATCCCCAGACTAATTTCTGACTTGTGACCTTTGTCAGTGAGGAACCTTGGATCTGAGAGCAAATGCAACCCTCCACCTTTTATCTCTACTTAACTACAAAACTATGAGTCTTAAATTGAAAACACTATAATATTTTCAATCCAAGCTCATTATCTTATATAGTCATAATGGTTATAAGCAAGCATAGGAAATGGTGGCTTAAAACCAATCCTGCCTAATAGAATAGTGGTGGCTATGGTTATTGAAGAACCAAAGTCACCAAAATGTATAGGTACTGAACTGAGTTCAGACCTATATGACTATATAAACTAATGAGCTTGGATTAAAAATATTATAGTGTTTTCAATTTAAGACTTATAGTTTTGTAGTTAAGTAGAGATAAAAGGTGGCTGCTGGAGGGTTGCATTAGATCCTAAGATCTAGGTGCAGTGCTCTCAGATCCAAGGCTCCTCACTGACGAGGGCCACAAGCCAGAAACTAGTTTGGGGATATTGGGTGAGTAGATACTAGATGGGGATTTTATGCACAAGCCTTCTGGCATCCATTGATTACATCTGGCTTGCACTGAGTGGCAATACGTACAGAGAGTTTTGCCTGTTTTAATAACAGCTATAAACAAGCATAAGAAATGGTGATCATGTGATGTTTATTGGCAACTTTATAATCACACACACACAAATTTCTCTTTGTGAGAAGAAAGAAAATTTATTGCCAACTTTTGCAAATTGGTGTAGAATTTATTTATTTTATTCCTTTACATTTACTCTTGAAATATTCATATTCCTTTTTTTTTTTTTTTTTTACTATGAAATGTGTAAATTACTTATTTATGAACCCCCTCCTTTAAATCACAATGTATAAAGTTTGGGGAATACTGACCAGTTATAACTGACTCAAATAAGAAAATTAGCATTTAAAATAATTATTTTTTTAATAATTCTGTTTCTTTCTGTCATACAATTAAGTCTTTTATTATATGCATATTTAATTTAACTTTTTATTCAGAAATAGGGCAACTTGTATCAGAAAAAGCTGATTTCAAAATATTTCAGTATATTTATTCAAAGTTTATAAAGGAAAAGAGAAAGTACACAATTTTATTTATATAAAAATCAAAATAAAGACAATAAATATTAATTAAGTAAAAAGTAGTATTTTAAATATTTTGAAATAAATTATTTAAAATCAAATAAAAAACTATATTATTACAAATAGATTATTTAGTTTATTTCTGATTCTCAAAAAAAATACGATAAATTTAGATTTTTAATATATCTAAAGAAAGTAATTTATTTATGTATAAAAAAACTATTTTTTTTTTAAGAGATGTAATTTCCATGCTTTGTGCTTATAAGAAAATAATAAAAAATTAATTAAAAAGTCAGTTTTTAATCTTTATTGTTTAGATGAATGTGGTATAATGAAAAACAACATATTAATACAGTTATAATGCTGTATTAAACAACCTTATAATACAATTATTATGTCTTTATTAAGACTGAAAATACTTAATTTTAGTTCTTCTGTTTATCAATCTGTATATTTATATGTAAATACTGAAATTCATTTTAACTAAAGATCTTGCAGATTCAAGAAGAGAGCAGTTGTTAAAAGTGATGTTTGATGGCAGACCAATTATTTTTGCTGTTAGTGCTTTTTGAGTTGATCCATGTATCCTGCCACTATTTGCTATATCTGAAGATTAGATAGTACAGAAGCTTAATATGGATTGAAAGCGATAACACTTGGATTATGTTTTATTTAAATAGGATATTTCTGTAAGTCTTTTTATATATGAGATTAATTTAACCAAGATGTTTATAAATCTAGATATATGTATATGAGACTAAGCTATATACATAGAGGAGGACAGAGAAAAGAATGATGGTTAGCAGAAAAATTTCTCTGCAGTATATATACGTATAATTCCAATGTTAATAAAGAAAAATCCTTTATAACATAAAAGTGAAAATTATTTTTCTTGTACTTTTTTTTTTTTTAAAAAAAAGGACTGAAATAATTGAAAAAAATTAACAAGTGCTGTTTATAAAAAGTTTAAAAAAAACTTCAAATTCATGATAGAGAACAAAGAGATTGAACATTTTAAAGTCTCAAGGCCAATTTGAAGTCCTCAAGGAGAAAAGAATTGAATGAAGTATGTTTTTTCAATTTTATTATATAAGTTTTTATAAATAAAGTAATAAATGGTTTTTTTTTTTATTGTCTTAAGAATATATTAATGATAAATGAAAATCTGAATTTTTTAATAATGTTTTTATTTTCTGTTTGCAAGCACAGGAAAAAATATATATTTTGATAATTTAGCCTATAAGATAAATTAGTAATTAAAATTAGTAATTCAAATGTTTTATGTATCTAGATGCATTTGTGTGTAGGTGTACAAATAAGTTTGGTTTATTTATAAACAATAACACTATGTATCTAATAAATATTCTGTTATTTATATAGTGCAGCCTACATATGAAATATTGTAATAAAGGAACAACTCTCCGGCCCTGCCCTTTACGAATCTACTTGCACTTGTATCAACTTGAAAATCATGTGTACACTTATGCTTAGAACTTATCCATATGTAAGCCAGTGTTTGCTCAAAATGCAGAAATCAGGTCTTCAACTTATTGTGTACCTGAGTTATATATTATCAATTGTATTGTATTAACCTATTCGATCTATAGTAGGAGAGAGACATAATCTCATTTTTAACTACCTGTGATAAAATACATAATAAATTTTGAGTTTACTGTATATTCTGTTATGTATGAAATATTATAAGTGTACACTTAATGCTTTTCAAGTCAATGTTCACGGGTGAGTGCAAGTAGATTCATAAAGTACATGACTGAAAGGTTGTTCCTTCATTATAAGATTTCATATGTAGACTGCTCTTTATAAATATAAATATTTATGACAGTAAATTCAAAATTTACTATGTATTTCATTGCAGATGGTTAAAAATGAGATTATATTTCTCTTCCAGTATAGATTGAATAGGTTTATACAATTTAATTGATAATATATAACTCAGGTACACAATAAGTTGAAGATCGAATTTCAGCAAGCCAAAAAAGATTGGCTTATATATAGATAAACTCTAAGCATAAACATATATAATTAAGCTTTTCAAGTCGATGCTCATGGGTAAGTGCAAGTAAATTTGTAAAGCACATGATCGGAGGGGTGTTCCTTCCTTATAATAATTTATATATTTGTAAACTACAATTTAAACAATAAATACAGTCAATAAATACTGTATTTATTGTTTTATTATATTGAAATAAGTGAAATTTATATATTTGTAAATAAGTCAAAATCATATATAATAATGTAATTGTGTTATTAAAGAATATGTTAAATCATTTCGTTTTTATTATTATTCAAATTAGTTAATAAAATTATTAGTTATTTTTTCAATTCTTTTGCTCTCCAGATAGCTAGTGTTTATCTATAACAATTTGATGTATGTGTGAAAATTCGTTATAATTTTCTTTAGATTTGTACTGATAGTACTAAGGGGCTAAATGTTACTTTTTGTAATACACCCAATTTATTAATAAGATATTTGATAATGGCTAATAACTTAGGGTATCAGATGGCTCTGAGCTGATTTTAATAATCCCAGCACATTTATATAGCATATTAAATACTTATTGATATATATATATTGTAACCCTCACTACACGAATAATTAAGAATATATATTAATTAAGAATATATACGCATAAAAGAAATGTTAAAATAAAGATATTATTTTCTTAAGACCAACTAAACTAGCATAAAACAATAAATCTAAGGAAGATCACAAAATGTCCATAAAGATAATAAAACTAGTTTCAAAATCCATAGCAAAATACTATTAGGTAAATTTAATATTTGTAAACTAATAAATAATTAATAATCGGGTATATGAAATGTATGTGGAATTTGAATTATGAATTAAATGATAAATAGATGAAAAATAAATAATAATTAAATAATGAAAAGAACGAACTTAAGAGAAAAAAAATGTGTTAGGAAAATGAATGATTAAGAAGTGATGATAAAATAGGAGCCAATGAAGGATGAATCAATTATGATGATGAATTAAGATAAAATAGAGATGAAGACATTTAAGAAATAAAAATCAAAATGAAATATGAGAACAACATTGACAATGGATAATGAGATTATCAACTATAAACTAATATTGTATTAAATTAAAGCAAAAAGAAACAAAGTATGGATTCTAAGCTTGACTAAACCAGAATATTTAACCATGAAGTTAAAATAAACTATAAGTTTTAAGATTAAAGAAGAAATTTACATTTCAAAGTTATACTAAATTCATAAAGATGTGAAGATAAACATAATTCCAAACAAAGCACAATAAATAATTTAAGGCATAAAAATTATCATACATTCAAAATTACAATTAAGAATTAACAATTTATTTTTCTCAGAGTTCCAATAACTTAAATATTATCATTTTGCAAGATATACCTGGGTCAGTGAGAGGGATTTTGCCACTACCCAAATATAACAAATAAAACAGCTCATAAAACAAAATAGAATTAATATACACTATTTGGCAATTCCAGTACCAACAGTAATATGAATTTTAAGTTTTATAAAGTACAAATAAGTTCTTAATAAATTATGCAATAACTTACCAACTTTTCTTTATTAAATAATTATGGGAAATATGATCAAGATCAGTGAATAATGTATCTAATGACTCAAATAAATAAGTTATTCTAATACCAATAAATCATTAAAATATTATTTAAAGTTAGACATGGGCTTAAGATCTACTGTATTTTAATCAATAAGCCATAAATTTTAAATGTACTTTAGATGTAAAAGTTTACCAAAATTATTATATATTTTTGCAATATTAATTTAATGCGTAATAAAATATACTGTATTAATTAATGATGACTTTTAAGACAATAAAATAATGTGTTAATAGCAGTAACAATAATAATAATATGGATGATGATTAGCAATAAGACCACAGACAACTAAATATATTTTTAACACAACAAGATTTATTTATAATATTTACAATTTTTTTTTTAAAAATAATAAATGATTGGATAAACATACATCTATTTTAGAAACAATATAATACAAGATATATTTCATTTGAATACCGGTATATCAGTTTTGATGCACTGATATGTTTAGTAACATAATCCATTTATAATATGTTATTGAAAGCATTAAAATATAACTAAACTTTATTAATTAATAATTTGATAATGGCAATTATTAAACACAAATGACAATTATTACTATTTAGCATGAAGAAATTTATTACATAATATGGAAACAGACACTAGAGATCAAATGTATGCAGGATACTAAACTTTGCCTATGTCCATCAAATAATCATTTTAAATATTTAAACGTCTTACCGATTCATTGGTGAACTACTGCTTGATAGGAACAAAATAACATTGCACATATGTATCTCTTATGCTATATATAAGTTTTAAAATTACTAGTAACTTTTGTTGGTTTGTTTGTAAGCTGTTGACAAGGTACAACAGCACAATATATACACTATTTTATTTAGCTAAACACTATAGATACACAAGTGTCCCTGAAGCTAACTACCATATTGTTACCATATGATTTTTAGAACATCAAAACTTCACCATACATAGTGGAAAATAACTAGACATCATCATGAGGGATTAGACAATAAAGGCTCTTCAAAACAACATTATATAGTTGTATAATAATATGGTACATTCCAATACCTTTTTCTTAGGTATAAAATGCATGGACATCGTCTCAATACAGGGAAACAATAGATGCCATAAAAATAATCCTCTCTAGGGATTAAACTATGCTAATTAAGTATTAACTAATTATCAGCATTGACAACATAATCCTCTCATGGACTAAGCAATGGGAGAGTATGCTCCATCTACCTATACACAATGTCAATTATATAATATTTGATGAAATTATATGTTTCTCACACATTTAAAATGGAAACTAGCACAAAACTTCTTCAAAACAATGGCAAGAGAAAATAATTCTGATAAATAAAAGCTAAAAGATAAATATCCTACTTCACAATATATATTAAATAGTGTATTGAACCAGCAAAAGTATTGTAAGTCAACTGACTATAAAATATTTTCTTAAAAGCATAAAAAATTTTCACTAATAAGAAACACACCGTCAATGAAAAATAGCATAAATTCTATAAACTAAAGTGGACATATTAAATTATAGGCAAAATGTAATAAAGATATAAAATACCCTACTTATATGGAAAACTCCATATAATAAGATAATCATGTTATTATCAATAAATACTATTATTCTTCTGGCAAATTATTTTGTCTGTTACCCATAAATAGAATATTATAAATTATTTTTATAAATGTAAGATTGGCATATCTTTCTATTTAAACATACTTTATTTAAAGTTAAATTTTAGACCAACCAGTAAAAATACATAAATAAATGTATATAATTTTACCTTGGTTTGTTTTCAGATTCATCACAAATTTATACCATTAAAAATATATATATATTTACCTTAATAACCTATCCAAAATTAGTACAATATAATAATAAAAAAAAACATGATTATATTTTATTTTATTCTCCTAGTTTATAATCGGAGTTCCTTGACTATGAGCTGACTGACGAGGGAAATGACGCTATTATGGGTTAAACATTTTACAAACAAAGCATTCATATTTTCTTACATTTATTCGAATATAGTAAAATCAAATTATCAAGACTTTATTGCAATACAATAACAAGGTAATAATGCTTATAATTATTTTCTGCAGAATTTTGGATTCATTTTATTTGACTAAATTGTAGTTTTATAGCAAGAGAAAACTCTCACAAAAGCATTTTTAAAATTTTATTTTATCTGCGGTAATATATTTTAAATAGTTGGTGACAATTTCAGCATTTCAAAACATTTTGAGATCATTTGTTAATATTTAAAACTAATATTAATTCTAGTGTTCCACCTGTTATTAAGAAGCAGATATTTATTCATTTATATCAATATTACTAAATATTTTCATGAATAATATAATGAATGGTTATTGCTTTTTTTTTTAATCAGGATTTCCATTAAAAATCTTTAATAAATGTGAGTTAAACATTTATTTTCTTTTTCATTTATCAATACAGTAAACATTTCAATTTTTATTTTTAACAACGAAGCAATTTGGCCTTCTGAAAGATTTGTCAGACGATTTTTTTTTAAAAAAAATACAAACTAAAATTACAGATCCTATAAAATCAGTGAACTTTCTTATCATTTGAAGTAACTTTTACTTTGCTCAATTTAAATTTAAAAAGTTTTGTCCGAATTATTTTTAATTAGATTTTTATTATATATATATTTGATAAAAGCAAAAGTATTTTATATTTACTCTATAAAAAATAAATAAATAAATGTGCAGAACATTTTTTCTTTTTCCTCTCCTTGCCATTCTAGATAATTTATGCATAAGTTTTAAATGTATATAATAACTAAAATATGTGAAATAAAATATTATGCTTACAATATCTTGTCCAGTTTTAAGTTTGAAGTTTCTGTTTATGAAATACTTATTTCCTAATATGGTTCCCATTTTTAATCGATGGTTAAGGAGATCATATGCACTCAAAGAATTAAAAAAATTTCTATTTCATGACTTAAGAATTACAATATATTTTAGCTTTAGTCAATTTAAATCCGGTGTTATCACTTTTTCACCTTTCTTCTTGATTTATTTAGTTTTGTTGTTTCAGATGTTAATGTCTTTCTTCTAGTTCTTTTTTATTAATAGTCCCCCTCTATGACTTATATTAAGTTATTTATACCTTTTATTACATTGAATTGTGATACAATTAAAAATAGACCAATAACAGCATGTGTGCATATAATTAATACTTCTCCCCCTATATTCATTAGTAGTAATTAATCAGACTTAAATATTAACTTAAATCACAATAAAAATATGTTTAAGGAATTGACTACAAATATTGATTTAGAAAAGTTATAACTTTAAATCTTTCTAAATATTATTTAATAATAACAAATTACTAAAACATATTTATACTTTCAAATTAATAATAATGCCATTAAATTATCATTTTAATATTATTGAGAATTAACCCACCTGTCAAACTGCATATAAAATCTTATACATACCCTGCCAGAGGATTAGCATATTTTGAACAGTCTGAGTCTTTAGCACTCTGTGGAGAGTTGTTGATAAAATTTTATTTACTTTTAAAAATGCAATTTCGCAATTACTACTACATACCAGCAAAATAATACGTTAATTTAATTTATTACAATTGTTATTAATTAAAATTTAAAATTTTTCACACTTAACCACTTAAATAAGGCCTGAAAAACATCGAGCCCAACCATAGATTACAATATATTCATCTATATTTGATTCTTATGCTAGTATCAGGTACTACATTTATTTATCTGTACATTTGATTTGTTTCTTATATTTTTTAATGCCTTACAAATAATCGCTCATATGCAACCATCTGATTGTCATCTGCTATCTTATTTGCTTATATTATTGGTTGTTTTGTTTTTCATTTCATTTTATTCATAAAAGGTTTTGTTTACAGTTAAAAACTTGCATAAAAGAATACTAGCTTTTCAGTAACTAAATACAGACAGTATCTCAACATTAATACAGAAAAATTAGCTATTTTGAAAACAAAACAAAAAAGTCATAGGCAAGCTAGTAATACTTTTTCATTTAAGTTCATTTCTGAAATAAATATCAAAATCTTTCTTTGATGATTTTTATTTAGCTAATTAGAAAATACTTTGAAAAGTATTAATTTGAAATATTTAAAATATTTATATCTATTCTTTACTCAATTTGTTAGAAAACAATTAATAATGTATATCCATGCAAAGAGTAAACAATTTTTTTGCAACATTTCATATAAACAATTCTTTCTTAATTATTTTTTTAGATTTTATTATATATTATAATACTTATTAAAATTAAAGATTTTATTAAAATTATTAACATGTTACTATTTTTATTACTTCTGATTTTTAAATTTATTTATTTATAATTTATTTTTGTGATCATAACTACATGTATGCTTATATCAACTCATAAACTAGTATGCCCTTCTAACTCCAAAAAAGAGAAAGAAAAAAACTGCTTTAAAAATGATTTTTGCAATGAATATACGAACAACCCATGAAACACAAATATGTCCATATATAGAACATGCTGGTCCATTTTTCTATCTGATATTTTGCAATGCTGTCTTTTAATTTCTTTAGCAGAAAACTTTTTTCTGAAAAAAACTTTAACACCATATCTAATTGTAGTTCTCCAATATATTCTATTATCTGCCATATATTCCCAATGGAAACAATTGACATTGCATTTCTTTAAATATCTTGAAAATAAACTTTATAATGTAGGTAGGGCCTACTTTTCACAAAACCCATGTTCAAGTTCAGGATAAACCTGCATTTCAGAAGTCTTTCATTGTTCATTCATTTTAGATATATAATCTAGCAAAGTTGTGATTTTAAATAATGGAGTCAATATTATTACATCCAGAAAACTGAAGAATTATATTGATTGATTTTATGATCTTGACATTGCATTTTTAGAATTTTAAGATTGTATCAGTAGGTGAAACTACTCTAGTACCTTTAGATTGTATCATCAGGGTGTCCAAATCTCACTTCCATATAGTAAATTAAGTAAAACAACTTCTTTATACATAGTTTATTTATTAGCAGTAATTATTTTCCTATGATGAAACACTTGTTAAAAGCAACAGTAGCATATTGGAGTTTATCTCACATCTCAATATCTAAGTCCATCTTTCTACTTGTAAAACTACTATGATATTTTAATTAATTTATATTTTCAAGTGGGAAATTATCCAAACTAAAAATTGCTAAAGATTTTTCTTCCAACATTGACTGATAATGAATTTGAAGTTTTTTTAACATTGATTAATAAAACAAAGCTTTATATATTGCATTCAAAACATTAAAAATATTTTATAAATCTTTTTTTTTAAACTGACAACAATGACATTGTCACAAATCTAAGAAGTTCTTGTTTTCACTTTTAATCAATTTAAATTAAAAATTCTACCATCATTTTTGTAGCATATCTTCATCTCTATTTGATTAAACCATCTATAAACAATTTCAAATACCATTATGATAAAAATTGAAAGCAATATAGGAATTAGTATACATCATTGCTTAGAACTAATTTTTATTTCATATGCCTCAGATTTTCCTTTCTCTTATTCTATCATTTAGAAACTAAAATAATATTAAATTTTTTTAAAAAAAAAAATGCATTTATGTAAACAATCAACTAAAAAGTAGAAAATAACAGAAAGTAATCCAACTAAAAAACATGTTGAATCATTTCATAAAAGTATTTGAGATCATCTTGATTTTTATGGCCTCAAATGCTTTTATGAAATGACATAACATGTTTTTTTTTTGTTGGATTACTTTATTAGTCATACTACTTTGTTTTCTACCTTTTAGTCAGCTTTTTATATATAAAAAAAGCATTATTTTAAAAAATGGTTTTTTAATACTATTTTTTACTTTTTAGTTATAAATAAAACATATCATTTCAATTTACATGAAATAATTTTCTTCATCAATCTGTTTTCTATTATGCTTTTTGTTCGCTTCATAACAGAGTGCCTGCTACCAATAATTTTAAGGCTGTTTATTGTATATGAAAGTGTAAATTGTGATCAAGAGAGTGAGTTAATTGAAATTTGAAAGATTGAAAAATTTTTTAATTGCTAGAAAGTTTTTCGTTTGCCATTTTATATATAGACGTTTTAAAAAAAAGTTATTTTGTTGAATGTGTGCTAATGTAAGAATATTTATAACAAAGTTGTATATAAGATTAATTGGTTTTTAGTAAGTTTGCTACTAAAGATTTTTTTTTTAAATTTAAGAACAGTGATTTATTTTTGAGAAAAAAGATAACGTTTTGGAAGCCTAAAGTCGGAAAACATGGTTATAGATTGATTGATTTTGAAAGTAAAGTTTTTATCCTTCCGTGCAATGGGGTTTGAAGAGTAGGAGAGGCAATTTAAAGTCAAATATAGAATAGGTGACTTGGAAAATAAGGAATATGGATTGCATTTATATTCCACAATGCATATATAATCGGCAGAAAGAAACTAGGCATGCTCTGGTAGAGTGTACCCTGTGTGATGAAATGTATCACTTGAAATGTTTGAATGACTAAGGAGGAGATAACTTTATGATTATGTAGACTGTGTAATGGTGATAAAAGAGGTGAGAAAATGGCTTCTAAGTGTAGATGTAGATAGTCTAAAGAGAAAGTCATGGGAAAGGGAGCAAAATGTAGTTGAGGAAGATAGGACAGAATATGGTTTTAGTGGAGTATCAGGAGATATGGGTGGCAAAATTAGTAGTGCAATGGAGATGGTTAGCCAAAGAATAAGTAAGATAGAGGAAGATGTGAAGGACGTAGAAGCAAAATTAAAATTGTTAGAGACGAAGTGTGAGCAGATAAAGGAATTATTGAATAGGAAATATAAGGAAGAAGTAGATAAGGAGGCCCAGAAGTTGGTAGAAAATATTATGGATGGAGCAGAGAAAATAGACTATGAGACAGTATTGATAGGAGATTCACTAATTAGAGAATGTGGGGATATAATTGCAAGGGAAAATAGAAGCAGGTATGTAAGAGTATGTTTGCCTGGAGCTAGAATTAGGAATGTGACTGATAAAGTAAAAAAGCAAAGTAGTAGAGATGTGTATGTTGTGGTAGGGACTAATAATTTGTCAGAACTATCAGAGAGAATAATGGATGAGTACGTAGAATTGATTAGGAATTTGAGTAAGATTAAAGGAAGAGTAGGGGTAATTGGATTATTACCAAGATTTGACAAGAGGTATTTGTTAGATAGGGTATGTGCTATAAATGAGAGATTGAAATGTTTGTGGATATGTGGGATTGTTTTTTTGGAAAGAGGGAGTTATATAGTAAAGACGGATTGTACTTAAGAAAACAAGGAAGTGAAGTTTTAGAGAGTCTGATTTATGAAGAATATATTTTGGGAAACTTATAAAGCGGGGTGGGGGTTTTAAATTGCAGTATTATCAAAAAGAAGTAGAATGGACAGGGTGTAAGAACTAAGCAAAGGGTAGTTGATTTACATATAAGGGTAGATGTGGAGAGGGAATGTGTTTGTAAAATTAATGGAAGCAAGTTATTTATAAAATGTGATGGAGAAGAAACAATCAAAAGAAATTTGTAAAGGAATAGTTCATCATCATCATCATCATCAACCATTATCAATCCACTGCAGGATGAAGGTCTCCAAGTTTAATCCATCTTCTCCGATCTTTAGCTTCTCTTCTCCACAACACCCCTACACATTTTCTTATTTCATCCATCCATCTCACATGTGATCTCTTTCTGGGTCTTTTACAATCTCTTGGAATCCAGTTTAAAATTTCAATTGTCCATCTATTATCATCTCTTCTAGCAATATGTCCAGCCCAATTCCATTTCAATCTTTTAATTTTTTCAATAAAGTCAGTAACACCTGTTTGTTGTCTTACCCATGCATTGCGTTTTCGATCTCTTCTTGTTACTCCCAACATACATCTCTCCATACTCCTTTGAGTGGTCTGAAGCCACTGTATTGCTCATCTATTAAGTGTCCAAGTCTCAGATCCATAAGTAAGAACTGGTAAAAAACACATTTGTTAAAAACCATCCTTTTCAAACATATAGGCATATTTCCTTTTAGTATCAAGTTATTTCTACCAAAAGCACTCCAACCAAGTTTAATTCTATGATTAATTTCCTCCATTATGTTTCCATCAGTATTAATAATCTGACCAAGATATTTGTAACTGTTAACTTCTTCTAATTCTTCATAATCAATCTTTATTTTCATATTTTGAGCAAATCGATTAAACATTACTTTAGTCTTTTTAACATTTATCTTTAGTCCTACTTTTCTACTTTCATCTGTTAACTCCTGCAACATTTCCTGCAGCTCTGAAGCATTATTTGCAAAAACAACTACATCATCTGCGAAATCTAAATGACTTAAATACTCTCCATTTACTTTCACTCCTTTAGTTTCACATTTTAATCCACAAAATACTTCTTGCAGCACTGCTGTAAAAAGTTTTGGAGATATGGGTGTTTGAATATGAAAAGTGGTAGGAGACAAGAAAAGTGGCTGGAATTAAACAAAGCAATTGAAAATGAACCGCTTGAGATATTAGCAGCAATGGAAACACATCTAAGAGAAGAACCTATTCTGGAAGATTTGGTATGGCAGGGTGTAAATAGAAAAGAAAAAGAAAAAAGGTGTGGTGGTATAGGTGTTATATCAAAAAAATATTTAAATACTGTTAAATGTCAATATCATTGGTGGTTTGAAATAAGGTTGGGAAGACAAGAATGCATGGTGGCTATAGTTTATATAGCCACTGGAGATAGTCAAACTATAATGGAATGGAACAGTAGCATATATGAATGCCTAGTTAAGGATATACAGAGTTTTAAAGAAAAGGGAAAGAGAATAATGGTTATAGGAGATATGATTGGACATATTGAAGAAATTGGTGATGTAGATAATAAGAATGGACAGCTTTTGAAGAAATTTTGTCAGAGAATGAATTTGAGCATTGGTAATTTATCAAGTATTTATGAGGGATAATACACATGGTCTAGAAATAATATATTCCACACAATAGATTATGTATTGGTAGAGAAAAAGGAAATGAATAAAGTATGGAAAATTAAGGTGTTTGATAATGAAGAGAGTATGTAATAGTGATCATAACTTTATTGTAATAGAAATGGTGATTAATGTTATGGAGAATAGAATTAAAAGTAGAAACAGTAGTGAAAGAATGAATGATAAGAATAAATTGGAAGAGTATATAATACAAGTTGAAGAAACCATGGAAAATTTAGTTGGGGATGAGTATAAGGACTGGTGTGATGAAATAGAAAAAGTGGCAAATAGGATTTTAGGTGAGAATATTCAGAAGAATAAAAGTAATAAAAAAATGAGAGTAAAAGTGTAAAAGAGAGGCAAAAAGCATGCAGAAAATATAAGTGCTATTAAGAACAAAGAAAGTGAAAAACATATTAATGCTAAATGGGAAAAGTACTTAGAAAAGAAGAAGTTGCCTAAAATAGATAATTATATATAGAGAGAATGAAATTGAATAGTAAATTGTTGGAGGATATTAATAAAAGTGAAGAGATGAGAATAAAATATTTTGGAATTATATTAAAAGGAGAAATGAAGGGGAGAGATAGTATTACTAGATGATGAGGGAATAGAGTGTAGCTGTAGAGAAGAACTAGAGAGAATATTAAATGGGTATGTAACGGATATAGAAAAGATGTTAGATGTGAAGGTCAGAATGATAGAAAACATGAAAGCATATAGTAATGGAAATATTGGTTTAGAGAAAATTAATTGAATGAGGCAGGGAAGAAGTTGAAAAGTGGAAAGGCAAGAGGTTTAGATGGCTGGGCAACAGAGATGGTAATAAATTTAGGGCATAGGTAAAATTTTAGTAAAGACATCATGTTTTAATAAGATGGCACCGAAGATAGTTTTTCCAGGTAGTTGAAGTAATACAAGAGTAAGATTATTATTTAAAGGAAAGAAGGAGTATCATAGAAAGTTATAAATAATTATAGACCAATAGTGGTAACATCAATTTTATATGTTTCTCATATATGGTGGCTGGAAGAGTTGCAAAATGGATGGAAAAAAATAATGTAGTGGGGGGGGGAATGCAAGGAGGTTTTAGATCAGATAGGCATATAGGAGATAGTTTATTTGTAGTTGCACAACTTATAGATATGAGTAGGAATTCAGGTAGACAGTTGAGTTTTATAGATATAGAGAAGGCATATAATAGAGTAAATAGAAATAGATTATGTGAAAGTTTAGCAAATTTGGGAATAGATGAAGCTTTAGTGGATATTATTAAGAAATTATATGAAAATAATTACTATACATAGCAATTAGGTGATATAGAATCAGTTAAAAATTAAAAATGGAGTGGGACTAAGGCAAGGGTGCCATATGTCACCTGTTTTGTTTTTTGTTGTATTTGAGTGAAATGGAGAAAGTAATAGAAAGACTAGGTATACCATTAATAGGTTGCAAGGGAATATATACTTTGTCGGGTCTTTTTTTTTGCGGATGTCTTTTTGTGTGCAGAAAGAAGAGAAGATATGGAAGTTATGCTGAGGACATGCGCAAGAGTGGGTAAAGAGATGGGAATTAAATTTAGTGAAGAAAAATCAAATATAATGATGGTTAATACTGGGGAAAGAGAAGACGAAGAATTTTTATTGGGGGATATAAAGTTAAGTGTGGTGAATAGATATAGTTCTTTGGGAATCTTCTTAAGTAGTCAGAAAAATTGCTTGGATAAATGGGAGCAAAAATTGATAAATGAAGCAAAGAAAAGAAAGGGATTGATAAAGAAATTAACAGTGTTTTCATATAATAAATATGATGTATCTAGAATTGTATGGAAGGGAGGTGCAGTAGCAGGGTTAACATATGGCAATGATGCATTATGTGTTAGTAAAGGGGTATTAGATTACTTAGAAAAAGTTCAAAGGAGAAGTAGGGAGACATGCATTAGATGCAGATGTGTGAACAGCAAAGGAGGCAATTCAAAGAGACATGGGATTGTCATATTTTTATAAGAGATGCAAAAAACAAAATGAAAATGTTTGGTAGATTGCAGTTTATAGATAATAAAAAAAATAGCCCAAACAGTATTTAATTGGGCTATGAGTAAATGGCAGGCAACAAGATGGGTCAGAAAGGTAATGGGGTATGCAGAAGATTTGGATAAAGAATTTATGTCAGCATACTTGTACAAAAGATGGAATGATTGTGTTAGGAGGATTGTGAGTGTTACAGTGGTAAGGAATGGGATAGAAGAGTAGATGCATTAATAAAGAGTAGGGAATTGGAGTGATGGAGAACTAGTATGAAGAGTAAAAAGAGTTTAAATTTATATAGAAGTAAACAGAACATTGGGTGCGAGTTAATTTATGATAATAGCAAGGAAAGTAGTTTATTGTTTAAGGCTCGAACCAGATCTTTAGCAACAAGGGAATATACACGTAAATGGAAAAATATGTGTGATTTAATCTGCAAGTTGTATAAGGAAGGCATAGAAAATATTAGGCATCTGTTAATTGAATGTAAATGCCTGAAATCAGAAAGGGTACAAATAATGAGGTTGTGGAAGAAAACAGTGTTTATACAGAAAGTGGCTCATTGGTTTTTATGCTGGGTTTGGTAAAAGACAGGGGATGTAGATATAAAACCCATGGAGTTGACAAAGATTATGTGTGGAAATGGGATGGAGCAGATTATGTGAAAACTTTGGGTGGAGAATGGAAAGGGAAGGTAAAGTGGCTAACAGGTTTCTCTGGGCATAGTTGCTGAGAGATTCCTGACTTCATATTGTACTGGTCAAAACATGTTTATCCATCTAACATGAGCTGGAACTCACAAAATGTACTTCAAACCCAGTCAATCCTGAAATTTAGGTCAAGGACCAGCCTGAATTCGAACCCACTCTCTAAGCCCTAGATCTAACACCTAATGAATATCATAATAGTGATGGCACATGAGAATTAATCTTAATCCAGCCGACTAGCAAAGCTGAGCAAAACAATGAGACATCTATTAACTATGACTATATTAAAATAATATATAAGCGTGGCTGTATGTGTGGAAGTGGAAGAAAAGGAATTCGAACTACTCAAATAAGTTAGACAATAAAATATAGTTTAATATAATGACAAATTATTAATTGTGACTTAATTATATACATTAGTGTGTACGTGTATGAGCAAGCAGTAGATGATTACATAGTGTCATTCATGCTATTATTTCTCATATGCTCTTTTATTAATTAGCTAAATATATTATAAATAAACACATCTTTGGTGGGTTCAATATTAAAATGCCAATCAACTATTACAAAGAATTTGCATAAAATGCTTATTAACGCTTTGGATTACAGTTCTGAAACATGGTGACTAACATTATTTCAGGGAGCATTCTGGGATTCATTACAGATATAAGATAAATTATTTTCACGCCATTATGGTCGTGAAAATAAATAAAATACATTTGAGAACATTTGATTATATTTGAATCTATGACAAAATATTTAATGAAAAATTATTTTAACAATAGTAAGACGAATGCTTTATTTTTCCCAAGGCATATACTCTTAAATAGATATATAAATTACGACGGTGGGATTGTATATGATTGAAATAAATTTAATCAATAAAACTAGAAGTAGTTTGCATTTATATATATTTTAAACAGAGCGCAATTTCAGTATTATTACAGCACTAAAACTAGGTCATAAGCAAAAGAAATAATACGAAGTTGGTGCGGTACTGACATAATAGCCAAAAGAATAATTAAGAGGAGATGGTCATGCTTCTGGACGAGAATGAAGTCTAAGCCCCCCTTCTCGGGTAGTGCTTAGAGAAAAGTGGATAGGCATGGCGTGGCCCAGACTTTTGCTGGTATAACCGACGCGAGAGGCCTTTTATCTATGAAGTGAATATGCATAGCATGTGCCAAACTTACAGGATCACCGCCAGAGGCATTTTATACAAAATAAATGTGATTCCGAATAGCTCAACTATCTACGGAATGAGATATGAGAAGAAATCTATGCGTTTGAACTTGTCGCAACCCCCAGATTAGAAAACTAGAAAGAAGCACATAATTTATCTATATACGAAGATAGCCAAATGTCAGTAATGCAGTAATGATACATATCACTAACGACATTGAATAAATTTTACTGCTTTAAAATAAATGACCCTTGTTTGAGTACTATAATTTAGACAAATAATACGCTATGCAGTTATATATATATAGAGAGAGAAATTTTATTTATTAAAATATACTTGAAGATTTTATTTAGCAAAAGAAACATTAAGATTTACCCCTTCCCTTATTCTGCTATTTAAAACAAATCAATCCCACCTTCGTTGATTTTATAATAACTGGAATATTTAAATACTGTATTTGAGATTTTAAGAGTATGGAACAATAAAATAAAAACTAGCAGTTATATAGAAAACAATTAATAAGTCACTTTTTCAGAATTAAATAATATTTAATAAGATTTCAGAGTGTTAATTAGCCAAAGTTCTTGATTCACCCCGGGTAGAAAATCCAGAGTTAAACAAATATATATTTTTATATTAAAACATAAATAAAATGTTGACTCTTAAAACAATCTGGCGAGTGTATTAATTAATTAATACATTATATTTTAAGGGAACATTAAACTTACTTAATGAAGGTTTACTTAAAAAGAAGAAAGGATTTTAGAAAATTCAGCTCGTCAGATTGCATGAGATTGGCATATTAATAAACAAAATAGACATATAAAATCAAGTAATGAATAACTATAAATAAAAGACTGCACCAGAATTAAAGAAAGTTAGAGCATATGAGAGAAAATTAGATTTATAAAAATCATTTAAAAGCAAATTACATTTTATATAAAGTTAAATCAGTTATGAAAGAAATCTTGATGAGATTAGTTAGGCTAGATTGACTATTAGGTGGCGGCTTGGAAATTTACCTTTCAATTTTAAGAGTCCATTTTAAAGTATGGCACATGCATGGCGATTGAAATGCAAGTACTTCAGTGGCAGAAAACTTCTATTAGCATTCTAAAGTTCTTTTTTAGACCTTTCTTCATTTCAGGGCAGCAGGATATTACGGTAGCGGCAGATGATGACCTACAGGGCCGAGAAGGGTGGTGGATTTACTGCTACGTCATTTTTAGTGTCACAGCGATGTTAACAATCATTTTTACTAGAGTAGCTAATCTAATCTGTGACTCAAAATTCAGTCATTTTATACTTTTTCTTTATCGGTTGTTTTTGAAGATGCAACAGTAAGATAACATCCAAAAATAAATTCAAATCTATTTCCAGATTAGAAATAGATTTGACAAAATGTTTATAACAAAAGTATCTTTAATCTTAATCCCCTTAAGTAAAACTTTAATTAAAACTACCTATCCCAGATTAAAACAATAGGGCTTCCAACGCCTTTAATTATTTTTAAACAATTACTGTAGCATCTTCCATATTGGATTTTACAAAATATACAGTTTAAAAGAAAAAAACAAGCAATTTAAAAAGAAAAAGTTTTAAAAAAAATGACTTATAATAAAATATTTAAAACATCAATCTTTTGTTAGTAATTTTGCTCCTATATATATATATTTGAGCCGCACCTATGTATTTTAATAAAAAGAATTAATAACCATAAAATTAATAATAATAAAAATGTTAATTTAAAAGTTAAAATTTTATAATTTAGGTGCGCATCTCAAATGTATACATAAAATATATATACACGACAAAAGGAGCGGGATGGGATATAGGGTTTAAAGACAGGTTTGTAGCTGGAACTAGGAAGCTCAATCTTAAGCTAAGATTGACTGCTTCAGTATAAGGAGAAGTCATAGTGCATCACATTACATCAGTTCTATTCATTTTGATTTTGGAAATCAAAACATATAATTCTCTAACTTTTTTTTACATATTTATTATTTTTTTTACAAAATATTTATGAAATATCAATTATTTCAGAATAATAATTTAAATTTTAATAGAAAATATTTACTTTTAAATAGTTAAGTATGAGTTAAATCAATATGAATAAAATTTTATATTTTCATTGGCTCAGTTGCTAAAGATTTTTTTTTGATAAGCATAAGGATGTGAGTGAGAGTTCTAAATGAGAACAAATGTTTTTTCATTGTTAAAAAATTTAAAAGGTGGTCATCCTGACAGAAACACAGATAGGGCAAGTTAATATATAAGCACTTAAAATTTCAAGCAACGTCATAGATCTTTCCTGACTACTTTTCTTGCAATAGTCTGATAACAAAAATCACATATAGAATGCTTCTTGATTTTCTAAAACCACATTAACTTTGGTAATCATTGATGTATAATGGGAAGCAATCTTTTTACTGAAACTTTATACACCTGGATCTTGTTTTATGCGGTAGATAGGTTCCTCAGAAAATGTGCACAAAAGAAATCGCACAAAAATAAATGTAACTTACTTTGAAAAATGGTGGATAGGTGCTGTAATTTTCAGAATTCACATAAAAGCAAAGCAACAAGGAAAAATTACTTCAAAATTTGCATTAAAAAAATAAAGTATGACTAATAAAAAATTTCAAATATTTGAAAAAATTAATACAAGACAAATTTTTTAACTTTTTTTATTAACTACAGTATTTAATTTTATATTTTTCATACATATTTTAATCATTACCGCTAGCATTTGTTTGTAAACTAGTAAGAAATCAGATTCGATGTGATGTGATGTATTGTGACTTATCCTTAAACTAAGTCAAGAATTTCTCAGCAATTATGCCTAAAAAATCTCTTAGCTAGTTTATTTTTATTCATGATGTGATGTACAACTAGCGCCACTTTCAATTTTTTGCTGTGTTAATGGTTTTCTGTTTCTATATTAAAAAAATGAGATTGCAATCAAAACAAAAAGATTATACATTATCATTAGAAATATTTTCAGTTTAAAAAATCAATAAAATCTTCATTATTTATTTTAAAAATCTAGAATTATTTATTTCTGTTATACCTAACAAAATACGTTTTAAAAGTTTAAATTTTTTGAATATTTGTTGCGATATTTTTATATTGAAGTATAAATATATTATTATTTACTCATTAATATAAGTAGGTTATTTATATAGAAACTAAGATTCTAAATACAGCTTCAGGCCATATTCACGTTAGCAGCTAATATAATATATTTTTGAAAAAAAAAAAAGTATTTCAAGTCAAAATAAGTTATTAATAATTTAAATTTCTTGATATCTAATAAATATAGTGAAATATGAAGGATATTAAGAAGAAACATGAATTGCATAACTTCAAAATCGCATTAAAATAACTTGCATAAAAGGAGATCCAGGTGCAGTGCCATAGATTTAGTCTGACTACTTTTCTTGCATTAGTCTGGTAACAAAAGCCACTGTTATTAGACTGGTAACAAAAGCCACTGTCATTGGTAATCATTCGTCTATGACTGGAAGCAACACATTTAACGAAATCCTTGAAAGTATGTTTGCTGTAGTAGAAAATAATGATGTTCCATGGTAATTGCTGCTATCTTGTTTATTTCCTTTATTTTTAAAAATTGAAACAATATGATTCTTAGTCAGTGGTTCAACTTCCTGGTTCCATATATTCTTAAAAAATTCAAATATTTTTGTACCTAACATATCACCACCATATTTTAAACTTTAAAGTATTTCATCAGGATCTACAGTCTTTTCATTTTGTATGATTACAAAGAGCTGTTTTGAAACTGTCTATATTTTGTCCAAATCTAAATGATTAGATAAAATGGATATATTATTAAAAAAAGTGATCTCAATTCTTATATCATAATTCAAGAGATAATTAAAATACTCCTTTCACCTGTTCAAAAAATTATTGTCATCATTTAAAAGATAGCCGTTGCTTTACTTAATAGGATTATGATGCCACTTTTCATGATTATATATTGCTTTCAATGCATAAAAAAAGATATAGAGTGACCACAACCAGTTTTCATTCACCAATCATTTTAAAGCCTTCTTGTTGATTGTTAAACTTCTGCTTTCATATTCTTATATTTATGAAATCCACACTTAATTTATTATTCTGTCAAACAGGAAATAGCACATGTTATGTATTCTTTTAATTAAATCATTGTGAGAAAAACAGTTATGATTTTTTTTTTAAAGTGGAAATGAAGATTAGATTTTTTGTATCCATAACACTCTCCTTGAGAGAATTCCATGGTTCAGTATTATAAAAATACTGGAAATCCAAATTAGCAATTTTAGTGTTTAATGAAATTTCATACTTCTAAAAAATAAATGTCAAGTTTCTTGTAAGTATGATTGCAAATAACATCTACTTTTTAATGCAACCATCCTTTTAATCTTGGAGCGTATTAATCTATGATATGTTCAATAAATTGCAATTTTAAATGCTTTTTGTACTATAAATTTTTTTGTATTCAAATTCGCAACTATAACATGTAGCGATAAGATTTGTACAAACACGCAACAAAATTCAGAACACAGGTAAAATATATTAAAGCTGATCGAGTCTAGATAGTAAGATCCAGAATCCGACCAACGTTCAATCCTTTTATCCCTGCACAATGATTTAACACCCTATGGATGACATTTCCTAAATTACACATGCATTCAATTTAACCACAGTCTGGCAGTAAAATCAGAGTGGAACACAAGACTCATGGAATAACTAAATTTGACACTGAATTAGATGGATATATACGCTAATGGCTAAGTGAACCGTTACTATATTAATGACTAATTATTAAATCTAATAAAGTGGTCTCTATATCTATAATGATGCAAGTACAAATTAATATGGAGTTGGATGAAAAATGAATTCACAGACAATAAGGACATGAAAACGAGTTACATTTTAAATAATATTAATTTAATAAAGAAAATAAAAGAAATTAAAACTAAAATGTACAAAATTATGTAATTGGAATGTGGAAGATTATGCTCACAGGCATTGCATAGTTAATGAGATTAGGTTCTACATATCTCATTATAAATGTTTAATAAAAATGATGTGCGGTATTCAAGTCCATGCTTATATTGATATGCCAAATTCTAGCTCTTTTGTAGTCTGCTAAATCATATGGAACATATTGGCCAAAGTTATATAATTAATCTAATGGCACTTCTATGGCATCTATCTATATATAACAGATTAAGTCGAGCACATAATCAGGCTCGGAGATATGCAGGTTATCGTGTTAACCTAGATTAGGATTTATCTTAACGCTGAATAAGCATTTAATTTAAAGGGAGAGAAAATTGGTTTATTCTAGGTTTACTTATATACACTGTAGCACATATTAAAATATTAATAAAACTAGGTGTGAATGGGTCATTATTCATGGGCTTCAGCATCAAATGCTCGGTGCCCTAAGACTGAACGACTTGCTAGGGAGTTGGATAAGCATTAATATTAATAATCTGGACTCTTGTGTTCCAATTCTAAGAGTTTGCTTTACCCGAACTAAGTGGATAAGTGTGACCTCCGCCAACGACTCATCAAGAAACATGCAGCAAGAAGTTAATGTACATAACGTACTTAGTAAGGGCACATTCACAACCTACACATATATATAACACAAATATATTGAATTAACTTAAGTGTGCCTTAAATATAGTGTCTATTTGCATATCTATACAACCCAGTTCTCAAGTTTAGTATTTCAAATGTACTATTTAGGCACTAAATAATAAATTGTTTAAGATATCACCTGTTTTCTAAATATATAAATCTAAGGAGGACAAAGCATATTTGAGGGGCAATTACTGACAAAACATTATAAATATGATCTTTGATAATATCCTTGCGGCTAATTCCTATGATGTACGGATTACATATATAGAAAGTTATAATTTATAACTAGAGCTGAACAAACTACAATTTTAACTAGAGCATTACTGATCACTATAATATTAATTCATAAAATTAATCAGTAAAACAATAACGATCTCGAAACAGTGAGTGAAAAAGTAATAATTCAATTATTTAATATTTATTATCACGAAGATTTGAAATTATCTTTGCAGAGAAATAGGCTAAAATTATATATTTGACATATCAAATACATTATATATTTGACATATCAAATACATGTAATATTAAAATGATAAAATTATAAAATAAATGGAATAGATCAACATAAGCATAAAAGACTGCAGAAAATTATATATATAGTTTAAAGTCAATTATTATAATTTTACATTTTAGGAGGGAATTTTACATTATAAGTTTTCTATTCAGACAAGATCGAGTTTTACAGAAATTAGTGTTTAAAAGCTTTCTTTACAGATTTTAGAAAATGGATTTATAAAGGCAGATTTTATAAATAGCTAGTTTTAAATAGATAATTGAAAGTTACAGTTTATGAACAGAGCTCTGGAAATTTATTAAATTACCAGTTAGTTGTCTTCACTGCAGTTTCAGGCACATGGGGATGATACAGTTGGCACTCTTCTTCGATGGTTTGATGTTCATGGAGATTCTCCCACCACTGGCTGCTTTGCTGAGGTATAGTTCATTATAGTTTGTGGTGCCACGTTCTCATTCCTGACAAGGATAAAGTGACAAGTGGTTGCCTGCTTACCCCGCCATTTCAAAGGTAAACGTGCGTGGATTCAGTTTACAACTCAATTGTAATATACATGACTGATTTTTCGACTACAAAATTTGAACTATTTATAATTTTCTTAATTCTGACTATCTTGTTGTTTACAAGCTTGATTGCAGTTGGAAAATCCATTAACTCAATTTAGGAAAAACATATTTATTTACTAAACTAATTTTAATTCTGTTTTTCCACCCTTTTGTCCCCTGGTTTATTATTACCAATCGACTGCATTTTGTTTACAACTTTATAAAATTCTGAGAATTGTTATTAAAATTTTGGATTTATAAAATTAAACTCACGCTATATTAAGAAAACTACAGTGGTCTAATTAAAAGTTGTTTAGAACTTAAACAAAAAGCTGCATTTATAATTAGTATAAAACTAATTCTACCTTTATATATATGTAGGATGGTAGCATCGGGAATATGTTTATATACATGCAATTTCAATAAAATAAGCCACAAAATTGACTAATAATTTAGACTTAATTATCTTTTAAACTTGCAATTTTTAAAATAAACATATCTGTAATATATACATATACTATTTTTATTACAGACTTACCACTCGCAATCCCACATGTATAGTAATTTAAGGTAGTTTAGATGGGTACTTTGAAAGGGTTTAAATCTGGCATAGGTATAGGTGTGAGGGTAAAATACATGAAACAGACAAGTTTCATTATCACTAATATTATAATCATTTTTATTGCTGTAATGAGTGAATTGGCCAGGAATGACAATCTAGACAGGCTGTGTGAGACAGATCATTTTCTATGTCCCTTCCACTTATGTGACAGGCAGGGGGATTTCTAAATAGACTGTCTAAACACACTGTCTTTGCCAGCTGAAATTCTTATTTCACTCAAATCCAGTTCCAAACCAACTTAGTGATTGTACTGCCTCAAGCAAAAATCACAACTAAGGTCTGCCATCTATTAACCCTGTCTCCATCATTGTTTTCTTAATTCTTTCAATGGCTTGATCTAAAAAAGAAATAAAAAAGAAAATTTGAATCAGAAATGCTGAGTGTGTAATTAAAGGATGACAAACACAATGACCAATGACATGAGAGATTCATGACAACCATACTCTACAATTGCTTTCTAGATCACAAAAACAAACTCGACCATATGTCTGGATCTACATCGGCTAATTTGTTTTGTTTAAAATGGAATGATGCATAACATTAGGCAAAGGAAGCTTAGGGTATTGCCAACAATACTAATGCCCTCTTAAAAAGTGAGTCATGTACACTGTGGCTATATTGTTATGTAGATATCGAAAGATGCTCATCATACTATATTAAGAGTATAAGAATTCCATTACATACCGTTCTTATTTCTCCCTTCATATAAGAATGTCATTTTTAAACTTTTCTTAAGTTTGCCCTTCTAAACTTTTAAATCTGAATTAAATTAATAAAAGAAAAAAAGGAGATAGAAAAGTCTATTTGTATTGAAAATAACCTAGCGTTCTTTGATTAATTTTTATTCACAGTTAACCTATATATCTAAAAGTCATTTCACTATCCATCATAATGGAACCTGTTGATAACCTGTTCACAGCAATCAAATTCTTGAAATAATGATCAAAAATTTAAAATAAGTTTTACTATTCGCACCCATTGGGTAAAAATACAATTTCTTGAGTGCAAAAAATATTTTATCATTAATTATGTTTTAAAAGTTTAGATAAATTAAAATTATTAAAAAAAAAAATTTTTTTATAAAAAAAAATAATTATTCAGTTACCATATATATAAATGATCCCATATTTCATTAACTTTTTAAATTAAATTTTATTAATTTATTTTATATTGTTATCTATATATTTTAGCTAAATGTCCAGTGTTCCCACCTTTTTAATTATATTATCTTAAGACATCCATAAAAAAATAAATTTTTCAGTTATCATATATAAGTGATTGCATATATCATTAACTTTTTAAATGAAATGTTATTTGTTTTATATTATATTATCTATATTGAACTGGGATCCTCCAAAATTACCATATTAACCATGTTTAAAATACCTTTATATATCTTTTGGCTTTAATAAGTTTTAATATCTTGCTTTTAACTAAGTTTAATATCTAAACTTCTTGGTAATTATTATTTTATATCTTTAATACTACAGGAACGGACGAGCCCTTCAAGCAGTGGGGAAAATACCATTGGTAGCATAATCATTAATGATACCCATGACCAGATCGGGCTATACAAAGCATAACACGGCCACATTTCCTAACTGGCCACCTCGACTGCTGGAATAAAAACCTGTCATCCAAAGCATTTTATTTGTTTTGAGGATCAAACTCATATGCCAGCTGACCATATATTATATAGCTAGCATGCTTCGGAAGACAGGCACACAATCCAGTGCTTGAAATATCCCAACAACTCCTATTCTTAATCAGAGGCTCCAGCATATTTAACTTAACATATACAGTTATTTGTAACTTTAAATTAATGGTGATGCAGTAACAGGTGAGAGAGAAATAGACCAAATAATAATTAAGAAAACATTAATATTTATTCATGCACAGACATATCTAACAATATAAAATAACAAAACTTTACATAGAAAATTTAGAAAATATAAAGTGGGTACTTGTCTATTAGCAGTTGTACATCACTTGATGGCGCTGTTTCTTTGCAAAAATGTATTAATATAACATTTCCGGGCCTTTTTTTTCTTTCAAATTTACGTCATTCTTACAACACTTTATTTCCACATTTGCATTATTTTTTTAATACTAAATTAAACGTTTAAACAAAATTAAAAAAACAAAACCAAAACATTTAATTAAAAAAGTAATTAGCCAGCTTTGTTTTTTACACCGATCAAAAGTAAAAAAACAAAACACTTTTTTTTTTTATTTCCACGTTTATGTTATTTTAAACAAAATTAAAAAACAAACCAAAAAAATTCACTGGAAAAGTAATAAGCTGACCGACTTTGTATTTCATCAGTCGACTTTATTTTTAAATCTGAAACCCGGGCTGGACATTAATTAAACGTTTAATCAAAAGTAAAAAAAAACAACACTTTCTTTTTATTTTCAAATTGAGTTATTTTTCTAATACTAAATCAAATGTTTGAAGAAAATTAAAAAACAAAACCAAAACACTTCATTAAAAAAGTAATCAGCTGACTTTGTTTTTAATGCTGATCAAAAGGGAAAAAAACAAAACAAAACACTTTATTTCCACATTTACGTTATTCGAAACGCAATTAAAAAGCAAACCAAAAAAATTCATTGGAAAAGTAATTAGCCGAATGATTTTTTATTTTAACAGCTGACTTCATTTTTAAATCTGCAATCCTGTCCAGATTGTTTTCTTTCAAATTTACATTATTCTTATAATACTAAATTAAACATTTAATCAAAAGTCCAAAAAAAAAAAAAAAAACTACACTTTTTATTTCCAAATTTACCTTATTTTTCTAATACTAAACATTTAAACAAAATTAAAAAACAAATCCTACACTTTTAAATGTTCACTGTTGCCTTCAGCCATTTTATTTATCTTGTTGAGAATGTGAAATTTCGCATAAATCTGCCCATCATGCTCTGCAAAAGCTTTTCCAAATTGCTACCACCTTCCAAGATGCGTACTGACAGTGATAATTATCACAATGCAATACTACTACAGTTGGTGTGCGAGACAATGATTTTGAAAACAGATTTCAAGAGTTCTGTGAAATTAAAAAACAGTTGTCCTCATATCAAACCATAACAAACTCATAACTGAACATATGCATAAAGCATGGTCACACATAGCTATGCATACGATTTCTGTATGTTTACATAGAGAACACCATCATGTGGCCCAAAATGGCTATTACAAACAAGTGTTGTAGTAGCTGTAGGTTTGGCTGTGTAAACGGCATATTTATGTGTTTTTGCACAAACTGCCATCAAGCGATGTACGACTGCTACCTAAAGGGTCTACAGAGAGTGATCAAAATATATTTACCTTGGTTTTCATGATTGTCAATTTCCAAACGATTGGCTTTTTGATCTCCATCACTGATTTCAGGGTTTTTTTTTCCATTTTTTGTCTTGACAATGGGGGGAGAGAGAAAATTTCTCAGATGGGACAACCGATTTTGTGGAGGTTTTTGGGGCCTGAAGTCCAGTCGAACACTTATAAAGCAGTCTAGTAATGCATGTTGTTAATTTTGCAGCTTCTGAAATGATATTATCCGCAGCATCAATGAATGACTATTCTGTCCTTAGATTTCTGGAGAAGTGAATAATGTAATAGTATAAATGAAGACTGCAATGACTTCCAGACTTAAGAAGAAATAAACCAATCACAAAATGAAAACTGGATTAAATAACAATAGTCTGTTGCGACTTTATATACTTTTTTTACTCCCATTATTTTAATTTCTTGTCATTATTTTTAATTTTGATCGTAACTTGAATGTTTTTTTTTAAATTAATTTTTACATTTCGTTTTATCTAATTGATTTTTACATTTGTTTTAATCTGATCTTTTTTCATAGATTAATCTACTATCTCTTCGAATTTACTGAATAGATAGTTTACATAGATTTTAAATTCAACTATTGATTTTGATTTTATTATCAATCAAAAAATCTTACTGGCATTTCAAAAGTTTACACTCACTAATTAATTAATCTTTTTATTTTAGATTTTTTCACTACATTATTTTTACACACTTATTCTTTTAACTTATTTTTTAATTTATAAAAAAAAGAGGTTTCTAAATCTTTTTTTCTAATTCCTTTCCCCACTTGCTTTCAATAAATAGCTTTATTCTCTTTTAAAAAAAATATAACGCTTTTTATTTTTACAAAACTACATTTTAAAACTATTTAAATTTGTTTTTAACTATTTTTTCAAATAAATTTGATCATAATTTTGAATTATAAAACATGTAACGCAGATATATATAGGTTTTATAACACATATCTTTCACTAGCGTGACAATATATTTTAACTAAATCTTAAGACAATCTTGTATATATTTGTTTTCACATTTCATAGTAAAAATAACCTCTTTAAAAAATTATACGAAAATGGACTATAAAAAATAATCAAAATCTATATAAGAATTATAATGAGATATTATTTTTATATAACGCTATGTTTTTTATGTAATAGTAATATTAGCGATTAAGCCAATGCACATGCGTTTTAAAGATAAATTATAAATGAATACTCTCATTTTTTTTTTTTCCCAGTCATGAGATATAGTATTTTAGAAAGAATGGAATGAATCCACCCATTTTTTCAACCCAAACGTTTATGTATGGGCAAATCTTAAGTGTGTGGAATTAAGAGCATGAAGGTGTTACACGATCACTTTAAATTACATTTGTTATGTTTGAACGAATAACACTTGCGAAATCTTTACAATTTACGAACCGTCATTCTTTAGTTGAAATTAAACATATATAATGAGATATTATTTTTATATAGCGCTATGCTTTTTATGTAATAGTAATATTAGCGTTTAAGCCAATGCACATGTACTTTAAAGATAAATTATAAATGAATACTCTCAATTTTTTTTTTTCCAGACACGAGATATAGTATTCATTTATAATTTATCTTTAAAGTGCATGTGCATTGGCTTAATCGCTAATATTCCTATTACATAAAAAACATAGCGCTATATAAAAATAATATCTTATTATATATGATTAATTTCAATTAAAGAATGACGGTTCGTAAATTGTAAAGATTTCGCAAGTGTCATTCATTCAAACATAACAAATGTAATTTAAACTGATCGAGTAACACCTTCAAGCTCTTAATTCCACACACTTAAGATTTGCCCATACATAAACGTTTGGGTTAAAAGAATGGGTGGATTCATTCCATTCTTTCTAAAATACTATATCTCGTGTCTGGAAAAATAAAAAATGAGAGTATTCATTTATAATTTATCTTTAAAGCGCATGTGCATTGGCTTAATCGCTAATATTACTATTACGTAAGAATTATGTAATTTATTGTAACAGATAGTTCAGGATGTTCATTATAAAATTATGAGTATGAGCTTAAAGAAGGCTATAAAATAATTTGACACCTAATTCACACATTGATAAACTTATTAGTGTAAGAAAAAAGAGGGACAAATATAAGTTTTAATAAAGAATTCTTATAGATGGTTTTCTAAAATATTATAGATTTTTAGTTTGTGATTATAACCACAATCACTAGGAAAAATGATTGCCATGCTATATATCTTTAGCATTTAAGGATTATAATTAGTATGTAAGGATTTTAGAAATGTAAAGGAATATTTATATATGTATTAAATTTTTTTAGAATTTAGCATGATTGTTGCTATTTGGGATAATTTAATTTTCTACTTGTAATGTTGATTATTTTCTTATCTAATATTTTTGACTTTAGTCTTTACCAATGAATCGGACACTATTTTATGTGCTTAGGTGAAACATTAGCCCTAATTTGATCAAGGATTTAGCAAAATTGCTAAGTATCTGCTATATCTGAGGGTTTAACATATAAATAACCAGTCAGACTACAAATATAATTAATACAAGTGCAATTTTGTTTAATAAATAAATATTTATTAACAAGTAATAACGAATGATTATGGAAGTATACTAATATTTTAATTAGTGCTTAGTCCGAAAAATAATAACATGATGGACAACATGTTAAATACAAACATTACTCAACAGCCGTTCTTTATAAGGAAGTAAAGAAATAACTCATTATGCCAGCCTGCCATCAGCTCAATTTAGTATCTAACAGCCTTTCTTTCTATTATTCTTTGACTGCTACTACTATAACTACCCAGGAGACTTCTTCTTTTCTTCTACAAGTTTTTCTCCTTTATATATGTCAAAGTGAAAGTCCATTGCAGTACTCTGTTTTGTTTTAATTTTAGAATAATTCAATACACAATCTGTGCAGTAAAATGTAGATATACTATAGTGCTAGAAATCTAATCAGACATTACAGACCTTCCCTCCAAAATTTAATTGGTCTAATGACAAACAAAAATTTTGAACTTAGCCAATGGTTGGCGTATTCTTGGAGTTCTGTGAACTACCATCAGAGTTTCAATAACTGCAGTAGCAAACTTTTGTTGTGGATCAAGTATAGCTTCTTCATTTACCTTTAAATCTAGGCTACAGACTGAATCAATTACTATTACATCTTTTTTTAGCATCGGATTATTACACCGTTCCTTTTGACTAATGTCAGGTATAGGATCCTCATAGCAGTGATGTAGATGATTTATGTGTTTTCTAAATTCTTTACTGTTGTCATCTTTACAAGTTTTACTTGTTTTGATAGTATCTTTAGATTATTTCATGTATCCATTGATGTTTAAGCAAATCTCATATCCATATTTGTTCACCTGTTAAGAAATTTAGAAATTTTTATTTTTCTTAATAACCATAAGTAACAAGTGAGTTAAGTGAGTATGACAAGTGTGACATATTCAGCTAGAGTTTTTCCTGTTGCTGCATTTGGCATGAAATGTTGGCTGTACATTGCTTCTACCAAAGCTTCAGGTATGTTTTTAAATTTCATTTTATTCAAAATATATTTTAAACTTTATATAGCTTTTCCTGCAATTCCATTATTCTCAGGATGATAAAGAGTAGTAAGGATCTTCTTGATTCCCTATTATGCAGGAAATCCATAAATCTCTGAGATGTGAAATCTATACGATTATTGATCACAATGAGCTCTGGGAAACCATGGGTAGCAAAGATTTCATTAACACAGTTATGGTATATTCAGCACTTGTACTCTTGACCAATTTATAGTTGGTCCATTTTGAATAAGCATCAACCAATATAAGTATTAGGTGTCTGTCCAATGGCCAGTGTGGTCCAGATGAATGCAAGCCCCAGGGTTGTAGGTCTTGTCCATATTTCTAATTGTTTGGATGGTAATTTAGCTGTCTGTCGACAATTTGAATATTGTTTAGTAAACTTTCAATATTTCCAGTAATATTAGGCCACCAGACATAAGAATGAGTGAGAGCTTTCATTCTGACAACTCCTGGATGACTTTTATGTAGCAAATTTAGTGCTTGAATTTTACCAGCAGGAGGAACTAGTAACACAATCTGTGTTCAATATGCATCCACTATAAAACTAAATGTCTATTTCTCTTAATCAAAATTATTTTATCTCAGGGGGACAGATATTTGCCAACTACTTTTATCCATTGCACCAGCTGCACATAACCCCTATCTCATTTAGTCCAATCTGCTACTACGGCATTATTTATTATTTGTGAATTCATTGAATCTATGCAATTTATTTCTTTGATCAAAACTAGTTGATAATCATAATGAGACAATATATTTATCCAGCATAACATTCACTCACTTACTTGATTGGGAATTTTTTTCTTAGAATTGAAAATTCCCTTTAGAGGGCGATGATCTGTACAAATCTTGAACTTCCACCTGTAAATATATTGGGGGAACTTTTTGACTGCAAATATGACACTAACGCTTCTTTATCGATTTGACTGTAATTCTTTTCAGCCAATGTAAGGACTCGAGGCATAAGTGAACAGCTGTGTGCCTCCGAAGCACAAGTGAGAAATAACAGTTATACTATATTGTGATGCATCTGTCTTTATAATAACATCCAAATCGCTACAATAATGAACCAGTAATCTTTCTGACATTAACACTTCTTTTGCAATGTTAAAGCCTTTTCAAATTTGCTGTTTCAGGTCCAAGATAATGGGAATAAATAGTGATTTTTTTTTTATGAAACTCATAGAAATTTAAATCTTAAAAATGCTTGTAACTTTTTTATGTTTTTAGGCTTATTTGCATTCTTAATTGCCTTAACTTTATTTGGATCTGGAAACTGATTATGAGCATTTATAACATCCTAGAAATTTTATTTCTTTTATGGACCAAATACATATGTTAACATTTATTTTTGATTTTGACTTCACTAATTTTGAGCAGACTAAATCTACCCATTTTTCCATTTCAGATTCTGTTGCACCCATAATCAAAATGTCATCCAAATAAGGAATTACTCCATCCATGGATCTAACCAACATATCCATATTTGCCGGGAAAACATTAGGGGCGATACATATACCATAGGCTACTTATTGTAATTAAATAATCCCTTATGTGTAGTCAATGTTAATAGCTCCTCTGTATTTTTCGTTACAGGTATCTGTTGAAAAGCTGCTTTCAAATCTATCTGCGAAATAATTAGCCTTCTGTAACAATGTCAGTACATGGCCATAACCCTGTATTTATATATTCAGAATCCTATAATCACGTAAGTACAGAGTTTCATCTGATTTAATTACTGTTACTATCAGCATAGTCCATAGCAAATCTTCAATCAGTGTTAAGACCCTTTAGTTCATTTAATGTTTTTTTCCATTTTATCTCTTAAAGCAAACATCACTTTGCTAGGTTTCAAATAATCAGTTCCACTTTTTTTCTTTAATCCACATTTACTGGCCTCATTATTAATCCTGCTAATCCAGGCTTGAACAATTCCAGGTATCTTCTTTTATAAGGATTTTCACTTGAACCAACTTTAATATATTCACACTTATCCCCAAGGTTCCAACCAATTTCTCCCAGTAACGGATTTACGTCTTTATTTATTATCTGCAATATAAGGGATCTCTGTCTAGAATTCTTCTTTATCGGAATTATTGCCTTGTCATGAATATCGACCTTATTTTTGTTTACATTTATCACAATCTCATCCATCTTTTTTAATATAAATTTTTTTTATGACTTTCAGTGATCCATCTTTATATGATATGGACAGACCTGCTCCACTATCCAATTCCATTGTTACACATTTATCACAAATTCATACTTCTAGAAGTATATGATCCATTGTTTTGTTATTTACACTCTTTATTAGTAATTTCTTGCACCCTGCTTCTCCCCCAAATTTATAATCCTTTTTTTTTCTTAATTCCCAATTTTTAAAATGACAAATGATAGTTAAGCGACCTCCAATGTCACAAATTCTACATATTTTTTCCTTATGTTTAAACTTCATTTTTAAATGTCTAGCTTTACCACAATAATAATACATTTGTGTGTGTGTTTTTTTTACATAGATTGAAAACATGAACATCTCCTTAAGGTTTTTCTCTAGTAAACAAAATCCTTTCCAAAGGTTGAAACACTGTAAATTCAGAAGCATTATTTAACAGTCTCCTGATCTATGCTCTTCTTTATGGCCAACTTGTAGGTTAAACCCAGGTCACTTAATAGCACTTTTCTGAAATTATCATCATGCATACCATATAAAAACTATTCCAGCAGGGAATCAATTTATCTCTGGTCCAAAATCACAATTTCTGGCCAATCTATGTAAGACTAAATCACAATCAGCATATTTTTTCTGTGGCAACTGTTTTTTTTTATTTCACAGTCTAAGCCAGGCTATCCATTTTTGAAATTATTGGAACAAAATAAGCACTCAGAGTTTGTATAAGTTCTCCATATAGAATGTCTTTCGGATGCTTTGGGTCGGTGATTCTATTTGCCAACTGTGTTACATCCTGTCCCGCAAAATAGATGAGGAAATTATGTTATTGATCAACATAAAATACTCAGCATGCTATACATAGCTTTTCTATGAATCTGCATTATTTACATCAAACTCTCAAATTGTAAAATTTAATGTCATTTTCAAATTTTTCTCTTTCACCATATCCAAACTGTCAACTATGCTACTCTGCTATGTGTGAAGGTTTAACATTTAACCAGCCAGACTGTAAATAAAATTAACACAAGTGCAACTATGTTTAATAAACATTTATTTATTAACAAGTAATAACAAATGAAGGATGTATACTAATATTTTGACTAGTACTCCGAAAAACAGTAACATGACAAATGACATATTAAATACAAACATTACTCAACAGCGGTTTTTTTCTAAGGAAATAAAGTAACAATACTCGTTATGCCTTGCTGCCATCAGCACAATTTAGCAACTAATAGTCTCCCTTTTCATTATTCTTTAACTGCTACCACTGCAGCTATTTAGGAGGAGATTTCTGCTTTTCTTTTGTTTTTCTCATTTATATATATCAAAGTGAGAGACCATTGCAGCACTCTCTTTTAGTCTAATTCATGCAGTAAAATATAGATATACTATAATGCTAGAAATCTATCTTTTATTAGAAATGTTATTTATCTGAAGATATAGGTTATTTATTCTCAATTCTATCAATTGCCCATCTGCAATATATTCGTTAAATGCTTAATATTTTATTGGTAGTGGCTAATCCAAAGAGATAAAGAGTAATTTTTTTTTCATTGTTTTTTATTATATCATTATATTTCCATTGATTACTAATCTTTTTTAGAGCTTTTTTATTTTCTTAAAGCAGCAGTTGCTTTTAAGATAAGAAAGAAAAAGCTCTAATAATGTTTGCTAGCTACTTAAAATGAAGGATATAATAAAATATATTAAAGAAAATAGTTCAGAAAATTTGTGGATTTATTTATACAAAATTCCAACTTTGTGAAAAATCTGTATTCTCTTTTTATATATGGTTGTAGGCTTATTTTTTCATTTATATCTTTACCTTTTTTTTCCCATCTATCAGTCTAATATCATCTAGCATATTGAAAATCAGTGATGATTAATTTGCCAATTTTATTTCTTAAAAAGTTATGATTTTATTATATTATAAAAACACCATTCTATTCTGACTTAAATTTCTACTATAATATATAAATGAATTACAATTATAAGTAGTCTGATATTCTTTTTTTTTTTTTTTTTTTTTTGGTCAAAGGAATTAATTGATATAATCATTTGAATAGGAAGCTGAATTCTAGACTTTCTATAATCAAGTGCATATTGATAAACATCTCAGTACTTTTTTTTCTGAATCTACTATGTATATTTGGCAAATTCTCTTTAAATACTAAGCTTTATATTGAATGATTTCTTTTACATATTTTAACTAATTTGTATTATAAATTAAATGATAATTTATATCCTCTTCACAAAATTCTTCATTCGATAGTTTTGGGTAGCCTATCCTTATTTTAATTTTTCAATAATTATGATAAGAATTTGATAATCATCATCATAATAGAAAGATTTATAAGTTACATAAGTTAGATATATCTAAGCCAGTCTAAAGCATTTAGGTTTGAAAGCTATTATTTACGTACGTTACTGCAATTTATAACATCTAAAAACTACTGTGTAGTAAATCGTAGGATTTCGCACTGTATGTTTGTAATTTAAATGCTTCAGACTGGCTTAGATATATAGAAAGACAAGTAGAGAAGAGGGTGGACCGCCCTTTTCTTGTAAAATTTTTTGTCATGTGTTTACGGTTTGATCACTATTCAGACAGCCATTATAACATCTGATTGGCTGTTCAGACAAGTATTATAATAAGCGCGAGAGGTTTGCAGCCTTTCAATTTAATTTCAATTTCAACTGTCTGCGCTTTATAAAATAATTATTATTAAATAGATTAGATATGTAAAGTGAAAGGTATTTTTTTTTAGAACTTAGAATGTTTAGTAGAATTGGAAAGCAAATTGAAATAGAAATAAATAGAATCATTATGAACATTATTAATAATTTGTATTAGTCTAATAGACTAGAAATTATCCATATATTGAATAATATTTCTTAAGTGTAATTTTCATATCACTCTCATGCAAGTTAGGGACTGGTTTCTATCCACTTTTCCAAGATGCACATTTCATGCTGAACTGGCACTTATCAGTTGGTAACGCCCAGATCACAATCTTTTACACATATCTTTATCATTGTTCAGTATATTTAGATAGCCTACTATTACAGTATAATCGATAAGTGTCAAACTTATTGCCATCACATCTTTGACACAAATCATCTAATGGAAGTTTATTAATAATTTTTATTAGTCATTCATTAGACTAGAGATTATCCACTTAATGAATAATATTTCTGTAGTGTAATTTTCATTACACTCTTATACAATGTATAGATTGGTTTCTATCCACTTTTAATACTTTGTATGGGGGTGTAATCATAAACATATGACCTTGCATGGGAATGTAGTAGTGAAAATTACATTGCAGAAATATTATTCATTAAGTGGATAATCTCTAGTTTAATGAATGACTAATAATAATAATTATTAAATTTTCATTAAGTGGTTTGTGTTAAAGTTGTGAGGTTGGCAAGTTTGACACATCAGTTAATGTAATTGGCTATCTATATATACTGAACAATGATAAAAATATATGTAAGAGTTTGTAATCTGGGCCAACTGAATGATTGCTCGTTCTGCATAAAATGTGCATCTTGGAGACACATCTTTTTAGTCATATGTTCATGATTACACCCCCACACAAGATGTTAAAAGTGGATAGAAACCAATCTCTATCTTGCATGAGAATGGTGCAATGAAAATTACACTACAGAAATATTTTTCATTATAAACATTGTTTTGGTAGATAAAATACTAAATAAAATAAAATACGAGACATGTAAGAAAATAATGAACAGCGAACAAAATATATTAATGACTTTATTTAATCCAACATGCTAAATACCAATATTGAATTATGTTTTATAACTTGATGTTGCATAAGGTATTTAGTGAAATAAACTCATTTTAAAAATAAAATACAAATGTGTGAAATTAAAATGAAGAGATTTTTATCAAACAGTTTTTGTATAAGATTATAAGCTTTTTTTTTTTTTTTTTGTAATTGTGTATGTATATGTAACTTATAATAAAAACTAAATACAGTAATCTTATAAAATTACTGTTTCACTTTATTTTAGATGAAAAACAGAGTTTGAATTTTGATTTCTTAGTCTAATAATTTTATATAATAATTAATAAACTTGTAAATTACAGGATATCCATTAACATATTTTCCATTTAAATTTATTTTTCAAACAAGAAACTAAATGAAAATTGTAAATAACTGAAAATATGTTTATTTGAAATAAAATGTATTGTAATATTTTATGATTGTTATAGAATGGTTTCAAAAAAAGAAAGGTTATTTTAATACTAAAAGATTTTAAAATTGAGACTTAAGATTAATAAAAAGGCAGTTTTAAAATTTATTGTTTTTTGGTAAATACTTCAACTTTTTTTTTTTTTAACCAACTGTAAATAATTACTTCTTAAAGAATAAATGATGTAACAAATCAAATTTTGCACATACTGTGTCAAAACAAAAGAGAAGTTTATGAAGGATATGGATGCAAATGTTTGTAAATGAGTAATTAAGAGAAATAATACTATAATGATTAATATATCTGTATTATAATTTTCACTACACCAATTTTATGCATGGTAGTGGCTGGTTTTTATCTGATTTTAACATCTTACGGAGGGATGTAATTATAAATACATGATCAAAGACGTGAAAAAGATATATGATTCCCAAGATGCATATTTCATGCTAAACCAGCACTCATCATTTGTCTGAAACCACAATCTCTTACACATATCTTTATAATTTTTCACTACATATAGCTACCAAATTACTACAATTTAATTGATATGTCAAATTTGCTGCCCTTACAACTTTGACACAAATCATTTAATGGAAGTATATTAATAATTTTTATTAGTCATTTATTAGACTAGAAATTATCCAATAGTGGATAATATTTCTCTAGTGTAATTTTCACTACACTTTCATACAAGTAGGGATTAGTTTCTATCTGTTTTTAACATGTGGGGGGATATAATTATAAACGTATGATCAAAAATGTGAAAAAGATATGATCCCAAGATGCACAAAATGGATTATCTCTATTCTAATGAATGACTAATACAAATTATTAATATTATAATAAGCTGAGCCCCAATTAATATTTATTATATATTCTTGCAATTATAGATTATGAACTTTTATTTATTGCTAGTCAGTAAATATGTGAAATTCAAGAAAATAAATAATTAAATTTAATAGGTTTATAATTTTTAAACACACACATATATATAATAAATAAATTAATATATTTGTGTTAATGAACTAAACTTATTAATGTATGTCTATATATGTATACACACACAACAACAATAATCTGGAAACTGATAATTGGATACCATTTTATACTCCAAATTTTCTAGATTTAAGATTTATTTGAGGAATATTTTTTATTTAATCTTGAATAAGTTAATATATATCAATTTTTAAATTAAACTAAAAAAAAAACAAAACATAATTGATTATTTCTGGTTGACATGAGAGTATATTTTTGTTTTGTCATGTGATTTTTATTTTTTCGTATAAAATAGTAATCTAAAGGAAAAAAAATATTTGGAAATAAACTTGTATTACTAACTTCTAAAATATTTTTCTACTGATTTTATCCCATGCTTTATATGAATATTAGTATTACAAAGAAATCAAGTCATATGTCACAAGACCTAATTTAACAAGCTTGTATTACAAATGTTATATATAGAGCTCGCAAATAAGCTCTTCACAAGCTTTGCAGAGTATCCCCAACCCCAGACTCGTTTCAGCTACTAGCTTCATCTTAATACCTCACTGAGGAAACGAGTAGCAAAAACTGGTGTGGGGTTGGGATACTCTGCAAAGCTTGTTAAGAGTTTATTTACAAGCTTTATATATAACACGAATATTAGTAAAAAGTTAATAGGAATCTTATTGGATGAAAATATATTTTAAAAAAACTAATTAATAAGGGTTGATAAAAAGCTATACTACAAGGAAGCAAAGACGAAAAAAAATTTTTTTTTTTAATTATAAAGATGGAGAGTATGCAAAAATAATCAAAAGTTAATTTAATATATAAAATAGATTGTAAATCTAATTCTAATAAATGTTAAAATTTATCGTTACTATCATTTTCAATCATTGATACACTGTAACGTGAAGGTCTCCCAATTTATTTTGATTTCTCTTATCCAGAACCTCTCATCTATACATCATTCCAAAATGCTTTCTTATATCATCCATAACACATGTAGTCTTTTTCTAAGTCTTTTATAATCTTTTAGGATAGACTTTAACTGTTAATCTATTATCATCTTTTATAAAATATGTCCAGTCGAACTTCATTTTAGTTTCTTACTTCTTTCAGTTCTGTCAGTGATACTTATTTGTTAACATTTTGCTTTCAATTTCTCCTTTTAATCCCAGCATAATCTCTATATTTATGTTATGTGGTCTGAAGTCTTTGTATTACTCTTTTGTTATGTCTCCATATTTCATACACATAGGCATATTTCTTTTTTATATTCAATTAGTTCTAAAGATTTCCATCCAAATTTAATTCTATGATAATTTTGTCTATTATGTTTCCAGCTGTATTAATAATCTGACTAAGGTATTTATAATTATTAACTTCTTCTATATTGTAATTATCACCCTTTATATTCATCTGTGAAAAAACATTTTTAGCCTTTATCTTTAGTCCTACTGTTTTGCTTTCATCTGATGACTCGCACATTTCCTGAAAGTCTGAAGCATTATTTACAAACATAACTACATCATCTGCAAAAATCTAAATAATTTAAAAAAATCTCATTTATTTTTATCCCTTAGCCTCTTATTTTAATCAACAAAATATTTCTTGTAAAACTACTGTAAAAAAGTTTGGGGAAATGGAAGCATCATATTATTCACTCTTACTGATATTAATCTTGTGGCACCATATAATCTAATCAAATATTTTTCAGAATATGACAATATCCCAAGTTTTTATTTTTCATGATATATAAATCCAAAGCATATGTTTACTTATATTCATTGATCTTTTTTATAGTTTGTCTCAATATTTGGATTGTGATATCAACTGTGCTAAAATGACTTTTTAAATCCAGCTTGTTTTTTAGTTGACTGAGTCCTAAATTCATTGTAGATGAGTTATAATTGAATTGATAAAAATTTTATATAGAATAAAAGTTTGATAGATCTGTAATATTTAATATAATCTTTTTCACTGTCTTAAATATCTGTCACTATTATAGTTTTCCTATAATCTGATGCATTTTTATTTAGATTTTTAGTATATAATTTTTCAAACAATTTTTCTATTTTTTTCACTGGCTGCATTTAAGATAGCAATAATATTTTCATTATTTTGCAAAGCTTTTTTTCTTTTTCAGATATAATTGCATGCCTTACTCTTTATATAAAATATTTGGCAATTCAGAAGATATAATTGTAAGGGTTGCTTTATTTTATTGTTTTTTGTTACTATATGATTTATTTAAGTTAATACATTGTACAGGCTTAAAACTGCATTTATATATGTAATATATGCGGGGTTTGAACTCAGACTTTCATACGACTCACCACTCTCAGTACCATCTCATATTGCTGACCCATCTGATCACACACATGTTGAAAAGATAAATAATCACCAATATACGTATTTCATGCTAAACCAGTAATCATCAGTTGGTCTAGATTACTATCCTCACACACATATATAATCAGTATTCAGCTTTATATTAAGATAGCCAATCTCTATACTTTAATGGACAGGCTTCAAACTATTCCAACTCACAACTCTTTAGCCTTCCATTTCATTGAAAATCTGATGATGGAACGTTCAAAGCCCTTGTTAGTGCCAAGGTTGTCATCCTACCCATGTTGACTGAGTTCAAACCCCGCATATATATGATTTATTATAAAACTTCTACACATTTCATGATAGTCATTTCTCTTTTTAGTAATAGTTCCATTGTTTTTTCTTATTGTTGAAGCAATTTTTTTTTTCAGCAGTAAGATATGCTTTTGAGACTGATTCCCTTTTATAGTTTTCTTTATCAGTTCATAGTTAATCATGATATAAATATAATATCCATTTTTTTTTGTATCATTTTCTAGAATTCCAGATATCTAATTGTTCTTACCAGATTAATTAAAAATGTTTTCTTATTCTTTATTTTTTTATACAAACCCTTTGTGACCTATTTACGCCCAATTACGCTTGAAAAATAAGTTTCCAATTTCGACCGCAATAGCGTGCAAACCGTATACGTCACAGTTACGCTTTTTTTTTCTTTCTCTCCGCCATTTTTCTATCTTTTTGTACATCTAAAATTTTTTTCTGTGCGATGAAAATTAGATTTTTTATAGCAATTTTTGTAAAGTACATTATTAAAATTTTGTAAATTTTTTTATCTTTCTAGATTTTATCAACGGATAAAAAAAATATACGGAGAAAACAATTATTTTCGCCGCTGAACGTAATTTTGATTCTAACAAACTTTTCTGTTGATGTGTTTGATTTTGAGGTTTCGTATTCCCCATTACCCGTAAGTATTCAACATTCATCATCATCATCTCCCACTGATATATAATAATTGCTTGTAATTCCTTTGGGTTATTTATTTTATTTTATTTACTGTTTTTATACATTTCATTGTAGATAAGTTTTTATTCATTTTATAGCATACTTTGCTATTATGGTTTGCTATGTAATAATGCATAATTTAGCTCACCCTTACCCTCATGATATTCCAATAATATAGTAATTATTTTTTACATGCATAACTTAGAATTTACTACGTTTTTATTCATTTCATTGTAGATAACTTTTTATTCATTTTATAGCATACTTTGCAGATAAGTTTTTATTCATTTTATAGCATACTTTGCTATTATGGTTTGCTATGTAATAATGCATAATTTAGCTCACCCTTATCCTCATGATATTCCAATAATATAGTAATTATTTTTTACATGCATAACTTAGAATTTACTACATTTTTATTCGTTTCATTATAGATAACTTTTTATTCATTTGATAGCATACTTTGCTATTATGGTTTCCTATGTAATAATGCATAATTTAGCTCACCCTTACCCTCATGATATTCCAATAATGTAGTAATTATTTTTTACATGCATAACTTAGAATTTACTACGTTTTTATTCATTTCATTGTAGATAACTTTTTATTCATTTTATAGCATACTTTGCAGATAAGTTTTTATTCATTTGATAGCATACTTTGCTATTATGGTTTCCTATGTAATAATGCATAATTTAGCCCATGATTTTTCAATAATATAGTAATTATTTTTTATCCCCATAACTTACACTTTACTAAAGTTATTACTGTTATTTTTTTTTTGATCCACACTAAAACCTTGCATTTCTAATCCACACAAAACCTTGCATTTCTAATAGATATCCCGCATAGAGGGCCTAGAAAAACAACTGCTTGCAAAAATTGAACATATAGGGTGGTTAGTAAAAAAACGAAACTGAAATTGTCACATTCTGCCACATTACACCAACAATCTGTAACTCAGGTAGGTCATGTTATATATTATTTTTTTCTGCATTTTATGATGAATGTGATGAAGCTGTCTATGAAATTGTCATTTTAGGCTATACCTTTGAAAATTGAGAGTTTGTGAACCAATGTAAAAATAAAGATTTTAAAAATGTGAAAAATATCATTTTTTTTAATTATTTTTTGTGGTAATGACTACTTTATCAGCTTTATAACATTCTTTCATATTTGCACTTTATAAAAATGTATATATATATATTTATTTATTGTAATAAATTAGACATTTTATTTAAAATTGTAGGTCCTGTAATTTTTTTTGGGAATTAAAAATGGCCGTTCAGGTCTCTATGGGTTAATTTGTTTCAGTTGAAATTTTGTTGGTGAATTGCATCTTATGTAGCAGTTCTTAATGGAGTGTTAATTATGTTTGCATTGATTGTCAAGCTGGAACCATCTTCATAATCTATTAATATTTTTAAAGTGATTTGCAAATTTTAATTTAAATTCATTGAAAGATTTTTGAAGTTTATGAACATTAACTGTTATATTATTTCTCTTAATAGTTTTCATCTCTTTAGTTTTGCATTAACATATATCTTACATTTCATTAATCAATGATCACTTCTTGTGTTGAATCTATTAAGTACTACAAATTTATTTTTTATTAGTCAAAAATGCAATTTAATTGTGCTTCAGTTGGATACTTTCATTCTCATTTTGCTTAGCTTTTTTTTTTTCAAAGAAGAAATGCGTGTTTTTTCTTTTTATGCAAGTTTCACAACTCTATGATTCCTCTAATTTTTTGTCTCCATACCTAAATTTACCTGCACAACTTTCATCTTTCAGTCATTTTTCCAATTCTAGCATTAGTCTCCGATGACAATTCAAAATGTTTAATGTGATCAAAAACATTTTGTACATTTGTATAAAAATTCACTATTTCTTCATCATTCTTGGTACATAAACTTATTTATTCTACATTTCATATATATTTTTATTTATAATGAATCTCTTTCCTCTTGTATTTCCAGTATTTATTTTTTGCAATAAAATATATGATCACTTTTCAAATTAATTATCTTTTCACCTTTTTTTCTAATTTCATAAAGTCTGACTATATCTTGTTTAATATAAGTTAGTTCTTTTTCAATTCATATAATCTTTTTTCATTGGAAAATGATTTACATGTCTAAATTGTCATCATTAAATAGCAGCCTGTTCTTTTTCAATTCATATAATCTTTCTTCATTGAAAAATGATATATATGTCTAAATTGTCATCATTAAATAGCAGCGTGGGTTTGTAGTTAGAAGGTTCTTAGCACTCTCTATCTTTGGTTGCTAATTGCTGTTTTAATCAATGATTTTATGACCTTCTACGAATAAGAGAAGGGTTTCATTTCACCTTTTATGATTGTAAATATATATATATGTTAAAACAAAGATGTTTATGGTTTATAGATATAAATAATATATTATCCAGGTTCACTTGTTGGCAAATGTGATTCAGGCTAAATGTTGATTGATTATACTATGAATTATAAATGGGTGAGCCCGGATGTCATTTGTCTGTAAATAAAGAACATTCACCCATTCTCTTCACATATTCATTCAGCCTTCAAGAAACAACTGATGCATCAATTAAGAACTATCAATCAATTGAGAAGAAAAAACATAGTGTTTTTTGCTCTTAAACTCAAGAGTTAAAAAATCAATAAACCCATCACACTAGTTGATATGTATTGGAAATCATCCCAATATTATAATTACATAGTAATAACAATTGCAATGATGGAAGACATATGAAGTAAACATTAGGAATTTGTTCTGCTCATTTCCTTTAAGAACTGAAAGTGGAATCAAAGAGTTTTTTTAATAACAGAAAATTCTTTTTTATTTAGTATGTACATTTAATATGTAATTTTTCTGCAGTTTATGGTGCTTTAAAGTCAAGGAGGTATGCGAAAGATATTATTGAAATGTTTTATGTGACATCTTTTAATCAGGCAAAATTATTTTATTGTAGCCATTTATTTTTATATGCATTTTAATAAATCATGGCACATTTTTATTTTTTAGTATTTAAAATCATGAATCGAAAAAAATTAGAAGAACTTGTACGTATTTTATTTCATAAAAGTTCATCATTAGTTGATAACTTAATTTCTCTTGAAGAATTATCTGATGATTCCATAAATCAATGCAAAATAGAATTAGAAAATGTATTAACAAGTCTTGATAAAATTAAAGCAACTTTAAAAGAAAATAAAAAAGTATCTGGAGAAAAGGTAATTATTATTCTTTTTTTATTTAATAGAGATAGTATTCATTGTAAAATTCATGTGTGTGTGAGTTGCATTTATACAAGTTTTTTTTTTTCTGAAAACATTTATTAATGGAACAAGTTATTTATCAGTGATATCCTGATCAAATACAAACACACATATATATCACCATGATTCTGGTATACAGTACCGTCTTAGCAAATTGTTGTTTATAATTAATGTTTTTTGAATTTTGGCTGTTCTCTTTATCACGCTTTATTCGTGTAGAATAATATATTTTAAATGTAAAAATTTTAACTTAGTTGTTTTCATTATATAAATGATTTATCGTTACTTCTAAATGCTGAAAATGTATATTTAATATTTAAATACAAGTATAGTTTATATATCCAAGTCAGATATAATCAAAGAGGACCTGAATACAGACAGACCTTCAAGCTCACTTTAGTCATCCACTCTATCTTTTATAACCGATACACATTAACACACGTGAAAAATAATATATATGCAATAAATTCTGAGGGAAAAAAAAATATGCTTAATCAATTTATTATAACTTTATTTTTCTTTTGCATTGCCAAATCCATATAATATTAATATCATTTACGTTTTTTATTACTTTTACAATGCTTCTTATAATATATACAAGCACTTTAACATGCTGGGTGAAGAAGCTGTTAATGGTAAGAAAACATTCAAAGTAAATTAATGTAGGCCTAGCGCTTTTGAGATTTTGTCCCTCATATTCATAGCCAAAACAGATTTTAAATTGTTTGTTGTGATATTGATAAATGGTAATATATGTAAATGCATATGTAAAATAACTTGTCGATTTTCTGGAAATAGCGAAACATGTGTCACTTCTATTGATCGCGTTGTTATCATTGATGATAAAATATGCTTCTTTTATCTTCCTTTTGCAATCGTTAGCCTCAGCGCACACTATTTTGGGGTTGGAGGGTTCGAACGTATGACTGGCCTGCTTCTCATGTTCAATAAATATTGAGATGTTATTGTTGTTCTTTTTTGCTCTTCTGTATGTATACATGTGCTGAGCAGCTCTATTATAGACAGTGGCCTTGGTCTCCCCATAGTATGTGGCGCTACATCCAGCCTGAGGGCATGAAATGCTATATACGACTTGGGGAGTTTGAGATGGATCGATTCTGTCCTTTGCATTGTTAATGAGTCTGTTAGTATTGGGGGGAGGAGGGCGGAAACCGACTTTAAATTCATTAGCTAAAGTTTTTATAAGCTGTTTAGATACTTTGGGGATGTAAGGGAGGGTGATTTGAGGTTTATCTTTAATAGTGTTGTTAGCTATTGATTTTTTATAAAATTGATCAATTTTATTAGTAATTAATCTGCAGCTGAAGCCGACGCTTAATAAATCCCTTATGTAGCTTGCAATCTTAGCCTTCCTATCAACCTCGAATTTACATAAATTTTGATTCCTAAATAAAAACGCATTTAGACTGGCGAATTTATGCGATGTAGGCGAATTGGAATTCAGGTGGGTGAATTCTCTGACCTCAGTTTCGATTGCCCCAGTAATCTTCAGAATTGAGCGGTTAAGATCTGAAAATATAAGTAGAAGTTCTGAAGAAGATTGCTATGGCAAAGTTATAATTATATGAAGCATTGTAAAAGTAATAAAGAGCATAAATGATATTACTTAATCAATGTATATATCTAATGTCATTTTTTTTCTTTTTCGACAGTTTTTTTTTTTTTAAGAAATTATACTAATTAATCTTCATGATATTTTAAAATGTTTTCCTTGTTGCAAATATATGTAACCAACTTTTTTATTTTTATTTATGTGATAAATGCTTCATCCACAATAAAATAAAAATACAAGTATAACAAATCAAAGACAATTTTTATTGATTTTCTGTTTTATTAAAGATCTTTTTTATTATTATTAAAAGACATATTTGGTTTTGACAGACAATTGTCAAAAACACTTAAAAATTGAATCCTGATTAAAATTAAGATGATAATAAAATTTCATTGTAAATTATTTTTTTAAAAGCTAATACTGGAAAATATAGCAGTAATTTCTTATAGGATTTACTAACAATATAAAGTACCTATTATTTAAAAGTAGAAATTGCCAAATGCAATAGAAAACAGCAGAGGAGAAAATAAATCATCAAATGCAAACTATAATTAGATAGGGAGATCAAACTTAGTAACAAACCTCATGAAGTATGCGAAGATATAAGAACATTTATTGTTTGTGTGAGCTGTCTGGTAGGCTTTATTTGTATTAAATGTATAAGTGCAATAGACAGTTCATTGTTATTGCAGTATAAACAAGAACTGAAGATATCTAGGAGAGTTCACTGTTGCAACAGAAGCAAATTAAGATGAATATAGTAAATCTTGGTATTAGTCATTGCTATTAACTATTAAGCATATCATAGAGGTATGATAATAGTTGGATGTATTTCAAACATGATTTCAGAAACATGTATTCAGACATCAACTTGAAAAGTTTGCAGTATATGTTTCCATTGAAAAAAATATGATTTGTCAAACATGACATGATATCATTCCTGTTGCAGTACAACTCTACTGTGCAAAAGTGGCTTGGAAAATATGATTTACTGCAACTATGATCTTAGCTCTTCCTTTTGGTAAATTGTGTTTCATCTTATAAATATTATTGAGAGGAATGAGAGAAAATCTCATATCATTGCCATATTCATACTTTCCAGTTACAAGATTTTGAACTAGAATCTAAGCATTATTATATAAGTTAAATTTTTTAATTTGTTAAGTATAATTCAATCATTAAGCATAAGATTTTAATTACATATTAAAAATAATAAAGAATATCAGTAAGATTTAATTATTAACAATACTTTATTTTTTTATACCAAATTGGTTTATATTCAAAAACATCAATAAAAGAATGAGTATATGTTACGATTGCTTAGAGGTATAATAAAAAAGTAGTTGACAAAATGAATTTATATTTTACTTACTTTTATCAGCCATAGATTTATCAATCATATAAAAAAAACAGATCAGAATCTTTTTAAAGACATGTAACAACTTGATATATTTGGTTCTGGACATGAAAATTCTCTCTACCATAGATGAATTACATAGTATTCTCAAAATTTGTGTTAAACTATTAACAATGAAAACCTTCACTGCAATATATATGTAATGAAAATTTTTTAATGAGATTTCATGTATTTTTTATTTTTAGCTCAGCTATGATGCAATTAAGCACACAACTTATTAAAAACTGGAATGGCAACCTAAACAAACATCATTCAACAAAAAGTATTTATTTCTTTAATCCCTATAAATTAAAAGTAGATTCCATTTTAGTTTATTCTCTAGATTTTAAATAAGGAAGATAGTTCAAACATTAATATTATATATGTGTGTGAATGGTGGGTTTAGGTTGCTGTTCTAGTTTTTAATTGGTTGTCAGTTTAATTATGTCATAGGTGAAACTAAAAATAAAAAACAGGAATAGTCAATGTTCAATATATTCAATATTTATAAGCCCACCAAAAATCTTATAATTTATATGTATATTTTTGAGAATTTATTTTCTCTGTGAATTTATTGCTATATTATGCTGTTACTGTTAGAAAGAGAGAGAGAGAAAAAAACTTATTATCTATTAATTTAATTTAATTTATTAAATTTATGTAAGGACAAATATATATTATTGTTATTAGTTTTCTCCAAAAGCCATGTTTTGAGTACCAAACTAAAATGCTTTTTTAAGCATTTTATTCCTAGTCCTATTTGTTTTGTTTTTTTAAAGATTATCTAGCAATTTTTTTTTTTTTACTGTTCATGATCTCCAAAATATTTTGTATAATTTCTTCACCTCAAAGTATGTATCCAATAGCATTTTTCTTTTTCATCATAATTTCCTCAGTATATAATTTTTTTTCACTTTTATTTTTTTTATTGCTAGTCTATCTTTTTAATCTATCATTTTCATTCTTTTCCAAATACACATTTTTAATCTCTTCGTTCTATTAAAGTATTTTTTTCTAATTTTCCAAGTTTTTGCTCTATATAAAGCCACACTTAAAATATTTTACAGGCTTTTTAAATATAATTTCAAAACATCACAAAATAATCTCCTTGTTAAAAGCCTGTGTAGCCATTACAATTCTCACTTTATAATTTCTTAATCATTACTTCCATTGTCAGTTATCTAATTTTACAAATAGTTATAAATATGTAATGGCTCAGTACATTTCTGTCCAATGGTTACTCTTAATATGTCCATCTTACATATTTTCATTGGTTTATTATTACATTTATTTTCACTCTAAATCTTTTACAAGTTCTATAATTTTTCTATAACATTTTATTAAATTTATTCTCACTATCTGCAAATACATAGTATTGTCATATCAACGGGAAGAGAACCAACTCTTCCACTGCCACTATTAACTTCATCATTATTAAATGTATCACTCAGTTAACCACCTTATTAAATATATTTTAACAAAATAGGAGATATTTAAATGTTTCTGTTTACATTTTTTCATATTATATCTTCTGATTCATGTACGAATTTTCTAACAAACATCTAATATATTCTTTTCTCCCCCCAAAACATATTAAAAAATAATCCAGTTCACTTTAACAAATAACTTTTTAAAATCTATTAAAGAAATATTATATCTTTTAAAAGTAGTTCTTAATATACCAATTGCATCTCTTGTTATTCTTTCTTTTTTAAACCTTATCTTGTATTTTGTAAATACACTGTTCAAGACCTTTAACATCATCTTTCATGCTAATTAAAAATGAAAATTTTAAATATCCATATTGTAACGATCCGGAGAAAGTGAGCTTAACGTGATCTGCACTACAGGGCGCCATCTAGGCATTTGAACCTAGAAAAATTTATAAAGTAGGCAGATACGTAAGTCAAAAAAAAAAAAAATTTATTTTTTTTATTTTAATAAATATATTTTCATATCCGGTCGTTAGCCCAAGTCACTAGCTCAGGGAGTAGCAGAGATTTAATAATATAATATCTTATCTAATTATATTTCAATATTAAAAAATAAATAAAATAAGGCACTGCCAGTAATTAACATACAAAAATTTATTTACGCACATATATATATAAGATTTAACATTATTATTTTAATATATCTACTTTAACATTTAACATTATTTTTACTTTTATTTTAGATTTTTAATTTACATTTTAAATTTCATACTATTATTAGTTCGCACAGATTTGTTTAAAAATGTTGAGTATAGATCGGTTACATAGATTCCACGGTCAAAAACATTTCAAAATAAACATAAACGATCAAAATACAAAATCATTGATACCGTCAATTGCAGAGGGAAATTTATAAGTAACCCAATAGCATTCACCATAAGATGCTTGCATTAACACCAATAACTTAAAAGACATCCGAATAAATACATTTTAGATACTCACTGTAAAGTATCAGTATTTACCGAATATCTATATATATTTTGACTGAATATGAAAACCAAAAACATAATCAACCAGTAATGAACCCATGCAAACGTCTATACCCAACTTAAATTTAATGCATCTTTATTTAGAGTGTCGAGTATGAATAGACTAAATAGATTTGCATTTGAAAAGAAAATATTCAATCCTTGTTTAACCTTAGGCCAAAGGTTCGCAGTCAAACCAAACTTAATCCATCTGATATATCGATGTGTTCAATGTAATACGAATACGGCAGCACAATTAGGTTAAGAGAAGAAACTGCTTCTCGTCAGATAGGAATATTACATCTATCTGACGATGAGAGCAATAAAAAAAAAACTCCATAGGGAGGAACTGCAGTCTCCGTCTTATAATTCCTCCCATAGGCAAAATGAGTGTGTGCGGCGTATAATAGCGATTCTGCCCATAGCGAATCTTGTACTACCTCTACTAATTACACCAATATATCCAATCCATTGACCTAATTCAACTACGAAACGAATAACCTAAGATTACCCTCCCCTAATATAACTTTACAAATCTATATAGCCATTCACGCCCGACTTAAGTTTAATATTTATATAACTAGTTTAATGAAAAACAGAAATCATAATAAAACTTAAAGAACAAATAAATAAATAAATGGAAATGATTTTACAAAAGAAATACATTAAATAAAATTATAGCTAATTAATAAATAACGTTGGTCAGATAGGATTCTATTTCTTAATTATTTTAAATACGGAAAGTTTTTAATTTAATGTTCCTTAATTATAAAGTTCTTACGGTTTAAAACAGTTCATCTTTATCTGTTGCTTGCCATTTGAACATGAATTCCCATGCCGTCCTAAAAGATTGGTTGAGTTAGCCGTTGTTTTTTATTTATTTATCCGGAGGTCTTTTAGTTTAGTTGGTCCTTAATGTAGAAAAAAAAACCGATGTCATTTCTCTTTTTTTTTTAACAAAACTGAAGGGATTGAAGAGTGTGTCTTTTCAATCCCTTCTCCTTCAACTCCACACTAACACATATAGTCACATCGTAATAACTAATTAACTCTTTTATTTTCAAACCTTTCCTTTCATAATAATTTTGTGGATTAACTCAACATTACGTCATGATGGTGAAAACCTTTTCATTGAGGTCCGATTTCCCGATGGATTTCTTTCATTTGCTAAAAGTTTCTATTGTTTTCCTATCTGACCGATGCTTATACTTTTAAATGCCCAAAGGCTAGTTTACTAATTAAAATAATCATTTCCATTTTACAAAAGATTAATTAATTTGTTTTCAAACTTAAACATATATTTTTATCTCTAAATCTTTTCTGAAAATTTAGTTTTAAACTACTCTTTTTTTAATAAAGTTTTATTTTAATAATTATTTATCTGTGCGATTTTATATATATGCGAGTTTAAGATGATTTTTTAATTTTCAGTTTTTAATTCTTAAAAAAAGAAATTTTTATTGGCAAACTTTTTTTTTTTTATGTTTACTAATAAAAAATAATGTAACATACTTATGTGCCCGTTACAATATGTTTACTTGCCAAAATTCCATCTGTTGAAAGGAAATCATAATAATAATTTTGGCTTAACTCTAAATAATAGAACTCTGGATAACTGTAATAAAATAATAATGACTACAATAACTTTTGTTAAGTTTAACAAATATTTGAAAGGAATATTTAATCAAAATTTATGAATTTTTTTTTTCTTCTGTTTATTATTATTGAAAATCTGACTATTCAAATAACCAATCAGCTTAATTAGACCCAAACTGGCTGATAGTCTAAGAAAAATTGACTTTTTAAAATTGATAATAAATATAAAGCCTGACATAAGTTTAGCCTTTCTTTAATTTCATATTATAGAATAGAAAGATTTTGCTAAAATGCAATATGAGAATTAATAGAAAAAAAACTTCATACTATACTATACTTTTAATGATTAAAATTTTGTCATTCATGAAGAGATTACAAACACACTGGATTTTGATATAAAAATTTCCAAAATGTGTAATTGAAATTGTTCTCTTACTTTTTATATATTTTTAATGTGATTGAAGATCTTACCAGTCAGATGTTTTTTTCCTTTTCTGCACCTATGCCACTTACTGTAATCTTTAATAACTAATAGGTACTGGATGATAGTAGTTGATAAATTCTTATTCAATGCTGTTCTATCCAATATCCATAGCTAGTTGCAAGTTTATGGCTTTCTTCAGTGAAACTTAATACTAGTAGAGGGATATTGGATAGGACAGTATTGAATAGAAATTTATTAAGCAACTATCATCTGGCAAAAAAGAAAAGAAAAAGTATGCTGTTGAAACTGTAATCTGATTTATCAGATATAAATTTATCTTTGATAGTAAAAATATTAAAATATACAAAAAGTTAAGCTATGAATAGAACAGCCCAAAAGTCGAATAACCTGCAATATGACTGCAATATTGTTTCTGAGAAATCAACTAAAAAATTTTGTTTTTTAAAATTTTATTAATACTGAAATAGTGCTACATAATTTATTTTTTAAGTAAAAGAATAAAAAAATGCAGACTTTAAATTTTGTAGATAATTTTCATTTTCTATTAAAATGTATTTTGTACAGTTTTTATAAATAAATTAATGAAAAAAATACACCGTTTTTTTCTTTATAAAGAAAAATATTATATCCCCTAAATTTATATCCATGCTGTTATTTTGAGCATGTCTATATATGCAACTGTGCTTGCTTTTTTGTGTTGATGTGTATGTTTGTATATACATTTGTGTAACACACACATAACATGTATATATAATATATATGCATATAAAGACATTTAAAAATAAAAGTTGTGCATATATATTCATATAAATATATATCATAACTAAACTATTTTTTTTTTTTTTACATTTTTCATTTCATTTAGTCTGCTTATACTGATGATGAATTAAAAGAAGCAAAAGACATTACAGATATGTTTGATAATATTGATGACAATTTTAGAGATGACGAATTTGAAAAAGTCTTTGATAATTCATGTGAAGTTGATAGTGAAATTAATCAGAAAATATTAGAAGTAAGTCAATGTTTGTTTAATTTTTGATTTTTTTTTTGATCACATATTTGTTTATATTTTAAGCAATAATTTTTTACCTGGATGTCATAAATATACCTCACCCACGCATATATGTACTTACAAGATGACAAGGAACCACTTTTATGTTTGAATGCATATTGATATACCAAAAATATAACAAATTGGGAAAGGGGGAAGTGTGATAATATACTTCATATACATATATAATATCAGGGTTACAAGTAATCATGCATTATGTGGATACATTCTAATATACCAAAAATTTTAATACATGCTAGCTAGCTTAAACTATTTTAATATTTCATATTTATATAATCTTTATACCTGATGTTTCACAAAAGGATTATACAGTAAAACCAGTTTATTTGTAATTTTATGGATTAATTACTGTCCATTCATGAGGTTGCCACTGCTTCCTTTCATTTTGCATATCCCAAGTTTTAACAAAGTTTTCAAAACATGATACTTCATTGACTATGACATAATATATATATATATATTGGTAATTTTTAACAGATTTAAATATATGGAAATATTTGTTGAATTTTTGTATTATAAAAATCATCATCAGATGTCAATAGACAATGAAAATAACAAATTGTAAATGCTTGCTGCATTCAAAAATGTACACTTTTAAATACAATCTCTTGGTATTATATAAAGATTAAAGCATTACAATATTTATTTATGATTTATGGAAAGAAAGCTAATGACCTTTCAGAATTTCTTATAAATAATACTGTTCCACCTATCAGTCAGATGTTAAATGTTTAAATATTTCAATATGTAAGTAAATAGTGTGGCACTTTAATCAAAGAGATTGCATTTAACAGCGTATACTTTTGAATGCAGAAAACATTTATAGTTTGCTATTTTGATTAATTACTATCTATTGACATCTGACAGTGATTTTTATAATATGAAAATTTTATAAATATTTCCACATATTGAAATATTTAAACAATGCAGAAAACATTTACATCTGTTAAAAATTATTAATTTATAATATCTAACTGATATGTGGAACAGTCCATTATTTATAAGAAATTATAAAAGGTTGTTAGCTTTCTTTCCTTAAATTGTAAATAAATACTGTAATGCTTTAGTCTTTATATAATACCAAGAGATTGTATTTAAAAGCATACAGTTTTGAATCTGGAAAGCATTTACAGTTTGCTGTTTTTATTGATTACTGTCTACTGACATGTGACTGATTTTCATAATATGAAAATTCAACAGATATTTCACATGCTGAAATATTTAAATATATATAAATAAGAGATATTGAAAAACATAAAAGTGTAAGAAAAACAAACATTCAATGAAACTTGTAAATTAGTTTAACGATACTATTTAATTAATCAAAGAAATTATAACAAATTAAACAATGTAACAAGTAACATTATTTTCATAAATTCCACAGATATGTAATATAAAACAAATGGTTATATATCAAATGGTTATTTTTCAGAAAAATAAAGGGTAATATATAATTATTCACTTATTTAAGGATTTCAGTATAATAGTTTGATTTATCTCAATTTTCTTTTGACCTTTAAATATCATGCCCTACTACTACCAATAAAATAAAAACTATTTATATGAACATTTATAAATACACAGACAATTTAAAAATCTTAAGGTGAGAATAGGCATTTGTTGGGTATTTATTCCAAAAGATCTAGAACACTTTTATTAATTTTATTTTAAATCTTTAAAGTTTGAAATCTTTAATGTTACATTATCATTTCTCAATTTTTGTTTTTCTCTTTTAAAAAATATTTTTTTCTGTTTATTTATATATTTTTCTATGCATTAACAATCATTATTGTCTGGAATAGGAAATTATATATAAATATCAGGAAATCATGATACATCAAACTAGTACTTCAAAATGTGTTACTGAAATTAATGAAAATAATTAATTATTATATTTTGGACTTCATTTTCCTGAGAAATTAATGTATATTGATTTGTTTCATATATTAATCAGAAAATAATTCTTTACAACAGCTATATAATCAAATAATAATTTTATACATAAAAAGCTTTTTTCAGCCGCTGCTTTGGTGCCCTTTTCAAATGTTACTAATCTATTTAACGTTAACGAATCACCTGACATAAAAACATCCAATGCCCAATAATGGAATTAAAACAAACAATAATAATATAAATAATTAAAACAAACCAAAACCCTCATATATAAATTGAATAATTACAAAATAATTGACTATATCATAACAATATGTTAAACAATATTACATGCATTTTTTTTATTGTTTTTATATAATTATATATATCATCTTATATAATTTTCCATTCATTTTTAGTCAACTAATTATTAACCAAATTTGTAGAAGTCTTATAAATTATTCATACAAATAGTGAAATTATTTTTAATATAATATGTTTCATATATTTGTCTTTTTTTTTTTTGATCTTTGATCAAATTTAAATATTTAATACTTTTGTAGCATCTATTCTATGGCCATATTTCAAGTAGAATATATAATGCAGACCTATCATCTCTTCTTTTAATAGTATTGTTATGTTCTTTAGCTCTTACCTCTAATTGTTTTCCAGTATGCCCAAAGAAATCGTATAAAATTAAATAGGAATCGTTAAAGTATTTTTACAATGGATATTGAAAAAATGTATCCAAGTATTCCAAGGCTTAAAAGTATAGATATATTAATAAAAGATTTAAGTAAATATATAAACGATATAAACATAACAAATATTATTGAAGAGTGTTTAAAATTAATACACAATAGTTTATATTTTAAATATAATAGTGAATTTTGGAATATAAATGAGGTATGGGTTGTGCAATTAGTGATTTAATATCATCAATATTTATAAATGAATTAGAAAATATTGTAATTAAAAAAAAGAGTAATTAGTCAAGAAATAATATATTATTCTAGATATGTTGATGATAATGAATAATATATTAGATATAGAAATTAATATAGATAACGATAATAAAATTATTATAAAACATTTGATTAAAGAATATAAATTAAGAAAAATTATTCATGTAGTTTCACAACAAGTGTGGGCACAAAAATTAGCAGTAATTAAAAATTTTAAATATAGGAATGATAAATACAATATAGATGAAAGTGTAGCTCAATTGCAAAAGAATCAATGTATTAAATTATATAAAGATTATGGATATAATCATAAAACTATTAGCAATATATTTTTTAGTTCTAAAAAATCTATGGTAGATGCTAAAATTTTTGAGAATAATGGTATTGATAATGGTAATAATGAAACAAGTAAGAAATGGATTAAATTTTTGTATTATCCTAGGATTTATAATACTTTAAGGTATAATAAAAATTATATTGATGAAAATATAAATATTGGCTGGTCAAATAGTAAAAATCTTGATCAATTAACAGGCAATTATAGGTTAAGGAATGGTTTACAGTTCAAAAAAGTGAATTGTATATAAAATTACATGTGAAATTTGTAAAATGATTTACTTTGGGCATACTGGAAAACAATTAGAGGTAAAAGCCAAAGAACATAACAATGGTATTTAAAGAAGAGATGATAGGTCTGCATTATATATCCACTACTTGAAATATGGCCATAGAATAGATCCTACAAAAAGTATTAAATATTTAAATTTGATCAAAGATTCAAAAAGAAGACAAATATATGAAACGTATTATATTAAAAATAGTTTGATTAATTGTATGAATATTTATAAGACTTCTACAAATTTGATTAATAATTGGTTGATTAAAAATGAATGGAAAATTATATAAGATGATATATATATATATAATTGTATAAAAATAAAAAAAAATGCATGTAATATTGTTTAACATATTGTTATGATATAGTCAATTATTTTATAATTATTCAATTTATATATGAGGGTTTTGATTTGTTTTAATTATTCATATTATTATTGTTTGTTTTAATTCCATTATTGGACACTGGATGGTTTTATATCAGGTGATTCATTAACATAAAATAGATTAATAACATTTGAAAAAGGCACCAAAGCAGGTGCTGAAAAAAGCTTTTTATGTATAAAATTATTATTTGATTTTATAGCTGTTGTAAAGAATTATTATTATTTTCTGATTATTATATTGTGGAAGAGTAGCATAAGGACTTTTATTCCTTTCCAATTTTGATATTAGTTTCATATATTATATCTATTTGTAATAATAAGAGTATTATCCATCATATTGCTTAATTTATTATAATTTATTTTATTATTTAATGTTATTATTATTGAATCTTTATTTTTTTACTCTATATTTGGTCATCTATTTTCTATATTTGTGAGACTATTTGGTCATTGACACTTTGCTAGAATTTGTATATGCAAACTGATAAGATGAAGTATAGGATTTAATCTCACATGGAACAATCTATGAATTATAAATAAATTGGTTTACTATATAATCCTTGTGTGAACCATTGATCAGAAATGTTCTTTTAAATAGAAATACTATGACATTCTCAAGTCAGCATAGGAATCTAAAAACCCATCTGTTGAAATTTGGATGCATTAACAAGTAGCCATGTATATATGTGTGTGTGGCTTTAAATCCCATCTGTTGTATATATATATATTTTATTTCTGTCTTTTTTTAGTATAATGCATTTTTCATTCTTAATAGTGAAATATTGCATATTATAATAATACAGACCCAACTTGGAAATAAACTATTTTTATTTTAAATATGATCCATTCCATCAAAATATTAGCAGTCCTTAAGTACACTGTATACTTGAAAAAGAGTCCATAAATATATTATAAACTAAGCAGTAAATAAATATGCCCTGGCTTAAAAAAGCTGAGATCCACTGGTTTGAAGTATTTGAATCAACTTATATATTTAGAATTGTCTTAGTAACCATTATTAAAAAAAAAATTATAAAAAAAAATTATGCTTATTAAATGATTTGAATTCAAAATGCATAAAAAGTTTAGAAAAATACTAAATCAATGAAAACTAGATGAAAAATATTATTTGTATATATATATTTTTTATACAGCGTAATTATTTATTTATCTTTGAATCATTGATTTTGACAACAATTCAAATTAACTATGAAGTTTTTAGTTCTGGTATATTAATATTTTTTTTGTGATGCTTAATATTTGCTGCTGCATTTTAAAATGAAAAAACTAAATAAAATATAAATTATTTACCTATATATTTCTTTATATTTGAATTTTTCTTTTATCATTAATCCAGTGCATCAAAAGTAATTTCTTTATTAAATTAATAAACATGAACAATACTTACTTTTTTTAAAAAATGTAAATGTACTAAAATAATATATAATATTAATAATCAGCATTAAGCTATTGCACATGCGCTTTGTAGATTTTTAACAATAAATGAATACTCCCACTTCAAACACAAGATAAGTTCTTTGGGAAAGATAGTAGAATGAATCCAAAGACTTATCTTGTGTTTGAAGTGGGAATATTCATTTATTGTTAAAAATGTACAAAGCGCATGTGCAATAGCAATGCTGATTATTAATATTACAGTTTATAAACATCGCACTATATAAAATAAATAGTTTATTTAAAATAATATATATATATATAATGACTATTATAAAATTAATTCTAAAACTAAATTTAAATTTTGTGAAGAGTTGTTAAATAATTATACTAAATAAAATGTCATGTAATTTTTTTCTGGTTACTATTAATGTTTGCATTAGTACCAGTAATTCACTCTATTCCAGATTTATCCACTGCAAGCTTGAATAAGCACATTACTAGATAATAGCATTATGTTCAAGTTTCTAAACTCAAGCTTGTAATAGAGGATTATGTAGTGAATTTTTACTTTTAATGTATAGTTTAATAGTTATTAGTAATTGTCAGACATTAGTTTTTTTATGGTTTTTTTTTTGAACTGACTGCTTTTGTTTTTTTATTTCATTGAATATATATTGATAATATATTTTTTAATATTCACTAATAAAAATCTTTCTTATGATTAATTGAATTTTTTTTTTTTTAAATTGAAAATAATAAAATAGAATTATTGTTTTGTTTGTTTATATTTAAAGCAATTACAAAAATTAGAAGAAAATTCTTATTTTACTGAAAGTGAATCTGCATATGCTATTCCAGAAGAAGATTTTGGTAAATAGTTTTTTTATTATTATTTGAATTATATTAATGTCAATATATTTTATAAAAACTGCATAGTAATATAAACTTTTAACATCTAAGATTTATAATCATTAATCATTAAAGATATTCAAATTAATTAAGATCTTTACTACCTCCCCCCCCCCCCTTCACATACACAATTTTTTAAACAAACTTAATACTACTTTATTATGCACTTGCTGGCAACCAAGCATATGCAGCTTGTCATCTATATTTTTCTAAAAATAATTATTTTACTAGTGTGAAGTCAGAAGTGTCTTTAAATAATGATCACTTTATCAGTCTAACTGTCCAGTTATCATTTCGTAATTTACTAATTTAAATATATTATCAATTATAATCAGAAAGAATGTGTCAGAGGTATATTGGATTTTTTCTTTTTAAAAAAAAAAAATAGTTATACTAAATATATCAAAAAAATTTTAAATTATTACTAAAGTTATTATATCTAATCTATACATGATAAAAGCTTTGGATGCTGATTTTAACAAATAAAAATTCTCTATATTTTTTAAAAAAATCATCTGTGTTGGAAATTGTAATGGAAAATCTTTGCCATCAGTAAGTAAGTATTGGATCACTGCATAAATTTTTTGACATGCCAATATGCATTTCTTTCATGAAGACTAGCTCACAAACAATAATATAATCCAGAAAAAATGTCTCCAGTTTAAATCTAATTGAATTTTTAAAATATTATCATATGATTAAAATAAAAAATCATTAATACTATTGTGAAAAGCATCCTTATGTTTTATAATCCATGATAGTCTATCTAACTGCAGTATTAATTGTCATTAATAAAGATATTTTCTTATATTTATGGAAAACTAGTTTCCATCTTTTATTATTTGTCCAGTATATATGTGCCACATCATTGAAATAGTTTGTAAAAATCTATGTTCAACTTATACAATACAAATATTATTAATCTGATTAAATATTTGTTATTGGTCAGATAATAATTTTTATTTTATTAGATGGTTAGTTGCGCAAAGAATCATAACATTTGAGCATCAGAACTGATAGCTTGAGTGGTGATCCAGGAATCTTTAGTTCTTGAAAGTTTTATTGACACTTAAATCACACATGACATGTGGGTCTGCAGCACTTTGGATTTTCAGATAGTCTTCCAATTTTAAAACAAATCTAATATTGCTTAATTTTTCTGATCAGACTAGAACAAGTATACTATCACTATTTAAAGTATTTGTCTCATTTATTAATGTAATAATAATTTTTTGAAAATATTTATGTTGATATGGTTAAATTTTGTTTCTATAAATGTTAAGATGTCAAAATAGGGAACAAAAATAGTTTAATTTGTGAATTTTTTGCAAAGCACATTTAAAATTACAAATGATGTTTGTTCATTATTGGTATTTCTACTTAATATTATTTATTTTTTATTCTTTTATCTTGAGCTTTAATTTTTAATAAAGGATTTTGCATATGATTGGAAAGTTCAATATCTTGGACTGGTTTCTTATTTAGTTTAATATTTTTAGAATCCCAATATGCCATCTTTAATTTTAAAAAAATATATAAGAAATATAATTTATAATATATTATGACAGGCACACTTTGTATGGCCAAGCATAAGATGATATTACATAAGAAAATGGCCTAAAATACGTAATAAAGCCATTAAATGTGTGAATGCCGTCTATATAAATTTTAATCAAGTCAGATTATAAAATAAGTGAGAGATGTCTGTGGATGTATCATATACTCGCACACACAAGAAAAGCCAATAGTTGAGGCTTATAATTTGAAGTATTAGCATATTAGCTATATACTTACAATTTATTTTTATTATTAATTTATGTTCATTTTTTTTTTTTTTTATAAACGCAAAGATGTGTATGCATAATTTGTATTTATAATTTTTTTTTTGTTTGTTAAATGCTTGAGAAAAGAAAGGGAAATGGTAATATTTAAAAATCTAACATATAGGTAATTTTAAATCAAAAGTTGTACTAGATATTTTTCTCTACAAACTCATTGTTTTAAATTTAAGGAAAACCTAAAGGCAAGTACATTTTAATAGATAAGTAATTTTGTTTCTTCTTCTTTTTTTTTAATTATCAAATATTTCAACTCAACAAAAGAGTTGGTTAAAATTTATGTTAATGCAGGTGGGGTAAAATATATCTAATTTAATTAAAAAAATATTTTAAATGGAATCTGATTATCGGAAAATAACTTATATAATCAAACCTTTTCTTTTTTTATGTGTATGTTGAACCAGAGTAGATAATCAATTGAATTAAAAATAAATAAATTCTTGAGATTAAGTAACGGATTTCATAGGAATGCTTCATGCATTGTATGAATCCACTAAAATTAGGTAATTAAATGTGTTTCAGAGACGTACCTAGATTGAGATTCTAATGAGGAGGGCTAAATGCTGTTCACCAGCTTAGTGGAATTCGATTGGGCACAGGCATTCAATTGGGCATAGGCATTCAATCGAGCACAGGCAGTCAAGCAGTCACTAAGTCAATAGGTCGTTAAGTCAATCATTCACTCACTCTTGCTAACTTTTTGGATTTCTCTGAACTTGCTTGTTTGAACTTAGAGAATTCCCAGTTCTAGTTATTTTCCTTAAATCATGCTGATGTAAACTTCAAGATGGTTTCCAACTAGACAATTCGTATTAGTGCGGTAGAGAACTGTGTTTGTGGGAAGGTGTTGGTATTTGAAAAACCCAAAGTAAAAGAATCGTTACCAGTGCTGTAGAAAACAAAAAGAAAGCACTACTGTTAGTTGATAATCGTTAACCAAAGAGAAAATTTATTATTAAACCTCAAGTACAAATGTACTTGCGTCAGTGAAATGGTCATGGGGTAGGAACCCCCAGTCAGCGCGCCCGCCCAGTTCCGCTCCTGCCATCAGCAAGGTCTCCTGAATCCAACCATCAAATGATCGTGAGAGCCATGGAACAATAACCGAAAGGTCTCCTGAATCCAGCCACCAAATGATAATGAAAGCAGCCGAATGATGCCGTATTAAAGAGAAGTCCCTGCCGCCCTGGATGAACAGATACTTGGCTTACTCAGAACCCCTAGACTTACGATAGAGACTTTATGTGGTACCCTTATTAATATTATTTTTTTTACGCTAGTAATTTTATACAAATGTCAATGTAATAAATCTTTTATTAATGTATTTCTTTCATTAAGATAATATTTTACTTACCATTCAGGGTTTACGAAATGTATTCGTGTGCGAGTTATGAACCTCAGACCACTTTTTCACTAGTTGATTCTTTATAATTTTACATTCTCTTTCTTTGTTAATATATCTATAATACTCTCATATATATATTTTTTTATTATTATTTATTATGCATTGGGGGTTTATTATTATAATATTTATCTTGGGAATTGGTGAAGGGATTCAATAAACATTTATTTAACATTTATAAAACTACCTTACTGCTTTGATAATTTATTCGTTTTTTTTCTCTAACGTAATAAGACACTTAGATAATTGCACGAGTTTTAGTTTCCCATTTCTTTACCTGAGATAAAGAGAATGATGAGCTGGTATATGGGATCAGGATTTAAATCTTTGGTCATTGGGTGTTTATTTCTATTAGATTTCATTTGATTCATTTTATTTCATGTTATTGGCCTTACATATCCTTTCAGGAGGGGGAATTAATCTTTTTCTTTCTGGGAGTGGCGCAAAGGATTGAAATTAAAGAAATCTTTCAAAGGTATGTAAGAGTCAATACTTTTATAAACATACCGATGACTGTATCAAACCGATCATAAAAAAGATTTGAAATTACTTCCTAACCTGCTGTGCCGCCATATTTGTTTCATGTTCGATATGTGCGCATGCTTACCTTATCAGGGTAGGGATGAACCGGTATAATATTTTCTATTTTATTACAATAAATATAAATATATATACATTGTTAGAAAGACAAATATGAAAGAATGTAATAAAGCTGATAAAATAATCATTACCTCAAAAAAAAAAAAAATTAAGAAAAAAGATTTATTAACACTTTTAAACATCTTTATTTTCACATTGGTTTACAAGTTCTAAATTTTGAAAGTTAAATGTTAAAATGACAATTTCTTAGACAGCATTATCACTTTTGTCACAAATTGCTGGAAAAAATGATATATAATATGTCTTACCTGAGGCAATTTTTCCAGTGAAAAAATTACGAAAACAATGCGATTGGTAGCTTGCATTTTTAATAGCTGACCCAGATCCTGTCCTTCCATATCAAGGTATCTGCTAAAATTTTGGTTGTCTTTCCATGCATGGTATCTGTTAGAAATATGTTTGGTTTTTAGTGGGGGGAAAAAATAACAGTTATGCAACGAGAACTTTAGTAAAATGTAATGTATTATATTATTATGTTATAATATTATATATATTAATTATTATATTATATTAGTGAAAAATGGAGTATGATCTAAAATGTATATTCTTTTCAAGTAAAAAGTGTACTCAAATAAACATCAAACATAAGAACCGCTTATGAGATATTATGCAAAGAGAACTTTAGTAAATTGTAATATATTTAAAAATATAATTAATTATTATATTATTGGGGAAGGGGCTAAAATAGTATTCTTTTCAAGTAAATAAAGTGTACTCAAAAAATAAATATCAAACAAAAATTTCTCTAAGATAAAGTAAATAAAAACTAAGTAAAATCAATAAACATCAAAATAAACAAATTTATTATGAGCACTGAGTATATGTGTGTGTGGAAGATGAAAGTGGATGGTTGAGGGTATATGATTGAGTCTGGATCTGTATGTTTTTATATCATTGAAATGTATTGTTTAAAATTCTTTAGCCTATTTATTCTTTTCCACATACTGTATATTTAATTATATAAAAAAATATGTAATAAAAACATAAGTTATAAAAATAGGTAATAAAACTAATTGAATACTCAAATAAAATCATAATATATCTTGCCTATTGCACTAAATATACTTAATATGATCGAGTCTGGATGTGTATGTTTTTATATCATTGAAATGTATTGTCTAAAATTCTATAGCATATTTATTTTTTTATACATACGTTTAATTTGTATAAAGAAATAAGTAATAAAAAAATAAGTAATAAAAGTAATTGAATACTCACTGATTCCTGGCTAAATGTTAGTGTCCATTTGAAATTTGAATCCTGCTGTGAAGGCATTAGATGTGGTAACCACAGTTGTCCTTGCAGATAAAAAATGACTCCAATCCTTTTTTTTTTTTTGACGTTGTAGTTTCCAAATGCCACGAAAATTAGCGTCTAGAAAAAGGGCTTACCAACACACATCGGCAATTTTATATCCATATCAAACAGTAAGAGAATGCAATTCATTCATAAAGAAGTTTTACGGTTAGAAAATCTTAAAAAAATGAGAAAAATAAATAATTAAAAATTGTATTTTAGGAAAAAAATAATAAAAAATCCAAATTTCATCGTATAAAAAAAAATCACACCTTATTTTAATCGTAATAAAATGGCGGATTGAATGGTCTGCCATATGTGTACAATTTACCAATTCCGCGCAAATTCAATTGAAACGAGTAATATATAAATATTTAGTAATATTGTATTTTTTTCTAGTACAGTAATCACTCAAAAGTGGCATTATTATCAAAATTTTCAACTTTATTTGATAATTCTTTGAATATTGATACAAAAAAGTTAACTGAGAAATTTAATTCATTGTCTGTTAAAATTTTTGACTGTTTTTTTTTTTTTTTATGTGTGTGGGTGGGTGTGAAATTCAACAAATGAATGTTATTGCCAATGATTTCCTCAGTCTTCCTGATTGAAGAGTTTATTCAGAAAAGCATTAATATGTTTTACTAAATGGATTTTGTTGACATTGCCATGGGTTAATACATAGAGGTATGATAGATTTTTATGAATGCAACTTATGTGATCTACTTTGTTTAACAAATCATCTATCAGTAGAGTATGTGGATATGCTATGTTAAAGCTTTATCATTTTTCAATATGTAAGACACACAAAAATTTATCCAGGATTAAAATATTTGCAGTATTTTCAATAATTTTATTAGGGATACATTTTAAAATGAAATTGTTACTATTTTGAATAGTATTTATGTTTTAATTTAAGGATTTATCAAAATTCTTTTCAGCATCACAGTAAGTTTGAGTTTTTAAATGCTTAATAGATTTGTTATTTTAATGTTTGAATTTTTTTTCTGGATCCAGCTGACAAGTAGATCATGACTAAGATATTTTTAGTTGACAGCACTGAAGCAAAGATAACAGTATCAAATAATCAATTTTTTTTACTTAGGTATCTTGATAAATAGAAAATTTGTAATTTTGATGTTTGTGAAATGATCCAGTAAGAAGGGTGGTACTTTGGGAATTTTAGCAAAGCTAAAGGTTTTTTTCCAATAATTTTTTTTTTTGTTCTTGAAGTATTTTTATCAGTAAACAGTATGATCATTAATACTGCAGTGTAGGATCAAAGTATAATTATTTTAATTTTCTAAAATCATTTGTAAATTTTTGTCATTGTGCAAATAATTTACATAATAAGTTCCAACAGATTTAGTATTGAAACAGTAAGATTCAAATTCGAATCTCTCTCACCCACCACCTTTATCCTACCTAAATTTAAACTTTTTGGTATCGAATTGTGTGTGTAGCGATATTAAAAATGTATAAGTATCTGTAAAAGTCACTGTAAATGCACACATACTTCGATAACAAATTTAAAACAATAAATACAAATATTTGATATAATTTTAAATTTCTCATTTAGTTATATAATGTTTATATAACTTTAACTATTTATTTTAAATTATAAACTTTCGTTAATTTATTGCTGTTTTAAAAATCGTATTTTAAATAATAATTTTGAAATTAGATTTTAATTTAAAGAAAAGTAAAAATAAATTATAAATCCCCTTTGTACTTGAAATTTGGCAAGTCATGGTCAGTGAGAGATAATGGATTAATTAGAAAATTTCCCTAAAAGTTTTAATTACTAAAATGTTAAAAAGGTAAAATAAACCTAAACAATAGGAATGTAGCTTTCTGAATTAATTAAAATTTTAAAATGCATTGATTCTTCTCGGGGCAAATGAATGGAGCTAAAAATAAAATAGAATGAAATTGAAAGAGAAGATAAAGAAAAAGAGGGCATTTTTGATTTTAAAACTTTTTTTAATTAGACTTTGTGCTGTGCTCTTGCATGGTTGAGAGAATCAAAGAATCTTAAATTAATTCGTCCATTTCAAGGTGATCGAGTAGAAAGCCCCAGACTATTCTCCCCTTGGAGTTGGTCGATCAGATGCCCGAATCTCCACATATGCCCTTCACAAATTAAATCTTGAGGATCTGCTGTCCAAGTAATCGGAAAGCTGCTGCTGCTACTGAAAGGAATCCATAACCTGAGTGCGGGAAAGAACTGCTACTGCTTAAACTAATGAAGAATTTGCAACTGACCATGGAACATGAAAAGTTCTTATAAAACAGGTACTACCCAAGGCCTTTAGAGTACTCTAAATTATATTCAAGCTATAGCTCACTCTATATAAATTGTACACTGATAAATTTAATTTTTAATCTATTCTGTAAATTCTTTTAATAATCTAGCTTACCTAACTCTGTCTACTTCTTGGATGCGTATTTCTACTTTTACATTTTTTATTATTTAATAATAGCATGCCCATAAGATTTCCGACTGGGCCTTGCCAAATTTTAAATATAAATTCTAATTAAAATGGTTGCCATCTTGTGCGACAACCAAATAGTAAATTTCTTTTACATACTTCTGTTGGCTGGTCAGCTTGGAAATCACCATAATTCCTTAATAGATAAATACATGATTACGTGAAAATGATGGATGCATGTCCTGCAAATCCTTTGATTGATATTTATTTACGTTAGATTATTTTGTTCCAGTTATTTTCATATTAATCGACACGCATTCATTGCTTCACTTATTGTATATGCAGGAGTCTACTACGTAGCAAGTGGCGGACATATTAGTTCTTAGAGTAACCACCCTAACTTACAATTACCTTTTAAACTTGCTTTTAATTTGAAATAATAAAGTTATTCGATAAACCCATTAATTACATTTCTTTGAGAGCAAAACACGTTATTTATTAAATGTTGGTAATATAAGACCAAGTCATAAATTTTATAGTAAATCTTAACAGTATATTATGTTAATTATACATGTGTTACTGTTTGGAGATGCGATAATCCATCTTCGAGTCTTGGATATCCCGGATCATACAGTATTTACTGAATCCTAGTCGTCCTACACAAGTGGACATAATGAATGTTCTCATAGGGCTTGACGCTCGTCATGCAGTCAGGGAGTAATTGCGGTACAGACCCTTTACACCTGATGATGCTTATGTGACCTCTTTACATTTGAGCCTATGGCAAACGCCAGCTCGTTGTTTTAAATTTATCCATTGGCTCCGCAGTTTTAATGTACTGCCACACTCGTATCGCAGTTCTAAACATACCACGTGTTTCTTTATTATTAATTTTATTATTCCAAGTATGACTCTGTCTCTACGTTATATGACAAAAATTCGCTCTCAAATCAATGTCTGCCCATAATTAATTCCTTAGAAATATCTTATTTAATTAAATAAAATATATGTCAGCAGCTGCTATTATCATTCCTAATTTAGTCTCATGCATTGCAAAGATATTAAATCCCCGAAGGCATGATCTTGAAATACTTGCTCAAGAATTCAGGTAGCTAGATTACGTCAGTCAAATAATTGTACTTCATTGTAAATATAAAACAGTATCAGAAGAATAATACCGCTACTAGAATTTTAATATAATTATGTTTTATTTAAATAATTTTTAGTATGAAATGTTATAATTAAATAATTTCAAACCATACGTTTGCCGTCTTATATTTATTTATTCGACACACCTTCAGTATAATGTCTCCTCGATTATTTAAAATATAAATGTCTAGATTTAGTATTATCTGTCTAACTTGAAAATACAGTCTATGAGTTTCTCACATCTTCCTGATCCACATGTCTAAAGAAATGTTTACTAATGTAGCATCAGATGTGTTGTTTCGTAGTGTGTATTGTGGAACCGATAAACCATGTTCGAACTCAGTGCTGCTGGTGATGTGATGTGATATGATGTGATGTATTGTGGCTTCTCCTTAAACGAAGTCAAGAATATCTCAGCAATTATGCCCAGATAAACCTGTTAGCCACTTTATTTTCCATTCCCCACTCTAAATTTTCCCATATTCTGCTCCATCCCATTTCCACAACATAATCTTTGTCAACTCTATAACCTTTATATCTAAATCCCCTTTATCTTTTCCCACACCCAACATAAAAACCAATAATTCACTTTCTGTATAAACACGTTTTTCATATTTATTCTTCCATAACTTCATTATATGTACCCTTTCTGTTTTCAAGCATTTACATTCAATTAACAAATGCCTAATATTTTCTATTCCTTCCTTACATAATTTTACAAAATAAATTACCCATTTTTTTTCATTTACATGTATATTCTCTTGTAGCTAAAGATCCCGTTCGAGCCTTAAATAATAAACTACTTTTCTTACTATTATCATATATTAACTCACACCTAATATTCTGTTTATTTCTATATATATTTAAACTCTTTTTACTCTCCATACTATTTCTCCATCTCTCTAACTCCCTATTCTTTATTAATAAATCTATTCTTTTATCCCATTCCTTACTACTACAACCCTCAACAATCCTCTTAACACAATCATCCCACCTTTTGTATAAATATACTGATATAAATTCTTTATCCAAATCTTTTGCATACCACATTACTTTTCTCACCCATCTTGTTACCTGCCCTTTACTCATAACTCAATTAAATACTATTTTAGCTATTCTTTTATTATCCTTAAATTGCAATCTACCAAACATTTTCATTTTACTTTTTGCATCTTTCATATGAAAACTTGACCATCTCATTTCTCCTTGAATTTCCTCTTGCTGTCCATACATCTGCATCCAATGCATGTCTTCCTACTTCCCTTTGAACTTTTTCTAAGTAATTTAATACCTCTTTACTAACATATAATGCATCATTACCATATGTTAACCCTGCTACTGCAACTCCTTTCCATATAATTCTAACTACATCATATTTATTATATGAAAATACTGTTAATTTCTTTATCAATCCCTTTCTTTTCTTTTGCTTCATTTATCAATTTTTTCTCACATTCATCCAAATAATTTTTCTGATTACTTAAAATAATTCCCAAATAACTATATCTATTCACCACACTTAACTTAATATTTCCCAATAAAAATTCTACATCTTCTCTTTCACCAGTATTAACCATCATTATATTTGATTTTTCTTCACTAAATTTAATCCCCATCTCTTTACCAACCCTTGCACATGTCCTCAACATCACTTCCATATCTTCGCTTTCTGCACACAAAAATATATCATCCGCAAAAAAAAGACATGAAAAAATATATACTCTTTTACCAACTATATCTCCTATACGCCTATCTAATCTAAAACCTTCTTGCATTTTCCCCACTACATTATTCTCTTCCATCCATTTTACAACTCTTCTAGCCACCATATATGAGAAAACTTTATATAAAACTGATGTTACCGCTATTGGTCTATAATTATTCAACTTTTTATGATCATTACCCTTTCCTTTTAATAATAATCTTACTCTTGTATTACTCCAACTATTTCGGAAAACTATTCTGTGCCATTTTATTAAAACAAAATAATAACTTTACTTTTGCCCTATATCCTAAATTCATTACCATCTCTGCTGCCCATCCATCTAAACCTCTTGCCTTTCCACTTTTCAATTTCTTCTCTACCTCATTCAGTTCATTTTCTGAGAACCTAATATTCCCATTACTATATGCTTTCATGTTTTCTACCACTCTATCATTCACATCTAACATCTTTTCTATATTCATTACATATCTGTTTAAGCTTATCTTTAAATCTTCTCTAGAGCTACACTCTATTCCCTCATCTATTTAATAATACTATCTCTCTCTCCCCTACATTCCTTCTTTTAATGTAATTCCAAAATTTTTTACTACCATCTCTTCCACTTTTATTAATGTCCTCCAACAATTTACTATTCAATTTCATTCTCTCTCTATAATTATCTATTTTAGCTAACTTCTTCTTTTCTAAATACTTTTCCCATAAATATATCTCTTGCACTTTCCTTATTCTTAATAGCATACTTATATTCTCTACATGCTTCTTTCCTCTCTTTTACACTTTTACTAATTCTCATTTTTTTATTACTTTTATTCTTCTGAATATTCTCACCTAAAACCCTATTTGCCACTTTCTACTTCTTTACACCAGTCCTTATACTCATCCCCAACCCACTCTTCCATAATTTCTTCAACTTGTATTTTATACTCTTCCAACTTATTCTTATCATTCACTCTCCATCCATATCTTTCACTATTATTTCTACTTTTATTTCTATTCTCCATTACATTACTAACCATTTCAATTACAATGAAGTTATAATCACTAGTGCATACTTTCTCTTCATTATCAAACACCTTAATTTTTTTATTTTATTTATTCCCTCATTCTCTACCAATACATAATCTATTGTATGAAATACATTATTTCTAGACCATGTGTATTGTCCCTCATAAATATTTAATAAATTTCCAATACTCAAATTCACTTTCTGACAAAATTCCTTCAAAAGCTTCCCATTTTTATTATCTACATCATCAATTTCTTCAATATGTCCATTCATATCCCCTATAACCATGATTTTCTTTCCTTTTTCTTTAAAACTTTGTATATCTTTAACTAGACATTCATATATATTACTATTCCATTCCATTATTACTATTCCATTCCATTATAATTTGACTATCTCCAGTGGCTATATAAACTATAGCCACCATCCATTCTTGACTACCAAGCTTATTTCAAACCACAAATGTACTTGACATTTAACAATATTAAAATATTTTTTTGATATAACATCTATACCACCACCCCTTTTTTCTTTTTCTTTTCTATTTATACCCTGCCATACCAACAGTTTCAAAATAGGTTCTTCTTCTCTTAGATGTGTTTCCACTACTGCTAATATCTCAAGCTCTTCATTTTCAATTGTTTTATTTAATTCCATCCACTTTTCTGGTCTCCTACCACCTTTCATATTCAAAAACCCAATTTTAACAATTTCTTCTTTCCTAACAACTCTTTTATAAATTCTTTCTTCTCCATTACATTTATAAATTACTTTCTTACCATTAATTTTACAAACCCATTCCTTCTCCATATCTATATTTATATTTAAATCAAATTCATTTTGTTTATTTCTTATATTCCATCCATACTTTTTCATTATAATAATATTACAATTTAAAAACCCACCCCCCTTTATAAGTTTCATTACCTATGGTGCTGCTTTTCTGTGTGGTGGTCGAATTCTGCAGTATATTAACGAGGCATACGAATCTGTCCGTTACATAGTATAATTTTTTTTTAGCATTTGGCATCGTCAACGTGAGCCTTCGTTACAAACACCCATATGCCCTGAATAGACATATAATGTATATAAATTTCTTGTTAGCGTTTGCTACGCGAGTTAGTCGTTAGCCATTTATTCTATAAATTTTTTTTTGATAAAAATAATAAGAAAAATAAATCAAGTGAGATACTGTGGGTCGAATGGATGGATGGACAGTAGATGTAATAACAAGTTTAAAGAAAGCAGGGATGTATGTGTAGTTTAAGAAGGTACAAAAAATACTCAGATCTAGTGAATGTTTTTTTTTTTATATAAAGAATCAGTCGCGAAGTGAGGAAAGCAAGCAGCAGTAAATGTTTTATTAAAATTATTATTATATATGTTAAACAGCGGTAGCTTATTATATATGTTGGACAGCAGTAGTTTATTGTATATATGTTAAACAGCAGTATTATTATCTGTCTAACTTGAAAATAAAGTCTATGAGTCTCTCGCATCTCCCTCATCCCCGTGCCTAAAGAAATGTTTACTAATGTAGCATCAGATGCGTTGTTTCATAGTGTGTATTGTGGAACCGATAAACCATGATCGAACTCAGTACTGGTGGTAGCTTCACTACCTATGGTGCTGCTTTTCTGTGTGGTGATCGAATTCTGCATTATGTTAACGAAGCATGCGAATCTGACTGTTACAGTATGTATTTTGATATTTAGCAATGATTTTTAAGTAAGTTTTAATTTAGATTTTTATTAATATTGGAGATGTGAATTAATTAATATTATCAGTAAACATTTTAGGACTATTACATTTTTCTGGTGATTAATTTATTATCTGAGGATAAATTAAATATTTATTTAATCATTTGAGTTTGGAAAAAAATATTTAGTTCTATTCTATTTCAAATTGAGGTTTTTTTTTTTTTTTTATCAAGAATTTTTTATGAATTAGTAATAATAATATTTACAGGGAATGATTATTTGCCTAACAAAGTCTTGGTTTCTTGCTTCATAGAGTAGTTATTTGTTAGTGTTAATAGGAAAGATTAAAACTTGATCAAAATGTGTAAAGGTCAATATCACAACCAAATTGCTAACATGATCATACACGTTAAAGTAGAGCATAGTTGTCTTAATATACATACATTGACATATATAAATCATTAGCAGCCATTTTTAAATGAGTATGACCCTTCTAAAACCACAAAGAAACCAAGATAGAAAGTCAAGGAATAAAAAGTTAAAGACAAATTTTGCAATAATTTAAAGAAACCAGTCCATGAACTTCAAAAGTATGATGCATATATTATATGGTAGTTTTTTAATTTTTTTATTATTGATACTATGTTTTAACTTTTGCTTCTGACTACTTTTTTGAAAGCCCCCCCCCCCCCCAATAGTTTCTTAATTTTGTTTTGCATTATTGGAATTAAAATAATTGTATTTGCAATTTCACAGTTTATAAATACATTAGCTAATTAATAGCTTTATTTATTTATTTATTTGATATTTATATTATTTGTGTATAGATTTTGCCTAATTTATTGTTTCAGTTATTAACTGATTAAATTGTGTAAATAATATTTTTTTTATGTTCTTGGTCAGTTTAGTCATTTAGATGGTGTGCTGTATGTTAAAGAATTTTGCACATGTTAAAGATAGAAATCCATTGTTTATTGAAAATTTTAAATTTTCTATTAAATTGATTAAGTAGTCTTTTGATGTCTTCATTATTAAATCAGTATTTGATATTATTTTGATAAATAATTGAGAAATAAACCGATAACTTTCTAAATTATTATATTTGGTTAACATTAATGCTATTAAAGATTTAGCAGCATTAAAAACACTGCTTTCAAGAATGATTTGTTAAATAAAAATCATTGCTTCATTTAGTATGTTTAATATTTATCTTGACCAAAGACTACAATAAATTCTGCAAAAAGAAATGCTAAAATTCCTTTAAAAATTTATAGCAGTTAAACAATTTTTCATAAAAATAAATGAATAATCTTCTCGAGACAATTGAAACCTATAATAGAAATAATCTGGGATTGGATTGTCTTTACGATTTAGTAGTGATGTATTACATGTAACATGTCTTATAAATTATAATGTAAGATGTATTGCTGCTATTTATTTCAGATTAAAATAAACTAGAAGTCATTATAATAATTTTATATTTACCATCTTTTTATAAAAATATCAAAACTGTCTGCATTTATCTTATTTCTGAGGTCACTAAAATATATAGTTATAATCTAATGACAGACCTCTGTTGTTTAGTTATTTAAATGTGCTTAAATTCAAAACTTTAGGGTATTTGAAATTACAAGCAAGTTAACTGGAATAACATGAAAAGAATAAAAAGCGGCTGCTGGATATCCATGAAGAAAAAGCATGTTTTCTATTGATGAATATCAATAGCTAGAAATTATTCTGGGAAATAGGTTTGGAATTACCACTTAGTATTCTTTGGTTACTGATTTTTTTTCAATTATGGCTTATAAAAGTAGTAACATGTGGTTGAAGCAGATTAAATGTGAAGTAGCAGTCATATTTACATTGCTTTAGTATGTGATATTACAATAAGAAATAGTTTAATTTTAAGAATGTTTAAAATTTTTTGAGATGTTCATAGTAGTATATACAGTAAACATTATTTATTAAGCTCATTTTTATGACATTTTTTTTTTTTTTTTATAAAAAGTGAATTTGTATATCATTCAGAATTTTTTTTTTGGATGGTATTGTTTTTTGGAGGATAAGCCATTTTCGAACAAAATTTCATATTATGAAAGAATTTTTTTTTGTCTGTAATATGGGTCTGTTATGTTCATGAATACTTTACATTTTTATTTGCTAAAATGATAAGATTAAGATTCTATCTTATTTTTATTGGACTTTGTATGTTTACTAGTTTATATTCCAAATCAGAATATTGTCTTGGTAATCTTTTAATGAATACTGGCATTTTGAATATTGTAAGAATGCTAGATGAACCTAGAAGATTGTATAATTGCCAAAGTAGTTCTATATGCTGTGGAGTATAACAATATAAGAAGGATTACTGTTTATTGAGAGAATTTTTTGTACTCATACTTATGACAATCCATCCCTTTCGATGGCGCTGTTGCTAGTCAAAAACAAATAGATATAACGTTACCTGGCTGAATTACATTTTAATTTTTTTTAAAATAACGCTTTTACCGGGTTTTTTTTTGGGGGGGGGGATTTACATTTTTTTAAACTAATAACATGTATATTTATACTTTACGTTTGTCTTCAATATAATAATATTAAATCGTGCTTTCACACTTCCAACGTATATAAAATATTGAATTTTTCTCAAAATATATTTACTTTTTTTTTAAAACATTATTTTCTAAATTACAGTTTCTAAGTACATTATATATTTCAGCGCGTAGCGTTGGAAGGTGGAGGGGGGGTGACTACTGTTTTTGCCGATTCGCAGGATCGGCCATTAAATCCACTACTCTGATCAAAACAATCTTAGGATTTCTAAAACAACATGCAAACTCAGACATTTGATTTGTCTCGTAGCTGTTTTACAAAACAATATTATTTAATAGAATGGAATAATTACATTTTTAAATTACATTATACATTTCAGCGCGGGGACAGGTTTACAATTCTTATTATGTAACAGTATGTCAGGTAGGGTATAAGATCATTACTTCGAATGCACATTAAAAGAATAATGGCCAGTTGAATTCCATACACCCTCACATCGTATGGTAGCAATATGTGAAGTGCGCTCTTTGCGAAGCTCATTAGCAGGCCATGTGCAATGCAAGCTAGGCCTGCAACAGCTAATATGAACACAACTTTTCTATAGGCCGTACATTTGGCCATGAAAATGGCATATTTCTGTGCTTTTGCATGGAAACAGCACCATCGACTGGGATGGGTTGTCATAAGTATGAGTACCTATTTTTTTTTAAACCAAGGACATAAACTCGTTCTGCAGAACTTATTGTGAAAGTAAAATATTAAAATGAGAATTACAATGAAACTGAATTATATTAAGGACTGAGATAATATGAACAGAATTAAATGTGGAGCATTATAAATCAATGAGTAATTTATAATTTATGAATTTTTTTAAAAGTTTTTGAAAGATTATAGGTAAGATAAAAGTGATTATGTGTTATTAAAAGATTGATAGTTATGGTAAAAATGATTATGTGTTAGTGCTAGAGTTTTTGTTATTCAAAGTTGTTGATTTTATTCACTAAGCATTTTTTGTAAGAAACATAGTATTGGCTTTATCTATTTGTAGTTTATAGGAAGAATTTAATTTACAATTGGGTTATTGTTTATTTTGTAATAATAAGACTGATATAAATAATATGAAGAAGGAATTGGAGTTTGACCTGTTGAATACTGAAAGTGTGTTTTGTAATTCAGGATTAATTTGAGATTTTTAATATAAAGTGGTTTTATTTATAAAATTATTGGATAAATTAATATTCAATGTCCAATAGAAGGAAAAGTAATTGTAATCAAAATAATAAATATGTAATAGAACTTTTAATCAACTGTATCATTTAGAATGACTATAATAAGGTAATATAATTATCTTTTAAACATATTTTTATTGAGCCACAAACCATAAATTTTTTCTCTGTAGATAGATACTGATATAATCTGTTGTTATGGTTAAGAGATTTTTTAAAAAATAAATTAATCATATATAATGTGTTAAATATTAATGTAAATATCTTGTGTGAATTGTGTAAAAAGTCTATATTAAAATAAAAAATGATATAAGAAAATCTAAAATAATTTATAAAATTAAAATAATAAATCTGTATCTATATTAAAAGAAATAAAATAGATGAGACTAAATTAGTAGTAAAATTTTGGAAAAAAGATTTTCTCTAAATGATTTAGCAAGATAAAAAATGTAAAAGTTCAGGGATTTGATATTAAACATATATTGCTAAAGGTTATAAAAAAAATTATTTTGAGAGTAATTGGTTTATAGTTGAGTAAATGTTAATTTTTTTTTTTTCCAACAGTTATGTCTGTTAGAGAAAAAACTTGAGAATTTTAGAATAGATTAATGACAAAATGATTTCTAGTTATATGTTATATGAGAAATACTTTACATTTAAGGATAGTAAAGTGATGAGAGATAAAATTGAAATTGGAGAGATATTTAAAAATAGAAATAAAAATTAATATTTGTTTTATTGATTTCAAAAAGCAAAGGTATAAATTAAAATAAAATATTTTTATAAAAGTGTTTGTTTTATTATAGAAAGGATAAATGGAAGTTGTGATATAAGGAATAGTCATATGTTTTTCTTTAGTTTAAAAAATTCATTTTTGTGGATCTGAAAAATGGAGTGTATATCATAATTTTATAAGTTACAGACTAAAATATGTAATTTATTTTTGAATTAGCAAAGTTTACTTTTTAAATATGATAATCAAGATAAAATAGATTAATTTTTTTTATTTTTATTAATAGTACGTTTAATGATTTTATTTTATTAACTACATTTGTGCACAGATTTTTTTTCTGATAACATTAAATTTGTAAGGAATATTGTATTTATTTCTAAACAATTTTTTTTTGTGTGTTAAATTGGGAAACCAAATAAATGTTTTATATCTCTTTTTTTATAAATAAATAAAAACAAAAGTAGTTGGTTTTAAAATATTCCTGTCAAAATATTACATAAATTAAAATATACTGTACAAATAATTTTTCAAGGATTTTTTGAGAAACTTTAATATGTTACTTTTTACATTGCCAGTAATTTTGTTAGTCATACTTTAATATACTATGGAAATTTTGTTATTAATCTATTATTATTCATTTGTATTCTGTATTGTATGAAATAACATTGTTATATTATATATATATTGTGTTTTGCAATAATGAAAATATTGCACATACATTGCAGGATCAGTTCAACCTGAAAAACGTTATTTAGATGTTTTACGGCAATCATTTGGTCATGCAAATTTTCGGCCGTAAGTACTATCATATAAAAAGATTTTATTTTTTTAAAATGATTTTAATTAAATTTATTTAGTAATTGTGTATTTTTTTTTTTAATTTAGTTTGCAGTGGAAAATTATAAGTACTATTTTAAATGAAAAAAGAGACGTTTGTGTTATCATGTCTACTGGTAATTATTAGAATAAAAATTTTTTTTTTTGTGTGTTGTAACTAATATTGTCTTAATTATGTAATATAATATTTGCCATATAATATAAGTATATTATTTTGGAAAATGTTATATTATACAATTTTCCAATTCCTATGTATTATTTCTTAATCATAGTAACTCTTAAAGATCTTTTTTAAAACATTGAACTTGCTCTCTGGTAGTACTTAATTTCCCAAGTAAAATCCATATATAATATATCTTAATTATTTTTATACATTTTGATATTATGAGTTATTAATAGTTTATTTAAAAAGGGATTTTTTTTTTTTAATAATAAAGATTTAATGAAATTTGATAGAAATTAAAATACAATTTAAAAAAAATTATATATTAAGAGAAATATTTCAGTTACATAATTGCAGTTTTTTTAAACAAATGTATAAAATTTTAAATTTTTTAAATGAAATGAAGTTAGTCATGTGATTTCTAATCATGGCTGATTTTCAAACTAAATATTTAACTGATTTTTATTTATTTCTTAGGTCAATGAATATTGTTTTTTTAATCTTTTTTTTTTCCATCATTCTTTTCTTCATGTAAAATTTTAATGTCAAAAGTGAAATTTTTGATAATAGTAAAATTTTACATACATAAATCATTAGAGCAACTAATTAATAACCTATCAAATATCTAGTTTAAAATTCATCATTTTTGAAGAATCATGTTCTACTTCAGTGTCATTGATGAAATGAAAAAAGCTGCTTTTATATAGCTGAAAATTCTATAATTACTATTTGTTAATATATATCATCATCATCATCAACCATTATCAATCCACTGCAGGATGAAAGTCTCTCCAAGTTCAATCCATCTTATCCGATCTTTTGTTTCTCTTCTCCACATCACTCCTGCACACTTGCTTATTTCATCCATCCGAAACACATATGGTCTCTTTGTGGGTCCTTTACAATCTCTTGGAATCCAGTTAAAGATTTCAATTGTCCATCGATTATCATCTCTTCTAGCAATATGTCCAGCCCAAATCCACTTCAATCTTTTAATTTTTTCAATGAGGTCAGTAACACCTGTTTGTTCTCTTATCTATACATTGTGTTTTCGATCTCTTCTTGTTACTCCCAACATGCATCTCTCCGTACTTCTTTGAATGGTCTGAAGTCTCTGTATTGCCTTCTATTAAGTGTCCAAGTCTGAGATCCATAAGTAAGAACGTGTAGAACACATTTTTTAAAAACCTTCCTTTTCAAACATATAGGCATATTTCCTTTTAGTATCAAGTTATTTCTACCAAAAGCACTCCAACCAAGTTTATTATTAATTTCATCCAACTGTTAACTTCTTCTAATTCATCATAATCAATCTTTATTTTCATATTTTAAGCAAATCGATTAAAGATTACTTTAGTCTTTTTAACATTTATCTTTAGTCCTACTTTCATCTGATAACTCCTGCAACATTTCCTGCAGCTCTGAAACATTATTTGCAAAAACAACTACATCATCTGCAAAATCTAAATGACTTAAATAATCTCCATTTACTTTCACTCCTTTAGCTTCCCATTTTAATCCACAAAATACTTTTTGCAGCACTACTGTAAAAAGTTTTGGAGAAATGGAGTCACCTTGTCTTACAACCTTCTCAATGTTGACTTTCCCAGTATCATTATGTAATCTAATTGTTGCTGTTGCATTTTTATAAATATTTTTTAAAATATGACAATATCCTGGATCTATATCTAGATTCAGTGCTTTAATCACTGAAGAAATGTTTATAGAACCAAATGCCTTTTCTTAATTTACAAATCCAAAACATAATGACAACTCATATTCATTTGTCCTTTCTATAACTTTTCTCAATGCCTGGATATGATCTACTGTACTAAAACCACTTTTAAATCCAGCTTGTTCTCTTGGTTGGTGGAAATCCAATGTTCTCTGTAGACGAGTTGTAATTATCTCGGTAAAAATTTTGTATAAAACTGATAAAAGGCTGATAGGTCTGTAATTTCTAATATCTTCTTTATCACCTTTTTTAAATATTAATATTATTACTGCATTCTTCCAATCATCTGGTACATCTTTATCATTTAGACATTTGGTATATAACTTTGCTAAAAAAAATTCTATTCCTTCACCTGCTTTTTTTAATATATCAATTATAATTCCATCATTACTTGGAGCCTTTCCTTTCTTCATACATTTAATTGCATGTCTCACTTCTTTATTTAAAATTCTGGGCAATTCAGAAGACGTAATAGATATAGGAGGTACTTTTCTTTACTATATAATTCTTGATAAAAGTCTTCTACCCATTTCATGATGTCATCTCTCTTTTTAATAATAATTCCATCTTTTTTTCTTATTGCAGATGTAAATTGCCTATCAATACCGAAATGTTGTTTTACATTCTTGTGACTTTTATTTTCTTCTACAGCTTTCTTTGCTAGTTCACAGTTATACTTTCTTATATCATTTTCAACTCTTTTCCGCACCATTTTACAAAATTCGAGATATTCAATCCTTTTTAATGCACCATTTTTGTTTATCTTCATATTCCTTTTTTTCTTCATAATTTCTCTAGTCTCAGTAGAAATTTTATTGGTCAATTGCTGCTTTTTTCTACCAGCTATCTTTGTTGCAGTTTTTAAAAGTGTATCAGTTATTTTCATATTAATTTCATTCAAATCTGAATCATGTTCAAAATCTATTAATACTTGCAACCGATTTGTAAGTTTTAATTTAAATTCATTAGAATGTTTCTGAAGATTAGGAATATCAACTCTAAATATTGTTTTTCTTAATAATTTTTTTTTCTCTAGTTTTGTATTAACACGTATCTTACATCTTATTAATCGATGATCACTTCCTGTGTTAAATTTATTAAGAACATTACAATCTTGAAATATGTATTTTTTGTTAGTCAAAATATAATCCAATTCTGCTGTACCTTCATTTGGATGCTTCCATGTCCATTTTCTTTTAACATTTTTCTTTTTCTGCAAACTCCACAAGTCTATATCCTATCTCATTTCTATTACCATAACCAAAATTACCTAAGATCTAGGTGCAGTGCTCTCAGATCCAAAGCTCCTCACTGACGAAGGCCACAAGCCAGAAGCTAGTCTGGGGATATTGGATGAGTAGGCACTAGACGGGGATTTCATACACAAGCCTTCTAGTATCCATTGATTACTCTGGTTGGCACTGAGTGGCACTACTGTATGGAGAGTTTTGCCTATTTTAATAACAGTAATGTGCTAGCATAAAAAAATAGTGATCATGTGATGTTTAATGGTTTATCCAAAAGTAACCGAATTGTTCTCTGGTTTGCACACTTGTTGTAATATATGCTTCTGCTGTTACATACTTTTTTGCAGGAACTCTTCTCCATGAATCTTCCAAATGATATCGCTGTGTGAAATCATGGTGCACCTTTTTTGTGAAATGCATTTCACATATTTGGCAATTTTTATGACTGAAAACTTCGAATAATGTAAAATTCTGTTTTTGTTTACAGAAGACATCAGGGAAAACAGGTGCAATTCTTGAAACAGATTGCTCTCAGAAAAACAAGTGTGTGAGTGGTTTAATTGAAATGTTAAATTAGCCACATTCCTAAAATGCGTGGTGAATGAAGTACAAAATCAAAACAACGCAATTTTTTTTTTTTTTTTTTATGCAAATGGCATTTTTCTCTCAGATTTAGTTCATAATAATAATTTTAAAATTGTTATGGGAGACTTTAATGCTAGAATTGGTAAACAAATGAAAGATGAAAATGCTATAGGTAATTTTGGTTATGGTAATAGAAATGAGAGAGGACATAGACTTGTGGAGTTTGCAGAAAAAGAAAAACTTTATATTATGAATTCTTTTTTGAGAAAAATGTTAAAAGGAAATTGACATGGAAGCATCCAAATGAATGTACAGCAGAATTGGATTGTATTTTGACTAACAGAAAATACATATTTCAAGATTGTAATGTTCTTAATAAATTTAACACAGGAAGTGATCATCGATTAGTAAGATGTAGGATACATGTTAATGCAAAACTAGAGAGACAAAAATTATTAAGAAAAACAATATTTACAGTTGATATTCCTAATCTCTAGAAACATTCTAATGAATTTAAATTAGAACTTACAAATTGGTTTCAAGTATTAGTAGATTTTGAACATGATTCAGATTTGAATGAAATTAATATGAAAATAACTGATACGCTTTTAAAAACTACAACAAAGATAGCTGGTAGAAAAAAGCAGCAATTGACCAATAAAATTTCTACTGAGACTAGAGAATTTATGAAGAAAAGAAGAAATATGAAGATATACAAAAATGATGCATTAAAAAGGATTGAATATCTTGAATTTTGTAAAATGGGGCAGAAAAGAGTTGAAAATGATATAAGAAAGTATAATTGTGAACTAGCAAGGAAAGCTGTAGAAGAGAATAAAAGTCTAAAGACTGTAAAACAACATTTTGGTATTGGTAGGAAATTTATATGTGCAATAAGAAAAAAAGATGGAATTATTACTAAAAAGAGAGATGACATCATAAAATGTGTAGAAGACTTTTATGAAGAATTATATAGTAATAAAGAACAAGTGCATCCTATACCTATTATATCTTCCGAATTGCCTAGAGTTTTGAATGAGGAAGTGAGACATGTAATTAAATTTATGAAGAAAGGGAAGGCTCCAGGTAATGATGGTATTATAATTGATATATTAAAAGAAGCAGGTGAAGAAATAGAAATTTTTTTAGCAAAGTTATATACCAAATGTCTAAATGATAAAGATGTACCGGATGATTGGAAGAATGCAGTATCAATATTAATATTTAAAAAAGGTGATAAAGAAGATATTAGAAATTACAGACCTATCAGTCTTTTATCAGTTTTATACAAAATTTTTACTAAGATAATTACAACTTGTCTACAGAAAACACTGGATTTCCATCAACCAAGAGAACAAGCTGGATTTAAAAATAGTTTTAGTACAGTAGATCATATCCAGGTATTGAGAGAAATTATAGAAAGGACAAATGAATATGAGTTGCCATTATGCTTAGGATTATTTGTAGACTATGAAAAGGTATTTGATTCTATAAACATTTCTTCAGTGATTAAAGCATTGGATCATCAAGGTGTAGATCCAGGATATTGTCATATTTCAAAGAATATTTATAAAAATGCAAGAGCAACAATTAGATTACATAATGATAGTAGGAAAATCAACATTGAAAAAGGTGTAAGACAGGGTGACTCCATATCTCCAAAACTTTTTACAGCAGTGCTGCAAGAAGTATTTTGTGGATTAAAATGGGAAGCTAAAGGAATGAAAGTAAATGGAGATTATTTAAGTCATTTAGATTTTGCAGATGATGTAGTTGTTTTTGCAAATAATCCTTTAGAGTTACAGGAAATGTTGCAGGAGTTATCAGATGAAAGTAGGGAAGTAGGACTAAAGATAAATGTTAAAAAGACTAAAGTAATGTGTAATAGATTTTCTCAAAATATGAAAATAAAGATTGATTATGATGAATTAGAAGAAGTTAGCAGTTAGAAATACCTTGGTCAGATTATTAATATAGATGGAAACATAATGGATGAAATTAATCATACAATTAAACTTGGTTGGAGTGCTTTTGATAGAAATAACTTGATATTAAAAGGAAATATGCCTATGTAGACGAGTATACTCAATTATATAATCAATAATTTGAAAGCGATGAAATTTGTAACACTTAAAAATAAATAAACAATTTTTTATTATAAAATTCCAGCTTTTTTTGGGTGCATCCTTGTATTGCTTGACATGATTGCTTAAATTATTTTTATCACATACATATTGTGTATATATATATATGTATCTATATACATACATTATTCTCTTGTCAAGCATATGTTTGCTAAAATGCTATTTGAAAAAACTATCTGATAAGTGAATGACTTTAAAACTTATTTTTAAGAAAGTAATATTCGATATGATATAACTATGTAATGGAATAAAAGAAAAAAACAGAAACAATAACCAAAAATCTTGTTTAATTTTTTTTTTACATAAAATTTTTTTCTTATCTGACAGAATGCCAGCTATATTGTTCAAATCTAATGTTAAGATAAAGTATAATTTGTTTTAATGTCGACTGTAAATTTATGATATTTTTTGAATTGATTATGTTTTTTACAATCAATATATATTTTTTTACTATATTTGTTTATTTGAATAATTTATTTTTTTGTTTTTAAGGTTATGGAAAAAGCTTATGCTATCAATACCCACCTGTTTTTGCTTCATCTACAGCTATTATAATTTCTCCTCTTATTTCTTTAATGGAAGATCAAGTGATGGCACTTGAGTTAGTGTAATTTATTTATTTATTTTTATTATGTAAGATTTATAAATTAAATGATAGTCATAGATTTTTATTGTGGTATTAGCGATTACATTGAAAGATTGTTTGACAGAACATAATTAATAATTGATATTTAAGCATTTATTTTATTTTTAGAAATTTTTAATTGTCAAATTTAAGAAATACTTAATGATTGTAATGGGGTTTTTTGTGTGTGTTTAATCACTATGATTTAGATAATTGCAGAAAATTATTCTTTTTTTTTTTTCAATTTTTATTTATTCAATTAGTAAATCAAGGTAAAATATTATTACAGACAATACTAAGAATATGATTTCAGCTATAAATATTAGTTATCTATAATAATTAAGTGACTACATTAAACATTTTATTAGCAACAATGTTTATTTTTTACTTCAATTATTAACAGCAATAATAGTTTATGGCAGCCACACTCAGTCTGTGACCCAATACTTGATTGATGATTATCAGATGCTTACTTTTCTCTTTCTGCAATGACAGAAAAAGAATTTCCACTCCTCATAATTAATGAATAACCACTGGAAATTTTTTTTTAAAATTTTTTTTATTGATGCACTAATAAGGTTAGCTGTCAATTTTTTACATTCACAGATCTAAACAACCAAGGAAGGGAAGAACCTGCTTATATTGTTAACAAGTAACCATTTGCATTTGATTTTGATTTTTTTATTGATCTGGTAATAATATTAGTGGTCAGTATCTGGTCGTAATTGTACAAATCTGTTGTGTTTTTAATATAAACACAGGTGCATAAAATATGTTTATAAGATGGAATCTGGACTAGTCCATTATTTAAAGGCAAGATGAGATATGACCTGATTGTCATAATTGATTTGAAAAACTTTGTAGTTGTTTTGTAAAGTACTATTTTATATCGCACAATAATTTAAACACCCATAATGATGTCTTAAAATAACAAACGAAAAATATATGATGAAAATAAGTGGGAAGAGGAATATTTTATTGTGCTAAATAACAAAGGTTCAACAACGTGTTTGATTTGTCGAGAAAGTATCATTTAAAAAAAATATAACACTGATTGTCATTATTCCATCAATCATAAATCATTTAATGACATTTTTTTTCATGGGTCTTTAATAAAAAGTGAAAAATTAGCTTTTTTTAAGAAATCATTATAACAGTAACAATGTCTTATATCAATGGTGATTTCATAAGAAGTAGTGATGACAAAAGAATCGTGAAATTTGTTACATACTTGGCAAAAATATGAAACCATTTGCTGATGCTAAAGTTGTGAAAGAATCTTTCCTATATTTTCCCAACGTATTGGATCAATTTAACAATGTATTGGATAAATTTAACAATAAAAACCAAATAATATTAGAAATTAAGAAACTATTACTCTCAGATTCTACCTGCATTAGATGCATTGAAGATATTGCAAAACATATTTTTGATAACTTAATAGAAGATTTGAAAAATTGCAAATATTTTACTTTGGCTGTTGATTCTAGTACTGACATTTCAGCAACATCACAATGTGCCATTTTTATCAGATATTGTACTGAACAGAATTCAATTCTTCCCTATGAAGGTTCCAGAGGTAGTGATTTTTTTGAAAATATTAGTACTTTCTGGAGAATAATAATATTGAAATAAAATTATTTCCATGTGCACTGATGGATATCTTTCAATGATAAGATCGGAAAAATAATTTATTTAAAAAGGAAATACAATTTAAGAAATCTCTTATCACTTCACAGTTTCATTCACCAAGAAACTTGTGAGCACATATATCCATAAAAGAAGTACATGTGATAAAAAACAATATTGTGAATTATATTCAAGCTGAGAATTGAATCACAGAAAATTTAAAATCTTATGGAAGAAATAAATAGTAATTATGGCGTTTTACTTTTGCATACTTCGGTGCAATGACTAAGCAGAGATAAAGTTTTGGATCATTTTTTTAATTCACCAAGAAAATTTGAGAGCACATATATTCGTAAAAGAACTAGATGTTCTGATGAAAACCGTCATAAACATTGTGAAGTATATTCAAGCCGAGAATTGAACCATAGAAAATTTAAAAATCTTTTGGAAAAAATAAATAGTAATTATGGCAATTTACTTTTGCATACTTCGATCCATTGGTTTAAGTAGAGATAAAGTTTTAAATTGCTTTTTTTCATTATAGCATGAAATTATTTCATTCTTACAAGAAAACAATAAAATTTATAATGAGCTTGACAATGATGGATGGTGGTAACTTTTAATTTTTTTATGTGACATCACAGTGTCAATTAAGCTTTGTGAACTTAATATTAGTTTACATGGTAAAAATAAAATTATTTCGCAAATGGCAAATAGAGTATTCATTTGAAGAAAAATTAAATATTTATTACAAAGAGATACAAAAACAAATGCTTGATCATTTCCCATCGTTAACAAAAGCTAAACAAGATGGTATTGACATTTTTCAGAAACCTATATCATCATTTCAAATTATTTAGTTATTTTATTGAATGAATTTAAAAGCAGATTTCAAGATTTAAGAAATATTAAGAATTGTCTCTTACTTATAGAAAATTCCTGTCATTTAGAAATAGCAACTATTTCACAATTAGCTGCATTTGAACATGTTTATGTTAGACTATTTGTTGAATATAAAAATAACATGAATTTGGAGGTCATTTTTAAAGAAAGAGGAGAGGGAAAGGAGTATATGGATTTTGGAAATTAGGGCCTGAAAAGTATAAAACTATCAAAAAGTGTGCATCAGTGTTGTTCACATTGATATATCTTTGTGAATCATCTTATTCAAAAATTAAATATGTGAAGAACATACATATATTGAAACAGACTTACTGATTCACACCTTGATGATGTATTAAGATTAGCATGTAGTACTTATAATCCTGATTTCTCTAAATTGTTAAAAATTTGTCTCAATATCAATAATCACATTAATATTTAAATAAATGTTTGGATGAAGAAAAGGTTTTTAATGTCTTATTAACCTGTTAATTATAAGTTATTGTACAGTGGTCTACAAGCTGTGGCATGCATGAATTGAAAAGTCAGACATTTTTTTCAGATATCAACTGGTTGCCAACCACTGATATAGTATGTTGTGACCTGCTTGATGTGGCAAATAAATGTATATAGGCTGGGGGGGGGGGGAAGGATTATGGCTGGTTTAGGCATTCAACTGCTTTGCCCATGATCTGAGATTTGAGCCCAGGCTAGATGAATTTGAAATTTTTTATGGTTGCAAATAGTCTCAGGTTTATTTTTTTCAGTTAGATAGTCCATAGTCAATCTATTAATTGTCAACTAGTGATTGGTAATGGGTATCCAGTTATTAGTAGATGGAGAGTAAAAGTTCCAACTAAAATCTGGATTAATCAGATATGTGTCATTGTGCTGACTAAAAACAAAAATTTGATTGTACTATGATGCAGTCTTCATCTGTGATGGAACAGTGTCACAGTTGTGGATGTTAACTCATGGTTTCCATAACTTTGTTTTTAAGACTTAAAGTCTCTTTAAGTATAACTTATTACAATTAAATAATATTTAATTATTATAAATAGTATTGTTTAAATAAAAAAATGTTATTGATGTAATTTTTTTTATTATTATATCTTAAATTTGCAGTAAAAGTTCTTATGACAAAACTTTTTTTTAAAGAAGCAAATGATATTTCTAATTATAAACATATTGAATTTATTTACTACTATTTTATTATATAAAAAATGTTTCTGTACTATAATTGCTGCACCTATAAATCTGTTGAGATGAAATATTCTTGCTACAGTTATAAGTACAGCAGAGTTTTTTATTTTTATTTTTTGTCTGTATGTAAAATTTTAATAATGAAATGAAAAGAGATAAATATTTTCGATTATTGTATTTCATAATTTCTGAAACAAAGAAATCATAAAAGAATAAATTTCAAACTGTAGAATTATTTTTAATAAAAAAATAAAAATAAAATAAATATAAATGCTGTTATATTAAAATTGATGTTTTCAGTAAACAGATAAAAAAAAATAGAAATGCAATGACTTAATTCCCCATTTCAACTCAAGTAAAAAATAGAAAATTGAGCAAAAAGCTTTTCTAAATGAAGAAAAACTTTATCATTGAACAGATTAGAAAAAAAAATATTATAAACTTTTTTTCAAAATAGTTATTGTTCTTTTTAAAAACGTGAATTAGGATAACCATTATTATTAAAGATTTTTATACTAATACAATGGACACATTACAAAGATATATAATACAGAATCTAAGAATTTTAATCCTGGCTGTATATTATTTGAAATAGTATTTTTTTACAAAATGAATCTACCCTATTTTTTTTTATCTATACAAAAATGTATTACTAAAATCAAAATTATAATTTACAAGTCTTTATATAGGTCCTGCTACTAATAGATTTTTTGTTTATATTTATGAAACTAATGTCGGCAATATTTAATAATAATAATGAAATTAAATATATTTATTTTTCTTTTAGCTTAATAAATATTTCTGCTTGTTTTTTGGGATCAGCTCAGAACAAAAGTGGACAAATAAAACAAGATATTCTCAAGTAAGTATTTTACAGCATTTATCCATTGAATGTGTGAAATAGATAAATAGATTATTAGTTTATAGATATATTATTTACAGTCAATTAAAATATTTAGGGAGATAAAGAGTGGGGGAGAAAGAATAAAAGCCTTAAAAAAATGTGTTATTAAAAATAGATTTTTTTTTCTTCTTAAGAAAAATTTAGCATTGATGGATGAATCATGATAAAAATCGGACATATTAGAAATGTAAGAATTGGTTTTTATTTTATGATGTTGATACAACACTAGATCTCATATATATATATTACAGATGGAGAATGATTTAAAAAAAAAAACACAAACGGAGACATTTTATAAATAAATGTTAAATTGTGTTATTGCATACAACATTTTGTAATTTAGATGCTAATTTAAATTCTAATTGAAAATGTTACTAGGGGTGGCATAAATTTCATAAACTAGCTATAATTAATATTTATAGATTTTATTTTTGTATATTTTATCAAGCCATTGCAAGATGAAGGTTTCTCTATGTTTAGTCTAGTTTCTTTGATTTGTAACTTTTCTTTTCCAAAATGTTCTAATAGATTAGATCTATATCATATATTGGTTTTTTAACCTTTTTACAATCTCTTGGGATTCAGTTTAAGGCTTCAATTATTCTTCTATAGCCATTTTTTCTAGAATTATATCCAATTCAATTCCATTTGAGCTTTCATCAACATCAGTAATGTCTGTAATATCCATGTATTCTGTTTTTGATTTCTCTTTGTTAATCCAACATACATTTCTCCATATTTCGCTATGTGGTCTGCAGCATTTGTATTGTTTTTCTATTAATTATCTAAGTCTTAAATTCATATGTAGACACTAATAGATCATATTTTTAAGGATCGTTTCGCTAGTATAATTCTTTTCTTTCATTAGCTAACAATTAGTAAAACACATTTTCAGATTTGCTCATATATAAGCGTTTGAGTCGTAGGAATAAGAGGATTCCTTTTATTCCTGCATAAATACTATATCTTGTATTGGTGAGAAAGTATTCATTTATTATTAACACTCACAAAGCGTATGCACAATTAGCGTGAAAGGCTGATATTTGACTGTAATACAATTGTTTACATATGCTATATAAAATAAATGCTTATTTACATATTATTAAGTTTCAGTTGGAATGACGTTTAGTAAATTCTAGATAATTTCACCGATGTCATTCATTCAGACATTATATATAGTAATTTAAAGTGACTGTTCTATCGTCATGCTTTCTTTGCCAGTACTTCAGATTTGCTCATATATAAGCATTTGAGTCGTAGGAATAAGAGGATTCCTTTTATTCCTGCATAAATACTATATCTTGTATTGGTGAGAAAGTATTCATTTATTATTAACACTCGCAAAGTGTATGCACAATTAGTGTGAAAGGCTGATATTTGACTTTATCAATGTTGTAAAAAAAAATATATATATGTAATGTAACTGTATGGGTTTCATAGCATACAGCAGCGTAGTGTGGGTACAAATATATATAAAGTTGAAAGGAAAAGTAGAATTAAACAGTCACTTTTTTTTTGTAGATATTTTCTATTAATATACTAGAATAAATAACACTAAGAATTAAATATTTTTGAATTTTAAACTAGAATATTATTATGAAATAGACATTTAAAGAAAAAAGAGGTCTAATTAATATTTGTATTGAATTCTGATTTGAAATTAAAATAAATATGTTTTATGTTAAAATAGATCTACTGATAATTGTAAAAATCTACTATCTATTTTAGAAATTTTTTTTTTTTTTGTCAAAACTTGTATAACATTTTGATAAAATTTCTATTTATTTTACAAATCTTTTTTTAAGTGAAACTTGTAGATTATGAATTTGATAAAATTTTAGAGTTGTTTTTAAATGGATTAATGCAGATTAAAAAAATTGATAAAGATAGGAAAAACATTCTTAAGTTAATGAAATTTTTCCACTCCACCCTAACTGTTAAAAGGGTTGATAAAAAGATTAGAAGTAGTTGGTTTTCAGAGTTATACAGAATAACAATGAAGAGATATAATCGAAGGAGGCTAAGTCCAGCTGCTGCTCCATAGTTCACTACAGTGGAGTTTGAATTCACATAGAGGAAAAGGGTCATCTTTCAATGTTTCATATCCCTAATGTGGATAAAACAGCTAACTTGGCTGAACTATCCAATCCTAGACCAAATGGAGCTGATTGAATGCCAATCTTTTCTGATGATGATTATTGGGCAGTCTCACCAAGACCAGCTCACCAAGAGAATCTCAGTTTGTTGAAGAATTAATTATACGTATGCTGATTTATCTTTATGCAGAAAAGTACAAATAAACATATATACATGTGGCACAGATGGTGAGTAGTGTTATATATAATGAGAAAGAAATTTTAAATAATTTCTTTAGTGAAAGTGACCATTAAAATTTAAATATTTTAAAAGAAAACAAGTAATATTTTGTTTGAATGAAATGATTTATTCATAGACTATTTAATTTTTTTTTTTAAGAGATTGTTTTAGGCAATTCCTTAAAAATGAAATTTTGAAAGTACAAGTAAATAATTTTTGCTAAATAAAAATCTTAAAAGTAACGATTTGATTCATTTTCAAAAGTATTTCTCGATCGGAAAACAAAGAAATTTGCTGGAATATTTTTTCAAAGACATTTATAATTAATTAAGAGTAACCTGTTAAAAAGCTTTTATGAACTGTCAAGGAATTGATATTATTTTCTTCATTTAACAAAAAAAAAAAAAAACTTATGAAAGAATTTAATAACTGATTCATATTATTTTTTTTATTTATATATACACACATGTGAATATTATGTATATTCAACAGGAAATTGATTCTGAAAATATATTTGTAATAATTTTATTATTTTGATAAAATATCATGATATAAACATCAGTGTGCACATACATTTCTATGCGCACACACATATATCTTAAATCTATCATTAATTATGTATTATAAGAAAGAAAATGAATTTCATTTATATGTTAGTCAATTATTATACCGCGCATCTGTGTGATGATATATATGTGTTTTATGTAAACCTTGTATGAGATATCTATCATTAAAATGTGATAACTTAAAATTTATTTTATCTTTATCTGACAATTTAAATATGTTAATTATTATATTGCACATCAGTACGATGATATATACTGTATATGTTTTATGAAAACCTAATAGGAGATATCTATATCATTAAAATGTGATAACTGAAAATTTTTTTATTATTTTATGGTGAGTCAAATATGCTAATAAATTATTATACCGTGTGTCTGTGCAATGATATATATGTGTTTTATGTAAACTTATGAGGTATTGTAAATTACAAGTTGATTCCTTATTACTTTTTTTGTATACTAATCAAAATCAGAAGGCTCTATTTATGTATATAGCCGTATTCTGCGGACCTTAATGCCATTTTTTTAATACTTATTAATAAACTTATATTCAATTGTTAAAATTATTCCAGCGAACTTAATTCTAGATAGTTTAGAATATCTTGTGTTGCATCATCTCTTGTTCACTATAAGTTATAGAGCTTGTATTCTGTGAGCTAGATTTATGCATAAGTCTATTATATGAAAGGGGTATATATATTACTGTATGGACAACCAGTTGATGGTGATGATCATCATGGAATGGCGCAAAGAGAATATTCTTTAAAGTCCATGCACTACATTTTATTAGACATTAAGTTTATAGTGGCCAGTACATTAGTGGTACTAAATGGCCAGAGCATTGATGATGATCAGCATGCTTTAATATTCCAGCATTATTGTTTTTATAGTTATATATTCTGATGGATTAGCACTTGGGTTTGTGCATCCAAATTATGTTTAAATAATTGCTCCAAGCTGTCGAGGGCTAAATAGTTAGCCTGGTCTACACAGTAGATCCTTTTCAAATCCAGTTACAAGATTGACTGTTGGTTTATTTTATTGTTGATCATTCATGATGATGAATGTATTATACTTATTTATAATGATGGTGAACTTAGAGTTGATTATGCTCATACTTAAGATAGTTAGCTGCTGATATCAGAGTGATCTCACTAAGTGATCTTAAGCTCATTACTTGGTATATAATTTATTTTAAATATGGATTATCTTTGCTTTATTGCTCATAAATTATATTTTATATTACATATTAAATTTATATTAAATTTCATTATTTGAAATATTTTTGAACTGGTTTGCCATCATCCCAGCCACTCACCTCCATCTTATAACAATATTAACTTACAATCAAATTATTTTTCTTTTTTTTCTGAACACACTATACATATGTACAAATTCTTTTTTTTTTAAGCAAAAAGAAATAAATTCTTCTTCACTTTTATTCTTCTTGAATTTTCCATTAATTACCAAGGGCTTATAAGAATACTAAATTTCGATTGCTGCAATAAAATTTGGAGGTAATCTAACCTTTGATGAATAAAAAATAGCACTTGATGCCATTCGACATTGTTTTCAGCCTTTGTCATCCTTGTTTTTGAAGTGTTTTTATGGATTGGCAAACTGACAGCTAAATTGGAGCTAGCTCTCGGATTCCAAATTTATTTTCCTCCTTAATCTTCCATTTCTTTATCTAGCAGCAAGTAAAGTAAAATTTTGTTCTTTTCTATGAAGAGAAAGAAATGAATGACTGGCTTCTTGTCAAGTTGCTATCCGAGTAATAATAAATCCACTGTTTTTTTTTTGATAACAGAATTTGTGACAGCATGGGCAAGTCAAGTCCATTGTTTTTACAATAAATATTATTGGAGATTACTTAACTATACATGTGCTGTAAAACTAATAAACACTTTTAAGGAATACTTTCCTTTCCAAACACAAGATAAAGTCTTTTAAAAAGATTGAATGAATTCATTCTATCTTTTTAACTTAAATGTATATGTATAGACCAATCTTAACTATTTGGAAATTTGAGCATAAAGATATTAATTAATCACTTTTAATTCCATTTACTATATTTTAATTACTGACGTCTGCAATTTTTTTTAGCTTATGGCACGTCAGTATTAGATGTAATATTAAATATATATATAATGAGTTATCTATTTTTATAGTGGTATGTTTTAATCTGTAAAAATCATTAGGAATCACTCTATTTCACATGCACTGTAAGCTAATAAACATTTTTAATGAGTAGTCTCCTTTCCAAACACAAGATAAAGTCTTTTGAAAAAATAGAATGAATTCACTCTACCTTTTTAACCTAAATGTATAATGATTGTTAAAGATTAAAACATAGTGCTATATAAATAAATAACTCATTATATGTAAGTTTAGTATTACATCTAATACTGATGTGCTATAAATTGTAAAAATTTCACAGACATCAATAATTAAAACATAACAAGTGGAATTAAAAGTGATTAATTAATATCTTCACACTCTCATTTCCAAATACTTAAGGTTTTCCTATACATATAAGTTTAGGTTAAAAAGGTAAATTAGATTTATTCTATCTTTTCAAAATACTTTATCTTGTGTTTGGAAAGGAGTGTAATCCTTAAAAGTGTTTATTAGTTTACAGTGAATGTGTAGTGGAATGATCCCTAATGATTGTTACAGATTAAAACATAGAGCTATATAAATAAATAACTCATTCTATATATGTTTAATAAATATTACTGTACATTTTTATATATATATATTGCTTTTTTATTAATTTTAATGTAATACAATAAATTCAATAACTACTTTTCATAAAAATAAAATATAACAATACATAGTAAATATTTATTTCCTTGTGAATGTTAATTCTTTCTCTCTTTTTTTTCAAATAACTGACCTTTGCTAATATTCAGCTGATCTATAATTTTTATTATCTTGACATTTTACCAGTTTAAATATTAATAACAGTAAAATATTATTTACAAAAGCATTTAAAATATATAATTGAGTTTGAATTTATATTGAAACTTAATAATTTCATATATTTTAAATAACACGATGGGGAATTACTATCATATTCCATCTCACATAAAAAAAAAATAATAATAAATGAACTGATTAATCTTCAATCCAATAAATAGCCATAAATAAATTCAACAACAAATTTCCTTTAACTATTAAGGATATTTTAACATCTAATTTTTACATCATATAACTCCAATTACTGCAATTTAAAAAAAAAAAAATATTAGAAGAATGACTCGTACTAATGCAGTTAATGCTCCAAATGCACCAATCTTAGGTTGCTGGCATTATATGTTCATTTTGGCCCATCGGGAATGTATCGTAAAAGCATTTTCTCCTATTTTATCACATATTTGATAGGGGCCTCTCATAAAGGTTATAAAACTTTATATTTATTCTCCTGCAGTTTGCTAATGTAAAGTTTCATAATCACCTACTTTATTGAAGTATTTTTTGCTTGGATTGAATGATCCAAAAGTAAATGGATTATTGAATTATATACTTTGGATTTTAAAAGGAGTTTGGTCACTGAGGCCCATAAGAATGTCAAGACATATCACTCATTTTCATCATGTTCCTTTTCATCTTTTGGTTATCAGATTCTCTATCAATCTTCTTTACAATTACAGGCATGGGAGTCCTGATTAAAATTGGATCTTCTCAATTGAAATGTAAATGTGTAGGAGTAAAATGGATTGACTCATTTTATGTAAAGCTAATGTAGCTGACAACTTGTTTTAACTTGTTCACCCTTCCTGCATGATTTCCTGCCAAAACTAAACTGGAAATAATCTTCCTAATTCCCTCTAATTCTTTTTTTCACAAGAGTTGGATTTTGGATAGAAATTAAGATGTGTTTAATATTTTGAACCATTATCCAATTTTTCCACTTCAAAGATAAAAAGGAGGTAGCATGATCAGTAATAATAGTGTTAGGTTTATCACTTTAAAGGAATTGGAAATAAATTAAATTTCTAATAACATCTTAAGCTTTTGTATAGGGTAAGCAGAAACATAATTAGAAAAGATATCATATACTACCAATATAAATCTGAAATACCAATAAGATGGTAATGGGCCATAGAAATCAATAGTCAAAATTTCATTTGGTTTATCTGGAAAAATAAGTTTAAATTTATTGGCTTAGGAATGATTTATAAATTTGGTCTTTAAACAAGTCTCACATTTTCTGAGCCTATTTAATATAGGAGCATTTTTAGCCAATAGAATAACCTACATTTTACATGTTCCATCTTCCTGGGGCCATAATGCCCATACAAACAGTGGACATAAAAAAAATTATTCCAACAAGTGGAAACAAAAACTCTCCATGAGTTATTATTATTCTCATCTACCTGATACACCAACTTTTTATTTGATAGCTTGAATTTCGCTAAATTGGCCTCACCTATTAGATTATTATCCACGAGAGGTTTAGAGTGTTTTGGTAATTGGGCAATTATTACTTTCAACTTTGGATCTTATGATTGATATTCATTTAGATCTCTTAAATTATTTTCAATGGAATCATCAATAACTAAGGACATATAAATTTCTCTAAATTCAAATGGAAACTCTCCATCTTGACAGGATTCCTACTAAGTATCTCAGGAACTGTATTGCTTTTACCCTGACAATATTGCATGGAGTAACTGAACTGTTGTAAAAATAGGCTCCATTGCATTGATCTTTTATTGTTTAAGCCTGTGATTTAAGAATTCTAAACTTTTATGATCCAAAAATACAATGACTTGGGATCCTAACAGAACTACTTTAGTTTCATAAAAGCCCATACAAGTGTCAGAGCTTGCTTCTCCATGGTTGAGTAGAGTAACTCTGCATTTTTCCATTGTCAGTTTAAAAAAATATAAAGAATAATGTTTCTTTTCTTTGTCTAACTGGAATAACACAACCCTCAATCCAAAACCACCACTATCCATTTGTACATAAGAGTTCTTTGAAATTTAAATAATATAATATTAATTTCCTAAGAATTTATCTTTAATGTGATTCATTTCCTCAGTACATTCAGGTAACCACTTCCATTTCTGTTCTTTTTTTAATAAACAAAACAGACAAATGGTATCATAGGCAAAATTCTTGTAGAAATGATGGTAAAAATTTCAGAACCCAAAAATGATCGAAGGTGCCTTCTGTTTTTTGGAAGAGGAAAATTTTTTAGTGGATATAATCTTGCCTGGATGGGTTTTATCCTGTTAATCCCTACTATGTGTCCTAAGAATGTTATTTGCATTGTAGCTTTTGTATTCTTTTTCAAGTTAATTTTTATATTCCTTTTCTGTCATTCACTAAAAAAAGAATATAAATGTGATATGTGTTCCGCCATGCGTTCTGAAGTTATCACTATATTGTCCACATACATTATAATCGTTTTCTTAACTTGCTCAGACAGAATTTCATTTAAACAGTCCTTCATATTTAAAAGCTGTATACGTTTGGTTATCAGGTTGAAAATAAATTTGCCAATAACTGGCTATCAAATGTACAACTGTAAAATCCCTTTTTACTTTAAATTTGATCAGTAATTCCTGCATAGTGGGAGAAACATCACGTTCAGGAACAGTTTTTTAGTTTAGAAATCTTGCATTTAAACAGAAAGGAACCAATTCATCCTTTTTCTTTACAACTATTAACAGTGAAAGTTGAGGCATATTTTTCTGATAATATCCCATTCAACCATCTGGTTTATCTGTTTTCCAACTTTTGTTCGGTATTAATAAGATATGGGATGTAAGTTGCACTAAAATGCTTCGGAATTGTTTAGAAGAATCCTGTAGGTATATCCTTTAATAATATCTGGCCATGGCGATAACACATTTTTAAATCGAGATAATAATTCATTTATATCCCTTTTAACTTCACCATCCAATTGAATAGATCCTTCCAATTTTACTTCAATAGCCAATTCATTAACAATTTTTTGCACAGGATAAATTTATCGCTTGACACGTAATATAATGATCAAATTCAACTTTTTCATTATTACATACTATCTTTTTATTGGCATAATTTAAATTATATTCGGTAGTCTTCTGTTGAAACCGCTTGAGGGTGTAATTTCTATGCAAATACACAGAAATATGCCTTTTAAGTGGCCACGCCGCTATATAACGTTCTATTTCATTGTTTACGCATAGAAATAGTCTGTTATACTTGTCTGCGGTGCCTATTTCATGCTACAGCACAGAAATGGGCCGTTCATTCTGCCACAGCGGCCGTCACAGCTTACGGTGGATTTCATGTTACGCAGTTTATATGGACAATCCCATTTTATAATTCGCTACGGTATTTTGTGATGATGTCTGTAATTGAGACTGTCAAAAGTCTTAAATTCACATGCCCAAGTCATTTTCCCAAATCCATTGAGGTAGTATGAGGTAATAAAAATTGTGGAAACGTTGCCCTGCTTCTCTAGTCAAGGGTGACATTTTAATCAATAGTCAGAGGGGAGGTGTAAGCGTGATTTTTACAAAATCACACTAAAATTCACGTTTATATGAGAAAAATTGCGAGATCAATAAAAATACCAGTTTTATTTTTGGTCATGATGGTTGTTTTTATTCTTGTTAAAATTACAAATTTTATTTTAGAAAAATAAAAATTAAAAAAAAAAAGGTTTTATCCAATTTATTTTATTTCTTTTAGAAAAATTTCATTATTTATAATTTTATTGTAAATCAAAAAAGCACTTTAGGGTTGAAAATAAAAAGAACAACAGCCTGGTAATGTTATAAATCTGTTTGTTTACATAGAAATTATGCCCTCAAGCAGTTTCAACATGCTAAGAGTAAACTACTTTATATTCATATCTATTCATAAAGTTAGAACTAAGAATTACATTATGAATCAATCCATTATCTGAATTTTCACCCAAATTTGTTGTGAGAACAATTTAGTTTGCTTGCCATTCACTAAAATAATTTGAGCAGACTGCTTTAATGATACGGTTGGAATTTCTGAATTTACGACATAAATCCTCCAAAATAATAGATGCTTGGCTTCCTGTGTCTAATAAAACTTTTACTTGAAGCCCTCCGAATAAAACCATTGCTTTTCAGATAGTTACTAAGAACAAGATCTATGTCTTCTGGTTCTAATTCATTGTGATGAAATTCTAGTGAATTTAAATACAATTTATCCAAACTTCAAACACTTTTTAGCAAAACTTTATTTGTACATACACCTATGTTTCGACTGACCTGCAGTCTTCTTCAGAGCTATGATATAATGAACAAAATAAAAAAACATAACTATATAATAACATCATAAAAAAATTTTAAACAATAAAAAACTAAAAACAACATAAAATATATATATTAAAAAACTGAAATAAATAATCAAGCCCAAATAAAACAATATAAAATAAAATGTACTACATAAATAAAAAATAAATATAAATTATACATGTGTATTCTTAACTTTATACATATATACATTCAAGGACAACTATTAATCTAAATATCTATTTTATTATTATTAACAATCTACTAATTATCTGTATTCTTCATAAACTTAAACTTTATTATTATTAACTAAAATTCTTTTAATTTTAAATCATATTTATTATTTTTTTATTCATTCTTCTTTTAAAATTAATATTTTATATTTATTATTATTGAATATTTAAAACCTATAAATTTTATAATCTTTACACTTACTAAGGTTATTTTGATCTTCTAAATAAAAAAAAACGAAAAATCGTTTTTTTCAAAAAAATATCTTATACCCTAGCTCCCTCTATTACATATTATTTAAACTAAATATATATCCCCTACAACTCTTTATATATTTTTTTATTTTATTTTTTATACTTTAATTTTTATTATTATTATATAATACTCATAAATTTATATTATACTTCTTTATATGTTTATATATATATATTCCCTACAACTTTATTTACATATATATTTTTTTATATACTTTAACTTTTATCATTATTTTTATATAATTCTTATAAATTTTTATTATACTGTTTTATATGTAAATATTATGCTAAGTTTATTAATTTATTTATTATTTTTTTATTATTTAATATCTATAAATATACCTCATGTATTAAAATTTTATTATTTTTGATATTGGAATTTTCATACTCATTAGCAGATTTTTTAAAAATTTCACTGGATAACCATTTTGAAACTTTGTCTAAATAAGATCCTTTACAATCAATAATTGGCCTTAGTGGGATATTTTCTTTGTTAATTTTTGGAGCCCCATATATTCTTGCTGTTTTACATTCTTTACTTCCTACTTTCTCAAATGTTAACCTGTCTATTAATCCCTCTTTATAAATATGTTTAATTAATGTATATATCTTTCTATTTTTTAAGTCAGTCATTCTTCTTAACTTTTTCAAACACCTTATCACTCAGCATAACCTTCATTTTTTCTAAATAATCTTTTTTATCTAATATCACCAATTTATTCCCTTTATCTGACTTTAAGAAAACTACTTCTTTTTCATACTTAGACTTAATCTTTCTGACTTCTTCCTTCCCTATTAATTCTATGTTTTTCTTTACATTTTCTTTACTTCTATTTTCAATTTTATTATTATTTTCTATTTTATATATCAAATTATTTATTTCTTTTTTAAATTCATCAAACCATATTTTCTCTTCATTATTTAACAATTTTGTAATATCTTTGTCATCATAATAGTGTAGTCCATATTTTTCCTTTATAAAATCTTGTGCTATTTTTTCCATTGTTGCTTCTATCACATCCTTCTTAACATCATTTCCAATTGGCACATATTTAATTCCTTTGTTCACTATATTTTTTTCTTCTCCTAAAATCTATCTTTGAAAGATTGTATATATTATTCATTTTGTCATCTGTTATAATGCCTTGTTTTACTTTTTGTTCTTCCATCAATATTTTAAATTTTTTAACATGTCTCTTATTTGTTTTTTCATTTATCATATTTCTTCTTATCTCATATAATTCTCTAAATTTATTCTCTTCATCTTTTGCTATTTTGTCCCTCAATATGAGTTCTATATTATTTATTTTTTTATATAAATGTTTTTTCTTTTTATAACAACTTCTATTGTATTTCTTTAAGACATTCTTTTCTATCTTCTTTATAAATATTTCACTATTAATCAGTGTTCTTCTTAATTTCTCCATATTGATGAATTTAGGTATTATACTATTATCATCACATTTTTTTAGGTATTTTATATTATTATTATTATTATTATATAGTTTTATTATAGTATTCCATCGTATTTTCATTAAATTTACTTCTTCTACACTTATTTTTCCTTTTAAATAGTCCAACAAATTCTTAATACTTCCTATTTGTTTCATTGTCATCCTTGAATCCAATATAATTCCAAAAGACATATATATCTATTTGCTCCAATTCTTTCCTTCGTGTTATTCAATTCTTCATAAATATTACCAAAATCACACTTTTCTTTGTGTTTGCCGTAATATCGTATAAATACAATTTATCCAAACTTCAAACACTTTTTAGCAAAACTTTATTTGTACATACACCTACGTTTCGACTGACCTGCAGTCTTCTTCAGAGCTATGATATAATGAACAAAATAAACAAACATAACTATATAATAACATCATAAAAAAATTTTAAACAATAAAAAACTAAAAACAACATAAAATATATATATATTAAAAAACTGAAATAAATAATCAAACCGAAATAAAACAATATAAAATAAAATGTACTACATAAATAAAAAATAAATATAAATTATACATGTGTATTCTTAACTTTATACATTCAAGGACAACTATTAATCTAAATATTATCTATTTTATTATTATTAACAATCTACTAATTATCTGTATTCTTCATAAACTTAAACTTTATTATTATTAACTAAAATTTTTTTAATTTTAAATCATATTTATTATTTTCTTATTCATTCTTTTAAAATTAATATTTTATATTTATTATTATTGAATATTTAAGACCTATAAACTTTATAATCTTTACACTTACTAAGATTATTTTGATCTTCTAAATAAAAAAACGAAAAATCGTTTTTCTCAAAAAAATATCTTATACCCTAGCTCCCTCTATTACATATTATTTAAACTAAATATTTATCCCCTACAACTCTTTATATATTTTTTTATTTTATACTTTAATTTTTATTATTATTATATAATACTCATAAATTTAAATTATACTTCTTTATATGTTTTTATATATATATTCCCTACAACTTTATTTACATATATTTTTTTTATATACTTAAACTTTTATCATTATTTTTATATAATTCTTATAAATTTTTATTATACTGTTTTATATGTAAATATTATGCTAAGTTTATTAATTTATTTATTTATTATTTTTTTATTATTTAATATCTATAAATATACCTAAATTTATACTCCTATTTAACCTAACCATTTTTTACCATCCCCAACTTATTTATAAACAAGTATCTCTTTACATATTTACCTCTATATATCTTATTTAATAACTATAACTATACCAATCTCATCCTAATCCCAGAATCTCTATTAAATTCTGGTTTTATCTTTCTTATTAATATAGCTTCTTTTATTTTTCTTTCTTTAATACTTTTCGTATATAACTTCATTTTTATTGAACTTTGTGTAAATTTGTGTCCTGTTTCTTTTGTATGTATATATATTGGTGATTTATTATCTGCCATGTGTTGTTTTAATCTTGTTTTTATAGAATTTTTTGTTTCTCTCACATATTTGTTATCAATCCCACTATCTAGACATTGTTTGCATTTTATCACATATACTCCATTAATTATTTTTTTATTATCTTTATTATATCCTATGTATTTGTTATCTATCAAATTTAATAGGTTTTCTCTTTTTTTATTAACTATTTTTGTATTAATTATTCTTTTATATCTTTTATTAATCTTCTTTATAATTTTGTTAAACTTATTCACTATGATATTATTATTTGTTTTTATTCCTATATTGAAGCTGTGCATATAAATATATATATGCTGGCTTTACCATTCACTGTGGACTAACTAAGACCCTAAGTCCAACCACAGTGAATGTATGTTTCTTTTTCAAACTAAATTTATCGTTTTCTCAAATAGTTGCCTAAATTAAAGAAGGAATTGTGTTAAAGAGAAAAGATTTAATAAAATAAAATATAGAAAGTTAAAATTATATTTGCAACTATTTTTAAAATATGTTTGGTAGAATTCGATAAGATAAAAATTTTCTTAATTAAATAGAATCCATTAAGAAAGGGAATTAATTAATAAAACATTTTCTGAATTAGATAAAAAAAATAGATAACGAAAAATTTGAAACAACGGGCATGATTCGCTACTAATTAGCAGATTAAAAACATAATGGGAAAAAGGGTATAAATAAAGAACTTTTCTTTTGTTCTGGGTCTTATGCTTGCGGGTAACCAGTGCTGAAGGTCAGAGAGAAAATCTTAAGAATTTTGTTGGAAGAAATTTTGCTGAAAGATTGGACAATATAGCGAACTCTTGCTTGCTGTACTTACTTCAAGCTGCACTCTATTCTTTCAGCATATAAATAAAAAAATCCAGAAATGTGTTGCTCTGCAAAAATGCAGGGGTAACCTCTTTGCCTTCGCTCTCCTGAGCCATTCCTGAGGCAGGAGTTCTAATCATGTAAGCTAGCCATAGAACTAAAGTGTCTGCCCTGTATCCGTGAATATCTGCCCTCAAACATGGAAAAACAAATTTGAAGAACTGGGAAGACCTGCGGGAAACATCTAATGAACTTATCTTGACCCACCCATCTAGTTACCGGTAACGTTCCCATAAATTATTAAAATATCTTTGTAATTTGCAAATTCGATCTATATTTGTGTTTTTTTATATATATGTTTTTTTAATATACGTATTCATATCTTGTAAAATGGTATTTCATTAATTGCTTTCTTTTCTTTCTTTTTTTTATATCGTAATGGGTGGGATTATTATATATATAATGGCGGTGATAGCTTTGATAAATTTAATTGAAAATTCCTTCGTTTAACTTTCCGCCATTATACTCCAGTAATTAAGTTATTTATTTTATATAGATATTTTGGAAGGAAAAGTAAGCAAATCATAGAAAGTGCAAAACTCTATTGTAAAATCAAGATTTAAATTGCTAAATATTCTATTATAAAACTTTCCAAACTTTAACTTAGTTTTTTTTTTATATATATATAAAAGAAAGATCCTTATCAAATGCCTGTATATTTTAGTCAATGAAGGGTTACAAATTTAAAGTTATACTTTAAAGAGCTTGAAATAAAACGTTCGCATTTATATTTTAGTACTAAGAGAGAGTACATTTTGACAATATGTATTAAAAATTATTAAATAGCATTGACTCTAGGGTATGTTGGTTAAACTTCAACTAAATCAATAAAATATCCGCCCTCTTGTTTTAGTGATCTGAATTTTATAAAAGGGAGGTTACTATTTTTCTGTGGATTTTCAGTGATAGTTGAGCGTTCTTAATATATATATTTTGCAGAGGGTTTCTTTTTTAAATTTAAAGGTCGTTGACCGTATTTATATGGCATCGTGCCTCGGGTGATCTACTGGGCCACTCAGCATATATTACAGTGCTTCTTTTGCCAAGTTTGCTTAGGTTAGCATACCTACATTCGGACCTTCTGAAAAACAAATAAATTGTTCTGGATCTCATGTCGATCTCAGTTCTTTCAATGTACATAACTGGACATAAGCAACAAAACTCCGATCCTGAATCCGGGTCATGCGTTTAGCGAACAGGTTCCATTTTTCCCTCTAACCTAGTTTAGAGACGGAGAGCTATCCGGTCTTGGGTTAAACTCTTGGTAACTGTTATGTCTCGAGCCTCACAGCCCACTATATGCTCTCGCCTTTGTGCATGGTCTTGTATATTTATATTTATTAGGAAATCTTTCTCAAAATCTCATAGAAATGTTTCAATTATGGCTGTAAATTCCTGCTGGGGTCACTTTAACATTCTTCTTAAATCATAAGTAGGGCTGTGATTTAAACCTGTCCAAAGTGTTTAGTTGAGTTTGACCACCTATTTATTTTTATGTTCTCCAACCACAGAGTTAATGAATCATGTCTCTCTCTCTTGATTTCTTTTACGTAACACTTCCATTTGCTGGAATATTTTAAAGAAGAAATAATAACGTAAAATTTTGTCTGTTCTTATCATTACGATCAATGGATCTTTCATATATGTCTATCCGGTTGCAGTGAAAATAGCCTGCGACACTATTAATAAAGCATTGTGTGAATTATTTTAATATTAATAATAAAAATTTCTGTTATCTTTCATTCACTATAAATAAAACCACTTAGTATTGTTTTTCTTTTGTGATATACGTATGTACATCTGATCATTATATATGTAAAAATTCCTTTTCATGGTCTCTTCTCTCCCTGACCACCGGGCATACATTAAGATTAAATTCTAGTGAGGTTCGAGGAGTAAGTCGCTTAGTAGCAATCTAGAGGAGTAGATGAGGTTCGAACCCCTTCTATCTGCATCTCTAGGTTAGGTTAAAGCAGCTCTACTTTTCTTACCGTTACAATATATCTATTTTCATCTTTCTTTTTTCCTTCACTCTTTTTATTTTTATTTATCTTATACTCTATTTTTCCAATACTTCTTTTAATTATATATACAGGGAAAACCATTCATTTTTAATTCATTGATTATTAAATTTTTTTGTGTATTATAATCTTCTTTCCTTGAACAATACATTGCAGCTCTGTATATTCTTGAATATACATTATATCATAGCTCTGAAGAAGACTGCAGGTCAGTCGAAACGTAGGTGTATGTACAAATAAAATTTTGCTAAAAAGTGTTTGAAGTTTGGATAAATTGTATTTATATGATATTACAGCAAACATAAAGAAAAGTGTGATTTTGGTAATATTCTAGTGAATTTAATGTCCAAAATAAATTGCCCCTCCCCAAGTTAGATATGAGTCCCTGCAGTGATGAACATTGCTACAAGGCCCTATCTAGTTTAATGATCGGCTCTTTATTTCGGCTGAAGGGATTTTCACCCCTGTCTTCCTAACATCGCGCTTATGATAACTTCTCGGTTGAGTTACAAAGATACAATTTTCTCTATGACTATTATTCTGATTATTATTACAGCTAGCATTTGGGTTTTGTCTTCTTATTTGATGATTATTTCTTACCCAATTTTGAACATGATTTTCAAACTGGTCTCCATAAGGTTCTTAATTAATATTTGCCACAGTATAATCTAAATTTTTGCTCTTAGGTCTTTATGTTCATTCATATGTATTATCACTTCCTTCTAAAGTTCTCAGAATATTGACTACTTCCTCTACGGTATACCTATCTGCAGCAACAAGCACGTTGTATATTACGAGGTGAATTCCTACACAATAAACTTACAATCTATGTCTCGGATAAAGGAAGGTTGTCAACATTTTAAATTAGGCCACTTGTTGCCTAAAAATTTGCATAACCTTTCCTTTAACAGCATTATACTTTTTTTGAGATGTTCGATGCTATATACTATTTTGTTTATCTTCATTCCAAAAACTGTTCATGATTGCTTGTTAAAATTGCCATAAATCTTGGGTTTTTTCAAATAAAGATCGCCACCAATCTTTTGCAGATGAATAAAAGTGATTACTGGAAATAGCTAACTTTTCTGCATCACTCAAAAACCTTAACACAAATAGCCCCTCTAAAGTGTTCAAATACTCCATTGACTTTTCACTATATTCACCCTTAAAGAATTTCACATTAATGAACTTAGATGTATTGGAGCTAACATGACAATTGGTTGTCTCAATTAAATTCCCTATCTTATTTCTTTTAACACTCTCTGGCATAACATTAACATGATCTGGTTTCACTAGCCAAAATGTTATGGTCAACGATTCCTTCTAACCTCATAGATCCCTCTATTTGTAAAATTAATCCCATTTCACGTTACAGGTTGACTCTTTCTTTGATTAACTTTCTTCTTGAGGTTATATATTTGTTTTTCCAAGCCCGCAATTTACTTATCCTTCTCCAACTTCAGTTTTACTATTAATGGTTGATATGTCTTTATTTACTACCAATTTGTAATAATAATAAATATTGGTATCTTTTGAACTACTATCTAAAATCTTTCTCTAAATATCAAATTCCATCAACTCATACACTCTTCTTTGACAACTTGCTTTAAGTTTTCATCAAAATTTTGAATATCATTAGCCATATCTATTCTCACAGTTTGTTCTTCTAATTTATTGTTCACTTCTTGGAATTGATTGGAGACAACTATAATAAGACTTTGTATTTTTTTTTTCTTCATATGTCATAGCATCGGCTGGGAAGTGAACTTGCTAAACCGGGACAACGGCTTGTAAGGTAGCTGTGCTGACCTATTGACCACCAACCTTGTCAGACTTGTATCCTTTTTTTGGATTTCATGTAATTGCTTCTCATCTACTTCAGGAGTAATTTTCATGCAAAATTCCTGGCTAAATACCATGACTTCCTTCTTTGGAAGTTCAAAAGCATTTTCCATTTTAGCGTCTGCTTCCTTATTGAAGCAGATGGATCTGTTGGCCAGATCCATGCTTCACGTCTTTCTAGATTACTAGACAAGAATCAAACCTGATCCACACATGTTACAATGTTTGTAAAACTTTCCGTCTGCAATTTTATTTACATTTAAATTTTATGCCAGTAAATAAGTTATTAAAGTATAAATTTTCTATTAAAATGTTTTAGTATAAATATTAGAAGGGCCCAATTAGATATATATATATATGTAAATACATATATATATATATAGAATTACAGACAGAAACGTTTATAAAAATCAACATATAAATTTTTAATATAATATTTTTTTAAGTATTTTATTCTGGAGATTTGCTTTCACGATAAACCCCACTAACATTCCGTAGCGTCAAACAAAAGAAAATCCATTAACAAAATGGTAATGGATTTTCTAATTAAAGTAAAATTAAAATAGAAAAGATAATTTGAAATATAAATTCTGCAAATCTACATTTAATTAAAAATAGATTTGAAACAATTAAATCATTGGGTTTATCGGAAAGTTGATCTCAAGAATACAATACCAATATACTTTAGGTATTCCAGCATTGCCACCTAGCTTGGAGCATATGAAAAAGGAAATTTCCCAAAAATAATTGAAAAAGGTATAAATAGCCAAAGAGAACAATAGAAGTGAGCCAATCACAGTTTTTGTCAGCGATTGCCTGACAAACCTATGCCGGGTAAATTTTTAATAAATGCCTGAAAGCATGGTAGTTGGGTAGACGGGTTTTAACTTGCTCATCTCCCACTGTCCCAAAGATGATCGTCCAATACTTCATGCTGGAGAAAATTCATTAAAATGAACTGCTGAACTCTTTTATTCAATTCATAGCTAGCTATGCCTGTGTGGAAATTCAGTTTTCATCGTGGGATTCCAACTTCCACTTGGACTCATAATAAATTAGGTAATATATTTCCAATTTGTAATTTCTAACCGCCTAATTCATTCTTCTAAACTCCAGTGACCAAATAATGTAAACCCTGCTAAATTTTAATGTCTTCTAAAATGTAATCCCCATAACGTAATTTAAATGTAATTTAAAATATTTAATTTAATAGTCTGTAAACTACTATTGCTATTACTTAAAATCTAGTGTCTTTGCTCTCTTTCTAACTTCTTAAAATTATGCATTTTAATGCTGTGGTTTAGAAAATATTGTTATTTATTACTTAAATGAAATGAATATATGCCAATTTTGTTCCATCTCGACAAAAGCTTATCTAAATAAATGTTTGCTGCCTAATTCACGACCAATGTTTGTCAGTAAATAAAAATGAATAATTCTCTAGCTCTGAAAGATTAATACTTGGAGCAACCTTTATTTTGTCGAGATGAAACCATTTTATATTATTATGTGTTTTTTTTATATTTATACGTACACGGTTTAGTTGTGGGGAGTCGTGAGACTCAAGTATGAGAGTTTATTCAGTTAAATTATTTCATTTTTAAAGAGTGAAAAGGGGGGGGGGATATATAAATTATATTCATGTTAAATAAGAGAGAAATAGAATGTCACTTGAAATATTAGTGGGATTTTGTGTTGAAGGGAGAGATACGTGTCGCTCATTACAAATATTCGTAATAATAATTAATACTTATTTTATTCTTGTTTGTCTGGTCTTGATCAATCCGTATGCATTTATGTAATCTTCATAGCTCAGCACAATTATACATTTAAAGGCTAAAATATATTCTCCAGTATTCGTATTTTGCCTTGCTGATATTCTGCTTAATTACTTGTCTTTTGTTCTGTGTGACTGCTAGATCATAACTAGACACGTGATAATTTCATTGGCTATAAATTTTCTTATCAGGATATGAAAGCTAAATGGCAAGACCCGGGGTAAGCTAAGCTCAGCTAGCTTTGGCGATTCTCATTTCTTTCACCTGAAATATTTTAGGTTTGCCAATGGCGCAGACTATTCTTTTTTTTTTTTCTTGGTGTCATGGGAATGAGGGGAAGTGAACTGAGTCTATGCTAGTAATGTAATATCGAATGCTGGGATTTGATCACTTTCTTTTGTCTGAGCACATTATGGCGGATTGACCATGATCTGATTAATTTAGGTATTTTAAATCTTGAAATATTTATTTGCGAATATTGCGATCCACTTATATTTTAAATGTGTCACTCTCTCCAATACCAATCCCTATAGTTTGAATTAATCATTTCTCTCTTAAAATAAAATCAATCAGAATAAAATTATGTTTATCATAGCTCTTTAGAAATATACATTCCTATATCTCAGACTTGGGCGGGTGTCTCCCACAAATCAATAACCGTTTACATTTGTTAGATTGGCATATAAACTATACTGTTCTCTTGCCAGAGGCATAATAAACGACAGAATAGAAATTCGTGTTAACTAACTGATGTGAAATAAAAGCAGAGACATTGGATAAATTATAAAATGTTTTATTAAATATATATGTGAATTTAAGCTACCTGTGCATCTCTATTCCTTCATTCTAAAATTAGTATTTTCTAATTATTGTGCTGCTATCTGATGACTCAAGGTCACACACATACCATTTTATATTTAAATAAATAGATAGTCTAATTAAAGTTAATAATTAGAGTTAGACATACAAATTAATTGAGATCCATGCTCTACCATTGATGTTAGTGGGATGGAGTGTAGAAAAGATTAATTGCTTGCCTCGAAAATGTTATTAATTAGTTTGCAGATTTAGAGAGTGGGTAAACAGGGCAGAATCCATAAGTATTCTTTATCTTTGATTTCTCGCATACGGTTGGATTTGAGGTACTTTTATCCAGGCTGTGAATCGTGTTGAGTTAACATACAATCTCGACCGGTACATTATATAGAGCCAGAAAAGAGCACTTCATCCTAGCCTTAAAATTTGTAAATTCCTCTCTTAAGATTTTATTATTATCAACAATTTGTTTCTGGAAGCTTCTGCATTCCTTCCTAGATTCTTCTAATTTGGATTTCTACTCAAACTTCTCTGGATTCTTCCACTTTTGCCTTTAGAGCCAGAGATTCATTATTTGTCACTTCCCTCAACAATAAAGCTTTAGCTTTTTTAAATTTATCATCCAACCTATCATTTAATTCTTTTATATTAATATCCAATCTAGTATTTTCAGCTTTAGTCTCAACTCAAGCCTTGTCAAATTTAACATTAATTCTTTCAAATTTAGCATCAATTCACTCAAATTTAGCATTTAACATCACTACCATATCTTGAAGCATTCTTTTCATTTCTCCCTTACTAATAATTTCTGAATTACGAGTTTAGATCTCACCCACGATATGTCAGAGTTAGTACCAGTCATAATAGATAGGTTAATATCATGTTATCTGAAAATTTGACAGGATTTAAATATTTTAAATAAATTTATTTATCACAATAATACAATTGATAACCTGGAATTCATGACACTATCCACTGCCGTCTACAAAAGAAAATGTTCAAAAATGAAACAACATCTACTTATCTATATTGATCAGTTATTTATGATATTATACTTAAACAAGCTTGAAGCATCATTTAGGGGACTTCAAATACTTTATCTTACTACCAAAATAAATATTAATATAAGATTTTCAACTACTTTCTAGGTCACAAAACTGAACTATATTTAATACTCTGGTGCATTAAATTTTAGACATGCCACAACATTGGAGAGCAAAATTATATATTGGAGAAATGGGTATTGGCAAGAATGAGCCAAATTATATAGTGTTATATAGCGTTAAATGATAATGAAGATATTTCAAGTGAATTTATTTTGGAATCAAAGGGATATTTTATTAATCTCCAGATAAATTAATATATGAAACTGTAATATTGACACTCTTTCTATCCCAGGGAACATTAAATTAAGATCAATAACTAATATTGAAGTGACCTAAATATGTTAATTGAGCAAGCAGGATTTTATATTCAAATACAATACTAAGTCCAATTTAAAAAATAAAATAATTTATTTTATCAAAATGTTAAATGTGCTTAACACAAAAGTGTATATTTTAAAATAAGTACTTTCTTTAAAAATGTCAAGATATTAATATGTATAGATCTAATGACTTCTGAAACTACAATACATACCCAAAATACAATACCTTAATAAAGATTAGGGATGAATCATTATTTTATCAATAATTTATGAATTAATTAATTCTTATATATCTCTGTTTACATATGATTGATGAAATCAGTATTTCTTTATTTATAAAATCCTAATACTTATATAAATATTTTAGCTTTATTACTACAAATCTCCAGCAGGGATTTGTCAAAAAATATTCTCCACAGTAGACATATATATATTTCAAAAATAAAAAAATATTTATATCTCTTGTTTAATATAAGCGACTTGCATATTCATATGTTAAGAATAAAACGAAATATTAACCTTGCAATCCAATATATCCTCACTTAGATTATATTTCTTAACACTATTTATATCTCAAAATAAGAAAAAGAAATGTTGGGAACCATTTACTAAAAAATTTAGTATTAACAAATAAACACAGATATTAAGAATCACTAATCCCTGTCAACATTAAGCGTGTATATATAAATTAGTTATAACAAAAAAATAAATATTAATGATAATAATAAGTAAATATTTTAATTACCTTTTGAGGTTGTTTTCCTTTTATCAATGTTGTAAAGAAAAAATAAATATATATATTAACTTACAAACGAATTATATATATATATTGAACTCACAGAAAAACGTACTATATACGTGTATAAATTCTTTTCTTTTTTTTTAACAATAAGAAATAAAAGCCTTTACTAGATTATTCTTCACTTTTTCTCTTTTTGGATTTTCCATTAATTATCAAGGGCTTGTAAGAAAACTAAATCCTGGTTAATGCAATAAAATTTGGAAGTAATCTACTATGTCTCAAATCTATATATGTAGAAGAATAGGGTTTTCACTTAAAAATTCTACTTTAAATTAATTTTGAAATGTTGCTAATTTAATTTTATATAAAACGTGTGTTATAAAAGTGCAGTTGCAGGTGTTAATGCACCCACGTGAATCGCTAGAATAATTTTGGTTATTTACTAAAAGTAATATCAATTTTATATATATATATAAAAGAAACTTTATAAATAAATTCCTTTTGTATAAGATTATTTTAAAACTTAGTAGAATGATGCTTAATCTCATAATAAAAGCTTAATCTGTTGTAATAACAAAATTTAAGAATTAAGATTGTTCAGATAAGACATGTAATAAAATTAATTAATATGGAATATAAAAATGTTCTACTTTAAGTGATTGAAATGTTATATTTTAATTGATTAAAAACCTGGGTTATTAATTAATTAAAAATCCGGCTATTTTAAAATGTTAATCTAGAAAAATTTGTGGGGGACAACAATAGACTGAATGAGTATAACAGCTCTCCAAAATCTATTGTTTCATTCAAGCTGTTCATTTATTAATTCAATTCATTAGAAGCATTCATTAGTGTTTTTCTACGCTGTTAATCAAGATTGCTTTCCAGATGCTGGGATTCTTTATTCTGTGCATGACACTTCCCTAACAATTCTTGAATAAGCGATCCAAAGTAGTAAAATGAACCGACCAATTTTTCTTAATGGTGTTTTTCAAAATATGCTGGGCTAAGCACCCACCAAGACTAACTCCGGGCTCTAAGCTGGGCCTTCATCAACCAACATGTCGTGAAGTCATAAATTCTTCGAAAGCTGATCTAAAGCCAATCTACAAAGAAGACTCAACTGACTGCCTGGACAACTGGAACTGATGTGATGCACTATGACTTCTCCTTATACGGAGTCAGGAATCTCTCGGCAATTATGCTCAGAGAAACCTGTTAGTCACTTTGAGTTCCCTTTCCATTCCCCACCCCAAGTTTTCCCATATTCTTCTCTATCCTGCTCCATCCCATTTCCACAACATAATCTTTGTCAACTCCATGGCCTTTATATATCTAAAATCCCCTATGTTTTCCCAAACCCAGCATAAAAACCAATAAGCCACTTTCGGTATAATCACTTTGTTCATATTTATTTTTTTACAACTTCATTATTTGTACTCTTTCTGCTTTCAGACATTTATATTCCCTTAGCAGATACCTAATATTTTCTATAGTCTTCCTTACATAATCTTGCAGACTAAATCACCCATAATTTTCCATTTATGTGTATATTTCCTTGTCGCTAAAGATCCTGTTCAAGCCTTAAAGAGTAAACTACTTTCCTTGCTTTTATCGTAAATTAACTCACACCCAATATTCTGTTTACTTCTATAAATATTTAAACTCCTTTTAACTTCCATACCAGCTCTCCATCTCTCCAACTCCTTATTTTTTATTAATGCATCTATTCTTCTACCCCATTCCTTGACACTCAACAATTCTAATACAATTATCCCATCTTTTGTATAAGTATACTGACATAAATTCTTTATCTAAATCTTCTACATATCGCATTACCTTTCACACCTATCTTGTCGCCTGCCCTTTATTCATAACCCAATTAAATACCATTTTGGCTATTCTTTTATTATCCATAAACTGCAATCTACCGACCATTTTCATTTTGCTTTTTGCATCTCTCATATAGAAACTTGACCATCCCATTTCTTCTTGAATTACCTCCTTTGCCATCCACACTTCTGCATCTAATGCATATCTTTCTACTTCTCTTTGTACTTTTTCTAAATAATGTAATACTCCTTTACTAACACATAATGCATTATTACCATATGTTAACCCTGCTATTGTCACTCTTTTTCCTACAATTCAAGCTACATCATATTTATTATACGAGAACTGTTAATTTCTTTATCAATCCCTTTCTTTTCTTTGCTTCATTTATCAATTTTTTCTCCCATTCGTCCAAGCAATTTCTCTGATTATTTAAGATGATTCCCAAATAGTTATATCTATTCATCACACTTAACTTTATATCCCTCAGTAAAAATTCTTTGTATTCTCTTTCCCCAACATTAATCATCATTACTTTTGATTTTTCTTTACTTAATTTAATCCCCATCTCTTTACCCAACTTTGCTCATGTCCTCAGCATAACTTTCATATTTTCCCTTCTTTCTGCACACAAAAAAACATCATCTGCAAATAAAAGACCTGACAATGTATATACTCCCTTGCCATCTATTAATGGTATCTCTATCCCTCTTCCTAGTCTTTCTATTGCTCTCTCCATTTCTCTCAAATACAACAAAAACAAAAAAGGTAGCTCCCTCTTTAATAAATTGCAGGAAACAAATGCAACAACATTGAAGGACAGTGATAATATAAACTCTTATATACCTTAAAATAAGGCAGAGGTTGTTATAAGTGTTTTCCTTTTGTAAATGCGCATTATTTGTTTTTATTAATTATAATTTCTTTATTTCATGCCATTTTACTAATTTTTTAATGGATAATTTTTTGTTTTATTATTATGGTAGATGTCTATTTAAGTAATTATTTGACCTTAATTTAATTTTAAAAATATGTACCGTTGAATAACGAAATATTTTTTTTTAATATTTTAAATTTCTATTCCTCTTTTTTTTGTCGATTAAATCAGCTTCATAATTTATTGCTATTAGTGATGACAGCAGTCTAAAGCAAATGAAACTCTTAAATGACTTGAAAAATTCATAAACTAATATTTTTTTATTAAATTTATTACTACAGAATGTTTAAAATATAAAAAAAATTATATGTGTATACAAGAAATATTGAAGTGTAAAAGTCAGTCTTTTGCAGGCTATTATAGCCTACATATAGTAAATTGCATATGGTTATGGGTGTTGTGTGTGATAAGACCGCCCTTTGTAAGCCCACTCTGATCTCTTTTGTGTGGTTTGGGTTCGATCGCATCGCGTTGTCTCTTAGCAAATGTATAAGTCTGTATAAGTTAATAGCGATAATGGGAAAATTAATTTAAATATGCAATATCACTATCCTTTAAGAATTATTGTTTTATATAAATACTTTGATAGTATTTGCTTTTGCTGGGGATATTACTCTAAAAAAATATAACAGTCTCAATCAACTTTTCACTTAGGTCTTACATTCTTTTTATTTAATTTTATTTTGGTGAGGTTTGTTTTCTTTTATATTCTAATTTTTTTCTTTACTTAGTATTGAATAAACATTCTTATTATATTTTGTAAATTAATTTGGCTGATGTTTGTTTATTGTGTTGTTTATCAATTGTTTAATACTTCGCTAAGCTGAGCTAGTGTCAGTGACGGATAATTTATTTTATGTCAGGATGCTCGTCATCATTATTGATTACTCAATCACCCCAAATAAACTTTCTGGGTGATGTGATGCACTGTGACTTTTCCTTATACGGAGCCAGGAATCTCTCGGCAACTATGCCCAGAGAAACCTGTTAGCCACTTTACCTTCCCCTTTCATTCCCCACTCTAAGTTTTCCCATATCCTGCTCCATCCCATTTCCACAACATAATCTTTGTCAACTTCATGGCCTTTATATTTAAATCCCTCTTATCTTTTCCCAAACTCAGCATAAAATTCAATAATCCACTTTCTGTATAATCACTTTCCTTATATTTATTTTTCCACAACTTTATTATTTATATCCTTTCTGTTTTCAGGCATTTACATTGAATTAATAGATGCCTAATATTTTCTATGCCTTCCTTACACAACTTGCAGACTAAATCACCCACGTTTTTTTATTTACTTGTATAATCCCCCTGTTGCTAAAGATCCCGTTCGAACCTTAAACAGTAAACTACATTCCTTGCTATCATCATAAAATAACTCACACTCAATATTCCATTTATTTTTATATATATTTAAACTCTTTTTACTCTTCATACTAGTTCTCCATCTCTCCAACTCCCTATTCTTTATTAATGCATCTATTTTTCTATCCCATTCCTTACCTCTATAACACTCAACATTTTTTCTAACACAATCATCCACCTTTTGTACAAGTATACTGATATAAATTCTTTATCCAAAACTTCTGTATCCTGCATTATCCTTCTCACCCATCTTGTTACCTGCCCTTTATTCATAACCCAATTAAATACTATTTTGGCTATTCTTTTATTATCCATAAACTGCAACCTACCGAACATTTTCATTTTCCTTTTTGCATCCCTCATATAAAAAATTGACCATCCCATTTTCTCTTGAATTGCCTCCTTTGCTGTCCACACATCTGCATCTAATGCATGTCTTTCTACTTTACTTTGTATTTTGTCCAAGTAATCTAATACCCCTTTACGAACACTTAAAACATCATTACCATATGTTAACCCTGCTACTGCCACTCTCTTCCATACAATTCTAGCTACATCATATTTATTATATGAAAACACTGATAATTTCTTTATCAAACTCTTTTTTTTTCTTTGCTTCATTTATCAATTTTTTTTCCCATTCATTCCAGCAGTTTCTCTGATTACTTAAGATGATTCCCAAATAGTTATATGTATTCACCAAACTTAACTTCATATCCTCCAATAAAAATTCTTTGTCTTTTCTTTCCTCAGTATTAATCATCATTACTTTTTATTTTTCTTCAGTAAACTTAATCCCCATCTCTACCCACTCTTCCACATGTCCTCAGCATAACTTCCATATCTTCCCTTCTTTCTGCACACAAAAAGACATCATCTGCAAATAAAAGATCCGATAATATAGATACTTTCTTGCACCTCTTCCTAATCTTTCTATTGCTCTCTCCATTTCTTTCAAATACAACAAAAACAAAATAGGTGACATAGGGCATATTTGCCTTAGTGCCACCCCATTTTTAACTTTAAATAACTGATTCTATATTCCCTAATTGATACTGTAATGGTATACATAAGCTGTTACATTATTTTAAAACTAAAATAAAAAGGGAAAATGAATCGTAAATAAAATTGATTTTTTTTTAAAAATGTAAATGAAAATTAAAATAGTTATTTTAATATATATATAATTGCACAGATGAAAAACTATTAAAAAAAAAAAATTATTTAAAAGAAAGCTAAAAAAAAAGTAAAGATATAAAAATTAATATTTTTTGTTAAAAGTAATAATAGAATCATGTTTAAATCTTTGTGAATGAAAATGATTGTTTTATTAATGGAATCTAAAGCAAATGAGCCCTTGGGTACTTTGTAATGTAAAGGTCAGATAAGAGATAAAAATTAAAGATTGTGTTTCCTGCTCTGGAGCAGATTGACCAATGCAAGCACCAAGCCATGCACGGGCCAGAAAGGAAAACATCTGGAATAATAAGAAAGAAAAAACATCATGTGCAATCGATCCGGAGAATTTGTGATAAGAGAGGCCAAAAATTATAAAAGATGGAAATATCAAATTATTACAGCCTTTTTACTCACTTAGAAAATGAAGTAATTGTTGATTCATAACTGTATTGTGGACCCCGAAATATAAAGGTTTTGCAATGAATTACTTTCATGTTATGCTCCAGCTGAGGCAGCCTCCCAAATTGGTGAAATACTGGAAGACAACAAACAGTGGACTAGTCTTCCCAGTAATGATAGAAATATTAAATGGAGTTTGAGAGGATGGGTGTGATATATCATGGACAAGATGGACTTCAAAGCTACCGCGGAAAGTATGAACTTTTGTTTATGTAAATTGAAATATGAACTGTTAAAACATTTAAAATAATTCAAATATGTAAACTTCTAAAAAAATCTCTTGTCTGACTGAGCATAGATTTAAATTAGTCATATTCTCTCAATATGTTTGCTAATGAATCATTTTTATTTTTTTAAATTTTCATTTCTAATTATTTTTTTTATGTGTTAGCTAAATTATTAACTTGTGATTTTTTAAATTTTCAATTCTCATTATTTTTTTTATGTGTTAGCTAAATTATTAACTTGTGATAAATTTAAGTTGGGTGTAGATGGCTGCATAGATTTGTTATGTTTATGTTAGTTAAAGGGGGTTAATTTTGGACTATCTGTCTCGTAGTTGAATTGAAGTTGGTTGGGGGATGTATAGGTATTTCATGTCAATGTAATATGATGTGCACTAGTATACAGGACTTAGTATCCCAACTGAATGCATGGCCAAAAAGTGTAACCATTGTGTTGCCAATGGATGCAGATGTATTCTCTGCGCCTTGAATTCTTCTTGCTGTATGGATTGGGACTATAAGACGGCAAAGACTGCTTTCCTACTATGTGGAGCACTTCATATTTTTCATATTAAATGATTATTTAACTTGCCAGACAGATGCGCATTCCTATACTGGACGAGGATCATTTCTTCCTTAAATAATATCTTGCTGCAGATGCTCATTCCTGTCAGTATGGTTTTATGCTAACGATTTCATGTTGAACTGATCACATCGATATATCATTAAGCTGGCTTTGGTTTAGCTGCAAACTTATAGCCTGGAGTTAAAAGAGTAGAGTTAATCAAGTGCATAGTTTGTATAGCCTATCTATGCCTAACATTCTAATATATTAAAATTGTATAAACTGTCCATCTGTGCAGACTTACTAAAGTTTAAAATAATAATAACAAATTAAAGCAATATTAAAGAATTTATTCCTCAAATTTATATATGTGCGTAAATAAATGTTTGTGTGATTCTAACTGGCACTGGCTTATTTTATTATCTTTTTTCTTTCTCTTTATTTGAAATATGTTTAGGAATTTAGATTTTAAATCTCAGCTTCTCCATGTGCTTAGTGACTGGGACATATCAGTCGAAGAAAAAACATAGTATCATAACAAGGAGTATCTGCCTACATTATAAATTTTCCAGGTTCAAAGGGCCTAGTGGCACCCTGTACGGTAGATAGTGCAAGTCTCCTTATTTAACCAACTGTTATAATACGTATTTCTCCCACTATATTATTTTCTTCTATCCATTTCGCAACCCTTCCAGCCACCATACATGAGAAACCTTTATATAAAACTGATGTTATTGCTATCGGTCTATAATTGTTTATCTTTCTATGATACTTATCCTTTTCCTTTAAATAATAGCCTTAACCTTAAATTACTCCAACTATCCGGAGAATCTCTCTTCTGTGCCATCTTATTAAAACACGATAATAATTTTACTTTTGCCCTATGCCCTAAATTCATTACCATCTCTGCTGCCTATCCATTTAAACCTCTTGATTTTCAATTTCTTCCCTGCGTCATTCAATTCATTTTCTGTAAACCTAATATTCCCATTATGACATGTTTTCATGTTTGCTATCATTTTGTCCTTCACATCTAGCATCTTTTCTATATCCATTACATACTTATTTAATATTATTTCTAATTCTTCTCTAGAGCTACTCTCTACTCCCTCATCATCTAGTAATATTATCTCTTCCCTACATTTCTTCTTTTAATTTATTTCCAAAATTTTTTACTTCCTTCTTTTCCACTTTTATTAATATCCTCCAACAATTTACTATTCAATTTCATTCTCTCTCTGTAATTATCTATTTTAGCCAACTTCTTTTTTTCTAAGTACTTTTTCCATTTAACTTTAACATCTTTTTCACTTTCTTCTTTCTTAATAGCACACTTATATTTTCTGCATGCTTTTTTCTCTCTTTTACGTGTTTCCTAATTCTTACTTTTTTATTACCTTTATTTTTCTGAATATTCTCACCTAAAACCTTATTTGCAACTTTCTCTATTGCACTACACCAGTCCTTATACTCACCCCAGCCAACTTTTTTATGGTTTCTTCAACTTTTATTTTATACTCTTCTAACTTACTCTTATCATTCACTCTCCACATCATTCACTATCGTTTCTACTTTTATTTTTATTTTCCATCACATTATTAACCATTTCTGTTATAAAGAAATTATGATCACTATTACATACTTTCTCTTCATTATCAAGCATCTTAATTTTCCGTACTTTATTAATTCCCTCTTTCTCTACTAATATATAATCTATTGTGTGGAATATATTATTCCTAGACCATGTGTATTGTCCTTCATAAATATTTGATAAATTTCCAACGTTCAAATTCACTCTGCCAAAAATTCTTCAAAAGTTGTCCATTCTTATTGCCTATATCATCAATGTCATCAATATGCCCATTCATATCCCCTTTAATCACTATTCTCTTCCCCTTTTCTTTGAAACTCTGTATATCCTTAACTAGACATTCATATATGCTACTGTTCCACTCCATTATAGATTGACTATCTCCAGTAACTATATACAGTATAGCCACCATCCATTCTTGTCTTCCTAATCTTATCTCAAACCACAAATGTTCTTGACATTTAACAGTATTTAAATATTTTTTTGACATAACTCCTATACCACCACCCCTTTTTTCTTTTCTATTTATACCCTGCCATATCAAGTCTTCCAGAATAGGTTCTTTTTTTTCTTTTAGATATGTTTCCACTACTGCTAATACCTCAAGCTTTTTATTTTTAATTGCTTTGTTAATTCCAGCCACTTTTCTGGACTCCTTGCATATTCAAATACCCAATTTTAACAATTTCTTCTTTTTTAACTACTCTTTTATAAGTTTCTTTTGACTCTTTCTTCTCCATTACATTTATAAATAACTTGGCTTACAATTAATTTTACAGACCCATTCCCTTTCCACATTTACATTTATATCTAAATCAGCTACCCTTTGTTTATTTCTTACATCCCATCCATTCTTCTTTCTGATAACACTGCAATTTAAAACCCTATCCCAGCTTTATAAGTTTCGCGAACTATATTCTTTATAAATCAGACTCCCTAAAACTTCACTTTCTTGTTTTTCTAAGTGCAATCCATCTTTACTATATAACTCTCTCTTCCCAATAAACAAATCCCACACACCCACAAACATAAACAATCATTTCTCTCACACAATTTTTTCAATCTCTCATTTATAGAACATGCCCTATCTAACATATATATCTTGTCAAATCTTTGGTAATAATCCAACTATTCCTACTTCTTCTTTAATCTTATTCAAATTCCTAATCAATTCTATGTATTCATCCATTACTCTCTCTGATGGCTCTGACATATTATTAGTTCCTACCATAACATACACATCTCTACTCCCTTGCTTCTTTACTTTATCTGTAACATCCCTAATTCTAGCTCCAGGCAAACATATTCTTACATACTGTTTCTATTTTCCTTTGCAATTATATTTCCACATTCTCTAATTAGTGAATCTCCTATCAATACTGTCTCATAGTCTACTTTTTCTGCTTTCCCACCTTCTGGACTTCCTTATCTATTTCTTCCTTATCATTCCTTCTCAATAATTCCTTTATCTTTTCACACTTTGTCTAACAATTTTAATTTTGCTTCTACATCCTTTACTCTTCCTCTATCTTACTTATTCTTTGCCTAATCATCTCCATTGCAGTACCTATTTTTTCATCCATATCTCTTGTCATTCCACTAAAAACATTCTCTATTGTATCTTCCTTAGCTACGTTTTGCTCTATTTCTCCGGACTTTCTCTTTAAGCTATCTACACTTAGAAACCACTTTTTCACCCCTTTTATCACATTTATACACAGTCTATCTAACCATAAACCTGTTACATCCTTCCTAGTCTTATTTAAACATTTCAAGTGATAAACCTCATCACATACGGTACACTCTACCATAGCATGCCTAATTTCATTTTGACAATTATATATGCATTGTGGAATACAAATGCAATCCATATTCCTTATATTCCAAGTCACCTACTCTACATTTCACTTTATATTTCCTCTCCTCTTTAAACCTCTTTGCACAGAAAGATAAAAACTTTACTTTCTTTCAAAAACGATCGATCAATAACCATGTGTTTTCCGACCTTAGGCCTCCAAAACATCTTTTTTCTCAAATAAAGCACTGTTCTTAAATTAAAAAGATCTTTAGTAGCAAACTTATTGAAAAAACAACTAATCTTACATACAACTTAGTTATCAAATATCCTTACATTAACACACATTGAAGAAAGTAAATTTTTTTTTTTTTTAAACTTCTATATTTAAAATGGCGAACGAAACACAAATGTTAACAATTTTCGATCTTTCCAAATTCAAATAAATCTATCTTTTTTGATCACAATTTACTCCTCACTTTCATACTACAAGCAAACAGTCTTTATATTGATGATCTCAGATGATTAATCCATAAGAAGGGGAAAAAAAAAATTAAACTTAGTTTTTGGCACAGAATAAGATTCGGTACAATATATATTTCTTTTTATTCATTTTAATGTAATACAATAAATTCAATAATTACTTTTCATAAAAATAAAATATAACAATACATAGTAAATATTTATTTCATTGTGAATGTTAATTCTCTTTTTTTTTTTTTGTAAATAACTATTCTTTGTTAATATTCATCCGATCTATAAATTTTATTATCTCTACATTTTATCAGTTAAATATTAATAACAGTAAAATATTATTTAGAAAAGCATTTGTTTATTCTTAAATATATATATAACTAATTGAGTCGAACTTATAATCATACTCTTAATAATTTCATCTATTTTAAATAACACAATGAGGAGTTATTACCATATTATATACTTTTTTATTTAATATTGCATATTATTGTTATCTTTACAAACATCTCTGACATTGTACAAAATCTCTATCATTAATTTTTAAATAGTAACATTTTTGCTATTTTAAGCAAAAAAAAAAAGAAGAAATAATAAATTTAGAATAAATTGATGGATTTTTTTCAATAGAAATCATCTATTATGCAAAGCAACACTTTTAACAAGATACACACATGTAGGTGTAGTATATAATTAACATAAGCAAACTATTTCTTTTTTAATTAATTCCATGTTTACTTTTAACAATGTCAAATAGTTCTTAATTTTGTAGATCAAGTATAAATTTAAAAAGTTTATAGATAACAGTTTGCTTTTTAAAAAAATTTTCAAACATGTTTAGAATTAATATGATAACAAGTAGGCACTAAATTATGTAAATGAAACTTTCATTAAGTACTATATTTATTTTCTAGATATTTCTTTTTAGACTTGAATTATGTTACAATGTCATATTACATACCTCTCCTTTTTTATTTTCATAATTAGACGAGTTTTATTTTTTGCAATTTAATAAGTGAAAATTATATTAAATTTTATCTTTTATAATAGAGTTAGTTTATTTTGTTTTTGAAATCATATACAAAATTAAAATTTTGAAGCTAATCTGCAGAAGAAAGGAATTGTGAAAAATTTGCTTAATGGAGTTAAGCAAATATAATATAGTACTGTATTACTTTGTTTTGATTTCAGAGATTAGCTTAAAATGTTATTAGAACATATTACTTTTAGTTTGAATAAATGGTATAAATGTTTAACATGTTTTTTTTTCCAACTTTTAGTATAAAACAATAACTGATCTAAGTTTTTAAGAAAAACTTGTGTTCAGTTGCTTTGCATTATTAAAACTGAATTTTTTTTTTTTTTCTATTTAATTTACTGAATAAATTTTATTTACTTGATGAAATTTTCAAGGTTGTACAAAATGAAATTGGATAAAACAATGTTATATTACTATTATTAGTGAATTTTCAAAATTAATATTTTATTAGTATTAAAAAATTATTAAAATTTATTTATTATATTTTTTCATTATTGTTTAAATGTAAGGAAACTTTGCAAAATAGCAATTCATATGCATTGGTCTATTTGTTAACTTCTTTTAATACTTATGTATGATGTATTATATTATAATTAGTTTTAAATCTAGCTCTTTTTTTGGGGGGGGATTTATTTAAATTCAAAGTTTTCTATAGATTAATTGCAATGATCTTAGTAAAAATCTGTATAGAATTAGATAATTATTATAGGTTTCCAATTTCTCATATTTTTTTCTTCACTTTTTTAAATATCAGTATCCCTATTACATCACATATTTTTATGATTTAGATAATTAATATATAATTTTGCCAATCATTTCTTCTTTTTTTTTTTACTGCTTTTTTAAAAAGATATCAGTAATAAATTCCATCATTTCCTAGAGGGTTTTTTCCCCCCTAAATTTAGTTGCTTTTCATTTGAAATATTTGGCAACTGTTTTTGATTCTTGTTTTTTATTATTTGTCACTGTATAGTTCAGAAATATCAAAATTCAATTGGATCAAGAGCCATTTTTTCTAAAAAAATTTAACTAAAAAAAAGTTACACCAAGGTAAAGTCAAAGCTTTTTTTCATATATGAGAAAAATTATGCACACAAATAGATATTTTTGAAATAATATAGATATTTTACTGTTAACTTTTTTACTTATGAATATTTTTGACTTAATCAAGTGTATGTTTTGAAATACTGATTTTTTTGAAAATTTCTCTTGGAGAATGGATCATTTTGGAAATCAATAAATTTCATTTGAATATAAATAAGAGTCTTTTTGAAATTTAAAAAAAAAAGATAGGTGAAAAGTGAAAAAAGCTTTTGCTCTTAAAATCTTTAAATTCCTATAAAATTATTATTTAATCTTTTATTATTCAATTGTATACGCCTAGGAAAATGATTTAGAATATATATTTTTTTGAATGATTTTAAGACTAATCTAATTTGTATCTAAAACTTGGCTATGCATTGTACATATGTATTATTAACTGATCTTTCCTCTAAAGTTTGACATTTAAATCATTCAAATATTCTATAGTATTAATTTAGAATGCTAAATCTTGTAACTATATCCTGATCATTAAGAAATTAAGCATCAGCATTTTTTCTTTTGTAAAAGTTTAAAAAAAAAGCTTTTTAGGAACTTTATGACAAGATAACCAGTGAATATTTTTGTAATAAGGTAGCCTTCAATTCACTTTCCAAATTTTTAATAAATTGTGCAAATTGGCAGTGATTGATGCCTCTGGATCAGATAATGTTCCTAGTAATATAATATTAAATCATCTATGCTCTTTATTACTGTTTTACAATGCTTTAATCACAACCCCCTATGACAGTTTCGATTGCCCCTGCAATCTTCTTCAAAACTATAACATGATACAAATATATAAATATATATGAACATAATTTTACATTTTATATATACATCTTATAATCATTATTTAGTTATTACCTTTTTAATATTAATAAATATTATATATTTTTACTCTTTTTACATTCTATATTTATCAATTAATACCTCTCATAATTATATATATTTTATTTTTATTTTACTCTTATTACCCATTTAAATATTTAACTTTATATCTTACACTTTACATTATTACTATTCATTTTATTAACATTCAATATTTATATAATTGTTTGAAAAATTAACAATTGAAAAAAACAATTAATCTACAAGTAAATAAAGCAACTGATCTGAATAAAAATGATTTATAATGATTTTGTTTATGTATAATTTTAATAATAAAAAAAGTAATACCTGAATAGAATTAGATGAAAATAATAATAATAAACTAATGTGCAAATTAAATGATTTGATATTAATAAAAAATATTTATAGTACTTTCAAAACAAATTCACACTAAAAGTTAAGAAAATAAAATAAAATTTTAAAAATATTATTAAAAGATTTGAATTGTAACAACAAAAATAAATAAATTAATTTTATTTGAAACTTAATACAATAGTATATAATGAGTTAAAACTAACAAATTTGTATAGTTTAAATCTTTTTAAGACATATTCCAATGAAAAATATAATACAATAATTTCTATATATTTAATTAAAACATTTTTTTTATGGAATTTGAAATTAATCACACTAAAAAAACAATATATATGAATATATTTAAACTTAATTTACTATAATTAAAAACAAACTTTATTATTATAACAAAGTAAACATTGACTCATATTATTTTTTCATTTATCAATTTTTATTTTTTTTTATTTGGAACAGTTTATTATTATAATTCATTGATTTTTATTAAAAATATTCATAATAAAAGACTTAATTATCCATCAAACATTTAGACCATGAATGAGTAAACTATGACCTGCAACAATAATTTTCTGATCCACAACCCCTGCACAAGTATAAGATTTTTTAAAAAAATTTACCACAAAAATATTAAAATATATGTTTGATAGCATATAATAAATCTCAAGATCTATTTAGATAGTATATGACTGATTGTAAATCAAGACCATAATTGTAACTAACATTTCATAGCAAAATATTGTTTCATTTTAGAGTTATCACAGGAATAAAATTTGGTCACATACAAATATATACATACAATGCTGGATATCATTCTAAAATTGCTTGAAATGAATTTTAAAAGCTTTATTTCATGAAAATTGGTTGAAAATAGAAAGTCAGCTTCCAGCCTGATGACAGTATTTTATGATGAGTACCTTATATATTAGAAATTAGAAATATTTTTTTACATGCAGCTCACTAGAGACCTATAGAAGTTTGTATTATTTATGGTCAGAAAATTTTTTTCCATTCCTGATTTAAATCCTTTATGCTGATAACAGAATATACCAGCTTTATTGCAACTAATATAGTTAATAAATTTTATCAAAAAATTTTAAAATTTATGTCAACATTTAAAAATAATGCTATAATTTTTATTTATATTGATATATTTCATATATATATATTTTTCTAACATTGTTTAAAGTTTTATGATTCATTAATAAGCTATTTATTAATAGGGTATAGTAATTAAATAGACAGAATAAACATTATTTTAGATTTTTTTTTTTAATGTTGTTTTTATTTTTTAATACCATAAATGCGAAAAGTGTACCTTTAGCATAGCTTTTTTTTTTCCTATAGTTAAGGCAGATTTGTGATTGCAATAAAACAATCATATTTTATAAAATATATTTTATTATAAAATATAATACAATATAATTTAGTTAAAAAAGAAATTGTGTTTCCTTTTCATTTATTTGTTTCCAGTTTAAAAAGAATTAAAAAGAAATGACTTTTGATTTACATTATTATTTTTTTTTATAGTGGCCATTTCAGAATTGTATATGTAACACCAGAATATTGTAAGACAGATACTAGTTTTTTTATTAATTTAAAAAATAGAATTGGTAAGTAATATTTTGAAATTGTGTATTGAATATATGTATATTTCAGGGAATTATATGTATAAATATAAAAGAATACAAACAATATAATAATTATAAATTAAAACTGACATTTATGTCATTAATAAGCTATTTAATTTAAGAAAAAACAAACTGCCTCTTAGGGCATCATGATTATTCAACAAGTCTTAACTATTCTAACATTAAAATTCTTGTGTGTTTGTGTATATATATATATATATATAATAATAATAATAATAATAATAATAATAATAATAATAATAATAATAATAATAATAATAATAATAATAATAATAATAATAATAATAATAATAATAATAATAATAATAATAATAATAATAATAATAATAATAATAATAATAATAATAATAATAATAATAATAATAATAATAATAATAATAATAATAATAATAATAATAATAATAATAATAATAATAATAATAATAATAATAATAATAATAATAATAATAATAATAATAATAATAATAATAATAATAATAATAATAATAATAATAATAATAATAATAATAATAATAATAATAATAATAATAATAATAATAATAATAATAATAATAATAATAATAATAATAATAATAATAATAATAATAATAATAATAATAATAATAATAATAATAATAATAATAATAATAATAATAATAATAATAATAATAATAATAATAATAATAATAATAATAATAATAATAATAATAATAATAATAATAATAATAATAATAATAATAATAATAATAATAATAATAATAATAATAATAATAATAATAATAATAATAATAATAATAATAATAATAATAATAATAATAATAATAATAATAATAATAATAATAATAATAATAATAATAATAATAATAATAATAATAATAATAATAATAATAATAATAATAATAATAATAATAATAATAATAATAATAATAATAATAATAATAATAATAATAATAATAATAATAATAATAATAATAATAATAATAATAATAATAATAATAATAATAATAATAATAATAATAATAATAATAATAATAATAATAATAATAATAATAATAATAATAATAATAATAATAATAATAATAATAATAATAATAATAATAATAATAATAATAATAATAATAATAATAATAATAATAATAATAATAATAATAATAATAATAATAATAATAATAATAATAATAATAATAATAATAATAATAATAATAATAATAATAATAATAATAATAATAATAATAATAATAATAATAATAATAATAATAATAATAATAATAATAATAATAATAATAATAATAATAATAATAATAATAATAATAATAATAATAATAATAATAATAATAATAATAATAATAATAATAATAATAATAATAATAATAATAATAATAATAATAATAATAATAATAATAATAATAATAATAATAATAATAATAATAATAATAAAAAAAAAAAAAAAAAAAAAAAACAAAGTGTTAATGGTGACAATTAATATTCACAATAACAATTATAAAAACATAAAAGTACTTTTAATTATTTTCATAACTATTTTCAACTGTAAAACATTTTAAATTTATTCGAAGTAAATGACATGGTATATGAGGATTCATGGATTTTAACATTTATATTTTGCCTATTAAGTAAAGATTTCTTATTTTTTCCTCATAAAAATTCTAGTATTTATATATATAAACTTATTTTTATGCACCAGCAAAATCTAAATATAACATCATAATAACAATTATATAAAATATAAATCATCAACACTATATTCAATTGCTGTAATTTATTTTTGGATTTATTAAAATTATTAAGATATACATCTTTATTATTTGGAATTGTAAGTTGACTTGATTAATAAGTTACAAACATTGATGATTGATTTATTTGATATATATATGTATAAGAATGAGGCTGTTAAATAAAACACTTTTGTCTAACTGACTTTGATATAAGAAATTGGGCATTATTTACAAGTTTGTTGTAATGGTTCTCTGACTTTGTCTTGTGAATTATCATTATAGTATACTGCATATTCGGACTTAGTTGTTCAATGAATAAATTTTTATATTATCAGTACTATATATTTAATAACTATAATTTGGCTTATTAAAATTATTTGAATATATATAAAGTATTCAAAATTACAATGAAATTCAAATTTAAAAAATGTACAGAATGTGAAATAAAACTTTTACTAAATGTATACTTCTTTTTAGATTGATCAGATATACTTGAATTCTAAACACTTGTTAAACATTTCATTGTAATAACCGGTTTACATATAACTAGCTTTGTGCAATATATTTGTTTTTAAAGTGTGAACGTGTTGACACAATAATTGTAAACATTACATAAATTGGTAATTATTTTAAATATTGGATTAAATATGTAATATCAGCAAATGTACTAATTGTAATAAATGTGATAGGTATTCAGTACTTCCTAGTGAAACTTTAAACACAAATGTATGTAGTATGAATTTGCTATTAACTGAAAGAAGACCCTTTAATTCCTCTTAGAGGCTTTAAAGGAACCGAGCAGGACAAATTCTTAATGTCCACTTTATACATTTTTATCATTGAGCTGTTATTACTATGTGATTATGTATATAGTATACGAACATAGATGACTTGCTCACCAACATGTGTTAGCCAGTGTGGTAAGTTTATTGGCTTTTAACCTCTGAGATCAAAAAACATCATGGTTTTTCATCTCAGTTACCTGTAGCTCTTAATTGAAATATAAGTTGAGTTTTCTTGAAGGTAGAATGAATGTGTGTGTGAATGATTTTTTTTTCCTAATAGATATTTACAATTATGACAGACAAAAATTAATCATGGCACATATCTCCAGTAGGCTGTAAAGTTGCTAGCCAAGGTAGCAGTTGGCAGCCAAAGGCAAAGGGTGCTAACAATCTCCTGATTACATCTCAGGCTATCATTTGATGACAATTTTTTGTTTAGGTACTTATAACTGCAGATCACTTTCAAATGAAAGAAGATTGCTAGAATTGGAAAAAGAACTGGCTAATATTAAATGGAACATTATTGGACTTTGTTAAGTTAGAAGAAAAAGTGAAGAGACAATTGCTTTAAAAAGTGGATATATACTGTATTATAAAGGCACAAACATTGAAAGAACAAGTGGAGTACTATTCATTATAAATAAAAAGTGGAAGAACAACATTGTGGAGATTGATGGTGTATTGGACAGAATGGCAAGATTAGTTATTCAACTTAATAGCAGATAGCAAATACAGATAATTCAGGTTTATGTTCCAACAAGTTTTCATTGTGATGAAGAAACAGAGGATTTTTGTATGGATATACAAAAGGCTTTTGATCAGATCCAACAACATTTTAAATTGGTCATGGAAGACTTTAATGCAAGAATTGGTAAACATTTGAAAGATGAAAGTGCTGTAAGTAAATTTGGTTATGGTGATAGAAATGAGAGAGGACATAGATTTGTGGAATTTGCAGAAAAAGAAAAACTTTATATTATGAATTCTTTCTTTGAGAAAAATGGACATGAAAGCATCCAAATAAAGCTATAATAGGATTGGATTAAATTTTGACTAATGGAAAATATGTATTTCAAGATTGTAATGTTTTTAATAAATTTAACACAGCAAATGATCATTGATTAGTGAAATTTATGATACATGTTAATGTGTTTAAAAGTAGAGAGACAAAAAATATTAAGAAAAACAATATTCACAGTTGATATTTCTATGCTTCAGAAACATTCTAATGAATTTAAATTAAAACTTGCAAATAGTTTTTAAATATTAACAGATTTTGAAAATGAGTCAGATTTGAACAAAATTAATAGGAAAATAACTGTTATACTTCTAAAAACTGCAACAAAGATAACTGGTACAAAAAAGCAACAATTTGCCAGTAAAAATGACAATTTATGGAGAAAAGGAGGAATATGAAAAAATATAAAAATGATGCATTAAGAAGGATTGAATATCTAGAATATTGTAAAATAGTGTGAAAAAAAAATTGATAATAAGAAAGTATAATTGTGAACTAGCAAGAGAAAGCTGTAAAAGAGAAAAGTTTTAAGAATGTAAAACAGTATCTTGGTATTGATAGGAAACTTATTTCTGCAATAAGAAACTAAAAAGGGAACTATTATTAAAAAGAGAAATGACATGAAATGTGTAAAATAGTTCTATGAAGAATTATATACAGTAATAATAAAGAATTTTAAATGAAGAAATGAGACATGCAACTAAATTTATGAAGAAGGGAAAAGCTTCAGGTAATGATGGCATTATAATTGATATCTTAAAAGAAGCTGATGAAAAAATAGAAATTTTTTTGGCAAAGTTATATACTAAATGTCTAAATGATAAAAGTGTACCAGATGATTGGAAGAATGCTTTATTAATATGTAAAAAAGATGATAAAGAAAATATTAGAAATTATAGACCTATTAGTCTTTTATTAGTTTTATATAAAAAAATTTACCAAGACAATTACAATTTGTCTACAGCAAACTTTTGGATTTTAACTAACCAAAAGAACAAGCTGGATTTAAAAGTAGTTTTAGTATAGTAGATCATATTTGAGTATTGAAAGAAGTTAGTTGCCATTGTGCTTTGGATTTGTAAATTATAAAAAGGCATTTGATTCTATAAGCATTTCTTCAGTGATTAAAACACTAGATCATTAAGGGATAGACTCAGGATATTGTCATATTCTGAAGAATATTTATAAAAATGCAACAGCAGCAATTAGATTGCATAATGATAATAGGAAGATTTACATTGAGAAGGATGTACAGCAGAGTAACTATATCTTCAAAACTTTTTATAGCAGTTTTACCAGAAATATTTTGGGGATTAAAATGTCAAGTTAAGGGAATAAAAGTAACTGGAGATTATTTAAGTCATTTAGATTTTGCAGATGATGTAACTTGTTTTGCAAATAATACTTTAGAGCTTTAAGAAATGTTCAGTACTTATCAGATGAAAGTAAGAAAATAGGGCTAAAGATAAATGTTCAATGAATTTTCTCAAAAGAAGAAAATAAAGATTGATAATGATGAGTTATAAGAAATTAACTACGATACTTTAATAAGATTATTACTATATATGGAAAGATAATGGATGAAATTAATAGACTTAAACTTGGTTAAAATGCTTTTAGTAGAAATATGCCTATGTGTTTGAAAAGGAGGGTTTTTAATAAATGTGTTTTACCAGTTCTTACTTTTGGATCTAAGACTTGGATACTTAATAGAAGAGCAATGTGGAGACTTTAGACCACTCAATGAAGTACGGAGAGATAGGAGTAACGAGAAGAGATCAAAAACGATATACATGGATGTGAGAACAAACAGGTGTTACTGACATTAAGAGACTAAAGTGGAGTTGGGTTGGATATATTGCTAGAAGAGATGATGATAGATGGACAATTGAAATCTTAAATGGGTTTTGAAGTGGTTGTAAAATGGGATTCGAAGTAATTGTAAATGATCCAGAAAAAAAAACACATGTGAAATGGATGGATGAAATAAGAAAGTATGCAGGGGTTATGTAGAAAAGAGAGACTAGAGATCAGGGAAGATGGATTGAACTTTGAGAGACCTTTATCCTGCAGTGTTATTTATTTTACATTACTTAGCAATCAGTATCTGTCAAAATATATTAAAGTTTTGAATTTTATTATGGAGCATTGATTATTTTTATATTTATTATAATTGTGTTTAGGGCATTTACTATTATTATAATAATTGCTAATTTACATAAGGATTGAAATAATACTATAATTATCTTTGCCTTATATGGAATCTAATATTTGTGACAAGTTTAAACAAAACTCAAAATTGCAATTGATAATATCTTAACACTTTAAAAATAAAATATATTCCATGAACCTAATTAGGTATAAACTGGTGTTTTCTTAAAAGGTATTTAGAACTCTACATGTAATATAAAAGTTTATTCTTTGTCATTTAACATCACTATCTGTTGTGAATTCTTCTTAAAATTACTCATAATAATGGACTTTCTCAAACTACAGAGCTATCTAGATCAGATTCAATATGTAATTCAGTTGTCAAATGAAGCAATAATAATGTAAACAATTAAACTATGATATAACAAAATAATCATACAATTATTTCAGCAAATGTAATTGTTCATAGTGTGGAGATGTCTATAAAATGGAAGTCTATTTGAGAAAACATTAGAGAAAGAATTCATATTCAGAACAGTAATTCACAGTTTGGATTTACTCTTGGCAATAATACATTTTGCCCACTGCAGACAGGAACATTTAAGTCCTTAGTTATAGGCAGCTAGGTGGAAATACTGTCATATTTTTTATAAGACACACCAACATGGCCGGAAGTTTTAGATTTATTAATGGAGTCACAGCATTCCTGTAGGCCCCTGATTGTTACTGTTCACAACAATATATTTGTCGTTCTGCCAACTATAATGGGTGATGAAGTCTTTTTTGTCATTGTTTTAAATACATTATTAATGTAAATAAATTTAATGAATGTTTTGATGGTAATTTATTTGTATTTTATTTATTCATCATCTGAAAAACATTATTTTCCAGAAGCAATATATATATATACACATATCATTCAAGTTATACTTAATTTTCAAATTTTAATAGGAAAAGCTAAATACCTTTTACATTAGTTAAATATTATATATAAAATTGTAATTATATGTTGAACTAAATGTTAAATGCTTTTAGAATACTTCAAACTTTATTTAAACTCTTTAATACATTAAATTGTTAGTTATATTAACAATTAAATGTATTTGAAAATTTTAAATAAAGTTCAAATTTTTCTAAAACATTTAATAATTAAAATTAGATAATCAAAATATTTCAAAATGTAATCATTAGTAAAATGCCAACACCACAAACATTCAGACTAACTATATATATATATTAGAACGTACAAAAATAAATAAAAAGCAAAAATATTGAAATGTATTCTAATGAATTGTTAAATGTTGGATATAATTATGATCATATTTGTTATACTATTAAAAATTTTATTTAAAAATATAAATACAAAAATAAAAATAATATTAATAATGATGTTAATTCTTCTGATAATAAAATTTGGATATCAGCATCATATATTTCGAATCAACAGGCAAGTTTCATAAGGAAAATTTATAAAGGTTATATGTGACATTGCATTTTATGCAACACCTATATGAAATAAATTAATAAACAACTCTAAAGATAAAACCTTATTTACAAATAAAAATTGTATCTTTTATAAATGGATGTGTAGGTGTGGTAGCGGATATGAGTCAAGATGCACATTTGACAAAAGAACAAAAGAGCACTTGTTGTTATTAAAAAGGGTTCAAAATACGAAACAAAATTCTAAAGATAATGATAATTTATCAGCTTCTGTTTTTTATGACCATAATAAATCATGTATATATAGTTATGATTTCATTTATAATAATATAAAAATATTGCAAACTGAAAGAAATAATAAAAGAAAAATCAAAGAAGCTATGTTAATACATAAATACAAACAAGACTTAATCAATAGGCAGGCAGCAAACGTTAAGATCACAGAATTATGGGAAAGTTGACCCTTCAAATTATTAGTTGACAAAGACTAGGAGGATAGGTGAAAGCGCTTCTAAGTGACGTTTATATTTTTTGTTCTTTTTAAAATTTTTAATTACTATATTTTCTAATATTTATTTATAAGTTTACATATATTATTTTAAAGAAATACAGACATCGATTTGTAATATTAAAGGAACCGAGCAGGGCAAATTCCTAATGTCCACTCCATACGTTTTTGTCATTGCAGCTGTTATTACTATGTGATTATTCATATAGTATATGAACATGGATGGCTGCTCACCAACATGCATTAGCCAGCGTGGTGAGTTTATTGGCTTTTTACCTCCGAGTTTAAGAATATTTTTTCCAATATATACAATTATGATAGACAATAATAAATCGTGGCCCTTATTCCCAGGAGGCTGTAAAGTCACCAACCAAGGCAGTGGTTGGTGGCCGAAGGCGGAGGGTGCTAAGAATCCCCTGATTGCGGACTCAGGTTGCCATTTGATGACAACTTTTTATTTAGGTACTTACAACTGCAGATCACTTTCAGGTGAAGGAAGATTGCAAGAGTTAGAAGAACTGTCTTATATTAAATGGGACATTATTGGACTTTGTGAAGTTAGAAGAAAAGGTGAAGAAACAATTGATGTAAAAAGTGGACATATACTCTATTATAAAGGCACAAATATTGGAAATACAAGTGGAGTAGGATTCATTATAAATAAAAAATGGAAGAATAACATTGTGGAGATTGATGGTGTATCAGACAGAGTGGCAAGATTAGTTTTACAACTTAATAGCAGATACCAAATGCAGATAATTCAGGTTTATGCCCCAACAAGTTCTCATAGTGATGAAGTAGTAGAAGATTTTTATGTGGATGTACAAAAGGCTTTTGATCAGAGTAAACAACATTTTAAAATTGTTATGGAAGACTTTAATGCTAGAATTGGTAAACAAATGAAAGATGAAAATGCTGTAGGTAATTTTGGTTATGGGAATAGAAATGAGAGAGGACATAGACTTGTGGAGTTTGCAGAAAAAGAAAAACTTTATATTATGAATTCTTTTTATGAGAAAAACGTTAAAAGGAAATGGACATGGAAGCATCAAAATGAAGGTACAGCAGAATTGGATTATATTTTGACTAACAGAAAATACATATTTCAAGATTATAATGTTCTTAATAAATTTAACACAGGAAGTGATCATCGATTAGTAAGATGTAAGATACATGTTAATGCAAAAGTAGAGAGACAAAAATTATTAAGAAAAACAATATTTACAGTTGATATTCCTAATCTTCAGAAACATTCTAATGAATTTAAATTAGAACTTACAAATCGGTTTCAAGTATTAGTAGATTTTGAACATGATTCAGACTTAAATGACATTAACAGGAAAATAACTGATACACTTTTAAAAACTGCAACAAAGATAGCTGGTAGAAAAAAGCAGCAATTGACCAATAAAATTTCTACTGAGACTAAAGAATTTATGAAGAAAAGAAGGAATATGAGGATATACATCAATGATGCATTAAAAAAGATTGAATATCTCGAATTTTGTAAAATGGTGTGGAAAAGAGTTGAAAATGATATAAGAAAGTATAATTGTGAACTAGCAAGGAAAGGTGTAGAAGAGAATAAGTCTAAAGAGTGTAAAACAACATTTTGGTATTGGTAGGAAATTTATATCTGCAATAAGAAAAAAAGATGGCATTATTAATAAAAAGAGAAATGACATCATTAAATGTGCAGAAGACTTCTATCAAGAATTATATAGTAATAAAGAACAAGTGCCTCCTATACCTTTTATATCTTCTGAATTGCCCTGAATTTTGAATGAGGAAGTGAGACATGCAATTAAATTTATGAAGAAAGGGAAGGCTCCAGGTAATGGTGGAATTATAATTGATATATTAAAAGAAGCAGGTGAAGAAATAGAAAAAAATTTAGCAAAGTTATATAAGAAATGTCTAAATGATAAACATGTACCAGATGATTGGAAGGATGCAGTATTAATATTAATATTTAAAAAAGGTGATAAAGAAGATATTAAAAATTACAGATCTATCAGTCTTTTATCAGTTTTGTACAAATTTTTTACTAAGATAATTACAACTCGTCTACAGAAAACATTGGATTTCCACCAACTAAGAGAACAAGCTGGATTTAAAAGTGGTTTTAGTACAGTAGATCATATCCAGGTATTGAGAGAAGTTATAGAAAGGACAAATGAATATGAGTTGCCATTATGCTTAGGATTTGTAGATTATGAAAAGGCATTTGATTCTATAAACATTTCTTCAGTGATTAAAGCATTGGATCATCAAGGTGTAGATCCAAGATATTGTCATATTTTAAAGAATATTTATAAAAATGCAACAGCAACAATTAGATTACATAATGATAGTAGGAAAATCAACATTGAAAAGGGTGTAAGACAGGGTGACTCCATATCTCCAAAACTTTTTACAGCAGTGCTGCAAGAAGTATTTTGTGGATTAAAATGGGAAGTTAAAGGAGTGAAAGTAAATGGAGATTATTTAAGTCATTTAGATTTTGCAGATGATGTAGTTGTTTTTGCAAATAATGCTTTAGAGTTACAGGAAATGTTGCAGGAGTTATCAGATGAAAGTAGGAAAGTAGGGCTAAAGATAAATGTTAAAAAAGACTAAAATAATGTTTAATAGATTTTCTCAAAATATGAAAATAAAGATTGATTATGATGAGTTAGAAGAAATTAACAGTTACAAATACCTTGGTCAGATTATTAATACAGATGGAAACATAATGGATGAAATTAATCATAGAATTAAACTTGGTTAGAGTGCTTTTGGTAGAAATAACTTGATACTAAAATGAAATATGCCTATGTGTTTGAATAGAAAAGTTTTTAATAAATGTGTTTTGCCAGTTCTTACTTATGGATCTGAGACTTGGACACTTAATAGAAGAGCAATACAGAGACTTTCAGACCACTCAAAGAAGTATGGAGAGATGCATGTTGGGAGTAACAAGAAGAGATCGAAAACGCAATGTATGGGTAAGACAACAAACAGGTGTTAATGACCTCATTGAAAAAATTAAAAGAACGAAGTGGAGTTGGGCTGGACATATTGCTAGAAGAGATGATAATAGATGGACAATTGAAATTTTAAACTGGATTCCAAGAGATTGTAAAAGACCCGGAAAGAGACCACATGTGAGATGGATGGATGAAATAAGAAAGTGTACAGGGGTGATGTGAAGAAGAGAAACTAAAGATAGGAAAAGATGGATTGAACTTGGAGAGACCTTCATCCTGCAGTGGATTGATAATGGTTGATGATGATGAGTATATAATGGCAATATAATTCAGAAGTACTTTCAGTTAGGGTCATAAACTTCTTCAACTGAAAACCATTTAAATGATTTTACATAAGTAGTTGAATTTTAGTATAAATTATTGTTTTAATTTATGATCTAGCATATAATGGCATAGTTTTATTTAAGAGTATGGGAGAATCTTCAAATTTTTTTTTTATGAAGTATGAGTTAAAATCTCATTTGTGAAAAATTTTAAGAGATCTGATCAAAATTTAAAAAACTATATTTCATCAAAAAAGCATCACATAGAATGCTTAATTCAAAAGAAAAGATCTTACTGTGGATAGTTTGGCATTGAAGAGGGATGATCCTATGATGTTAAAAATCTACATATATTATTTTTTTCATGTTCGTAAAGAAATTAAAGTTAAGAAATGTGAAAAATTTACAGTCTAAATAATCAATCATGTTGACTACATAAAAATTATCACTCTCTTGGAAGCTCATATATAGAACAGAATTAAGAGTTAATCAACATATCTATGTAATGATTGACTATCAGTAGATTCACTTATATTTCTAATTGTAATGGAAGGCCCACCCAGAATTATATAAGTCAAAGAAAATTTATTAGAGAAAGTGCTTCAAAGAGAGAAAGGTTAATGACTATGAGAAAGAGAACTTGAGGTAAAGCAACATTGGATAAATTGAAAGTTGAAAAATTTATTGTTTTCATGATTTGAATATCTCCACAATAAGATCACATTGTATTATTTGTGAATCTTATTGATTTAAGATGTAAATCTGGCGTATTTGCTTTTTGATTTATAAATATTGAAAATTTGTGTGATTAACATGCTCATAGTATAAGCAAACTTTTATATAACTGATTGATAGTGAATATGTTAATTCTCATGAAAGAATTATATTTTTCATGATCTTTTTTTAATTATTAAAAGTATACTGATTATCATATTTACTAGTGTATGTATATAAAGCAAAATAGTTTTAAAAAGCTCATCTGTAAAAAGGTCACATTACATGATTCACCTGGAAGTAATATTTATTAAAAATGAAGAATTTGTATTGTATTCATGTAATACTGTGAAAATTAATATTGGTAGGATGTACAATAAAGTATTCCATTTCCAAATTTTTTGTAGTAAGATTACAAAAAGTTTTGTAGTTTAAAATTGGAAAGAGGACAAAAATAAATAGTAGTTACTTAAGTTATCTAGATTTTTACAGATGATTATGAGACAAGAAAATATGTTGGAGTGGTGGCTAGATGGAATGGATGGATATAAACTAGTTATCTAAGTGAAAAGTTTTAAGCCTGTTTAAAATCTGAAATTGGATAGGCAAATGTATTAAGCAGTTCCTCATAAGGTTTTTTAAAAAGTTTAGTTTCAATTAAATACCTATTAATGTTTTGGTTTTCTAAAAAAAATTTTATAATAATTATTTGCTGTGCTAACTTTAAATTATGTATTTTAAATCAGAACAAGAATATATATATACATCTGGGCCTCGTTTTATGTGGTAGATAGGTTCCTCAGAAAACACGCACAAAAGAAAATCGCACAAAAATAGACTTAACTTACCTTGAAAAATGGAGAATAGGTTCTGTAATTTTTCAGAAATCAGCATAAAAGCAAAGCAACAAGGAAAAATTACTTTAAAATTTGCATTAAAAAAAATAAGGAAATAAAGTATGACTAATAAAAAATTTCAAATATTTGAAAAAAATTAATACTAGACAAACTTTTTTTATTAACTACAGTATTTAATTTTACATTTTTTCATACATATTTGAATCATTACTGCTATTTGACAATATGCATTCATTTGTGAACTAGTAAGAAATCGGATTCGTGACGTGATGTACAACTACCGCTACCTTCAGTCTTGTGCTGTGTTAATGGTTTTCTGTTTCTATATTAAAAAAATCACATCGCAATCAAAACAAAAAGATTATACATTATCATTAGAAAGATTATTTTCAGTTTATAAAATCTTCATTATTATTTATTTTAAAAATCTAAAAAAATATTTCTGTTAATATCTAACAAAATACATTTTAAAAGTTTAAAATTTTTGAATATTTATTGCGATATTTTTATATGTACATATAAATCTATTATTATTATTTACTCATTAGTATAAGTAGGTTATTTACATAGAAGCTAAGATTTTAAATACAGCTTCTGGTCATATTCACATTAGCTGCTAATATAATGTTATAGTTTGAAAAAAAAAAAAGTATTTCAAGTCAAAATAAGTTATTAATAATTTAAATTTCTTGATATCTAATAAATATAATGAAATATGAAAGATATTAAGACGAAACATGAATCACATAACTTCAAAATCGCATTAAAATAATCTGCATAAAACTAGACCCAGGTGTAATTATATAACTGATTATTTGTAAATACAGTAACTAAATAATTAAAAATTTTATTCATTTAGGAGCACTTTTGATTATCCCAGTAATCTTTTCAGCTAAAACTTTGAAAGACTAACTTTCCCACAATTCCGTGATCTTAACGTTTGTTGCTTGCCTGATAATTAAGTCATGTTTATATTTGTATATTAGCATAACTTCCTTTATTTTTCTTTTATTGTTATTTTTTCAATTTGCAATATTTTTACATTATTAAAATTGAAGTCAAAACCATAAATACTTGATTTATTATGGTTGTAAAAAACAGATGTTGAAATATTATCTACTATACAATTTTGTTTCGATTTCTGAATTTGGTTTAATAATAGCAAATGCTCTTAGTTTTTTTTCCAATGTACATCTAGATTCATCTATAAATGACACAATTTTTATTTATAAATGAGGTTTTATCTTTGGAGTTATTTATTAATTTTTTTAATGTAGGAGGTGTGTAAAATGCAATATCACATATACCTTTATAAATTTTCCTTATAAAATTTACTTGAACATTTGAAATATATGGTATTGATATCCATATTTTTTTTTAAGCAGGAGAATCAATATTATTATTAAAATTTTTATATTTTGTATTAAAATCTCTAATAACATATATATGATTATAATTGTAGACAACGTTTAACAATTCATTTGAATATATTTCAATATTTTTGCCTTTATCCGATGAATATTTGCAAAGACTATTATTTCTAAGTAAGAAGGACTTCAAACCTGCCATTTTGTGTGGCATTGGCACTTTTGATTTGTATGGAATATAACCTCTTTTTACTATTGGTTTAATGGTCATACAAATCCAGCATGCATTGATTTCTAGTTATTTTAAGATCAAGAAACTGAACGCACATTAAATTTTCATCTGTTTTTATCCATTTTAGGCCTTTTAAACAATTCAATTCTTTAAACAACTCATTAATTGTATTTAATTTACCACATACAAAACCATCATCAACATATCGATAATATACAGTAATATTTTTTTGATAATATTCCTTATTCAAAATATTTTCTTCATATGTAGAAATTATAAAATTACATATTTGAGCAACAGTAGATAAACCCATTGGCCATCCATTGCACATTTTATAAAAATCCTTCTTAAATACTGCATAAATATTTTTGTCAATAAAGTTCAATGTTTCATTTATAAATTATATTATTTTCGTGTTAACATTTTTTTAACTTAATGTATTGTAAATAATTTCAATAGATGCCAGTTGATCAATTGATCCATACATTTCAATAACATCTAGAGTACATATAACGTCATTAACATTGATCTTAACGTTACAGATTTTATTAACAAAATCAAATGAAGAACATATTGTATATTTCTTGTAGCATTTTCTAAATTAAACAACACATTTCATAATAAAACTTCCCCCAAAATCAACTATTAAACGTAATGGTTCATTTTCTTTATGTAGTATTATATTTGAAAAAAAATCTTAGAATGTATTGCAGCAGAAGGCTAAATTTTATAATAAGTACTATTATCAATCACTTTACTTTTGGCTTTTTTTTAAATGTTATTAAATTGAATACGTATAATAAACACATTCTAAGATTTTTATCTTCTTTTATACAAATTAAATTATTTTCAGATGTAAATTTTTTAAATTTAGATATTTGTACATTCCAATCATAATCCGTTTTATAATTAAACTTTTTTTCCTTTACTTTTTTTACTAATTCTTTACAAACTTTTAAATCAGATTTAATTATGCTTAAGGAATTTTCAACCGAAGATTTCAATTCTAGATCACTGTCTTCCCACTGACCACCAACATATTTTGCAACAAGATTTAATATATGTTTTTGTTGAAAATCGAGATCCATATTCGAGAAATTAATGTAATTATTATCTTGAGATCAAATTTCATACACATTTTTTCATAATATCAATTAAATGACATCTGACAGTTACTTTTAAAATTAAACCAATCATCTTGGTTATTCAAGTCAATTAAATAATTTAGACTTTTTAAATATTGCCTTTTATCAAATATTAAACATTTGCACGTGGAAATTATACTTCGTAATATAATAAATTTTCATATAATATATCGTAGTCATAGACAACTTGCAGGTCATATTAACTTTTATTTGACAGCAATTTGGATATATTTTAAATCTTTTGCAATTATATAAAAACTGCAGTCTACATTTTAAGTCTATTATTTTGAAAGTTACCTTTCTCCATTCTTTGATAATCCACATTTCATTTTTCGTATTAAATTCCATTAATATATATGTAATAATATTATTAGTCTATGTTTGTATTTACAAATATTCAATTATATAATTACTTGTATTGCTTTGAAAAAAATACAGTCATCGAATAATAATATTAATACATATATATATATTGTAACCTTTATTAATTAAGAGATGGGGGGGGGTGACGTAAATGTACGAGGAAGACAATGAAATGAGGAAGAGAGAGAAAAATGAGGAGAAAGGATGATAGATGAGGAAAAGAAGAGAGGGAGGACTGGATGATGACATGAAGAGATGGAAATGAAGAAATGATATGATAGAATGGAAGATGATGATGATGAAGAGAGAGAGAAATGAGATGAAAGAAAATGAAATGATACTATATTAGAGAAATGATGATGATAAAATGATAATACATAAAAGAAGAGATGAAAGATAATGAAAACTCGGAGACTATCTATTCTAAACTATAAGAGATGAGATGAAGATGATGAAATGATTATTAGAGACTCCTAACGACTTGGCTCAGTGGGGTTACAATAAAATTAAGGATGAATGATGATCCAGAGATATACAATCGGGTAGAGACCAAATCTAATACCAATGCAAATAACTATTATGGCATATTAAGAATTTAACATAAATAATGTAAAAGACAATTAAAATTATTATTCAATAGTTATTAGAATCGGCTTACCATCAGATCATATACTCTGAATAAAACAAATGATACTTTGTTTGAGGACTATCTCACTAAATTATATTAACAAGACAACAAGAATAAACAATCTCAGGGATTTTAAACTAAATTCTTGTGCAAGATAAAAGTTTAAGTTGCCTAATAAATGATTGCTTGAATTAATAAACAAGTGAGTGATATCTTAGCTGACCATAAGATAACTATCTTATGTTCAATCATAGCATAATTAAAAAAAATATTAATTTGAAAATTTGATTAGTTAATCAAAATTTAAATGGCCTATTACCCAAGACATCACTCGAGCTGGGAAAAGATCAAGAGTGCTTTTTATGCCTTTCCACATACTCAGAGACAACTTACTAATGACATTAAATGCAGATGGATTTTAAACTATACAAGATAATGTAAGAAAATGTGCAGCTTTAAACAAGGTAAATACTCTTCTGAATCACTAATATTCTTCATTTCACATTGTATAATCTTCAGTGATATAATAATAACTTGAAAATCAATTTTAAAATGAACTTTCTATTAATATCTGTAATTATGTGATTGTCTGTTACTGTGCTTCAATCTGAGAATCACAAAGATTAGCATGACTTTATATAATTTAAACCAATATAAAAATATATTTTGTATACTTTATGAAATTTTTGTGAACCTTTGGAACCCAAGACAATATCATTGTGAACCTTTGGAACTCAAGACAATATCATATAAAAGAAAAACAAACAGAAACTAAACTTATAAAATAATAATAAATTTGGTTTATTAATAACAATAAATAATAAATATTTACAAAAAATTATTGGAATATTTGGTTTATTAATAACAATAAATAATAAATATTTACAAAAAATTATTGGAACAAACATTGCCAAGATAGCGCTGTTATCTTTTAAACATTTTGACTAACAGTCTTTATTTTGACTTATAGAAATTACAACAATTTATTTGACTAAAGTCACTGATTATTCCTCTTTAACCTTTTTTTCAACTGTTTATTTTAACAAGCAACAACAACAAAAAAAATAAATTCAAGATAATCAAAGGCTATTTGATATTTAATTTTTGTCCAGATAATCTCCTTAAAATCTTAAGGATTCTAAATCTTATTAATTATAATGGTATGAGCTTAACAAACATAACCTTAAGTTTAATTGAAACATTTCATAATACTGTAGTGACATTACACTAACAGGTTTATATTGTATACCATGAAGTAAGCAAAAGCTAAGCTGGGACTAGCATATACAGCATATATTTTAAAATTATCATCAATTACACTGACACTATTAAGATTATAGCTAGTCATGCATTTAAGTAAATCTAAGCTAATTTTAAATTAAATTAGATGCATGGGCCACTCATCAGAGGTCATTTATACACATATTTCAATAAATTCTGTCCACATAAAAATAATTAAACCAAATTGGAATTTAAAAGACTTACAATTCCAGTGGCGAAAACTCTGGATGAACATATTAAACTTAGTATGTGTGAATTGCCACCTATAACCATATACATAATCTACATACTTAAAAATACATAATTTATTGTTAGTTGGTCTTTGGATGATAAAACTATCATAACAGCACAATTCAGACATTGATATACCTTTTTTCTCATGTGTCATAGCATTGGCCGGGAAGCGAACCCGCTAATCCAGAATAACTGCTTGTAAAGCAGCCTCTCACCCACTAATGCTTGACATTGATATACCTTTAAGCATTAAAAATAGCTAAATACAACCTGAAGAAACAAAGTTTCTCAAACAAACATCTTGTCATTACATATCTAAAACAAATGCAACATCACCTACTGTGGTGGAACTAGCACTAATACATCATGAGTGATAGGCCAAAATAAATACACGTATGCTCCGCAGAGCTGAACAACTTCCTAAGAATGTGGTGGCTTTCAAAAATACCTATCTTTGAGGCAGAAAAGGATGCCTGGACCTTGTCTCAGCACATCAGGAAAAGGAAGGATGCACCAGGGAAATATGATCCTCGCCATGGGATCTAAACACTTTCAAAATGTGATTACAATCACTAAAATACAATATCTAATATATAATAATTTTCACTGGGAATGGACACCATTATCTCATGGAAAAGCAATACAATAAAGATGGAGGACCTTGTCTCCACCATCAGGCACACTAATAATACTCACCAAAGCTTTGCTCTATGAGGCTAACAAATACTTAACTAATAACAAGATATAAACATCACTTTTTTAACTAAGTCATCAACAAGAATTATAAAATACAAGGTGTATAATCAATGTCAGAACCAACAATGCAAATTATGTCAACCGACTATATAAGAATTACTTAAAAATTAAATGCATATAAAATTCTAGGCAAAAGTACAATGCACACACAATAAAATAATAAATATTAAAATGTAGTGGCTAGTGGACATTTAAAAGACTGCAAATTAAGTGCAAGAAAATTCTCAATGCGTATATAAAAATATTTGCAGTTATTATTAAGGTAGCTTTTGTAAAACAAATGAATGGGAAAACCCTCTGATAAACCTCTTTGGCTGATTTAGATAAAACCGAGTGAAATACCATACATTTAAATTAGCTAAGAATGAGATATTAAAATCTCCAGGGATAAAAATTATTAAATATCCTTTAACTTGTGAAACGTTTATCAAATATAATAATAGTAATATTACCTGAGAATGGTAGAATGTCTACTCATTCTAATAAACCCATTAAGACCAAATTATAAAAGTAAATTACGTGGCATACTTATACCCAACAGTATTACACATATTTATAAAGTAAATATTGCATATATTTTTCTGGTTTTCTTTTTTTTAAAACCAATAAAACAAACAAAATAAAAATCCAATGACTTTAGTTCATAGTTTCAGCTTTCTCCATATTGGTTTTCTGTTAAATACATGTATATTATTTATTGAATACTATTTATCTGACGGCGCGAAGCTTTTGGCCGAAACATTTAATTTAAATATGGCAAAGATTTTCAAATGAAACATATTCAATAGTTCTTTAAAGTTAATGCAATTCTTCTTTTAAAGATTCTTTTTAGTTTAAATAAGCTATATAATAAACATAATAATGATACTAATAAAAAGCCGTTGATAAATGGTAGGTAAAACAAAAGATTCAGCTGAGAATATCATTATGGGATTCCGGGTTTACTTAGACAATAATACAGCTTCATTTTAATTTTTTTTTAAAAAAAAAAAGAACGCATTTTTAAGCAGATTTCTTTTTTAAAATTTACTTACGTACAACATTTTAAGATGCTTCTAAATAATTTCTCTGTACTCCTCTTAAAAATAACATTGGGAGCATTTTACAAGTAAAGAATTCAATCTGTCTAATGAATTAGGAATAATTATCACAATTTAAAGCATAGATATAATCATACATTTTTCATAATAAGTTTCTTACTCGCAAACTATATTCTTCCATTTTAAATTTAAAGAATTGCTCTAGCTGAGCAAATGTTCCAGTTTATTATAATCATACTTTAAAAATTTAACAGATAAAAGTTCTTCCTTGAATAATTGCAGTTCAAAACATTTTATAAAACTATTTTAGGAGCATGCAATTAGCATAACTAAGAATGTCTTTAGTTAGTATCAGGCATAGTTAATCTAATATTGGAACTTGGAATTAGCTAGAAACAAAATTAACAATGATATTGAAGCTTTTCAAATATAATTAAATCACTACTCATGTTTTTAAGTTTTCCTCGTTTTAATTTTATTCTATTTAATAAATAGCAGTAAATTTAGACTATAAAGGTCAGTGCAGTAACACTCATTTAGCCATAAATATAACTGCCTATATTTAAAATTCATTTCACAGAAGATATAATTTATGTGATTAGTAGAGTAGATAGCATGAATAAAATTTTCTTTTTAACATTTCTACGATGGTTTTTAAGAGTTAACTGAAAATTCAATGACAAGAAATGGGTTACCTATTCCTTTAGCAGTCGCTTACTGTAGTCTTGAAATAATTAAATATATAATTTACAATACTTTTGGTAAAAAAAAAAAGATTTCAGGTAAATTCAGGATTCAGCTCTTCAACAACTCACACACCAAAATGCAATAGAACTGTTATTTTTATACCAATATTCTTTCTATCTCCTCCCAAACTTTCATGTCAATTTTGTTTAATACAACCATTGAATATAACCTATTCTTTTTTAATTGTAATTTTTATTCAAATCAGCTGGAAAAATGATTGATTGATAAATGATGTCAGTTTGATCTAAATGTTTGAATATCACATGGTTTAATGACTTTAAATTAAAAGTTAATAATTAGTTTTTATATAATCTCAATAAAAAAAATGTATTACACAAAATAAAAATAGAAATACTGATATAAAATTAAAACCAATTTCATTTATCAATAGACTTTTTAAAATATTTAATTATAATGATTTTATTCATTCATTTGTGTTTTTTTTTTGTTTTTAATATAGCTAATTATTCATTTTTTTCTTATATCTCTATGCATGCACACACACACAGGGATGACCTTACTTGACCTCCACTAGTTAATTATAACTTTTTAATGACTACAAATAAAAAAAAATATTGAAGAATATTATATTAGAAATAACTTTTAACAAATTAAGACTAATTTACATTAAAGATTAAATTATTATTTGACTGCTTTAAGAAAACTAAAGATTAATTTTAAATCAGTTTTACATTATTTATTTTATTTATCATATTAGTTCAGTTATTAGCTATACACCAGAAATAAATAAAACAAAAGTTACGATATAGTTAACATCATCTATTATTATTTTAAATACTAACTTAAATATTTATTTTGAGAAAAATGCTATCTTATATCTCCAACAAACTAATTACAAATATGTTACTTACTTTGCACACCTAATTTTATAAAATTTACTAAATATCAGAACATTACCAATTATTATTACATCCTACTCATTAATTACCAATTTCTTCATTTTTTTTTTATCCTTATTTTTTTAAAAAAACAGATAATTGTATAAAATGGTTAAACTAATATAAATTTTGTTAGCTATTGGAACCAAGTGAAGTTTCACTTAGGTACAATATATATATGTTTATGTTAAAATTATTTATTTAAGATTAAAATTTTATTAAGTTTTTTGCCAAATTATTCAGATTATTGTTTTCCTGAAGATTTGTCAGGGTGGCTCAATTGGTTAGAGCGTTACCTTAAAATTCTATAATCAAGAATCTAAGGACACAGATTTGAATCCCATGCTAGGACTGTCACTGGTCAGGCTAGCAACACCTGAAGAAGAGGGGAGAAAAATATCTCTCGAAACATTGTGCATATACTAACCTGTTTGCTGTGATATTACTAACAGTAGGTGCATATACTAACTTGTTGCTGTGATATTACTAACAGTTGGTTCATATACTAATCTGTTTGCTTTGATATTACTAACAGTTGAATATATTTGGAATATTTAAATAAAATTAAACTTTTCTAAAGACATTCAACACACATATTAGATGATGGAAATAGTCCAGTATAAAAATACAGCTATTAAGATTATGATTTCATATTTTGTTATAAATATTTTCATTGTGATAATTCATTTTATTTCAGTTTAAATTAATTGAAATATTTATTGCACTGTTTGAAAGTAATTCTGATGTTATCTTTACAGTAATTTCTGTGTTATAGAATTCTCATCCTTATTCACACACATATATATATGCCATAAATTATGATTAAGAGTATGTATGAACATCTTTATGTAAGTGTCTACACATATATGCATTTTTTTTATATATAAACTGGAATTGTGTCCTTGATCAAAATATATTATTCAAACAATATATATTTAACACTTTTATATGTGATAAAATATCACAAATAAGATGTAATAAAAATTAGAAAATAATATTAATCAATAACAGTGATGACAATTATATAATCAAAAGTATTTCTTTTATATATTTTATGAATTTATAGATGTCTTACATAGTTTGATGCAGTGATAGAATAGCAGATTTTGGAACTCAAGATTCATGTGATTGTGATCCAGTTCTATCACTTTCGGCACTTGAACTTTTTATGAACTTTTGAATAATAAATCCATTTGATTATACATATATGAATTTATTGACTAACATTTTTATTTTATTTTTTGAATTTATTACACTTCAGACAGTGTTTAAATAAAACAATAGAATACCAATAACCTCTTGTCAAGGCAACACTTAAATTAGATAATAAAGGGGAATCCATTTATTATCTAATTTGAGAGTTGTCTTGATAGCACATTGCTGATATTTTATTGATTTAGCTAAGCATTGGCTGCGGTAATATGATTTATATATGATAACATCTGTTGGCGATTATCTGCACATACTTACTGTCTACAAAATAAGCAATTTATGATCTGAAAAAAGAATTAATCTATTTTTATTATTTTACAATAATGCAAAAAATTATTTTTGATGCATCTCATTTTAAATGTCAACAATGTTATTTTATTTGTACTTTTTAATCATAAATAATGTAAAAAATTAAAAAGATAAAATCTAATTATTTAATTAGTTCTTTGCAATCAAAATTTATTTGATAATTTCTTGTTAATATATTTTTATCTTATATATATATATTTTGTAGGTATTAGTCTTATTGCTATTGATGAAGCTCATTGTGTGTCACAGTGGGGTCATGATTTTCGAATATCATATAGAGAATTGGGAAAACTTAGGCGAGAAATTCCTAATGTTAGTTTTTTTTTTTTTTTATTGTCTAAATATTGCAGAAATGTATTATACTTAGTAATTGTAATTTTTAAGTTCTTAAAATACACGTACAGTACATATATATTTAATAATTAAAAATAAAATTATTACAGTAAATTACTAAAATAAACAATATATTGCTGTGTATATTTTTGATTTATAAAGATCATTACCAGAGCATTCTATTTTATTCTGCTGATGATTTTTACAGATTGAATGTATATTAGATAATAAATTATTTTTTGTAGTATTCTACTATTATAATTTTTTATTTATTTATTATAACAAATTAATGGAATATATGTTGCTTATTCAGACAATTAATTCCAAATAATTTTTACTATCAATCATAGTGTCATTCCTACAGGAAGAGACATTTATAAAAACACAGCAATTCTTAATGTACATTTGTTTTGTAAATTATTTGTTCAAATGATAAAACTAGGCAAAAGATAATTATGATTAAACCATAATGTCATCATCTGTGTTGTTTATCATTGCTTGCCACTTCTCAATATGACTTTAGTATTTTAATCTTTAGAGCTATCTTGTAGACTTTAATAAAATATATGTTTAAATATAACTTATAATTTCTAATTCTCGAAAATAAATAAAGTAGTATGATTTTTTTTTTTTTCTCTTTGTTTTTGTTAAAATAATGATTTTATTTTGAGACAAATCTTCAAATAGTCCTAATTAAAGAAGATGATAAAAGTTAAATCTAAAGAAAATAAATTTGATATTATTTGCAGCTCTAAATAATTTGATAAATAGTATTAATTTATAAAAAAAAATTATAATATTCTTTGAAAATATTTTATTTTTTTTCATGAATATTGCTGGTATCTAGAAATTAATTTTAAAGCAAAGCATTCATGAGTCATTTAAGATCAGCATATATTTTTAGGAAGGATAAAGGAGTGAATGATATAAAAGTTTTTCAAAGAGATTGTCAGAGACAATATTAAAAGATAATAGAATTTAGCAAGAAATAAAACTAGTTTTTAAATAAATAAGTCTGGGTATAAAAATAATTATAGTGAAATTTGATAACATTTAGAAGATTGTCAGTGTAGATGCAAAAAAAAAAAATCATTGATACTTTTAGAAAAATCAGTAATTTTTGAAAACTTTTTCAAAGCCTTAAGTAATCCAGAGATATTTTCTAATCTTAATCAGGGGTATAGATTCAGTGACATGATGTTTCTGTCATGTCTGATTTAAGCTCTGTTCTGGAAGAATAGCAGTTTGAAGCTTAAGATCCATAGATTACAGGGCTCTTATATCCTGCGCTTGAACTTTTTATGAATTCCTGTATAATAAACCATTCAGGTATTATTTTTTTAATAATCTTGTATATATGTAAATCTGTTGCCTAAAATGGACATATCTGTTTGATAGGTATAGTCAAGTATGAAACAAATTTGAAATTGCAAGGATTTATATGGGTGCAAAATAATACAATAGATAGGAAGCATGCAGAAAATAAGTTCATTTGTTTTAAAGATAAGAAATATCTATTTTATTTGGAAAGTATTTTTTTTAAACCTTCATTTTATTTATATTAAATCAAACAAACTAATCAAAACCTTGGTAGGAAACAACCATCATTAAAAAGCATTGGGAACAAAAAATTGTGAACTTGCCATTTTTAAAATATAGTATATTATTCAAATATAATTCCAGATATAATGTTGATATGTATAATTATCTCAGTAATAGAATGACTGCTATGAAAAATTTATCATGTTTTCCCTAGGTATCAAGCAAACAGATAATGGATTTGGATCTTGTTGTCTACTGCTCTCTTCAGAATTTATGTACACTAATTTTTAAAGATCTTTCAAGTCAGTTTTAATCTGTCTAAGTAATATACCGGTCAAAACATGTTTATCCATCTAACACGAGCTGGAACTCACAAAATGTACTTCAAACCCAATCAAGCCCGAGATTTAGGTCAGGGACCAGCCTGAATTCGAATCCACTCTCTAAGCCCCAGATCTAACACCTAATGAATAACATAATAGTGATGGCACATGAGAATTAATTTTAGTCCGGCCCACTATCAAAGCGGAGAAGACAATGAGACATCTATTAACTATGATTAAACTAAAATATATATAAGCATGGCTGTACTTTTGGAAGTGGAGAAAAGATTAATTCGAACTACTCAGACAAGTTGGATAATAAAAATTAGTTTAATATAGTGACAAATTGTTTACATACATTTATGAATTAATTGCAAACATTAATATGTGCATGAATGAGCAAGCGGTAGATGATTACATAGTGTCATTCACGCTATTATTTCTCATATGCTCTTTATTAGCTAAATAATATATTATAAATAAGCACACATCTTTGGTGGCTCCAATATTAAGATGCCAATCGATTATTAGAAAGAATTCACATAAAATTGCTGTTAACACTTTGGATTATGGTTATGAAACATGGTGACTAACATTATTTCGGGGAGCATTCCGAGATTCATTACAGATATAATACAAACTATTTTCACGCCATTACGGTCATGAAAATAAATAAAATATATTTAAAAACACATTTGATTATATGACAAAATACTTAATGAAACTTCTTTTAATTAGCGCTGGTAAGAAGAACGCTTTATTTTCCCCTAGGCATATACTCTTAAACACAGTAATACATTACGACGGTGGGACTGTATAACAAGATTGAAATAACATTATAAATTAATAAAGTTAATAATATTCGGCATTTATATATATATTGAGCAGAGCGCAATTTTAATATTATTACAGCACTAAAATTAGGTCATAAGCAAAAGAAATAATAATAATAATACGAAGTTTGGGTGGTACTGACATAATAGCAAATAACTAAGAGGAAAAGGTCAGGCTTCTGGACAAAAAACGAAATCTAACACCCCCTTTTCTAGGGCAGTGCTTAGAGAAAATGGATAGGCATGGTATGGCCCAGACTTTTACTGGTATAACCGACGCAAGGGGCTTTTTTTTACGAAGAAGTGAATATGCATAGTGTGTGCCAAACTTACGGGAATCACTGCCAGAGGCATTTTATACGAAGTAGATGGTCCTGGGAAGATTAACTATCTTCAGAACAAGGCTTGAGAAGAAATCTATGGGTTCGAACTTGTCGCAACCCCAGATTAGAAGATTAGAAGCACGTAATATATATATTCACGAAGATATGCCACATGTCAGTAACGCAGTATGACTGAATGTCCCTAACGACATGGAATATGATTTACTGCTTTAAAATAAATGAACCTTGTTTGAATGCCATAATTTATATAAATAATATGCTATGCCGCTATAATATATATAGATGGAAAAGATTAATAAAATATACATGATTTTATTTAGTAAAAGAAACATTAAGATTTACCCCCATCCCTTTTTCTGCTATTTAAAATAAATAAATCCCATCTTCATCGATTTTACAATAATTGGAATATATAAGTACTGTATTTGATATTTTAAGAGTATGTAAAAATAAAATTAGCAGTTATGGAAAACAACTAATCGTTCACCTTTTCAGAATTGAATAATAACATTTATAAAATAAATAGGGTTTCAAAGTGTTAATTAGCTAGAGTTCTGGATTCACCCCGGGTAGAAAATCCAGAGTTACACAAATATATATATTTTTATATTAAAACATAAATAAAATGTTGGCTCGTAAAACAATCTAGCAAGTGTATTAATTAATAATACATTATATTTTAAGGGAATGTTAATAAACTTAATTCATGAAGGCTTACTTAAAAAGAAGAAAAGATTTTAGAAATTCAACTCGTCAGATAGCTTGAGACTGGCATATTAATAATAAAAACACACATATAAAATCAAGTAATAAATAAATGACCATACCAAAATTAAAGAAAGTTAGAGCATATGAGAGAGAATTAAATTTATAGAAATTATTTAAGAGCAATTTACATATAATATTAGAAATAAAGTTATATAATACATTAGGAGAAGAAGTCTTGATAATAGAGTTTGAGATTAGTTAGACTAGCTTTACTTGCGGCTTGAAAATTTACCTTGCACTATTTTAAGAGTTCATATTTCAAAGTCTGCTCATGCATGGCAATTGGTTCTTAAATAACAACAAGCTTTTATTCACATTCCACAATTTTCCAGTTGGGCTTTTACTTCATTTTAGGGTAGCAGAATATTATGGCAGCGGAAGACGACCCACAAGGGTCGGGAAAAGCTCTCTACTAGATCATTTTTAAGATTTCAAAGCAGCATGGAATCTAGTTGCAATCAGTTTTTTCAATAGTAGCTAATCTATCTGGTGATTTAAATTTCGGCCATTTTATACACTGCTTAGGTATATCTGGAATGCTTTTAATTACTTAGTTTTAGCCTTAAAATCTAATCTCTGATCTAACAGAAATATTAAATTTCTTCATTCATTGTTTTTTTTTTTGAAAGATGCAACTGTTGGATAACATTCCAAAAATATATTCAAATTTATTTCCAAGATTAGAAATAGATTTGATAAAAGTGTTTGACAAAAGTGTTTATGACAAATGAAAATCTTTAATCTTAATCCCCATTTTAAGTAAAACTTTTAATTAAAAATACCTTCCCCAGATTAAAACAATAGTGTTTCCAACCCTTTAATTATTTTTGGACAATCAACAGTTGAATCTTCCATCTTGGATTTTATAAAATACAGTTTAATAGGAAAAAAAAGTACTTTAAAAATAAAAAGTTGTATAAATGACATGTAATAAAATATTTTAAAAAATCAATATTTTGTTAGTATTTTGCTCCTATATATATATTTGAGACGCACCTATGTACTTTAATAAAAAAGAATTAATAATAATTTTAAAAATGTTATTGAAACGTTAAAATTTTATACCTTAGGCGTGCATCTCAAATATATACATGCACGACAAAAGGAGCGGGATGGGATATAGGGTTTGAATACAGGTTAGTAGGTGGAAACATGAAGCTCACTCTTAAGCTAAGATTGACTGCTTCAGTAATGAAATTAAAATCTTCACTTTTGTGGATGACATTCTCTCAAAGTTTGTCAGATTGAATGAACGTCCAATAACTTATGCTAAGTATTCCAAATAGAAAAACTGCATAAATAAACTATCACCGTTAATTTTTTTATTTATTAATGTCTTAAATATTTCTCAAGCACAAGTCATCAAAAATTATATTCTTTAGAAATTGCCAAGTTAATGAAATATACTTAAACTGTATACTAAAAATTAAGGTTTTGATTACAAACATTCCATTTAGAAATGTTTAAATTTTGAACTATTATTGCTCTGTTTTATATATCTTTCTATATACTTTAACAAAATTAAATTTGTACAAAAAAATATTTAAAGTTACAATATGCATTTGTTTAAAAAATAACATGCAATGTGATCTAGAGTACTAAAAAATTTTCTTTATTTTGCAATGCTTAAAATAGAGCATCGTGTAGAAATTATTGTAAAGCCTGAAGTGAAGCCCAGAGAAACAATATGAAAAAGTGAAAACATTGGAAGTAACTTAGATAAATAGTACCATGACACTATCTTAGACAGAACCTATAAAATAATAGAAGTTAACATTTTATGCAAAAAAAAAAATACAGGAATATGATGAGGTTTTTTTTTAATTCAACCTTTATAAACTACTTTGAAAGATAAATATTTAATTATATACAGAATAAATGATTATATGTTCCTTTCTGATTTTTGCATTAAAAATTATGATTAACTTAACAATACATTAAATTAAAATTAAGAGAGTATGAACATCTCAGAAATATTCTGAAGTTTATTTTTTTAACATTTATACGATCATTTTTATAATTCAATACTAGCACTATAAACGCATAAGCCCAAAGCTAATATTTAATATCTTATTAAACCATAGGCTGAGCGAGAGTCACAGCTCTCATAATCATAGCTCTTTGTGAAGTAACTGATTGTCTATGTTAGATTTGCATAACATTAGACAATCAGTTACTCCACAAAGAGCTATGATTATGAGAGCCTTAACTCTCTAAAGCACTCAGCTTATGGTTTAATAAGATATAAATATTAGCTTTGTGTTTATGCGTTTATAGTGCTAGTATTGAATTACAAAATATTGACAAACACACAAAGTTTAAAATTAAGTTTATATTATAATCAATTTTAGAGGGTTTTTTTAAAACAGTTGTTTACTTTTTTAATGTATATATGTTTTAGGTACCAATTATGGCATTAACTGCTACAGCTACCCCAGAAGTTCAAAAAGATATTATTACATCTTTGAGATTATTTGATCCTTTTGTAGCTCGCACAAGCTTTGATAGGTATAGTGTTATTTTTAGTTAATAATATATATATTCAACATATCACATTTAATATATTCAAAAAGCTTTAGTTTTTCTAAGAAAAGTTTCGTTCAAAAAACTTTTATTTTCTAAGAAAACTAAGAGTTTTTTTTTTTTTTTTGTAATAATACTATAGTATATTTTTAAATGATAAACAGAATAAATATTTCATATGGATGCCAATTTTATGGATAATAATTAGTTTCTATTTATTTATCTGAAGTCTATTTATTATTTATCTATAATATTCAACTATTTGTTAATTTTGTGATCTCTTCTTAATAAATAAATTTTTTTGTGTTCATATGTTATTTTGTATTTTTTTCTATGTCATCATCATTTAAAATCATTATTGATTTGCTGCTGATTGAAGATATTTCCATTTAAGTTTAATCCATTTCTCTAATCCAAGTTTTTCCAAATTTTTTAAATTCATCTGTATCTCTCACATGTTCTTTTTTTAAGGTTTTTGCGATCTGTTGGGATCCAGTTTGAGATTTCATCTATCTCAGACATGCATATTTTTTCATCTGTATATTTATTTATTTATATTTAAAATATAATTTCACTTTAAATTGTATATCCTTTTCTTTTAATCACTTTATTACATCCGATGGAATTTAATATAATGGTAAATTTATGGACTAAAGAGCTTAAACATTCCTAGATCAAAACATAATTATCATTTCTGGTGCTCAAATTTATGACTTTCTCACATGACTTTATTATTTCCTTAAGTATTAAAATATTGGTAGTAGTTGTTTAGCTGATACAAGCCACTTGTTGGCGTTGGTGCTACAACCAAACACATAAATATAATGTTACCAAACTGACCTTTTTTTGATTTATTCGATTTCTGTTATTATTTTTATATATATATAAAATACATGTATTAATTAATTATTTTGAATTGTAAACAAACTAGTATTTTTTTATTATTTTGTTTTAACATCACACATTTATTTCAAACAACAACTTGTCCAAATATGACACCTCGAAGCGCAGCAATGTGCAGGGAGGGGGGGGTCTAATTATTTTTGATTCTGAAAAAAGATACTTCTTTTTTTTTGCTTTTAAGAAACTTTTTTCTTTATTGTCCGATTTCTGGTATTATTTTCATATAAAAAAAAAACTTGTATTAATGAAATATTTTTGATTTTTGACAACAACTTGTCAAAGACAGCATCGAAAAGCACAGCGATAGGGTCTCAGGGAGGGGGAATATGTCAGCACGTAGTGCTGGAATGTGCAAAGAGGTGTTCTAATGGTTTTGCCGATCCCAAGGATCGGCCAAAAGATGCACTAGTCTATGCAAAACAATCTTATGATTACCAAAATGATCTGCAACCTCAGACATTTCATTTGTCTCGCAACTAACTGTTCAAGCGCAAATGTGACTTTTCCCGTGAGTTATGTGAAATCGTGCTTGGGTTTGCTCTTTCGAATTTGTTTTCACCTTCCAGTCTGTGTAGGGAAGAACGCGCTGGGCTTATAATTATTAGTATGTAATACTATGTCAGGTAAGGTGTAATATCATTACTTGGAATGAAGATTTTAAGAGTTGGGGCCAGTTGAATTCCAGACACCCTCACAGCAATCTGTGAAGTGTGCGTATTTGCATAAATTGTCGCAAAGCACATAGCTGGCAGAATACTGGACTCAAAACCACATATCTGGACTGATGTTTAACTCTGTCATTTTCAGTACGTGAATGTCATATGACCAAACTATTAGGTTATTATTTGTTTTGATTTATCAAAAGGTTTTTTTTTATACATATCATAAATAATATGCAAAAATTGGCAGTTAATTAAACTTTAAATACAAAATTATTTTATTATTTATATATTTTATTCATTTATATTTGAATTCTCATATCTTCAAGAGTATAATGGAATATAATAATTAATGTGTGAACTTCAATTTTCAATAACAATTAAAATTTTCCATTCCATTGCAAACATTTTCCAATTTTGTAAAACAGATGAATAATATTTCATTTACTGGAATATATATGTATAAAAATATTTATGAAATAATAATCTTCAAATGTGAATATTATAGAATCCTTTACAAATCAGACTTTCTAATTAATTGTAATAAAGTAGCAAATAACATCCTTTATATTAATGTTATTTACTAATTAGATAAAAAATAAATCGACTTTGATTTGGTCTTCAAGATTTTATAGAATTAGATTAATTTTTAATATTTTGTAAAAGTGAAACAGTTGGTTAATGGTGATCTTATCAAAGCCTTGATCTAAATGGTTTTCAGATTCAGACCATAATGCAGGTATAAATTCTGTTAATTTCAACAATAAGCAAAAGCTATTAAATATATAATGCTGATAATATGTAATAATATATATTCAATAAATGTTTTCAAATGCGCATACTATAAAAATTCTTTACATTCACATTTTCTAGAATTATATCTTCTCAGCACTACATGTTTAATAATTATTAGTTATTTACAGGTTTGTTAAAATTTAATAGAATTAATATCTGCATTGTGGTTTGAAATTATGAGTTGGTTAGATCAAGGATTTATTAAGATTGCTGGTAATGCAATATTTTATCTCCATAAAATATCAACAATAAATCTAAAATTCATATTAAATATTGGAGACTAAATGCAAGTTGATTCATTTTTGGCAGATTAGTGGATTTCGTTGACATGAAAGTGTCTTATTTGCAGGTTTATTAAAAATGACTCTAAAATAACAGACTTGTAAAAGATTTTTATAATACGTACCAGTGAAAATTGTTATTTCATAAATATTATTATATATTCTCAGTACTACATATTTTTCTATTTCTTCTTTTCCTATGTATTGATTTCTACTTTAACATATCATAACATTTACACCTTTCTTAAACACTTTATCAATACTTTTATTTATATCAGTCGAAACTGTTAATTTGATATAAATAAAAGTATTGATAAGGTGTTTAAGCAAAATGTAAATGGCTATTAACTGGAAGGGGGGGACCCTTTGATTCCTCTTGGAGGCCTTAAAGGAACCGAGCAGGGAAAATTCCTAATGTCCACTCCATACGTTCTTGTTGTTGCAGCTGTTATTACTATGTGATTATTCATATAGTATACGAACATTGATGGGCTGCTCACCAACATGCATTAGCCAGCGTGGTGAGTGTATTGGCTTTTTACCTCCGAGTTTAAGAATATTTTTTCCAATATATACAATCATGACAGACACAAATAAATCATGGCCCTTATTCCCAGGAGGCTGTAAAGTCACCAACCAAGGCAGCGGTTGCTGGCCGAAGGCGGAGGGTGCTAAGAATCCCCTGATTGCGGACTCAGGCTGCCATTTGATGACGACTTTTATTTAGATACTTACAACAGCAGATCACTTTCAAGTGAAGGAAGATTGCAAGAGTTAGAAGAAGAACTGTCTTATATTAAATGGGACATTATTGGACTTTGTGAAGTTAGAAGAAAAGGTGAAGAAACAATTGATTTAAAAAGTGGACGTATACTCTACTATAAAGGCACAAATATTGGAAATACAAGTGGAGTAGGATTCATTATAAATAAAAAATGGAAGAATAACATTGTGGACATTGATGTTGTATCGGACAGAATGGCAAGCAGTTTTATAACTTAATAGCAGATACCAAATGCAGATAATTCAGGCTTATGCCCCAACAAGTTCTCATAATGATGAAGTAGTAGAAGATTTTTATATGGATGTACAAAAGGCTTTTGATCAGAGTAAACAACATTTTAAAATTGTTATAGACTTTAATGCTAGAATTGGTAAACAAATGAAAGATGAAAATGTGGTAGGTAATTTTGGTTATGGTAATAGAAATGAGAGAGGACATAGACTTATGGAGTTTGCAGAAAAAGAAAAACTTTATATTATGAATTCTTTTTTTGAGAAAAATGTTAAAAGGAAATGGACATGGAAGCATCCAAATGAAGGTACAACAGAATTGGATTATATTTTGACCAACAGAAAATACATATGTCAAGATTGTAATGTTCTTAATAAATTTAACACAGAAAGTGATCATCAATTAGTAAGATATATGATACATGTTAATGCAAAACTAGAGAGACAAAAATTATTAAGAAAAACAATATTTACAGTTGGTATTCATAATCTTCAGAAACATTCTAATGAATTTAAATTAGAACTTACAAATCAGTTTCAAGTATTAGTAGATTTTGAACATGATTCAGATTTGAATGACATTAATAGGAAAATAATTGATACACTTTTAAAAACTGCAGCAAAGATAGCTGGTAGAAAAAAGCAGCAATTGACTCATAAAATTTCTACTGAGACTAGAGAATTTATGAAGAAAAGAAGGAATATGAGGTTATACAACAATTGAATATCTCGAATTTTGTAAAATGGGGCGGAAAAGAATTGAAAATGATATAAGAAAGTACAATTGTGAACTAGCAAGGAAAGTTGTAGAAGAGAATAAAAGTCTAAAGTGTGTAAAACAACATTTTGCTATTGGTAGGAAATTTATATCTGCAATAAGAAAAAAAGATGGCATTATTACTAAAAAGAGAGATGACATCATGAAATGTGTAGAAGACTTCTATCAAGAATTATATAGTAATAAAGAACAAGTGCCTCCTATACATATTATATCTTCCGAATTGCCCAGAATTTTGAATGAGGAAGTGAGACATGCAATTAAATTTATGGAGAAAGGGAAGGCTCCAGGTAATGATGGAATTGTAATTGATATATTAAAAGAAGCAGATGAAGAAATAGAATTTTTTTTAGCAAAATTATATACCAAATGTCTAAATGATAAAGATGTACCAGATGATTGGAAGAATGCAGTATTAATATTAATATTTAAAAAAGATGTTAAAGAAGATATTAGAAATTACAGACTTATCAGTCTTTTATCAGTTTTATACAAAATTTTTACTAAGGTAATTACAACTCGTCTACAGGAAACACTGGATTTCCACTAACCAAGAGAGCAATCTGGATTTAAAAGTGGTTTTAGTACAGTAGATCATATCCAGGTATTGAGAGAAGTTATAGATAGGACAGATGAATATGAATTGCCATTATGCTTAGGATTTGTAGATTATGAAAAGGCATTTGATTCTATAAACATTTCTTGAGTGATTAAAGCATCGGATCATCATGGTGTAGATCCAGGATAGTGTCATATTTTAAAGAATATTTATAAAAATGCAACAACAACAATTAGATTACATAATGATAGTAGGAAAATCAACATTGAAAAGGGTGTAAGACAGGGTGACTCCATTTCTCCAAAACTTTTTACAGCAGTGCTGCAAATAGTATTTTGTGGATTAAAATGGGAAGCTAAAGGAGTGAAAGTAAATGGAGATTATTTAAATCATTTAGATTTTGCAGATGATGTAGTTGTTTTTGCAAATAATGCTTTAAAGTTACAGGAAATGTTGCAGGAGTTATCAGATGAAAGTAGGAAAGTAGGACTAAAGATAAATGTTAAAAAGACTAAAGTTGTGTTTAATAGATTTTTTTCAAAATATGAAAATAAAGATTGATTATGATGAGTTAGAAGAAGTTAACAGTTACAAATACCTTGGTCAGATTATTAATACAGATGGAAACATAATGGATGAAATTAATCATAGAATTAAACTTGGAGTGCTTTTGGTAGAAATAACTTGATACTAAAAGGAAATATGCCTAGGTGTTTGAAAAGGAAGGTTTTTAATAAATGTGTTTTGCCAGTTCTTACTTATGGATCTGAGACTTGGACACTTAATAGAAGAGCAATACAGGGACTTCAGACCACTCAAAGAAGTATGGAGAGATGCATGTTGGGAGTAACAAGAAGAGATCGAAAACGCAATGTATGGGTAAGAGAACAAACAGGTGTTACTGACCTCATTGAAAAAATTAAAATACTGAAATGGAGTTGGGCTGGACATATGGCTAGAAGAGATGATAATAGATGGACAATTGAAATTTTGAACTGGGTCCAAGAGATTGTAAAAGACCCAGAAAGAGTCCACACGTGAGATGGATGGATGAAATAAGAAAGTGTGCAGGGGGGATGTGGAGAAGAGAAGCTAAAGATAGGAAAAGATGGATTGAACTTGGAGAGACCTTCATCCTGCAGTGGATTGATAATGGTTGATGATGATGATGATATACTACATGTTTAATAGTTACTGTTTGTTTATAGTGTTATTAAAATTAATACAATTTATATTTGCATTTTGGTCTAAAATTGTGAACCTGTTAAATGGAAGTTTTATTAAGATCACTGCTAAAGCATCATATCACTCCTATGAATTATCAATGATTGATTTACTAATAGAAATCAGATGAAAGTGAATTCATTTTTCATCTGATTAGTGAATTATACTGATATGAGAGAGCATTATTTGCAAATTTATTAAAAATGACTGCAAAGTCTGATTTGTAAAGGATTGCTATAGTTTGTATAACTGATGATTAGTACTTCATAAATAAAATATGTCCTTTGTTTACAGAGTTATTAAAATTATTAGATTAGTGCTTCATAAATAATATAAATTTTAAAAACTGGTTTGTTTATAGAGTTGTTAAAATTATTATAATATATACACTTCTTTCGTTATGTTAAATTTAAAGTATAGTATGTTTTGAACATTACCATTCTTTCTTGTTCTATATATATATTTAGTTGTCCATTATAACCAAATCAAAATCATTTTTTTCATCATTACTATGATTGTCTTTCAATTAATCTATTATTTAAAATATTATATTACATTTTTCCATGAATATATATATATTGGTGTGGTAATTGCCCTTTTAACAACGATAATTGATCAAATGACCATAAAATGAAAAACACAATATTCACAAATTATTTTTAGTCTAGGGAATTATAAATATCTAACAGGTGACCATGTGTATAGTGAAGTGACTTTACAAATTTTATTTTGACTACTTTATGATAGTCATGGATAACAATCAGACTGAACACACATAAAAAAAATTAAAAAAAGTCTTTATGCAGATTTTTTGATCACTACTTCTCCACACTAATAATATGATTAAATGATAAAATAAAATAATCTGTTAGGAATTCAGATGAGATATAAATAAGCAACAATTAACAAACAGAATGAGAATAATATAAAAAATTGTATTTACATATTTACATCTGAGATTGTGTAAAGAGCATGCATGACGGAAAAATTTTTTGTTGATTTATAATAATTCATAAAGAAAAAGTTTATATTAAAAGTATTGAAATTATGTAGATTTATAAATTAATTCATAGAAGAACATTTCCATTTTATAATTACTTAGAGGGCAAGTTTTTTTTATAACAAGTGTCACACATTTTCAGCTTCAGACAGTAATTAATAGATCAGAAGAATCTAGGTTAATTTCTAAGGCATATATTTGTTTACCATTCCGTAATCAGCTACACCACTGGAAAGATCAGAGTAAGGCATTCTGAAGTTTTCTACTCCAGAAACTGCATTATCAACTTAAACAATCATTATAAAATTTTTATTGACTTCCCTTTTATAAATGACACAAGAAAATGTAACGATTCCCTCCTTTTGTATAAAGCAGACGATCCAAGACTTTCCAATTGCTTCCCTTAGCGACGTTATTTTAAAATGATGTACTTTATTTTAAAATAAAGAATTGTAATAAAATTTTAATTTTTACCATTATTATTATTATTATTAAATAAATTACTTTGTAATTTATTCACACACTTAATGAAAAAAAAAGATGCACATAAACGCCATTCTATTAACAGAAACACTGCAAAATATTTAGATTTTGAAGATGGTTTAGATTTGAATGACATCAATGAAAAGGTAACTGTGATACTGTTAATAACTGTAACAAAGTAATTGACATAAAAAGTAATAATTTTTACTCAAACAAAACAATGTATGAGAAAAGAAGAATATGAAATTTTTAAAAAATGGTCTGTTAAAAAGGAATTGAATATCTAGAGTTTTGTAAAATGGTATGAAAAAAAGGTAATAAATTATGAGAAAATATAATTGTGAATTATCAAGAAATATTATAGAAGAGAGTAAAGTCTCAAATGCATAAGAAAACATTTTGATATTGGAAGTAAAGATATTTCTGCAATAAAAAAAAAGGTTGAACTTCCTCTATAGTATAATTACAACTTCTGAATTGTCTATTTTAAAGGAAGTGAAATTTAATTAGATTTTGAAGAAGGGAAAAGTTCAGGAAATGATGAATTATAATTGATGTCGTAAAAGAAACAATTGAATAAATAGAAAAATTGTCACAAAGTTTTATACTAAATGTCTAAATGATAAAGATTTACTGAATGATTGGAAGAATGCAGTAGTAATATTGTTATTTAAGAAAGTTGATAAAAAAATTGAAATTACAGGCCTATAAGACTTATCACAGTTTTTTACAAAATCTTTTCCATGCTAATTACAACTTGTCAAGCATTGGGGATCAAGAGGCCAGCACAGCTGCCTTAAAAGTAGTGTCCCAGGTTAGCAGGTTCGCTTTCCGGCCGATGCTATGATCCATGAGGAAAAAAAAGCTAATTACAATTTGTTTTCAGTGAACTTTGGATTTTAACCACTAAAAGTACAAGCTGGATTTAAAAGTGATTTTAGTACAATGGATCTTATCTAAATATTGAGAGAAATTATAAAAGAACTGATGAATATGAGTTGCCATTGAATTTGTAGATTATAAAAAGACATTTGATTTTATAAGCATTCTTACAGGACTTGAAGTATTGAATAATCAAGATATAGACCTGGGATATTATCATATTCCAAAGAATGTTTATCAAATTGCAAAAGCAAAATTACATTACATGTAGATACTAAGATGATGAGAAGGCTTACAAGATCATTCCATATCCACAAAACTTTTTATAGAAATTTTACAAGAAGTGTTCAGTAGATTAAAATGGAAAGCTAAGGATATAAAAGTAAATGAAGATTATTTAAACTATCTAGATTTTGAAGATGTGATTGTTTTTGCAAATAATGCCATAGAGCTTCAGAAAATGTTGCAAGAGTTACCAGATGAAAATAAGAAAGTAGATCTAAAATTAAATACTAAAAAGAATAAAATCAGTGAATTTTCTCAGAAGAAGAAAATAGAGGTTGACAATCAAGAATCAGAAGTTGATAACTACAAATTCCTTGATCAAATTATTTATACAAATGTAAACATAATGGACGAAAATAATCGAAGAATTAAACATGGATGGAAATCTTTTGGTATCTTGGTACAAATAAGTCATTATTAAAAGGAAATGAGTCTATGATGTTGAAAATGAAAATATTTAATAGATAAGTTTTACCAGTTCTTAATTATGGATATGAGATTTGGACACTTAACAGAGAATCAATTCTGAGCTTGAAAACATTCAATGCAGTAAGAAAAAATATATATTAGAGTAACACATGGAGATCATAAATGAAAGTGAGAAAACAACAGGTATCATTGAAAGAAGAAATGAATTGGAATTATGCTGGACATATTGTTAGAAAATATGATAATAGATAAACAGTTGAAGTCTCGAATTGGACCCCTTTAGATTGTAAAAGATCTAGAAAGAGTCTGCATGTAAGATGGATGAATGAAATATATAAGTTTACTGGTTTGTTGAGGAGAAGAGAGACTAGGGATTGGAGAGACTTTAATTCTGCAATGAATCAATAGTGGTTGAAATGATGATAATATATCATCATCATTGTCAACCATTATCAATTCACTACAGGATGAAAGTCTCTCCAAGTTCAATCCATCTTTTTCGATCTCTAACCTCTCTTCAAATCATCCTTGCATACTTTTTTATTTCATCCATCCATCTCATGTATGGTCTCTTTCTGGGTTTCTCTTGGAAACCAGTTTAAGATTTCAATTGCCCATCTATTATTAGCTCTTCTAGCAATATGTCCAGCCCAACTCCACTTCAGTCTTTTAATTCTTTCAACAATGTCAGTAATACCTGTTTGTTCTCTTACCAATATATTGTTTTCAATCTCTTCTTGTTACTCCTATCATGGATCTCTCCTTACTTGAGTGGTCTGAAGTCTCTGAATTGCTTTTCTATTAAGTGTCCAAGTTTCAGATCCATAAGTAAGAACTGGTAAAACACATTTATTAAAAAACCTTCCTTTTCAAACACATAGGCATATTTCCTTTTAGTATTAAGTTATTTCTACCAAAAGCACTCCAACCAAGTTTAATTCTATGATTATTTTCATCCATTATGTTTCCATCTGTAGTAATAATCTGACCAAGGTATTTATAGTTGTTAACTTCTTCTAACTCATCATAATCGTTATTTTCATCTTTTGAGAAAATCCATTGAACATTACTTTAGTCTTTTTGACATTTACATTTAGTTCTACTTTTTTACTTTCATTTGATAACTCCTGCAACATTTCCTGAAGCTTTAAAGCATTGTTTTCAAAAACAACTGCATCATCTGCAAAATCCAAATGACTTAAATAATCTCCATTTACTTTTACTCCTTTAGTTTTTTATTTTAATCCACAGAATACTTCTTGCAGCACTGCTGTAAAAAGTTTCGGAGATATGGAGTCATCTTGTCTTACACCCTTCTCAATGTTAACCTTCCTAGTATCATTATGTTATCTAATTGTTTCTGTTGCATTTTTATAAATATTCTTCAAAATATGACAATATCCTGGGTTTATACCTTGATGATCCAATGATTTAATCACTGAAGAAATGCTTATAGAATCAAAAGCCTTTTCATAATCAACAAATCCAAAGCATAATGGCAACTCATATTCATTGGTCCTTTCTATAACTTCTCTCAATACTTGGATATGATCAACTGTACTAAAACCCCTTTTAAATCTAACCTTTTCTCTTGGTTGTAAATTCAATGTTCTCTGTAAATGAGTTGTAATTATCTTGGTAAAAATTTTGTATAAAACTGATAAAAGGCTGATAGGTCTGTAATTTCTAATATTTTCTTTATCACTTTTTTTAAATATTAAAATAAATGCTGCATTCTTTCAATCATTTGTTACCTCTTTATCATTTAGACATTTGGTATATAACTTTGCCAAAATTCTATTTCTTCACCTGCTTCTTTTAATATCTCGATTATAATTCCATCATTACCTTGAGTTTTTCTTCATAGATTTAATTGCAAGTCTCATTTCTTCATTTATAATTCTGGACAATTCAGAAGATATAATAGATGTAGGAGATACTTGTTCTTTATTACTATATAATTCTTGATAGAACTCTTCTAACCATTTCATGATACCATCTCTTTTTTTAGTAATAGTTCCATTTTTTTTTTCTTATTGCAGATATAAGTTTTTTACCAGTACCAAAATATTGTTTTACACTTTTGAGACTTAATCTCTTCTACAACCTTCCTTGCTAGTTCGCAATTATATTTTCTTATATCATTGTATATATGTAATATAAATAAAATGTCCATCAATTAAAACAAAATTGTAATCACAACAAAAATAATAAATTCAACGGTAACAAACCATTATAAACAATCTTTAAATCTGTAGAAGTACTTTCGGTTAATTTCTTAAACCTGCAGTTGAGGCAGGTTTAAGAAATTTACCAAAAGTACTTCTGCAGATTTAAAGATTGTTTATAGTGGGTTGTTACCGTTGAATTTATTATTTTTGTTGTGATTACAATATATATACACACACACACATGATTGTGTCTGGCTGCATTGATGGAATCATGTCAATAAAAGATAATTCATAGTGATTATAAAATTCTGCCTAGAACATTTAAAGCATATAATCATTTATTACTAAAAAAATATTAAAACGCACTTTTAACAGTATAAAAAAATTGTTTATTTGCATAATTATTTGTTCAATTGCTGTTCAAGTACAGTATGGAAAACTGGTAGAAGATAGATTTTGATCTCATCTAACCAGTCCAAGAATATCCAGGAACCATCTCTTATCATAGCCAAGTGCTAAGAATAATGCATAAGATTCTTGACATTTAAAAAAATTGAGCAAATAAATTAAAAATCTCTAATAGCATCCATTACTTAAAAATAGTAATAAAGTCAAATTATGTTTGTATATATGTTATATGCAAAATGAGTTCTATAATGGGGATGAATCATGCTCATTCAAAATTAGGTTCTACATTGCTGCTAATCATTTCTTGAAAATGGATTTATTAAGTATCAACAATCTTAGATCAAATTTGAAATTTTAATAATAGTTGATATTTTTTTCTGTAATTACAGAGTGAGTCAGAAGATAATTATATAGTTATCAATAAATTTATTGTGTTGTATATAAATTAATGAACACTGATGATGATTATGTAAATTCATTTAATTCTTAAGCTATTTCATGTAGAAGTATTAGTTTCTTCTAAACTGTAATGTAACAACAATAAATATACGCAGCATGTACATAGCAAAGTCTTTAATGATTAGTTTAGCTTAGTTCGCTTAGCTAGCTTTCGACTATTATGAGTTGTAGACATGGCAGTAGTTGTAATGGGGAATGGATGTGTATATATATTGTTCGTGCTAATTTAAATAAGATTTTCATATAGCATTATGTAGGTTGGATAGGCCATTTCTTAGGCAAGGGAATCCACTTACATAATGCTCTGTATAAATCATGTGTAAATTAGTACAAACAATATATACACATCCATTCTCCAATACAACTATTGCTACGTCTATGACTCATAACAGTCGAAAGATAGCTAAGCAAATTAATTATTAAAGCTTTGCTATATACATACTGCCTGTATTTATTGTTAAGCTATTTCAATTCAAAGTACATACAGAAAGAAAAAAGTAATAAATATTATTTTAAGTCTTGAAAAAGTAAAACTTCATCTGCCCAAATCATATTTGACAAAATAATGAGTTTTAATGCATAGTTTTTATTATTTTTCTGGAATAAATATTTAGTTTCCTGAAGAGTGATTCTTTTTTTTTTATTCTTATTTTAGATTTCTACTATTGTTACAATATTCGTATCTTTTTGTTTCAAATATATGTATACTAGTGTAAAAGTCATTCGGTGTTTATAAGATAATTTTTGATATCTATGGTTATTAACTTTGAGTTATTTCATATTTAAAAGCTTATACAATAAAAAATAATTTTAAATAAATTTTCAAAATTAATATAATTATCACATAATATTTGGCAAAATATGTTATACCTATATTCAGTAAAGCCAGTTTTTATTAAATTTTATATATATATATATATTTTAGACCTAATCTTTTTTTGGCTGTATATCAGAAATCAAAAAGTATTTGGCAAGATCTGTCATCTGTACTAGTAATAGAAAATGGTTCATATTCATCCAATGGATCCACAATAATTTATTGCAGAACTAAAAAAGATACAGAGTCAATTTCATCTGTTTTAAAAGGTTAGCAGATATATATTGTAAAAGATTAATTGTTTATATACATATGTGTCTATATGGGTGTAAATAATGAAAATTCCACTTACTGATTTTTTTATAGTGTTTAATTTCAAACTAGTGTTGCAGTCAAATGTCAACTATTGTCACAAGTGAAATTTTTGTTGCTTACTATCACACATCATGCAATAGTGAAAAAAATTTATTTTGATGCTTACATATTATAAATACATGTGTATGTATGTATATATATATATATTCAATGTGTATTTAAAAAAAAGGTAAATAAAAAAGTAAAGATGAAAATTAGAAGACAGTGTACATTTTTACCTGCTTTTGAATAATATTTTTTTATTAGGAGACTATAGAATACTTAACCTAATAAAAACTAAGTTACCAAATTTATAATCTTAAGTTTTGTATCTCAAGATTATCTAGTCATAGCAATTGAAGTAAATGCAAGTCAACATCTAAAGCAATTATGATTGCTTATGCAATAATTAGAATATAAGTAATAAATTTAAAGCCACTTTTGGAATATATGTAAAGATTAACATTTAGCAGAAATAAAGTTTTAATTCAATTACCCTATTTGAAAGTTTAAATAAATATTCAATAGTTGACCACTTAGCATCAAATAATTCTTACGTTGTGTTAAGAAATCTAATTAATATGTTGTTTCTTTAAGGCACTATATATTAATTATTTAAGAATATTAGACTAATATCAATTAAGTGATGCAGTGAGAAATGAAATATTGTTATGTGGCAAGAATTGAGTTGTTAGCAAATCTCATTAGGAACCATTTAAAATGAGTACAGTCATTATAATTGCATAAAGAGAGAATGAGAGACAAAAGGTTAAATTTTGTTACGATTATATAAACAAATCCATGAAACACAAACATAATCATATAAATTATTACTGTTGGTTTTTTTTTTTTTGTCTATTTAGCATCTTGCTGCAATGCTATTCTTGACTTTACTTGATTATAATATTGTATTCTACTCTTAACTATATTATTCTAATGTAAATCATCAGCATTGTATCTCTTTAGAACAGGGGTTAGTATATTTTTCAGGATAAGGGCTATTTGTAATTTTCTCAAAGTGTGATAGTCTACCACTTATATATTTTATGCATAGTTTTAAAATGTCTTTTAACATTTTTTTTTTTTTTTGAAAGTGACACACTTGCATGACATATGTAATACGTATATTTTACATTCATTATTGTGAAAAACTGGGCTTCCCATTCTGTACAAAAATAGTATGTTTTTCTTTTTTTGCAATTGTTTCAGATATTACACTGCATTTTTAAAATATAAGATTAATTTTTTCTGATAAATTGCTTAAATTTGTATACCTTTTGAAACAAAAAAATGCAGTTATTGGTTTCGTGACTGACTGAACTTATTCAATGGTTCTGCTTATGCCTTTGCATTGTACAGTGAATATATTTGAGGCATTGAATTTGTAATTGATGTATACATCATCATGGTTTATTTCTTTCTATTATGTATTAAAATTGTACATTTTTTCTTTGCAATTGTTTTATTATATCGTTCTTAAAAATATTTATTTTTCACAACAAATTGCTTAAATCTGTGCACCTAACAACAAGAAACACAGTTATCAGTTTTAATGCTTCCAATTTTGCATTGTGTGGTGAATGTAATCAAGCTGGTGAATTTATAATTGACATATGTGTCATCATGCATTTCGAATGAAGGCATGTGTTCATCCAGCTCTTCATTGGCAAGAGCCTGATAACACACATAGCTGCTTTGATTGTGAAGAGCAGATTCTTATTTGTAGTAGTATGCAAAAATGTATTTTTTTTTACGAATAACTATCTATTTAGCATAATGTAACATTGGATAACATTATATTTATATTTAATGCAAGTGATCACTCCAAAATATTTGGGCAGTCCACCAGGGGATCATGATCCCATCTTACCCACTCCTGTTTTAAAATGTTTGCACGATAATTTATAGCATAGTTAGGATTTATTTTTTCTATAAAAACTGTGATCAAATTCATTATGAAACTTATTTTAGAAATCTCTTATTCTTTATTTGTATTGTGACCCAGTCTGGTGAAAATATGTTATTATGATTATAGAATTAATATTATTACATTTAGAATGCTGAAAAATTTAGTGATAACTATACCATCATATTTTTCCCCAGTGCTTTTATATTTTGTCAGTATAAGCACCTATTTTCAACTTCATAAAATAAATTTGATAGAATAATAACCTTAAATTAATTAAAATAGTTACTTTATTGTGATGAAATATCCTATATTTTAACTTATTAAATGCATCAAACCTTGGAATCTGTTCTGAAATACAACATCCTAGTCAGTTTTTTTTACCTAAAATTCAATTGAAATATTTAAACTATATCTATATTCTCAAGATAACCATCCAAACAAAAGTTAGACTATAAATATCTGAGTTTTTAAATATTATAATTTCTCAAGCAAAGTCATATAAATTGCACTAAAAAATTTTAATTACATTCTATAAATCTTTTTCTGAATTTGCAAGAATACTAAGATAGCAATCTGTAAATTTAGCAGTCACAAAGATAATTTTTTTTTTTTTTTGTATTTCTTATTGATTATTCCTTCATGAAAGCATCTATAAATTGTTCCAATGATTACTATCAAAAAAAAAAAAAGGAGGGGAGGGGGTAGAAATAGTACATATTGCTATTTTTATACCAGTTTCCACTTCAAATCATTATTTCCCACCATTATTAATAACATTTTTTTTTTCATATCAACATCTAGCAATAATAAACTTATTTATTTATTAAGCATATTTATTTATTTATCTATTAAGCATATACATTTTTTTTCTCGATAATTTGAATTATTAATAAACATCATAAAGGATTAGATAGAGATTCCAAATAAGAAATAGATTCACTAGTGCCTTTATTAAATATTTCAATCTTGCTATGTAATCAAAGTTTTAAAAATTATTAATTATGTGACTCACAATTTGTGCTTGAACATATTTATTTAGTTTAGACCCAGTTAAATCTTATTTATGATGCCAATGGGCATATTGTCTATAGATGATACTGAATTTGTTTTTGCGATTTCAATAACACTTAGGAAAACCAAATGCAGCTGGCTCTATTGCTGATTCTGGAATTAGAATTTCGCTTGGAAGGTTTTGTACCATAATTCTTCAATTGTTTGAAAGGATTCTTTTTAGTTGAATATGCAGAAAAGAGATCTTAATTAGAAAAAAATCTTATTTGTATAATTATACCTTAAGTTAATAGTAAGTGTAATTTACCTACTATTTTCTGTGCCTGAAGAAAGGATTTACTACTAACTGAAAAGAGACCCTTTGATTCCTTTTTAAGCTCTTGAAGGAATCGAGTTGGGCAAATTTCTAATGTTCACTCCATATTCTTATTATTTTTCCTTTTAACAGGTATTTATAATCATGATAGATAAAAGTAAAATAGCCCCTAATCCAATAGGATGGCAGAGAGTGCTAAGCATTTTTTAGATGTGACATTAGACTGCCATTTGATGATTTTTTTTTATTTAAATACCTACAATTGCAGATCACGTTTTTAGCTTTGAAAAAAGAGTTCATGAATGACAAAACCATCTAATATTAAATGGAAGCATTGTTGGATTTTTGTGAACTAAAAGTAAAGAGATAATTATTTTATAAAATGGGTATGTACTTTGTTATGAAGGCACAAGTATTGGAAGAATAAATAGAATAGATTATATTATAAATAAAAAGTGGAAAAACAACATTATGCAGTTTATTATATCAGATAAAGTGGTAAAATCAGTTATTCAACTTAATGGAAGATGCCAACTGTAAATAATTCAGATTTGTGCCCCAAGTTCTCATTATAAAAGAGAGAATTTTTACATGGATGTACAAAATGCTTTTGATCAGGTCAAATAGTGTGAATAAATTTGGTTATAGTGGTAGAAATGAGAGAGGCTATGGATTTGTGGAGATTGCAGAAAAATAAAAGTTATATGTTATGAACTTTGGAGGAGAGGGGGTACTAAAAAGAAATGGACTTGGAAACATCCAAATGAAGATTTAGCATAATTGGATTACATTTAATGGATTCAGCATAGGAATTGATCATTGATGAATGAGATGTGAGATACATGTTAATGCAAAACTATAGACATGAAAACTACTAAGAAAATCAAATAGTTATTTCTTATTTGCAGAAACACTTCAGTGAATTTAAATAAGAAGTTTCAAATCATTTTAAAATATTAACAGACTTTGAAGATGATTCAGATTTGACTGAAATCAGTAAGAAAACATTCTGTTAAGAATTGCAAGAAAGATAGTTGGTACAAAAAATGCAGATATTTACCAGTAAATTTTTTACTGAGATGAGAGAATATGTGAAGAAAAGAATGAATATGAAAAATTTAAAAATTAACTGTTAATAAGAATCAAATATCTAGAGTTCAGTAAAATATGAAAACTGAATAATTTATAAAAAAAATATAATTGCGAATTGACAGGGAAAGCTATAAAAGAGAATAAGTCTCAAAAATTGTAAAATAAGTTGGCATTAAAGGTAAGTTATTTTTAAATTAACAAGAAAAGATAGAACTATTACTAAAAAGAGAGATGATATCATGAAATGTATAGAAGAGTTCTATAAAGAATTATATAGTAATAATGAACAAGAAACAATGTGTTTATTCAGGTATTAGACCATCTTCTATATTTAGCATTTTATATAAAGAGAGATGAGACATGCAATTAAATCTAAGCAGGAAAAAGCTCCAAGAAATGATCTATCATTATTGATATCTTAAAAGAAGGAGATGAAGAAATAGAAAAATAGTTAGCAAAGTTATATATGAAAATCTAATTGATAAAGATGCTCTTGATAATTGGAAGAATGCAATAGTAATATTGATATTTAAGAAAGATGATAAAAAAAGATATTAGAAATTACAGATTTATCAGTCTTTTATCAATTCTATCAAAAATCTTTATCAAGATAATTATTACTCACCACTAGCGAACTTTGGATTCTAATCTGTAAAAAGAACAAACAGGATTTAAAAGTAATGTTAGCACAGTGGTTTACAACCTAGTAATGAGAAAAGTTATAGAAAGGTCCAGTAAATATGAATTGCCTTTATGCTTTTAATTTATAGATTATGAAAAAGCATTGGATTCCAGAAGCATTTTTATGTGATTAAAGCATTAGGTCATCAAGATATAGATTCAGGATATTATATACTAAAGTATATTATAAAAATGCAATAATGACAATTAAATTATATGTTGATAATGTAACGGGCACACATGCTGTTACATTATTCAAATAAATAAAATTAAAAAAAAGTTAAAGTTCGCAAATAAAAATTTGTTTTTAAGAATTAAAAATTGAAAATTAAAAGTCATCTAAACTCGTATATATATAAAATCGCACAGATGGAAAACTATAAGAACTATCTAAAAAAAAAAAAAAAAGTAAGGAAAAATAAATAAAAATACTTAAAAGTAAATCAAAGTAAAAAAAAAAGAGAAAAAAATTTTAAAGAGTGAAAGATAAGATTTCTTTTAAGAATATTCAAAATTTAATTACTTCTATTGTGTAAAAGGTTAAAAATGGAAATAATTATTTTTAATTAGTGTAAGTAAACTAGCCCTTGGGCATCTCAAAATTTATAATTAAAGTTCAGAAAGGAGATAAAAACAATAAGAACAGAATAACCAATAAAATACCTCAGGAAACACAATAGTGAAAGAATCATCATCATCATGTTCAATTAATCTGGAGTTTTGATATAAAAAAGAAAAGATTGGAAATAAAGTTCAGTTCTAGGAGAATTGAAGGAGAACGGGTTGAAAAGAAGCACTTTCAATTCCTTAAGTTTTTCCAAAGAAGAAATGAAGTATCATTTTCCTATATTGTGGACATCAGGGTCCTGCGATAAAATCCTGCAAAGAGCTATACCTCCAGATGAATAACAACAGAACAGCTAACAGCACACCGGTCTCCCCAGGACGCCATGGGAATTAGAAACAATATGGGATCCAAATCATAAGCAACTATAAAGTACGGACTTTTAAACCGTAAGAATTCTATATAACTCATAAACTTTAAATATAAAACTTTTTTCAGTATTTAAATAGAAATATGAATTCCTATCTGACCAAACTAAATCATTTATTAATAATTATTTTTATTATATATATTTTTAAATCATTTCCATTATTTATTTATTTTCCTTTTTGAGTGTTTATTATGATTTTTTTTTGTTATTAAGCTAAAACTTTTAAATTATGTTAAATTTAAGTTGGTTGTGAATGGCTGCATAGATTCGTAAAGTTATGTTAGTTTAAGGGATGGTTAATCACAGGTTATTTGTTTAGCAGTTAAATTGGGTTAATGGATTGGATGTATTGGTGTAATTAGTAAATGTAGTATGAAGATCCGCTATGTGCAGGATTTCATTATACGCTGCACTTGGGCAAAATAATCCCATTTCTTATTGACCATCGGAGTCAGATGGTATTTCCTGCTCCTTGGATCACCCCTTTAGCCTGTGGAATGGGATGATAAGTCAGCAAAAAGGACTGCATTCCTTTCCTATGGAGTTTTTTTCTCTTATTGTTCTTCTCGCCAGACAGACATAGCATTCCTGTACTGGACGAGGGACATTTCTTCTAGATAATCATGCTGTTCAGATTACGTTCCTGACAGTATGGTATTGTGCTGTCGTATTCATGTTGCATTGAATACATTGATATATCTGATAGATTGGCGTTAGTTTGACTGCGAACTTTTGGCCTGGGGTTAAATAAGGGATGTAAAATATTTTCTTTTTCGAGTGCAATCTATGTAGTCTATCCATACTCAACACTAATAAAATATTAATTAATCCATCTGTGCGAACTTCTAAAATTAAAAGTTAAGATGTAAATTAAATCAAATTCTAAAGTAAACATTATACTTAAATAAATAAATCTGAATTTTATATATGTGTAAAATAAATGTTTTTGTGTATTGTTAATCTAATAGTTGCTGATTCTTATTTTTTTTATTATCTTTCTTTCTTTAAAATAAAATATATATATTATCTCTGCTGCTCCGTGAGCTAGTGAATGGGGCATTACGGTTATATTTATTTAAATTCTGGATCTTACTGTAAGTACCTGCCGGCCTATATAAATTTTCAGGTTCAATTGGCTTGATGGCGCCCTGGTGGCAGAATTATAATGTAAAGAGTCTCTTCGTTCCTGACCATTATAATACTAAGAAGATTAGTGTTAAAAAAATTTTACATCAGTGATTCTGTATCTCAAAATTTTTTTTTTGCAGTTTTACAAGAAGTATTTTGTCAATTAAAAGTGGCAAGCTGATGAGAAAAATTTAAATTATCTAGATTTTGCAGTTTATATGGCTGATTTTGCAAATAATGCTTCAGAGCTTCAGAAAATATTGCAAATGTTATTAGATGAAAATAAGAAAATAGTAATAAAGATAAATATTAAAAATTCTATATTAATGATCAATGGATATTTTAAGAAGAATAAAATAAAGATCGATAATCATAAATTAAAAGAAGTTAACAATTACAAATTCCTTGATCAGGTTATTAATACAGACTAGAAATATGATAGATGAAATTAATCATATAATTAAACTTTGGATGGAAAGCTTTTGGTAGAAATGACTAAATATTAAAAGGAAATTTACCTACGTGTTTGAAAATTTTTATTAGATGAAATTTTATCAGTTCTGAGACTTGGACAATTAACAGAAGCAGAATTCAAAGCTTTCATACCACTCAACAAAATATGAAAGGATGTATTTAGGAGTAACAAGAAGAGATTAAAAATGAAATACATCTGTAAAAGAACAAGCAGTGGTCACAGACATTATTGAAAGAAATAAAAAATTAAAATGGTGCTGAATTGGACATATTATTAGAAGAGTTATTAGTTAATGGACTTGAAGTTTTAAATTGAATCCCAAGAGATTGTAAAATACCTAGATAGAGACTGCATGTGAGAAGAAGTGAAATAAGAAAGTTAGGTGATGTTCTGTGGAGAAAAGAAACTAAGGATCAATATAATTGGATTAATCTTGGACACATTTTTATCTTGCAGTGGTTTAATAATAATTGAAAATGATGATGATATATTTTCTGTGTGGCAACTTTTTTTCTGATAAGTCATGAAGGAATATATATGAAAGAGCAGGAAATTATTACAATACTTGAGTGTACCAGTAATATTTTAATAGTAATATTTAAATTCGTATCCAGAAATTTAGTATAAGGCTTAGTTTTTACCAATAGAATATGATAGTAATATGGCTAAGTTTTTATAAAGCATTTGCATCACATGTAGTGCCAGCCTATTAGATTATTGTTAGAAATTATTTTAATTTAACCTGTAATGGTTGAGGAAAATAAATTAGGCTATGATTCTTAAATAGTTTGGGATAGAATTGTATTTCATTCTATATTACGAATTGTTTTCTCATTATTTAGGTGAAAAGTTGGTTTTTATTATCTTGGTCTAATTAGTATTTAGACCCCATTCTTTGGAGTATTCAAAATTTTAAATTCATATATTAAGATACTTTTTGTATTTCTGAAAAAGATCTCTTTTGTGATGTCAAAAAAAGTCATTATCTTAAATGAATTCCTTCAAACTGTTTTTTAATGATTGCTGATGAATATTTTAAATAAAATAAATGAAGGAACTGAACACTATAGGAGTCTCTTTTATAAAATTTTGTACGATCTATAATTATCATCTAATTTTACTTGAATTTTTCTCTCTATTGAAGAGCATTTTGTCACATGTTATAATGGTTTTTCTATCTTTAAGCATTTTAGAGACTTAAAAAAAAAAGATTTTTCCAAATAGAATCAAGAACTGAATTTATATTAATAAAAATAGTACAATTTTTAGCTTATTTTGAAAGCTTATTTCAGTAAAAGTTATTTTAACAGATTATTTCAATATTGTTATAGTCGAAATTTGTTCAAAGCAGGTCTAAAAATAGATAGTTTTCAGCTATTGGCATAATTTTTGATAAGATTATCTTTCAAATGACTTACAGCGAACATTATTAAATTTCTTTGTTATTAAGATTGTTATTTTGTTTTCATCCACATTTTTGAATAATTTCTGTATTATGAATGTTATTGAAGAATTTTATAAACTGTAAGTGTGCTATCTATGTTTTGGACCTTTCCTGGTTTACGATAATCAAAAGAAAATTTAATAATGGCTACCAGTTTTTAAAGTTTATGTTAGAAGTATATTATGAAAGAGAAAATTGTCATTCTGCTGTAATAATGTTGTTTCACATTCTACCTATCTTTTATTTAGGAATCTGTTATAATGTGATTAACAATCTCATCAGCAGTAATAGGAATAATATTTTTAGAGGCAGTTTGTCAGCAATTTCGTAATATTTGTACAAATATTAGCTAGTTTTGTTCCAGCTTGAAATGGAACCGCTTGGAAATTATTTTTATAAATTTTTAAAATCTATTGTGGTTTTAAATCTGTCACAAAAAAATAGACTGGTGATATTCTATTAATATTCTATTCAAAATATCCAGTATATTTACTTCAGTTAGTTTTACTTAAATTTTATCAGGGATCAGGATGACTTCCGTTATATAATATGAATTCTGTGAATGATTATACTTGATAGTGAAAACAATCCAATATTAATAGATCAGGAGATAATGATGAAACATATTTTGTTGAAATAAATGTAAATCAAGGATTCTTTCTGTTCTCCATCTTCTTGAATGAAGTGTTTCTTCTTGTACTTATGTTGAAAACATCTGTATCATTTTACAATTTAACAATTTGCTTGATTCTCAGTTACATATACCTCATCTATTACAAGGATTGAAGTCTCTTATAAATATGGAAATGGAGGAAGGTCTGCAAGAGATAAATAGAAGCAGTTTGTAATGGAAGATTTGGAAACATTGCATGCATAAAAATTGTCGGAATTGGATGCCTTGATGAAATTGATAAAAGCATTTATACATAAATCATATATTTGCTCACAGTACTTTACCTAGCAACAAAAATCATATCTATAATGCTTTTTCATTCTTTAAAGTCACACCAAGTTTAGTAAATCCTCATTTATGAGTTGAAACAACTTATTTAGTAAAATTATGAAAAGTACTTTTTCTGTAATGGACAACTTAATGACTATATATTGTGCCCTTTTGTATGGGTCACCATCTAATTTTTGTGCTAATTTATTAAAAAATTTTAAATTTAAGATATATTTGGCTATGTGATGTAAATTTTGCTTATGGTAATATTTCAAAAAGTTTAATTAAAGCAATCTATGAGTATTTGATATGTGAAATTGTGCTGAGATTGAGAGAGACATTTTAAATAAAGATGATAATAATATATGTGGTTGGGAAAACTGGCCATAATCAATACTGCATTAATAGATTTTATAAATAAATGTTTAAGTTAAATGTTAAAAAAAGACAAGTTAAAATTAAATGAATGTATTCATTGTTGATAAATCATATTTAATAAATGGATATAAATATTTTAAATTATTAGTACATAAATAGAAGATTAATATTTGATTTTAATAATATCTAACTATTATTTTAAAATCTGTTATAATATTGTTGATTTTTAAAAATATTTATTTATTTTAAAAAATGCAATTGTTAGTTATTTTTAGATTATGACTAGCGTTTCTTTTGTTGTAAAAAACAGATGTTAGTTAGATACGCACACACATGCTTGGAAGTTATCTCATAAAGTTGAAAAACTATTTTTAAAATTATGTTATAAAATTTATAAATGTTATATTAGCTATTATAAGATAAAAATAAAGATAATCAATGTGAAACATTAGATCTAATTTTAAAATATTGCTTTAAAAATATAACGTATAAAAAAAGACTTAGTTTATTTTAAATAATTTTATAAAAGTAAAATCAAGTAAGAGAATATATTTTTTGAAAAATGTTTAATAGATTTAAATAAACGATAAAGATTATTTTAAAAATTTAATAATGTAATAAATATTAAATATTAAATAAGTCATTATTTATTTTTAATTTTGTGTTGTTGGTAAAATATGTAAATAAGCCAGCAAGTTGATTGTTTAAATGTACCAATCAAATGGGAAGTTTCTTCAGGTATAAAAGCTCAGTTCAATTGTTTGGAGGGGACTCTGTGATTGAATTTTTAAGTTAATTGTGCTATTAAGAAAATAGCTAAGTAAATTTTATAGACGCTCTAAAAATCAATTTTAAAATTATAAGAGTGTCATTGTAAATAATTTATAAAAGTTTTAAATAATAGACATGCAGTGTTAATTTAATTTTCCCTTATCAATCATTTCTCTATTGAAGCTCAATTTACAATCAAATAATCATGGGAACATCATATATAGTGAAAATATGTCGGAAACTTTATACTGAAAATATGACAAACGCTGGATTAGTTCGGAGAATTATGAAATGGAGGAAAGTAATATTTTGGACAGTATCTAATTTTAAAAGCTAATTGCTATTGACTATTATAAATAGATATTTTAAAGAAATAAAAATACTTCTTTATGAAGAAAGTATTTTGCAAATTATAAAATTTAAGTATATATCTTAAGTAAAGATATTAAAAGTAATAGTAGTTTTATAAATACTTGCCTTGTTAAGTCTTTATGTTTTAAAAGACTGAACGTTGACAGTTTTAAAAAAAAAAAAAGGCAAATAAATTGGAAATTTATTTGGTAATAAAATACCAGTATATAAAAACTATTATATTGAAATAGTCTAAACGCTGGTCGTTTCAGATGAAGAAAATTAATCTTACCTAGATGTTTTATTAAGGAATGCGCAATATAATGTATACGGGATATCCAAGTCAATTTAAAATAATTAAATATAAATTTTCATAAACTATAGACTAATTTAAAATAATAACTTTTGAATAATATTCTTTAAAGAACTAAATCAGGATCCTATAAACTATTTTTAATTTTATTTTGTTTTCTTGTGGGAACTTATTTATTTTTAAAAAAAACGTTTTCATTTTTATAAAACTTTTAAAAACACGTGATGTACCGGAAAAAGGAAATGGTGTTTTAGTGAATTTGTGCCTAGGATAAAAGACTATTATGGTGAAAAAGAAGACATCGCTGGAGTTACGTAATATGACTTCTGTTTTATTTATCTAACATAAAATTTAAATATTATTGATCTATTTAAAATTAGATAGGTACATTTCTTAAAATAATAACTAAAAATAATATAATAATTAATTGCATAAATTTACTTTATGATTAATATAACACGTAATATTTTAAAGAATGATTGTGAGTATAAATGGGAATTTTTTTTTTTTGAAGCTGTAATTCCGAAGAATATTGGATGACGGACTGTACATTAAAGCATCATTTATGGTAAAAAATTGTATAATAATAATAATTTTGATGTATTTAATATGTTTTCTTTAGATCAACCAAATGTTATGTTATTGTGGAATGAATGTATAAATATTTTAAAAATACACACACATTATATTGGCAGTGACAGTTTTATTTAAATATGCATAATTTGAATTTATGATATAAATATGATACAACATTACATAAGAAGTTTAGAAATAATTATATGATTCTTTCGTAAATAAATTTTGATATTTATGTTATAGTATTAGAATTATATTTATTATTAATATAAGTAATTATTTTTATTTCAAGTTAGGAAGAGATTTAAAATCTATATTTTTATTTTTGTTTTATTAGATAAGTTAAGTTAAGTTTTATGTAGAAGTTTATATTTGGATTGAAGGTTTACCGAATATAGATGATGAAGTATAAATAGTTTGGATAATTAGTATTTTATTTAAAGTTGATGGTTATTTTTCCGGAAGTTTTAAATAAGTTTTAGAGGATGTTTTGTAGATAGAAGTTTCTTCGGAAGGAGTAGAATAACAAATAAGGAAAATTAATAGTTTTACATAGAAAAGAATCATAGAATTTATCTAATATAATACTTTATGAATTTAAAATTGTTGAATAATTTCAATATTATTATTTTAACAGTACATATATGTAATGCATATTTGGTAAAACATGTAGTATAAATTGCATTGAAAGAAAATAGAAATTTGTAATTAATTATTTGTTATTACATTACAAAGATACATTAGTTTATATATTATATGCTATTAAAGTAATGCTGATAGTAAAGTGAACACATATTAATACATTATGAAATGAATAACAGTAATACTTAAGTGCTGTAGCAATTTAATTAGTAAAGTTTAATTGTTTACATATGCTACATAAACAGTGTTTTACATAAATCATTATTTGTAATAATTGAAGTTAAATGATTTTTTTATTAAAAGTCTAAGTTTGAAAACATACTTTAATGTTATTAGTACAGCATTTTAAAGAATGTACAAATTATTTATTAGGAATATGAGTTAATAACAGTGTAAACATATTGTATTATTATTTTCTTATTTTATTTTCTTTGTTTTCTAATTTTGAACTGTAAATAGTGTAAATAAATTCTAGTTAAAGTTAATGTAAATAAATTTGTTTAATTTGTTTTAAAAGTGTGTCGAGTTCATTATTTTGCACCACAGCATTTGACAACAGATAATTTGAATAAACATAATATTTGCACAAAATGAATTTATTATTATTATTTAGAAATAAACCCAATATTTGCTTGATATCATTTATAAGAATTGATTGACATTAACATATCATATTGCAATGGTCATAAGGTAATTATAATGCACAGTATAAGAGTACAATGGTATTTATTGCCACAGATTATGAAATTATAAGATTTTAATCTATTCTAGAATTAAGATACCATGTGAAAATAAAAGATATACATATGATTATTTATTTAATGATTGATGATATAACAGAAATAGATAAGATTAAATTATATCCTAAGATTAGTATTGTTCATAATAATTATTATAATAAGTTATGTGTATTTAGGTTTGATATAAAATCCCTTATCATACTTATTTACATGAGTTATTATTACTTTAAGATAATTAGAAGAGCCTGAGATTATTTAATTATATTTCTTTAATAAGAAGTTGAGATTTATTTTATTATTATTATTAAAGATAATTTATTTTATTTAAAAGCCATAAGAATGCTGTAGATGTAGTAATAAGATAATAAGGAGGTAATAGTATTCTTATGCCATTGAGACAGTATCTTGGAAGATATTAACTCAATGTAAATCTACTTGCTACTTTGTAACTTTACTTCACAGTCTCATGATTTTAATAAATACTTATTTAATTAGTACATAATATGAAACTATATTGATTTTAATAACTGATAATAAATTTTGATAAATATAATAGTATAAAAATATATTAAAGATAGATATGCAAATTTTAATTAAGCATAATAATTTAATTGAGCTAGTCGTATATCAAACTATATTATACATCGAGAAGTAAGGGTACAATATATACACACACACAAAGACAATTCCAATAGCTTTGAAGTTACCTCTATTATGTTTTAAAAATTTACCGGATCCCATCAGGACCTGAAGCTTTTCATAATATTAATATTATAAAAATTTTTTTTAACCTCATCAAGTAATTTATGTCTGCATTAATTGAAATGAGTTAATAGGATGGATATATCCTCAAATTGCAACCATCTGAATTGAAAAATTGATTGAAATACTTGTATCACTTCAAGTATCATCTTTACTATATAAATGGAGTGGCATCCATTGAATTAATATGATTATGGTATTGTTTTTTAATCCATATGTAACTTTTTACTCCATTAAAAATTTATTTGAAAGGATTATGATAAACAAGGGTTATATCTTTTGCATTTTCCTGCCAATCATTTTTCAGTCTTTTTGCTAATAAAGTTTTTTTTAATTAGTACATTCATTTATTCAAGAAGAAAATTCATATTTTTGATTAATCAAGTCATTAATAGTCAGAGATCTAATCATGATTAATGATTTTAAGAATAAATTTATTTATATCTACAGCATATTCCTAAAAAAAAAATCCATGTGCCATTAACAAATTTGGAAATATAAATTGGCCATTTTAGTGCTCAACAATTGAAGTTTAGTGCAAATATCAGTTAGTTTTTAAGAACAAATATCAAATTTTTTATCAATATGTTTTTTTATATTTTTTTAATGGTATTATAATTTTAATTTCTTTCCATTTCTTATCCTATTATGCATTGATTTATGTATATAAAATACCAGGTACTCCTTAATTGAACACTTTTTTCTTGCTTACAGTTTTAACTGTCCAGCAGTCATCATCAGAGCTTCAATATTTAAATATATAATCATATTATAAACAATATCATTCTATATCATGGATTTTAAAATAATATATATATATATTTTTAATGATTCCCATAACTATATATTCTTATATTTTTAATTAATATTATTCTTTTGTCTTGTTCTTATTTTTAATTGATCTCTTTTACATAAATTGTTTTATATTTTTAATATATATTTTTCTACATTTTTATTATTTTAAACTTTTTAATAATTTAATTTATTATCATCATTCTAATTATTTCATTATAGTTTTAAACACATTAATTAATAATAATAACAACATAATATACTTATATAATTCAATATTTTCAGAATTTTTAATTATTCTTAATTTACTTTACTTCTTTTAAATTAAGCCAATAAACATCACATGACCACCATTTCTTATGCTTGCTCTTAACTGTTATTAAAAGAATACATATAGAGTTTGGCTTCTTTTAAATTTTTAACAATTTTAATTTTTTTTTACATTATCAGCTTCACTCTCTCTATGAGCTGTTTTAAAACTACATCTTATTTTTATTTTTAACCTATATATCAGGGATGACCAAACTTTTAAACATTGGGGGTGACTTTTTTTTGGTGAAAGTGTATCTGAGAGCAACTATGTTTTTTCAGGGCTTCAAACTGGAAACCAGAAAAAAAAATGTTATTGTTGCCGGAATGAAAACCAGAACGGGAAAAAAATAATGGTTCAAAGTCCTGGTTTTTTTAAATTGTACTTATGAATTGTTGGTGGTTTTTTTTCTAAGGGCTTTTTAGGTATTCAGAAATATTGGTGACGTTTTTAGAAGATATGAACTGACAAATTTTTTTTCAATAAGATACGAACTTTCGACATTTTATATGACTATTATTAAATTACTTCGACTTACTCTAGTATTACAATTTGTCCATGTCGCTTTATAAAATATTTATTAAATTACTATACGAAGTGTTTTAAAAAGTTCACAACTTCTTTGTTTTAAAATCAGTTCATTAAAATCCTTCTTTCTCCAGGGCAAGTTATTTTCATTTCTCCTCAGGAAAATGGCAGTTAAATATTTGTAAGAATTTTAGCTCTAGCATTACACAAAAATAATTTAATTCTTTCCAGCTTCTTCCAATCTGGATTTATTTTTGAGATCGACAATAATAACAGATGTTATTTTAAATTTAACTATATTTATTTGAGAATAATTTTGAATTTTTACTTTTTTTATTTTTTATATTCAAATCAGCTCTGAATTATTCTATAATTTGTTAATATTCATATCAGCTTTGCAGTCGATTTCCAGAGATTTTGTGGTCGACGTCTTGGCCACCCCTATCTATATATACTTATTTTATTAACAAAGAATATCTTTATAAAATGAATGTCTTCAAACCCAAATCTTTATCTAAATATCGTCTAATATTTTTTATTAATATAATTAATTAATTAAAAATATTAGGTCATTTTTAAATAAAGATTTGAGTTTGAAGACATTAATTTTATAGAGATATTCTTTATTAATAAAATAAGTATGTATAGATTAAAAATTAAAATAAAATGTAGTTTTAAAAGATGCTTATGGAAGGAGTGAGGGTGATAATGTAAAAAAATTTAAAATTGTTTCAGTTTTAGATGTAAGATCACAATATAGGGTGAGAGATACTAAAACTTAGACAATCCAAGATTCAAATAAACATTATTGGTTATTGAGACTAAAACTTAGAAAATCCAAGATTCAAATAAACATTATTGATTATTAAATGGTCCATATGCTTTGGAATGAGAGTTATTAAAATTTATAGAATCCAAGATTCAAATAAGGATTATTGGGTATTAAATATTCCATATATCTTACAATTTTCTACTAGAGGTTATAAAAAGCATCTGCACTTCCATGAATAACAGTAATATCATATGAAGTTAAGTTTTTCTGAGAATTAGAAAATTTGTTTGTATTGCACATTGACAATTTTGACAAAAACTTTTATGTATATATAATTTTAATTTGCTTCACTTTTGATTAATTTTCATTTTTTCTTTGTTTTGTGCATATGCTTAACATTGTATAATATATTTCTTTACTGATGACATGTCAATTCCAAGATTTGATTTTTTATGCTAAAAACAAAAAAGTATATTTTATATTTGCTTTATATGTATATATTCAAAGCAAAATAAATGGTCCATATGCTTTGGAATGAGAGATATTAAAATTTATAGAATCCAAGATTCAAATAAGGATTATTGGGTATTAAATATTCCATATATCTTACAATTTTCTACTAGAGGTTATAAAAAGCATCTGCACTTCCATGAATAACAATAATATCATATGAAGTTAAGTTTTTCTGAGAATTAGAAAATTTGTTTGTATTGCACATTGACAATTTTGACAAAAACTTTTATGTATATATAATTTTAATTTGCTTCACTTTTGATTAATTTTCATTTTTTCTTTGTTTTGTGCATATGCTTAACATTGTATAATATATTTCTTTACTGATGACATGTCAATTCCAAGATTTGATTTTTTATGCTAAAAACAAAAAAGTATATTTTATATTTGCTTTATATGTATATATTCAAAGCAAAATTAATTTTATTGATAATAAATTTAAAATTAAAAGGCTTTTGGGGGTATTTACATGTTGCTTTTTAATAAAATGACTATATATTATTTTACAAATTATAATGCATGCTTTTAAAAGAAGGAAAATTTTAATTGTTATTAATAAAATATTTCGGCCTTTAATAAAATGAGCAGTACTTTTTCTAGATAATTCAAAGTATAGAAAACAAAATTGGTACTTGTGCAAGATAGATATTGAAAGTTTTTCAAATTCACAAATTTACATTATCATCTTTTCAAAGAATTCTCAATGCATTTTTTATTATCAAAAATAGATACATACAAATTAAAATATTATAGGGGTTTAAGGTATCTGAATTTTATTATAGACAATGATTTAAATTAATAATGATTTTTGGATATTTATTGGTAGAGTTGTTCAAATATTATACAATTTTTAAATATTGGTGACATACATTGCCATCATTTATTTTTCATAGTCTGCAAATTATATTTAGTTTAAGATTAACATGCTAGTTTAGTTAAGTTTTTGCTGAAATAACTTAATGATGTACATTAAATATAAATTAAGGAGAGATTGCAGTATAAAAATATTTATGAATTTCAAGATTTGATCACATATTTTGGGTATATTTTATTTTTCTTGTATCTATATCTCACATTATGGTTTTTGATAGTTTTTTGGTATATATTTTTTTTTAATTTTGTATAGCAAGGATAATTAATGGTTAGGAGCTATTATAATATTACAGTGATAAAAATGTTTTGTTTTTGATATGTATAATGCATATTTTTGGTTAGATTAGATTTAGCTTATCACATCCTAAAAGCATTGAGATACTATTATTTTTAATAAAACTATAGAAGATATGAGTACTAAACCTACTAATAAATTACTATAATAAAATGTATTCATCATGCATAACAGTTAAGAAAATTCATAATAATGGCATTGAAAAATTTAATTTTTGTAATTTAGTATATTGAATAAATATTTTTTTTTTTTTTTGTTATTTTATGTTTTTTAAGCTTTCTTCAAATTTTTTTTAGCTAGCAAGATATATTTTTGGTATATTTAAAAGTATTTCAAAAAAACTTTTTAGAGTATTTAAAAAAATTATACTTTTCTTCCTTTTGCAATCATGAGAGTAATTGCTTGAAATTCTAATATGTGCAGAGGACTAAAATTGTTTAGGTTTTGAGAAAAAAAAAGATTTGGTCATCAACAATGACTACCTTGGATATTTTACAGTCTAAAATATTTTTTCAGTTTCATTAGTTAAATAATTGGTATATGTGGCAAACTGCAAGAAGAAAATTATCCTTTTTTTTTGTTTTCACGAATATTCTATACATTTGTAAATAGTTATAATATTGCTTTAAACAATTATGATTTGGTAATAACTATTCTAGTATTTTTATCAGGTTTGATCAGTTTACTAGCTCAGAAACTGATTGAAATTCAATTTTTAATACACAATTGGTTAGATTAAGTTATTTTATAATTAATATTATTTAGTGATTTTCTATTGACAATTTAAATAACCTTTTATCTTAATTGCATGAAAAGCAGGGATAGCTGTGGTGGATGAATTCCATTATCACAATGATCTGTTTTTGAATAGCCAAAAGAAAAAAAAACAAATGATAGATTATTCTGCAGAAGTACTTACTATTCATATGATTGCCTGAAGTCAGTGTTGATTTGACACTATTTAATCAAAATAAATCCTAGACCAGGGTGGGTAATTGTTTTGGCTCAGGGGCCACAGAAGTTGGCGGAGGCCCACATTAGGGGCCACTTAGTTGAAGCGAAGGTTAGCGGAGGACCGCACCTTTTTTTCATGTCACAATAAACACACTGCTTTATTCCCTGTATTACCAAAGAAATATTTGTTTGTCCATTCTTCATTAAACACACGACATTCATCACCGATTTTACATTTTTTCGGAGGGTTCATGGTTTTACTAATGTTGGAAATGTATATATTTGCTAATGCAAAGACAAAATTGAAATTAACCAGATCAACTGGAAAAGCATTGCACATCGTATCTACACTGCGCATGTGTATTGATGTGGCCATCGTAGTGGAAAATATGAGAGGAATCTTTGGTCATGCACAGGAAGGAAATCTCAGTTCAAGGCGGATTTTTCTGATTGTCTTGGTGGGCCACATAAAAACTCTTAGTGGGTCGCATGTGGCCCTCGGGCTGCTATTTTCCCATCTCTGTACTAGACTTTGAAATGTTTTTCGGGTATACAGATGTATATAAATTTGTTTACAGAGCAACTAAATCTAAATGTGTTACTATAACATTTCATAAGTCATAATGATATTTTGGGAATCTGACTTTTGAATTATTGTAGTAATATATTCTAAATTTATATTCTCAGTGTTATAATTTAATATCTGTGATTTAGATACAAACTTATTAATATTTAAATATATATGTATATGTTGTACCAGTGTTTATGAGACAGCAGTTTGAGCCTAGTAAAATTTACTTCAGAAAAACAAATAGGCATTTTTTTAAAAAAAAAAAAGAGAAGACAATTTTAAGTTTTATAATGAAAATATATGTGAAGTCCTGTGTGGATTTATGATTATTGTAATAAAAATAAATAAATAATTCAGATTTATTAAATGTCACAAAAAATAAAAAGGAAAATTATAACTTTTTTTTTAAAAGTTAAAATATAAAATATTTTTTTAAATTTTATATTAAATCTTTCTTATTAATTTGTGAATAAAAAAGATGATCTAATTAATTTCAAATATGTAAGAAGATTAACTTGTTTATATATTTCTTTTTGGAGTAAAAGAGATCAGAAAAAAATTTAAAGTAATTTTTTTTTGGTATGTTATGTTATCAGTTTTGAATCTGCTTATACTATAGATTGATAAGATATAAATAGATTTATTTTATAATATTTTCCTCTTTTCTGTTTCTGATTTGAGATGGATGAATAAATGTGAGTGAACTAGGGCTTGATAAAAAGAAAAAAAATCAAAATCATTCCTGCAGCAAGTTACAGTTTAACCGCTGATAATAATAATCTTTAGTAAATAAGAAACTATATATATTGCTTATAACACTTCTTTCATATACACTTTAATGCAACAATTTTTTTTAAAAACTTCTTTATTTTCCTTAGAGTTTCGACTGTCCAGCAGTCTTCATCAGGGCTATAAGATTTGAATAATATAAATACATAACCATCATTTCACACATATATATAAAAAATACATAACCATCATTTTACACATATATAAAATACACACATATATATATATCAAAATATACACATATATTCCCTTCATTCATATATATATAAATCTACATCACCCCTAGACATATATATAATCCATACCTACATCTATATATACATATGCATATCCAATATATATACATACCTCTTTTAAACATACATATATACACACATATATATATACCCATAGACACATATACAATCCTCATATACCTTTATAAATACATATCTATATGTATACTCTACTTACATATATAAAAAATACAAAACATATCCTATCATCATCATCATCAACCATTATCAATCCACTGCAGGATGAAGGTCTCTCCAAGTTTAATCCATCTTCTCTGATCTTTAGCTTCTCTTTTCCACAACACCCCTGCACATTTTCTTATTTCATCCATCCATCTCACATGTGGTCTCTTTCTGGGTCTTTTACAATCTCTTGGAATCCAGTTTAAAATTTCAATTGTCCATCTATTATCATTTCTTCTAGCAGTATGTCCAGCCCAACTCCATTTCAATCTTTTAATTTTTTCAATAAGGTCAGTAACACCTGTTTGTTGTCTTACCCATACATTGCGTTTTCGATCTCTTTTTGTTACTCCCAACATACATCTCTCCATACTCCTTTGAGTGGTCTGAAGTCTCTGTATTGCTCTTTTATTAAGTGTCCAAGTCTCAGATCCATAAGTAAGAACTGGTAAAACACATTTATTACAAACTTTCGTTTTCAAACACATAGGCATATTTCCTTTTAGTATCAAGTTATTTCTACCAAAAGCACTCCGACCAAGTTTAATTCTATGATTAATTTCCTCCATTATGTTTCCATCTGTATTAATAATCTGACCTAGGTATTTGTAACTGTTAACTTCTTCTAATTCTTCATAATCAATCTTTATTTTCATATTTTGAGCAAATCGATTAAACATTACTTTAGTCTTTTTAACATTTATCTTTAGTCCTACTTTTCTACTTTCATCTGCTAACTCCTGCAACATTTCCTGCAGCTCTGAAGCATTATTTACAAAAGCAACTACATCATCTGCAAAATCTAAATGACTTAAATACTCTCCATTTACTTTCATTCCTTTAGTTTCCCATTTTAATCCACAAAATACTTCTTGCAGCACTGCTGTAAAAAGTTTTGGAGATATGGAGTCACCTTGCCTTACACCTTTCTCAATGTTGATTTTTTCAGTATCATTATGTAATCTAATTGTTGCTGTTGCATTTTTATAAATATTCTTTAAAATATGACAATATCCTGGATCTATACCTTGATGATCCAATGCTTTAATCACTGAAGAAATGTGTATAGAATCGAATGCCTTTTCATAATCTACAAATCCAAAACATAATGACAACTCATATTCATTTATCCTTTCTATGACTTCTCTCAATACCTGGATATGATCTATTGTACTAAAACCACTTTTAAATCCAGCTTGTTCTCTTGGTTGGTGGAAATCCAAAGTTCTCTGTAGACGAGTTGTAATTATCTTGGTAAAAATTTTATATAAAACTGATAAAAGGCTGATGGGTCTGTAATTTCTAATATCTTCTTTATCACCTTTTTTAAATATTAATATTATTACTGCATTCTTCCAATCTTCCGGTACATCTTTATCATTTAGACATTTGGTATATAACTTTGCTAAAATTGTTTCTATTTCTTCACCTCCTTCTTTTAATATATCAATTATAATTCCATCATTTCCTGGAGCCTTTCCTTTCTTCATACATTTAATTGCATGTCTCACTTCTTCATTTAAAATTCTGGGCAATTCGGAAGATGTAATAGATATAGGAGATACTTGTTCTTTATTACTATATAATTCTTGATAAAAATCTTCTACCAATTTCATGATGTCATCTCTCTTTTTAGTAATAATTCCATCTTTTTTTCTTATTGCAGATATAAATTTCCTACCAATACCAAAATGTTGTTTAGCATTCTTGAGACTTTTATTTTCTTCTACAGCTTTCCTTGCTATTTCACAGTTATACTTTCTTATATCATTTTCAACTCTTTTCCGTACCATTTTACAAAATTCGAGATATTCAATTCTTTTTAATACATCATTTTTGTATATCTTCATATTCCTTCTTTTCTTCATAAATTCTCTAGTCTCAGTAGAAATTTTATTAGTCAATTACTGCTTTTTTCTACCAGCTATCTTTGTTGCAGTTTTTAAAAGTGTATCAGTTATTTTCATATTAATTTCATTCAAATCTGAATCATGTTCAAAATCTCCTAACACTTGAAACCTATTTGTAAGTTCTAATTTAAATTCATTAGAATGTTTCTGAAGATTAGGAATATCAACTGTAAATATTGTTTTTCTCAATAATTTTTGTCTCTCTAGTTTTACATTAACACGTAACTTACACCTTACTAATCGATGATCACTTCCTGTGTTAAATTTATTAAGAACATTACAATCTTGAAATATGTATTTCCTGTTAGTCAAAATATAATCCAATTCTGCTGTACCTTCATTTGGATGCTTCCATGTCCATTTCCTTTTAACATTTTTCTGAAAAAATGAATTCATAATATAAAGTTTTTCTTTTTCTGCAAACTCCACAGGTCTATGTCCACTCTCATTTCTATTACCACAACCAAAATTACCTATAGCAATTTCATCTTTCATTTGTCTACCAATTCTAGCATTAAAGTCTCCCATAACAATTTTAAAATGTTGTTTACTCTGATCAAAAGCCTTTTGTACATCCATATAAAAATCTTCTACTACTTCATCACTATGAGAACTTGTTGGGGCATAAACCTGAATTATCTGCATTTGGTATCTGCTATTAAGTTGTATAACTAATCTTGCAACTCTGTCTGATACACCATCAATCTCCACAATATTGTTCTTCCACTTTTTATTTATAATGAATCCTACTCCACTTGTATTTCCAATATTTGTGCCTTTATAATAGAGTATATGTCCACTTTTTACATCAATTGTTTCTTCACCTTTTCTTCTAACTTCACAAAGTCCAATAATGTCCCATTTAATATAAGACAATTCTTCTTCTAATTCTTGCAATCTTCCTTCACTTGAAAGTGATCTGCAGTTGTAAGTACCTAAATAAAAAGTCGTCATCACCGTTTTTTTTTTTTAAAAATTTTTTACCTTTGGAAATTATTTTAGTTTTACTTTTTTTATTTTTTAAAAATCCTTTTAAATATTATTCTTTATTAATATTATTTTATAATTATCGTTTCATTGTCTTATTATCTATCTATAACATCTTTTACTTTATTATCTTTAATTTTAATTTTTAAACTTTTAACTCTATATCACTAAATAATATTTTTCTTTAATACTAATTTACCTCTATCTTCTTCGTTGTTTTAATTAAAATGATGGTTATTTCAAAATTTCTTCTCCCTCTATTATCAATTTTATAAAAGTTATAATTCTATTTTAAACTTCCAACTTTCCCAATTATATTTATTAACCATATTCAAATATTATAAATACAACTACTTAAACATCATTTCACATATACATATGAATATCAAATATTCATACATCCCCTACATATAGATATATACATCTTCACTTCATCGCTAGACATAAATAAGTAAAAAATAATATATAAAAACTATATAAAAAATTAAAAATTTCCCACCTACATCTATATATACACACGTATGGATATCCAAAGATATACTTATATCCTTTAAAACATACTTATATATACACCCATACTCATAACACATATACATACATATACCAATCCTCATATACATTTATACATACCCACCCACATATATACTCAACTTACTTATAAATTACATATATAAATATACAAAACACGTCCAATATACCATTTTTTATATATTACCTTTAAACAACTATTTTATTTTTACTGTTAGTTTTTTATTTTACTATCTATCTTGTTTAAATATTATCTAATATGTAATACCTTTTTACTTCCATATCTATAATACAAAACCTATCCAATATACCATTTTTTATATTACCTTTTAAACTATTTTATTTTTACTTTTAGTTTTTAAAATTTTTTTTTTACAAAAATCCTTTTAATCATTACTCTTTTATTATTTATTATTACTATTATTTATATTAATATTTATTCTTTAATCTTCATTTCTTACTATCTATCTTGTTTAATTATTATCTAATACATAATATTTTTATATCCACATATTATAATTTTTAACCTACTTTCTTTTTTTACTGTTATTATTACCATTATTATTAATCAATAACAACAGTAATCATGCTAATACACCAATATCATTTTCAAAACATATTTTGATTTCGTATTCAATATTTCCCTACCCATATACATACATATTTACACCTAATACATATGTACATATACACTTATTTTTAATTACTAATAACCCTATAAATCCAATACTAAACCTACCAATACAAGGTTCTTAGTCCCCCATCTTTATTTAAACTATGCCATATCCTCTTAATTAATATTGCTTCTTTTATTTTTCTCTCTTATTAATATATCCTAGCTTTAACAAATACATGCCCTGTTTCCATAGTATTCAAATAAATTGGTGAATTTTTGTCATACCTATGTTGATTTAACCTCGTAAAAATATAATTCTTTGTCTCACCTACATATTTAGTCCTTATCTTATTCTTCCTACAATATCTACAATCTATTTGATATACCCCATTTATACATTTTCCTATACATTTAATATATTTATTATCTAATATATTCATTATATTTTTTCTTTTTTTATTTACTATCTTATACTTAATTACATTATTATATCTTTTATAAATTTTTCTAATAATTTTATTAACACTCTTAACTATATTATTACTATATGTCTTAACCCCTATATACTTCTTCTTTATACTGTTCTTCCTATATTCATCACTCTGTTCTTCCTCATTACCTTTCTTATATTTTTCTTCTGTTAATTTTATATTCTTCACTATTACATTTTCTGGATATTCATTTTTTTAAAATTCCTTTACTATTAATTCTACTTCTTTTTTATATTCCTTTTCACTCAAACAATAATTAATAGCATTGAAATATTCATTTTGTTAAAATAAATTTATCTATGGAAGAATAGTTTATTTTTTAAGTGTCAACTAAGATAATGCTACTGAAAATGTGAGCCTGCTATCTGCCTATAAGAAAAATTGTAAAATAACCTGCTAAAGGAAAATGGTAGAGAGAATGAAAGATGTCCATTATGACTCATATTCTTTGCTATCCATGATGACAAAATCTATAGACAAATGCTTTATTATCTATATATGAATAAAAGTTGAATTACGAAAGAATATAAATCAATGCATATCTACCAGAATCTGAGAACTGCAAAGCCGATTTGTGACTATTATCTAAGGAAAACCTATACCAGATTATGACTTATTTAACCACATATGTGCACTCAAATCATGAATAGATGGAAATATAAGATTATGTACATTTTAAATTATTTTGGTTAATTGAGCTCAATATAAAAAGGTGAGATTATTTTGTTTTTGTTTTTCCTTCATATTTTAAACTAAATTAATTTTCAATGTATATTTTTAAGTCTCACATATAGGCAAAAGAATAATATTTTTTTTTTAGTTTTGTTTGTAGATACCTTTTTCTTTCAGGGAAGGAGCGTATGTTGTATATTTTAAAGGTTTGACAGTGGATAACTAAACAAAATTAAAGTTATTAAAAGTAAAAGAATGAAATATTTTGGTAAAATTTATCCATGGTCTAATAAAGAAAATGCCTATTTATTTGTTGAGTAATTAAAATTTAAACTGCATGTTTATTTAATTTTTTTTTTTTGATGCTATTAAAAATATTAGTTTTTACTGAAATTTGATATTAAATATATATCTTTTTCTTTGTTCTCTGCATCATTCTAAAATAGAAATAAATATATTGTAATTTGAGAAATAATATAGGTGTGCAGGATTTTTTAAAACTAGTTTATATAAATGTAAATTAACTATAACTTTATGGGAGGTAACAGATCTAAAAGTGGAAAGGGGGATTAATTTATTATATAATGATGGAGACATAATAATGTCTATTATAGCTGTTGCTCATTAATATACAAATCATTCATCATCACATTACCCTTAGGCTAAATGCCAGAGAAATTATAATGATAAATTCAATTAGTTTGTCAATTAAAAATATATGTACCAACAACATAAAGTGGTAAAGCTTATGCATATATTATCTTTTATTGTATTTGGCTGTCCAAGGCTGGCATAATTATCATCATTATTGTATAAATATACTTTTAATCAAATGGGTAATTAATACATAGTTGGGTTAAGACTCAATATCTGAGTAGGTTGCTGGTTGGGGTCTGTTGTATTTGCCTGCCCAAGTGTAGCTCCATCATGTGATATACTGTGGTCTATTACAATAAATTGTAAAGGGTAGCTTGCAATGCACATATTCCTAAAAAGATCAAGCCTATTTATTGAACCCAATCCATTTGGAATTTATATTAATAATGGGAAAATTATTTGTTTGTTATTATTACATATATACATATAATGTACAATAAATTATTGCTTTATAATAAATTTAATACGATCAATATTTTAGAAAGTAATATTGTATATATATAAACTATTTGATTAATAAACTGTGATGAATATATATATTTAAAAAATTTTGGATATTAATTTATAATCAAATGATTTAGGGATAGCCTGAGGTTAAGTTAGGTGGCCGTGTGTGAAAATAAAACTGATTTTATTATTTTATTTTTTTTTATCTGTAATAAATGAAATGTATTTAAACAATAAGCATTTAAAAATCTAAATGTATTTAAACAATAGGCAGTTTAAAATCTCAGCGTTTCAGGAGATTCTCAGCGTTTTATATAAAAATAGAAACTTTTTACAAATCGTTCTTTTTATAAAAAAAAAAATATAGCAGCTATAACAATAGACAGCAGTAAAAACTAAAATTTAGAATGCTAAAATGGAGTTTTGCTTTTTCTTTTATTTAAATCATAAACATTTTTAAAAGTCAAATACTGTAACTAAAAGTTTACCAAATTCAGAGGAAAGAAAGTGAAATAAGAAGTAAGAATAACTGATAAATTTTGTAAATAATTAAAGCATGTTTTAAAAGTTGTTGGAGTAATTTTTTACTATTTTAATTTTTTTCAAAAAGAATAACGAAAATTAATCTGCTGAAAATTGGAAAAGAAAGAAAAATGAAATAATTTTCTTAATATATATATACGTAAAGTGCTTATATACTATCCAATATAAATTTATGATTACAAATAATTATTGAATTGTACTTTAATATGAATATGGGCTAAAGCAAAACATGCTATTGAGCATCATGTTATTTCCTACAGCTGCATTAAACCTCTATTTATATATTTATTTTTCTACTTTATTGTAAAACACACAAGAGGATGCCTGCAGTCCAAAGTAAACAAGCATTGAAATACTTAATGGTGAATCAAATAAGGATCAAGGTGTTTACTATATACAAATACAGGAGACATCATTGTACTTATCTATCCTTGCTAAGGAAAATGACTTAATAAGTGAAACTGCTTTGAAGAACAACTTGCCAAACTATCAACTACTACTTCCATTAGGATGATTTTTATGATCTTTGTTCCAATTATAATTTTTTAATCAAGAAATTAACATTGTAAATTTTTGTTTTATTTTTTTTTAATTCTTGTTATCTGTTGTATTTTCACACTCTGATGCTGAAGCCTCATTTTTTTTTTAGAATTAGCAAAGAAGAAAGGGGGGATTATTCACTTTGATATTTTTATATTTTCATTGTAAATAAAATTTAGGTTAACCCACCTGCTTCACATCAGGTTATCCACATAAATAGTAAGGTAAGATTCTCTACATTTATTTTCATAGATTAAATTGCAACATTTATACAGAATACATATTATATGTTTTGTTTTGTTGATTAATTTTGTATATATATTTTCCAGTATACTTGACTAATCAACTAGTATTAATTTCTATCTCTATCATATATATAAATGGGGGGGGGGGGACTTAAGTTAAGTAGATTGTTAACATCAGTAAGTATATAATTTAGCTAGCCAGCATCTCAATTATCTTAAATTACTAAAGTTTATTTTTCTATATAATTATGATTTGTAAAGAGTGAGTGACATAGATGGATTTCTACCATGGGGTATAAGGGTTGGATTATAATAATCATTAATTAGTAAAATGGTAGAGGTTCACATGTAACACATGTACATATGATTATTATTATTTTTTTTATCATTACTATTGTTATACTTTATGATATTTATTATTGTTAATAAATGTTTAAGAGTTTGTATTATTCCAGTCTCTGGTTTATTGAGTTGTCCTGACATTCCACAGTTATAAACAATTATGCATGCACACACATCAATTTTTCTTATCATATAAAAGCTTGAAAATAAAACAAATATAATAAATGCTAGTTGTAACCTATGTATAGGTGCAGGAGTTGATGTGTGTATCTGTTCATACCTGTTAAAGGAGTCAAAAGCAATGTTCTCTCTGGGCTTGAATATTAGGGCATAACGGAATTGAAAAGGGGGAAAGTGGATGAACTAACCTAAATTGCATTTAATATTATTAAATAGGGATATAGTCAGTCAATTAAAGTGTACGCAATCATTGGTTAAGCATTTCATCAGTTCTCATTAGCATTCTATCAGAAGACCCAAAGTTTGACTATGGTTAGATGCAACTTTTTACCCTTCTAAGCCTGGAAAGTCTCTGCAGATTGTTTCATTAGGGGCAATAAATTAGAGCATATTAACTTATACCTCACCAGATTGCTACATCTGCATAGTATTACAGTCTGCAAGTTAGTTGACCATCCGTTACATCTGGCACACCATCATTGGGCTTGGTTAGCTTATGATTGTTGATGAAGAGTACCGTCCATTATATCTGGTGTCAGCAACGTTTGGGGCTAGTGGTAATCATTCCGTCCATTATATCTAGCACCATCAACTTTGGGGCTCGATAGATAGGTGTACCATCACATATAGACTTTGTGTAAGTTGGTCACACATTGTGATCAAACCAGCTGATTGTTGAATCTGATGTATATATCCAGGTGAATCTTTCCGTTCGTTATAATATATATATATCTTTGAATAAGAAATGATTTTCTTCAATTTAATCAGTTGATTTTATCCAAGCTGACATTTATTACCATAGATTAACATATTTATGGCATTTTAATTTAGTACTGTTATTGTTTTATCTTTTTAAATTTTGTTATGTTATTATACTGCATATGAATACTATTTGATCATGGATTCAGTATGTTATTTACCCTTGTAATTAACTTCGGGTGAAAGAACAAAATGATAGGAAATGCAAGATTACAAATATAAATCACATAATAATTAATGATCAAATAGTATTCAGATTAGTACAGTATGATATTTAAATAAGCAAGATCATGACAATGATAAATTAAAATCACTAATATCATGAATATGACATTCTAAAGTATTGAAAGCTGATATGGATAAAATAATTAGATTAAATTGGAGGTAGATACACATTATCTTACACAATTAATGAATATTTTGAATTTGTATATACAATTTTATGTATATTTTAAAATACTTGATTTATGTAGAATATTTATTATCTTAAATACATAATTTTCCTATATCTTTAATAGATTTGAAATAATTATTTAAGAGAGCTGAAATATTTCAAATAGTTTCACTAATAAAAATATTATACCATAATCACCTAGTGAAACATATCATTTATACTTGGAATAGTTTCAGACAAAATTTTTTTAAATTTTTCCTAATATGATGATTTTACAATAAATATATTATAATGGATAAATAGTTTCATATATAACTTTATCAGAAGGTACCACTAGATAATAAATCTAGACTTTTTTCCAATAACCGATTGTAATTCAATATTGATAATTAATATAAGAAAATATCAAAGAAAAAAGTTAAGTTTACTAGTAAAGTCACAATTATAAACAAATATTGGGAAGTTGATGAATTAGAAAATGAAACTATTCCAACTAATAATAAATCTTAAAATAAAAGACAAGTTTATCCAACATGAATGACATTTGGCCACTTATTAATTTGGCATATGAATATTTTATAATTTAAGTAATAATGAATAATAAAAGAAGCAAAATAATTTATTAAAATAATTTATTTAAAAAGTAAAATAATGTCATTGTAATAGTTGCCAATATCTAAATTAATACATAAAATCAACAAACATGTATGACTAACAATCTGAAATATTGCCAAAACAGACCAAACTAATCTTATCTCAATACCTAGTATCACAGTAACCTATACACTGAGGACTATAAAATTAAGCAATGGGTGAAATGCTTGTTACATGTAAGCTTAACTCTCTAGTACAATATTCTAGGTAATGGTATAAAAGTAAAAACTATTCTGAAAACTTCATATATATAAAATTTTTAAATATTAATTCTTCATTATTGCTGTATTATTTATAAAGATATAGACATTACCCATGCTTAAGAAAGTATTCAAAAACAAAATTATTACAAAGTGAAGTCATAGGAATTTATAACTGAAACTAACAAATAATATCAAGCTAAACATATCAATAATATTTCAGTTGCAAATACACACAGTATCAGTCCACTCTCATATATATATATATAAATATTTATTACCATTTAAACAATCATTATTTAAAATTATAAATATAATTGAATAATACAGATTAAACATTTCATAATGTGCTTTGAAATGTGATGTCTACAAAATAAAAATAAGTTATCATTTATTATATCTGTATTATTTTTGAATGTTACATTTAAAACCTTTGAAAATATTACTTGCATATAGCTTTGATAATTATGCACATAGTGATTAATCCAATGTTTAAGAATTGACAATTCAAAGTAATTAATATCAGTATAATATTTATGTAAAAAAACAGTTTATTGTAAATAAAAAATATTTAATAAAGATTTATAAGTTTTTTTGTAGTTTTAATTTATTTACCATTAATGTTATTCAAATTTATATAGCAGATGATTTCTTTCACTATAATGGCATTTCATTTGGAATATAGAAGATAGGCCTAAATGAAGATGTAGAAAAAAAAATCATGATTTTTGCAGCAATTGATGATTATTAAATATTTCTATTTATGATAATGAAAACATGATGAAATAGACTATTCATTTGATTTTGGTTCCCAAATTCTTGGAATAAACACTGTTTATTTACTAGTTATTTTGGACAGTTTAAAATCCATTGTTTTCTTTTTAAAAATGTAGCAGCTTACCACTTTATTCATGCGATCAAAATAGTTTTCTTGATAAGAAATCATTCTTGATTACTTGCCAATAGAACAATAAATAATGCTTCAGTCTATTTAAAAGTGCATTTAAAACAAATAATTGTCAATTTTGTAAATTATTTTTAAATTAAACACTTGAATTTTTTTTTTATATTATTGTTTAATAAAATCGATTTTTACTTATAAAAGAATATATAACGTCTTTCAAATAATAATAATAACTCATTATTTTAAAATTTTAATGACATCACACTTTTAAATTAATAAAATTTTCTATACATTTATTTAAGTTATACAGCAATGAAATATATTCTAAAGGAATATACTATTTCAATATTTACCAAACAAATTAACTGTTTAAATTCCACCCATTTAATAATTATTATAATTTGATAATAACATAAATTGATTAATTAACCTATTCATTCAATTTTTATGAATGTTTATTGTAATAAATAGAGGGATTTGAGTTTAGGATTTTCAGACTGTATTCATCCTCCATTCCATTTCAAACAATTGATACACATGACTACACATATAAAAAAGATAAATGATCCCCATTATACTAATGGGAGCTGGTTCAGCACGAAATATGAATATTGGGGATCATTTATCTTTTTCACTTGTGTATAGTCATGTACATCGGTTGTTTGAGATGTAGTGGAGGATGACTAGTCTGGAAAGTCTTAAGTTCAAATTATTCTATTTATAAATTGATTAAATTTAGAGCTTATTTATCATTTAATATATTCATTTATATATATGAATGTGCAATTATTTTTAAATTTTAGAAATGCATTTATCACACAGAATGTATCATGCAGGAATGTCTCGGCAAAATCGAAAAATGGCTCATGAAAATTTTGTTAAAGATCAGGTCGAAGTAAGATTTCTTTTTTTTTAATTTAGACAAGTGCTTTAATATTTTGTAGTTTTTTATTTTGTAAAATGGAAATGCTTTTTTATTACAAGTAGAAAAGAGAAAATATTAAAACTACAATAATATATTTGTTTGTTTAAAAAGAAGAAATGAAAATAGGTATGTAGCATACTTCAATATTTTAATGGAAATTTTTTTTGTTGGACATCCTTTTTTTTTTTTTTGAAATGGAAATTATCATACTGAATTTATTTTGAATAATTGATTCATTAGAAACATTTAGTGTTCTGAAAAAATAAAGGTATAATTAAAAAATGATAGTTTACAAAATGACTGATTAAATCATTTCAACAGCGAATACTACATTATTTCTGAAGAAACTTCATTTATATTGATGCCAGCACAAATATCATCAGGTTGATATCATTTAATCTAATTTTATTTTCTAAAATAATGTTATATTCCAATGAGTATTAAATTATATTATAAAATTGGGATATCTTTCTGAATTTCATTTCTTTTGTCAAATATGTTTATGTTTTTATATCGCATATTTTCAATTATTTTTTATAATACTTAGGTTATGAATTAAGACATATATATATTTATTTTGATTTGAATTCAATTATATTTATGCTATATTCTGGTGTGAGTTTTCCAGAATTGCAATTCCTCATCTAACTTAAATTCTCTGGCAAGTTATTATGAATTGGACAAGCATAAAATTTAAAATGACAATTATTATTTGAACAAGGGCATTAATAGTTTAAACAGATTTTAATGAAATACACACATTGTACAATAAATTGGAAAATAGTTATTGAAATAATAATGAAATCTGCCATGTTCAAGTACATGAGATTAAATTTAATCTCCACTTAAACATATTTAATAATACAGACTGTAAATTAATTAAATTTAATTATCATAAAAAAAAAAATCCCTAAAGTATACATAAAATAAAATTGATCTTTATTAGTTACATAGTCCTGCTAACTATACCGTCAGACGCATAAGTTTCTAGTACTATTATGGTCATTTCTCCAAGTAGTATCATTACGTAAAGTTTATGTTTTTTTGACTCATTCTTTCTCTGGAATTGAGATATATGATCTGGATTTACTACCAGGATTACGCAATTATTTCCAAGAAATGCATATATATATATATTCTCTTTTACTTTTGATTTCAACTGCTTTGCTTTGATTCATTTAACATTTTGAGATAATTGATTATATATTTGCAGCTCTTTTTTTCTTAACAATCAGAATTTAGCATTATTAAAATAAAACTTTTCTAATACTGTATATGCATACTTTATGTATATATGTTTAGGAAATATTATATATATACACATACATACAATTAGGATATATCCGCAAATTAATATACATCTTCATCCATATGTTTACATACATTTAATATATATGCATTGTGAGGGGAGCTTAAAATCACTCTCACACTAACCTTTAGCCATCTGAAATAATGAATTATGCTTAGTCTAGACATTATATTTTGGCTAAATTAATAGGTTTGCTAGCACACTACTTAGGAAGCTTAAATAAATGGATGCATATATATACAATACATAGGTATAAGATATTAATGCTATGAGATAATAGAATAGTAAATCATGGATTACTAGATCTCACACATATACATATGTATAAAACAAAATAAACCCCAGTTGTTAGAATAAGTAAAATTAAACACTGAACAGAATTTGTACAAACATATATGTATGATAATAAGCATTATGTGTTAAGTATTTTATACAGTCATCAATAAACAATGACTTAAATGATGATAAGATAATTATGGTAACAAGCAAAGGTCAAATACTGAGCCAAACAACCGAATGTAAGAATGAAATAGCAATGCATAACATAATTTCTTGAATCAACTATCACAAACACATTCATAAAGACAACAATAGACACATGTAATGGATATACAAAGAAACGGAAATGATAACAGCTATAAAAAGAAAATGAAATTACAACCTTTCTTCTTCAAAATAATATGCTCACTAGGGAAAGCCAGTTCCAGTGAAACAAAAAATTCGAATACCATATAAAATAGATGCTTTTGTATGAAATATTTTATATATCATAAATGTCATTTTTTCTGCATGAGATTTAATGAGGCAAAAGAAAGATTTTTAGTATAGATGGGGCAAATAAATAAATTTAAAAGTTATGATAAGTCTAAAGAAAAGCGTTTCAAACTCATAAAAGAAGAAAAAAGAGATTGCAATAGAATGTCTGATTAACTGAAAAGCTAGAAAAGAAATATATGCATAGCTGATGGAATAATTGTTTTTAGTACATGTAAAGTATTTTTCTTTAACTGTGAATTCAAATTAATTGGAAATCTATATTTTGAATTAACGCAATGTTGTCTGGCTAAAGAGATTGATTGTCATTGGTGAGAGCATTGACCCTGAAACCATGGTAGTTTAGTAACCTTATTGCCTACAGTCGAAGCATCTAATAGACTTTATTCATACAGCATAGAATGTTTACAGCAGGAGTGGAAGAAAAACACTGATGATCAATTGGAATTGTTCAAAGCTTGCCATTCAAGAGCAGCATCGAAAGATCCACGTTTTTGGGGAGGGAAGTACCTATGAACTATGATTTAGGAAGGACTATGTTGACTCACAAATTTTGATTTCTTGATTCATGAAATATATCTTGTTACACGTTATGGTTTTTTTTTATATTTTATCTATGTATGTATTATTAGCTTTATTATTTCATTCTTTCTGTTCGGACACATGAAACTGTATGTTTTAACATTCTGGAGAGTCCAAGTTAGGAGAACATGAGAATAGCAGGGAGGGAAGGATGAAGTTAGTTGAAATCTTTTTTTTTAATCTAGATTCGATTTCTTTTCCCAAGTATTTGACTTTTGTCTATGACTGTTTACTTGGATTTTGGAGATAAGACTTTCACTTTTAAATATTAATATCATGCACTCGACGATACAGAAATATTTTTGTTGTTTAGTGAACTAACAATATTACTTAAATTATTTTCGGCATGAACGATTAACTTTCTGACCAGATCCACTTTTTCTATCATATTAAGAATTATTTGGTTGTTTACAAGATAATTGGAGGGGGGGGGATCTTCAGATAAGTCAATCTAAAAGCTAGTTAGCTTCAAATGTATTAAAATAAAATTCTTCATTTTTATTATTATTATTCTGTATATAACAATGTCTGTTATTGAGCCTCTATCATTGGGATTATAGGGGATAGGAAACTTTACATTGTTAAATTGCTTGTGTGAGTGATGCTCATTACTAACAAACTATAAGTGTATATCTATTTTATTATTATTTGTAAATATTGTTAAACTTTTGGTCTTATCCAAGTTTTGTTAATGTTTTTATATTTTTCTCATTTATAAAATAAACGTCATTAAATTTATTAAGTTGATATAGTCTCTTGGCTTTATTGAACTGGCCAACATCTTGTACATTCACACACACCGTTATTTTGTAACTATAGTAGAGGAAGCTAGTCTAATTCTAAATCTGCATAAAGTCAAACGTGAATTCTTCCTGAGTTCAAATACTGAGGCAACTGTGAAATGTAGATGAACTGACCCAAGTTGTGTCTATATTTAGTAAATGAGTATTGGGCTAGTCTATTGAAGGTGGATGTAACCATAGGTCACATATGATGTTTAATAAATATTATTTTTACAAAATTTATAAAGTATTCTGTTCATGAGAGCTGTGAATGACACAAATGGAAATTGAAAGCTATTTTATTTTTAATTACAAATAGAATTTTAATAAATAGCTCCTATCTTTATTATGTTTATTGAAGTAATTATTTTTAATTCTAGGATTTTTTTGCAAGAAGGGTTGCAGTTGTTGTTAATTAAATAAATATTATTGTGTACAGTTTGAATTAATGAAATGAAAATTTTAACATTCCATAACATGGATTTAGCTTGGCATATCAGCTATCATTGTGAGTTGACAATTAGTGAAAAATAATTTTTGAAGAAAGTCAGTAGTATAAAAAAATATATCATGTTTGCATTTAAAGTATAAACAAGCAAAGTATATTTTTTTGATTTTTATTGAATTGTTATAAAATTTCAAATATTATGAACTGTCAGAATGTGAATATTACATTTATAACTGAAAGAGGAAAAGAATTTAAAGTAATATTATTTTTAAAATAAAAAAGAAAGGAAATAGCTGAGTTACTTTAAAAATTAAAAATATAAAGATTGTATTTAGTTTTACTATAAAAGAATTTCAATTAATAACATAAAGAAGTTGTGAATCATTTTGTCCTTCTAGGATCTAAAATTTCAACAAAAAAAGTTTAGTGTTTTTCAGTTATGTACTAGTTTAGTGCCCCATATCATTGAGCCAAAATATTGGTTTTTACATTTTAAATAAATTAATATTTACAAAAAAATTAGTAAGGCATTATAACATGTCCTTATGAAATTGTATAAGACATATATATATAAGATACATTTTTATCAAGAGAAATAACCAATTGGGTATATTTTTGGGTAATTTGATTTCATTGGGCTATTTGCTTACAGAAGTGTCATTGTCAATTATGTGAGTAACTAAACAGTTTTACAAGAAATTGTATACATTTCTCAAGATCTTTTTTGTCAGTATTTATTGTTGTAATTTTCAATTTTGTTTGAAATGTCTTTAGATATTCTTGAATGAATTAAATAAATTTGATAGGTTTTGATAGTTATGGGTATTTCAAACTAGATCTACATCTCTTAAAATCACTATAAACTTTAAAATTTCATTTAATTTTAATAATTTTGTACAAGTTATAAGTTTTAATGCTAGATATAAAGTTGTTTTAAAAAATGACAAAATATATATAGAGCTAAAGTTGAGGTAAGAAAAATTAAACAGGATTTAATTTTTAAAATGGAATATTCTGAATTAAACAAAATTGTTTATAAATATGTAGAACATGACAGTCATTCTTCTAATTGCAGTTAAGCCAAAGAACAACTATAGAATGGAAAAGTTTAAAATGAATCAAGCAAAATTTAATACTTATATGACATCATATTTTAGACTTAAAAGAATTAGAAAATATAGAATTCACTAGTTTTCTTCTTTGTCTTTGCACAAGAGAGAAACTTTTTTGATGCCATTACTTTGGTAATAGAAAGTGGATTCAGTAGATGTAGATTATATGACATCATATTTTCGACTTAAAAGAATTAGAAAATATAGAATTCACTAGTTTTCTTCTTTGTCTTTCCACAAGAGAGAAACTTTTTTGATGCCATTACTTCGGTAATAGAAAGTGGATTCAGTAGATGTAGATTACTTTATTAATTTGATGAGATAAAATATACAATTTCATGAAATGGGAAATACTGGAAAAGATAATTTAACACTTAAAATGCCTTAAAACTGGTAATAAACAAATAAGAAATGTACTATTACTTTTATTTATAAGATGTTTAAAAAAATTATTTCCAGTGATTGAATATTGATATTTAAAAAACAAGAATATACATTTTGAGCAGATTTTTTTCTATAAATAATATGCATACATGTACACAAAAATATAAAAACGAGAATACAAGCTGATCCTAAACATAATTCTTCAATTTTTTTTTTTTCTGCAAGCATGTCTGTGGTTTATTTACAGTAACATTTGTTAAAAATTTACATTTTTGTTTTTGAAATGAGTCATTTGGTAAAAAAATGCAACTATTCAGTTTACTTTTAAAAATACTAAAAAGTTTTTTTTAAAAATGAAGATTGATATTCAAATTTAAATGCTTTTGGAAGAAGTAAACTACGTGATTGCTATAATCAGATTGTATAATTACTAATCAAATCATACTTTAATGATATTAAACATGTAGTCTTGTTCCACTAATTAGTGTTATAGTCTTGGAATTTTAAAATTTGGCTCTTTTTGTAATATTAGTTGTAAATTTTACAATATACAAGGGGTCTCGGTGATCATGATTGGTTCCAGAAAAAAAAAAGGCATTCTAGATGAAGTTGAATAGAAGAAGCTATTTATTATAGTAAAAAAAAAAACCAACATACCAGGTCATAGAATTAATTTGAAGCTTGAAAGTTGTTTTGTTGAGATGATGACCTCATTAATAGAGAGTGATAGAATAATTTGAGGTAGTGCTGGTTTCCCATTAGTGTCTATAGATATAACACCATTAGAATATGAATATTTAGAAAAACTAAAATATGATAGCACATATATTAAAAATATAATCAAATTGTTCTAATTATTTTTGAGATTAGTCAGATATCATCACCATTCAAAATAGGTATTTATTTAAAATTGTAATTATAAATTTATTATGAAAATTAAATTTATGTGCTCAAATACTTTCATTAATCATTATAAAACATTAGCAGACATATGTAAGATAAGCAAAACATTATGATTTGGTAGTATCACATACTTTTTCTGTAATATAAGATCTTTTACCAAATTAATGTACTTTAAAGAATCAAATAGAGAAAAGTTGCTAATTATACTAAGATGGATTAAACATAAGTAGGAACAAAACCAAATTAATTAATAAAATGAAAAATAAAATATTGCATTATATAACTTCATAAAGGAAGTGATTTCATTATTCATGTTAGTAATAATAAGAAAATTAACTATAATTATAAATTATTGCTTATATAGTTCACAGGATATAGCTTTTAATGAAGATAATTGTCTCCGTTATTTGATTGCAGATAGGTTTGTTAGTATCTTTACTAGGAAAGTGCCAGAGTCTTTCTATGAATTGTCCAAGTCAGGGGTTTCTATGCATTGGTTTCTTAGAGAAGTAGGAGACTAATTGATGGAAACTCAGATTGCTATCTTTATTGGTTAAGTCTCTTATTTTATGGAAAATCTACTCAAAGATTTCATTACATCTCACATTTAGGTATAGTGTTAGATTAAACTAATGATTGTCAAAGTATTACATGAAATTTTTCCATTAATTGAGATGAATAAAATTGTAGCAAATAACCTGTTATAGCCAGCAGATTTATATTTATAAATATGTTGTTTAATGCTGAAATTTATTTACCAAGTGCATAGTACGTTAAATAGAAAGGATTTTCACATATACACGTATTAATTTATGTAAAATCAGTGATGTTGTGTTGAGTACAGGAAAACTCTCAAACCTCAATACGATACGGACTATAAAGATAAGAGCGACCATCTTATCTTTAACCTAAATTTTGATTTATATAGGCCAATTTGAAGCATCTTGGTTTGAGAGAATGAAGATGTTTCTCTGTTCACTTTTACATCCATTAGTTTCTTTCAAAAGATTTTGTGTATATTAATATATGAAAGAAACTAATGGATGTAACAGTGAACAGAATAACATCTTTACTCTCTCAAACGAAGACGGTTCAGATTGACCTACATAAATCAGAATTTAGGTCAAAGGTAAGACAGCTGCTTTTGTCTTTATAAAGTCTCTATCTTGTGTTTGGGTTTGAAAGTTTTCCTGTATTCAATATAGCATCATTGAGCTTATATAAATTAGTACAGTCATATGTAAAACGATGAAAATCCTTTCTATTTAATTAAATAATATAGGGAGTATACCAATAGCTCAAACAAGCTTTTATTGATAAGTGTGGTAAGAGAAAGATATTTAAAATCTCTATCTAGAATATTCCTATCCCCAAACCACTAGACTGAATGTTCTAGTTCCTCACTGAGGTGAGCCAAAAACTCGAAACCAATTGGTCTGGGATATGAATATTCTAGATAAAGATTTTAAATATCTTTCTCTTATCGCACTTATCAATAAGAGCTTGTTTGAGCTATTGGTACGCTCCCTATATTACATATTTGTAAATACAAGTTTATAAAAGCAATGTCACGACTTGCTTTATTGATTATTCTATTCAATTAAATAAGTCGTTTATAATTTTATAGCCTAGTAGAATTTATTAATACTATGGGCTTATTTCACTCACTTCTGTCCAGTTTGCTTTATCTTTTGCAATGCTGAGTAATTGTAAATTATTTTTTCATCATTTTGAATGCATCAGTCCATATTCTATGAGTCTTCTCCTTTTGTTTTGTACTCTATATAATATCTAAATTAGGGTCTGATCTCAATCATTATACATATATGATCAGAAATTATAACTTCTTTTCTATAATTTTTTTCAGCAAAATTTTTTTTCCAATTCACTTTTTTATTTACTTTCTGTAGCTTTGTGTATTTATATAATTCTCAATAAATTTATTTTACTTGTTCTATCAAATATCAAGATTTTTCTTTCTATATGATTCAGGATCATGTATGTTTCACAACTGTATAATATGCAAGTAAATATTCATGTCTAATACATCTCAATTAGTGTGTGAAACTGATATTTTGCCTTTTTAAATTCTGTTCATGGTTTATAGATATGTTTTTCATGGCTAGTTTTAATTTAATTTTATTTTATTTTGCAACCAATATCATTAGTAATATTACTTCCAAACTACACAAAATGTTTTTTTATTATTTAGTATAGTTCTATCAATTTTGGCTATATTTATGTTTAGATTATGTTATTTTGTTTCTTCATTTAACACTTCTCATGTTGATTTAAGTATATCTTCATTTTCAGTATCTGCATTATTTTTATTTCATAAAATTTTCTTTGATCATAATCTATTACTCTTTCCAAATATCTGATGAATTTGCCTAATGAGATTGAATTTTTTTGTCTTATATCTTTTCTAATTTCAAACTAGATTCCAATTTTTTCACACATTCTCACAGTTTCTTTTATCTTTTCATGATATTATTTAATTTATATGATTTAAATTCTACTTAAGTCACTTTTTGATCAATATTGTTTAAAGGTCATCTGAAAATCAACAAAGTACATATAGATTCTTTCCTTTCCTTCTTGTTTCCTTCAATGATAAGATGTAATGATAATATCTGTTGTTTGATACTCCTGTCTTTTTCATAACTGGTTTTTAGTATTGATATATTGCTTTTGTAGAATCCTCATATGTGGAATCAAAAATAAATTGAAATGTATTATATTCAGAAATGTAAAATTTAAGCTTAAATGTCTTCAAAATTAGGACTAATAGTCTTTAATGTATTAATGAATTAGATAATAATATTTCAAATTTCTGTACATTGGATAATTTTATTGAAGAAATAATAGTTTAACTATGGTCATTTAAATAAAAATATCAATTCCTACTCAAACACAAAAAATTATCAAACTTTTAAGTTCTCTGTATTGTTATTTAGGTAATATACAATTGGTTGATCAGTTAAGTCTTAAGAAGAGACTAAAGTGCTTATGAAAATATAGTAGTTGTAATGACATAAATAGTTTATTATATATTTGGAAGTTTGTTAATCATTTGTTAGTCCTATTTTTGGCATGCTATGTTAAAGTAAACTTTATGTTTAAATACAAGATGATATATTTGCTCTTATGCAGGCTGTTTATTTTGAGAAATAAATATTAGTTCATATATAAAAATAATTTTTAATAAATCATGATTAAATAAGCAGCATAGGATATAATTTTTTTTACATCAGTCAAATACATTTATACAGCAAAAATATATTTCACCATTAAACATTACTCTGACTTGCACTGAGTGGCGCTACTGTAGGGAGAGTTTTCCCTCTGTGAAAAATATATTTTTTAGTTATATTATCTGTAACCATATTTAGCTTGATCCAGAATCAATTAAGACAGAAAAATGTTACATAAGAAAAATAATTATCATATACTAAACCAAAAAAAAAACAACAAAATAAATTCAAGTTACTTTGAGAGTAGATACAATAAAGTTGAAGAATAATTTGAAAAAAAAGTAGTCATTTGCACAAGTATACTCATATTTCCACAAATTACTGTTAAGCTTCACTTAAAATCTCAATGTAAGCCGACCCTCCCAAGATAGGCTATGAATATGGAGACCTAAGTTCTCTGAAAGGGCTAAGCCTTATAATTCTTTTCTAATAATACTAAGCTTCACTTTTTTTGCGTAAAGTGCTATTTAAAACTTACCACTCTAAGGTGAAGTAAAAACAAGGATTCTATTTCATAATATTTGAAAGATTTCTTTAAAATAATATTTTTTCATAGCATAGCATAAGTTATATTTATTTCTTTTCTTTTTTAAAAAGGGTAAAATGAAAAGAAAATTAAACTTTGAGTTGCAAATGAGCCCAATTCACTTATTCTAAAAAAGTAAGATGAAAATGTATAAATAAATTTAAATTACCCTTGTAATTTTATAGAAATTGCTCTGTAAAAATAAATATAGTCTCATCTACATTATTTATAAATATGGTTTACATACAGTGTTTAAAAAAAATTAAATACCCTCTATTAGTTTTAAATTATAAAGAAGAAGACAGAAAAACCAATTTTATTTTGTATATGAAGAGATTAGATAATACAAATAATCTCAGAATTAACTATTTTCTATTATTTTGTATTAATTGATTAGCATGTTAAATATCAATAACTTTTGAATCTAAATCAAGTATTGTTCACTAAATATATGAACTTTTTCTTCTCAATATTATATCGTAGTATATATATTAATTATATTGTTGGTATAAACAATAATCAGTGATTATTGATTATTCAGTATATTGAATATTAAATATTATTTCACCATATATATATATTGTAACTTTGGCTTTGGCCAAAGACAGTTGATTTGGTGATGGATGCAGCATTCAATGAAAAAAAATTTTATCACAGAAGAATTTTAGTAAATTTGAAGAAAATTCATTGCTGACATTAGTTTAGACTAATCAGAAGGAATATTTAAAAAAATTGTAGACATAGAATATTTAAAAAAAAACATTTAACACATAAGTTGGGTTTAGATATATAAAGGCAGTTTAATGTTTAACAAACTGTGGAACTAAATGTGCCTTAATTATTGGGATTGATACCTGAGAAGTAAGGGGGTTAAGTGTTAAGATCAACAATTAATATGTATTTGGTAAAATAATGTAGATAATTAAAAGAGATTGATGTAAGTTTCTATAGTCAATTTTAGCTTGCAAATAGTCATATACAATTAAGTAGTCAATTTATGTGATTAAATCTAAATTTAAGATTGTTTAATAGGTTTAGTGCTGCTGTAATCTCCATAGTTAGCTGGAAAGGCTATAAGTATATAAGCAAGCATGCATCATAGTATAAATGTAATTTTATTCATTGGGATAATTATAAATTTTCCTGTTTCAAATGGGATATCATTCGAAAGCAAATTGAAAGGACTATAATTTTGTATTAACTTTAAATAAATATTTGATAATATTCAGTCATAAAAATTTAAGTTAAATTAAACCATTATTTTAAATTATAAAATCACTTTTAGTTTGCTGCATTTTTATCTTGTTTTTTTTTTTAATACAATTTAAAATCGGGAAAATTTCAAGTAAACCATGTGATCATTTAGTAGTGTGAATAATTAATATCAAAATTAGGTGTAATAACCAATTAAAAATTAACACAAAGGATAAACAGTCAAGAAGGTGGGTTCGAAGATGATTGACAACTGAAGCTTATGAAAGGGCCACGCACAATTTGGAGGGGTGTTCTGGTCTTTCTTTGTGTTCTGTTGGATTGCTGTTTCTGGTATTTGTGGGTTTTTTATATTCTTCTGCTTGTTTCCAGCTTCTTTACCTAATATTTTGTTAAATCTTGCAGTAAGAAAGTATGTCGACGTAAGTTTCTAAGTCAGGTACACATTTTTTATCCCTGAAATCAATCATGAATTGTATTCCAAAGATAGGAAACTTTTGTGTGATTTGTCAAAGGCTGACACATCTGAAATGGACAACCTACATTTCTCCATGTGAAATATCACAGGTATTAATTCTCTCTTATCATATTGTTGCTAGAACTGTTATTTTATTTGAAATATTTGGATGGCTTGTTTGGAAAGAGAGGAAAAGGATTAAATGCTAAAGTTATCTATAACTTTAAACTTATGCTAGAACTACTTCAAAAGTACAGGCAAAACATTAGTTTTATTTTATATTATTTTTTATCATGAGAGAAAATTTGTTACTTGTATGAAAGAATTGTGAAATATTCATGAATAACTGATTGATTGGAATCGGAGTTGAACAAATCGTATCGATACATGAAATCTTAAAAATTTTATTGTGATAATCAGTCAGTGCTATTGGATATCTTTTAAATAAATTGACAAAACTTGTAATGTCCTAGAATGACAGAGCTCTTTCAAGTGCTATTAAAATGTATAAATAATTTTACAGTCAGCTTTTATATTAAGTTATCTGTTAAATATTCAATGCTTCATGAGGAAATATGTGGAAACCTCATAGGATCCTAAGGAGTAGTGCTGCTGCTTCATAAAAATATGAATTTTATAAATTAAAGAATGGTGTTAAATAATTGTGCAATTTTGGAGTAATCTTGCATTAATGAATTATGGCCGTTTGGTGTCCATGTTTGGATATTGACATGTGTGTGTGTGTCTACATGTGCGGAACTGACTTTAAATAATCGTGTGGAGAATGTTGGTTGTGCTAGACCGTCACAATAAATGGATGGAAAGATCATAATCAATAGACTGTGCTGAAGACTTCTTAAGTATAATTTTTCTTATGTTTATTACTCATTGATTTATTATGTGTACTGAAAGCCTATTTTATTGTAATGTTTATTATTTAAGATATATTAATTAATATTCCTGGTATTGAGGTTGAGTCATAGTAGGGTAAAATATGCCTTATAGTTTAATTTTGATGCTACCATAATATAACTTGTCTGTTTGAAATATTTACATGAGAGGTTCACACATATATATATTTTTTATGCTTACCAGTAAATTTTAACATTATTAATGTTTTATTCTATTTACTTATATAGTGTTAAGAATATAGTGTTAAGATTTCGATATTACTATGTCCTGGGTGATGCAAGATTTAAGTATAATTGCTATATGTTGATAAAATAGTGTGCATTTCTTATTTCATAATTATTTAGATAATTTTATTCCAGTTGTATTTGACTATTATTGCATTATTGGTTTTATACATTAATAATAGCAAGAGTTCAAACCCCGTTCTCTCAAGATAAGTGACATTTGTAAATGACCATTGTTTGACCAAGATATGCTAAGTTATTGCTGCCTTGAGTGTTGAGGTTGAGTGTAGCTCTCTCATGATTATAGGTATTAGGTATTTTAATAATGTATTAGGAGATCGAGGGTGAATCCCCAGCTCCATTGTCAATATATTCTGTAAGAAACATGTTTCATGTTATAGTTATAGTAGTGATAGGTGCATTCCCATATTTATATGTGTAGCGACTGAGTTCTAACATTTTATAGCCCTCAGATAGTAAGAGCTCCCTCTGGGTTCATGCCATCACAGATGTTTTGCTTCATGGTCTCATTTTCCTTGCAGATATATATTTTTGTAGCCATATCTCTTATTGTGTAAGAATTTGTTAACTTAATGGTTGGTCATTGTGTAGTTCATATTAAAGTGTGTTATCTACTTCAGGGCACTTTTTAATTTTAAGTGTGTATTAAGAATTGATGTATAATGCATTTGGCTGAGTTTTGCTCACCATCATTTTTAAGACCGATAATTGTTCTAAATTTAAAGTTAATATTAAAAGCCTAAATAAGCAATGCGCATCATAACCAGTTGATAATGAAAGCAAGTCACTGCTGGAATGGTAAGATTAATGGTTTATTTGTTGGGACATAGAAAGCATTGGGTGTATGTAAATACGTGAGTGTGATCTCTGAGAGAATTATTTAATTTAGAGCTGAAATGTTAAGGTATAAAAGAACAGACAAGGCATGATTTAAAAGGGTAATTAAAAATCGTGAGTTCAAACCTAAGCAGTTAATTAATTCGTTTTGACCTTGATTCGCTTCTTGCGAATTTTTTTTTTTTTTACCAATTCGCTCCCGGTGAATTTTTTTGTAAATATTATATATTAAAATGCGTATTTTACCGTATATTTTATTATATAAAAATTTCACTAAAAAAATTATGCTAGAAGGTGGGAAATTCAAAATTCCTGCTCTTACAATAGATATAAGTCCTGCCCTGACATGTTCAGGCATAAAACATTTGGTATTTTACAACATTGTTTAAAGAAAATAGTAGAATGACCAAAATGAGTTTATCTGCGAATTTATTACGGTTTTAGATATTTTTTTTACAATAATTTACACTATATTTATTAGATATCAAGAAATATAAATTATTAATAACTTATTTTGACTTGAAATACTTTATTTTCAAAAATATAACGTTATGTTAGCAGTGAATGTAAATATGGCCAGAAACAATTTACAAGATTAGCTTCTATATAAGCAATCTACTTATACTTACGAGTATGAAAATATCACAATTTTGCAATAAATATTCAAATGTTTTAAACTTTTAAAGCATAATTCGTTAGATATAAGAGAAATAAATAAATGATCATTTGGATTTTTAAAAATAATAGTAAATAACAAATATTTCATTGATTTTGTAAACTGAAAATAATCTTTCTAGAAACGATGACGTCTAAACTCTTTGTTTTGATTACGATCTCATTTTTTTAATATTTACAGAAACAAAATGTGAACATTTAAAATTTATTTCAGTAGTAAACAAAAATATCTATCAAATGAAGTCAAATATATTATTTTCTGATGAGTAGTAATCATTTAATCATATTTTACGTTGATTTGTGAGACAAAGAAAAACGTCAGAAAATGTTGAAATATGAGAGTCTTAGGCTATATGGTGAGAGGGTTAAAGATTAATGAAATAATGTATAATGCATGACTTGTAAAGTCAGTAGCATCAGAAAGGCATATATTTCTGTTGAGAAGTAGAACAAGTTAAAAGTACTTCATATTTTGTTTATTTTAAGTGCTATTATAGTAAATAAGTATTGAGGCTTGCCTCCAAGGCAAATGTTTTAAACCAGCAAAAATATAACTGGTTGAGATATTTTTTTTTTAGTTTATCTAAGTCCATGCAAGGTTATTGTTTGGTAGAAGCATACAACATAGAGATATCTTATTAAATGCAATGATAGGATCATATTCTCCAATTCTCTGTAGCAATTGTAAATCCACTGTAAATATCATTTTGTTTTATTAAGTTAATTAGATTGCTATGATGTTGTGTTAAATCCAAATTTGTAATTTTCCATTTAATTTGTTACTAAAATTTGTTTGTTGTGTCTTAATATTTTTGGTACTCACAAAATGCAGAAATCTTAACAATATGCAATCTTAAAAAATGGTTTAACACTTATCCTGGTACAGACACATTACAAAAGTTTAATTATTAAATGGATATTTTCTTATGGAATATGAAATTTGTTTTAAAGAAACATCCATAATTTGCTTTACAGATTATTATTGTTACACTGCAAACATATGGAAGGAGATTTGCTTTCAAATTAACTATTATTCTCATTTTAATAAATTTATTATTTGGTTGACTAATATCGTGAGTTGTCATAAAATCATTTTTCCACTTCTGGTATTTGAATGTGCTCCCAGTCAATAGTAATGTAGTTTAAAATTTAAAGTTGGTAGAATATTTTATTTTAGTTAACTGTTTGATAATTTGTAAGACTTTATTATTATTGGTTAAGGATAAGCAGACATTAGCTTATAAATTAAGTGTATGTCTACTTAAGCTATAATTGCTGGGATAGCATTCATTGATTATTAAAGACTTTGTTTGTAAAACCATCAGAAGAAATTTTGCATTCATTATAAGAACCCTGAGACCATAATATTCCAATTTTGAATTAAGAACTCATAAACTTACTGTTATAGAATTAATGTGGCATTGTGAATTAATAAAACTGATAAGACTAATTGTTTATTCCATGCATATCTGATCATGACAATACAATAGTGTGAAATTAAAAATAGTAAAGTTTATTGGGAAAAGAGAGTATAGAAAATTGCTAGTCAGAAATGAATTAATTGTAACTATGCTGTTGGTGATTTATGTGGGGAATACCGAGGCCGTTAAGGTATTGTGAGAGTGAGTCGAGGTTTCTCCTCCTCTTTTAATTTATTGGTAATATTTTTTAATGTTTATTATTGGTATGATTTTCTGTTTTCTGGGCATGAATTATCAAAGCAATTATATAGAACCTTGAGCATTTGCCAAGGTTTAGTTGTTATTAATTAATGTATTTGAAGATGCTAACAAGTTGTAGCTTCCTTGAATCATATGTTGACATTTGTCTAGCCAAGTGAATTGGCTTTTTCATGCTACATTCTATTTTATTCATTATCCTTTTGAAATGTAAGAAAGCAGTGTATATCATTTAAAAGTTAAATTATTTCAAAAGCTAATAAATCATTTCCGTTACAAATTAATAATTCATAAATCCATCGAATCAGTATAGTAGCTGGTCTATTAAGGTTACAATTTGACGCTCTGTTGTTGCTTTTTCTTGAGGTTATAATGTGGTCATTTGTTAACATGATGGCCTGATTGATAAATAACTATCGTGTTAGAGTTTCTCCATTCTCTTTGCTCTTTTATGTGATTATAATTTGTATATATATATTTGTAAATGTCAGTAAAAATAATTTTAAAAAATAATATGTATATAAATGAAAGATTTTATAGATAAAAGTTGTGATTAAAATATTTGGTTTTTTTGTATATGTGATTGCTTACTATATGAAGAAATCTAAAAATTTTATTCATATAAGTATATAAACATTTAATATATATATATGAAAATATTTATACTATTTTATTAGATCATTGTTGCTACAGTTGCATTTGGTATGGGTATTGATAAACCTGATGTTCGAACAATTATTCATTTTGGTGGTAAGTTAAATTTTTTAGGTATATATATATAGACACATCCACACAAAATTATTTCATGAATACCCAAAGTTTTTCATTAATGGAATAAAATATTTTCAGGATTAATCTAATTTTCTATTCCATTATAATAGGTATTCATATTCATTCACCCTTTTACTTCATACTCATCTTACAATTGTCATTCATCCATTTTATATATGTTCATCTTATATTGAATATTTATTAACCCATTATATTTCATGTGCTTTTTTATTTTCTTCATATACATCTCTACTTGGTTATTCTTTCTTAATTTCAAATAATATATATATGTGTGTGTGTGTTAACTATTTTCATATGATATAAACAAAGAAATGAATGGTAATATTTCCATGAAATAATTAGAGAAACTTATTATTAAAGAAAAGCATTATAAATTGTATAGAATTATCAGTCAGTGGATAGATTTTTTAAAACAAATTAATCTATGATAGAGATCATGGGGTCTCATAATCTCATCAAAATGAAAGCTATAAAAATAAAAAAAATTGTTATTCATTGTTTTGAAATGAACAAACATTATTATCATTACTATTATTTGCTGTTGGCATTAGGGATCACTCATAAATGATTTTGGGCATTGTAATTCCAGAAAAAAAACAGTAAATATATCAATTAGTTGTTTTGAAATTGACAAATATTAATATTAATATTAATCATTATTATTAATATCAATTGTATTCTATCATCAATTATATCAAATTAATGAAAACAAGCAATATTTCATTTTTTTAATGGGCTTTTGAAATAATCTTTATAACTATAAACATGAAAATCGATTTTAAGTTCAACATAAAACTTTTTTTACAAAATCTGTTACTGTTGATAATTTTATGCCCCTTCTAATGAAGATTTACTTTAATAATAATAAATTCAATATAATCACACCCAGAAAACTGAAAAATATAATATTTGGTTTTATGGTAAATCACCATTGTATTATGGAGCATTCTTAAATGAAAATTTTTATGCCTCTATGTTTCATTGATAAGAGGTCTATGCTTATTTTTATATAGTAAATTTGGCAAATTAACATTCCTATATATAATTTATTTAAAGTGACTATATCACTGTAATGAAATACTTTAATTTTTAACTTCTTGAATACAAATGGAATCTATATTGAATCTCATTGTAAACTCCTTTTTTTTTATTATCTAAAAGGCTATCAAGATAATTAAAAATTTATATTTTCTAAATATTAATTATCTGAGCTAAAAAATTGTCGAATTTTTTTTCTGTAGAAATTGAGTTTTTAAATGTTAATTACTAAATCAAAACCATGCATTTAAAATGATAATAATATTCTAGTAAAGATTATCCTTTGCATATTAAGTATAGGGCAATCATCATTATGCAAGAAATATAGAAGTGAAGAAGATATTTTTATTTATAATTATTTTGAATTAAAAACTATATAATCAAATCTTTATAGTATCTTGATACTAGCTTCATAAAGTCATTTATAAACAATTATAAAATACATATCTCTGTTTAATATCAATTTTTCATTTTAAATATTTTATATTTTTCATCAGTACTAATAAACATTCTCCCATAACATCATGTAGAAGAAATATAATGTAATATTTATAAACTTCAATGAATGATCACTTAATTTTGATAATTGCCTAGCTTATTGATTATATGACTAGGCCAAAATTATATAAACTATGTTCTTTGTTCACTGTACTTTTTTTTCTTTTTCATTTATCTGATATTTTTGTAGTATTTTTTGGTTCTTTAAAACTATATTGGATCTCTTGTAACTATTCATTCTATTACTGGAAATGGTTTGTTCAATAAAATTTTGTAATTGATTATAGTGATATTTTATGACAGTTATTGCAATCTTTTCTATCTGTTTTGCTTTTATTAATTGGAATAATTGAATCATCCTTAAGATCAAATGTGATAATATACATTTTTATACTTCTAAAAAATTCCAATAATTTAGAATCTAAATATTTTATCAGGATTGGCAACCTTTCTATTTTTAAGATTACAAAGAGCTCATTTTGTCTTCATTAAACTGAATATCTTTAACAAACATAAATGAACAGGTAAGATGGATTTATCATTATAAGAAGTGATTCAAAGCGATGTCGATCAGCATCTCCTTTGTAGTTTTAATTTTAGAGTTAACTTTTTAAAGTATTAAATCAAAGATTTTGTTGGAAATGATGCGGATAAAAAGAAAAAAGTGCAGAGTATTTATTTTATTTTAAATTGAATTGGGTAAATAATGTATCTTCCACAACAAGTTATTAAACAGTAAGATGTATTATAATTGAATTTGTCTCATTTCCTTTTTTTTTTAATTAGCTGCAAATTATGGAAATTGAAGTAATAAAACACCTTTTTTTTTATTTCACAAGATAATTTTATTATAATTTTTGTGATTATTATTTAATTTATGTGTAATTCATTTTACATGAGTTAGAACACTCAAATGGTTTCTGGAAAGACTATTGTAAAGTAAAATATATGATATTATATAATAACTAACTTCTGAATTGTAAAATATGGTAATAAAAAAAATGCAATTCTACGTTCAATAAAATTCTTTAAATCGTCTATACCTACTAACTGCAAACCAGATGCAGCTAGAATAATATTTTATTTAAAGTAGATTTTATTTTCTTTATTGAAATATATAATACATTCTATTACTAAATTTGTTGCTTTTTATAGTCGATAAGCATATTTATATTTTAATCAGAAAGAACTTATCCAATTTTATTTTTATAAATCTTACCAAGAGTGTATAAATATATAAGAATGTAATGAGAATTGTAGATATACAATTGATATAGGTATTGTTTTTTCATAATTAATTAGCACATTTCTGTCTGGTCTTAATATATTGGACTACAATAAGGAATTTGTTTAATAATAATATATATTATAACTTTTATAGATTTAAATTAAAGTCTGCTGTTAGTAATACATGATTCCTAATACTTCTGGTTTGAGATTAGTTATGTTATTAGAGCTTGATATAGTTAATAATGGATAGTTTTTTTGAAACTTGTAGTATAAGCTTTGAATTATCATAGTTTGAAATTTAGAGCTTTTTTATTATATAGTACTAGATGTTTCAACGATCTGACGTATACATTTTATTTTTATATTATAAAAGTTTCAATTACATGCATTTTAAAATTTACAATTTTATATTTTACTACTTGAAATTTAATTGTTAAATATTTATAAACTAGTCTATTATTAAAGAGAATAGTAGTCATTTATGTATTTGTGTGCATATTAGTTTTTTAAATTTTAACCATTTTTAAAATTTAATTATTCTTAAAAGTTTGTACTATATTGTATGTATTATATTTCATTTTATCTTCAACTCCATCCTATCTCAATCATATTGAGTTTTCATCATCACAGACCAATGGATATATTAATGGGTAACATATATCCAATAGGAAAACAGACCAGTAGATGATGATGTTCAGTGAATCCAATTATTTTCATTATGGAAGGGGATCTGGCTGTAACTAATCAGTCCTGGTGGAGATAAAGAAGACAACAAATTACTGCCAAACTTGAACGGCTGTGTGCATGTTGTCACTGTATGAATAAAGCAGTGAAGCAAGTTCACATTACAATTGAAATCTGCTAGAACTTAAAGCAACGAGACAAGTTTCACATTTAGAACCTATTGACCTGGTTTTTTCTATTGGATTATATGTCATCTGCTCATATATCTATTGTTCTGTGGCGATGAATGCTCAATCCGATTGAGATAAGATGGAATCTGGATTAGTCCCTTAATTGAAGATAAAGGTGAAATGCTTTATATCTTATAGTGGTCACAAATTACCAATAGAACTAGATTCTTTTTTGCCATCCACTTGAAATAATATTTTGAAAATTAACTGAAATTACATATGTGTATAATGAGTTTAACTTATTTACACATCATTCTTTCTCAATGGAGCAATTAATTTATTAAAAAGTATGTTTATATAATCCATAAATTTTATTAATAGTTTATATGTATATATACATTCATAGTGTATTTATATTAAATTGAACATTTTTACAAGCTACAAATATAAATGAAATATTATCCTGGTACATCTGTTTATAATTTATTGAAAATATATATATATATAAACTAATGTTTTCAACCAAGTCACATTGGTCATCAAGTTGTAACAAATATAAAATAATTGTAGAAGCGCTAATGAATATTTTATTAATAGAAAATATAAATAATAATTATGAGAAATTTTTTACATTAATGAGTTTTTTTAAAAAAAAACTCCAAATAGAAGGTAATTTGCATGTATCATCATGTTTGTTGGGACAATCTGGTCTTTTAAAGATCTCAATATTGTAAGTCAAGATTTGTACATTCATGTAACAGAATCCAGGCAAATATACCAAAGCTGACTGGAGTGGAATTAGGAAGTTCTGAACCCAACCAAGTTTCAATCTATTTATAAGTACCCTGTGACTCGACACGCTATAAATGACATATCTGAGATTGCACTCAGTCTCCATTTTTCGTGGCTGTCATAGGGCAGGGAGAAACATGAAACTTAGAGGCTAATTCAACATAAAATTAACTAAAGGGTTCTAAATGGAATGAATAACTAAGATTGAATTGGATTGGGGATTAGGACATATGAAACCAAAGTAATTTAAACATATTTATTAATCAATAAACAATAAAATAAACAAAGATAAAAGAATATAATTTCAAAGATGTAGTGAATACATGTAGGCATTCAGCGGATGAGACTATTATCCTATCAATCCCATCTTACATATTAAATCAACGAGTATGTGTGTATATGTGCGATCACTTAGATCAGGCATGTCAAACTGGCGGCCCCAGGGCCGCATGCGGCCCTCGAAAGGATTTTTCATGGCCCTCGTCTAAGATGCTATGTAATAAAATGAAAACAGAACGATATGTTGCAAACAATAAATTAATTTTTTTTAAAAAGCTCTTATATTTAATTACATGAACTAAAATATATACAGTAATTGTTGTCTACATACATAGCTAATTTATAATTCTCGGTTACACGCATAGCTTATGCCTTTATGATGATGAAGCATTTGAGATATGTGAATACCAAAGCTGGCAACGTTAATAATGTGCTGCTGTGCTTCCGAGAACATAAATACATTAGTCAGCTATTCGCGCCACCAACGTAGCAATCCTATCTGCAGATATTGTTTTTTTCTTTGAATTGTAACAAAAGGCAGTTGCGCTAGTTTCTTTATCCGGATTGGTGTGTTAAAAATTTGCGGGTTGTTTCCTTTTATAACTCATTCAAAAAATATAAGTAAACTGCTATATCCAAGAGTTTATACCTTTCTGAAACTAGTCAGACAGCATAAGAAATAACGAGCATGCATTTGACATTTTGTTATATAATATTTTAATTATAATCAAACATGAGAAACAATAATATTTTACATATAAGTTAGTAACGATTACATTTCAGTTTGGAAAACACTAAAAGTTCTACAATTTTACCAGTGTATGTTCGGCCTTGGGGAACTTTAATGGCTTCGACCATTTCTAACCTACGGCCTTATGCACAGCTTTCTTCTTTGTCACATCTCTATCTTAATTGCTCCGTGCTGGGAAGTCAGGACTGAGAGAGAGAGAAAAAACGTAATCCGTACCTTTTATAGCTACCTCCATTTATCGAGCATAATTCCAGGAGCGAGAATCGATAGCAGCGCTCTCTTTACATTTAAATACTAGAGTAGCGTTAAATTTTTACGAAGCGTATTTTGCATAAATGTAGTTGCAATTTTTTAAATTTTAAAAATTTAAATCTAAAGCTCTATTTTTATTACAGAAAATGCCACTTCCAACGCTAAATAAAAAACGAAAGATTGATGACGAGGGAAGAAAATTTCAAGAAAGATGGGAACTGAATTATTTTTGTGTGGAAGTGAACAATAAGATTACGTGCTTAATTTGCAAAGAAACTATTAGTGTTGCTAAAGAATACAATATTAAGCGACATTATAGCACTAATCACGAAAAACAATTTTCGTGTTTTGAAGCTAAAATAAGAGAAGAAAAATTAAAAACAATGAAGAATTCATTAAGTAGCCAGCAAGGAGTGCTTACAAAATTTATAAAAAGTAATGAATCAGTAACAAGAGCTAGTTATGAAATAAGCTATTTATTAGCAAAACATTCAAAAGCATTCACCGATGGTTCTTTAATCAAGGAATGTATAATAAAAGCTGCCGAATTTGTCTGTCCAGAAAAAGTACAAGCGTTTCGAGACATCTCATTATCAAGAAATACGGTGGCAGATAGAATTACTGAAATGGCAGATGACATCACTTCGCAATTACAGAAAATATCTACCAAAATCCAGTTCTTTTCAATTGCTATTGATGAAAGTACGGATATAAGAGATGTTGCACAAGTTGCTGTTTTTTTTCGTGGTTGCGATAATAACATGAGGATCACCGAAGAATTGTTGGAATTCATCCCTCTTCACGGAACAACAACTGGTGAAGATATTTTTGATGCCGTATGGAGCATTTTAGAAAAACTTAACTTGCCTGTTGACAAGCTTGTTTCTGTTACAACTGATGGTGCTAAATCGATGACAGGTGAAACTAAAGGTTTTGCGTCACGACTAGCAAGGAAATTACAAGACGAATATCCAGATAAACCGAAAATCAAAGCTTTTCATTGCCTCATTCACCAACAAGTTCTCTGTTTAAAATTATTAAAAATGGATCAAGTACTTAAAACAGTTACAAAGATAGTCAACTTTATTCGATCAAGAGCACTTAACCATCGCCAATTTACTTCGTTCCTTAAAGATTTAGAATCCGAATTCGAAGATCTTCCTTATTACACAGAAGTAATGTCTTAAAGAGCTTCTATCTGATTTTGGAGGAAATAATATTATTTTTTGAAATGAAAGATGAAAACAACGAAAATATATCAATTATAAAAGATCCATTGTGGGTACAAGACCTAGCATTTTTAATAGATATTACAGGCCATCTGAATAATCTTAATATTACATTGCAAGGCAAAGATCAATTGATAACGAATATGTATGATGCAGTTGCAAGCTTTGTACAAAAACTGAATTTGTTTAAAAATCATTTGCAAAAGAACGTTTTGACGTATTTTCCTACATGTGAGCAGTTAAAAGCACAAAATCAAAGTTGCTCGTTTTCACATCACTCTGCAAAAATTGAAAAAATAAAAGACGAATTTGATAAACGTTTTGATGATTTCAAGGAGTTCGAAGAAATTTTTTCTCTTTTCACGGGACCATTTGCCTTTGAAGTCGAAAAAGCTCCGACTTCGATACAACTGGAATTAATTGATTTCCAGAATGATTCGATTTTAAAAACCAAATATCGAGAAGTAGGAACTCCGAAAATTTATTCCTATTTAGGTGAAAGATACCCGGAAATTAAAAAATTTGCTGCACAAATTTTAAGCTTTTTTGGAAGTACATACTTATGTGAGAAATTATTTTCATGCATGAAATTAAATAAAACAGCTTACAGATCAAGATTAACTGATAAACATCTATCTGCCATAATGAAAATTGCTTGTTCTCAGTCTTTGAATCCAGATATTGAAAAACTAGTAAGAGGAAAACGCTGGCAAGTTTCCAGTAAAAACAATAAATTGTAGTTTTATAAATATGTAATCAGATAAAATAAATGTTTAAATAAAAGCAATACTATATCAATTGTATATTATTGAAGTGAATTCACTAAACTACATAATATGCTTTAATTACCCTATCTATATTCCTGCATTTTCACTTTCAAAATACAATTTTAAGAAAATTTGTGTGATGTGGCCCGCGAGAATCTTACCAGTAGCATAAAGTGGCCCATTGTTTGAATGAGTTTGACATGCCTGACTTAGATTATGCCTATATCAGAAATGCCAATCCTATCTTAACATGGTGGGTTGCTATTTTATAAGTAACTTTACTTGTCCTGAATAGATCATTTATTATAGTATTATACTATGTATATATTTCTATCTAAGATGTGTGTGCATAAGCAAACTCACTGATGTAGATTGAACCCAAGAATCAAGGGGTGTTTCAGACTAAAACTGAGTATTAACTTATAAGGAGGGAAAATTGGCTTCTTTAGGTCACCTATATGTGTTATAGCACTGGCAAAATATTAATAAAGCTGCCTTGTGGATGGATTATTCTTCAAGGGTTCTTGCGATCAACGCCCGTACTCTGGGACTGAGTATCTTGTTGCCTGAGATACGAACATTCAAAGGTCAGGAGCGGGGGGTGGCTTACTCAATGCCCTGGCATTAAACTTCAGGAATAATCTTGATACACATACCCGAAATAGTAGATTGGGATAGCCTAACAGAGGTCCCATTTTAAAAGATGCAGCAAAACCTTAATTATATTGTATTTAATGACATATATCTTTAAAGTTAATTGTGCTTTAGCGATAGCTTTTATCAGGTTAGCTAATAGAAGCCAATTCTTAACTAGCATTATATATAAGGTCCTTAAGGGAATAATTATATTATCAATCTTGTTAATGTGCTTAAATCCACATCTTAATAATCAATTAAGGAGGGATTAGTATATTTGGAGGGATTTACTAATAGATTCACATATAAATATACTTTCTAACTGTCCCTAAGGCTAGTCTATTACTTATTATAATATAAATTAAACTCATAAATCAAATTTAGACGCAAATTACATTATGCATTTATATAACAAACAAGTAATAATTATGAGCGCAGGGCAGTTCGTTATTATAAATATAGGATTTCAAAACAGTGCGCTAATTGGTGACATTAAGAAAAGATAATTAAATGAAGATATTTTAATTTATATATTCGCTAAGTTTTACTGAATTTAAAAGCTCGCTGTTTCGAAGCATTGGCATATAATAAATATATAAAATATGATTTAAAATAAATATATAGAAAGGTATAGGCACAACTGCAGTGATAGAGAAATAGTTAAATAAGACATTGATTTGATTTAAATAAAGTAGATTATGAGTGTTGATAGGCAAATTATATAATTTGAAAGGTTAATTAATTTAGACATAGTTTAAAGTTAACATTAGTTTGAACGTTCAATTGTTTCGTTAATTTATATTTAGCTAGCTTTTATAATTAAAAGTTTTGAAAATTAAATATTAATTGATTCAGAACTCTGTGATTCTGGAATTATCGATTCTTTTTTTCAGCTGGTGGTGTAGGCATTTGGACTTCAGGCATGGGGGCAATCCTTTCTGGGCAGGTGCACGGTGTTTTCTTTTTCTGGTGGCAGCTTGTTGCTGGAAGGTTCATCTCTGCAGTGCTCAGGTTATTAGGTGTATGGAATGGCAGTAAATTCGCCATTCTTCCTTGGAGAAACAGCTAAACATTTCCCTCCTTAAACAGACATATCAAAATTTTAAGCTACGTAGATTCTGGTGGCAATCTCTTAAAAATATTGGAGTGTGTTTTTCGAGCCCATAATATGGTCTATTTATACAATATTCATCTCAACCACTTAGACTTGTTGAAAATCTATTTCGCCCGAGAACCCATTAATGTTAGATATTACATTAAAAAATTGGAGATTTTTTAGAAATTGATTTTAAGCCTTTTATTCAATTTTCCAAGGCGTTCAAACCCCCCCCCTCCCGGACTTCGAATAGTGCTGGTCCAGTGACTTCACTTATGTAACCCTTTTGTTGTAAACAAACTAATTTACTTCAAAATTTGCTAAATCTAAATTTATCTTCCCACAGGTGCGGTGGCTTAATGAAAATTTATTTACAACTATTTTACCTTTTAATTGACAAGAGCTAAAACTTTTAACAAAACTAAATCATGCCATCTTATATATGTATCACTATATAGGGTGAATTATATATATACATAAGAATTTATAGCAAGTAAATTTAATAAAATGACTTTATATAATTTAATTTATAATATAAATATTTTTAATTGCAAATCAAAATTTATCTGCTGTAATATTTTAATATAATTGATATTAACAGCGTCTGTTTGTATATATATATATACTGCGTGTACATAGCCATGACAGTGCTCTTATTTAGTTATTTTAATTAGGTTTAAACCCAGCACATATGGGGTTAATAATCAAAAGTTGAGATGAAACTGTTGGGGTGCAAAGCCCACCATTTTAATATATATATATAAATAGTGTATTTATATATAAACAAATTATACATAATTCAGAATTAAATAACTAGCCAAAATTAAATTCACAGTCAGTAGTTTCATTATCAAAACAGATTTCTCAAGTCAGAATAACATAAACACAAAATAAATATTTACTGGTCAAGTTTTCCTTAATTTTAGCCTTATAATATTCCAATTACCATTTTGAATCTTGGCAAAGAAACCATTGGTTGTGAATTTTTAATTATAATTTTGGCTAATTATTTAATTCTGAATTTGTGTAATTTATTTATTATATTGATTAGTTTAGCCTTTTGGCTTTATATATGTATGCATATTTGTTGTAGCCCCAAAAGATGTAGAATCATATTATCAGGAAATTGGACGGGCTGGAAGAGATGGTTTATCAAGTTTTTGTTATGTATTTTTTTCACAATCTGATATTATTTCCAATCAGTAAGTAACTATTTTTATATATTATATTTGACTGTGTATATATTTAAATTTGTGTATATATATATTCTGTATATAGATATTTAGTGTGTGTATATATATATATTGTAACAGGTAATGATTAGAACTACTATTTTCATGCACCATAAATGAATTTGTAATAATATAAATTTACATCATAATAGACTCATGAATTTATAAGGTGCCAATGAGCCTATGCATTGATATGTATTTTATTTGGTAAATAAAAAATTCAATAAATAAATGATTTACTATCTAGTGAATGTGTAGTTTGGAATATGTGAATCATTACTTAAATTTGTAGGATAGATAAATCAAATAATGCATAGATTAATAATAAAATAAAATTGAGTTCAATAATTGGAACTTAAAATAATCCATTGTATTATTATAACCTATTCATGATAGATTGCAAATACTACATTGTGATATACATCTAAAGATTATTAAACATGCATATTCACAATTACAAAAGAGCATTAATACATAAAATCTTTCACAGAGTGAAAGTTTTCTTTTTTTAAATATCTTTTAGATCAAGTAATGCTTTTATCACAATTACATATGCTCAAAGTAAAAATTTAAAACTTATATGTTTTAATTTTCACTTTTTTTAGAAATATTGTCAATAATCAATTTAAATCACTTACTTATCTATTAATTAAATTTGTATTGGATAATATACACCATATTATTAATTTAATTTTAAAAGAAAGATATTTGATAGATATGTATTAGGGTATTATTATTATTATTTTTTTTAAATAATGAAGATGAAGTAAAAGTTAGTTTAGCAAAGAATTTTCAGAAATTATTTGGTTTATATTAGTGTCTGTTAAAATCAGTAACTTTAACATTCACCATTACAGTTTTATTTTTTTACAATGTTTTCCATAACATTCTACCGATGATAGACAATGATATAGGACTCCATTGCCATTAACACTAGATGTTGTCCAACTATTTCTTTTTGTTAAACATTACAGTTCATATCTAATTCAAAGGTTCCATGGCTTCAAATGGTTCAACATAGTATTTACTGTTCTCCACTTCATTTATTCTTGCAGACATTAACTAAGAAGAGCTCATGCTCTCTCCTTCTTAATCTCTACTCAAAGTACATTATAGCTTATATAAAAATCTGCAGAATATTAAAGGGAAGCAGATAAAATAAAAATCTTTCCAAAGAAAATAAAATTTGCATGTTTTTTTCTCTCTCAGTTTTTTCGTGACCCGGCAACAACACATTCTTTCAATTGGTTCATGAAGAGTTTTTTTTAATCTTAACAAAGTCTGTTATTATTATTCAATATGATAAACTTAATATTTTATTTTGAATTAAATAAATTATACATTCACGCTACATTCACTGTAAATTTGAATTTATTTATTAAACATAAATGATTTCTGTTTTCTTTATTTATTTATCTATAAACTATAGATAAATAATGTGATGAATGTGCATGTCACATTTTCCTGTCCTTAATAAAAATGCAGAAAACAATTCTAAACAATATAAAGTAATTTCTAATTGAATCTTTCATTAATAATTTAGGATTAACTAAATTTAAACTACCACAACAATAGAAGCTGTGACTATATACAGTTATAGTCCTCATTTTTCATTTTATTTTTAGATATCTAAGGCATTGGTTTATCGTATGGTTTTAAAGTACAGGCATTATATGCCCCTTTAATATTTCATTTTCCAGAAGAAATGCATCTCCCCAAATTTCTTAATTATTTTGTATGGTCTTTCTTACAATAAGAAAAATTATTTAAATTTATTTAATTCAAGTTCTACTAACAGGATTTTTTCTTACTATCACAAGATCACCATCACTACTTCAGCTTCAAGCCGCTATATTGAACTTTTTAAAATACTGGCCTGAGACACAATTTTCATAATAACTTCAGTTATGTTAGAGCAAAAACAATTACATTGCTAGAAACTAGAAAAATTAAGGAAAACAAGCATAAAATAAATAGTGATAACTATATAAAAAATAAGGAAAAAAAGAAATTTTCACATCCGAAATAATTATTATTTTATTGTTTGTTCATAATTTGGAAATTAACATTAACTAAAATTCAAAATACATCTTCAGTGATAATTTCTTTCTATTTCTTACAAAATTATCTTTCTAAACATGTATAATATGTCTTACCTGAGATAATCCACAGCTTCACAATCTCCAAAAGAAGTCGGATATGACTTCTTCATTTTTATCTTGTACCCCAAATGTTTTAAATGTCAAAGGCGTCTATAAAGAAAAAGATTCATCCTAATAAAAGATACAAAAGAAATCATCATAGCAATTGGCTTCTTGTCTGTCTAAAACTAAAATTGTAGGCTACTTTCTATATCACTGATAAAATGAGTTTCATCTCTTCATTTTATTTTTTTTTTTGTGTACAGTAGTGATGTTTATATTCTTTGTGGTCACCAGTGATGTTTATATTCTTTGTGCACTGCACAAGTGATGTTTATATTCTTTATGTACAGAAGTGATGCTATCTTCTTATATTTATTGTACCACAGATATAATTTATTTGCATATAGTCTATAGACTTGAAAATAATGTTATGAAACATATAGCAAAAGCAAAGCATGATCAAGCATAAACATAAACAAGTTTCAGAATTGGATTATATGTTTGAGTATGCATGTTTGTATACATTTGATTATTAGTTTTATAACCCATTGCTTGTAAACCATATTATATAAACATAATTAATGATTTTCAAAAAGTATACTTTTTGAAAATCATTATTTTTATAAAAATAAGAGGATTAGTGTAGATAGAACTTTAGATAATTACGATTTGAATTATATACTAATAAGTTAATTACGATATGAATTCTATATGAGTAAATATATAATTACAAACTAAATCACACTAATTTTTCGATAAATATGAATTCTATATGAGCATAAATATTACAAACTATATTTAGAAAATTATGATAAATATGAATTCTATACGAGCATAAATATATAATTACACACACACCAATTTTTCGATAGATATAAATTGTATATGAGCATAAATAAATAAATATATAACTACAAATTAGCACACACTAATTACAAACTAAAATTAATAAAAAATATATTTTTTCAAAAAATTTTTAAAAAAAAATTAAAAAATTTTTACTTACGAATAATTACGTTGTTCGTCTGATGTAGGCCTTGTTTGTGAATAATACCGGAGAAAATTTCACTTCCAGCCCGTAAAACATTTTATGTCTTTTATCGTTTCGTGATAAGTACAAAAATTATCAAAAAAAAACAAAAAAAATAAATACTGTGGTTGATTAAAAAATTCGCCAAAAATCCAAATTTCAATGGATTTTTTTGAAATAAAGATCGTTTGAAAGCTAACCTATAGAGCTATAAAACGGTCATATTTTTTTTGACGTCATGATTATACTTTTTACATCAGCAAAGAAAGAAAATAACACGTCATCAAATGAGCACCCACAATGCGTAAAGTAAGCCAACAACGCTGAAATGGTTAAATTGACATGGTTTATCATTACCTCTCTTTTTTCTCTGCCTACCCTTTTTTATTAAATTTCCCATTAATTGTTTGTATATCTGTTCCATGGTCAATCTCTTTTCTAATAATGGGCAAAGAAGTTTTTATAAAGAAAGGATTATGTTTTTAAAAATGTAAATGAATAAGTGGGTACTGTTTGATTCATTGGAGGTCCAGTTAATGTAATTTTCAACTTGTTGAACATGATTAACCCAAGTTTATGGTTATCATTGACATAAACTGAAAAAGCCTATCAATTCCCTCATGATTTTTTCACATGGGTTGGGCTATGGATTATGGATTGAAGTTAAACATATTTGAGTCCTTGTTTATCAATCCACTATTTTCATTCCTGTGAAATAAATGGAGTACCATAATCTGACAATATAGTCTTAAGTTTTTCTCTAAAAGGAAATTAGTGATGTTGCAATTTTTCAATCCAAGATTTAGTATCTGCTCTTCTAATAGGATAAGCAACTACATATTTAGAAAATATGTATGAAGCAGATATTTGAATTGCCTATAGGATGGTGATGGTCCATAAAAGTCATTAGCTAGTATTTTATTTGGCTTTTGTGGTATGATAGAATATAGTATTCTGGTATAAGTTCTATTAAGAGGTTTGAACTTTAGACATATTTGACAAGTGTTTAGTGTAATCAAAATGCTAGAATATAATTGTAGTCAATAAAATACCTGACAAAGTATGTATTTTACTTTGCATGGACGATAATGACCATGTAAACAGTGTGTATACATTATAAATTTCTTGCATAAGGATTTGGGAATAAGTATCCTCCCATAGTCTTTATCTTGCAGCACATTGTAACAAAAAATATTAACTAATCTATATCTTTCATGTATTTCTTAAATTTTATTATATTCCAGATGATCAATTGGAAGTTTTTCTTCTAAATATAGAATAATATTCATCTAACATGGATCATTTTTTTGTATAGCATTCAAAGTTTTCAGGTCATCTTCCACTGAACTGTCTATTGTTAAAGATAGAACAATAATAAGAGTATAGCATTCAAAGTTTTCAGGTCATCTTCCACTGAACTGTCTATTGTTAAAGATAGAACAATAATAAGAGTATCTTCTACATAAGGATGTTGTGCAATAACCTTTATAGAACCATGACTAAGAATGTCAGCAAATATATTTTCTGAACCTGGAGAATAGATGAAACTATTTGAATTTCTGCAGAAGAAGACTAACAATTGATTCTGTCATTGTTTAAATAACTCCTGTTTAAAAATTGCAAGCTCTTGTGATCAGTAATGACAATGACTTCTGAACCAATAAAATTTGTTTAAATTTAGTAAAAGCCCAAACAAGGGCTAAAGCTTCCTTTTCCATTATGCTTTAATTCAATTCAGTACCCCTCAATGCTCTGCTATAAAATATAACAGTCTGGGTTGTTGAAGAAGATTAATTTGAAAGAATACGATTCCCAAACCATATCCGCTACTGTATGATTGAACATAGAAAAGTGTATTAAAATATGGATATGCCAATACAATAGTATGTAAAAATTTATCTTTAAGTGTTTGAAAATGATTTTGCTATTGATCTCCATTCTCTTTCTTGGGGCTTCCGCAATAATTTAACTAAGATTTATATTTAGCAAACTTCTTATAGAACCTGTGATAAAAGTTGCACAGTCTCAAAAAAGATCTTAACTGCTTCCTCTTATTTAGAGTAGGAAAATGTTCAATTGCCTGGATTTTATCTGGATGAGGTCGAATTCCTGTCTTGTTCATTACATGACCCAAAAATGTTATCTCCTCAGCAGCAAACGTATTTTTCTTCAAGTTGATCTTAATTTCCTGTCATTACATTTTCTGTAGAAAAGATTCTAAATGGGTAAGAGGGATGCAATAACATCATCCACTTACATAATTATGATAATCTTAAAATGATCTGACAGTGCATGATCTAAACATCTTTTCAGACATGCTTCACTATTGATTAGACCAAATGACATTCCTTTGAATATCCTTCATATTTGAAAGCTATATATTTCCTCTCTTCAGGATGAAGGGATATTTGCCAGTAACAGCTATTAGGTTGACTGTTGTAAATATGGTCTTATCCTTAAATTTAATTAAAAGGTCAGCATTGAAGGTAGCACATCCTGCTAAGTATAGTAATGTTGTAATTCAAATATAACCATAAGAATCCAATCTTTTTTAAAAACTATTATTAAGGGATTGTTATATGAAGAAGGACTCTAATATTCCATTTCAGCATTTTATCAATTTGTTTCTTCACCTCCTCTTTACACTGATAGGATATTGGGTAAGATCTACATTGATGATGCATTTCATCTTTTATACGGTGTACTTATCCAGATATGATACTGGGTTTATTGGAAAATATATTCTGGTACTGAATCAGAATTTTCTCTAAAGACTTAAGAATCTCATGTTGATAATTTTTCATGGTTTTAAGCTTAGCTCTGATTTCATCACTTTCAACTATTTCTTCTACACATTCAATTCTTGGAGATGAAAATTGCTCAATACTAACAATGTCAATCTCTTAGTTGCAAATGATAATATTCCTTTCATAATCTAGGATGCAGTTATGATACTGCAGAAAATCGGAACCTAAAATTACATCTTGAACCAATCTATGCATCACTAAAAAAACACGTTCTATATCCCAATGACAGATTTTCAAATTACCCCATCCATATCTGCTTAGCATCAAGTTTGGCTCTTTTCCCATTGGCTATAATAACTTGGAGTTTGTTTGAAGGGTAATGTGGAAATATCACAATTGACATTTAAAAATCTTCTGAAGAAATCCTTGATTAATAATGGAAATTTGGCTTCCTGTATCTATCAAAGCTTTAGTGTGATTACTTTCTAAAGTAATTGCAATTAAAGGGCAATTTTGGATATAATCATTAATTATTTCTTAATCTTCTCCAATAATTATATTGTTTATGGTATTTATAATATAACTTACATTAAATTCATAAGTCCCTTGTGATATTTGTAGACTCCTCTGGTAATGAACATCCCATTGAGATCTCAATTAGTTTTCTGAAGCTGTAGATGGTACCAGAACACGTTTCAGTATTGTTACCTTGCCTATATTCCTTGGAGGTGATGCATCAGCAAATCTTTGGGTGTGTGGGTAACATCCATTGTTTAAGTTTCTAGGTTCTTGATAAGGACCATTACTATTAGGTCTTCTAGGTCTACGCCATGGTCAATTATGCCTTTGCAGTTCTACATATGTGCTTGAAGTTTGAAATTCAGAGTTGTTTGTTTTAAAACTTTCACCCTGATGTTTCTTCTCTTAGAGTTGTGCTGTAGTCCTTCCATGTTGATGTTGTTTAATAGTTCAGCTACATCTTTTATAGTGGCTCTATCAGCAGCAATCAAGATTTGTTGAACCCATTGAGGCAAGTTGTCTTTACAATCTGACCTTCAGATAGTGGGTATGATATAAGGGCCCTGAATTTGGATACTTGACAGTGAAAAAATTGTTTAGATTTTCTCGTGAATTAATCCTAAACCTTTTCCGAGAAACTTGATGCTGAATGCTATCTTCCCTCTCCTCACTAAAAACTATTTAATAATGCTTGGCAGCAATCTCCAAAAGTAATAAGCTTTATGAACAATGACTCCCACTAATTCTTGGCATGCCCATATAGGTGACTCTTTACAATGGCAACTCTTTCTCTTTAACTTACTCCACGATATAAGAACAATTCTTGTAATGTTGTTAAATATTCCATAGGGTTTTCTTGAGTCACCCTTGTAGGTTTTGATTCTAATGAATTTGGATATAGCATTGTAATTTTCCATGGATTGATTACTTTTATATTGTCCTTGGTGTGTCACACTGACTTTAGCTCCACAGTCGTCATTCTTATCTCCTTGTGACACAGCATTTTCAATAATATTGTTAATCCGTTCCACACCATTATTTAATGTTCTTTCTTTATTTGACGGAACCCTTATGGTAGGTGGCTGTATTATATCACAATTAAATGATATTTCAGTATTATCTGGATTTCCTGTGCTTTCATCATAAGGTTTTATTGAACTTTCACCAGGTTTATTTACTTATTTTGAATTTGATTTTTGTTCTCTATCATAAAATTTTTGATCTTCGTTTGCCACTCTTCTTTCAAATTCCTTTTTATTCCCATTTTTTTATTTTGCCTTAAATCTTCTATTTTTCTTTCTGTCCTCAATTACTTTGCTTAATTCAACCTAATTAATCAGAGATGGAGAGTGGAATTTCAAATCATTTATCTCGGACTGTACCACATCTAAGTTAATATCATAATTTAAATGATTCTGCTCAATTTGAGTTTCTAAACATTTGATTTCTTGTTCTTGCTTATTCTGTATTTTCTCTATCTCTATTACTGTTTTATTGACATTTGTTTAGCTTACCTTCTTGGATTTTATTTTTATTCTGGCATTCTAATCTATATTTTTCAATCGTAGTTTCCATCTTCTGGGTCCAATTTTGTCCCTTTCCCGTGCTATCGTTTAAATTGTTGATTTTGGTTTGCATTTGATCTTAACTTACTTGCATCTTATTTTCTAATTCATTAAATTTAACTTTCAAGGATGTATTTGCTCTTGCCCCATTTTTATTTCCTGAATTAGTTTTGTATGCACATTTTTAATCTCTTTCTTTAATCTACTTTCGTATTGATACTGACTCACTTTTATCTTCATTATTAACATTTTTTGGCTTTGTTTCATTTTTTGTTTGACCCCTTCCTGGCTTTGTTTTATTTTTTATTTAAGTATTTCCTGATTCTTGTCACATTTTTTTTGGATTTAGTTTTATTTCACTCATCAAGCTCTTCAACATTGTTATTACTGATTCACTTTGATGTGACAGAAACTTCATTAACTTCTCTTTCCTGTCCTAATATTTCAGATTTTTTCTCTTTTTCCATAGCTTATTTTGAATTTACATTGATTATTTCATTTAAAAAGGAAAGGACATGAATTTCCTCCTCAACTTAATATCCTAAACTAAATGAAATGAATAGCTTAATTTCTTTTACTATGTTTTGTATTTATATTTTTACAATTTAATCAGTTTCCTACTTATATATATATTTCAATTTATACCAGAGACCCTTCCGACATAAAGTATCACAATAACGTCATTTCTCAATAATGATTGATTTACCTATTCACAATATTATTATTCCAAACTAATGTATGTTTTCTCAAATTTCAACTTATATTATGTGCAATATAGTATAAATTTTATGACTATACTCAAAGACTGTGTTATGTCATTGTTAATAAATTCATACAGCAAGTATTTGTATTTTTCATCCATTTTCCAAAAATAAATAAGAGCAAATGTATTCAATAAAATAATAAGTTGGCTTCAAATACATTTTACTATTGATTTTATAATTACTTTATAAAGTTTAATAAATATTTATTAATAAGCCCACATTCTTTTGGTATCTTACTAACACATGCTTTCAGAAATATAAGTATAAATTCTCACTTTTATTATTATCTGGCAAGCCCAGGTATCACTATCTGGTACTTTGCCTTCACTTACCCCTTTCTAGCATATTTACAAAAGTTTGTTCCCTATCAATTCAGGTATTGTTGCATTCATTTTCAGAAAATAATCCGACAACCAACTCTAAATTTGAACCCTCAACAAAGCATAGCTACAAAATTAAAATTATTATTGAGTTATTAATCAGTTCAATTTAACACTAGCACATATAAAGTTAGCTTATATTAATTGTAATCATTAAACAAATAGTCTACTCCTATATATTTTTCCTTTTATGACTAAGTCTCTCATGGTTTATGAATAAATAATTGATTCCTCGTTGGGCAGTCAAAATGTAACAGATAATGTTTAGGTAATGATTAGAACTACTTATTTTCATGCACCACATCTGAACTTATAATAATATATACCTACATCATAATAGATTCATGAATTTATAAGGCGGCAATGAGCCTATCCGTTGATATGAATTCTTTTTGGTAAATAAAAAATTCAATAAATAAATGATTTATTATCTAATGAATGTGTAGTTTGCAATATGTGAATCAATACTTGTAGAATATGTAAATCAAATAATGCATACATTAATAATAAAATGTAAGTTTATTAAGGGAAAGAACACAAAATTAAATTCAACAATTGTAACTTAAAATAATCCATTGTATTATAACCGATTCATGATAGATTGCAATTTTACTAAATTGCGATCTACATCTTAAAGATTGTTAAACATGCATACTCGCAAAAGAGGATTAATACATATAATCTTGCATACAGTATGAAAATTTTCCTTTTTAAATATCTTTTAGATCAAGTAATGCTTTCATCACAATTATATATGTTTAGAGTAAAAATGTAAACATTATATATGTTTAATTTTGACTTAAATATTTAGAAATATTAATGTCAAGTAATCAATTTAAGTCACTTAATCTACTAAGTTCGTATTGAATAATATAAACCAATTCATTAATTTAAATTTTAAAAGAAAGAAATTTGATAGATATCTATTAGGATATTATTATTATTATTATTATTTTTGAATATTGAAGATAAAAATAAAAGTTAGTTTAGCAAAGAATTTTTTAGGAATTATTTGTTCATAATAGTGTCTGTTACCAAAGTCGGCATCTTTAACATTCAGATTACAGTTTCATTTTTTTTGCGATGTTTTTCATAACATTAATAAGATGATATCGTATCACTAGATGGGGCCCAACTACTTTTTTTTTTTGTTAAACATTACAGTTCATATCAAATTCAAAGATTCCATGGCTTCAAAGGGTTCAGCTTAATATTTGTTATTTCATATATAAAAAATCCAATAGAATTACTTTCTATCTTTTTTTAAAAAAAAAAAAACTTGATTTTTTACATGAACTCATATATACTTCAATACATTGGGTTTCTTTTTTATATATAAAAAATCATTTGGAACCAAATTTTTAAAATGAAAAGATTTATTGTTATTAATTTTTTAATTAATAATGATAGTGATGGTTTTTAAGAAAAATTCATAGTATTTGTTGTTGTCCACTTTATTTATTCTTGCAAACATTAGCTGAGGAGAGCTCGTACTCTCTCCTTTGTAATCTCTACTCAAAATACATTATAGTTTATATTATAATGTGCAGAATATTAAAGAAAAGGCAGATAAAATAAAATCTTTCCAAAAAAAAAAAAAAGAAAGTTTGTATGTTATTTTCTTTCTCAGATTTTCCATTACCTGACAACAATACATTCTTTAAACTGGCTCATGAAGCATGAATTTCTTTTAATCTTAACAAAGTCTATTATTATTATTCAATACCATAAATTTAATATTTTATTTTGAATTTAATTATACATTCACTCAGCATTCACTCTAAATTTGAATTTATTTATTAGACATAAATGATTTCTAATTGTTTTTTTCTGTTTATTTATCTGTAAACTATAGATAGATAATACACGATGAATGTGCATGTCACAATATATATATATATTATAACAGTTGGGGTGGATCTGAGTTTTACCGTATCTGCCGACAGGGGCACCACCAGGCCATTCAAACCTGGAAAATTTATATAGTAGGTAGATATTTAACTTAAAATTCAATTTTATTTTATTATAGACCGTTAGCCCCAGTTACTAGCTCGCGGAGCAGCAGAGATAATGTATACTTTATTTTTAAAGAAAGAAAGATAATAAAAAATAAGAATAAGCCACTGCCAGATTAACAATACACAGAAACATTTATTTTGCACATATATAAAATTTAGAATTATTATAGTATAATGTTTACTTTATAATTTGATTTACATTTTAACTTTTGATTTTATACGTTCGAACAGATGAATTTATTAATATTTTATTAATGTGTCGAGTATGGATAGATTGCACTCGAAAAAGAAAATATTCTATATCCCTTATTTAACCCTAGGCCAAAAGTTAGCAATCAAACTAATGCCAATCTACCTGATATATCGATGTATTCAATGCAGCATGAATATGACAGCACAATACCGCACTGTCAGAAATATACATCTGAACAGCGTGGTGATTTAGAAAAAAATATATCTCGTCCAGTACAGGAATACTTCATCTGTCAGGCGAGAACAATAAAAAAGAAAACTCTATAGAAAGGGATTGCTGTCCGTCCATCCTTAATAGTTGCTTGTAATTTGGATCCAGTGTTAATTTCCTCGACGTCCTGGGGAGATCGGTATGCCGTTAGCTGTTCTGGTGGTATTTATCTGGAGGGCCTTTACTGTAGCTGGTATAGTTCTTTGCAGGATTTTATTGCAGGACCCTGATGTCCTGGGGTCCACAATATAGGAAAATATTTCATTTCTTTTTTTAGAAAAACTGAAGGGATTGAAAGTGCGTCTTTTCAATCCCTTCTCCTTCAACTCTCCCGGACTTAACACATATATCACACATAATAATTTATTTTCAATCTTTTTCTTTTTATATTAAAATTGCGGATTAACTGAACATGACTTCATGATGATGATAATTTTTTTGCTGTGGTCTGTTTTTTGAGAGATTTTTTTATTGTCTATTCTGTTTTTATTTTTTTTCTCTCCTATCTGACTTTTAATTATAAATTTTGAGATGCCTAAGGGCTAGTTTACTTAAGACTACTTAACAATAATCATTTCATTTTTAGCCTTTTTATACAATAGAACTAATTAAATTTTGTATATTTTTAAAGATATAATTTTATCTTTAAGTTTTTGTTGAAAATTTAGTTTTAAAATACTTTTTTTTCTTTAATAAAGTTTTCTTTTAATAATTTTCCATGTGCGATTTTATATATATATGAGTTTAGATGACTTTTAAGTTTTAATTTTTTAAAAACAAATTTTTATTTGCAAACTTTTATTTTAAATGTCTAATTTTATTTAAAATAATGTAACAGCATGTGTGCCCGTTACAATATATATATATATATATTATACATAAGTACAGATTATGATAATTATCAATGTAGGTTATTGTGTAAATAAGACTATGTAATTATTATATTTACTATTTTCATAATTCCTTAATTAACAATAACTAATAATCATCATTTCAAGGGAAGTGCAATAACTTATGTTTATTTTAGCACACATAAATATTTATGAAATATCTTTTTGAGTTTCATTTTATATTAAGAATAATCTCGATAAATCATAAATATTTTATATCCATAAGTTTGTGATTGAATAATTAATGTAAAACTTTAATTTTTTTTTTGCAATAATCTTGACAATTCACATAAATAAACAGTTCTGATTTCTAATTTTTTAATTTATATAGAATGGGATTTGCAAGTTATAAGAACTTTTTTTAATGCTGGGATGTTATTTCTCATAAGATGGCAATTTTAACTTTTTATTAATATAACTTTATCATTATCAATGTTTTTTTGAGAATTCAGCAGTGAAATAATCATTCAAATAATTCTTGCATATTTTGTTGCTTGAAACATTTAGTCATTAATCTTATATTTGAAAATCAAATATTTTGGATTTCATTATATAATAGTCAACAAATCTTTTTCCCTCAGATTTCTTCCAAATATAATTAGGAAATTTTGTGCTTTTATATTGATAAATTCTGCTCATTGTCAACCAATTAAAGTTTTCAATTTTAATCTTCTGTCATTTTTTTTTCTATTATAATTATTATCTTCACTTTTAAAGTAAAGATGCATCAAAGGAAATAAATTGCCATCATAATTCTATTAATATTATCATGTGGCAATTATACATTTACCCATAATTTTATTCCTTCATCATTGAATAATCTTAATTGTTTTAAGATTATTTAATGTAATTTTTGTTTCATTACTTTATATTAGTACAGAATGTGAAATTTTTATATTAGCTCATCATAAAATCATATTTTATGCCATGATTCAATGTTATATGAAAAAAAAATAAAGAATATAATGTTACATAAATAAATTTTATTTAACCACTGTTTTAAATTTTATTTAATTTAAATTTTACTTAATTTTTTAATAAATTATTTATTTAACTATTTAAGATTTTTTATCAAAGATATTACGAATCAGAAATTTCGTGATCATAAAATTAAAATGATGGCTAAAATGGAGCAGTACTTGAAAACAACAAAGTGTCGGAGAAGGTAAGATTAAAAGTTATTAACTGTTTTATTAATTTATGATATATATGAAATTGTTCCAAAACTAGATTATTTAGGATAAAGTATGTGTAAAGTGGGAAAAAAACTCCAAAACACTAATAATGGTATAGTAAATTAAAATAATTTTAATTATATGTAAAGAGGAATTCATAAGACTTAATCTAGACTTAAAAATTAGCAAATTTAAAATCACTAAATAATCTTGTATTGAAATTCAGTTATTTAAAACCAAAGAAAACTTAAGGATAATAAGGATTGATATAATGATCTCAGAATGATTTAAAATCACTAAATAATCTTTTATTGAAATTCGGTTATTTAAAATCAAAGAAAACTTAATGATAATAAGGATTGATATAATGATCTCAGAATGCTTAGTTTTAGTTATTTTAGTGCTTAAGTGTGTGCTCGCAATGAGAAGTATTGATTGATTGCTTTTTAATAATATTATCTCACAACTGTCATCTGTCTTGATGATGATTAGATATATGATAAAATATTTTAAAATGCATTTTTAAGAGATGATTATATGGTTGATTATTTGCTATTTTTTTTTTCTTTTCTTTATTACAAATGATTTATTATTTTATGCTTATTGAGGGTGATTACCAGCAAAGGTTCCCATAGCTTATTTATAGTTTGCTTGGTCCATTCAGTTACACATAGTTAATTATGTGTGGCTGTGTATAATTGCTTTATTTATTATTGTCTCTATTATCAGTGTTGGATTGCTCTTTTCTTTAAACTATATAAACATTCCCAAATTCTTTCATTCTACTCTTTTTTTTACATCCTCCTCATTTCTGTTAAATATATATATTCTTTTACCCAATTTCAGTTTGACCCACATGTGCTCTTTACATTTTTTTTTTAAAATGTTGGTTCTTCTTAATAACTTTTATCTCTCTCCTTTCTACCTTAATCACATCTAATCATTTCTTTCTTTCACATTTCTGATGATGTGGTTCTTCTTCATCCCTCAGATGTCTTTCTACCACTGTTAACAAAACTATTTTTTCTTGTATAAAACATGTTTCTTGTAACTATTTCCAAGCATCTTCCACAAAAAAATATTTTCTATTGTTATATTCTCTATAGATCATTCTATCTTTACCCACATCATGTTATTCATATTCCTAAATATAAACATGTCTTTAGTTATTTTATCAACCTCGACATTGTATTTTTTTCTTATCAATATGCATTCTCCTCCTTCTTTTCTCCCCTTTTTAGCACCATCTGTTGGTGTAAGCTGAAAAAGTCAAATGATGATGTATTGATATTTACTGTTATTACTTTTTTTCTTCTATATTTGTTATATAGAAAATTTGAAATTTTTTCTCTAATGGTGAGATTTATTTTTACATTGTTCAGAATTTTTATACTTGCAAATGGAAATATATTTGAAATAAAATAGTTATGAATAAACAATTTTATTTAAGACAATTTAAAAGTATGAAGATAATTATTTTAAATCAGATTATATGACTAACAATTAACCTGTTTTTCATACAAAAATCTGCTTAGTCAAGTAAGTTAAAACTCTAAACTTTTGATTGGTCAATTACAGAATCAGCAGTAAAAATATATTCATCTTTTAATATTATATTCGTTTTAGTTTTGTTTGTAAAAAGCAAATTAATAATTTGTCAGAATATGAAAGTGAACGAAAGTTTTTTCAAAAAAATATATTTCTATTTATAATTATAAAAATATTTTATAGTGGAGAACCTAAAAAGAACATTTGTAACCTATTAGAAAATGTTGCGTACATTTATTGATTTTCTTTCTCAATTTACGTTTGTATAAAAGTAAATAATTTTTACTAAAATCTTAACTATTTGTCTACAATAATTTTATTTTCAGCATATTTTATCAAAATAATTTATATTATATAAAAAAAAATACCAAAAAAAACCACTCTAAAACATTCATTTTCGTTTTCAAAATCAAAATAAAGAAATTGGAGCGGTGAAAATTATTGACAGGCACTCCCTTTTGTTCAAAATGAGAACCAACCAATCAGCATCTAGGAAAGTCTGCTTTCTCCCATAGTTGTAGCTTCAAATTTAAATATTATTGATTTTTTACTTATAAAATAATTCTAGAGAGGGCAGCATCTTACAGTACGTTTTAAGCTTTAAAATGAGTGTAAATTCACTACAATAATGTAAAAATTGCCGGTTTTAGAGCGAGTTAAAGCCATACTCGAGTTTACTTGAACCTAACAGTAAAAGAGTTAATGTATAGTATTATACAGTGTTATATATATGTATTAATTATAGCAACAAAAATATCATATATATATAGTAATTAAAAATAATAAATATTAACAGACATTTTCTTTGTATTATATATTAATAATTATACATAAAAAGTTTTTTCGACCCATAGTTTTTTTTTTTAAGTGTCATAGCATCGGCCGGGATGCGAACCCGCAACCCGGGCAATTGACTGCAAGTGCAAGGCAGTCACGCTCACCTCTCGACCACCAATGCAAGACTTCGACCCATAGTTTTATGTCTTTATCAAATATTAAACAATAATGTTAAAATAGATGTTTAACATTTGATAAAGGGATAAAACTATGTGACAAAAAAGATTTTTTATATATAATTATTAATATTGTACCAGTCACTTCCTCACTTCCCCTTAATCACCGAGGGTGCCACTAGGTCACTAACTATTTAGAAAATTTAATTTATTGTGATCAAAAGTTAATGGTGATGATAAATGCCACCAACTAGACCCAGGAGAAAAAGAGATCTTTAAGATTGTTAAGACATTTGAGAAAAGAACCAAAGACAAACATTAGCCAAAATAATTCTAAATAATTTTAAAGTTTATTAAATTCAGAAAGAAAGTAAATTCCAAGTAAATAAAAATACAAGGTTTGATCTAGATTCTTCTAGCGTATTTATCAGAGAGAGTACAAGAGTATACCTTGGCAGATAAGTTCGTTTCTCACCTATGATTTAAAGAGGAATTTTTACTATCTTCTTGCTAGTGATTTATAAAAACTAATTCCAGTTTCCCTTATTTAGAGATTTCAAAAATAAAGCGGTCTTGTAAGGAATACAATGAAACAGTGAAGGCGAGCTTTTCTTGTTCTGGAATAAAGCATTGGGACCAAGAGTGTCATATGTCTGCAGAACAACTCATGATAAACCACATTCAAGGTAATCAAGGTTAATCCAAATACAGGAAAATAAAAATAGAACAAGAAAAGACTACGATTTACATAATCTTAAAGAGAAGAAAACAAAATCTCTGATTTAGGCAAAACAGGACAATGCACTCGATAAACCGCCAGCCAAAATATTTACAGACTGTAGGAAACGCAAACCAAACTTAGCTGAATGAATTAAAGTATAACAAAAAGGGACTGGTGAGTTAAGAAAATTACAAAGGGTTAGTAATATAAAAAGAGGAAAGAATACAAAGCATATCAAATATAAACTCGCAATACACTCTCAGATAAATAAGTTAAAAATATGAAATCTTAAAACTAAGATCCCAATAAGGATTTTAACTAATAAGTAAATATAGAAAATAATTAAAATATTGAAGGAATATACGATTAAGCTAAGACTTTAACAGATTTAAACCCTGGTTAGAATATGAAAACTTTTTACCTCGAGGCATAAGTTTAGGTTCAGCGGATGTCTTTCAGCAGCACACATAGTTTATTTCACTTGAAAGTTCTAAGATTAGGGTTTTTATTATATGTCTGGAGTCTGGAGGCAAGCACTGGATCAGTTCTTGTTTAAGCTTTTACGGCATGATCTTTGAAGGAACAGCTCAGGATCCAGGGTCCACCTTTAGATTGATTTAGCATTGCATGTTGTAGATAAGATTCTGCTTAGCGTATAGTTTTGGCATTTTGCAGAGATGATTCTATTTAGCAAATGGAAATTAGTAATATAATTTCAGTAGAATTTCTTAATAGCAGATAGCAAAAGGTAATATTCTCTATGGCTGTACCTAGATGCAGACAGCAATCTATGGCAGCATGACAATTCGAATAGGTATCACTATTAGTGTACTAAAAGCTGAATCCATATTCAACAAGCGGAATAAAAATGAATAGCTGAATAATAATTAGTCCAAAATCCCACGGCTATTTATGTGCACTCTTATCTCCCACATCCTCTTTAATTAGAAGTTTTTGCCCAGGACAAATCCCTGTCTTAGACTTAATCTTGATTAAAAATCTGATCAGGGTTTCTATCTTATACAAAATTAATTTTAAAAAAAATAAATGCAAATTTGAATCTCAGCTTTCTTTTTACAAATAAATTAAAAATAGATTACAATAAAAAAAAAAATTAAAAGACCCAGGAATGCAATCAAAACTTTCAAAATTGAAATGCTTTTCTTTAAAAGATTAAAACTTTTTTAAAGTTAGAATGTTTTTAAAAATAGATAAAAAAAAAAATCAAAAAATCAAAAGAAATTTATTTTTAAACTAAAATGTAAAATTAGGGAATTTTAAACTATAGCTGTATATGTGTGCTATGACATATAAATCTTTCAAACAAAGCTCTTTATAAAAACAAAAGTTAGTTTTAATTGCATGATGAAACTTTCGAAGCGGATAAAGCATCTGGTTCAACTGCTCCATCATCACGCTACAAAAAAAAATAAAAGCATTTCTTTGCTATTTTTTAAAATCTTTAAACAAAAAAACCAGAAACCTGGCTCAACATTTGCCCTGTGCTTTGGCTACTAAAACATTTTATTTTATTAGCATAATTTTCTTCATTCTTATAATTTTATAAACAAATTCTTTTTTTTTTTACAAAAAAATCCGATTACTAGAAGCTAAACCCCTTAACCTTTGTCAGGCGGTTCTTTTTTTCTTTTCACTTGTTCTCTGATATAGGTTACTTTTCCCTTTTTGTCTTTTTTTTTTGCTTATACATTTTTGTCTTGTCCCTTTCATGTTCTGTTTTATGTTCTACCTTGTATATCTGAAGACCTTTTGCTGAGCAAAACACATTTTTCGAAGTGTCTCATTTTCTTATTGATCACATTGATAACAGTGAATGGAAAGAATCTATTTTCTACAGTCTTTTTGAATGCTTTAGAGAAGATTGCTCTATAAATAGCTTTGGTTTCTGCTTTAAGATCATATTCCTTAATCTTTTTTCCAACATTTTCTTTGTTTTAGATCCACGTTCAAAACGAACAGTTTCTTTAGTCAACTCATTTTTGGTCTCTTATAGAAACTCATTTTTTATCTTTAATGTTCACCTTTCTTCTATCTCAATTTCTTGAATTTCTTTACTCAGATTTCTTTCTATGGTTTCTTTAGCTTCCTGATTTTTCTCTACTTTTTCCATTGCTTCTTGTCTCATTTCCATTTTAAACTCTTCCAACATTTCTCTATTTTCTTCCTTCATTGCCTGCTGACTTTGTTTCATTTCCAGTAACTCTTGTTTTATTTCTCTTCTTTTGGCTTTCATCATATCCATCATCATCTGGATATCTGATACTTCTTTTTCTATTTGAGGATTTTAAAAAGAAACAGGGCTTTCTTCAAGACTACCCCACTACCAAATTCTTCCTTGACTTCCATTTTTCGACACAAGATTAAATCCAATATTTTTATATTTCTTAACTTTTAAAATTTTTTACTTTAAAATATATAAGTACAATATTTATTTATCTCTTTTCTCTTCGTTCAAAAAAAAATGCAAAAGAAAAATGCTATTTCACTGTTTATTAATTATTCATTTGAAAAAGATGAACCCCCTACTTCAAACTACACCAACAATATTTACCAATTAGCACAAACTGATCCCCAATACTTAAATCTTGCTTCTCACACATGAAATATTTCTCAATTGTCTGAACAAAATCTCACATGGGTTTTAAACTTGGAAGCCCTACGTTGGCAGTGTTAAAATTTAAATAAATTTGTACTGGTCATTACCCCTTGATCACTGTAAGTTAAATTTTCTAGGTAGTTAGTGATCTAGTGACACATCCTTGGTGATCAAAAGATGTGAAGAAGTGACCAGTACAATAATTATTAAAATTTTGGCACCCAACATTGTGCAATGAAACTTGAAGCGGATAAAGTATCCGGTTCAATATATATATAGCAGTTATACATTTTTTTATTTATAATTTATATGAAAAAACAGTATAATGGACTTCATTGATTTCCATTTTTGACTATATATTAATAGATTAAGTATAGTCAGTTCACAATTAATTCACTAGCCAAAAGTAAATTATAAATCCACTACTAATAGTTTTCCAGTCAAAGCAAACATCTTAAGTGTGAAGTATCACAACACAAATAATATATACTATCCTATCTTGCCATAATTCAAATTCACATTCTAATTATCTTTAAAATTAAATGAACTTTTAAATTTAATAGAATCATGAATCTTTTTTAAAAAAGATTTTTAAATTTTTTTTCCCAAGAAAATATTCTTAGCTTGCTTAATCAGCCTGTATTTTTTTCATAAATATATAACGCAGAACTAAAATATTTATTCTTTACTTTTATGAATACTAAATCTTTCCTTTAAGCCAAAATTGTTGTGACCTATATATAATTTCTTATGAAAGAATAATATAAACAACTTCAGGAATGGTTATTTGTGTTAATTTTCTTTTTTGTTTTATTCAATAATTTATTTAGAAAACATCCTTCCTCCATGCTATTTTCTTATTATTAAATATCTTATGATTACTTCTTAAAAGCTTATAAAATGACAATTTAAAAGGCAATGAAATAAAATTATTTTTCTTTTATACTAACATTTAAAATTATTATTGTCACTACTATAATTTTTATTAAGCAAAATGTTCTAAAATAGTTTATCAGAATGTAATATTTATAGAACATTTGAATACAAACTTTCAAGCTCCCCTCAGTTTTTCATTCTATCTTATATAATCGATATACATAACCACACATGTGTAAAAGATAAATGATCTCCAATATATGTATTTCATGCGAACCAGTACTCACAATTCGTATATTGGAGATCATTTATCTTTTTTGCATATGTGTAGTCATGTGTATCAGTTATATAAGATAAAGTGGCTAGCTGAAGGGAGCTTTCGTCAGTGTTCAAATCCCCCATACTTACATCTAAACTGCAGGTATCTAAATTATATTTGTATTCAAATAATGTAGTCTTTATAAATTTTTGTTTTAACAAAACTATAACTATTTAATTTCTTTTCTCTAGAACAAAAACTTCTTCAATAGCTATAGCTATCAACTCTAATAATAAATCCTTACTTTTAACATAATTACTACATATCAAGAAAATATTTTTAAAATTTTTTTATCATTAATAAATGTAAAAGCTTTAATTGAATAATAATAATAATATTATATAGAATAATAATTTCCAGTTTATCATTTTGTACAACAAATAATCAAGTATACACCTAACAAATAATTTTAAATATATATATTCTTAATTAACATTTCTCTTTTTCAAATAATTAATATAAATTATACAAATTAAAAGTGAATTAATATTGCCACTATCCATTATTGTTTAATGTTATAAAGTTTACCATATACATAAAATCATTTAACAGCAAAAGCAAATCTTTAATAACTTTAATTTTATTTCCAAATAAAGATCCATTATTAACCAACATAGAAATAAGACCCTGAATACTGCTTAATCTATTAACAGGTTGATACATATTCTCTATATTGAAATTACTATATACCCAATTATCTTCCATCTTAAAATTATTAATGTTAAAAAATTATTTAGGAAGTAAATCCTTCAACAGTACTACCAATATAATCAAAAATAAATCTTAAAAGAAAAACCTTTGTAAATTTTAAAAATTGGATAACATTCTAAATATTTCAAACTATTAAAAAAATTTTAAGTTTTTCACTTTTCTTATAACACATATTAAACTTCTTTTAATTAATTAAGCTAGAATGATCTTTTTGTAAACTAATATATTTATCATTACTTAGTTTTTTTTATCTACTTTTCCAAAAAACATCTTCTTTCATAAAAATGCAAAAGAAGCTAACTTTGTCTTCATGAAAAATAATTGCATCATCAGTTATTAACTTATTCTTAAGATTTTCTTTACTTTATAAACTTTTATTTAAAATTAACTGAATGCATACTCTTTGCTCATCATTTAAATTATTAGATTCTTTAGATGAAATTATATTTATAATTATATTTTTATTACAAAAAGTGATAAAATTAAGGTTTTTACCAAGAATTTCAAATTCTTTTGCAATTAGATCAATCTGCAATATTAACTCCTTTTTTATTACTATTTTTTTCTCTATAACTACCCTATAACATTACCTATTTTTCCAAGTTACCAATTTAATTTTTGTTCATATTTTATATAATATGATGGTAAAGATATTCACTCACATTAAACATATTTATTGAACATATGGAGCAATGAAAAAGTCAAAGAAAAAGCAATGAATGTCATAATATGGGATAATTAACCTAGTATATACAGATTCATAATAAGCATTAGAATTGGTGACTAAATACTAAAATCAACAGAAATTCTAAACAAGAAATATGGATTATACATGGATCAAAAACTTTAATGCAAAAGAAAATAAAGAAAAATACTTTGGAAGTAAAATTATTAATGATTTTGACTACCAGAAGAATATAAAATTAAAGAAATTTTTCAATTGTACATATTTATTAAAGTTTTGAGTAGGTATAAAACCTGGATGATAACATAACATTTGAAAATATCCAGAGAAGAATTATACAAAAGATGAATCAGAAATTTTAATGTAGATCATATTCGTTTGCAACATCTTTTCAATGAATGATAATACTTATGTAACTATTTGAAGTCTTTTCTTATTACCTGAAAATATGCATGTCTGATAACTGTTTGATATTTATCTTTTTCTGTAATAAGTTTAAGAATGTTCTTTTTTTTTTTAAACAATATAAGATATAATTTTTAGATAATTTTTAAAATTCACACATTCCCACAAATTTTAACACTTTTTTTTAGTGTGATTATAATATATTTTCCCCATTTTTTTTTGTTTAAGTATAATAATATTTATATATATTTTGAACCAATATAAATAATTATATAATATGTAATTTATTTTTTACTTTTATATAATATTTGTAGTAATGTATTCATATATTTACTTTTAAATTATCAATAAAATTTGCTTTAAAACTAAATGAATGATGATCAAAAACTTCTAGTGTTTTGCATTACTTTTGGCAGAAACAAAAAGGAAAAAACTCATAAATTATGAGTGGATTGCATTTAAAGTTGATGTTAAATTAGTTCATATTAATTCAGTTTTTTTTATGTATGAAGCAGATTTTAAGCTGGAAAAATAGTTAATAGGCATCATATACCTGCAATGTTGAGTCTGTGATTTTTGATGATGAATAAGATTTTTTTTCTGCTTTGAAATATATGATTCTTGATAAATTATTCATATAAAAAGTAATTTCAAAAATTTTTTATAATTATTATCTTACAAAGAAAAAATTTATCTCTAAAACTTATCTACTTCATATTTTGGCCATTAATTATCAATTTCTTAAAAAGAAAATTGCAACAAAACGTTTTATTTTTTAACTAAAAGCTTGCATATAAATTATAAATAATGCAATATATGTATACTTTATGTTTTTTACTATAATTTATTTATTTTATTTTATGCTTAGTCATTTTTTGAGAATCCAATAATATTTGAGCACCAATGAGGAAAATGATAGATCATATATTATGAACTAGATTTTTTTGTTTATACTTTTCTTAATTAGAATTTAATCTGGAATATTTTTCTTATTAGCATGCTACTTTACTCACTAAGCTCATTGCTCAGAATAAAGATTAAAATATCATAAATTAATTTGTAAATAAATTTTCGAAGAGATGACAGTTCTCACCCTTGTATGTAATAAAATTCAGTTATCATTATAATAGTAATGTGCTGTACAGCTGTTATATTTGCATGCATTATTGACAGTGCTCCAAGGCATCCAATAAAGGAAGTTATTCCTGAAATGCATGTGTACTGCACAATGATTGGTCAATTTTTATATAGTATGGCAATGTAATCATATAAGTGTATTGCACAAGATAATTGGAGCTGACATCTCTTTAAAAAAATATTTAAATATATAAAAATAATAATAGTAATAAAAAATCTGATTGCATCATAACATATATACTATATACTAAATGTATTATTTTTTTATTTATATTAAAAAAAAAAATTCAAATTTTTATGTTTGATGATTTTATTTAATACTAATACTAATATTACATATGAACGTAACAACAACAAAAAAGTGATTTAGTTATTAAAAAAAGATGTGAATTTTTTAAAATCAGACAATTTAAATATTTTCAAGGGATTTGGAAAATGGTAAAAAAAAATAAAAATAAAACAATTATAGTTTTTTAAAATATATTTATTTTTTCATTTATAAAAATTTGCCAAAGAAATCCAGTTTCTTAAAGATTTCAATAAACATTGTACACTAAATTCATTTTTAAGTTCATATAAATAAATTAATTTTTTGTATATGTTTATGCATTCCATATTTAACAATTTTGATATTGCTATATATGTTTATAAGTCTATTTGTTTGTATGTATATATAAATACATGTAATATATACACAAAATGTCAGCTGTGAAGACACTTCTATGGGAATTGAAAAAAAAAAAACAAATTTTTATTATTTTAAAAAGCATGTTTATAAAATTAAATGATATGAATGAAAGACTTCATATAAATATTTGGAAGATATTTGAAGAGCTACATTAAAAGAGAAGAGATATTAGGAGTTTAATGTATAGTACTCTGTAGAATTTATGAATATTTAGAATGAAAGGGATGAAAAGTTTATATAAAGGAAAGAAATAAAAAAAAAAGGACGATAATGAAACTTAATATTAGAAAAGAAACAAAATCTTCATTAAATATAGAATGTATTTTAAGAAAAATGGGAAGTAAATAATAAAATAGGAAGGTTCCACCAATTTAAGGTGTGATATGAAGAAGTAATATATTTATGCAAGTAGTATTTGCCATAAAAAGGGAACATTAAAAATAATTTAAAGCATTTTAAAAAAAAATATATTACAATATATATTTTTTTGTTTAATGTGATTTCACATTCTTTAATTATTCTGGTTTAATTGTTGTTGTACTTGTATTTGTTGTATCATATTTGCTTTCTTGAATATCTCCTAACCCTTCAATTGGAACTACTGGTTTGGCATCAGGACCATGTGCTTGATTAAGTGGAAATTCTTGATCAGGATTTGGCTTCATAACAGGTACTACAAAAATAAAATTGAAATTTTGTACATTAGTATTAAATAATTATTTATTAAAATATATATTAATTCATCTTTATCTTTCATTCAGCCTATCATGCAATGGCAAACTGACATCACTTACACAGTATGCTTTTGTCTCGTAATCTCCACCCTTTGACAGATAAAGAATATAAAATATATATATATTTATAACTAATTATTTACTTTGACATGAAAAGATCTAAGTTATATCTATTTTCACTGTGATGTAATAGAGGGTACTTAAATGGTCCATGGGATAGAAGAAGACAAAGAATTGTGTCTAGATTGGAAGAATGATTTAATGATTGTAGATTGGAAGGGAATAATAAGAGATAGGAATTAGATGGTTTTCCTATGGTATATAGCAGGGGTGTCCAACAAGTCGATTGTTATCTACCGGTCGATAGCAAAGCCATTTTTGGTTGATTGTGAGGCCAATCTTGCAAGAGCTGTCGGTAACGAGTGAAACAAATTAAGTCAAGATTTTTCAAGTTTTTTTGTTATTGTTCTAGATTTTTTTAAAATTCTAGATAGGTGAAGCCCACTAAAACCATATCATTATTGAAAATAATATTTTTAATCTTGATTTAATATAGCTAATTTGAATTAATAAATATTGTTGCTTTAATTCCCTCAGACCTTAGTTTTTTGGCCCATTAAATAATTGTTATTTTTTACTAGGTAGATATATAAAAATAGTATGTATTTCACACCTCCCTATGACAACAAGTCGATCGCAACACATTTTTAAAATAAAAAGTAGATCTTATGAATACAAAAGTTGGCCACCCCTGGTATATAGCAGATGTTTGAAAAAGAGAATGTTTGGTTTGACTTCTGAATTTACAATCAGTGCATAGAAATTTCTGACTTTATTTAAAAATCCATTTTATATCACATTATTATTATTTATTTATTTAGTGTCTATCAAATAGCTATTATAACTTTATGTCTAAATATTAAGGAATTTATTTAAATTGATTTAATATTTGAATTTTTATTTTAGTTTAGCGTTAACACTGCGCTTATTTTTACATAATGTAGTAGTGAAAGAAATGTAGACTTCCACTTAAACAATTAGATATATATATTATTTTAAACTTTTTAGATTATTGTTTCTATTCAATTCTTATTTTGACTGACTATTTGAAATAACTTTTTTTGATTGTGCATAGCTATTTAATTTTATCATAATCAAAATTGAGTTTTTTTATTGCAAACTTTCTACTCTATATATTAAAGTATACTTTCCTCTTTTTTTTTTATCATTTCCACTTTTCTACTTCTAAATAAATATATATATGCTAACGTATCTGCCTGATCATAAATTGAGGTTAATAGAGAGTAGAATATTATAACCATGCATTATCAATGGTAGTTGCTTTTCCCTTAATATTTTTTATAGTTCAATCTTCTGCCATCTTTTTAATCTTACTCTTAACTGTACTTGCTTTTGATTCTTGTATTTTTATCTACCAATGGTTTTGTATAATAATATAGATAAGTGTTCAACCATTGCTTTAACTAAAACTTCCAATATGTTTATTTTTTCATTTTCAATAATACCCTATCTGTTTTTATGCACTTTATTAATAAAGTATTTAAATTAATTTAATTTTCTGTTTGTGAATCAAATTTGTTTTGCTATTATTACTTACAAATTGCTTTTCTTTTTAGAATTGTTAAATTTTTTCTTATTTTACAAGTCTAACAATTTAATTTTATAATTTCTTTGATGGCAGTTTTTTTTTAAATGCATTAAATTTTATTTTGTTGAAATAGCATCATGTATGTAATTCTTTTGTTTTCCACCAAGTGATTGCTTTTGATATAACTCACAGTTAACACTCCTTTGACATATTTTTTTCTAATTCTGAATCTTTTTTTAAAAAACCAAAGTATATTTTTTATTAGTTATGTAAAAAATTTTCTCATTTCATATATATATATATATGTGCATTTATTTTATAATTTTTCCATTTTTTTTTCTTATTCACACTAATAATTGGATATTTTTTGTTCCTGATCATATTGTTTTCCAAAATATGTTTAATCACAGGGATAGATGTATAGCCAAAATATCTGCTGCACATTTTATTCCATCTCAAATATGGGATTAGTTTTTTTGAACTTAAATATTAATTTATGAGCTTGTTTAGATTTATATACATTCTTGTATTACTTGTTAAAACTGTGTTAGCATTAAAAAATTTATTTAGCACTTATGAAAAGAAAATTGATTCAAATATTTGTATTTATGAAAAATTAAAAGAAAAATTAATTTTGTGTTATGTAAGCAACTTAGAATAATTGCAACAATGATCATCAAGTGTATGATTGTGAAATTGTCACAAATGTTTAAATTAACAAATGCTATTGAAATTATTATTGACAGATTTTTTTAAAAAAAATGTATAATAATTTTATGAAAATTAAAAAAAATTATTTTTATAAATACAGTGATGCTGTGATATATGCTGTATCAATGTACTTCAGTTATATGCTATTTTCCACAAAAATATAAATAAACAAACAAACAAAAAAAAATGTATTAAAATTTATACATTTTATGATATAAAAACAGCTATTTTTCCATCTCTGAGTGTTGTGGTGCAATTTTTTTTTTGTTTTTAAAATCATTAAAATTGATAAATTTTATCATATATAGTCAAATATTTTTATTTCAGAGCATTTTTATTAATAATGTTTCTTTGGGTTATATTGAAAATACATACATATTATTTTTTACTTTATTATCTTTTCTGAATTTGAAAAATATTTTGCTAAAATATTTTATATGGGTAATGCTAAAAGTTTTTTAACATTTAAGAACATTAATAAAGTAATACAGATTTAAAAACACCAAATCATCTATAGAGGATATAGTCTGTTAATAATAAGATGGGAAAAAAAGTTATTGAAGAATAGGGATATTTTCCAGAACATATTTAATTGCAATGAAAATTACAATTTTGTTATTAATTTTATTTAACAAAATAAAGATACGATACAGTATTTTTTTTTTTTTTACTATTTTGATTTTTTTTTTGTATAAATGTAAATGAATGGACACCCAGTTTATTATTAATAACTATGTTTTTATTTTTAAATTTTATATTTTTTTTAAAATTTTGTTTATGTTATAATCTTAATTTGTATATGTGCACTGTATATTTATAAAAGTGCCGTTATGTTATATCAATAAAATATGAGCTACCATATATTATATATGATTTATATGAACGGGGAAGGGGTTTGGAACAAAATATAGTGAATGTCACAGCTTTATTGCATATATTCTTGTTAAACTTACTTGGTGGTGCCATGTTTGTTTTAGTAAATTTATTTCCTCCATAGGCTGTAGTTCTAAATTCTTCTGAGCAAGAAGGAACCCACAATCTGTTTGCAACATGTGTGTCAAAAATTTCTTGTTTATCTTGCACATGTGTGTCAAAAATTTCTCGTTTATCTTGTTTATTTACTGGACAGCGTAAGCATTGCCCTAAAAAAATTAACATGTAACAGAATATTATTTATTAAATTTTTTTAAATGAAATTGTTTTACAAAAGCCATAAAAATTAAAAAAAAAACCCAAACAAACAACATACCTATCCATAATGTTACAACCTTGCCTTCTGGATTAAGAGAAACTAAAGCACATGTTCCTTGAGATTTATAAGGCATAGAACCTACAACTTTAGCATTTCCTGACATTCTTACAATTTCTGGTAATTCATAACTCCCTGGAAAAAAAGAAATATATATATAATTTTTAACATGACAGTCTTTGTGATTCTGCTTATAAATAATTTTTTTTAGACTAAAGCAGATTTTTTTTTTTTTTTATGTATTTAAAATGTATATTTACAAAATTTTAAATAAAATAATATTTAATAAGGTTGTAAAGTTATCTTTTATTGGAGTTTAGAGATCTTTGCAATAGATATATTGTTTAAAATATATCTCAGTAATAATTGAAAAATCTGCCACATTATAGTACATATGATAAATGTATAAATAATCCTGTCTAAATATCTCATAACTTTAAAATTTTTGAAACAATATGTTTGCACCTTAGAGAAAGTTAATCTAGATGAAAATAGTGGAGGAAGAAAATAGTTCAGTATTATTTATACTGTTAGTAGATTTAAATTTTAAATCACTTGATTTATATTATAAATTTTTGTTTAATGGTTGATTATTATTTTTTGAATTTTTCTGAAAGCTTGATAATTATGAATGTCAAAATAAAAGTGAGTAAAATATATTTAATTATAGACACCTTCATATATATATATAATGTTATCTGACAGACTCAGAAATAGCTCCCATCAAATTTGCATATATTTTTGATAGAATATAGCATAGAAAATGTAATATTGATCAGTATAAACTTTTTTTTTTTTTATAGATAGAAACTTATACAGGTGATAAGGAATATTTTTTCCAAGAATGGAAACCAGTTTTATAAGTCTTATATAAAGTATTAGATCTATTGTGGTTTACAAATAATCAAATTATTAGTGCTAATTATTTGAAACATTAGATTCTAAAATTGTTGAACTATTTATTGTTTTAAAATCAATGTGAAAATCAAAGACAGTCAATACTTTTCTAAAGGTAAAGAGGAAGTCTACTAGAAAAAAACAGTGATTGGAAATCAAAGGTGATAGGTTCCAAATAATTAAAATGCAATCATACTGGAACATATCTTTTCAGAGATTAACTTATAACTGAACACTCCAATGCCTGTCAAATCAATATGTTGTAATCTTTCACAAAAAAAAAATTAAATTTATTGCCATTTCAGAACCATTTGTCATTGTATGAAAACTATAATGCAGAAGTTGTGATGTGCATTTATAAAATCTGGACAGTGGATGGCAGAAAGAGTTCAAAGAGGCAATCAGTCAAATTGTTTTCTTTCACTTGTAAAACATGGTAGTCAAACTGTCAAGATCTTGATCCAGTTGTTACTCTCATAGATGTATCATAGCTGTAGATTATTTGAATATTTCATGTATTAAACACAAGAATGATGTTTTATCTATTTTTTGATTTCTCCAATTATTATTATTTATTTTTTTTATGAGCCATATTTGAACAAGTGAGAAAGTTAATAGCGATCAACATCTCTCAAAAAATTTGAAGCTGTTTTTTATGAGAAATGGTTCAATATTTAAAGATACTGTTCAAATGATGTATAATTCTATCTTATATAGAATATGAACAATTGTTGTTGCCAGCAGCGCTCTTCATCATATTAATAAAGGTTTCATAATTGTCAGTAATTTTGTTCAATTTCTGCATATATTATATAGGTACCTACACTAGAATTGCCAGAAGTCTTGTGAATTATATGGTCTTTATCAAAATGTCTAAATTCTATGCATTAAATTTTTTTATTTAGTTTTGAAAACCAAAGTGTGATCTAGCCACCAATTCAACTATTTTTACAAGAGCAGTTCTCTTTATTTTATTTTAGAATCATCTAATGTAAGCATGAGAATTATTAAACTCAGTATAATTCTTTAATATCTGTCTACATCACTAGACTAGTTTCTGACTTATTTTTGTGAGGACTTAGGATTCAAAACATGAACTTATACATCTAGGAATTAGATTTTACTCTTTTATATTATTTTAGATAATAGCCTGAAATTAAAAAAAAAATCTAAGATATTTGAATCCAAACCAACAGTTATATAAATCTGATAGATACCACATCATTTTTTATTTATTTTGGTGACTTGAGTTTTATGACAACCATAGGTCCATTCTATCTTTTGGTTAGGAAAGCTAATTTCAATAAGATCACATGACTTTCTTAGCTTCCAGAAGCAGTTTTTTTTCATTCTATTCTAGAGTCATTCACTATAAGCCTGAGCAATTAATGTTTATGATATGGTTTGTCCAAATATGTAATTTCTTTAGGTTTAATTAGCAAAATAATTTTTTTAAGTCACAGTATTTCAACATAATATTTAATTTTTATCAAATTTAATTTATAATAGTAAATTATAAATATTTTTATATGTGTGTATATTTAGATATATTTTACCTATGATACTTTTATTTCTTTCTTCTAAATCCATCTTTGCTCCCAATTCATTGTACCACAACTTGCTCACAGTGCAGTTAAGTGAATTATCTAAAAAAAAATATAATGTTATTTTAGAAAGTTAATACATACTTTAATAAGCACACTTATATATTTGTGCACAATACAGAACACATTTATATTAGATTCACACAAAATAAATAATTTGCACTATTATTAAAAAAAAAACTAATATAAAGATATAATGATAGGTTCTTAACTAATCATATTCTTTTTATATCCTCATATATATGTAGTTAGGATCAGATGTATTTGAAAAAGTGCATTCATTTTATGTTGAACAGAAATTTTTTTAATGAATAGTTGCTTTTTTTAAAGAATAGTATATATTTGATTGATAAAAACATTTATACACGAGTAAAATGAATTTAGTCAGTCACCAATTTGTGTGATAATGTATTATTAAATAGTTCATATTTAAATAATAGATACAAAAAATATTTTATAATTAATATTTTGATTTACTTTTTTATATTTTACTTAAAATAAAAGCATGGGGGGGGGGGCAGAAATTAATTAAGTCAATCCCTTGTTATAAAAAATAAGGACTGTCTTAATTGCTAGACTCATTTCAAGTTAAATATAAAATCCTCAATTGTAGTTAAAGAAACATTTATTTATTTTTTTAGTGTAAAATAAATAAAAAAAAGTATTAATTACAAAATATTTTTTTATATTTTTAGCATTAAATTTGTAATCAAAGATTTGTTTTTATGTCAGTTTTAAATGACTGCTAAAATACTTTTAAGATTGAAAGTAAAATCATAAGTATTTAAATTAAGTTGTTTACAATATAGTTTTGTTGAGCATTTTTTTACAAATTAACTTTTACAATTAAAATAAAATATTTCATATATTTTTTTAAAAAGGTTTTAAAAAAGATTTGTTTACTTCAATTTTAAAAGATCCTTAAAATAAATGTTAAGTTTTTTTATTAAATATATATATATATACCATCCTCTCATTCATATTACTGAAAATTTATTTAATTGATATCAAAATATTTGAAATTTCATCTGCCCACTGGTCTGGGTTTAAGAAACTAGATAAACTATCTAAAATATTTTAGTATCACATTGTATTGTCAGTAATTTATATCAAATATACCAAATTTGAACAAATCTATTGTATTTAAATATACTAAATCTTCATTGTAAAATTTTATTTTAATTTAAATAAAAGCATTTAATAAAAATAAAAAGAATGAAAAGTTTGACACACAATTGATCGAAAGTCTGAAAGAGCAAGAAAATTGAAAATTCAATCTAGCTTTTGGATTGAATGACTATTGATATATTGTAACTAAATTTCAATGGGTAATTATCTCTTGTAGTAATAAAAATGTATAATTTAAATGTATATTGGAAATTTATTATTTATAAATTATAAACGACCATCAAAAATGAAAAGAAGTTTAATCCATTTTGTTGCTTTTACATATATGTAAATAAATCAACAATATCATATAAAATATCTTTATATAACAGCAATAATATATATAATAATAATCATACACAAAAAAGTTTTTTTCGGTGAACATTAATTTTTACCAACTGTTGTTATATAAAGATATTTTATAATATATTATATTATTGATTTATTTAAATAAATTATAAAATAAACACTGAAAATGAATAAATGAAAAATACAATAATTTTTATTTATTTTTAAGCTCTACTGTCTTGAAATTGTAATAGACAGTCGAAAAGATAAATATGTTTGAAATTTAAAATATAGTATAATTTAAAACATTTTTTTTTTGAGACAAATAATAATAGATAGAAAAATTTATTAATATATATAGTGACAAATGGATTTTGTAGCTATTAGTATAATTATATCTGAATTCATAAGTTCCATAAATTTCAAATAAAAATTTTATTGATATAATTTATAAGCATTATGAAAAGAGAGGATAATAAAGGAATTTTAAAAACCTATAGAATGTTAAACCATGATATTTACATATAAACAATATATACAACTGATTAGGGTGGATTATATTGATATTTCTAAAAAAAAAAATGTCTTTATAAAATGAGTGAATTTGAATTATTTAAATAAATTTTGAAATTATTTTTATTAATATTATGTAATGAGATTTGGTTAGCTACAGCTGTTGGATGTAGTACATGATTTTAATGAGGCTTTGTATTTCAGCAATATATGCCTTCGATATAATAGAGATGTTACTTTCTTGTCACTTCAAAGAAAAAGATAATTGACAATAGATGTTATGAATAATTCCAAAAATTCCAATGGATTTTATATATGCCATGAAAATATTTGTATCAGTGTATATAATTTTTCAATTCATATATAGTCAGAAATGCAGAAATAATGAAAACAATAAACATTCTAATATAGTTTCTACAGTGATTTTAAAGATTTATTTAAACACAAATATAAAAACAATAATGATCATTTACATGTTTGCTGTTGTAAAAAATATGTTAATAATCAACAATATTCACCTAAATGAAATTCTTGATTTTTAAAATCTATAAAATCTTTCACACAATCAAATCTAGATTTTAAGTAATTCTCAATTTTCACAAAGTAAAATGTTTAATATAGTAAAAGAATATATGGGAAGAATGATAATGCTATGCAAATGAGTTATTATTGGAAGGAATTGTTTGAAGAGAAATTAGACTGAAAACTATTGAAGATTGGAAGATTTGGTCCTTATTCTTAATAATACATTGGTACATTTTATCATATATTTTCTTTATGTAATAAAGTTGATCACAGAATTACATACAAATCAGATTGTTGTAACAATTGCTGTTACTAAATTTTCAAATACTGTTTTATACATGAGAGAGAAAGAAAAAAAAAAACCTAAGAAAAATATTAATTCCATCTGTAAAGTAGATGGATTTACTTTGTATTATTAAAAGATCTTTGATGTAGTTGCATGAAATATATGCAAAATTTTTTTGCAAAGTAAAGTGACGTTTGTAATTGTTGCGACTAGTAAGATCATTCATGCTCACCTGAAATGTTTTTTAAAAAATGTTTATTTTATCCTGGATAATATATAAATATCAAAGATCATCTATGAAATGATCACATTAATAAAAGAAAAAAATTCAATTGGAATTTTACCAGATAACACTTTCCAAGAAGCAGAAAATAGCCTCTCAGTATAAAAGAATAACAGTTATTTTAATTTTTAATGCAAAGTCTTTATAGAATAAGATATCATAATATGATGTAAAATGATGGAAATTAAAATTGAAGAAAATGTTAAATAATTTTTTTTATATATATTTTTTTACTTAGTACATTTTGTGACCTAATTTTTTATTGAAAGCTACATATTTTTTATAATTTAATTTGAAGAAAGAAAAACAAAATGTATGGTGTGAATATGTTAAATCGCACCAATGAGAATTAAAAGTGAAAAAAAAAAAAAACAATACCAAGTTATCAATAAGATGCTGTAACTGTATTTATCTTTAAATAGATTTCATTACATAGACATAATGTTTTAGTATTAGTAAATAAAATTTGAACATGTAGATTATAAAATATGAATAAAGCACTTTCATAATGAGAATATGGTAATCTAGTTTAAAAGAGATTTGTAATTGTTAAAATGTATACCTCATCATCTACTGGTCACATACCTTATATAGTTTTCATATACTTGTTATTTAAGAAAAAATAAAGCTATTTTCTATGCTTTAAACTATTTGACAATAGTAATACACATTAATTTTTAAAGTTAAAGTTTTAAAAGGGCCCTGTTCAAGTTTAACAATAAAACTTCAATTATGACAAATTATAATTATTATCTATCAGGTACTAATTTTTTTATTATAATTGATGATTACTTACCAGTATTAACAGGTGCTGGTGGTATTGGTGGAAAATCCTATTAATAATAGATATTAAATAAATAAAGTTTTATGCATGTAGTTTGATTATCATCAAAAATGGAAAAAAGTTTAATCCATTATGCTGCTTTTACATATATTTAAATAAATCATATGATGTAATATAATATAAAATATTTTTATTTAACAGCAATAATAATAATCATACACATAAAAGCTCTTTTTGGCAAATATTAATTTTTGCCTTTTCAATGTGCTTGAACTATTTTACAATTATGACTTTCATTGCATTCATAGCAATATCCATTTGTTTTATATAGAATTAACTATAAGCTATTAAAACAGTATAATATTTTTAAGGCAGAAAAAAAACCCTGTATAAATGAAAAATTATATAATATACATTTATTCACTTTTTTATTTCTGCCTTAAAAATATTGTATTGTTTTAATAGGTTATAGTTAATTTTGTATAAAACAGATAGCTGTTGCTATGTATGCAATGTAAGTCACATATGTAAGGAAGAACTAGATAAAGAAATCCATAAGGTGGAAGAGAATGTTATGGATAAAATAGGGAAAGTAAACTATGAGACAATACTAATAGGAGACTCACTAATTAGGGGATGTGGAGATGTAATTGCAAGGGAAAATAGAACTAGGTATATAAGAATATGTTTGCCTGGAGATAAAATTAGGTATGTTACAGATAAGAATAAAGAAAGAAGGGGGTAGAGATATTTATGTTACAGTAGGGACAAATAATTTGTCAGAACCATCGGACAAAGTAATACGAAGAATTGATTAGTAATTTGAATAAGATTAAAGAAAGAGTTGGATTACTACTAAGATTCAACAATAAATATATGTTAGATAGGGCATGTTCTATAAGTGAGAGATTGCAAAAATTATCATGAGAGAAATAATGTTATGTTTGTGGATGTGCGGGATTTTTTTATTAGTAAGAGGGAGTTATATAGTAAAGATGGATTGCACTACAAGGAAGTGAAGCATTAGGGGGTTTGATTTATAAAAAATATTATGGTTCGGGAAACTTATAAAAGGGGGGCAGCATAGGGTTTTAAATTACAGTATTATCAAAAAGAAGAAGAATGGGTGGTAAGAAATAAACAAAGGGTAGCTGATTTAGATGTAAATATAGATTTGGAGAGGGAATGGGTCTGTAAAATTAATGATAAACAAGTTAATTACAAATGTAATAGAGAAGAAATAATCAAAAGAATTTATAAAAGGGTAGTAAGAAAAGAATAAATTCTTAAAATTAGATATTTGAATATGCAAGATGATAGGAGACCAGAAAAATGACTGGAATTAAACAAAGCAGTTAAAAATGAAGAGCTTTGGGTATTAGCAATAGTGGAAACACATCTAAGAGAAGAAGAACCTACACTGGAAGATTTGGTATGGCAGCATATAAAATAGAAAAAAAAAAGAAGAGGTGGTATAAGATCTATGTCAAAAATAATATTTAAATACTGTTAAGTGTGAAGAACCTTTGTGATTTGAGATAAGGTTAGGAAGACAAGAATGAATGGTGGTGGCAATAATGTATGTGGCCACTGGAAATAGTCAAACTATAATGGAGTGGAACAGTAGCATATATGAATGTCTAGTTAAGGATATATAGAATTTCAAAAAAACAGTGAAAGAAAGTAATGGTTAAAGGGAATATGAATAGGCATTTTGAAGAAATTGATGACATGGATAACAAGAATGGACAACGTTTGTCAGAGAGTGAATTTGAGCATTGGAAATTTATCAAATATTTCTGAGATACAACACACATGGTTTAGATATGTATTAGTAGAGGAAGAGAGAATGAATAAATTATGGAAAATTAAAGTGTTTGATAATGAAGAGAGAGAGAGAGTATGTAATAGTAATCATAATTTTTTTATAATAGGAATGGTTAGTAATGTGGTGGAAAATAGTAATAAAAGTAGAAAGGATAGTGAAAGATGGGAATGGAGAATGAATGATAAGAATAAGTTAGAAAAATATAAAATAAAAATAGAAGAAATCATGATAGTTTGTTGGGAATGAATATAAGGACTAGTGTGATAAAGTAGAAAAAGTGGCAAATAGGGTTTTAGGTGAGAATATTCAGAAGAATAAAAATAATAGAAGAGAGAGAATTAGTAAAAGTGTAAAAGAGAGGGGAAAAGAATATAGAGAATATAAATATGCTATTAAAAACAAAGAAAGTGAAAAAGATGTTAATATTAAATGGGGAAAATATTTAAAAAAAAAATTGACTAAAATAGATAATTATACAGAGAGAATGAAATTAAATAGTAAATTGTTGCAGGATATTAATAAAAGTGGAAGAGGTGGGAGTAAAAAATTTTGGAAATTGATTAAAAGAAGGAATGTAGGGGAGCGAGATATAATATTACTAGATGATAAGGAAAAAGTGTTTAACTCTAGACAAGAATTAGAGACAATCCTAAGTATGTAGGATGTTAGATGTGAAGGACAGAGTGATAACAAACATAAAAGCAGATAGTAATGGAAATATTTGGTTTACAGAAAATGAATTGAATGAAGCAGGGATGAAACTGAGAAGTGGAAAGGCAGTTTAGATATATGGGCAGCAGAGGAAGTGATGAATTTATCAACTAGGACAAAATTAAAGAAATCTATTATCATGTTTTAATAAGATAGTACAGAAAAGAGAATTTCTAGATAGCTGGAATAATACAAGAGGAAGGTTACTATTTAAATGAAAGATCAGAGAGAGTTAAACAAATGTAGACTGATAGTGGAAATGTCAGTGTTATATAAAGTTTTTGCATATATGTGGCTGGAAGGGTGTCGAAATAGATGGAAAAAAATAATATAGTCGGAGAAATGCAAGGAGGTTTTGGATCAGATAGGCTTAAAGGAGATGTAGTCACACAAATTATAGATATGAGTAGGAATACAGGTAGATAGTTATATATGATATTTATAGATATAGAGAAGTCATATGATAGAGTAAATAGAAATGGATTATGGATAAGTTTAATAAATTTGGGAATAAATGGAGCTTTAGTGGATCTTATTAAGAGATTGTATGAAAATAATTACTATATGTATCAATTAGAAAATGTAGAATCAGAATTAAAAATGGGATGGACTAAAGCAAGGATGCCTTCTGTCATCTATTTTGTTTTTATTATATTTGAGAGAAATGGAGAGATTAATAAAAAGACTAGGAAGAGGGGTAAAGATACCATTAATAGAATGCAAGGGAGTGTATATATTATCAGGTCTTTTATTTGCTAGTGATATCTTATGCACAGAAAGTAGGGAAGATATTGAAGTTATGCTAAAGATGTGCGCAAGGGTGAGTAAAAAGATGGGGATTAAATTTAGAGAAGAAAAATCAAAAGTAATGATGATAAATGCTGGGGAAAGAGAAGATAAAGAATTTTTATTGGTGGATATAAAATTCAACGTGGAAAATGTATAATTATTTGGGAATCGTCTTAAGTAATCAGAGAAATTGCTTGGATGAATGGAAGAAAAATTGATTACAGAAAGTAGATTCTTGGGTTTTAGGCTGGGTTTTGAAAAAGATAAAGGGAGATATGAATATAAAAGCCATAGAGTGGACAAAGATTGATGTTGTGGAAATGGGATAGAGAAGAATATGGGGAAAAACTTAGAATGGGAAAAGGAAGTAAGGTGGCTAACAGGTATCTTTGGGCATAGTGACAGAGATTCCTGACTCCGATAAAGGAAAAGCCATAGTGCATCACATCGTAATTGTAAAATAATTCAAGCAACATTGAAAATGGCAAAAATTAATATTTGCTGAAAAGAGCTTTTATAAATATGATTATTATTATTTTAAACATGTAAATATCCAGACATTAATAAAGAAAAGATATAGATATGTTATTTTAAAAAATGGCTCTATTCACACTGAGCATGCTTATATCACATGATATTTTTGAGTGTATTCAATATATATTAATTAAATTTGTTTAAAATTTCTTACAAAAAAGGTTGATAAATAAAATATATTAATTATTTGTTTAAAATTTCTTACAAAAAAAGTTGATAAATAAATATCGTCATTATTATTGTCAACCATTATCAATCCATTGCAGGATGAAGGTTTCCCTAAGTTTAATCCATCTTCTCCAATCTCTTGCCTCTCTTCTTCACATTCCATTTGCACACTTTTTTATTTTATCCATCCATCTCACATGTGGTCTTTTACAATTTCTTGGAATCCAGTTAAAGATTTCAATCGTCCATCTATTACTATCTCTTCTAGCAATATGTCCAGCCCAACTCTTTAATTCTTTCAACATCATTAACATATATCTTACCCATGTATAGTGCTAACATGTGTCTCTGCATATTTCTTTAAGTGATCAGAAATTTATGTATTGCTCTTCTATTAAGTGTCCAAATTCCTTTTCAAACACATAGACATATTCTCTTTTAATATTAAGTAAAACAGAATATATGAATTTATTCATTTTAAAATTGTTTTTTTTTCCTATAGATGTAGAAAATAAATAATGGAAGTTCTCTAGTATAATTTATATATGCTTGCATGTATATTTTGTATGTGTATGTATATGAATATATACAATAACTAATTGAAAATTCCAATTCATAGAACATCCAAATTAAATGTGGATCTATTTAAGATCCCAAGTCAATTTCCAATTAAAAAATTGGACCAGTCTTCTGCCATTATAATCACTCTCCTCAAACTAAGTTTTTATTTATTAGTAAAATATCCAAGAATAATTGGCCTGATTGAAATTTTTTATACACAAATTAATGTATTTTTAATTTCTACTGCTTTCATTCATAATTATGACATCAAACATACAAGGTAAGATAATTTCATTTGTCTTGAAAGGTGAATCACATAGTGAATGATTATCTATCTATAAGAAATTATGAAATCTTCATCTATGTAATATGTCCAAAAATTTAATGTTTCATGATTCTAAGTACGTCACTTGATTAAGTTATTTTATAAAAATAAAAAACAAAATATTAGAATTATTACTTTAAAAGTTAAATCTGTTACTTTTCTTACATTTTTAGCAATATCTTCTGGTCCAAGATGTGGTTGTGGTTCTTTTGTGAAAGAACTGTGGCCAAATCTGTTAGCATGCCATTTATCATTACATTCTTCTACAGATTCCCTTGATATCCAGTTTGTCTCCAGAACTTCTGTTCCATTGCATATATAACACTCACCTTTAATTATTAAAAAAGTATATAATTTAAATTAATACGATTATATAAACTATTTTTGTATTAAATATTTAATTTAACTTTATTATTTACCTATCCATGCTGTTGACCGTAAATTTTCTCCCCAGCTAACAGCAAAACCAAATAGTATGCTATTACTAATTTGGGAAGCTACACCTAAAAACATAAATAATGAAAATATTTAGAAATAATTATTTTCAAAAAATAGTTTTAAATAAAAGTTTTTACATTAAAAAAAGTACATGATTAAAATTATTACTAATACTGTCACTTATTTTAATTGTTATATTTCATTATCATCCTATATGTTTATTGAAAAATATGTCCTACACTTAACCATATTCATTTTCTTCAGTTTTTTTATAGCAACTTCCATAATTTTAAGCACACACTAAATTCCAATTTCTCTTTTTTTTTTTCTTTATACATAAATTCACTTCATTTATTCTTTTCAGTGTTTTCTTTACTAGTTTTGTTTTTTTTTTTTCATTCTCTTCCATATTCACATTATCAAAACTTTCAATTTTATTTTTTAATTGTCTAAGTATTTAGATTTAAACTTCAAACAAATATAATCTTTTTTTTTAAAAAAAATTGATTTTATAGAACACATTACAATCTTTTATCTTTATTAAAAGTTATTTACTAACAGTTTTTCAAATTTTTTGTTTATCATCTGTTAAATAGTTTTTCATATTTTTTATTATTTCTACTTATCTTAGTTAGCATATTTTTATTTCAAACTTTTTATATTTTGTTAAATTCATTCTGTTATCTGTATTCACTATCTAAAAGTCAACAATTTGACAAATCAGTTCTTATTCCTCCTATATTAATTCCATTTTTATCTTAATATTCATTTAGCAAATGTATATTAAATAAATCAGAGTATATACAACATCTTTGGTCTCATATCTCTACCTATATAATTTAATTTTTTATTTATTTCCTGACTCATTTTTGAACAATCATTTCTCCTTTTAATCTAAACTTCTTTTTTTTTTTCAAAATGTTCATCAAAATAAACAATTTATTTTTTTCAATTATCTTTATATATATATCTTTTTTACTTTTTCTGATCCAAACTGTTGAGACTTTCATCAACATTTTAACAATATAATATATTAATGTACTTATTGTAATAATGCATTATTAAATAATATTTCAATTTTAAATGAGTATTTGCAAAAAGAGTTAGAATGATCAAAGAGTAAAAAAAAAATCCAAATCATTAAACATTATTAAAAAAAGAAAAAATGGCATCTAATAAAAGTAGAAATAATCTTTATAATATTTTTTTTTGTTTGAGGCATTTATTTGAACTAATTTTAAAATACAAGATTTAAAAACTATTTATCTAGAATCCAGCCTTGTATTTTTGAGCTGATATTTTGATTGATATTAGATGTGCTATAATAATTTTAATATTAGGAGTTTTACATTCCATGTCTTACAGATATAAAAATATTTTGCATGTGACTGAAGATTGATTGACACAAAACCTTAATACTATAAACAAATGTAGAAAAATCTCTGTTCTAATGGATCAGAAAAATCATAGGAGATCAAAATCAAAGGAAAATTTAGTGATCATGTAACTTTTTTGTTGGAAATACATTCTAACTAATAAATTTTAAATAAATTTTATATTTAAAAAAGATAGCAGCAGACTTTATAATTTTTAATTATTATTGAAATTCTGATTATTTAAAATTTTGGATATTTTCTAAGAAAGGAACATTTAAGTCAATCTTTTAAGCCTGGAATTAGATATTTGGAATGAGTGTTATTATTTTTAACTTACTCTGTTTTTTAATCTATCTGAATAAAATCTTATAACTCAATTTTCACCCACTTCCCTATTTCTGATCTAGTTGAAACTTTTCATACATATGTATTCTCAGTGATAATACATTTTTTTAGCATTTACAAATATCAAAAATTTAATGAAAAATTGAAATTTTTAATTTTATATATAACATTGATATTAATGGTGTCTACTGGCATCCTTTGTAATTTAAAACTGAGTGCTTTATTGAAAACTTATGCACTTTCATTCAACATTTTCATAATATAATTTAAATAAATTCATCTCATTACATTTGATTTTGTGATCTTAAATAAATAAATATAAAATTAATGGAATGAGCATATATAAAACTAAAAACTAGAAAATAAAAATTAACTTTTTTCAGCTTTTATAGCATTCTTGATATTATGCATTCAGAAATAAAAGAGTGAAATGCTCATATTTAAAAATAATTTAATAATTTTTATGAACATGAACATTGCAGGCTTTTATTTAGCTTTATATAGTTTCAAGAATATTGAAAATCTGAAGAAAATTTTTTATTTTATTTTTTTTTTAGTGCATTTATATGAATAAAAGTATATCTTCGATTATTTTATTTTATAATGAAATGTGAGAAACTTTATATATAATTTGTTTAGTGTGATTTAAAATCAATTTGAATTATTATAATTTTCATTATAATAATGGATATCATTAATTAGTTCATTTAATTTTTTTTTTAAAAAAATAAGTATATATATATATATTATCTTCATGTCTCTATTAAAGAATTTAAGAATGTTAAGTTTTTTTCTAGAAAACAAATGGAGCTAGCTAGTTTGGTAATAAAATTTTATGTCCAATTAATTATAAATCTTGATTATCATCAATGATGATTTGCAGTTGTTTGCAATTTCCTTAACACACTTTTTACATTTAAATCTATCTTGTAGACTTTAATGAAATTTTACATCATCTTTTTTTTTTTAAGTTGACAATGTAGTTTTGAAAAGCACTTTTATAAATTGTGATTCTTCTAATTGATGTATCATTTATAAAACACATTTGCATAGATAATGCTTTTTTTTTTATGGTTTCATAATGAATTTTTTTTTCGATTATAGTACAACTTAAAATACAATTACTAACTGTTGTTATTCTCCTAAAAATTTAGTAGATGATTATAGTGTGTATCATATAAGCTAAAATGACAAAAATTAGATAATTTATATATATACTTAATTATAATCTTAGTTTCAATTTTAATCATCATAATATTGATTTAGTTAATAATATTAAATAATAATCTATAGTGATAATTATAGCATCAAGACTAACCAATAATATTTGCTTTAACATTTTTATGAGCAGTAGGATCAGATTCTCTTAGAGTATAGAAGTCACCAGTTAGATTTCCATCAGGATTTTGAGTTATATTAATCATAGAACCTATATCATTGTACCATACTCCAGAAATTGATTTACAACCTAATAAATAAAAGAAAATAAATATTTGAAAAATATATTATTTGAATAATTGTTTTCTGTTTGTTTGTTTTTGTTTTTTTGTAATTGACCCCTAGTAAATATAGTAGAGATTTTTTATTTAGGAGATTTATAATGAAGGATGAGGAAAGAGGTGCATCATTGAATTATTAGTCTAATAAAAATATTTATTTGAAAGAAAAAAATAACTAAGAATGCCAATTTAATTTGGTTGCACCTATATTTATAAAATATTAATTAAACAATTAAGTAGATTTTTTTTTTAACTAATAAATTTAGTATTAAAATTTAATATATACATTGAAATTTGTTTTAATAATGGCTTACTAAAATTATATAAATAATTTAGTCAGCTAATATGATCAACTTGATAATTACCTTCAGGTAAAGGAGGAAATGGAGGAAACATTCCTTGATAAGGAGGACGTTTTCCAATAAATGGTTTAATACCTCCTGTTGTTGGAAGACCTGGACCAGGACCTGTACCTGGTTCTATGCCAGGACCTGTATTAAGACCTGATCCAGGTGCTGTATTAGGACCTGACCTGGGTTCTGTATTAAGAGCTGATCCAGGTCCTGTATTAGGACCTGATCCAGGTCCTGTATTAGGACCTGATCCAGGACCTGTATTTGGACCTGATCCAGGTCCTGTATTTGGACCTGATCCAGGACCAGTAGTAGTGGTACCTGAACCTGGACCTAATTCTGAACCTGAGAAAGAACTTGGATGTGAACTTGTCCCTGGACCTGTACTTTCTGGTGGATTGCTTCCAGGCGCTGCCCCTGGGGGTTTGAGTCCATCTTGACCAGTGACTAGTTTGTCGTGTATTATTGTTATTAAGATATATATAGAAAATTTCCAGACATGCATTATGATTCTAAAAATATATATAAATAAGGACATTTAAATAAAGATAGACACTTTATATATACAAAGTAGAATATTAAAAAAGAAAAATAAATAATTTTGTGAAATTTATATAAGTATACAAACCCTCACATTTTATAAAATATGCAGTATTTTTTTTTTAATCACTTTTTTTATTTTTCACTATCTTAGTTATTATAGTAAAATATAGAAGTATATTATTAATAGATATTTTACAATTTAATCAGTCAAAATTAGCTAATAGTCTGGAAAAACTCTTCACAAATTTTATCTTTTATAATAATCAATAAAATGTTTTTTACAACCCTTGGAATTTCATCATATAACTTGCAAACCAAGTCAAGAATTGTTTTACTCTGTTGATATGATTATTGATATCATCATTTAAACTTTTTAATTTTTTCATTTACTTCACTAATGTTTAACCATATTTCTTTGTGTAAGTACAGCTTTTGTTTCATATTGCACAACTACAAATTAAAGCAACAAGCAGATAATATTAATCAAAATCTTTATATATATATATATATATATCACCATAGCCGTATGAATTTTTTTTTTTGTTAATTTAAGCCATTTTATTCTTAATTTTCTTTTATCACTAATAGCAAAATGCTATCTAGCAAATAATACCATTTTTTTTGTCAATGTAATCCATATATCTTGCAATAATTTGATCTTCAACTTTTTAATGTTCATGACATGTTTTTTTTTTAGTCATATTATGCTTACTAACATTAACATATTAAAGTGAAATTGACAGACTATTACATAGACATTATTAATAAATACTTATACATATATCTATTTATTGTCATAGAATTCCTGCAGACAGTAGGCCAAATAATATTTTTCTTCACTGTCTATAGTTTGTCAAGTTATTTAAATAAATATGGAAGTGATATAATTATAAATGTTGTGTTTTAGAAGTAGAACAGATAATCCAGACCAAAATATATCATCATCTTATGCAATTTATAAAGACCTAAAATATGTGAAAGAGAAATGCATACATATGCTAATTAGAAGAGCAGTTAATGAAGAATTGTTTTAAGAAAGATGGTTTGTCATTGGTACTTACTTAGACTTAAAATATATTGTTGTAATTTAATTAATAAATTAATAACTAGGCAAGCAAATTAGATTCAATTTAGCATCTTAGATTACTGAAACTTTCAAAGTCATTGAGTTGATAGTTGAGCAAATATGAATACAGAATAGTTATAAATGCAACAATACCTTTTATTTTAATGAAAACAAACAACTAGAAAGTAGTCTTGGAGTTCTGTTAACATATTGATCATTTATTCACATAATACCTATATCGCATAATGCTAAATTGGAAATAAGAGATGGTAAAATATCTCTAACTGGAAAGCAAAGAAGAATTTATAGTTAATGGGTACTTCCGATAAAATTTATGAGAAACAAATTCTTCAAATCAATAATTGTTATGATAAACATGGGAGATTGTTATTCACAAGTAGAATTTTGCTCAGCCATTGTGATAAAGTTTTAAGTTGAATAATAATTAAATACAAGCAATTATAATTTTGAATTTTTTCATTAATTGTTGTACAGGCTTACACACACCTGCATATATATAATGTAATATATAAAAGATTCGAAGTTAGACTTTAACACACCCCTCAGCTCTCCATACCATCTCATATTGCTGACCCACCTGATCATACATATGTTGAAAAGATAAATAATCACCAATATACGTATTTCCTGCTAAACCAGCAATCATCAGTTGGTCCAGATTACTATCTCTACACATATATACAATCAGTGCTCAGCTTTATATTAAGATAGCCAATCTTCATACTTTAATGGACAGGCTTCAAACCATTCCAACCCACAACTCTTCAGCCATTCATTTCATTGAAAATCTGATGATGGAACATTCAAAGTCCTCATTAGTGCCAAGGTTGTCATCCTACCTATGTTGACCATTTAGTCATTCTGACCCCGCATATAAATTAATAAATTATATTCAAATATTTGTTTTGTGTGAAAATCAAAATATTTCTTATATATATCACAATCAGTCACTTGTAAAAAAATGCAGCCGTTCTAATTTCAGAAGTACAAAACTAGGTTAGAGATTAGACAAAGAATAAAACAGTGTCAGAATTATTGTAAAGTATAATTAAAAGACAGAAAAACACAATATTGTTACAGTTAGCATAAGAAACAATAAGATAAAACAGAATAAGTGAAAGAAAAGTGATAATGTACTGTATATCTTTGAATAATTTAACCTCTGTCAGTAGCAATTAAGATCAGATATTTATAAATAATTTAACAGTTGTTGTTTCTTACAATATCGTGGAAACATATTTTTATTACAAAAAAAAAGGAGGAAGGTCACAATATATTATGGATTGTAATATGCTTTTTAAGTTTTTGTCATTTAACTATTGATATGTAAAACAATATTCAATTATAGCAAATACAAAATATAGTTTAAAATTGTGATTGGTTAGAAATAAAATTGTTCAACAAACAAGAAGCTCAGTGTTGGTGATAGTTGCATCATATTTCAACTATCTTTTTATTCTATAGTCATTATATCATTATTTAACTATTAGTTAAAAGTAACTGAATATGTAATTACCAATAAACTTTGAATAGCTAATTAAGTTGGAAATCATCAGCTACCTGGAACAGAATTTCAAGCTTACTTAAAATTGAATCCAGATCATGGATGTAGTAACCATATTGAGTAGTTTATGGATCTTTTGTGCATTAAAATATATACTACATTAATGTCTAGTAGTACAAATGAAGAAATGATTTTTATTTTAAATTAGCATTCAACCCATTATTAAATTTTACAATAACTGATTGATCTGCATGCAGTACAATTATCATCGGTTGTATATATTTTTTATTTTTTTAGACATTAAATCCATAATTATGGATATTTATTATGATCTTTCATAGTGTAATGGTCTTAGCAATGAAAATTATTATCTTACAATTAAAAAACTTAAATTTGTTTTTTTTTTTTTTTAAAGAAATAAATTAGTATATTTTTCATGATTTAGAAAACTGTTAATTTATAATAATTATTAAATTAGATTTGTGGGATTTATTAATTTATATTTATAAATATTTTAAGAATTTATTTAAGCTGAACTCAGTGATATATATATATATTGTCCAGATGAGCACTTGTAATGTGATCACCATATATATATATGGTGATCACATTACAAGTGCTCATCTGGACAACAAAATAAACTAGACTATTTCATTTAGCTAATTATTTGAAAACCAGGCACTCTACAAACCTGGAGCCTAATTGTAAGTGTAGGGGATTTGAACTCAGGTTTTCAAACTAATTATACAAGATACCCATCTATTGATCAATAGTTAAATGGCTATCTGGATTGATTTTGAGCCATCTGTCTGAAAAAAAAAAAATTGTTTAAAATTTGAAAAAAAAAAAAAAAAGACCAAATTTTAATTCTATTGAATTTCAGGTTATGGGCTTGGGAGGCAAAATATTATATAACAAATAATACAGTATTCTATAGATTAGACAAAATCTAAAAGAAACAGTGTATTTAGTCTGCATTAATAAAATGTGGTGTTAATTAAACTATGCCATTAAAAATTTGACATGAATGATAAACTATTTACAGTAAATTTTTTTAAGTTTTTCCAATTAATGTTTCTAAGTTGTGAAAATCTTAAAATTATTTAGACACATTATATAATGTAAAAAAAAAATGGTATTATGATTTGATATATATGCAAATTATAATATTACAAGAAATATAAATAAGAGGTAGATGGAAAAAATGACTTTAAGAGAAGATAAACAGATGAACAAGAAATTGTCAGAAAAATGTATTGAGTATTTTTTTTAGTCTAAGACATTATCATTTGTCATGCCCAGAAAACATTTCCACATGCCAAACCAGACTGTTTTTCTAAGCCTTTTTGTTTCTTGCTCTACTACCCAAATACTGGTAGTTATTTGTGATTTAGATTAGCAATCAATTTCTTTTTTCTTCTATATTATTTTGTCATATCGCTATAATATCTTCCGACATATTTTTTATACACAATTCCTTTTCCTCTTCAATGTTTTTTTTTTTTTTAAATCTTTTTTCTTAATTTGCTGTTTTCATCACTTCAGTATTACTGATCTTAAAATTCCAACTTACCTTTATCATTCTCTCCAAATATATACTTTTAAAGCTTTCATTATTTTTCTTCTCACTTTCATTAAATATCTATGATTCTGCTCTATATAAATCTATACTCTAAATAAAACATTTAACAAGCCTTAAATCTAATTTCTGTGGGTCATATAATATTTGTGTTCCTTATTAAAATGTATTATCCATTGCAATTCTCACATTAATTTCTTTATTGCTACTTTTATCTATAACCGATTAACTTCCTAAATATTAATTCATTAATCTGTTCTATAACTTCTTATTCAATAATTACTTTTAATATTTTCTTCTGATTATCCATTTTTGATTGTATATTTCAGCAATTGTATATTTCAGCATACTTTAATTCTAACCATCAATAGTTTATCATTTATTAGTATATCATATATAAAACTTTTTTGTTTTTGGGTCTGAAATAGTACTTATAATATTGTATCACTGTTTTAGTTTTAGTTGTATTTTTACTCCAAACTTTCGATAATCTCTCAGTCCTACACAATATTTTATTAAATGCATCTTTATTATCAGAAAGCACTATCATATCTTTTGTAAAAATTCCTTGCAAATATCTTGTGAACTATCATCTATAGAATTTTTCTAGTAAGTTTCACCTTTCATTTTTATATCTTAATATATCCAATAAAATAACCTAATATTCAAATCATATAAGTAAATACTAATATCTGTTTCTCTTTTTGTATATCTCTCCACATAGTACTCATTAGATCAATTGCATCTCTATCCTCTTTCTATCTTTTCTGAATCCATAAAAAGGTGATTATTTCATTAGAAATAAATTCAAGATTCTCATCAGTATTTTAGGCTCATATGAAATTATGCTAATGTCACATAATTTAAAATTATTATATCGAGCAGAATTAGTCTTTTACTCTGATGGATCTATAACCTTTGAAAGAATATTTATCGCCAATCTCCTGAGTCATAAATTACTTGTATAAACATTTACTGGTTTTTTAAAATCCATTTTTGTTATTGTTTTTAATAATTCAACTATATGTCATCAAATTTCAGCTTTTGGTTATCTCCCTTCCCTTCAGTTAAAACTTATACAATTTCTTTTTTCAGTTCTGCATAATGTATTGTATCATTGTACTTAATGTTTATAAAGGCTTTTTTTTTTTTTACAAATCACATTTATTCATTACTTGTGAATGGGTCTGCTTTTTTAATTTTATTTAGAATTTACTATTTCAATCTTATTATTATTTTTACATTTTTATCACTCTACTTTTTCAGTCTAAAATGTTTTATTTTGTTGTATATTAAACAGAAACTATCATATATTTGCAATATTTGTATTTCTATATACTAACTATTTATTAGTTTTCTACCTTTCATAGTTTTCCTTGTATAGAGTTAATATTTTTTATCTCCATTTTATTCGTCTTATTGCTGTTTTAATTTTGTCATATCTTTATTGTCAGTATTTTTAATTTTTCTTAAATAATTCCCATTTTTTATCTTCATTAATTTTATAAATTAGCTTTCTAACTGTTTACATTTATTTTCTTATCAAATGACTGATTTGTTTTTTGTTTTAGATCAAACTATCTTAATTTATAGTTTGTTTGTTTTTTTCATTTTAGATCCTTTATTTTTTAAAAAGATTTTATCTTATTTTTATTATTTCTAAAATATAATTCAAATCTATACTAGTTTAGGATGCACACATATTTAAAAATATTGTTTTAAAATTATTATTTTTTTGGAGCAAAAATACTGTCTAATTAAAATCTATGCCTGTCAGTTCAAATTTTCTATATCTAATCACTAATATTTTATAATTAATTAAAATATTACTTATAAACTCTACTTTGTTTTTATATCTAAAATAATTTGTACTTTTATTTCCCAGAATACACATTTTTTATGTTCTATTTTTTTTTCTTTCTGCAATCTGTCTTACCTCAAAGAGTCCTATGATAACAAGCTATTTTCTTTTATATTTTGACCATAAGTTTACTAGATTCTTTAAGTTATTCATACTTCTAACTTTTTACATAATTATTCTTAGAATATTTTTTGTAACTAATGGCTTAAGTAATAGGCAACCATAAGAGGATGAAGGTGTTCAGTCCTGAGAATCCTTGTTTAATACTGTATAGTTGCCTATTAGCTTTCTTGGATTATCTCAACTATAGTTTATTTCTTTATAACAAAAATTCCTTGTTTATTACTTAGAAATTTAGCGTTATTCAAATTAAATATTGTGATTAATTAAAATATATTGAAATTAAACAAAAAAGCATATTTTATATACCTGAAAAGTTGTAATCATATATATTTGCAACAATTATATAATGAAACTGTAAGTTACCATTTTTAAATATCAATACGTAAATGCAAAGATGTACAGTCATACATATATGGAATGCACATATATGTATATATACTAATACATGGAATTAATTAATCTGTAGCAGATTGATATCACTGTTGTAAATTGCAATTGATGAATGTTTCCATACAGTGAAAATTGCTTAACTTTTCTTTTTTTGAAATTATTCTATGCATTAGTTGTCAATATGTTTTTTATACAAGTAACTTATTTTTTTATATCACTATTTCAAATTAAAATTTCAATTAAAAAAAAAAAATCCAACTTAAAGTCAACTTATTGTATAATACTGAATATATAAATTATGCAATTCTTATAATGAATATTATATATATGCCTATTACTTTATATATTGTATTATTGAAAGATTTAATAAACTAATGAAAATTTTAATACTTACTTTTTCTAAATTAATAAAAAATATATTTCATCTAATATTTTTGTTTGCCTATAAATCATTTATATAAGATTCACTACATACCTTTTTTAGTGTGTTATCCTCTTTCAAATCCTTTAGAAGTGTTTGTCCATTTCCTAGAATACTAATCTATTTAAGCGTTAACTATGATGTCATTAACCTAAAAAAGCCCTGAAGCTAAAAGTCGCTAATGCAGTTTTCTTTTCCTATTGATTATCATTCATTTTAAAATTTAAATGACAAATGGGTGAATCTTTTTTTTTAAATGTCTTCAGACCTTTTATTCTATTGTTTATCTTTTAAGGAACTCGAAACAATATTATTAATTGATTGCATGCAATAACAACTTATATAAGATTTAGTATGTGTGTGTATGTATAATAAACAATTAATTTTGATATTGTATTGTAGATATTTTCATCATCATTAATTATTTGCCAAAAGGCAAATTTTAAAACACCATCTTTTTCAAGTCTATTTTTTGCCCCCCCCCCCTCCTCATAAAGTTATAGCTATTTATTTCAAGATTGTCATTCTTTTTTTCCCCTCCTACTTTTGTTTTTCACACCCTCTGCAACTTTTTGAACACATATTTATTAATTCCCCTGGTTTTTTTAAATACATATTCATTGGAGTTTTTCTGTTATAATTTTTCCAAAAAAATCTTTTTTTATATATATATTTTTCATTTTCTATATCCACATTTTTAAAACCTTCAATTTTTCTTTTCATGATTTTCTAATTATTCATGTTGCTTCTTTTTGTGAAGCTACATTCCAAATGAAACGTTTTAACAATTTTTTTTTTAGTTCTAATTCCAATGGTCCATAGAATAACTTTCCATTCATATTATTCTTATTTTTATATTGGAATTCTCCTTATAATTTCTTTATCTCTACTTCCATTATTACTTGTGTATATTTTGCAAATATTTAGTAATATTAACTGCTGTGTAATTTTCAGTCCAATGTTCTTTTTTAACCTTTTGTTTTATCCATCTGATTTCATTGTTACTTTTTTCTAAAGAAGTTCTTTCATTATTTTCTATGTAATCTTAATAAAATTCTATTATTTTTTATTAAGCTCATTCTTACTATTTGCAAACGCTGTCCTATCATCAGCAATTGATGCAATAAAATCTTTTAGTTCCATTTTTATTAAATATTAATTTCCATTATAAAATATCACATGATTATAATATTTCTCATTGCTGTATTAGCTGGCATATACCCTACCACCACCACCTTTATGCCACTTTCTGTAAGCTTTAGTAACTAATAGATGTCAGATGATAATGCATAATAAATTCCTAACCATATCTCAGGCTAGTTTTAAGCTTATGACTTTTATCAGTAAGGAGCTTTCATTCTTAGAAATAGTGCACTTGAACTTTTAGGATCCAATACAATTGCATCTCCTTGCAATCATCATTTGTCTTTCTTTTTGATTATCAAGCTATCAGCCAAAACATAAATGTTTTCAATCTAAGTCCACTTGTTTGTGTATTCATGTAGATCTGAAATCATTTCATTATCTTTATATTGTGTTATAAGACTAACTATAGACAATCTTATCCTGCAACCAGAATTGGTATAAAACCCATAAAATATCTTTAATCTGTATGCTATTTATTTGCCAGATCTTATCTAATATCCCCGGTCTAGTTTAAAGCTTATGGCTTTCATCAGTGATGAGTTTTGGTCTTGGAACAGTGCTCTTGGACTTCTAGGATCTAATGCACTTTCCTTCCAGCAGCCATCATTTACCTCATTTTTTTGACTGTCAACCTATTGACTGAAATTGAAAAATATATAATTGTCTGAAAAACAGTTTCTATGTACAATAGTATTTTTAATTTTTTTAATAACTATAGGCACTTTTATTCTATGACATAGTCAATATAAATACAATAAAATATCACATTGTTTTCAAATTACTCCTTGCTATTTCAGCTGCATATATATTTTTCATATCTCTATGATATTTACTGTAAGTTTTAGTAACTAATAGATGCCAAATGATAAATTTCCATTAAATGCTGTCCTATTCAATGCTTTAGAATCTTATGATAGTTTATTGATATTTTGCATCAATTTTGATCACAGGATAAAAGATATCTATAAGTTATTAAAAAAGGAACACCATGTATAGTGAACTGGTTTCAGTTGTATATGATTGTAGAAGCTATTTGGCTTATATTAAAAACATGTTTTTCAATCCAGGCTGATAGCTTGATATTTAAAAAGATAGATAAATAATGACTGATAGAAAGAAGATGCATTTGGTCCTAAGGATTGAAGTACATTGTCCAAGATCGAACGATTCTCATTGATGAAAACTATGAGCTTGTAAGTAGTTGGGGGGGGGGGGGATATTGAATAGGACAACACTGAATAGAGCTTTATTAAGTACTATCATTTTCTAAAGCTTATAGTAGGTGGCATAGAGGTGTTAAGAAAAAATATATATGCTACTGAAATAGCTATGAGTAAGTTGAAATGATATTTCATTGGTTTTTATAATATTTCTGGCCACATAACAGACTAAAGATACTATAATACATAGATACTGAACTTATTTCAAATCTTTATGACTGTACAAGCTAGTTGGCTTAGATTGAAAATATGCTCTTCAATTTGGGATAACTTGATAGTCTTGGTTGGATAGCAGGGCATGGGGCCCGTGCCACCCAGGCCATCCTCAGGTTGTGATAGGGAAATGGCCTTCAGATATGAAGGTTAGTTGCGAATAAGCAAAGTACTGTAAATAAGCTGTTGCTGACAACCTTCACTATCAGGAAGTGGTGAAGGAGACAATGACATTTTTACTTTTATAAAATACCATAATTCCTATGATGCTGAATGTATAATGGTGATTGTTAACTGCCATTAAATTAGTCAAACCTCTGCTGGGTCAGCAACAGTATTCTAAGTCAGCAGAAAATCACTCTAGTTGAGGAGAGATAGTGGTAGATGGACCATTTTATGAGATTTAGTTAATGCATTAAACCTATTATGGAGGCTGTTGTTGGGCAAAGAAGGCAACAGGAAACCACTTTGCCTTATAATTCCTTGTTTTATTATGAGTATGTCTACAGGAATACGTTTGGTGTTGAGACCTTAGTTAAGAATAGCTTTGATGCCTTACCTGGCAGGAGTAGACATGAGGCTACTACTCAGATCATAAACCTGTGGAATCTTCATAAACTTAATTCATTGAGGGAAGATACATTGAAAATTCACATGTGGGGTGTTAGATATTTGAGAAGAGCTGGGAAATTGGAAAGTTTGAAAAGAGAGTTGTATATAAATAATATTAAAGTTAATTAAGTGAAGTGATATGGAAGGGATGTACTATTGTGGAGAAGAAAATTTAGACTAGTGTGGCAAATTGTATCGATGGTAAGCTGATGATGATGAGAATAAATGCTGCAATCCAAGAGATTTGGTAATCTTGCAAATTTGTATGCCGACTAGTAGTCACGATGACATTGAAATTGATGAAATATATGAGAAGATAGAGGAAATTATCCAACATGAAGGAAAAAGTGCATGTATATAATGCTATTGGATGATTGGAATGCTGTTGTTAGAAAAGGTAAGGAGGGAAAAATTTGTTGGAAATTATGGTATTGGAAAAAGAAATGAAAGAGATAGTTGTCTTATACAATTTTGTAGGGAGAATGGGTTTGTCATTGCAAAACTTGTTTTAAAAACCACATTAGAAGATTCTATGCATGGAAAGCTCCTGCTGATAGAGAACATTATCAAATTGATTATATATTGTTTCAGTATAGATACAAGAATGCTATTAAGGGTTCACATGCTTTGCCTGATGCTGATATGAATTCAGATCATAATTTGGTTTTGACTAAATTAAAATAGAGTTTAAAAAGAAGGAAAAGTTATTGAGAGAAATGGGAAAAAGGAAAATTTGGTTTAATATATGAAAATGAAATAAAAAGGATTGTTCAAGATGAAGAATATATTGATAGTCCTGATAAGCATTGGTGTAGAACTAAAGAAGGATTTTTAAAAACAATAAAAAATGAAATATGTTTTGGGTAATGAAGGCTAAATGACCTTGGATAACTGAAGGTATGTTGGAAAAGATGGAAGTACGGAGAAGATGGAAGAATGTAAATACTAAGCAAGGCTAAAGTGCATATAGAAAATTTAATAATGAGCAGCTAAGAAGAGAAACAGATTTAGCAGAAGAAAAATGGTTGGAGCAAGAATAAAGAGAGAAAAGCTTCAGCGGGTGAAAAAATATCTGGTTTTTGATAGAATCCGAAATGTCAATTGGGAGAAAAAGACATGGGTAGCAAGTGAGATTGCAGATAAAAATGAAAAATTAACTAATAGCAATAATATATTAAAAAGATGGAAATAATATTTTCAGTGTCCATTTAGTGGAGAAGATAATTTAATTAATTATGAACTTGAAAACGAAGATATTGAAATAGATGATAAAGGTATGGACATATTTCCAGGTGAAGTATAAAAGTCATTTGCACAATTGAAGAATGGTAAGGCTGTTGGATTTGAGCAATACCTATAGATTTTTTTGAACGAAATGGGAAAATTTATTATGAAGCAAATAGTTGGACTTTGCAATTTGCTATATAACAGTGGAGTTTGGGCTGAAAATTTTTTTAAGGACTATAATGATTCCAATTGTTAAAAAAGAAGAAAGCTGTTAAATGTGAAAAGTACAGTATGATAAGTTTGTTATCTCTTGCTAATTTTATTGAGGGTTTTAACTTACAGAATTTATGGCAAGATAGATGATTATGTTGAAGAAGAATAGTTTGGATTTCAGAGAAAGAAAAATACAAGAGATGCTATTGGTATTGTTAGAACAATTGCAGAGAGATATATTGCAAAAGATAAAGGGATTGTTATATGTTTGTGGATTTGGAAAAAACTTATAAACTAGTCTGGAATAAACTTATGACAATTATAAAAAATAGCGAAGTATTTTGGAAAGAAGATTTATATGTAATATGCATACTGAACAAAGAATAAGAATTAAGTTGGGGATATAATGAGACTGATGAAGTGATTATAGAAAGTGGAGTTAGGCAAAGATGCAGTATGCCACCTATTCACTTTAATATTTATTTAAGACATGCTAAATAATTATTTAGACTGTGAATAAGCAAATACTAGAAGTAGAGTAATAAATGTATAAGATATGGCTCTTATAACTGATAATGAAAGGTGTCTTCAGAATATGTTGAATGAATTGGAAGAAGGATTTATGCTATATGGAATGAAGATTAATGTTGATAAGACTAAGTGTTTATGGATAGGGAGAAATGCAAAAAGCCTGTAAATTGAAATCCGTGATTACATAGTTCAACAGAAATCCATGATAACATAGTTCAACAGGTAAAGGGATTTAGTTATTTGGGTAATTGGTTGAATGAGGATGGAAAAAGGTGAAGATGTAGTTAAAAGAACAACATTGACAAAGGAGACATTTATTAAGAGAAGATATTTTATGAACCTTTGAAAAGAGAATTAAAAAAAAAAAAATTAATTAAATGCTGTGTGTGGAATATACTAATGTGTGGTTGTGAAACATGGATAATAAGTAGTAAAATTAGGTACCGATCGGAAGCCTTTGAGATGTAGACATGAAGAAGAATGGAAAAAGTCAGTTGGATGAATAAAATGAGAAAAGAAGATTGTTTGAGGAAATCAGAGAGAGGAGAGAAGCTGGATTGGACATATGTTAAGAAGAAATTATAGTTTAATGAAAGAAGATTTGGAGGGAATGATGAGTGGGAGTAAGAAGAAAGGATGAAAGAGATTAGCATTTTTGGATGATATAAGAGATGGAAAGAATTACATGGAATTGAAGTGCTGGACAAGAAAGAGAATGGAATGGAAAAATGAATGGATGTGACTACTCTCTGTAGCTGTCCATTGCAAAATACTGTTGATGAACTTGATAGTTAAAAAAGAGAGGTTAATGATGGCTGCTAGAAAGAAGATGCATTTGTATTAGCTCCTAAAGATGCAAGTTCGCTATTCTAAGATTCAAAGCTCCCTGGTGAAAGTTATAAACCTGAAACTAGTCTGGGGATATTCATAGTATGGTATAGGGATTTATTAAGTATTACTATCTGGCAACTATTAGTTGCCAAAGCTTATATTAGGCGACACGAGGTATGGAGAAAACAAAGAATTCTAAAACAGCAATGAGTAAGCTAAAGCCGTCTGATAGAGTCGTGATATTTTATTGTTTTTATCTTGATGATCATGCAATTTCCCAGAAATCCCATTCGTCTTCTTTCTTTAGACCTATTGAGTGATGTTTTTTTTTGGTCAATGAAATTTTTATTGTTATGCAATGGGCTAATGAAAATTAGTGTTGGGGGGGGTATTAAATTAAATAATACTGACTTATTTAATAATTGAAATTCAATGTTTACTAATTCAATGTGGAGCACCTTTCTAGCTACTATATTTAACAATAAAATCATACTAACACTTGAAATAACCTGGATTGACAACATTGTATTTGGAATAATGATTTGTTATTTATTAGTTGCAAAATTAAAATATCAGGAACTGTCTTAATGCAAAAATATGGGAGAGGAAGAATCCTTTGAAAGTAGGTTGATTTTTTTTTTTAATGATATTTAATCTTTAATTTATACAATTTCTCCTGAGAATTATTATGAATTTCATAGTATTGTAGCTAAGAATGGTGTTGCATTTTTATGAAGTTAATGATATTATTTATTTCATCTTTTTGTATTATAATGAAATTAATTTTTAAATAGTTAAATTTTATTTTATGCTATAATTATACAATTGTTATTTGTGCCTTATAATATCTTTATTTTAATATAGTTAAAATTTAAATGTGTGTATCTTAATTAATAAATTAGCTCAATTTCATCTTTTATTTTGATATATGTACTATACAAATTTACAAGTGCAGTATTTTTAGCAAACACTTATTTATAATAATCACTCTTTATAAAATGCATAAATGATTATTAATTTTTTTTATCAGGTCAGAAATTATTATATTGCATTTAACTTAGGCATAGACTTTAAATTATTTATAACTCTTTACACATTATACAATGTAATTTTTTTGCTTATTAATCATTTACTTTTTTCTTCTCATGTACACATTCTTATTTTTAATAATTAATGTTTTTATGTTTCTACAAACTATATTTAACATTTATATTTTAAACTTTCATAGTAAATGAATTGACCAAAAACAAAAAAAGTCTAGCATGCTCTCATATGACATTTGTTTAGTAATCAGTTTAATATTTTATCCAATATATGGGTGTTTTAAATAAATAATAGAAACAATAGGAGATTCTTAAACATGTAGATAAAATTACTTAGTTCACTAAATATAAATTTTTAAAAAATGTTTACTATTTTTTATATTGATGTGGATTTTAGTATTATCATCTCAGCTAAACTACTTGTAAGTCAAACCAATTAACCAAGAATCTGAAGCCTCATTTAAGAACCCTTAACAATATTGGCCATATGATTATACCACATTCCAAATAGCTCATTCCTTGTCTACTATATTTAATTCAGTCTCAATCTGAACTCTTGGGCTATAAATACTGTTATCCAACTGTTTAAATAAAAAAAATTACAGCTGATATATATTTTAATATAGGTACGAAATCTTATTAATAATCTCTCAGTTTTCCATCTTATATTAAGGATGAGTACATTTTTGGAGAAATCTGTTTGCTTTAAATTTCATAACGTCAGCTTCTAATAGAGGCAGCTAATATGAGAATTATATCATAAAACTTTCAATTTAATGTTATCTTAACTTTAATGTATATATTTCTAATCTTTTTCTCTGCATTAATAAAATAATTTATTATATTATTTTTATTGAACAAATTATTTTTTTATATAGAAATACATTAAGACACATTGTTGTATTTGAAATCTATGTTAAATAAAAACTCAGAAATAATATTTTTTTTTATCAATGCATCTTTCAACTGAATTTAAATGCAAATACAGTAGTAATATTTATTTTTAGATATTTCTTTCTTATTCCCTTTATATTATATAGCCTAATTTTTTGAATTTGAATCATTTGGGACATTTGGTATAAGTATCAGATTTGAAATTAATTTACTTTCAGTTCTTTCAATTTTTTTTTTAATGTTTTTCTGATGAACATTTGATTAATTGTAGTTTATGTCTTAGCTAATCATTGATTTGATTTTTCAATTTTATGATTAATTTAATAAAGAAAATCTATTCACAAGTGTTGAATAACAATTAGCCAACCTAGCTTTTTAAATTACTATATAAAATACAGCAATAGTTTCTAATTCAAATTTTTGTTGTATTCATATCTCTTTTATTTTTTTTTATTTATTTTTTGCTAAATTGTTTGATTTTACATTTAAAATAAAATGATTTTTATGTACTATTATTTACTACAACTTGTAAGTTTAAATGTCAGCTCAATAGAAATTAATAGTGTGAATTTTTTTATTGAAATCTTATTCAGTTTTTTTTTTTTTCTGTAAAAAAAGTATTATTTACACTGTACATATTTTCTATTATTTCTCTTGTCTCTTTCTTTGATTCTTTGTATTTTCTAAACTTGCTATTTATATTTTCCATTCTTTATAAATATTTTATGGTACTTGTGTTTAATTCAGTAAATGAAGGCCAGAAGCATTTTTTTTTTTAAATTATATTTTCAGGGACCCTACAAGTATCTATTTATAAATATATTTTTAGTTTTATTTTAACGAATATGTGTTATTTGTTAAATTAAAAAATAATAATAATAAATTGATTATAAATTCCATTCAGAAGGTTTATTTCAAATTTTTTTTAAATTTATATTATAATATCTAAGTGTGACATGCTCAAATCATTTTCATAGTTAAAGTCAGCATCTTTCTTTTTTGAAACTATCATTTTGGCACAGTGGTGAAAATTTGGGATCTTCCTCAAATAGAACAGCATGCAATGGAATATTTCCAAAGATATGGGATCCTGCCTTCCCGAAGAGTCTGGAAATATTAAATACAATTGTTTCTTTTCAGCCATTTTGTTTTAGACATATATTGTAGAGTCCCTGAAACCGTATAATTAAAAAAACCCACTTCTGGTCTTGGTTTACTGCATTGTATACAAATATATATTTTATTTTTAAGATTATTTATCTTTTAAATCCCTTTCTCTGTTTAGATGCCTTTTGCTCTCCTAAATTAAATCATTCTATTATTTACTATATCCTTTAACGAAACATACAAGTATGTCTGTACATATATAATTCAGATTGTTCAAATGTAAATTTTAGAAAATATTGCTTAATATTAAATTTAAAATGTTCCTATTACTGAGATTATAAATTCAATATCAAAATATTTTGAATAATAAACTAAGACATAGAAGTTTGTATGATTCAATCTTATAATATGATATACATCACAATTTGTATAATTTTTTTTTTTTGCATTAATTGACATAGTTCTCATATTTCAAAATATTTTTGGCCCAAAAATTAAATGACATAAAGTTACAGTTTTCTGCTATTTGAATGAATTTTGTTAAATTGCTTTTATAATTTTAAAATCTTAATTTTTATTTGTTACCTGATCTTTTTTTCATTTGATTTATTATGTCTAGGTAAGATTTAAGTTTAATAGGTGTTTATAAAACTTGATGATATATAAAATCTTTACATTTAATTAAATAAATGTAATATTTCAAATACACCTGGGTCTCATTTTATGCGGTAGATAGGTTCCTCAGAAAATGCGCACAAAAGAAATCGCACAAAAATAGACTTAACTTACCTTGAAAAATGGGGGATAGGTTCCAAAATTTTCAAAAATCGCATAAAATCAAAGCAACAATGTAAAATTACTTTAAAATTCGCATAAAAAAAAGAAAAAAAATATGAATAATAACAAATTTCAAATTTGAAAAAAATTGATACAAGACAAACTTTTTTTTATTAATTACAGTATTTAATTTTATTCAAAACAATATTTTTTATGCGTTACAGTATTTTACATTTTTTCATACATATACAGTATTTTAATCCTTATCGCTATTTGACGATATGCAAGTTCATTTGTGAACTAATAAGACATCAGATTCGTCACAAGAGGAAATACAACTAATGCCAACTTCATTTTTTTAATTGTTTTTATAATACACTTGCCCAAACTAAAATGTTTTCCAATCGCTGTTGATCCTTCCCATTTCGCTAAGTGATTTAAAATTGAAATTTTTGTTTCCAAAGAAATTCATTTTCTTGGATGTTTTTTCCTCTTCATTAGGGTAAACTAAAAGTTTAAAATAAAAATAAAAACCTAGACTTATGATAATAAAAAAACACCTACTCACCACTGTTGGGGAAAAATTTAATTAAAACTAACAAAAATTAAATTCTTATTTCTATCTTTAATTTTTTAATTTTCAATTCCGTTTAAAAATCAAATTTCATTGTTTCACATCACATTAATTTTAGATCACGTTACGTAATTTTTAAATTGTTAATTACAATTAAAAATCAGATATTAATTTTTAATTGTACTCACCGCTATTACTCACCTTTTAAAAATAAACTTGTGGACACTAAATGATTAATTGATTACGTACTTTTTTTTAAAAAGCAAAAATAGAATGTGATTTAAAATGCAAAAACAACAACATGCATAGTATAGGCATCTATAACATTTGAACAGATTTACATTATAATCTTGCAAAATTTAATGTGTGTATATAAAATGGGGAAATCCTGATTTTAAGTGAAGTATGAACTTCTTTATTGCATAAAATCTATTACAGTACTATTATAAAGCGCTGAAAATATTGAAATTATTAGATGTACTGTCAAACTTGGATAATGCGCTATTACTTTAAATATGATGTGTGAGTGTGCGAAATTTATAATATTTAAAGTAATAGTGCACTATTGGAGCTCAACTTCTGATCTAATAATTTTTATCGCATAAAAGAAAACCACATACAAAGATATTAAGAAGAAACATGAATCGCATAACTTCAAAATCGCATTAAAAAATCTGCATAAAACGAGACCCGGATGTATAAAGAATAATTGTTGATATTTGAAAATGCTATCTATTAGAGAGCTGTAAAAAGTGAAGCCAATAATTTGAATTGGTTGCAATGTGCTAAAAGTAAGTGAAATAGTAGAATTAAAATATTGAGTGAGTTTTAAGAAACAGAGGAAAGGGATCACCTAATAATTCTGCAATGATGGTCTGTAGAATAAAGTTTGGCAATTATTTTTATTTTTGTTTATTTATATACTATGTGAATTATTATTTCAGCACATTTAAATGGACAATAGTATTAATTTTCATGTATATATAAAAATATGTAGCATCAGTGATGCAAATGATTCCTCGAAGATTTCTCTAAAAAACGTAGATTAAATTTAATTGATCATTTTCTTTGAAATACACTTATATAAATATTTAGATGAAACCAATTTCTTTAGATGATCTTGGCTCTTTACACTCATATAACATTCTAATGCTATTGTTTCATTTATATCTAAATAAATTGTCATCGTGCAAATTAAGAAATTCAATTTAATATCCCAAATAAGAGAGTAATTATTTGAAATTTAAATAAGAGAATCATGATAATATGTAAAGACAAGGCTTTGAAAATTGATGCTGATAATTTTGAATTGATTGCAATTTATTTAAATTTTATTGAAATATAAAAATATTAAATTTCAGTGAATATTTTAATTTAAAAAAGCAGAAAATGTATATCTACAAATAACAATGAAAAGGAAATAATAATTGTCATCAATCAAAAAAAAAAAAGTAGAAAATTAGTAAAGAAAAAATTGATAACACGGAAATGTGTGGTATGTGAGCTGTTGATGCATATATATTGGAAGACTAAATGTAACAGAAATATCAATAAAATCATGAAGTATATGGTATGATACTGATGATGATGAAGCCTCACTTATGGAATCACTTTATCTAATGGAGGAAAATATGTGACTAGTAAGTAATAGTTAATTATGCCAAATAATTCTATTAACTATCAAATCAGTATTAGCTGCCAAATTTATGTAATGAGAAATATATGTGATTGGCTGGTTTACCTGTTAAAATTTTTATCATTAGCTTTATATTATAGACACAATATTTTATTTGGAGTATCATAATTCTATATACAGCTGCCTGGTGATTACAATGGACAACTAACTAAGTTATGGATCACAATGAATATTAATTTTCAAGATTTGGCATAGAGAGAATAAGAAAATATTACAAAGTTAACATTAAAAAAATAATAATAATTGGTAAATAAGTTGTCTATTTATAATTTAAATTAAGAATAAGCAAGCCTATTAAGCAAATTTTAAATTATGAATTGTGTTCTTATTTATGATTTATCAGAATACCTCCATAAAAATAAATAATTAACCTGCAATTTTTCTAAAATTAATAAGATCTTATATTTCTCAAGACATTTAAAATTATTAAAACATATTTAAAAATTATCATAATCATAAAATAAAGACTTTGTATCTTCTAGTGTTTTAAGTAATGTTAAGTTTTATATTCATTAACTAAATTATTAAATTTGAATTCAAGAATATATCCAATTACAAAAGTTCTTTTTACTTATTTTAACTTCACTGCAGCAGCATTTTTGCCTACAATATGCCAAGAGTTCAAAATAAAAAAATCTCCAAATTTAATCCAATTATTTCAATCACTAGTCTCTCTTCTTCACTTCACACAACAAACTGTCGTATTTGATCCATTCTTCTCATAAGTGATTTTTTTCTAGATCTTTTAAGTCTCTTGGGATCCAGTTTAATGTTTCAACTATATATCTATTATTATCTCTTCTAAAAATACTTCCAGCTCAGTTTCATTTCAATGTCTTAATTCTTTCAATAATGTCAGTAATACCTATTTGTTCTCTCACCCTTGTATTTCATTTTTGATCTCTTATTGTTACTTCTAAACATACGTCTCTCATTAAGTGATCTGAAGTCTCTGTATTCCTTTTTTGTTAAATGTCCAAATCTCAGATTCATAAGTAAGAATTAGTAAAACATATTTATTAAAAATCTTTTTTTACTAAAAACACTTCATCCAAGTTTATTCTATGATTAATTTCATCCATTATGTTTGTTTCGGTAATCTGATCAAAGTATTTAAAATTGTTAACTTCTTTTAATATACCATTATCAATCTTTATTTTCTTCTGAAAAAGTCCATTGAACATTATGTTAATGTTTTTAGCATTTATCTTTATACTTTCATCTGATAACTTTTGCAATACATCTTGAAACTCTGAAGCATTATTTGCATAAATGCACATCATCTGCAAAATCTAAGTGGCTTAAATCTATAAAATACTTCTTGAAAAACTGCTATAAAAAATTTCCGGAAAGGAGTCACTATTGTATATTCTTCTCATTGTTAATTTTCTTAGTTTCATTATATAATCTAACCATTGCTTTTGCATTTTGATAAATATTCTTCAAAATGTGACAGTATCTTTGATCTATATTTTAATAAAAGAAGAAATACTGAAGAATCAAATGGCATCTACACATCCGAAGCATAATGGCTGCTCATAATCATTGATCCTTTCTATAAGTTCTCTCAATACTTATAAGTGATCCATTGAAATCCAGTTTATTCTTTTGGTTGGTTAAAACTTTTATATAGTATTGATAAAAGACTGATAGTTATGTAATTTCTAATATCTTCTTTATCACATTTTTTAAATATCAATATTACTATAGCATTTTTCAAATCAACTAGTACATCTTTATAATTTAGACATAGAATATGTCTGCCAACCATTTTTCTATTTCTTTACTGCTTCTTTTAAGCTATCGATTATAATTCCATCATTACTTAAAGTTTTCTTTTTCATAGATTTAATTGTATGTCTCACTTCTATAGTTAAAAAGTGATGCAATCAAAAGATGTATTAATTGTAGGAGATATTTTTTTCTTGTTCTTTATAAATCTCTTCCACACATTTCATGATATCATCTCTTTTTATTAATCACTCCATCTTTTCTTTTAATTGCAGAAATACATTTTCCATTAGTACCAGGATTTGCTTACTAATTCACAATTATATTATTATTAACTTTTTCATACTATTTTACAAAATTTTAGCTATTCAACCCTTCTTAGTGCATCATTTTTATATATTTTTATATTCCTTCTTTTCTATCATAAATTGTCTGTAAAAAATTTATTAGTCAGTTTCTGTTTTTGTGTGTGTGTGTGTGTGTGTTATCTTTGTTGCAGTATTTAATAGTTTATCATCTATCTTCATATTGATTTTGTTTAAATCCTAAACCATCTTCAAAATCTGTTAATATTTTAAAACAATTTGCAAGTTCTAATTTAAATTCAATGGAATGTTTCTGAAGGTTAAAAATATCGATTGTGAATACTGTTTTTTTAATAATTTTTTTTTCTAATTGAGGATCACTTCCTGTATTGAATTTATTAAGAAAATTACAATTTTGAAACACATATTTTCTCTTAGTTAAAATATAATCCACTCCATCTCCATTTAGCATTTTTCTCAAATGAACAATTCTTAATATAAAGTTTTTATTTTTGTGAATTCTCAAGTCTGTATTATCTTTCATTTATGCCACTATAATCAAATTTAGACAAAGCACTTTTATCTTTTGATCATTTCTCAATTCTAGCATTAAAGTTTCCCATGTTGTTTGATCTGAGTCAAAAGCTTTTTGTATATCAATATTAAAAATCCTTTACTTCTTCATCCCTTGTTGTTGGAATATAAACCTGAATTATCTGCATTTAGTATCTTTTAATAGCTTGAGTAACTTATTTTGTCACTATGTCTGATACGTCATCATTCTCATAATATTGTTCTTCCACTTCTATTTATAATGTTTACCATTTCACTTCCAATATTTGTGCTTTTGTAGTATAATGCATGTCCATTTTTCAAATCAGTTATCTTTTCACCTTTTCTTCCAACTTAACAAAGTCTGTTAATATCCCATTTAATATTAGACAGTTATTTTCCAATTTGTGCAATCTTGCTTCACATAAAGGTAGCCTGGAGGTATAAGTAGATTAAGTAAAAGATCATCATCAAATAGGGTCTGCACTCTGTATTTTTAGCACTGATTTCCTTTGGCATCAACTCTTATCTTGGCTGGAAATTTTTATAGCATTCTGAAAATATAGATCATAATTTAATTTTGTCTGTGATTTTAAATATCTATTTTACAAAAAGTTGATTCATACAGACATTAATTCTGCCTTCAAGAAACTCAATTGATATTTTAGTTACAAACTATCAGTCATGGACCATGGTGTTTATGAATCTTAAATTCAGAGATAAAAAGCCAATAAATTGACCATGCTGGCTTATGCTAGTTGGTGAGCAGCTCAACAGCTGCAATGACAAAAACATCTAAAATTGAGCATTATAAATTTACTTGCTTTGTTCATTTAAGACCTCCAAAGAGAAATCAAGGAATCTTCTTTCAGTTAACAACAAACTCTTTTTTATAGCCATAAAATAAATATTTAATAAAATATATCATGACTTTATTGAATTGCATTCATTATAAAATTAACATTTGTTGTAGTCATATATTATTGCAGTAAATAGTGTCCAGTTTTAATTCTTTGTTAGAATTTTTTTTCTATTAACATAAGTAATTTCTATTTAGAGCATCATAAAGTAATTTAGAAGTCTAATTATTTCTATTATGACTTAATGCTTCAGATTCACACTAGAACTTATTTCTTAATATAATTATAATTAATATATTTGAAACAAGAATTAACATTTGAATTTGTGCCATAAGCATTTTAATATCTTGCATTTTATCCTCTTTGCTCACAAAGCAGCCATATTGAATATTTAAAAAATTATGTTAACCACAAATTTTATCATAAAGTTTGTATTATTCAAAAATGACATAATATATATTGTTTGAAATATAAAACACCAAAGAATGTAATTAAGCTGAAAAAATATAGCCATTGATATTCAAAGTAATAAAAAAAAAAGAATAAAATTTTAATATTTCTAATAATTATTTTCATATTATTTCATAAATTCTACATGTTCTTGTATACAACTTAAAATTATATTTTTGTTAGTAGATTACTTTCATTCATCATTCAATTTCTAATAAATTGATATATAATAATACTTACCTAAGGTAATCCATCACTTGAACACTTCATAGAATGAAGATATTAGTACTTTTCATTTTTCCTAGTAAGCCCTTCAAAATATTTTTCAATACAGGCATTTGCAATGAATATATTATCCGTAATAACAAGTAGTTAATATTTACCAATGATTAGTATAATTTTAATACTATAATAAAGAACTTCAATAAAGTTTGTAATTTATTAAAAATTACTATTAAAATAGTCACTATATACAAAATAAAATAATAAAACAAAATAAAAAGTGAATGAATACTAAATTCATTATAGAGTTAAGATTGAAGTACATAAGTTAGTGGTTTAGTCAGTGCAGTGTAGAATTATTTATCCTATCTATAGATTTTGAGGACTCATATTACTTCATGTTACTATGATCAATAAATTTAGTATTAGCTTCATCAACTGCTATCTCTCTTTGCATTTGATAAGCAGTTTTGAAATTTACATTGCAGTAGTCTGTAATCAGCCTAAGTTTATATACTGTCAAAATCTTTACTTTTAGCATTTGGCATATTTTTATTATTAAAATGCAGACAAGACATTATAGAAAGAAATCTAAATTGGGTCATAATATTTGCAAAATATGTTTGTCTTATCTAATTCATATACTGGACCCAAGCCCACACCATACCAAAAAAATACAGATAATTACGATATAAATTTACACAATCATGAGCTTTTTTTTTTTTGATCAACATATATGTTAGTTTCAATAATAATTTTTGCGTATATTTTTTTTATCAAATATAAAGTCAAATAATAATTTAAAAATATATAAAATTACTTACCAGTGGAAGGTTTCTCTCAAAAACATATACTCATTTTTTGCTCTACATAGATCAGTAAAATCTTGCATTTTTTCTGATGTAAATTTTAGGGTAGATATAATTCTATAAAAAATGAAAAAAAACTGAGAAAAAGACAAAAAAAAAATTCAACTTCTTACAAAAATTATCATAAAATTTTTATTTTTTATCGTAGAAAAATAAAACTTACATTTTCTGAAACTAGAAAAAAAGTTGGAAACAAAGATGTAAAAAGCGCATGCGTAGACTGTGTAGATTTCTGGCAGTTTTAAACTGAAACTGGATGTTGAAGATTTGAAAATTCACAGATGCATTGTGCAGTTGTAATGACGAAAAAGTTATGCTTTTCATTTTTTGATTTATTTGTGCTATCAAAATCCTTATGATATATCATTGTCACTTGGATGCTACCACTAATTAGCTGTCTTGAGCAGTGGTATACTATATGAAAGTTCAACTCTCATACCTAGTGCTGCTGCCACTTTCACCACAAAGTTAAAATTTAAATATAAAAACTTTTTTTTTTTTAAATTATTTTTTGATTAATGAATAGCAACATCCTTGGATAATAATTATATTTATACTTTAAATTAATATCAATATTTTATTTTAAATGTAGTTACCATAAAGCTTTAATTTTTTTTTTTTGTTAATTAAAGAAACTAGTAAGTATTATTAATAAACAGATGATAATGATAGTTTATTTGTGTACATTTCTCCCCATTTATTATTTTTTTAGATAATTCTTTAAAAAATTATTTGAAAATTGAAATATTCATTTTTTATAACATTTAACCTTTTCTTTTAATCTTTAATTACCTGGTTGGCTTTTAGATCCAAAGAAATATTTATTTTTTACTCATTATTTTGGAAAGTACCATTGATATTTTTTGTTACACAGGAAAATTTCATTAATATCTGACCCAATAACTTGTTAGGTTTTTTTTTTAAAAAAAATCATATTTTCTTTCCAACGAATATTTTAAAGATTTTAAAATTACTTAAGTTAAATAATTTAAAACAATAAACAACAAACAAACAAACAAAAACAATTATAAAAAGGCAATTTCTTTATTATGAAAAACATTTTTTTTAAAAAAAAAATCTATCATTTTACAGCTGTTTCTTATCAGATTATGTCAGTATTGCTTTATTAATTTCATATAGCATTTCTTTCTCATCCATGCATTCACTCAAAATACATTGTCTGCCAAATAATAAGCGTATAATTAAATAATTGAATCTTGGTTGATTTAACTAAGCATTTATTTGGGGGGTTAGATGTGTGATATACATATTGATCCAAATATTTTTTTGAAAATAGATGTTAAATGTTTTTTTTAGGTTTTCATTTGTATAAGGACAGGCAAGAAATCTCTTACCTGACAAGATTATAGAAGGAGGAAAATCCTAATTATTATTGTGACCACATAGGAACTAAAATTGTTTGCCAATATTTTAGTAATGTCTCATTTTCTACAGTGCAGAAATGTTAGCAAGCAATTTTAGAATCACAGTAATGAACAAGATCATCCATTTATTGATTTTTTATTGCTTAATAAATAGTTTATTGTTTATCCTTACATATGAAAAAAACCTAGAACATTTGACATTTAAATATATATATATTGTAACCTAGTGTTATTGACACTTGGTTTATTTGGCATTGTTTCCACAGAAAAACAATGCTATCCTTTTTTAGAAAATAAAAAGATAAAATAATAATAATATTAAGTGATTAGTAAAGTATGCTATTTACTCACTTTAACGTGTTTTAAGCAAATAGCTAAAAAATTTAGTAATTTGATGTCATTTTGAAGAAGAGCATGAATAATTTAATTAAAATATTAACAATAAGAGCAATTTAATATAGTATAAAAGCACATATTATAAACAGTAATTGATTTTGGATGGGAGGGGGAGAGTAGATGAGTATCTTATCATAAAACACAATAACTTCTGGTAATTTTTAAATTATTTAGATAATAATGTATACAGAATTATACATCACTAATAAGCATTGTTAATCAAATATACTTATTATTTTTCATTATTTGTCAATTTACTTTGTAATTTATTTAAATCATACGGAAAAATATAACTGTAATAAGTTTTTTTTTATTTTCCTTTTCTTTTGTTTATGTTATAATTAAATGATTATTTTTCTGTAAGAGGTCGCTAAAAGAAGACTGCCAAAATTGGAAGAAAGTTTAGTCTGACTTTAGTTTTACAAGGAGGAAGCAGTACTGAAATTCGGTAACAAATTTTTTTATATTTTTTATTGCAGAAATAAATATAAGTCCAGTAAATTTTTAATAATATCATGCGGTGCTAATCCTATTTGATAAGATATTCTGTTTTCTGGTGCCATCTACCTATTTTAAAGCTTTTTATACGCAAAAATGTACTATCTTATGCTAAAGTTCAAAATGACCGTATTAACTACAGCAATCACTGAAAATGTCATTATATTTAAAATAAGTAGTATAAATAATTTCCAGGAAATAATCAATGATTTGTTAACTTTACCTTATTTAATTATCTTTTCGTGGTATAAAAGAAAAATTATATTTAAAAGACATATTATAAAAGCCAAGGAAAGTTAACTAGAAAATTTCGCGCTCTTTCAAAAGAAATTGTCTGCTTTGAAATAACATAAGTTCCCCATGTTAAAATATGTTTTATTCACTGAAAATTATCTAAAAATAATATTAATGATCAAGGATATTTACTTATGCACCTGTATAATTTTTTAAAAAGAAAATATAAATTTTCTCAAGGCAAATATTGGAAAATTTGTATGTGTGCATTTTACGGAGAATTCCTTATTAAAGACAAATTACAATTCCTAGAGTAGGAATAAAAACTACAAACATTAATGATTTAATTATAACTATAAAATAATATGTTATATTATACATCAATTGGAGTCGTTAAAACTTCATATCCACGTAAGTCAGCTGCAGTCCTTATAATAATAATATTTTGGAAAATTCGCGCATTAGTTTTATTCCTAAGCCAGCTAGCTAAAAATGATACGTATCGCCAATAGTAAAAAGAAAAGAATTGTATATGTGATCGTTTATCGTCCAATATGCGTCATGTCAAAATATGTATTGTTTTCTTGGATCCCAAAATTATATCAGTTAATTCAAGGAAGAGTTAACATCCAACGCTGCTATGTTTTCTTTGCCTAATTTATTAATTGCACCAGAATGGAGGCAACTTTTATATAAATGAAATAATAAAATGTGTTTCTTATTTTAAATTTGCTTCGTGAACTACGAACGGATCAAGTTCTTCATCTAGATAAATTGCCCAACGGAAAAACATTTTTCCAGTGAGATTATAAGCACTTGTTAAGTAATGATTTTTTTTACTAAGTTGTAAAATTATGTGTATTTTTTTTTATATCAACAGGTTAAAGGCTGTATAATCAAGTAATATTTAAATGACCTTGTAATCATAAAGGTATGTTTTCATATACTTATTCTAGGTTAAATTCATATTCGACATGAAAAAAAATTTTTTTATAAAATGTGTTTACTTATGATATGCATTATGGATATAAATTTATATGTTAGATGCGTAAAAGAAGAAAAATTCAGATACTTAATAGGTAAAATATCTAGTTAAAATTATCAGAAGTAATTAAAGAGAAGTGCTATACAGGATATTACTTATTTAAAGTTGGAAACAAATTTATACTATATTAATTGCGGAACTTATTCCCAATTATTCTTTATTAACGCATTCACTTAATTAAGTTCAAGATAATAGACTACCAATTACGTGTTGAATGTTTCTTTGGCAAAGGTGAGAATTATTATTGTTAATGCTGTGATATCCATTGATTTCAGACGTTGATCTAAGTATACCCCGGAACATAAAATTAGTGTAATTAGTGTATTTGCTTGTCTTGCCCCGATATAGCATCAGTATATGATTAATAATCTCATTAGTAATAATTGTAATGTATCTATTTTGTGGGATGGAAATTGATCTCCCCAAAAGCTTTATTTTTCATGAGGGGAATAGATAAATCTAGTATTCGGGTATATTTATAACCCATATCGTATTTAGTGTATTTCATTCGTTAAAATCCCAGGAGAGGATTATATTGGTGTGTGTTCCTATTATGCCCAAGTAAGAGGCAAGGACCCACCAAACTATTTTAATAGAGTAGTTAACTCTAAAGACCTTCAGTGTTATTCCATATTCCTCATGAGAAAATAGAGATAATTCCACCACGGAAGGTGTTGAATATTGTGTTTTGTTTAGAAAGTTATGGCAAGATAACGGGTATATTTGAAGTTAATTCCTCAAGATCCATTTAGTAAAATTAGCGTGCTAGTATATATGATCAATGTCTGGATTGTGCGGCGGAATAGTGCTGGTAATCCACACGTAAGTCAATGGAGAAAGTAAGTTTAAAATTGCGTGCTTTATAAATTTTTATTTGCCAATGGAGAGTTCAAATACTAGGTGTAATTCAGGTTAATAATTAATTAGCACTCACAATATAACTTATACTGAGGAATACATTGTGTATAACAACTTCAGTTGTTATTAAGGTAAATATTAAAAATAATAAGTGTAACTTCTGATAAATAACCCTTAAATTATAATAAGTTATCTAAATAAAAACTATCATTTAGTTAAAGATATGATAATAAAAATCGTTTGTACGCATAGCCTAGAATCAGATTATCTGGATTTTAAAACAAATAGTTAGTTAATAAAGTTAAGTAACCGTTCATATAAGATACACTAAATGGATGAGTTGATGTATCGATAATAATATTTATTTTGTTATATTCAATTTGCATAAATGTAAAAAGAAGATGAAGAAGTAGTTCGAATCCAAGTCTAAAAGTATAGATGAAGTAATGTTAATTATATTTTGTTTTATCCATATGGGATCGAATAAATTGTATATGTTTGTGTATTATGTTTATCATAAAGGATAGTTTTGTTAAACTGTAATAATAAATTATAATCTTGTTAAAATTTAATAATAAATTATAGTCTTGTTACAAGTTGTTTTGAGTCATTTTTCTTGTGTGCTAAATAAAAGTGTATTTGCATAATACTTGCAATACTTTTCTTGAGTCCGAAATCATTTATGAAATCTTAAATTCAATACACCAGAGAGACAATTGTAAGCAGATCAGAATATTTCATTATAGTTTACTTTAATAAGAATTATTTGTGGAATTGAAAACTTCAGACCAAGACATTTTATTTTATATGTGTGTAAAATCACTTTATTCCCAAACTACCAGTTTTGGTTGCACATTGTTAAGTACACTTTTAAGTGAAGTGTCTAAGTAATAAATCTTAGTGAAATTATTGTGTTGTCATGGATAATGGAAGGACACAAAAGCACCCTTGTCTTTTCATCATTCCGACTGAGATTCTGGATAAAATGGCTGTATTATTCAAAATTATGCGTTGTTATTAAATATAGTTATCATCTCGTTAAATATTATAATAGTTGATATGTGGATGAAGACACCGGGAATTTAAATAAGATAAATGTTTCCTATAGCCAACCAGAATGTCAGTCATATGCGACAACACAATACTGCCGAGCATTTTATTAAATATAACAGAGAACCCTGAGATTAGTGTCATTATTATAAGTACTCTTAAATTAAGAATTGATTCATTATGATCAATATTACAAGCGTGGCATGGCTAAAGAGATTGAAACTTCTGATTGTATAATAATAAAATATTGAAATCATATTGGCAAATTAATGAATGTTTTATTTTAGTCAGTAATATTAACAATGACATGAAATCATCATCATCATTGTCGAACAGTGCAAGTACTTACAGCTCAGAGAATGTGTTTTGGATAGAGAAAGAATGTTAGTTATTATAAATCTTCTTTTTTAAATTTATTTTATTAATAATAATTTTTTTTTTATTCTATCTCTGTCTGAACTGCATATCGCTGTAGCTGAATTATTATAACTAACCAAACGTCGAGCTATATTAGGTAAAATGTAGGGTGTGTTACCCGTCCTATACCGTGCTCATTTATTTTAATATTAGTCTTCTTTTGATAGGTTAGAATATATATATATCAAAATACAGTACAATTTATATAAATTATATTCTTTTAGAAGTACTTTCGACTATACACTTTGTAGTCTTTATCAACTATATAACATTGAATAATCAAAACGAGACAACCCTTAACAATACCCATAGTTCAATTCAGATTTCCCACAATTCTGTTATCTTAACATTTGATGACTGGCGATTCATTCACATTTGACGATTTCTTGAAATCAACATAGCCTCTTAATTTACGTTTATTATGACAACGTTCAATTTGAATAATTTTCATATTTTTATAATCAAATTTAAATCCATATTGACAAGATTTATTATGATCAAATATAACAGATGATGAAGGTTTATTTACATCTGTTCCATATTGATTCTCTTTTTGAATTCTATTGTATAAAAGCATGTGTTCTTTTATTCTCTTCTCAGTTGTACACTTAGATTCACCAATGTATTGTACGCCGCATCCACATATCAATCTATATATAATAGAATTTTGATTAAACTTTGAATTTTGAATTTTAGAATTATTAAGCAATCTATTTATGTTATTTGTAGAGAAAAAATACATTGGTGAATCTAAGTGTACATTTGAGAAGAGAATAAAAGAACATATGTTTTTATACAATAGAATTCAAAAAGAGAATCAATATGGAACAGATGTAAATAAACCTTCATCATCTGTTATATTTGATCATAATAAATCTTGTCAATATGGATTTAAATTTGATTATAAAAATATGAAAATTATTCAAATTGAATGTTGTCATAATAAACGTAAAATAAAAGAGGCTATGTTGATTTCAAGAAATCGTCAAATGTTAATGAATTGCCAGTCATCAAATGTTAAGATAACAGAATTGTGGGAAATCTGAATTGAACTATGGGTATTGTTAAGGGTTGTCTCGTTTTGATTATTCAACGTTATATAGTTGATAAAGACTACAAAGTGTATAGTCGAAAGTACTTCTAAAAGAATATAATTTATATAAATTGTACTGTATTTTGATATATATATTGATTTATAGATTACATATATTGTGAAACGAATACAGATATCAAACTTTATTTATTATATATATATAATGTAGAATTAAATAGCACTAGTTAATATTTAATATTTTAAAGTGATGCACTCTCCAAGTGCTATCTATATTTAATTTAATTAAACCTTTTACAATATTATCACAAATCTGTTGTGGCCGAAGATATTTATGTAAGAGAAGCAGATTAGACAATGAGAATTACAAGATGCAACATATAATCTATGAAAATATTTATACAGCTTTGATCTTAAATCATATTCATGGGTCAGAATTCACAATTTATAGATTAGACGTTGGAGCTCATAATTGTTATTGTCTAAATCTGCTTCACATATATATAAATATATTGGGTTGTTGGTTAAAATTGGATTTATTTTCTGCTTTCCAATTAAATGATGAATTATTTAATTAATTTAATATAGATGGCATTTGGAAAATTCATTGCTTCAATCTTTATATATTTATCAAAAATGTGTCTTTAATGTGAGCAATATGGATTATCATTTTTTCAGAAAATTATCAATTTGTACTATACTGAGATTTTTTCAAATTATTGTAATCTGAGCACAAAAATATAAGCATCTATAAATTATTAAAAGAATTTGCAGAATAAATATTAAATCTTTGTGTGTTTTATTGGAGTGATAAAATGATGGAATCAAGAGCTGAAAGATTCTTGATCAAAAGTTAATTCTATCACTTTTAGTGTCTCAGCATCACATTAATTACCCCCTCTGAGTGACTAACCATTCTTTGTTTTTATTATTATTATGAAGTGAATTTAAAAATAGTATATAGATAGACAAACAATATTTTTCAAAAAATATACAAATTATCAATATGGCATAAAATTACCAAATAAAACTAAATTTTTATTAGACAGCAACAAATGACAAATTTTTAAGTATACCCACTAAGGAAATTGTATTTATTTTTAACTGGAGTCATGTTGACAGATTTAGGATAACCTGTGGCTGTTGTGCTCATTTGCTTCATAAATGGAATTTATCAGCCACTGATCTATGAAAATGTGGGCAAACACAAGCTATGAACCACATAGTTAATGACTGCCAAGTGTCAGAATTGAAGAGCTTAATAAAATCACTGGTGAATCTATTTCTTGGTTGGAATCTCTGCAGATTTCTGTATATTTTGTTAGTAACTAATCTATCAAAAAAAAAAAAAAAATCCATATGCTAAATAATAATAATAATTTATTTTTAATTATTTTATAGTATAGAGCAGAATTTCTTAAAACTATTTTTTATATTTATACTTGTTGTATTTTTATATTTATATTTGATACTTAAAATATTGTCCCATATATATTATTAACATGTAGATGTATTGCCATTGATTACCAAAATAAAATAAAATTGTTTTGATTAAACTAAAGTAATTTAGTTAGAGGTAAGATACATACATTTCCTACATGTGAGTGAAAAATGTGTTGTTTAAAACTTAATGATTGACTAATTGGCAGATATATTTAATGATAGGAAAATTAGACTTAATTAAAAAATGTCAGCCTTTTAAGATCTAATTAAAAAAATCTACATATACTTTTTATTTATTTCTAATTTATTGGTCTAATTAATTTTAAAATGTAAATTGACTTAATAATTCAAACAAAAATGCTCTTTAAAAAGGTTTTAATTTTTTTTTAGTTTCCATTTATATTAGTATATTTAATTTTATATATTATTTATGGCTGATAGAAACAATTATTCTTTTTTTAAAAATATTAATAAACAAATTTAAACTGAATAAAATTATATTTACTATTTTGAATACCTTGTTAAAGAGAGCAAAAAAGAGTGATAATTAATAATCATGTTTAAAATTAAATAATTTTATTATTTTGATTAGTTATATTTTTAATTTTCTAAATGTTAAATATTAATATATGAAGTATAAAATCTTTTATATATGTTGATTTTATAATATTTTTAAAATTATAAAGCAGTCTTATATATGAATTAATTTTTATTACTTGCCACTCTCTAGATCAGGGGTGGGAAATTAGAAGGCTGTATAAATTAACTGTAATCTGATAATGCAGCTTTGATGTATTTCAAAATGTACATTATTTTGTAAAAATCTAACCACTAGGCATTAATTAACTTCAAAAATAGAGTTTTAAATGTAATATAATTGAATCACTAGTCTAGATTGTTCAAATGCAATGGATCTACTGTTAATAAAGCTATGTTCATATATTCATTTGCTTTGGAGATCAAATGATGCTGAAGCATTAAAGTGCAGCTGTTTCATTTGACAGAATTTTTTTGTTTTTGCTTTACTCCATAGTCCATCAATATATTTTTCATTATTATTTTGTATTTAATTGATAAGCACTAATTTTCTTTATTACATATTTTTTCCTCTCTGTGGATCAAAGTATTTTCAAATTTTCTCATTTCATGTCTATAGTCCAAATTTTTTAATATTTAATATTCATTTTAATATTTTTTTCTATTATAATTTATGGTTTATTTTAGTATTGTGTATATCTAATGATCTAAAAAGTTTTGTTATTTTATGATGTAGCTCTAAATTTGAGATGATAGAATAAATTATTCTAAGATAATGACAAGCAATGGCTATATATCATTGATTGTGATTAGATATATCCTTGGTCATAGTTCTCTATGTGTTGAGCTATTCTAATTTGTCATTTGGAAGAACATTGCAGTTAAATTTCTAAAAAATCTCATGTAATGCGAAATGGTGTTATGTGGGAGTAACAAATAATAATTGGGGGAAAAATGTCATGGCTGCATATATATACTAATACTATTCATTCATTTATATTTTTAAAGATAAAAGTATAATCAAATGAAAATGTTATCACTAATAATGTAAAAAATCTTTACTTTGTACATTTTTTTTTTTTTGCTGTCATTATCTTGGAAACTGAAATTGAATTGAAATAAGGATATGTTTAACATACTGACATCCCCTATCACAATAACATAACAGAAATTTTAAAATAACTTTGCAAGATGACTGACTGGGTAAATAACACAGAAATTCACAAAAAAAGAATAAAGTCAAATAAAAGCTCTTATTATTATTTTTCATCTGTATGAGATTTTCCAAAAGTCTTATTTTGTGTTAAATATAAAAGTTATGATATGGAATAATTAGAAAAATATATATATTTGAAGTGTATTAAATGATGATATGAAGGCTAACTTTATGATGTTATCCTTATCTAATAAGATTTTCTAATTTATTTATATATTTATTCATTTTAAAATAATTTGTTTTAATTTTTGTAAGACAGTTATACATTCTATGTTGCTTATATATATATATATATATATATTATAACCTTCAATTTCAAGAGAACATATAATATAATGGATTAAACACCAATCTATGTGTAAGCACAAGAGCTGGCTTGACTAGCATGAGTAGATATAGAAGAGGCCACAGTGCACTACTGACTTTACATTATCTTAAGTTCCCTATAATCTGACATTATACAAAACATTCAAATTAAACTAACTTTTAATACATTGAATGATAATAATGTTAAAAGAGATCTATTTAATTTACAGTTATATTAAGTGATTAATACTCGGGATAATATCTGTCTAGTGAATGGTCAGGAAATTAGCAGTATGAAATGAATGATAAATGAGTAAAGATATAGAAGATTTAAAAGAATAATGAAGAGCAATAATAATTGACTATTATAAATAAATAATGGATAAGCCTAAGAATGAGAATGAGAAAAAGAGGATATGTTGAGAGAATGAATAGTTAATGTTGTAATGAAATGGGGATCAATAAAGAATAATTAAACCGTGCTGGGGTAGTAAGATAAGATTATGATGCAATTAAAAGAAAATAAGATATGGATGAGCTGTGATAACAATGTTGGTGATGATGAATGGAATCCTGAAACATTAATTTGATATTACTAAAACAACAGCAAAGAGGTTCTAAATTTAAATAATTAAAGAAGAAAGTTTAAATCTTTGAGATTTTAAAACGAAGGTAAGAGACCAAGGTAATGTATATCAAATAATTTAAGAAATAAAATCTAATAATAAAATCAAAGTAAAACTATTAAACAGTAATTTAATTTCTCAGGGTTCATATAATTTTAAAATTTCAATAATTTTATAATGTATATCTGGATCAATAAGAAGGATTTTACTACTATCAAAATGTAAAAAATTAAGATGACTTATATTACATAAAGGAAATTATTAAAGAATATCTAATTACTTTACTGGTAATAATAAAGATAAACTCTAAATTTTATAATAAATCAACAAATCCATAGCAATAAGATAAATATAATAATGTTAATTATTAAATATCTTGAAATATTTTAATCACAATTTTTAACAATACCAATAGGACAATTATAATATGTATAAGTAATTTAGATTTGACCACAATGAACAATATGATGAAGTTCAGTGAATGATGATATTAAAACATGCAAAATTCTCCATACAGTAGTGCCACTCGGTACAAGCCAGAGTAATCAATGGATGCTAGAAAGCTTGTGCATAAAATCCCTATCTAGTGCCATCTGACAACTTATGGAATATTATTATCTAAAATCAAATACTTTACTTTTACTATATCATTTTAAATAGTATCTCTGTACAATAACAACAATATTTTAATCAATCATTGTTGTAATTTTATATACTCTCCACATAAGAGTTTAATAAAACTGATTGGTGATTTGCTGAACATATAACAAAAATGATAATATTGAGTGATAACAGTAACAATAGTGTGTGGATATAGTAATAGCAATAACAGTATGGATAGTGTTTAGCAATAAGGTTACTAAACAACATAATAAATTTCCAAAAACAAGTTTTATTTACAATATTTACACATTTCAAAAATCAACAAACAAAAAAAATATATATCCTTGATCAAACTTACAAATGGAAAATACATAAAACAAGATTTAGTTATCAGTAACTAAATATTAATAGAAAAAGATCTCCTTGGATCTAATCAAAAATAATAATACATTATTACCCTTTTGCAATATTCTTATTTACACCCATCCTTTAATTTAAATTTTTTTTAGCTTATTACACAAGTAATATATTTTATTCACTATATTAAATTTTATTTGGGTTTATTATATTTCTTTATCCAAAATTAAAAATAAAGGTAAGGTAATTACAATGTTACTTCTAAATAAATGATAGATAGCAATACCTAATGCTACATAATTCAAGATATCAAATATTTTCTCAGGCATTAATAATTGTACTTATTTTATCATATTATGGAGATTATACACTTCTTAATTTTATTTATCTAGGACCGTAGTGTAACACAATTCTTTTAAAATTAATCAATATTACCATAAATTCTTATTTAATTTCTTAAAATCAGATCATAAACTTTTCTCTAATATTGAAAATTTTGGTGTATTACTATTTAATTAGAAATATTAAATGAGCATGTGTATTCGAAATCACTTCGAGCGGATAATGTACTAGTATAGTATTTTAATATTATAACTTAATACTTAATAGGAATATTACTATTTACTATCATTGTTTGCTTAATGCTAACACTGTTCACATATATCATTCATACCTTCAAGGATGATTTCATTGTTATTGAATATTAAATTATTAAGACTTAATGGGATAAAATCTAATGCTGTACTAGTATAGTATTTTAATATTATAACTTAATACTTAATATGAATATTACTATTTACTATCATCGTTTGCTTAATGCTAACACTGTTCACATATATCATTCATACCTTCAAGGATGATTTCATTGTTATTGAATATTAAATTATTAAGACTTAATGGGATAAAATCTAATGCCATATGTAATATACCATGAATATAACAGTGCTAAGACAAGGCAAATAAGTATATCAATAACCTAGACTACGGTCATTCCATGACTATGGATGATATGAAATTCCAGTGTCACTATTTGGGAACACCTTTAGGGATATGAGGAAAAAGGGGCAGTTAATCCTTGAGCCAAGAAAATAGATTAACATCCTTCATAAGAATATAGACCTTGATTATCTCAAAAATCTATGGGAATCATGTGCGATTCACCCATGATGACAATGTTTCACACTTTCATGCAGGGTAATGAAAGAAGTACTTCTTACGTGAGATGAAATGGATATAAAGACAAATAACAAAAATAGCAACACAATATATCATAATTCTCTAATATGGCAACAGCCAAATCTCACCAATAAACAACATGTTATCAAATTAATACACAGAAATTGAAATATTAATTATCAACTCGAGAATGAGCTCTGACTGTAATAATTATTATTGGTACTTAGTTACATAATACAACATAAAACATAATATTAAATATGCCTTGATTTGACTAAAATTGAATTTTACCTCACATGGTCATTTACTAATTGTAGCTTTATCAAAAGATATTAAAAACAAAACATAGTAACATAATAAAGTTTAATAATTCGTCTCAAAATGATTTTACCTTTCTTTGTGATCACTTTTAAATATAAACCTATGTTTAAATATTATTATTATTAATTTCATCATGAATTAGTTTACCTTCCCCAGGACCAAATTTTAACATAATATACATCCAATTTGTATTTTCTCTCAGATTCCTTTTGTTCATAAGCAAACCTATATTTAAAACTAAATATCCCTGTGAATTCTTTTTGTTTTATGAGCAAACCAGTTGCTGGACCTACAAATATTAAATACATAAGATTATAATAGCACACACTAATAATAATAAATTATCAAATAAGATTTCTTTTCGTTCCTTTTGTGAAAAAAAGAAAAACTTGTACATTACAATTTATGTTGCTGAATTATTCTAAGCCTCTTACTGTTCTTTACTTTTCATGCTATTGTATTTACTTTGGGTTCTTACTGTATCTTTTTCTTCCGTAACAATTTTAAGCACATTATTTCTTCCTGTAAATACCAACGGAATTATAGGAATCATCAGTTTTTATTTTAACTTTCAAATATATAATAGATATGGACGATTATATTTGTCTTATCGTCATTATAAGTTATATTATTTATCTCCAATTATTGGTAAAGATCCATCTTCATTGTATTTTAGAAACATAATATTTTGAATATATTAAGTAACCATTTATTTATAAATTATTATGAATTATAGAAGAATTGTCAGAGTTCTTAATGAGTTACTATCTTTTCTTTTTCCTTAAAACTTTTAAACTAGAAGAGAATGCAATGCTGGATAAGAAAGTTGATTCAATTATTATTACTGTGGATAATTATTTAGTTTAAAGCACAGATTACCTACGCAGTAAATATTCTATTGTAATTTCTTTAAAATTCATAATATTATTAACGTAAATTATACATTTGGAATTAAATTGAACGATGAAGTAATATTGGCAAATACTATCATTCTATTTAATAAACGTAACAATTCTGTCCAAAACTCAACAAAATCATATCCTGTTTTTATATCAGTTTGAGGTAATTTATAACAGTTAATGTTAAGAATTTAATATAAAATAGTTTAAGAACTCCAGTAATTATAGTCTATTTATTCATAATTAATGAACTTAAGCGGGTATGGATTATTATTGCTATTAAATTAAACACAATAAGATAATTTTAATTATTTTTGTTTTGTACATTTTATAATATCAAATTTTGTGGTATATAAGTCTAGTTTAAGATAATATTTCATTTTAACAAAGGCATATCAAGAGTGTATTAGGAAAATTATTTAGCAATAAAAGATAGGTATAATTTAATATAGTTTGCTTTTAATTTTATCTTATTGAATGAAAAGTTCCAAAATATTTTACTTATTACAATTTCAAATTTTTTATAGCAATATTTACTACATATTTTATGGTTGTTATAACTAAAACACAAGGTAATCGTTGAAAATTCAGGTTTACAAGTTTTTTGAAATTTTTATATTTAGATCTACTTTTGGCAGCCGTTTTCATGATATAATTTTTTTTTCTGATAGTACACTCGAATTTCAAATTATCAGTTGGTGGTCAACAATGTGTTCTCCTGTGGGTGAAAGATCCTTTAAATTTTATTTTCATGGTTTACTAATTAATAATAATAAAAAATACTTTGTATTTTTTTTTTTAAATAATAGATAGGCTTCTTTGACAGTTGGCTATCTTTTCCTACGATCTGTAATAATCTTTCCAACAATTTGCAATAAGTCTCCCTCGATCTATAATAATCTCCAAATCTTTATTTGTGCATGTCTATTTATAACTTTTAGCCAAGGGACTGACTATAAAACAATAAACCAATCAGATTATTGTAAGTGATTATATTTGCCTAACATTAATAAATCTCTAACTTTAAACACAGATGATAACTAAGTAAACGGAAGTAAAAATATATTTTATGATTGATTATAATGTTTAACTTAAAAATAATTCTAATTTTAAGTCTGTTGATAAACTATTTTTTGACAATAAAATATTAAAGTACTTCTATGGTTTATTTAATAACAATATTAAATTATATTAGAAATATTGAAATTAATGTATCTGATAGATCTTGAGTGTACACAATCTGACAGAAGGCTAACATATATGTTGAAAAGTCCAACTCTTTACCATTCCAAAGAGATTATTTACTAAATTGATCTATTTTCATCCACCAAAATTAACAATCATTAGTCTACACCACTGATTCAAACAATAGATTTAAATCATCAAAATTACAATTAATTAAAATTTAAAATTTTTAGTTAATAGACTAATAAAATATGGCTCGAGAAACATCAAACCCAACCATAAGGTTACAATATATATATATATATTATTATTTTCAAATTATAATATTTGATAACTATTTTTATAGAATTTTTAGAGCTTTTTTTTTATGCTTCATGATTTTCTGTTAGAAATATTATCTGCAGATTATCAGACAATACTCTCTTGCATGCATTAATTCTTAAATTGAAATATTTTATCTTATTTTGTATTTACATTTTTGTTTACAAATCATGAGTATCAGCAACTTTTAAATTATAATTATTTTAACTACAACATATTACATATTTTAGAGATTGAATTTTGTTTTTAATTGATAATGTTAGCATTTGAATTAAAAAATCTTCAGACTTCCATTTATTTTACTCATTCTCTTACTTCATAGAAAAAAGATGATTTAATATGATTGATGAGACGTATATTTGTTTTCTTTTGATTATGATCTTTCAAAACTTGATAAATTTAAAAACTGTAATAAGTTTTTCAAAAGATATAATTGACACAAATTGTATTTGAATTATACATACAGTATAAAATCTGACAACAATCTCACAAATTATGTGTGCCCTTTACAAGCTATGTATGTGTATAAATAATACTTTCAGGCTGAATACTTTGGAAGTGAGAAATAAGCTTCCAAAACATTTAACTTGAATTACAATTGTATAAGAAAAATCAAAAAGAATATTGAATTACAAATAATATCTTTATAGATTTTCCTGAGTTTTATTGAATGTTCAGAGCTGCTTTCATTATTAAATTTCATTTTTATTAAACTTCTTTTTTTTTTTTTTTTGGAAAGAAGGCTCAGTGCCCCATGCCTTTGATTCAAGGGGGTTTGAAGAGTAGGAGAGGAAATATAAAGTCAAATATAGAGTAGGTGACTTGGAAAATAAGAAATATGGATTGCATTTGTATTCCACAATGCATATATAATCGGCAGAAAGGAACTACGTGTGCTCTGGTAGAAGGTACCATGTTGAAATGTTTGAATAAGATTAGGAAGGATATAATAGGCTTACAATTATATAGACAGTATGTAAATGTGATAAAAGAGGTGAGAAAGTGGTTTTTAAGTGTAGATAGTCTAAAGAGAAAGTCATAGGAAAGGGAGCAAAATGTAGTTGAGGAAGGTAGAATAGAGTATGGTTTTAGTGGAGTGTCAGGAGATATGGGTGGATAAATTAGTAGTGCAATGAAGATGGTTAGCCAAAGAATAAGTAAGATAGAGGAAAAGGTGAAGGATGTAGAAGCAAAATTAAAATCGTTAGAGACGAAGTGTGAGCAAATAAAGGAATTATTGAGTAGAATGAAAAGGAAGAAGTAGATAAGGAGGTCCAAAAGGTGGTAGAAAATATTATGGATGGAGCAGAGAAAATAGACTATGAGACAGTATTGATAGGAGATTCACTAATTAGAGAATGTGGGGATATAATTGCAAGGGAAAATAGAAGCAGGTATGTAAGAGTATGTTTGCCTGGAGCTAGAATTAGGAATGTGACTGATAAAGTAAAAAAGCAAAGTAGTAGAGATGGGTATGTTATGGTAGGGACTAATAATTTGTCAGAGGCATCAAAGAGAGTAATGGATAAGTACATAGAATTGATTAAGAATTTGAGTAAGATTAAAGGAAGAGTAGGGATAATTGGATTATTACCAAGATTTGACAAGAGGTATTTGTTAGTTAGGGCATGTTCTATAAATGAGAGATTGAAAAAATTGTGTAAGAGAAAAGGTGTTATGTTTGTGGATGTGTGGGATTGGATTATTGGAAAGAGGGAGTTATATAATAAAGACAGATTGCACTTAGAAAAACAAGGAAGTGAAGTTTAAGGGAGTCTGATTTATAAAGAATATAATTCAGGAAACTTATGGGGGGAAGGGGTAAATTGCAGTATTATCAAAAAGAAGAAGACTGGATGTGATTTAAGAAATATAGATGTGGAGAAGGAATGGGTCTGCAAAATTAATGGTAAGCAAGTTATTTTAAACATAATGGAGAAGAAAGAATCAAAAGAATTTATAAAACAGTAGTTAGGAAAGAAGAAATTGTTAAAAATGGGTATTTGAATATGCAAGATGGTAGGAAACCAGAAAAATGGCTGGAATTAAACAAAGCAATTGAAAGTGAAGAACTTGGGGTATTAGCAGTAGTGGAAACACATCTAAGAGAAGAAGAACTTATTCTGCAAGATTTGGGTTTAGCAGAGTATAAATAGAAAAGAATAATGGGGTGGTGGTATAGTTGTTATATCAAAAAAATATTTAAATACTGTTAAATGTCATGAACATTTGTGGTATGAGATAAGGTTAGGAAGACAAGAATGGATGGTGGCTATAGTTTATATAGCTACTGGAGACAGTTAAACTATAATAGAGTGGAACAGTAGCATATATGAATACCTAGTTATGGATATACAGAGTTTTAAAGAAAAGGGGAAGAGAATAATGGATATAGGGGATATGAATGGGCATATTGAAGAAATTGGTGATGTAGATAATAAGAATGGACAGCTTTTGAAGAAATTTTGTCAGAGAGTGAATTTGAGCATTGGAAATTTGTCAAATATTTATGAGGGACAATACACATGGTCCAGAAATAATATATTCCACCCAATAGATTATGTATTAAGTAGAGAAAGAGGGAATGAATAATGTACGGAAAAATTAAGATGTTTGATAATGAAGTGACACTATGTAATTGTGATAATAATTTCTTTGTAATAGAAATGTTTAATAAGGTGATGGAGAATAGAAATAAAAGTAGAAAATGAAGAAACACTATGTAATTGTGATAATAATTTCTTGGTAATAGAAATGTTTAATAATGTGATGGAGAATAGAAATAAAAGTAGAAACAATAGTGAAAGATGTGGATGGAGAGTGAATGATAAGAATAAATTGGAAGTGTACAAAATACAAGTTGAAGAAACCATGGAAGAGTTGGTTGGGGATAAGTATAAGGACTGGTGTGATGAAATAGAAAATAGGGTTTTAGGTGAGAATATTCAGAAGAATAAAAGTAATAAAAAAATGAGAGTTAGTAGACGTGTAAAAGAGAGGGGGGAAAGCATGCAGAGAATATAAGTGTGCTATTAATAACAAAGAAAATGAAAAAGATATTAATGCTAAATGGGAAAAGTACTTAGAAAAGAAGTTGGCTAAAATAGATAATTATAGAGAATGAAATTGAATAGTAAATTGTTGGAGGATATTAATAAAAATGGAAGAGATGGGAGTAATAAAGTTTGGCATTACCTTAAAACGAGAAATGTAAGGGGAGAGAGATAGCATTATTAGATGATAAGGGAATAGAGTGTAGCTCTAGAGAAGAATTAGAGAGAAATCTTAGATAGATATGTAATGGATATAGAAAAGATGTTAAATGTGAAGGATAGAGTGATAGAAAACATGAAAGCATATAATAATGGGAATATTAGGTTTACAGAAAATGGACTAAATGAGGCAGGGAAGAAATTGAAAAGTGGAAAGGCAAGAAATTTAGATAGATGGCCAGCAGAGAAGGTAATGAATTTAGGACAAGGGTAAAGCTATTATCATGTTGTAATAAGATGGCACAGAAGAGAATTTTTCCGGGTAATTGGAATAATACAAGAGTAAGATTACTATTTAAAGGAAGGGGTAAGGATCATAGAAAGTTAAACAATTATAGACCAATGGTGATAACAGCAGTTTTATATAAAGTTTTCTCATATATGGTGGCTGGAAGGGTTGCAAAATGGATGGAAGCAAATAATGTAGTGGGGGAAATGCAAGGAGATTTTAGATCAGATAGGCATATAGGAGATAGTTTATTTGTAGCTACACAACTTATGGATATAAGTAGGAATACAGGTAGACAATTGTATATGGTTTTCATAGATATAGAGAAGGCGTATGATAAAGTAAATAGAAATAGATTATGGGTAAGTTTAGTAAATTTGGGAATAGATAGAGCTTTAGTGGATATTATACGTATCAATTAGGGAATATAGAATCAGTTAAAGTTAAAAATGGGGTGGGACTAAGGCATGGATGTCCTTTGGCATCTATTTTGTTTTTGTTGTATTTGAGAGAAATGGAGAGAGCAATAGAAAGAGGGATAGAGATACCATTAATAGGTGGCAAGGGAGTATATACATTGTCAGGTCTTTTATTTGCGGATGATGTTTTTTTGTGTGAAGAAAGAAGGGAAGATATGGAAGTTATGCTGAGGACATGCGCAAAGGTGGGTAAAGAGATGGGCATTAAATTTAGTGAAAAAAAATCAAAAGTAATAATGATTAATATTGGGGAAAGAGAAGACAAAGAATTTTTATTAGGGGGTCTTAAGAAATCAGAGAAATTGCTTGGACGAATGGGAGAAAAAAATTGATAAATGAAGCAAAGAAAAGGAAGGGATTGACAAAGAAATTAACAGTGTTCTTGTATAATAAATACAATGTAGCTAGAATTGTATGGAAGGGAGTGGCAGTAGCAGGGTTAACATATGGTAATGATGCGTTATGTGTTAGTAAAGGGGAATTAGATTACTTAGAAAAAGTACAAAGAGAAGTAGGAAGACATGCATTAGATGCAGAAGTTTGGACGGCAAAGGAGGCAATTCAAGAAGAAATGGGATGATCAAGTTTTTATATGAGAGATGCGAAAAGCAAAATGAAAATGTTCGGTAGATTGCAGTTTATGGATAATAAAAGAATAGCCAAAATAGTATTTAATTAGGTTATGAATAAAGGGCAGGCAACAAGCTGGGTGCAAAAAGTAATGCGATATGCAGAAGATTTAGATAAAGAATTTATGTCAGTATATTTATACAAAAGGTGGGATGATTGTATTAGGAGAATTGTTGAGTGTTATAGTGTTAAGGAATAGGATAGAAGAATAGATGCATTAATAAAGAATAGGGAGTTGGAGAGATGAAGAGCTAGTGTGGAGAGTAAAAAGAGTTAAATATTTATAGAAGTAAACAGAATATTGGGTGAGAGTTAATTTATGATAATAGCAAGGAAGATGGTTTACTGTTTAAGGATTGAATAGGATCTTTAGCAACAAGGGAATATACATGTAAATTTAATATTTCTATGGGTGATTTAGTCTGTAAGTTGTGTAAGGAAGGCATAGAAAATATTAGGCATCTGTTAATTAAATGTAAATACCTGAAAGCAGAAAGAATACAAATAATGAAGTTGTGGAAGAATAAATATGAAAAGGTGATTATACAGAAAATGGCTTATGGGTTTTTATGCTGGGTTTGGGAAAAGATAAGGGGGGTTTGGATCTAAAGGCCATGGAGTTGACAAAGACTATGTTGTGGAAATGGGATGGAGCAGGATAGAAAAGAATATGGGAAAACTTGTGGTGGGGAATGGAAAGGGGTTCAAAGTGGCTAACAGGTTTCTCTGAAAATAGTTGATGAGAGATTCCTGACTCCATGTAAGAAGTCATAGTGCATCACATCAACATCTGATTAAATTTCATCATTCTTTTTTTTTTTTTAAAACATATATTTAACATGCACACACTACATTTTATTTTTTTAATACTTAGGCTAGAGTAAGTTTATTGTTAAATAAATAATTAGTAATATTTTTTTTATTACAGAAGCTGTTTTTATTTAAATGTTTTATTTTACTCATACTTAATTTTGGTATCATATATATTAAAATCATATAAAAGAGTTGTCAAAAATGTTCATAATAAAGTAATGTTTGTCTAGGAGAAGAAATTCAAGTTCTATTTTTCCCTGTTCACTATTTATAAAATGCAACTCTTTTTTTTTAACATATATTTATTTGTGTCAGAGCAAGTTTATTGTTAAAAAAAATAATTATTTATATTTTTTCAGAATATTGTATTTTTTATTATAGTTGCTTTTTTCTGTCAGATTTTTAACAGCAGTTTGTTCTTTTTATATAATGGTGCCTATTTGACAATTTACATCTAGCAAGATGAATATTTCAAAATTATACTTTTAAACATAGATTAATAACAAAATAACTAAAAAGCTATTTTGTAACTAAACATTGTAATTAAAAATGATTAGTATTTGAACAAAATTAAAAAAAAATAACAGAAATAATTTTATTGTGGACATTGATTTTATTTATTACAAATAATTATTAAATAAATAAAAAAAATCAATGATCAGCTAATTTAATATTTTATATCAAATAAATCTATTAGTAATACAACTTTAATGTGAACATAACTATAAAACAAAATATCTCTAAAAAATTATCTAATGGTTGAATAATAAATAATGCATGTAAAAAATATAATTTATTATTTAAATATATTAAAGTTATTGTTGAGTTATGTTATACAAGTAATAATAGCACTGTTATGTTATCACTAGTCTGTAATTCAGATATCCACCATGAGATTACTTCATAACAACATAGATACACATTAGATTAGAAAAAATGCCTGAATTTTTGTTTAAAAATATAAAGAAAAGAAAAATAGTCAAGCGTTGGTGGTCTAGTGGTTAGCATAGCTGCCTTCCAAGCAGCTTCCCCCCCCCCCCCGTTACCGGTCAAAGCATTTGACATATGAAAAAAAAAAAGAAACAATAGCTTTGATCATGCAATACTTTAGCCAAATCATTGACATAAGTAAAGACCCCCTATCTTTAGTTACCATTTTTCATTTAATTGTCTTTAAAAGAATACTATATCAAGCTTTATATAATTTGTTTTTTATCTAATCTTAATAAGCACTTATGAATTCTATTTATTGTGAAAACTACTTTAATCCAGTTAAGAGCTTGGTTTTATTGTCATTACTTTTTTTTAAAACAATTTTTCACTTATTTATTATAAATTCAGATTGATTGAATCTCTACATTTTAATTTTAATGAAATTAATAATTAAACACAGTTTTCACTATGAATTCATATCAATAACATTGTCATTTCAATTTTTGTAAAAATAATTTAAATTTAAAAGATCATTATAATAGATTTTTTTTTTTTGCAAGGAATTATTGTACAAGTTATATTTGCTAAATTTATGAATATATTTTCGCATCAATTCTGTATTAATAGATTTTGAAGAAGCCAAGATTATATATGAATGCACAAACAATATATACATTTGTGTTTACATGGTAATAAATTATAATAAAATTACTATAATAATTATAAAGTAGGTGTATCTTATAGATCAAAGTCATTAAAATTGAGAAAAAGATTAATGAAATGTTTAACTTAAAATGTACTTTTAGATATGGTCTTTTAAAAATAAGCAAAAAGAAAGCATTTAAAAACATTTAAAATATGATACAGAAAAAAATTGAGGAAATAAATTTTAAATGAATAATTAATAATACTGAAGTATTTAAAACAGTGAAAGATAAATAATTTGTTATTAAATATTTGAAAACCAGGCGCTATTCACAAACCTGGAGCTTAATTGTAAATATAAGAGATTTGAACTCAGACTTTCAAGCACCCTTCAACTATCCACATTATCTCATACAACTGATACACATGACCACACACAGTTGTATGAGATAGTGTGGATAGTTGAAGGGTGCTTGGAAGTCTGAGTTCAAATACCCTATATTTATAATTTGTTATTAAATAAATACATAATTGAATGGTTAATTGTTCAGATTATCATGTGACATTTGAGCACAAGAAGTGACGAGTTGAACTTTGATCTAGGAATCTTTAACTTTTAAGTCGATTATTTTACCACTGGATCAAACAACATAGCATATCTATGAGTGCTCTGTTCTTATTTGTCTATTTATTAATTGCTTTACTTACTGAATTTATCAAACTAAAAAATTTTAATGACCTATATTTTTTATATAGAAAAAGCAATTTTTAAAAATGAAAGAGGGTCTAAGATGATATGTTACTTAATGCTAATCCAATATATCACAAAATTAATAATTATTATTTATATTTAAGATTTCATCAGCATAAGTATGTTTTGAAGATATAGTAAATCCACTTTAGTAAGGGGGCAAAAAATGCATTATTGATTATTAGTACATCTTTCTAATCTGGCAAATTCAATTCAGTAAAGGCAAGAAACCAAGAATTCTAAACAGATATTTCATCTATATAGGCAAATTAAAATAGTTTTATAAAATAACTTGTACTGAGAAGTTTGAAAGAAAATATTTACTGACTGGGATATCCTTAATTGGCAGTATGTTATACCTTTGTATAGCAGCATTAATATTTATTTTCAAACCTTGACATAAAGAAAAAGGGATTAGATTTTGCTGATGAGAAGAAATTAAATTAAGAATTTTAAGAAAGAAAATAAATATCATATGATTTAATATATAAAGAGAAAGATCAACTGAATTTTAAAAAAGCAGTAATTGTAAGACTAAAGTGACTGATCATTGATGCTAAAGTCAAAAACAAAATTTTATTGATGATAGATAAAATGTTGTATATACTGAAAAAATGAGAAGAATATTTAAAATACTCAAAAAGGTCAAATCAAATAATATAGAAATAAGTAATCAATAAAATAGGATTTAGGATATTTAGATTTAGTTAGATCTTGAGATGAAATTAAGCAAATAGAATTCCGATTGTAATGATGAAAGATAAATGTGAAATGTATCTATATATGACTTCTACCTTCAGTTATGGGAACTGATCAATCCAAAATTTTAAATACTTCCTTTGTCCTTCAGCTGAGAATATTTGAATGCTAACTGAGTTGGCAGTGAAATAATTACTTGTAAAAATTATAAGTTTGTATAGGAAATTTTTAGGTATCTGTAAATATCTCCAAATATTATCATATTTTATACTTTACTGGCTTCAGTAGTAACTAGGAACTTGGGATTTCAGAGAGATATGTAACAGTATTTTTTTTTAAAAAAACGTTGGTTTCATATTTAAAGAACAATACATAGTATGATCATAACACCTTGTATGATTTAATAATTGCAGAGCTAAAGATTTCTGGATTGAAACTCAACTTATTCCTTTTGATTTCAGACATTACATGACTTCTTTAGCTATTAATCATTCAATTATTTTTAATAGAAAAATAATTCTATATATGTATAATGAAAATATTAAAAGTGATCTTAATTTCATGTACAGCAAAAATATTATTTATTGTTATTAGAACTTTACACTCTAGGTGTTTTTTAATTCTTCAATTAAAAATGAAATTTATATATATTTTTTTATAATCTATTATTGAAGGTATTTAGAAAGAAAATTAAATTCTATATGATGAGAATTTGGTGAAAACCTTTGACAGATCAAGTTTCATTACATTATCACCATTTCTTATGCTTGCTCATAACTGTTATTAAAACGGGCAAAACTCTCCATAAAGTAGGGTGACTCAGTAAAAGCCAGAATAATCAATGGATGCCAAAAGGCTTGTGCATAAAATCCCTATCTAGTGCCTACTCATCCAAAATCCCCAGACTAGTTTCTAGTTTGTGGCTTTCATCAATGAGGAACGTTGGATTTGAGAGCACTGCATCTAGATCTTAGGATCTAATACAACCCTCCACCAGCGACCTTTTATATCTACTTAACTATAAAACTATGAGAATAAAATTGAAAGCACAATAATATTCAAGCTCATTAGCTTATGTAGTCATATAGATCTATCTCAGTTCAGTACCCATACATTTTGGTGTCTTTGGTTCTTTAATAACTGGGTGCAGTGCTCTCAGATCCAAGGCTCTTCACTGACAAAAGCCAAAATCTAAAAACTAGTCTGGGGATATTGGAGGAGTAGGCACTAGATAGGGATTTTATGCACAAGCCTTCTGGCATCCATTGATTACTTTGACTTGCACTGTGAGGCACTACTGTGTAGAGAGCTGCCTGTTTTAATAACAGTTATGAACAAGCATATGAAATAGTGATCATGTGATGTTTAATGGTTTAATATCTATCCTGCCTAATAGGATATGATGGCTATGGTTATTAAAGAACCAAAGACGGGATACTGAACTGAGTTTAGACCTATATGACAAATATAAGCTAATGAGCTTGGATTGAAAATATTATTGTGTTTTCAATTTTGTTTTCATAGTGTGTAGTTAAGTAGAGATAAGATTGCTGCTGGAAAGTTGCATTAGATCCTAAGATCTACGTGCAGTGCTCTCAGATCCAAGGCTCTTCACTGACGAAAGCCACATGCTAGAAACTAACCTGGGGATATTGGATGAGTAGACACTAGATAGGGATTTTATGCACAAACCTTCTGGCATCCATTGATTACTCTGGCTGCATTGACTGGCACTACTGTATGGAGAGTTTTGCCTGTTTTAACAAAGCAAGTTTAATTGATATTCTGCAATTCAAAGAAATTGGTTCATCTAATTTGTAAATATGAAAAGCAACACAAAATGTTTTTTTAATTGACTGACAAATTGAACTAAATTAGGCAATATTGTTGTCTTTTGCCCATTTTATTTTATAATTATTTTGAAGAAATCATTAAGGTTAGATTGTTGTCATCATTTTTTTTTTTTTTTTTTACAATGATAGAAAAGATATTGGATGTAGAATGTTTGGTGAAATATTGCTGTTTTTAACAATGAGAGAAGTGTGGAAAAGTGAGAATATATAAAACATGTGGATAAGTTTTTAATAGTTTGATATGAAAATGATTTGGAAAATATGTTTGATATGAAAATGATTTGGAAAATATGGTATTCTATTGAACAAATTGATCAATTATCGATAAATAAATTGACAAAATTTTCCAAATTAAAAATAATATAATGGAATATCTGAGGGTGGAGTTTAAGAAATTATATGTTAGTTCATAATAATTAAATACTTTTGAATCAGAATAATTTTTTTAGACATTTTTGTAGAGAAAAAAAATGGAAATAAAAAGAAAAAAAAAAACATTTTTATTGGCTGTTGAAATAAATATATGGAAGAAATGGGGAAAGATGACCCAGAAGATTAATTTATTCTTTTTTTTTTTTTTTTTGAAGAAAAACGTCTGCCCCTTGTTAGCATTTTTTCCAAGGATAATCAAATATTTGGATTCTATGAACTAATCAATGAACTGAAAGTTGTTTATGATCTAAGATGTCTGTAATGTAAAAATTAATCAAGAAATATATACGCTTTATTATTATTACATATAAAATAGTATATACTCAATGTTTTTTGAATGAAAAATGAAAAGCCATAAAAATCATTTTTCAACTATACGATCAATATTAAATTCAGGGCAATTCAACTCATTGAGTAGATGGGAATTTTAGGATACAGTAAAAACAATATCAGTATAGTAAAGATGAACATTAAAAAAGATAGAAGATGAGTAGCAATAGAAGGATCTACCAGAAAGAATATGGAGAATAACAACAGTACATATATTCTGACAACTTCTAATTGGTTCATAACACCAATACAAAAAATAAAACTAGAATAGAATAAAAATTATGTCATGAGTTCAATTAGAAAAACCATTAAAAATAAAGATTTCAATATTGTGATACTATGATCAATAAAAATTGTAAATAAAATAAATAAATATCAATTTATAATATATAAAGATTTGTACTCCATATATATAATAATAATAATAATTAATAAAACAAGTCATAAATTTCGTAACTTGCTTTTAAGCTTACATTTAAATGATCACTAGATGGAGCTTACCAATAGTTCCAATCAAGCTTTATTTTATAAGTGCCGAATAGTTTGTTTTTCACTTATTTTATTATTTGGAATCTTTTGACACTAATATAAAAAAAAGATGCTTGTTCCAGAACTATTCATGCCTCTGAAGCAAAATAATTTTAATGTTTATGTAAAATTTCCAATTATATAAATTAAAGACCACCAAAGTAAAATTCCATCTTTCATTACAGAGTTTAGAAAAATCAGCCTTCACCAGTTACAAGTTACAATGAATCTTATTTTGTAGTAGTAAGTGTAGTCAAATAATGTAATTGACAAATATATATGTTTACCGATGATTAAATTATAGTGAAAATTATAATTTATGGCCTGAATCATTTTTATAAAATTCATTTTTGTTAAAATCATAATGTTAAAATAAATAGCTAAGGTTGAATTTTTATAAAATTAAAGTTTTTGGTAAATAACCTTTTGTTATTAAAATAAATCAGAAACATTTATATATAAATCAGAAACATAATGAAAAAAAAATGAAAGTTCAGATGTTTTAAAAAAAATATCCTGTGCAGATTATCTAATCATCTTTAGGAAAACGTTTTTTTTTTTTTGTAAATAAGTTTTTAGTGATATGAAAAGACTATAAAAAGCACTTTAAAGGGATTTTTACATTATAATGAATCAAATCAAAATATTAATATGTATATTTGTGGGAGTAGAAGGATATTAAACTGCCAAACATCACATGATCACCATTTCTTATGTTTGCTCATACCTGTTATTAAAACAAGCAAAACTTTCCATACATAGTAATCAATGGATATCTCCAGACTAGTTTCTGGCTTTTGGCCTTCGTCAGTGAAGATTCTTGGATCTGAGAGCACTGCATCTAGATTTTAGGACCTAATGCAACCCTCCAGCAGCCACCTTTTATCTCTACTTAACTACAAAACTATGAGAATAAAATTTGAAAACAATAATATTTTCAATCTAAGCTCACTAGGTTATATAGTCATATAAGTCTGAACTCAGTTCAGTACCCATATATTTTGGTGTCTTTAGTTCTTTAATAACTATAGCTACTATTATCCTATTAGGCAGGATTGGTAACAGGCAAAACACTCCAAACAGTAGTTCCACTCAGTGCAATCCTGTGTAATAGGATAGTGGTGGCTATGGCTATTAAAGAACCAAAGACACCAAATGTATGGGTACTGAACTGAGTTCAGACCTATATGATTATATAAGCTAATGAGCTTAGATTGAAAATATTATTGTTTTCAATTTTATCTCTTAGTTTTGTAGTTAAGTAGAGATAAAAGATGACTGCTGGAGGGTTGCATTAGATCCTAAGATCTAGGTGCAGTACTCTCAGATCCAAGGCTCATCACTGACAAAGGCTACAAGCAAGAAACTAATCTGGGGATATTAGATGAGTAGGCATTAATTAGGGATTTATTCTCAAGCCTCTGGCATCCATTGATCACTCTGGCTTGCACTGGGTGGAACTACTGTATGGAGAGTTTTGCCTCTTTTAATAGAAGGATATTAATGTTTGTAGAAAAGTTCTAACAGTAAAACACAATAGTTTCAGTCTAAAGAAGCATGAAACATCACTAGTGTGGAAGAGTACTTTTCAATATATTCCCTAATTAAAACAGGCAAAACTCTCCATACAGTAGTGCCACTCAGTGCAAGTCAGATGCAAGAAGGCTTGTGCATAAAATTCTCATCTAGTGCCTACTCATCCAATATCCCCAGACTAATTTCTAACTTGTGGCTTTTGTCAATGAGGAGCCTTGGATCTGAGAGCACTGCATCTAGATCTTGGGATCTAATGCAACTCTTCAGCAACCATCTTTTATCTCTACTTAACTACCAAACTATGAGAATACAATTGAAAACATAATATGTTCTATCCAAGATCATTAGCTTATATAGTCATGTAGGTCTGAACTCAGTTCAGTATCCCTATATTTTGGTGTATTTGGTTCTTTAATAACCATAGCCACTACTATCCTATTAGGCAGGATTGGTATTAAACCACTAAACATCACATGATCACCATTTCTTATGCTTGCTCGTAACTGTTATTAAAACAGGTAAAACTCTTCATACAGTAGTGCCACTTAGTGCAAGCCAGAGTAACTTAGTGGATGCCAGAAGGCTTGTGCATAAAATCCCTATCTTCCTATTATTGAATATGGTTCAATAATTTGGAACCCTAGTTCTTTGCAAGGATGTAACTTGTTGCAGTCTATTTCAAGGAAGTTTTTCAAATATGTTTTTTGGGAAGGGAAACTGATTATTCTTTCATCTACATGAAAGTATAGGGATTTGAAATATTTTTATAAAATTGTTAATAAACAAGTTATTTTATCAGATATAGTTTCAACTATCTCAATTAGGTCTTTGAGTTATGATACTAGGTCTATTTGGGTATATCAGATTCAAACATGTTCTAATATTCTTAAATTTTCTCCTTTATTTAGGTTACCCTCTTTATATAATCAGATTGGGAGTAACCTTAATCTGTGTGACATTGATTATAAGAAATTTTGTAATCTTATTAAACTGAAATGTTATGTTTGATTTTGTCTTTTAAATTTTACTTTATTATGTATACATTTATATTTTCAATTTATGCTATATGTTTTATTTTCACTTTTATTGTATGTGCAAACTGTAATTGGCTTTATGCTGTTGTTTAGCACTTAAATAAATGAATTGAATTGAATTATTAATAAATCAAAATAATAGATAACTCGTTTGTATACAATTTAATTTAAAATCATCAAATCGATTTTCTTTCACAAGTGAACCTTCTCAAGATTCCCCTTTTAAATTTATCATATGACAGTAAATGTTCTATAGCTTTATATATTCTCTAGTGATCATAACTACAAATAAACTCATGAAAAAATAGAAAATATTGAATTTTTTTTGTTGTAAATTCACACACATCATCATCATCAACCATTATCAATCCACTGCAGGATGAAGGTCTCTCCAAGTTTAATCCATCTTCTCCGATCTTTAGCTTCTCTTCTCCACAACACCCCTGCACATTTTCTTATTTCATTCATCCATCTCACATGTGGTCTCTTTCTGGGTCTTTTACAATCTCTTGGAATCCAGTTTAAAATTTCAATTGTCCATCTATTATCATCTCTTCTAGCAATATGTCCAGCCCAACTCCATTTCAATCTTTTAATTTTTTCAATAAGGTCAGTAACACCTGTTTGTTGTCTTACCCATACATTGCGTTTTCGATCTCTTCTTGTTACTCCCAACATACATCTCTTCATACTCCTTTAAGTGGTCTGAAGTCTCTGTATTGCTCTTCTATTAAGTGTCCAAGTCTCAGATCCATATGTAAGAACTGGTAAAACATTTGTTAAAAACCATCCTTTTCAAACACATAGGCATATTTCCTTTTAGTATCAAGTTATTTCTACCAAAAGCACTCCAACCAAGTTTAATTCTATGATTAATTTCCTCCAGTATGTTTCCATCTCTGTATTAATAATCTGACCAAGGTATTTGTAACTGTTAACTTCTTCTAATTCTTCATAATCAATCTTTATTTTCATATTTTGAGCAAATCGATTAAACATTACTTTAGTCTTTTTAACCTTTATCTTTAGTCCTACTTTTCTACTTTTATCTGCTAACTCCTGCAACATTTCCTGCAGCTCTGAAGCATTATTTGCAAAAACAACTACATCATCTGCAAAATCTAAATGACTTAAATACTCTCCATTTACTTTCACTCCTTTAGTTTCCCATTTTAATCCATAAAATACTTCTTGCAGCACTGCTGTAAAAAGTTTTGGAGATATGAAGTCACCTTGTCTTACACCTTTCTCAATGTTGATTTTTCCAGTATCATTATGTAATCTAATTGTTGCTGTTGCATTTTTATAAATATTCTTTAAAATATGACAATATCCTGGATCTATACTTTGATGATCCAATGCTTTAATCACTGAAGAAATGTGTATAGAATCGAATGCTTTTTCATGATCTACAAATCCAAAACATAATGACAACTCATATTCATTTGTCCTTTCTATGACTTCTCTCAATACCTGGATATGATCTATTGTACTAAAACCACTTTTAAATCCAGCTTGTTCTCTTGGTTGGTGGAAATCCAATGTTCTCTGTAGATGAGTTGTAATTATCTTGGTAAAAATTTTATATAAAACTGATAAAAGGCTGATAAGTCTGTAATTTCTTCTTTATCACCTTTTTTAAATATTAATATTATTACTGCATTCTTCCAATCTTCCTACATCTTTATCTTTTAGACATTTGGTATATAACTTTGCTAAAATTGTTTCTATTTCTTTACCTGCTTCTTTTAATATATCAATTATAATTCCATCATTTCCTGGAGCCTTTCCTTTCTTCATACATTTAATTGCATGTCTCACTTCTTCATTTAAAATTCTGGGCAATTCGGAAGATGTAATAGATATAGGAGGTACTTGTTCTTTATTACTATATAATTCTTGATAAAAATCTTCTACCAACACACACACATATATATATATATACATTCTCTTAACTTCTATTTTATAATTACTATCTATCATCAAACAAACAATTAATTAATGAACAAAAATCGATTTGATATTAAATTATACAAATAAGTTATCTATTATTTAGATTTATTTATAATTCTATAATTCGGGTGAGTAATAGTTTATAATTTTTTTGACAATATTATAGTCATATAATTTACTGAAAAGTGGCTATAAGAAATGAAATATATATATATAAATCTTACATTGCACATATGTTGCAGATCTGCAAATTAGGAAATAAATATATTGCATTATAAATAATATTCTAATAATTATAGCATTTGTCATACTATTAGATATCTATATTCATAAATATGATCATATATATAATATATTATTAGTATTAAAAAATAAATATATACAAGTATATATATGAACATTGTCTACATCTCTGTATATATATTTTGAAGCAATATAGCTTCTTGACAAATGATATGTAAATTTTGTAAGTTTTTATTTTATATATACTATTAATGATTTAGTTATAGCATAAGTTGGCTGAAGTTTATTACAACCTTGGCTTATATGTGAAATCATATGGCTATGTTAATGTTTCTTTTTAATATTGTAATTTAAATTCTAAAAAATGAAAGAAATTTTATAATCCTGTTATTTTGAATCTGTGCTTTCAATATATAAAATTCAGAATATTATGCTAATTAAAAATAGAACCTAATTAGAAATTAGCAATAACAATAAATTTCCCGTACTCTCAATCAGGTATTTTTATTTTATTGCTTATAGAAGTCTTACAGTAATTTAATTAATTAATCCAGATTATATTTTACATAATTTTTCTGTTAAGACCCATTAAATTGTTTTTTATTCTACTACTAATGGTTTATGACAATTTTTTTAAAATAGATAAAACAAAAATAAAGGCAAATTTAAATTAAGAATGGCATCTTGGAAAATGAAAAAAAAAAAACGGGTGACACATGGCAAATAGTAATCAATCTTTGCTTACTTTTTTGAAGAAGCTACGACCTTCCTTTTTAACTGTCTGCTGAAAATAAAAGTAGTAAGAATACAAGTCTAATGTGGCCCATTAATTTTGTAAATAAGACATTTTCATGTCAAGTTACTGAAAATATTCATTGGCACTTTCTCAAAAACTGTATCAGCTTCTAAAAACTCTCCAAGTTTGGCATCATTATCTACAGTAACAAACTAATATTATCATTTCTCTGTGAAGAATGGCTCTGAAATATATGATTGACTTTTATCTTCCTAATTCACCATGACAGAATTTCAGGATAATAATTTGATTTAATATTCCAGATTAATTGTCCAACCTAATATTTAATTTACATATCAACTTTGGGATAAATAAACATATTCTCATAAGTTCTGAAAGCCTTTTAAGATACATTCAACTAAGTTAATATTTGTAATAAATTAATATCTGATGTCTATAACTTGAATATACAGAGATGTGTTTACTTGCAAGATCAGATAATAATTCTGCAAATACTCATATGAATCCCTATCTCTCGTTCATTATTTCAAGATAATTATTATTGTTAATTTAGCGCTCAAGATAATCTTTATTTAATCAAAGAAACTCTTCAAAAGTGTGTAGTTAAATTAATTAATAATTACCACATTTATATATAATCCAGAAGGAGAAAAAGAAAAGATTATGCTTATAGTAACAAAACAGGCAGTATTTTTTATGGAACTAATAGATTTTTAACAAGGAATATTTAAATGATTTTTACTTACATTGAATGTTTAAATAATAATAATAATAATAATTATTCTTAATGATTATCTAATTTTTTTTTTTTTGTCATATTCAATTTTTTTTTGCTAGTGCAATAAGATCTGCTACAATGAGTGTAATTGATTTCAGAAGGCTATTTATTATATAACCATTCATTATAGTTTACATTGAAGTACATGTATTTAGCTCCACAACATAGAGCATTTAACTCAACATAACTATTTAAATGGGAAAAATATATATATAATTAATTGCTTTACATAAAAATATCACCAACACAGTTTTCTTTTAAATCTTGTTTTTATATGTTTATTATAAAAATATATAAATATACACCAATGCTGTAAATAGAAAGGGTTTGAAGTAAAGAGCATTTATATATTTTGGGGAGATTGTTTGGAATATTTATATTTATTGTTATATATTTTTATTTTTCTGTTTCCTTGATAAAGACTATAATATTAAATAGTCAAAACATTGAGTGTATATTTATATATTTTTTATAATAATCACATAAAAACAAGATTTAAAAAGAAGTTGATATATTGAATTATATATATATTGTTTTACATATTTAATGAAAACTAAAACCATTTTTTTTATTAAAAGCACAGATTAAATTTACCTTGATAAAAATTTATAAATTAATGATTTTACCATATCGTATTCAGAATTGTCACTTTCTTGATTGGAAATTATTTTTTTCTTAACACTATGTTTTAACTCAGTTTTTTTAATTCATAATGTAATTTAGAATAAACAAACTTATATTAATAAAAAGCCATTTTACTACTACTTTCTTCCTTGGAAATTTTTTTTTTTGTGTTAACTTTTTTAACAGTTTTTCTACTTTATTGAAAAATAAATTTAAACTTTATAAAAGCAAAAACAAATATATATTAATAAAAATCGTTTTACTTTTTTATTTGGAAGTTATTAGTTTTTTGATAGTGTTAATCAGATTTCATATCTTGCATGTATGTTTCATATGTGAGCTAATGGTATTCATCATAACATTTGCATTTATTCACGGTTTTATGGATTTTCATTGTCAATTCTTTTTTTTCATGACAACTTTAATCAGTTTTTTAGCTCTTCTTTTCACGCTTATTTTTATGTATACAATTGAAAAATATGTAGCAAATTATGTGTAAAATATTTTCATTGTTAAAAATACAAATAGATAAGGGAATAAAATTGTAATTTAAACTTTACAAAACATGAAAAAGATGCTTTCAGGCAATTTTGTATAAAACTTAATTTTGCGAAAAACGTGTTTGTTATATAGTTTATTCACAGTAGAAGCTTTTATTATAACGACTCTATTGTGAAATATTTGATGTGAATGCATTTATAAACACTTGAAAGGATAGTCATTTCAAATACAATAAGAAAAAACATATTAAATTTGGAGATTTTTGAACAGGTTAAACTAAAATTACAAAATTCATTATTTGGGAAATGGTCATACAAGTAAATATTCAAAGTTAAAAATATATGTTAAATTCAGTTCATATAATTGAATAGTAACAGCTGATTTCAGTAACATTTTATGCTATTCTCATAATAAATTGATTTTCTAGCTTTGGGTACCTATGATAAGAAAAGCTTGGTATTTATGTAATTTTAAATTGAGTTTAGTGCTTTCGATATTCTCTAGGTATTATATTTATGCACTGACTTAAATTTTATATTTGTTTTAATATTCATTTATTGTACATAATTTTTATGAATTTGTAACTTATCTGTTAATTAAATATTGTTATTTTTATTGCATAATTTTATCCCCCTCCCTTCAATATAACTTTAATCCTGATATTGTGTTGATCAGTTAGAGTTTATTGCTTTTTTTTTTTAATTGGAATATGAAATATATTCTTGCCTATGAAGGATATTTTATCATGCACTAGTCAATAATAATATTATGGTATCCATATAAAGAAATAAAATTTGTGATGATAAATGATTTTGGCTAGTAATAGCCTGATGTATGCCTAGAAAGATAATACAGGCCTAAATTTGTCCATATATTTGTTTACCAAATTATATAATGTTACATAAAGTGATGTACCAATATGTGGCCAGTTGAGATCTATTTGCTGTCATTATATATATATATATGTAAAATAAATAAAATGTCCATTAATTAAAAACAAAATTGTAATTATAATTGAAATAATAAATTTAACGGTTTACAAATTATTACAAATAATCCTTAAATCTGCAGAAGTACTTTCGGTTAATTTCTTAAACCTGCCTCAACTGCCATTAAATTCAAAAATCATCATGAAAAAACATGTAAATATAAATTTAAATTTGATTTTGAAAATGTGAAAATTCTTCATGAAGAGAGAAACCATAGTAAAAGAAAAATTAAAGAGGCAATTTTTATAAACAGGAATAAAATGCATTTAATAAATCGACAAGCTGCTAACATTAAAATATGAGGTTCATGGAATTTGAATTGATGACGTTTGCTTCCGCTTTTGTTTTTGAATTTAATGGCAGTTGAGGCAGGTTTAAGAAATTAACCAAAAGTACTTCTGCGGATTTAAGGATTGTTTATAATAGTTTGTAAACCGTTAATTTATTATTTCAATTATAATATATATATATATGCTTTGAGTATTCCATCATTGGTTTTTCAATAAAATGGATAGTTGAATTGTTGGAAGGATGAGAAGATTGAATCCTCCCAATTAAAGTTAAAGAAATTGCTATCTTAATATAAGTCAATTACTGATTGTGTATATGTGCGGGAGATTATGATCTGGTCCAACTGATGACTGCTGGTTCTGCACAAAATATGTATATTGGGCATCATTTATCTTTTTCATATGTGTGTGGTCACATGTATTGATTGTTTTGAGATGGAATGGAGGATGAATATAGACTGAAAATACTAAGTTTATATCCCTCTATTTATATATGTAATACATTAGATTAATGTCCCAAAACTGGTAAATTAAGTAAATGAAATACTCTCCAATCCAAAGCACATGGTAAAACTTTTTAAGAGAAAATAATGGACTATCTTATCTTCTAAATTTATTTACATAGGGCAAAACTGAAGGGCTTTGAAAAGAAAGCATGAAGATCTTAAATTGATCATTTTACTTCTTTAAAGCTGTATTTCAAATACTTTATATTATTTTAATTGACATTTGCAAAATGTTTTAATTTGCAGCTTCTCATTATTAAATCAAATAATGAAATAAACCAGTGTTGGGGTATTAATATAGGGTATTACATTATATTAACTGCTGAGAAAAGTTTATATTTTCATATTTCATTATTTGATTTAATATTGCTGAGCTGTAAAATGAAAAATTTTGCAAATGTCAATTAAAATAATATTAAATAATTTGAAATTTAGCTTGAAAGAAGTAATATAATCAATTTAAGATCTTCATGTTTTGTTTTTTTTTTAAAGTGCTTCAGGTTCTTTTTTCTTACCAAGTTTTATCTTGTGCTTTGGATTGAGAGTATTTCATTTACTCAATAAACCAATATTAAGGTATTAATCTAGTGTATTATATATATATTGGATTATTTTTATAAATTATTATAAAGGAACAATGGAAAGGCACAATTCTCTAAATATAGATATATAATTAACTTAGGTTTTTTTTTGTATAGATTGTAACTATTAATCACATCAATTAAATAATTACTGTACTTCAAATATGTGCATTTTTTTTGCACTATTTATTCTTTACAGATAAATTCATATTAACTATACAATCTTAGGGATTAGTCCATTTGTTTTATTTTCAGTAAATAATGTAATTTGATAATTTATAAATAATATGCAATAAATTAATTCACTATGAAAAATATAAATTTATAAAAAAAAAAGTTGCTAAAAATTAGACAAAATTTTTATCAGGTGTGTAAGTTTTATTTATTTGTATTAAAACTATTAGTACTAATTGTATTTTTATATTGGACTATTTCAATCATCTAATATGTGTGTTGAATGTCTTTAGAAAAGTTTAATTTTAGTTAAATATTCCAAATGCATTCAACTGTTAGTAATATCACAGCAAACAGGTTAGTATATGTACCAACTGTTAGTAATATCACAGCAAACAAATGTTAGTAATATCACAGCAAACAGGTTAGTATATGCACAATGTTTCGAGAGGTATTTTTCTCCCCTCTTCTTCAGGTGTTGCTGGCCTGACCAGTGACAGTACTAGCATGGGATTCGAACCTGGGTCCTTAGATTCTTGATTATTGAAATTTAAGGTAATGCTCTAACCAACTGAGCTATCCTGCCAAAGGCAACAGTATGTAGTAATTTCATATACTTATCTATGAGGTCCCTCCTAATTTCTCCACTTTTTCCTCAGAGCAAAGTTGATTAGTGGTTTCCATACATTATATATAGTCACATTAGGTTGGCTTATAGGATTTTTTGCCATTATTATGTGAGCAGCTTCTTTAAATTTTCTTCTTTGTACCTTTTCTTCTTTATCCAATATTTTTGTATTTTCCCAATCGAACGTATGTTCATTGGTTCATACATGGTCTGCTACTTTAGACACATCTGTTTTCTCTCTTCTAATCATCAGTTTATGTTCTTGCAAGCACTTTTGAATGGGACGGCTGTTCTCACCAATATATGTTCTTCCACATTCACATGGTATTTCTTAGATGCAGTTTTTTCTTTGCAGCATTTCAAGTTTAGGTTTTGTAGATGTTAGAATTCCTCATAGTGTGGTATGGCTCTGGAAAACTGTTCTGATGTTATATTGATTGCAGATTTTTCTTAATTTGTCTGCTATTTTTGGAATGTATGGATACACTACAGTACCAATAATTGTCTTTTCTCTTGATGGTTCTTTCTGTTGTCTAAGAAAATTTAAAGAAGCTGCTCACATGACAATGACAAAAAATCCCATAAGCCAACCTAGTGTGACTATACATAATGTATGGAAACCACTAATCAACTTTGCTCTGAGGAAAAAGTGGAGAAATCAGGATGAACCTCATACATAAGTATATGAAATTACTACATACTGCTGCCTTTGGCAGGTGGCTCAGTTGGTTAGAGCGTTACCTTAAATTTCAATAATCAAGAATCTAAGGACCCAGGTTCGAATCCCAGGCTAGTACTGTCACTGGTCAGGCCAGAAACACCTGAAGAAGAGGGGAGAAAAATACCTCTCGAAATACTGTGCATATACTAACCTGTTTGCTGTGATATTACTAACATTTGTTTGCTGTGATTATACTAACCTGTTTGCTATGATATTACTAACAGTTGAATGCATTTGGAATATTTAACTAAAATTAAACTTTTCTAAAAACATTCAACACACATATTAGATGATGGAAATAGTCCAATATAAAAATACAGCTAAAACACCATCATCACAAACCTGCAGAAAAACACTATTAGTACTAATGTTTGATTTTATGATAAATTTTGAGGAAATTATAACTGTAGTTTATTTTATTTTGAAATGATGTAAGCTTTTTGACACTTTAAAATAAATAACCTTGAAAGAACTTTAACAATTATTAATAAAAAAGCAATAAATTTTTGTTATTCTCTGTCAGAAATGTTATACACCATTGAGAATAACCTTGATAAGTATCTGTCAGATTAACTAAAAATAAATAAGTGTAAACTGGTTATTAAAAAAAGTTCCAAGAAAAAAATAAGCTGCTGACAAACTAAAAAAAAGAGAAATTAAAATTATAAAAACTAGTATATATTTTTTGCCATAAAAATTTTTTCTTTTAAATTAATTACTTGCAAAATATTTTATTTGAAAGTAAATATATTTAAAATTTTCTAAATATATTTAACAATAATCACACAAACAAGTATGATGATCATAACTTTAGAAAAAGAATTAATGATAAATTTTGCCAAGACAATGCAAATGCAAAATAATCTGTGAAATCAAGTGTCCATGGGTATAGTTTTTTTTTTAAACAAGATTCAACTTAATGTAAATTTATAGCTGTATTCTCTCATTGAAATGATATCAATATTGTACTTCTTTGAAATGTCTTAGAGATCATCTTTTAAAGGAGTTTGCTATTTATCTACTTCATATATTCAAACAAAAAATTGGCATTACAATTGAGATTCATACCATCATATTCAGCAAATTAAAGAATAAGCAGATTGATCTTCTGATCTTACTATCATTTTTTCAGAGTATTTACTTCTCTAGTGTTTTTAGAAATTTAGCAGAATAACTGTTTACAATTACTATGGTTTAATATTGTTTACATAACCCTGATGAAATTTTTTTTTTTTTTTTTAAATGATAAAAGTAGCATCACATTCAAGTTGTCTTGTATCTCAGCTTTCAAATTAGCCTTTATTTCTAAAAATATTTAAACCAATTCAAATTCTTATGCTGATAACTATCTACAAAAAAGTTAGTATTTTGTTTTTAATCACTGGTTGATAAAATACTTTAGTTTTTTAACTCTCCAAATCAAATTCTTTGATAGATTACTCTCAAGATATTAAGTTCATTCTGTAAATCATCTTCTCAGTTGTCAAGAAATGTATAGTGAAGTTTTTGCTTTTAATTGATTTAAAAATTCCACCATCAACTTGCATGACATATTGATGCCTGCTTTATAAAATCATTTATAAACTGTCCCAAAAACTATTATTATAAAAATGGAAAGAAAGTTGGAGTTGGTATTCACCCTTGTTTGACACCAATTTTTATTTTAAATCCATCATATTTTTTTCTCCTATAAAATTGTGGTGGATACCTAACTACTTTCAAAAATTGTTACAAATTTTTTTTTATTGTCTTAGTCAAATATATTATCCACTCTGTTACTCTTTTTTACATTTGTTTGGTAATTGTTTAATTATAATGAAAAGATAATCTACTTAATAAAATTGTTGTGAGATTCTATGCAGGTAGATAATGATTATCTACAATAATTATTGCCATTTTTTTTTGTAATTTTTATTTTTATTAATTTGAACAATAAAAACATCCTTAAGATTTTTATAAATTCATAACAAGCATATAATACCATTATTTTCTTGAAGGTTTGTGATGATGATATATTAGATGTGGTAATATGTTGGACTATTTTTATCATCTGTCAGTAAATGTTGATTGTGTAAAAAAATTTAAATTTTATTTAAACTATTCAAATACAAACAATGTTTTAGTAATAACACACATATAGACACCCATTTGTAATTACTAACCTGTGTTATCTGTTGTGTATTATGATTGACAAGTTGTTTGTATTTGGATAGTTTAAATAAAGTTTAAATTTTTCTATACATTCAACATTTACTGATAGATGGTGGAAATCGTCCAACAAATTATTACATATAATACCATGCTTTAAAACATTTTCATAGATTCTACCAGAACTCACACTCTTTTTTATTATTATTATTATTATTATTATCATCATCATCATCATCGTTGTTGTTGTTGTTGTTGTTATTATAATGAGGAGAAGGAGAAAAGTAGTTGTAGGTTTTGTACACTTTATATATTTGGATGGCAGACTAATTTCAAGCTTATGTCTTTCATTACTGAGGAGTTTTGGAATAAGGCAACTGTATTTTTAGGATCTCATGTACCTTCATTCTAGAAGCCATCATTTATCTTGTTATATCATCAATCTATCAGATGCCAAAAGTGAAAAACATATGAATGTTTTCAATCTAAGCCAACTTGCTTGTGTAGTCATATAGATCTGAAACCAGTTCCGTATCTGTATATTATGGTGTCCTTAATTTTTACAGTTATATGTGCCTCTATACTGTGATCAAGATTTGGTATAAAGCAATAAAATATCATGACTCTCACATAATTCCAACATTACATATTCCTGTTTTAGAAGCATACTTTTTCACTACCTTATACCATTTACTGTAAGCTTTATCAAATAATAATAGATGCCCACAGGATAGAGCTACCTATAATTATTTTAAAAAACTAAAGACACTATAATGTATAGATACTGAACTGATTTTAGATCTACATAAATATATAAGCAAGTTGGTTTAAATTGAAAACATTTATGTTTTTCACTTTGAGCTGTCAATTTGAAAATGTAATAGAGAGGTAAATAATAGCTTCTAGAAAGAAGATCCAGATGCACTGTTCCAAAATCTAAAACTCCTCATTGATGAAAATTAAGCTTGCAACTAATCTGCAGATATTGGATAAGACATCTCAGGATAGGAATATATTAAGCATTATCATCTGGTATAAAGGATTAAATAAGGGAAATATGACTTCACAAATGTATACTTTCATTGCCATTATTTTTAAAGGGGATGACTGATGGTATAAAGATTTTTTTATGGTGTCTAGATCCTATATTTTTATAAATGACTGAGGCAGAAAGGTAAGATCAAAGTGAAGAAAATGAAAAAGAGTGCTTGTATTGAAACATCGTGTTGTCTTTCATAAACTTTCAACTTATAACATAACAGTTATTTTGTTTGTCTTAATTATTTGCAGTTAACTCTTATTTGAAAGTCATTGCAGTATGCCAACTGTGTATTTTGCCAGTAAAACATTTTTAAACACATGACAGAATAAATAATAGTTATAATTAAAAATCTTAATTGTATAATAATTATTTTTATACCAATTTACAATTAAACTATATATATATAATATGTAAATAAAGAGCCTGCTACTAGCTCTAAACAAGCTTAATTATTTTATTTTTTATGATAAATGCTACAAGAGAAAATACATGAAGCTTTTATCTATGATGGTCCCCATCCTCAGACTGGGTTCGAGCAATGGCTCTCATCAGTGAGGAGCTAGGACATAAGATTCAAAATATTAACTCAAGCCAAGCATTTATCTAATTCTTATATATATATATATATTAGTTAAGGATATTTAATTTCTTCATTTTAAAACTTCTACTCTAGGCTACTTGAATTTTGGGGTTGTATTTTATTGTCAAGTCCTCAATAACTTTTATTGAACAATCTTTCCTAGATTTGGAATTCATTTTTGAATACATTATTATGATAAGCTTATATTATTTATCTTAATATTTATATATTTGTAATTAGAAAGGAGTTTGCTGTTAAATAAAACGAGACCTTTTAATTCCTCTTCTATTTGAATATTGGGATTGTATTTTATTGTAATGTCCTCAGTAACTTTTATTGAACAATCTTTCCTAGATTTTGAATTCATTTTTGAATATGTTATTGTGATAAGCTTAAATTATTTATCTTAATATTTATAATTAGAAAGGAGTTTGCTGTTAAGTAAAAGATCTTTTAATTCCTCTTCGTGACTTTAAATTAACTGAGCAGTGCAAACCCTTAAGATCCACTCCATACATTCTTGTCATTTCAGTTATTATTATTATGTAATTATTCATATAGTGTATGAACATGGATAAGTTGCTCACCAACATCATCCAATATGATGGAGTTTGATGGTCTTTTTACCTCTGAGTTTAAGATCACCATAGCCTTTCTTCCCAGTTCCCTGATAGTTCTTAATTGAAATATTAGTTTAGCTTTCTTGAAGGCAGAATGAATATGTGTGAATGAACTTTTTTTTTTAAAAAAAAAAAAAGAATAAATATTTACAATCATAACAGATACAATTAAATTATGACTTAAAGTTGTCAGTCAAGACAAAGATTGATAGCCAAAGTGGAGGGTGTTAATAATAATCTGCTGATTGTGAAATCAGGATGCTATTCATTGGTGTCCTTTTATTTAGTTACCTACAACTGTAGATTACTTCCAAATAAAGGAAAATTGCATAAATTGGAAGAATTATTGAATATTAAATAGGATATAGTTACACTTTGTGAAGTTAGGAGAAAAGGTGAAGAGATGTTTGATTTTAAAAATAGTCATCTTTTACTACAGAGATAAAATTTGAAACACAATTGGAATGAGATTCATTATAAATAAAAAGTGGAAGAATAACATTATGAAGATTAGTGTTTATCAGACAGAGTGGCAAGATTGAATGGAAAATATCAAATGCAGATAATTTAGATTTATGCCCCAACAAGTTATCATTATGATCAAGAAGTACAGGATTTATATATATATAAAACTAACTGGAACTGATTTATTGGTTAGTTTTGATGTTTCTTCTATGTTTACTAATATTCCTGTTGAAGAAGCATTAAATATAATAGCTCAGAACAATGATTTACCTGATTTTATTATCCCTTTAGCAAAACATTGCCTTGAAAATACATTTTTTGTTTATAATTGTCAACTGTTTAAACAAATTAAAGGACTTTCTATGGGATCCCCACTGTCACCTGTCATTGCTGATCTTTTCATGGACAATTTTGAAAGTCAAGTATTATGTGCAGCTACTAAAAAACCTTCTATTTGGCTTATATATGTGGATGATACTTTTGTCATATGGCCTCATGGAATTGATTCTTTAAATTCTTTTCTTGCTTTTATAAATAATTGGCATCCAAATATTAAATTTACTATGGAAGTGGAAAATAACAGATCACTTTCTTTTCTGGATGTTTTAATTGCAAGAAAATGTGATGAAACATTGTCAATATCAGTTTACAGAAAATCCACTCATACAAACAGATATCTTAATTTTAATTCTCATCATCATCCTGCACAAATTTTTTCTGTAGCTAAAAATCTTTCTCAAGAAATAAAACTTACAAAAAGTATTCTGCTTTCTAATTATTATAATAAAAACATCATATGTAAGGCTTTATATAACATTAATACTAAAAAGAAAAAAGAGGATAGAATTGATAATTCCTCTTTTAATAGAGTAATTTTGCCTTACATTAGGGGGGTTACTGATAAAATCAGTAGAAGACTATCTTGTTTTAATATAAAGACCACTTTTTCTACTGGCAAAAAAATTGGTGATTTTTTGTATAAACCTAAAGACAAAATACTTTTGGAACACCAAGGAGTTTATGAAATTCCGTGTTTCCAGTACTCAAGAGGTTACGTGGGTCAGTCTAATAGACGAATTAATGTCAGAATTAAGGAACATAAAAATGCTTTTCAACAAAAAATTAGCACATCAGTTTTTACTTCCCATTATTTAGAAACTGGTCACAAACCTAATTTTGACAATACAAAACTACTTGCTAATTTGGAAAGATATGATTTAAGAACCATGAGAGAGTCAATTAAAATATTAAAGAGACCTACTGGTTTAAATAGAACTGATGAAGCACAACGTATTCCAGCTATGTGGAAACCTCTCTTTTTATCCAATATTAACTTAAAATTAACAGGTAAAAATACTGAGGAAAATAAACATTTTGATAAGCCTCATATTGTGAATACTGAACTGGAATCTCATTTCTCATCTCGCACACAGTCACGTTATTTGTTAAGATCTAACAGTTTTTCTTTCAAAAGTTAACCTTGAAAATGGCGGTTGCTATTCTGTCAAAATATCGGTGCTCAATGGAAAATAAGACACGGTATATTCCAAAAACTTATAATTTATATATATATATAATGCTTTGACCACATCAAATAACATTTTAAAATTGTTATGGAATACTTTAATGCTAGAATTGGTGAATGATTGAAAGATTTGGTTATGGTAATAGAATTGGGAGAGATCACAGACTTGTAGAATTCACAGAAAAAGAAAAACTTATTTGAGAAAAATATTAAATGGATATGGTAGCATACAAATTGAAGGTACCGCAGAATCGGTTTATATTTTTGACTAATAGAAAATATGTATTGCAAGATTTTAATGTTCTAATAGGTTCAACTCAGGAAGTGATCATCAATTAGTGAGATATATATATGTTGATAAAAACTAGAGAGACAAAAATTATTGAAAAAGCAGTATTCACTATTAATATTATTCACTTGCACATTCCAAAGAATTTAAATTAGAATTGACAAATCATTTAAAAATAGTAATAGATTTTAAGTGGGTTCAGATTTGAATGAAATCAACAGGAAGTTGACTGACACATTATTAAATATTGCAGCAAAAATATGGGCAAAAAAAGCAGCAATTTATCAGCAAATATTTTACTGACACTAAAGAAAAAGGCATATGGCTTTTTGCCCTAGATTAATAAGTAGTTTGAGTGCCAGACCTGCAAGTGCCAGAATCAATCTTGGATCTCAAGTCGGACGCTCTACCAACTATGCCAAAGTGCCAGGGTTACTGAGTTAAGACAATATATGAAGCAAATAAAGAATATGAACATTTTAAAAAATATACCATTAAAAAGAATTGAATATCTAGAATTTTTTTAACTAGTAAGAAAAAAAATTAATAATGATATAAGAAAATATAATTATAAATTAATAACATAAGTTATAGAAGAAAATAAAGTAACAAAAGTGTAAAAACATCTTAGTATTAGTAGAAAACTTAATTTCATTTTTCCTTCTTATTGCAGAAATAAATTTCCTACTAATAGCAAGATGTTTTACACTTTCCTTATCTTTATTTTCTGCTCTAGTTTACGTTGTTAATTTATAACTATACTTTCTTATATCATTATTAATTCTTTTGAAAAATGAAATTTTTAATAAAAAGAGAGGTGATATCATGAAATAGGTGGTAAGTGTTTTTAAAAAAATAATAATGTACTGACAGACAATAAGATAAAATATCTCCTATAACTATTACTTCATCTAAATTGTCCAGCATTTTAAATGAAGAAAAGGAGACATGCAATTAATTCTATGAAGAAAGAGAAAGTTCCAGGAAATGATGGAATTATAATCAATATCTTAAAAGAAGCATGTGAAGAAATAGAAAGTGTTGCCAAAATTATATACCAAATGTTTAAATAATAAAAATGCACCAGATGATTGGAAGAATGCAGACCTATCAATTTTTTATCACAAAATTTTTACCAAGGTAATTATAACTCATCTACAGTAAACTTTGGATTTTAATCAATCAAAAACATAAGCTCAATTTAAAAATGGTTTTAATACAGTGGATCATATCTAAGTATTAAAAAAAGTTACAGAAAGAACCCATAAAATGAATTGCCCTTACTTTGGATTTGTTGACTATGAAAAGCATTTGATTCTAAAAGTATTTGTACAGTAATCAAGATATAGACCCCAGATGTTGTCATATTGTGAAAAATATTTATTAAAATGCAATAGCAATAATTAGATTACATAATGATATTAAGAAAATTAACATTTAGAAGGGTGTAGAATAGAGTGATTCCACATTTTCAAAATGTTTTACAGCAGTTTTACATGAAATATTTTGTGGATTAAAATGGGAAGTTAAGGGGATAAAAGTTAACAGAGATTATTTAAGTCATCTAGATTTTGCAGAGGTTATGGTTATTTTTGAAAATAATGTTTCAGAGCTTCAGAAAACATTCCAAGAGTTATCAGATAAATATAAGAAAGTAGGGCTAAAGATAAATGCTAAAAAATCTAAAATAATATTCAATGGATTTTCTTAGAAAAAGAAAATAAAGATTGATAATGATACATTGGAAGAAATTAACAACTATAAACTTGTTCAGATTATTAATATAGATGGAAACAATGAATGAAATTTATCATGGAATTAAACTTCAATGGATATTTGAAAAGTACTATTTTTAAAGATGTGTTTACTAGTTATTACTTAATATCTGAGACTCAGACATTTAAAAAAAAGTGCAATACAGAGACTACAGATCACTCTACAAAATATGTAGAAATGTATGTTAGAAGTAACAGAAAAGGATCATTGAAGTATATGAGATAACAAACAAATATTACTGACATCATTGAAAAAATTAGGAGATTGGAATTGAAGAGATGATAATAGATCGACAGTTTAATTTTTAAACTGGATCCCAAGAGATTGTAAAAGACCTAGAAAGAAACTACATATGAGGTAGATTGATGAACTAAGGAAGTTTTTTGGTGTAATGTAGAGGAGAGAGGCTAACAATTGGAGAAACTGGATTGAACTTGAAGACACCTACATCCTGCAGTGGATTGATAATAGTTGAAAAGGTTGATGGTGATAACTCTCACTAAGTTTTTTCTTTTTATAATTCTAATTTTTATGCACTTGTATAACTACTTTTTGTTTTTTTTAGACTATTAGTTATCTTCTTTTTTTTAGAAAATAAAATAGATTTAGAATTAAACTATTTTTATTTTAAAATTAAGTTTATTTATATTTTGTTTTTTAATATTAATTTTAAAATTAGTTTAATTAACATAACAAGATTAATTGAAAGGCATGATTTAAACAGAATCTATGTTCATTTAGTGGGAATAAAATTTGGAAAAGTGAAAATTCTCTACATGTATGCATTTTATAGAAGGGTGAATAGTGAATTATTTTTTTTATAACCAACAAATAAAAATAATTTATCATGGAATTTAGAAAAAATTAATAGTAAAATAAATTATGTTTATGTGAAATTAGAAAAAAATAAAGGGAAAAAATGAATGAAGTTATAATTAGTTAAATGCTCAGTAAGAGGATATCATATATTAAGAAATGGTCAAATCATATTTATGTGTGAAAAATTTACATTGGCTAGATTAAATACAGCATCTATAGATCTTATAGTTATTCAAGCAATAATAGTAATCCATTCTTTATTATTCTATTTTTATAACATCTACATATGCATGAGTAATCAATTGACGTTAAATAATAAAACCAAATAGATCATCGGACTAGTTATTTATATTGACCTTTATCATGTTGCACTCAGCTATTTTGCTAACATCCAAGGCGTTTATCCACATTAACTTATTTCTCTAATTATAATAGTCTGATATTAAGTCAGCAACTATATATTTTAAGGATATCAATTTTACTTTTTGGAAAAAAAAAAAAAGAAAAGCATGTACCAACAAAATAATTCAAAACCCTGCTTTGACAATTTAATCTAATATGTCTGTTTTATAATTATCAGAAAATTGCACTGAAGTCAGGTTGGCACTACTACTTGGTACCATTAAATATTTATATTAAATGTAAGTTAGGAGAGTTATGTAGTATCTTGTTTTGGTATAGTAAAACGAATTACTGTATAGATAAAAAAGTTGAGATATTATATAAACATGTGAAGAAGTTGATCAAAAAAAAAAGATTTAAGGAAAATTTAATGATAATTTTCAAGAAAAAAAAATGAAAAGAGAAATAAATTTAGAGAAGTGGAAGTCTGATTACTTTTTCTAAAAAAAGTTATTTTTTTTTTCTTCATGGGTCATAGCATCAGCTGGGAAGCAAACCTGCTAACCTGGGATAACTGCTTGTAAGGCAGCTGTGCTGACCTCTCGATCACCAACGCTTGACAAAAAGGTTAAATTAATACCATTTATTTTATGATTCTAATAACCATGAAAGCGGCAGAGAAAATTTATTCCTTATACAGGAATCATTTTAGGAACAAATTCTATCATATATTTATAACTGAAAACAGGCTTATTATATACCTGTGTGTCTATATGTAATATAGGGTATATGAGTACAGACTTTCAGATGACCCATCACTCTCCACTCTATCTAATATCACTGATACACTCAAGCACATATATGCTGAAAAGATAAATAATCACCAATATACGTATTTCATGCTAAACCAGCAATCATCAGTTGGTCCAGATTATCATCTCCCACACATATATACTATAAGTGCTCAGATATATATTAAGATAGACAATCTTCCTACTTTAATGGACAGGCTCCAATCTACTACAACTCTTCAACCGTCCATCCAATTGAAAATCTGATGATGGAATGCTCAAAGGCCACCCTGAGGCCGAGATTCTTGTCACACCCATGCTGACCTAAAGTCAATCTGAACCCCACATGTACAGGACATAATCCATTTAATACATGTGCAAGGATGGGCAGACATCTCTATAATGTAATAACTGAAAACAGGCTTATTATATACCTGTGTCTATATATGTAATATAGGGTAATATGAGCACAGACTTTCAGATGACCCATCACTCTCCACTCTATCTAATATCACTGATACACTCAAGCACATATATGCTGAAAAGATAAATAATCACCAATATATGTATTTCACGTTAAACCAGCATCAGTTGGTCCAGATTATCATCTCCCACACATATATACTATAAGTGCTCAGATATATATTAAGATAGACAATCTTCCTACTTTAATGGACAGGCTCCAATCTACTACACCCTCCAACTCTTCAACCGTCCATCCAATTGAAAATCTGATGATGGAATGCTCAAAGGCCACCCTGAGGCCGAGATTCTTGTCACACCCATATATAGACACACAGGTATATAATAAGCCTGTTTTCAGTTATTACATTATAGAGATGTCTGCCCATCCTTGCACATGTATTAAATGGATTATGTCCTGTACATGTGGGGTTCAGATTGACTTTAGGTCAACATGGGTGTGACAAGAATCTCGGCCTCAGGGTGGCCTTTGAGCATTCCATCATCAGATTTTCAATTGGATGGACGGTTGAAGAGTTGTAGTAGATTGGAGCCTGTCCATTAAAGTAGGAAGATTGTCTATCTTAATATATATCTGAGCACTTATAGTATATATGTGTGGGAGATGATAATCTGGACCAACTGATGATTGCTGGTTTAGCATGAAATACGTATATTGGTGATTATTTATCTTTTCAGCATATATGTGCTTGAGTGTATCAGTGATATTAGATAGAGTGGAGAGTGATGGGTTATCTGAAAGTGTGTGCTCATATACCCTATATTACATATATAGACACACAGGTATATAATAAGCCTGTTTTCAGTTATTACATTATAGAGATGTCTGCCCATCCTTGCACATGTATTAAATGGATTATGTCCTGTACATGTGGGGTTCAGATTGACTTTAGGTCAACATAGGTGTGACAAGAATCTCGGCCTCAGGGTGGCCTTTGAGCATTCCATCATCAGATTTTCAATTGGATGGACGGTTGAAGAGTTGGAGGGTGTAGTAGATTGGAGCCTGTCCATTAAAGTAGGAAGATTGTCTATCTTAATATATATCTGAGCACTTATAGTATATATGTGTGGGAGATGATAATCTGGACCAACTGATGATTGCTGGTTTAGCATGAAATACGTATATTGGTGATTATTTATCTTTTCAGCATATATGTGCTTGAATGTATCAGTGATATTAGATAGAGTGGAGAGTGATGGGTCATCTGAAAGTCTGTGCTCATATACCCTATATTACATATATTTATCTGATTTTCAGGATTATGTTTTTTTTTTTTTTATTGTTAGTAGCAATATAAGAGATTGACTGATAAAATATTATAATTTTTAGTTTAATATAAAAAGAAAAATTATTTTGTGAAAAAAAATATATAGTTGTTTATCATTTGATAAGTAATTATATATAGATTGCAACATTATAAAAATTACTTATTAGTTATACTGTGTATATAGTGACAATTATAAAATATTTGAATTACTAATTGTGAAATAATATTGTGAATATTATTGTGTGAAAAATATACAATACTTGAAAACAAAATTAGAATAAATATTGAAATGCTATCTTTGCTTTTATGAGAATTTTTTTTCATTGTTGTTTCCTTTTTTAAATAGTGAAAGCATTTCCTGAATGAATAAATTTAGGTCAGGCTATGACTGCTGTTTGATAATTATTTTATAACTGTACTTAAGATAGTCAATGAACCATGAATATGTGTATGTATATTTGTTATTACTCATGCAGTAGTTTAAACTTCCTTAGAAAAACATGCTCTAGAAAACTTAAGATTCTTAATAAGTATATGATAAAATCTGAATTTCAAATGATGTGACACAGTGAATTTTAAATAACTTTTTAAAATTAAATATATATATCAATAATAATTAAGGCTCAGAGTTTTATTATTTTTATAGAATAATTGAATCTTCAAATTATTTTCAAAGTATCTCTCTATATGGTGATTTTTATAAGATAGAAAAGACTTTTTTTTTTAACAACTGTAAAGTTTTGTTTTCTTCTTTAGATTTTATGACCTTGCACAATCATGCTTTTGAGATGTTCCTAATAATCTCTGTTTAGTAGATTATATTAATTTTCACATGGAATTATTAATATTAGCAAAGAGTTGCATGTATGGTGACTTCATGGAGGATCCTGGTAGATCAAATATTATGTGAAATCACAAATGAAAGACTCAGACTACAACCTCTAGTCATATCCACACTAACATATAAAATAGCTATTAAAAAAAGTATAATATAGTGTTATAATAGATCACAACCTTTCAGAAACTGAAGAAGAGAAAACAGGAGTGTAGACCTAATCAACAAGAAACAAATTTAAATGTTTCAGTTACAGTAACGATGATCACTCAGCTAGGCTCTATAATTGGAAGAACAAAAATGCTTTAATCACAGTAAAAGGGAAATTTGGCCAAAATGTAAGAGTAAAAATAATAGAAGGGAGGGAAAAATAATGAAGAAAAGTGTCAAAGTAGGAGAGGCAACCAAGTTAAATAGGCATCTAGTTAAGAAAGTGAAACTAGATAATTTCAAGCAGTATATGCTAAAAGTCAACTTTTTTCCAGGGATATTAATATTGAAGCTATGTATATGCACACATATATATACCCTTCATATCCGGTAATGTTTAAAATCATGAAGAAATTTTGAATTTAATAGTTTTAATAAATGTATATGGTATAATTAATTATTAAGTTGTTTTTTTTTTTTTGTTGTTGTTGTTAAACAATATTTTTCTGAAGTTTGTAAAAAAAAAAAAAGATATTTGATTCTAAATTTATTTTTAAAAAATAGGTTAAAAGAAAAAGGTGTTTTCTTCTAAAAATAATTAGAAGTGGAAATGCCATTATTTAAAATGCTTGTAAACAGATTGATAGATTAAAATTAGAAATACATAATTGACATAATTTAATTAAAAAGACAAGCGGACAGAACCAAATTTTACAGAGAAGATAGCTCCAAACCATAGTCCTGGAAATTACATTCGATTATTATTAGGATTCTGCAGTTGATTCTTGTCTGCTTCTAGGATTCTAATCTGCTTCCGATATTCTTTGATGGTGTTATTAAGAAGATTGTTATTATTTGATTGTTCTACCAATGCAAGAGTAGGTAAGCCATTATCTGCTTCCTTCTCTCAAACTGGCAGAGAGCAAACTGAAAATTTATCCCTGAGTCTTGAAAAAAAAAGCTATCAACAAGTGAAGAAACTATACAAACTTGTGTCAGCTATGTATTCACCTGAGATGAGTAAAATTCTGGTGTTAAATGCTTAGGAAGAATTACCCACCAAACTAAGACTTAACTGATATTTACGCATTCTAAATGAATGTGAAATAGTGTTTGAAACCTACTGTCACTATAGTTATGGGTTAATGGAAAACACAAAATTCACCAATACCTAAAGACTGAATGTGAGCTTTTGATGCTGAAAGAATAATTATAATCTTTAAACTAATCTTTAGTTAATTATTATGGTAGTTTTTTATTCTATCGTGTCAGCCGATTGATGGCGCTATTTATATGCAAAAGCACATAAATATGCCATTTATACAGCCACCGCCTATCTAGGCCTATATATCTATACTAACAAAGCACAGAAAGAGGCAGTTTAATACACAGCAGCTGGTGGCCACAGATGATGTCGTTCATTTCTATGCTATAAAGCACAGAAAAGATGCCATTTAGCGACGGCTAGCCTGTTTTAGTGTTATGCACTTTATCCCAATGCTCACAGTTCAATGTTCACTACAGTATTGTGTGAGGGTGTCTGGACTTTAGCCTGCCAAAACTCTTCAAATATGCATATCAAAGGAAGTAGCTTACAAGTCATTTGACATACTATTACCTCCTAACAAGTGTCCATCCATCGCCACACTTCCCTACTCAACGTGGAACTTCAAGTCAATTCGGAAATGGTAGGTCCAAACAAGATGTCGACAAGCTCATGCAAATAGTCATGACAATATGTCTGCGACAAATAAAATGGATGACAGCTCAAAATTGGGCCAACTGCCGTCCACAGAAGCCGGCCTGCACAAGGAATTTAGTAATTCTACCCTGGAATAGAATCTTTGCAATAAGGTAGGTCAATTGATAAAGTTTTAATTCTTGTGGATGGGAAAAGGAATAGGCCTCTGACCTACATTGCAGAACTAAGATTTGACTTTTCAGGGTGACTTGGAGTTTAAGTGGGTTTTGAAATTTGTTGGTAGTGTCAAATTGCTCTCAACTAAATTACAGAAATTGATGAAGGAAATCGGAATGAATTACGTTAAGCCTTCGGACAAAAAAAAAAGGATGTATGAGTGTGAAAATTCTCGCAGTTCTATCCAGAGAAATCAAAAGTAATTGTCCAAGTACCGAATACATTGATTAATTAATCTTGAAATACCAACCAAAAAGGTGTAATAAAAAATTTTTTTAAAAAGCCGATCAAGTTGGAAATTATTAATCATTTTTAATAGGTGTGCCATTAAGATCCATACGTATATTTTCTTTCGAAGAAATCAATCAATAAATAAAAAAATAAAAATTTATTTTTTTAAATCTTTTTGAAAAATGACCTGAAAATGTAAAAGACAATTCAGTAATTAAAGCATTATCAGCATCTTTTTTTGGCAATCACAATAAATTTGTAAAGTTTGCAGGAAGAAGTGGGAGAGGAAGGTTTTGCCACATGGGCATTTCTACTAGAATAGAATATTTGCAATATTGTATGTTTACATAAAATTGTTCCAGTAAATGTTATTAAGGAAATTAATGAATTACGTTAACCTGTATGATTTTTATATTCTTTCACAAAGAGGGGGGGGTGCCCGGTAACATTATATGTATGTGTTTTTTCTTAGCATCAACGCCATCAAGCGGATGACACGATAGAATAGAAAACTACCATTATTATTTATTTCTCATCTAATAAAATACGTTAGTAAATAGTTATTTATTTAATCTGTTTATTAACAGGTATAGCATTGTAGTTTGTTCTACTTAGAACACCCCAATTTACTCAGCGGTAATTATATAAAATTATTTTATACAAGGCAGTTAGCTTGTAATCACAACTTCTTTTCATTCTATTAAACATTTGTATGTTAATTAAATCAGTTATTTCCACTTTATTTAAAAGATAAATAATATGTTAAAGCAGTAAATTTATTAATTATGAATGGAGTTCAATTGCATTACATAAATAAAATAGATTAAAGTTGTATCTAATAGATTTCAGATTGAACGAGCTGCACTTCTGTTTTTGAGATAATATTATAGATAAAAATAGACAGCTGTCAATCCATCAATTCAGGTTATGCTAGTGTAACGGTCAAGATTGGGTAATCAGTCAACAAGACTGAAAGACCAAGCAGGAACTCTCAACCAACAGACATAGTGCTATCCCATGCCTCTAGTTTAAATGCCTACCTAGGCTTCCTGGTCTCGGCTACATAATTAATATTCTTAACATCACACAGTTTCCCTTCTTCATACAGCGCATTGTACAGGGTTCAAATACGGACTCTTCTCAGGGTTCTTCATCAACTTGCTACCTTGCCATATATTAGTACTCGTTAAAGGCCTACATTTATTTATTTACCTTATGATTATTGAAATAGTTTTGGAATTTGATTATTTATATAATGCTACAAAGTGAAATACTATATCAGTCATGTACAAAACCATGGATGTGTTTGTTTTGGCAATCGTGGCAATCGAATAACTTTACTGAATCCTGTATAATAATTACTTAATAGTTCTGACTTACAATGATGACACAAGTTGTTTTATTACAGAAACTAAAACAATAGAGAGAGCAGCTTACAAATTATTGGATTAAGATAATTACTGGCTTTTACATAGTACTACAGAAGGTGGTGGTGGCTTACAACAATAATGTGTGCCCTATTTAATTTATACTGGCGGAATGAAAAGCTATCAGCCATTGTAGGTTTGAATCTAACAATCTATTACACAGTTACTTTGTTTAATTAAACAATTGTGGACAGGTTCGATTTAAGGCTGCCCAGGGTTGCTGATAAGTGCAGGTGAAAGCTACACAGATAAACATTATTTAGACATTGCAGTACTACCATATGTGAGTGCTGTCAATTGTAAACAAATGTAAGAATAATCTGCTTAGCAATTAGATGGTATAGTTCACAACTAACTAAGAATGAATGTCCCTGACCACAGGGGTGCTCCTGCTTCCAACTGAGGATGCATACCAATAAAGATTTCGTGCGAAATCTAGGATTTGGGGTGGCAATAAGTCTTCATCTTTATCGCACAACCTAGACCGATGCTAATAATTGATTAGGAACCCAGACACGCAAGGAGTATAGCCTGCACTTGTCGCAGTGACTGTACGAAGATGGGTGAGCCATGTGGTGAATGGAGGTAATTCAATAATCATACGACCATTGCAACACATATGAAAGTGTAGGAATGCAATATACCGAAAGATAAATGAGTAATAAATTGAAAGTTGCCAGTCTTTCCCATGCGCTTAATGTTGTTTCTCAGACAGCCAATCAGGTGTTAAACAGCGGTCTTGAAGAGCGATCAGGCCTAGACACATGACAGAGATTTTGACAAGAAAAGAATGATACCATCCTTCTCTAAACTTAACTTTATATATATAAGCCAGTCTTAAGCATCTTGGCTTGAAAGCATGAATATATAAATATATTAATTTATTACTCACTGAGTTTTTAATTTACAATATTACAGCGCGAAATCTTAGATTTACTACACCCCAATTTTCTACATGTTAATATAAATTATCAGCAACGTATGTAAATAATATTTGTATAAATCGCATGTTGTTATTAAATTAGTAATAAATTGCAAGTTGCCAGTCTTTCACATGCGCTTAATGTTGTTTCTCAGACAGCCAATCAGGTGTTAAACAGGGGTCTTGAAGAGTGATCAGGCCTAGACACATGACAGAGATTTTGACAAGAAAAGGGTGATACTACCCTTCTCTTAACTTAACTTTATATATATATAAGCCAGTCTTAAGTATCTTGGCTTGAAAGCATGAATATATAAATATATTAATTTATTAACCTTCCATCTACACCAATAATAAACATTATGAAACTTTTTTATATGATGACAAATAAGCATCCCTAGTTAACCACATATGATTGTCTTATAACTAGAACCCATTCATAATAACTATTTTTAATCATCTTAAATTTGGAAATTTAATACATTTAAAGTACATCTTGTTTTTATAGATTTGTTCAAGACATTTGAGTAAATTAATTGAACAGATCTGCAACATTATTTGAAATTAGTTAATTGTCCACAAAAGTTTATTCATAGAGGCAAAACTCTCCATACTGTAGTGCCACTCAGTATAAGCTAGAGTAATCAATAGATGCAAGAACGTAGGTGCATAAAATCCCTATCTAGCGCCTGTTGATCCAATATCCCTAGACTACTTTCTAGCTTGGGACTTTCATCAGTGAGGAGTCTTGGATCTGAGAGCGCTGAACCTAGATCTTAGGATCTAATGCACCCCTTCAGCAACCACCTTTTATTTTTTTTAACTAACTATAAAGCTTTGAGTCCATATTGAAAACACAATAATGGTTTTCAAGCTAAGTTCATTAACTTCTATAGTTGTATAGATCTGAACTCAATTCAGCATATATACTTTTTGGTTTCTTTGATAACCACAGTCACCATAATCCTATTGCGCAGGATTGGAATTATACCATCAAATATTATGATCACCAATTTTTATGCTTGCTCAAACTGTTTTTCACAGAGGAATTATGGTGACTGTCGTTATTAAAGAACCAAAGACTTTAAAAAATATGGATACTGAACTAAGTTCAGATCTATACAAGCTAATGAGCTTAGCTTGAAACATTGTTCACTTTTGACTCAAAGCTTTATAGTTAGCTAAAAAGGTAAAAGGTGGCTGCTGAGGGTTGCATTAGATCCTAAGATCTAGGCACAGCGCTCCCAGATCCAAGACTCCTCGCTGATGAAAGCTGCAAACTAGAAACTAGTCTGGGGATATTGGATGAATAGACCCTAGACAGGGATTTTATGCACAAACCTTCCTGCATCCATTGATTACTCTGGCTTGCACTGAATAGTGCTACTCTATGGAAAGTTTTGCCTCTGTGAAAATAGATTATGTAAGCATAAAGAATGATGTCGTGACATGTTTAATGGTTTAATATCAATCCTGCCCATAGGATTATCGTGACTGTGGATATTAAAGAACTAAAGTCACCAAAAGGTATGGATGGTGAACTGACTTCAATTTTATACAATTATACAAATTAATGAACTTAGCTTGAAAACATTATTGTGTTTTCAATTTGGACTTGAAGTGCTTTTTGATTAGCTAAAAAAATAAAAGATGGCTGCTAGGGGGTTGCATTAGATCCTAAGATCTAGGCGCAGTGCTCTCAGATTCAAGGCTCTTCACTGATGAAAATCACAAGCTAGAAACTAGTCTGGAGATATTGGACGAATAGGCAGTAGATAGGGATTTTATGCACGAACCTTCCTGCATCCATTGTTTACTCTGGCTTGCACTGAATGGCGCTACAGTATGGAGAGTTTTGCCTCTTTAAAAACAGCTTGTGTAAGCATAAAGAATGGTAATCATGTGATGAAGTTTATTCATATTATACAGTTTTATATGATAGAATGAAAGGTGATATTATTATAGATGGAAATTCTTGAAGCATTTAAAATGAAAACTAGTGTTGAACTATCAATATATATTTACTCCAATATTATTTGCAATTTTTATCACAAATAGTCTTTGGAATTATAGATAGCTTAATGAAGTAGGTATAAAGATTTGGTAGAATTTTTAATTTAAATCATTTAAGAGTGAAAACTAGAAATTGTTCTTCATAAATTCAAATCTTTTAAGAGTGAAAACTAGAAATTGTTCTTCATAAATTCTGGATTCACAATATGATAATGATATGCAATTTTGCTGGTTAATGTTTTGAATGCAACTCATCATGTCTTTAGTTATAATAATTAATGTTTAAAAAAATCTTCAGTTATTTATTAAGCCAATGTTGGAAGAAAAAGCATCTTTTATTTTCAATGATTATCAGTTTTAAAGTGTAAATCAATTTAAACATCTTGCAAAATAATCAAACTACTACTTCTGTTATTATAAAATATAAATCACAATGTAATAATATGTCTATTGTATAAAACAGAGAAATTGAAAATAATAGCATAAATATGTTTATAAAAAGACAGTGGAGGATGATACAATTTATTCATCTTTCTATATTCATCAAAGTAGTACTGGCCATATATGTTGTCCACAGGATTTTAGTAGATATAGGTGTATGAAACACACAATAAAAAACGTAAGATCAAGGATTCATATGCAATAAAGATTTCTTTTTGTACTATTAATGCAAAGTTAACCAGTTTTCTGATTAGTTGTTCCTGGCCTATATAATAGAATGTTTGAGTTTTATTGCTTAGTAGGGGTAATAATGTTTTATACAGTCTTGATAAGGATTCAAACAAGTTGAAAGTACTTGGCAATAGTGTTTTTTATATTATTTTTGATTTTTTTTCTGTTTTATACAATAGATGTATTGTTTTATAGTGTGATTTAAACATCTTGATAATAATAAAAAGAATAGTTAGATGTTGAGGTGCAGTTTGGACTTCAGTGTGCTGCTTCTGCTTTCAATAAGTTAAAAGATAGGGTATTTCATTATAATGAAATAAATACTGACTAAATTAGCTGCATGTATAGCTGTTATTTTACCTAATTTAGTGTATGGAACTGAAACTTTGTATACTATTGATACAATACAATGGCATCTGAAAAGTTTTATTCTAAGGTTAAGGTGTGAAATTTTAAAAATACAAACAATTTTATAAGATCAAGCAATTTGTTATTTAATTGGCAGCTAAAATGAACGAAAAATACAAATATTCCTAAAAGGGTATTTTATGTTGGCTTGCAAATGCAAGAAATTTATCAGGAATAAAACTAATCATTTATATCTTGGCTTTTATAGATTTGGTCAAGGCATTTGAATCAATTAATTGGCATAGTTTGAAATTAGTTAATTGTGCACAAAAGTTTATTCATATTATGCAGTTTCTATACGGTAGAATGAAAGATGGTGTTGTTACAACAGATGGAAATTTTAGAAGCATTTTAAATGAAAATTGATGTTAAACAATAATATGTATTTACTCCAATATTGTTTTCAGTTTTTATGACAAATGATCTTTAGAATTATAGGCAGTTTGATGAAACAGATATAAAGATTTGATAATAGAATTTTTAATTTGAATCAATTAAGAGTCAAAACTATGATTGTGCAATTTTGTCAGTTATAGAGTGAATTATAGAATGCACTTAATGTTTTGAATGAAATATATAATGTCTTTAATAATCAATGTTTAAAGAAGTTTAAGATATTTATTAAAGTGTTGGAGAAAAAAATCATTACTTTTGTCTTGAATGAGTATTAGCTTTTGAAGTGTAACCCATTTAAACATCATATATAAGTAAAAAAGACATTTGATGTTTAGGTGCCGTGTGCTATTTCTGCTTTTGACAAGTTAAAAGATAAGGTATTTTATCACAGTGAAATGAATAGTTGACTAAATTAGCTGCATATTAGCTGTTATTTTATCTAAGTGTATGGAACAGAAATTTTGGACACTATGTACACAATACAAAGGCATCTAAATAGGTTCATTTAAGAATATTGTGTAAAAATTTTGAAAATACAATGGCAATTTTATAAGATCAAGCAATTTGTTATTTAACTTGCTAGCTGTAATACTATAGAATCTACAGTTCTTAAAATCATTCTTTCATTGGATTGATCCAATGAAATGAACATATAAATTACCCTAAAAAGGTATTTTGTGTTGAACATGTTTTCATGGTAAAGATAGACCCCATTTATGTTACAAGGATTATTAAATGATATTCTATAGAAAGTGTAATCTCGATTACTTTCAGTAGTGTTTCAGAGATAAAAGTTTTCTGGAGAAATTAAAAGATAACATTATAAAACATCAAATAATAGAAAAATGAACCAATGTATTCTATATATGGAAGTATTTGTAGTTCACAAATTGGTATGTATTGTCATTATAAAACTCATCTGTAGTATAGTATCTTCTCTTTTTTATCTTTTTGTTTTGGAGTTGGAATTACTTTTTCTATTGGACTATTAAAAATATTGGAAATATTAATATATTATTTTTATGTAATGATATAACAAAAAACAGAAGAATCATTTTTGAAAGAGTAATTTAGGTGGATAAAACTTTTTAGGAAATAATTTTAGAAGGATTGGGGAAGGGGGACAGGTAATGAAAAGATATTACTAAATTTAGTCACCTAATGATTGATGAAGATTTTTTAAATGGGTACCAATTTAAATACCAAAATTGGATGGCTAACAAAATTAATTATGAAGCTGCTGTTTATATTCTTATAAATATTTAGCCTTTTAAAAGTCATATTAATTATTTCTTGTTTTCTAAATACAATGTTTCTTATTATTTTTTTTGGTATAATATTAAAAAATAACATGCATTCTTTTATGAAGTGCTTCCAAATAAAAAAAAAAAAGTTGATCAAGCTTGATGCTTCTTCATTGTAATCTTTTTTGTTTGCAGATGCAAATACATATATATATATGTATGAGTGTATTTTAATGATGTAAGAACTTAAAGTTACTGATGTAGCGCACAATTGAAGTGCTAGATTAAATCAAGCTACAAATGTGGAAAGTGATGACAAACTACCGGATCAGTGCCAGCACTGGTGGTGAGGATGATGGTGTCCAGGGCGGTTTTTTTCTCCCTGTTACATTAGATGTATCAACATACACTTAGTAAAATTATGAGTTAAACTTTGTATAACACACGATGTAAGCGTGTAAATTCAAAGATTTAAACCAAGACAATAAAGCTTTTGATAAAATAAAAACTACTATCAATAGTAGTAAAATGTTATTGCTATATAAATTTCAAAAATAATTGTTCGTGGTAATGAAAATTTGCTTTTTATTGGAAGTATCATTATTTGTATGTTTGAGAATGTGAAAATTTTCATTTAACTTCTAAAGCTGTAGTCTGAAAAAATACATTGTTTCATTTAATTAAAAGTACAACAAAATTTTTTTAAAAAATAAAATCTACATATAAACAAAAAAAAAATAGTGAATGTTTATTATGCTTTTAAAAGTGGACACGTCAAAATATCAATAGTGAATGTTTATCATTTTCCTTTTAAATGAAACATGTTTTACTACAAAGGTTAGTCAAAATATCAATAGTGAATGTTTATTATTTTCCTATTAAATGAAATGTGTTTTACTACAAAGGTTAAACTCAATAATCCATATATTTTTAACTTAATGCTTTTGAAATAAATGAAATTTACTTATTTTCTGATATAGTAATTCACTTTTATCATTTAAGTGAATTATATTAAACTATTAGAGTTTGAGTTTCCTTTTTTTTTTAAAAAAAAAAAGTAAAAACTATAATAAAGTTTTAATATTATAGAATAATTACTTATAATAAAATGATATTTTGGCCATAAAGAGTTGTTTGTAACAATTTATTTTCTTTTTAAAAACAAAGAAAATGTTAAAATTTTAGCATCACAAAAATTTTAAAATTAAAACTTAAGAATACAGTGTAATTTTTGATTTTGCTAGTCATTTTCAATTTATAATAGTTTAATCTAATCTGAACATTTTTACACACAGGCAAAACTCTCCATACAGTAGCATCATTCACTGCAAGCCAGAGTAATCAATGGATTCAGGATGGAAAACTTTTCTGCATCCATTGATTGCTCTGGCTTGTACTGAATGATGTGTAAACAGCTTGTGTAAGCATAAAGATTGGTGATTATGTAATGTTTAGTGGCTGAACATTTTTCAGAAATAATAAAAATAACTTAATGTAAATGATTTAATAACTTTAGTTGGCACTGAAGACAAATGAAAGGGTAAACAAATGTAATAAAGATTTGATAAACTATTAATGAGCAAAGATATTCTGTTAACAATTGTGACAGAGAGCTGCTTATTGCCAAACATGTTCTTTAATAAAATAAAATAGGGACTTAATCACATTTAAATATAGTCCATTCTTAAGCATTATTTTAAAACATTATATGTTCCAATATGAAAGATAAAAAGAATAACTGTCTGTCTACATTGTTTTTAACCATAAGGAAGCAAGTTGAAGATAAATTTTAAATGTTTGAAAAATATATTTTTGAAAAGGTTGAGTCTTAACAATTGATAAACTAATTCACAAGAGATGTGAAGAAGATTAATCTTTTATTTGACAATATAATAATAAGTCACATAATATTAACAAATTAAAAATCCTCCTTTTTCTTTTCAAAAACTTTATTTTTTTATATCTCGATACTGAACATATATAAAACTCCAACGTTTCAACTGTTTTTATATCATACAGTCATTTTCAAGGATCTGCAACTACAATATAAAATACATATTTATAAATAAACTTTAATTACATAAAAACTTCCTCTTACATTAACATAAACAGTAACAAACATATTAAACATATATAAATATATTTTACCTACATCTCTCTCCCACTGCTATATTTCATTACTCTTTGTTTTACATTATTTAATTACAAATCTGTCCTAAAATCATCCAAGAAACTTTCTATACAAATTTAAATACCAACTAATTTCCAAAAACCTCCCCTTTTTTAAATCTTATCTAAAACCCATCTTAAAACTGCATTCCTAAACTATATCTTTAAATGAATATAAAACAAATATTTGTAAAGAAAGTTTCTTGGATGATTTTAGGACAGATTTGTAATTAAATAATGTAAAACAAAGAGTAATGAAATATAGCAGTGGGAGAGAGATGTAAGTAAAATATATTTATATATGTTTAATATGTTTGTTACTGTTTATGTTAATGTAAGAGGAAGTTTTTATGTAATTAAAGTTTATTTATAAATATATATTTTATATTGTCGTTGCAGATCCTTGAAAATGACTGTATGATATAAAAACAGTTGAAACGGAGTTTTGTATTATATAAATGTATATATATGTTCAGTATTGAGATATAAAAAAATAAAGTTTTTGAAAAGAAAAAGGAGAAGGATTTTTAATTTGTTGATATTATTGTAGAACATATATATTTTAAAAGAAAAAATGGATGTACCTTGCTGTGTTATTATATATGATAAGTCACATAACAAAACATAATTTATTTGAACTATGGGGTAGTCCAAAAAGAACCTGAAATTATTGTAATATAATGGTATTAAGAGATTGATTTCTGGAGAAAATTATTTGAAGTGAGCATTAGCAAGTATAACTTTATAAACTTTTATTATCTTTAAAAATTATGACCAAAATACATTGATGTTTTCTGATTAGAAAAGTCTCATTATGTTATATGATTATAAGTAGAAAGGCAAATCTCAGATGTATATCTTTAAAAATTAGCTAACTCTGATTCTTGGGCAGTAATAAGTAAAAAGTCTAGAAAATATTGTGTTGATAAGTTTTAACGGATAATCTAATTCTGACAGAAAAATTATTAGAATCTAATCTAATTATTTAGTATGTGATCTTTTGATTCATGGATCATAATATACAAAAAGACATGAAATATTGCAATAACAACTTGTATGAAATAGACTAATTCTGTAAATAAATTATGTAAATTTATTTCAGAATCTATTGTTTATTGGTATACCAGTGAGGGGCATTGGTTGTCAGTAGGAAATATGAATATATCTATCTTAATATAACTGAAAGAGTGAATCTGAGCAATCTTGGAACTTATTTAGTATAAAATTTACAACTTAGAAATTGAAAGATTTAATAAAAATAAAATAAAGTACAGTATAATATTGTATTTTCAAAGGTTTTTTTATTTATGAATTGTTATGATCATCAAAAAATAAATCAACACTCTTGTGATACAGCATTATAGAAAACAAATGAGTTAATAAATTCATTTATGTTTAAGGATTGTGATTGAAGAGATTTTTTTGTGAATTAGTCTGCATAATTAAAAAGTTTGACAATTAATATTGTATTCTACTCTACTAAAGTTGCATGAATAATTTTTTACCTTTTGAGACCATGATATGATGAGAACAACTTAGGATATGTGATGCCATTTACTTTTTAAACTAATATACTGAAAGTATTTTCTGATCATTGCCTTTCATTGATATAAAGTTGTGTAATCAGTGTTGTTTTTTATACAGTAGATGGCATTATTTGAAAAATTAATCAGGATCTTTTGGTCATTGTACCACAGACTTAAGAGAACAGTGAAGGATTGGAAAATTCTAAGATTTATATTTAATTTGGAAGACATATTGCTAACTGTTAACGTACTGGTAAATTTTAAGCAATTAGTTTTCTATTTCACTTTTACTAATTCATTTGAACTTGACAGTAAACTGGGATATTAATGTGCTGATCTATAGCTTCAAATTTTTTGTAGATATTTTAGAATTTTAAAACTAAGTCAGTATCATTTGTATTAGTAGTTATTGAGAGAATAATTATATTTGTAGATTATTAATTTTTGAATAAGTAATTGTAGATACCTTTATGTTTTTTGTTAGAGTAGAAATCAATTTACAGATTTTAATGGTTTTAGTTTTACAAGCCAAAACAAATCTATAATGATATGAGAAGTTATAGCACTGAGTCAAAATATGAAATAGATTTGAGAATATTATTTATATCAATAAGATGATAACATGCTTTCTTTGTATATTTATATCACACTAACTAATTTTACTTATAATATTAAGCATATTTTAATTAGCCACGCATGTTTTTTCAAAGTAAAATTATGTTCTTAATATAGGTAATGATTAGAGATGAGATTTGACTTACAATCTATAAATAGAAAAAGATTAGAAGATGCAATTTTTTGATGGATAAATGTAGTTTGAACTATATAGTATTATCATAGATTATCAGAAAGATAACATAATAATAGGCTTATAGCTGCCATAGCCAAGAATAGTAGCTTGATAAGAAGTGATAAGTCATGTGAGGTATCAATAAGATTAATTTTTATACATATGAATAAAATAATAACAGAATTTCCAGTCAGATGAATTATATTAATACATTTTAAGTATTGTCTTTGATAAATAGAATATAGTTTTAAGACAGATCTGCTAACAAATAGTAGTGAAGTGTATGGTGATTTTTTTTTGTCTTGATATAGATGTAACTTAATGAGCATTAATAAAATGTTTCAAATATATTCAATATGGAGATCTTCATTATATTATAAATATGATATTATTTCTTAAAGATATCTCTTAATAAGTTGTTCTAATTAATACAGCAACTTATATTTGCTTTTCAAAATTATAACTTATGACAAAGTTTCATAGTAACAGATATGAGTTAAATTGTTAGAAGAATTTATTGGTAGAAAGTTAATTTCAAGAGTCAATATTATCCATTACATGTATCATTGAATGATTTATAAGATAAATAGGCAAGCTTTATTTGAAAAGCAATTGGTGGTTTGTAAGAAAAAATATTAAACCTTCATTATGAAGCTGGACATTTTAATTTACGCAGAGATAGATGATAATACGTTTTTTTTTCCCTCATGTAGGAATGATTATCATGACATGGCTCAAACTGAGATGATTGATGAGGATTTATAATCTTACCATTAGCTTTGATCATACAAAGAATTTTAAAGAAATAATTTTCTGTATTAGTTTTCCACTTGGTTAACAGTGTAGATGATAACTTCATAATATGATGATGATGTGGCTCTTTCAGGGTTATCTTTTTTGCATCAATAAGGATAGCATAGGCCAATTTAGGTATCATTTTCTCATTAAGCTGTTATGGTGAATTTAATGATCTTTAGAGTAGTCTTTATATTTTTTGTGCTATTTGAAGTGATATTCAAATATAGTTTTATCCAATTTCAACAATTTATAATTATCCGATTATTTCAGAAAGTAGAAATAAACATTGGTCATAATAAAATAGGCATTATAGTTATTTGTATTGCTGAAAATTGACATTTTTCATATGAAATTATTTGTGAAGGTTTTATCAAAAATTATTTAATTTTTTTAAAGACTGGTTTAATTTTGGATTGACAATAATAAAGAATATGAAATGAGTTCTGTTACGTTTCTGTTTCAAAAGGAATTTTATTGATAGAAAATTTAGTAAATTACAATAGAAATGAAAAATTAAAACCAAAATAAAGAACTTAACATATTTACAATTCCTTAGAATTAGAGGGGGGGGGGCACTACATATTGTTGAGCATACAAATTTATAATGAATGTACCAGACAATGAAAAAAAATAATTGAGAAATTATAATTAGAATATCTCACTATAGGTTAGAACACTGATGAATAAATGACCATGTAGCTTCAAATATTTTAGGAGTTATTGTTTTGTCTCTCTATTTAATTGTGTCTGGTTTGTTTTTAAATGTGTTTGTGTGTATTCTTATATCATTGTTGTAAAGAAATAAGCATCTTGTGCATCACAGAGCATAAAGTATAAATATGATGATTCTTATTTTTGCAAAGCAAGTTTTTGGAAAAGTGTTAATGATTGATTGAATTGTACTATTATTTTTCCAAAATATTTTTGTGATGTATGACCAAGCATCTTGCAGCTCACTACTCTAAAAAAATTCCTTGAAACATAATTGACATATAGTTTCTGGGTTTCTCTTATACTTCAAAAAAATATAATGTAGACAAGGACCAAATATTTATTTTTAGCATAAAATCGAAATATTTTGGCTCAAGAGTCCAATGCTTCAATCTTATTATCAATTGCCTATTATTAATGCCAAACAATGGAGAGTCAGTCACTTCATTTATGTTTAGATATAAAAGAGCATGAATTTTCCAATATAGCCATTTTCATTGTGGAAATGCTATCTTAATATTTTTCATTATGTTAGTTGGTGCTAGAATTGTTTGAAGATGTTTTGTATATGAAGGAGGCTTATCTGCTGGTGTTATCTTAAGTATTGTTTCCAGATGTGGAAATAATCTTATCATGGCTAACATTTTGAATCCTATAAACTGAGAATAGTCCTAATGCATTTTGAGCACTATGAAACTGTAATTTTCTGAGTGAAATTGCAACTGTTTTTTTTCTTTTCACAAGAGCTTTCTGCACAGTGAAGAATATATCTTTGGGATGAATGATTTTGTAAAGATTATGACAATTAAGTAGTACGTTATCTTTATGATGATAAGTATGTTGATAAGAGCTACCATAGAGTAGAGTGAGAGTCATGACAAGAAATGTGTCTATATATAATTTACCTGTGTCTATGAACCATTCACATGATTTGTCAAGACTGCATTCAAGTTTATGGGAGTTGGTAAATTTCTTCATAATTTTTACTAATGTTGGAATTTCTTTTTTAGTTATAAGGAAAACTGTAATATCATCCATGTATGATATTCAGGTTATAGATGATTATCTATATTGTTAAAGAATTGGTTTATGTAAATTATAAATAATAAAGCACGAAGTGCTGATCCTTGAGGTATTGATTGACTTGCGTCAAATGAGGGAGCCATTTTTTTCATTTAAAATAATATATATTATTTCCCTGTTTATAAGTAAATTTGTAAGGACATATAAAATAGAATTAGATGTGTTGTATTTTTCAAAGTTTGTTCGAAAATATCAATTGGTACAGAGTCAAATGCTGTTTTAATGTCGAGCTACCATTGAGCTGCATTTGTTTACATTTTGTATCATATTAATGACTGTCTTAAATAATAATGCTGCTTGCCTTGTTGATGATCCATTTTTAGCGGATTGTGATTGTGACAGTAATGGTAATAGATGTGGTTCCATCTTGTTTTTTAATATCTTTTCAAGTAATGTTATTCCTAATTGACCCATGGATATTGGTCTTATATTTTGCATTATAGATGGTGATATATATTTTTTTGTGAATGAGACAATTGCTATTGGATATAAATTATAAATTTTATAAATTTCTTTTGACAGATTAACCTGCAAGACATTTTGAAATGAATTGACTTAGATGGCTGCATACAAACTTTGATATGCCCCAAAGGCCTGGGTGGAAAGATTCGGGCATGTTTTCCAAACTTTATAAAAATTCTGGTGGTTTGAACAATGCTTGTTCATCTCTGATGGTTTGAAATTTTTTTTTTATAATTTACCTTTGAAGTGTGTATACATTAAAGTTAGTATATTATCACCAGTCACAACCATGATTTCATTTACTAGAGCAATCAGGACCTTATATATAGGAGATTGGCCTAGTACCCATCTTATATATTGTTTTAACCAAGTGTATGATTAGGTGTGAGTTTTCTCTCTTTTTGTAGCAATAGATTTTTTTAATACATCACACATTGATTTATAGTCAGGACCTTAGATATAGGAGATTGGCCTAGTACCCATCTTATATATTGTTTTAACCAAGTGTATGATTGTGTGTGAGTTTTCTCTCTTTTTTTGTAGCAATATATTTCTTTAATACATCACACATTGATTTATAGTCAGGACCTTAGATATAGGAGATTGGCCTAGTACCCATCTTATATATTGTTTTAACCAAGTGTATGATTGTGTGTGAGTTTTCTCTCTTTTTTTGTAGCAATATATTTCTTTAATACATCACACATTGATTTATAGTCAGGACCTTAGATATAGGAGATTGGCGTAGTACCCATCTTATATATTGTTTTAACCAAGTGTATGATTGTGTGTGAGTTTTCTCTCCTTTTTTTTTTTTGTAGCAATATATTTATTTAATACATCACACATTGATTTATAAGTTTTTAAAATTTTAATATAAATTGACTGTTGTCTGAAGTAGGTACAAACTTCGTAATTCTTTTGTGCAGTTTATCAGCAAGAACTAAGTTTTGTAGGTGGCGTAATAGATGTAGTAATATAGTTTATAGTGTGTGAAATTATTTGTGTGAATGATATCCAACTTTGTATAAGATCGAATAGTTTATTTTTCAACTTGACAAGTCGAATATAAATTTCTGAATATCGAAATTCTGTAATTCTTGTACACAATAGTGACTTCATTGTTTTATTGTGTTGTATTGTGTGGAATGCAAAATTTAGATCTAGAATTGCCATTATTACAAGTGGTCTGGATGTAGTAAAAATGAATAAAAAACTAATTCAATCAGTGATGAATGTATTCCATTGTTAAATGAGACTGCATTATTTGGTAGAAAGCCCTCACTACTTGTTAGTGGAATATTAATGAGGTGTAACCATTTGGAAACAAATATGTGTATGGCATGTTGAAATTTCCTATCAGTAAAATATAAAGTGAAGTGGATGCAAATACTGGAATTTATTTTTTGAATGATTCTATTTATAATTTTATGATTTGGATGAATATATAAACACAATATCTAAGCTTATAGTCTTATGATGCATAGTGCGTATTAGAAAATGATTATCTATGTACAGTAATCTAAATAAATTAAATGGAAATGGTCTCATAATAATAATTCCTGTGCATTCTGAGGGTGTTGATGCCATTCTTGAAAAAGCTGAGTAGCCCATTCTATTAATATAAACAGAATTATCTGAGATGCTTTATATATATTTTTTGTTGCACTAAATCACTTTTATGTGGAGTACAATGTCTAGCCATTTTATTATTTGGAACGTTTTAGGGATTAAATTTAATCTTCTAATATTTAGCATACTTAATCTGAGTTTCATCTTGTGTGACTGCGTAAACTTTATCTATAACTTTAATTTTTAGTAAAAACTTTAAATACTTTTAACTTATCAATTTTTTAAATGTATCTTTGTGTTATATTATTAATATGTTAATATATGAATTTTTTCTACAATACAGGCTTTTTCATACCTGCACTCCAGTATATAATATATAGGAGGTTTGAACTCAGGTTTTCATACACCCCTCAACTATCCATGCTATCTCATACTGCTGACCCACTTGCTCACACACATGTTGAAATAGATGACTGAAGAGTTGTGGGGTGGAGAGGATTGAAACCAGTCCATTAAATTCTGAAGATTGGCTATCTTAATTTAAGCTGAACATTGATTGTATATATGTAGGGAGATGATAATCTGAACCAACTGATGAGTGCTGGTTTAGCACAAAAAACATATATTGGTGATTATTTATCTTTTTGACATGTGTGTGATCAAGTATGGCAGCAGTATGAGATAGCATGGATAGTTAAGGGTCACCTGAAAGTCTGAGTTAACCCCCCTATATATTATTAATATGTGCAAAACTAGTGCTATCAAATGATGGTTTTATGAGCTGCCTGTTTATTGTTGATTTTATTGTGACATGTACTTAACTATTCCCAGGTGTGCTATGTCATATATGTCTGCAAATTCATCCATATCTAAAATAGTTTTTTTAAAACTTTTTTGGGGTGTCCTATCATTGAAACAGTATCTTCATTTTTGCTGGTTTCCCCCCAAATCTTTCTATTTCTTTGGTTTCACTTTCTTATTGGGTGGACAATCCACTTTTCTTTAATTGGGTTCACTATTCGTAATCATTATTATTTTTGGCATACACAGTGTTACAGTTTTAGCATACTTGGTGTTACACTTAAAGTTTATAGGTTCCTTATTATTATTTAATAGTTAAATTGAGGAAACTTTGGTAGCAAATAGCTATCAGAAAAGTTATTTAGTAATACAAACAAAAACATTTTATTAACATAGGCCAAACTCTCCATACAGTAGTATCTTATTTCAAGTGTTTTTTATTTATTTAAATGGGCCTAGTTTAACATTAGAAATTGTTCATATTTTAAATTTTCAAAATTTTAATCACTTTATGGTGATTGTAACTAATCACTATAACTGTATTTCATTTATAGATAATTCTGTGGTTAACATTGAAATGTTATTCGCATAACTTTCAGTGTTGTTTAATGGAGGATATTTTAAAATAAAAATTTCACGCCCCCCCCTCCTCATTCCCCCTTCCTCTTAATACTAGTTATTATTATAAAAATGCTTTAAAGCCTATGTTAATATTTATAATTTAAAAGCTATAAAATCCCCCCCCCCCAAAAAAAAAGCAAATTAATATTTGAAACAGCATATTTAGTAGTCAGTATAGCTGGAATTTATTACTGTTTTGTATGTATGTGGGGGGAGGGGTATTGCAAGCTTATTTGTAACAATACAATTACGAATTTGTTGGAAACCATATCATCATTTATAAAATATTAAAGTACCAAAATAAAATGTATGAATTATAATAAATAATTTTTTAATAATCGTCTCATTTGAAATATAATTGTTAATTGTTTTAAACTAAAACGTGTTGTGATTTCGATTTGAAATGGTTTTTCCTCCTTTAATTTATTTTAAAATCCTACACATATCCTGCTTGAACTAATTGTAAAAATTAAAAAAAAGGTTAACCATATGTGATTCATTTTAAAATATTTACTTTAATTATCCAGTGACTAATCCCATTTCATGTCATCTTTTATACTATGGTTATTTTCTATACTCCTGTTGCCTTTAAGCTATGTTTACTTTGATTCCCTTTAGGCTTTTTATTGCAATTTATTGAGGAAGAAATACATTTTAACCTTGCATGAAATATTATTTAAGATGATAATATCTTGTTAATTTAGAAAGGTAACATTAAAGTAATTTCTTTGGCTTTATACAAATTTGTAATTTATATATAAAAATATAATCAATTGTTTGTTGTTTATATTAAAAACATTATGTAATAAAAGTTTTAACATCTAATTTTTTTTAAAAATTATCATTTTGATTACTATTAAAATGTCTATTTTCGTTTATTAATAGCTTTTTTAAATAAATAAATAAATAAATTTTTAGATCTTTTTTTATGTTTCTATTTTATTGGTAGAAATTTCCTACCTAATTATTCATATAGAATAAATTTACATTAATGAAATTAATATTGATTTTATTGTGATATTTCAATTACGTAATATTCAGAACAAAAACGTGTAGGCTTATCAGATGATGGATTGAAAAGACCTTTGAATGTGAGTACAAAAGGTAAAAGTTCATATCTACAATTTATAATAACATTGTGTCTGCAGGATGGGTGTGTACGCATAAATTGCAGTTATTTTAAGTCACGATAGCTTATGTTACATTAATTAATCTAATTTGTAAAATTGATGTACTTAAAAGCAGACAACACATTTTTATTAAATACAAATGTATGATAGTGTTTATATTTTGGACTACCATTATCATCTAATATTAAATGTCTGAAAATTTGTAAACTTTATTTAAATTTTTTAATTACATTCAATTGTTAGTAATAGCACACCCTAGTATATAACAATGTTTTGAGTGATATTATTCTCCCCTATTCTTCAGGTGTTGCCATCCTGACAGTGGCAATACACAGGCCAATAACACCTGAAGAAAAAAGGAGAATAATAACATTCAAAATATTGTGTTATATACTAACCTGTGTGTTATTACTAATAACTGAATGTATTTGAATGATTTTAATGAAGTTAAAAAATTTTCTAAAGGCATTCAGTATTTAATGTTACATATGAAACTAATCCAATATTTAAATACAATACTAAAGTGATGCCAGAGAATATGGATATATATATAATTAAAATTATTTTTAAAAAAATTTAAAAAATCAGATAGTTTATTATTACTTGAAAGTTTGTAAGAAATTTGATCACCAAAAGCTACAGAGCAGGAAGCATGATTCATGATTTTTGATCTTCAGAAATGATCACCCTATTTTGCATCTGACATTTGCTTTAATAAGTTGAAATGTCTTACAAAAATTATTTGTGATATTATTATTGATTCTTGAAAAAATCTCTACTCTTAAGCATAAAAGAGAAAAACTTCACACAGTTCTTTAGTTTTGAATGGTCAATTATCCCAAATTATAAAATTAAAAGGTTTTAAGTCTACTTGTGAAGTTTAATTGTTTTGTATAGAGAGTAATTTCATGGATAAATAGGATAGCTAATGGTGTTTTTTTTTCTTTTTTTAATGCATAAAATGGGAGATAAATCTTAATTCATTGACTTTAGATTGTGAATTGACAATTTTAATACCAACAAAAGTATGATCCTCTGACTAATCTCTTGTATACCCCATATAGTTCGGCATAATTGGTAAAGTATCTGATTTGGGATTGGGAGATTGCAGGATTGATTCTGGCACTCCTGAGCCATATGCCTTTTTTTTCTTTCTATCTTTTGTTCAAACATGCAATTACATAATCCATTATTTTAAATTCTTAGGTGTTATATCAATTAACAGGAAAAAGAATACTACCATCTAGTTCATATATGATCGAGGATGACTGGATGTTTTATCAGGAGCGAAGTCACTGGAAAAAAATATAAAATATATTTTTTAAAAATTCTTAATTAACTTAAGGCAAAATATTTTTGATTAAATGAATTGCTAATATGATGTAATAAAGTTAGAGATAAAATCCATATCAAAAATCAGAAAAAAATATCTATTTTTCCTTATGTTATAATGAATATTGAAATTGTTGAACTATATTATAAAAAAGAAAAAGTCAGTCACAGAAAATCATTTGCATTGATTAGATATAATATCTCTAGATATACAATGGTAACTGCATATTCAGTATAAAAACATGCAAGCGAGCCTTTTAGGTGGCATTAAAGTTATTTATGACAAAAGTAGTTTCAGAAGCTGAAGATTACTATATTCTAAGTGGAGAATATAAATTTTTATTGAATGAATAATAATTGAATATTATATTTAAGTTTATTTTAATGTGGATTATTTGTGAGTTTGCTAGAGTTGGGCTTGAATTAATTAGTGTTGCTACTCATTAATTATAGAAGTTTTTTTTATATATAAATACAGTTTGTCCTTTTATGACATTTTAGCATGAATATTTTTTGAGTGATACTTTATAAAGTACCCAATGGAAAATATGTAGATAAACCATTACGAGAGAGGTAAAAGCTTGGTTTTTTTTTTTTTTAGTTCACTAGAATGCAATTATATTATCTATTGTTACATTGAGGGTTACATCAAATTAGAAAGTGTTCATGTCTTGATGAGATTGCTGTTTATGGAGAACTGCATATCTCTTGAATAAATAAGAATCTGTGCAATTTCAAATTCTTATTGTTTGGCTATCATTTAGAAGATTTTAACTGTTTTTCATGATTGATTGGGAATTTATTTTTTTACTGATATTTTGTATTATTAGATATTATATTTCTGAGCTCGTTAGGTGAGCTTTTTAAGTTATAATTTTTATGAAAAGGATGATTCGTAAATTTCTCTAGAGCTTTGCTATCGTGTAATAAAGAATTTTGGGAATGGTGACCACTTTATCACCAGTTTGATTATCATAGTAGTGTAATAAGATTAAAGTATCCTAAACATGAGCTCTTAAAACACAATAACTCATAATCTTTGGGTGTTACAGGGTCATAAATAATGCAATAGATAGAATGTTTTAATTGGAATGACCAATGGTATAAATTTTTTTAAAATAGTATGTGGTTTTTTAAAGGTGTTTTTTTTTTTGCTCCCTTTTTATGATTTTAGCTAATCCAATTAGCTTCTGTCACAAAATTTTGCTGACAAAATTATATAGAATATGAATATTCCTAGAAAATATGATTGAAAACAATATTTTTTTATCAATTTACTTTTTGAATTGTGCATCCTGCAATTGCTGAAGCTAAAATACTTTATTCAGATGTTAGTATATTTCTGACTATGATAATCAATTTAAATAAGGATGGTAAACCTTCTTAAATAGTCATCTAATATTGTTTTCAACAGAATTGTTTGATTAACATTTAAAATGATATTCTTAATGTTAAATAAGATTTCTATTATATTATGTTTGAAGACTTGATTTGAATATATTAATATCTGGCCTTTATTTGTGTCATTCTATTGCAATGTCAATTTACCGTAATAAGTTTTGTCATGGGAGTAAGATGACATCATATTATGTATATGGTGCTAATTTATCAGAATTTGTATATTTGATATTTCCTTCAGAGTTTATTGATTCATTTGTTGAAATGTGGCTTAGGTGAATGTGATAATTTTTTATTTGATCTTTTTGAAAAATGATTAATTTTCTGGTTTCTTAATTAACTATCTTTTTATCTATTCACATTGAAACAGTAAGATTCATATTCGAATCTTAAGTTTCACATTTTTTCTATTGTCTCTCACTCACCACTCTATCCTACCCAAATTTAAACTTTTTTGGTATCGAATTGTGTGTGTAGTAATATTAAAAATGTATCAATATATGTAAAATTCACCGTAAACACGCACGTTTCGATAAAATTTAAAGCAATAAATAAAAATAAATGATATAGTTTGTATTTCTCTTTTAGTTATATAAAATATATAATTTTAACAATTTATTTTAAGTTATAAAGTTCGTTATTTATTGCTATGTTTAAATTTCATATTTAATAATAATTTTAGAAATCTGATTGTAAGTTAAGTAAAAGTAAAAATAATTATATATTCCCTTTTGTCTTTGAAATTTTAAAAGTAACGGTTGGTGAGAGATAATAGATTAATTAAAAAGAAAAATTCCCTAAAATCTTTAATTACAAAATGTAAATGTAAAAATAAACTTGAACAATAGAATTGCAGTTTTCTATATAAATTAAATGTACAAGAATGCATAGATTCCCCTCGGGGCAAATGAGTGGATCCAAAAATAAAATCGAACAAAAGTAAAAAGATAAGATCAAAGAAAGGAGGACAATTTGAATTTTCTCAGAACTTTTAGTTAAACTTTAGCTGTGCTCTCGATCAGTTGAGAGTCTCCAAAAATCATAAAGTAATTTACCTACCACAGTATGTTCGAGTAGAAAGCGCCCAGACTATTCTCCCCGGAAATGGTCGATCGTATGCCGCTAACCTTCACATGTGCCTTCCATAATATCAACTAAGAAGATCTGCTGCCCAAACAATTAGAATGCTGCTGTTAAAATCAGTGAATAATCTAAATACTGGAAAGAACTGCTACTTCTGAAATCGTGAAAATTTTGCTACTGACTCTGAAAACTTCTCGTAAAACAGGTACCTGTACCCAAATTCTCCTAGAGTACTCTAAATAATCACACTATAGCTCACTCTCTATATATCTTGTAAAACTATGAATTTAATTATTAATTCCTTATGTAAATTTCTTTAATAATCTAGCTTGCCTAATTCTATCTTTTCTTGGGTACGTATTTCTAAATTTTACATTTTTATTATCTAATTATAGCATGCTCATAAGATTCCTGACCGGACCTCGCCAAATTTAAATATAGATTTTAATCAAGATGGTTGCCATCTTGTCTAACAACCTATTAATATATTTCGTTATATACTTCTGTTGGCTGATCAGCTCAGAAATCTTCTCTAATTTTCTAAATGCAAATCCATGATTGCTTGAAACAGTGGTAGTGTGTCCTGCAAATCTTCATTAATATTTACTTGTATAAATTACTTAATATTTTCATATAAATCGACACGCATTCAATGCTTCATTGATTGTAACGCAGGGGTCTACTACTTAGCAAATGGCTGACATATTAGTTATTAATACTCACCCAGCGTACCTATTGTTTTATATTTTCTTAAGTTTTTAAGTAATAATTCCATAAATCGCATTTCTTTGAGAGTCAAAAACATTCTTTATTAAATGTTGATGATGTATGGCCGAGTTATAAAATATATTTAAATCTTGACAGAATAGTCTGTAGATTATACATGTGTTACATTTTGGAAACGCGATGGCCTATTATAAGCCTTGGATAATCCGGATTCTATAGGATTGAAATTAATCCCAGTTGTCCTACACAAACGGACAAATAAATGTTCCTGTAGGACTTGACGGCCATCATGCAGCCAGGAAGTAATCATGGCATGAACCACTCGCCCCTGGTTATGCTTATATGACACCTTACCTTTTTGAGCCTACTACAAATGCCAGCCTGTTGTTCTAAACTCATCCACGGCTTCGCAGTTTTAACATACTACCACCTTCATATCGCCTTTTAGATGTACCACGTGTTTCTTCTTATTAATTCTATTATTCAATATATAACTCCGTCTCTGCATTAATGACATAATTCACTCTCAAATAAATGTCTGTCCATAGTAATTAGTAAATATCTTCTTTAATTAAATAAATAGGTGTCCGCCATTACAATTATTAATTCTACTTTAGACTCTTGCATTGCAAAGATATAAATCCCAAAGGCATGCTCGTGAAATACTTGCTCGAGAATTTAGGTAGCTAGATTACATCAGCCACATAAATGTATATTTCTGTAAAATATAACAGTATCGGAAATACCGCTACTGAAATTTTAAATATCACAAAATATTATTGGTTAAATGATTTCATATAAAATATTTTAAATAAATAAATGTATATCGTCGTAAAGTATAACAGTATCGGAAATACCGCTACTGAGATTTTAAATATAATAAAATACTATTAATTAGATGATTTAGTATAAAATGTTTTAAATAAATAATTTCAAACTATACGTCTGCCGTAACATCTTTATTTATTCGATGCCCATTCAATATATTTCCTCGATTTTGTAAAATATAAATGTTTAATATTAGTGTTATTATTGGCTAACTCAAAAATAAATTCTTGAATCTCTTGCATCTCCCTGACCACTGTGCCTAAAGAAATATTTACTAATGTAGCATCAGATGCATTGTTTCATAGATTGTATTGTGGAATTGAGAAACTATGTTCGAACTCAGTACTATGGGTGGCTTCACTACTTAGATGGTGCTTCAGTTCTGGGTGGTGGTCGAATTCTGCACTATGTTAACGAATCAGACGAATCTGACCGTTACATAGTATAATTTTTTTTAGTGTTTGGCGCTGACAATGTGAGGCATCGATACAAAACCCATATACCTGAGCAGAAATATAATGCATATAAATTTCTTTTAGTGTTCGTTACCCGAGTTAGCTAATTATTCTATATATACGAGTTTGTTTTTGATAAAAATAATGAGAAAAATAAATCGAGTGATTGAATGGATGAAGGGATGGTAGGCGTAATAATAAATTTACAGAAAGCAGGGATGTATGTGTAATTTAAGAAGGAACGAAAATACTCGGATCTAGTGAAATGTTTTTTTTGTTGTTATATATATATATCAAAGAAAACTGATCAGTCGCTAAGTGAGAAAGCAGTAGCAGTAAATATTTTATTAACGTATTATATATATCATAGACAGCAGTGGCTTATTATACGCGTTAGCAGTAGTTTATTATAATATATATGTTAAGCGCAGCAATATAGAAAATATAGAGATAGGGCAATGTAGAGTAGTGAGGGCAGTGAAAGAGTGTGATAAGACCAAGATACCGGTGGGGGATAGTCTAATGCTAGTAGTAAATAAAATAAATAATATTAAGAAAATGGAAGCAGAAAAGAGCAAGTAAATTTATATAAAGATTTTGGAGGATCAATGGACTTTAATCTAAAGTTACTTGAAATACTTAGACAGGATAGGGAAGAAAGGAGGAAAATACATAAGGAAGCGAGAAGAAGTGATGAGGAATCAAAAAAGAGACAGGAAGAAGAAAAGATAAGAGTTAGGGAGAATCAGGAAATTAACAGGGATATTTTGAGATATTTTGAAATGATAAAAGAAAAATTTGGAATATCCCGAGTTAGTAAAAAGAAAGAATAGATTAAAGACATGGAAAATGAAAGGAAGTTAGAAAGATCTCACGAACCTATATAATAGAAGAGCAGACAGATAGTGTAATAAATGTAAATAAATATGATGAGCAAATAGACCTCATTCCAACAGATGAACCGTCGAATGAAGACAGCATTGAAAAGGAAACAAGCATGGACGGGAACAAAAAAAATAGGACCAAAGGTCATGGAAGAAAGCATGAAAATGGACTTTGGACACCAAGCTACTTAGCAAAGATGATCCATATTAAAATCTTTAGAGTGGAAGTAAGGGAAAAAACCCTCAAACCTACCTAGAGAGCTTACAAAAGTTCCTTCAATTTCATAAGAAAGGACCTATGAGCAGATAGCTATAGCCAGTTACCATCTACAAGGCTCTGCCAAGGACTGGTGGAATATGGTGAAATGGAAACCCAAAATTATAGAAAAATACAAAGATGCATTAATGAAGCAGTACTGGAGCAATGAGCGTCAAAGCAGTATCTACAATACGCTCTATCAGGAAAAATATGGAATTATCCGGTGTAGCATGCTGCTAACCATCCAACAATTACTGGCAGGCAGTCGAATAAAAGATATAGGAGAAATGATTGAATTTCTTACTACCTTGGATTTTAACCATTGGGCCAAAGAACCACCTGATAGAAGTCAAAAATTAGAAAACCCAAGGCTGCAGTCATCGACGACGAGGGATAGATATTATCCACCTGACTCGGGGTTATAAAAATATTTTAGCCTCTTAGGATGGTTATTATATGTATATCAGAATATTAAAACGAATTTGGTAAAAATGAATTGGGTAGAATGGAACCTACATTGGTTAATAAAAATTTTTTTATATATATTATTATCTTAACTAATATTATTCTACGAATTTTTTTTATATATTGTCAGTTTAACTAATATTACTATAAGATTTCTAACCAGACACGGCCAAATTAGGCCATTTTAAATTAAACTAAGTTCTAGATCCGGGTATATAAAATATTCGTTACTTCATATAATCTCTGCTTTCTATATATCTGTAAAAAAAAAAATTACGTGTTTAAATTATGTGATGTAGCAAAAAAAATTTTCTTTCCTTGCCTTCTTTGTTCTTTCTTAATTATTCATGGGAAGTAGGGGAAAATGAAACCGTAAGATTCGAATCTTAAGTTTCACATTTTTCTATCGTCTCTCACTCACCACTCTATCCTACCCAAATTTAAACTTTTTTGGTATCGAATTGTGTGTAGCAATATTAAAAATATATCAATATATGTAAAATTCACCATAAACACACACGTTTCGATAACAAAATTTAAAGCAATAAATAAAAATAAATGATTATGTTTGTATTTCTCTTTTAGTTATATAAAATATATAATTTTAACAATTTATTTTAAGTTATAAAGTTCGTTATTTATTGCTGTGCTTAAATTTCATATTTAATAATAATTTTAGAAATCTGATTGTAAGTTAAGTAAAAGTAAAAATAATTATATATTCCCTTTTGTCTTTGAAATTTTAAAAGTAACAGTCGGTGGGAGATAATAGATTAATTAAAAAGAAAAATACCATAAAATCTTTAATTACAACATGTAAATGTAAAAATAAACTTGAACAATAGAAATGCAGCATATGCGATTTTAATGGATACATTACTCTATGTACATCTTTGATTGCTCTATAGATCTAGAATTATATTGTGGTATACATACACATTAAAGTTCTTGATTTTGGAAAGTAATGATGAATTTTTTATGAAAGGCATTGGAAATCTTGGAGATTTGCACTGTGATTTTAAATTTAGCAATTATTATGACATTGGATTGTTAACAGTTGTACCTTATCATATGGATTGTGCTTCTAGTTATATCATTTGATTTTTACCAATAGTTAAGAACCTCATGGATTAAGACTTACTAGTTTTTTTATAAATTGTCTGGAAGCTGAAACATGATGGACAAAACTAATGTTCCCAAAGAGTTCAACTGTGATTTGAACATTGGATTGGGGCTACTGTGTCACTCATCTTTGCTGTCTTGAGGACTGGGTCTGTTGCTTGGAGAGATCCCAGGGCTTGCTTCCTGGTCTTAGAGGGGGACTGGGCTGTGGGTGTATTGGGTTCCAGCATGGGCTTCAGATGAAAGAGTCTCGAACTTGGGAAGATTCCTGGGGCCTGAACTCTGGTTCTTACGGGAGTCTGGGATGTGAAGTGCTATGGGAATTAGTACCGGTTTCATCTTTCTCATCTTCAGGACAGTGGAGATGACATGATGCATTGTGGTTTTAGTCTCTTTGTGCTCTATGATTTATAGGTTGGTTATTAGACTATGTGATAATCTGTAGATGGCATATGATATAAACATGTGAGTTTTATATTTTTGATTAGTGCTGCAGCATTGCTTGTCTTGGCTATGAAGATGAGGGAATCTCATGCTTGGGTGACTCAGGCCAGAGAGTTCTACTATGGTTTAAACTTCAAATCGGGGCTGCTGTACCACTCATCTCTGCCATCTGGATGGCAGGTTCTGGTTCTTGGAAGGTCTCACAAGCCTGGGTTTTGGAGGGGATCCGGATGCGGTGGGGATTAGTAAGGGCATTGGATGAGAGAGTCTGAGCTTTGGAAATACCCCAAGGCCTGGTTCCTAGTCCTTAGGAGGGGCTGGGACATGGGTGCTACAGGGATTAGTACGGGTTTTTACTTTCTCATCTGGATGGTGGGGTGATGTGATTCTTGGCAGCTGTGATCTACCTAGTCACCATTAAGGCCAGAGGTTACTTAGTAAACTATGAGAGAAGCTGTGAATGGCAAGATATATGCATATACAAGATATAGGCATATACAATTCAAGGTTTTTCTGTTCACTCAGTAAATCAAGTTCTGCATTGTAAATCGTAGTTTGAATCTTGTATATCACTACATATAACATGTAAATTCAAAGATTAATATTATGTTAATAAATCATATTTTGAGCAAAAAAGAATGTATAGATTCTTCTCGGGGCAAATGAGCAGATCCAAAAATAAAATCGAACAAAAGTAAATATAAGATCAAAGAAAGGAGGACATTTTGAATTTTCTCAGAACTTTTAGTTAAACTTTAGCTGTGCTCTCGATCAGTTGAGATTTTCCAAAAATCATAAAGTAATTTACCTACCACAGTATGTTCGAGTAGAAAGTGCCCAGACTATTCTCCCCCGAGATGTTCGATCGTATTCCGCTAACCTTCACATGTGCCTTCCATAATATCAACCAAGAAGATCTGCTGCCCAAACAATTAGAAAGCTGCTGCTGCTATTAAAATCAATGAATAATCTAAATACTGGAAAGAACTGCTACTTTTGAAATCATGAACAATTTGCTACTGAATCTGAAAACTTCTCGTAAAACAGGTACCTGTACCCAAATTCTCCTAGAGTACTCTAAATAATCACACTATAGCTCATTCTCTATTAACTTGTAAAACTATGAATTTAATTATTAATTCCTTTTGTAAATTCCTTATGTAAATTTCTTTAATAATCTAGCTTGCCTAATTCTATTTTTTCTTGGGTACGTATTTCTAAATTTTACATGTTTATTATCTAATTATAGCATGCTCATAAGATTTCCGACTGGACCTCACCAAATTTAAATATAGATTTTAATCAAGATGGTTGCCATCTTGTCTAACAACCTATTAATATATTTCGTTATATACTTCTGTTGGCTGGTCAGCTCAGAAATCTTCCCTAATTTTCTAAATGCAAATCCATGATTGCTTGAAACATGGATGTGTGTCCTGCAAATCCTCATTAATATTTACTTGTATAAATTACTTAATATTTTCATATAAATAGACACGCATTCAATGCTTCATTGATTGTAATGCAGGGGTCTACTACTTAGCAAATGGCTGACATATTAGTTATTAATACTGCCCCAGCTTACCTATTGTTTTATATTTTATTAAGTTTTTAAGTAATAATTCCATAAATCGCATTTCTTTGAGAGTCAAAAACATTCTTTATTAAATGTTGATGATGTAGGGCCGAGTTATAAAATATATTCAAATCTTAACAGAATAGTCTGTAGATTATACATGTGTTACGTTTTGGAGATGTGATGACCTATAAGCATTGGATATTCCGGATTCTATAGGATTGAAATTAATCCCAGTCGTCCTACACAAACAGACAAATAAATGTTCCCATAGGACTTGATGACTGTCACGCAGCCAGGAAGTAATTGTGGCATGAACCACTTGCCCCTTGTTATGCTTATATGACACCTTACCTCTTTGGGCCTATGGCAAATGCCAGCCCGTTGTTCTAAACTCATCCACGGCTTCGCAATTTTAACGTACTGCCACCTTCATATCGCCTTTCTAGACGTACCACGTGTTTCTTCTTATTAATTCTATTATTCAATATATAACTCCGTCTCTGCATTAATGACATAATTCACTCTCAAATAAATGTCTGTCCATAGTAATTAGTAAATATCTTCTTTAATTAAATAAATATGTGTCCACCATTACGATTATTAATTCTACTTTAGACTCTTGTGTTGCAAAGATGTAAATCCCGAAGGCATGCTCGAGAATTTAGGTAGCTAGATTTCATCAGCCACATAAATGTATATCTTTGTAAAATATAACAGTATCGGAAATACCACTACTGAGATTTTAAATATAATAAAATATTATTAATTAGATGATTTAGTATAAAATGTTTTAAATAAATAATTTCAAACTATACGTTTGCCGTAACGTCTTTATTTATTCGATACCCATTCAATATAATATTTCCTCGATTTTGTAAAATATAAATGTTTAATATTAGTGTTATTATTGGCTAACTCGAAAATAAATTCTTGAATCTCTTGCATCTCCCTGACCACCGTGCCTAAAGAAATATTTACTAATGTAGCATCAGATGCATTGTTTTGTAGATTGTATTGTGGAACTGATAAACTATGTTCGAACTCAGTACTACGGGTGGCTACGCTACCTAGGTGATGCTGCAGTTCTGTGTGGTGGTCGAATTCTGCACTATGTTAACGAATCAGACGAATCTGACCGTTACAACATGTATATTCTAAAGTGGTAGGACTAATATCATCTGATAAAGTGCTCATAAGAGATTGATTCCTATAAAGTAGGATAAAATGAATTTTATCCTTTGCAGTTTTTTTTAAAAAAAAGCCGGATTTTTTATTTTCATTTTCAAAAGGCACTTTTTTTTTTTTTTGCAGTATTTCATTTTGCTTCTGTAAATTTGATCCTTTAATTAAATATATTTTTAATAAATCTACTGTTAATAATATATAATTTTAGATTACAAAAAAATCAATGTCATCTGCCATATTCCTTCATTTTATTAGCTGTTTTATTGTTTTATTCATTTAAATTATATTTGAATCTGACTGCAGATTTTTATATTTAATACATTAATTTTTCTAGGTTATTTGAATTTTTTTTTTTTTTGTCATAATTTTTTATTTTAAATTCAAGAAAATAATTTATTAAATTTTATTTCATAAAGAATGGGGGGGGGGGTATTAAAGGAGTAAGGAATACAAACTTTTGTAGATGATTTTATTTGAATGATTTCATTCATTATTAGCATTATTTCCCAACATTACTGATTGATTTTGGAATAAAAATTTCTTCAATCTTTAACTTTTCTTTTCCATATTACCCAACAAACTTTTTTATTAATCCATATGTATGTGGTCTTAGTGTAGTTTTTTTTTTTTACAATATTCAGTTTAACAACTGTTCGTCTATTATCATTTCTTCTAGAAATATGTTTGCTCTAGCTCCATTTCACCCTCTCAACTTTTGCAATGAAATTAGTGATATCGATTTGTTCTCTAACATATGCATTTTGTTTTGATTATTCCTTATTATTGCTAACATGTACCTTTATATTTTATGTATGGTCTGAAGCCTCAGTACTTCTCTATGAAGTGTCCAATTTTCAGCAACATTACTAAGCAGTAGCAACATGATAAAAAAATATTTCCTTTTTCATATTCATAGCTATATTTTTCTTTAATATTAAAATTATTTTTATCAGAAGCATTCCATTTAAATTTAATTCTATGCCTGATTTTGTCCATTATGTTCTTAATAATTTGACTAAAAATATTAATAATTGTTAACTTCTAATTCATCACTATTGATTTTTAATTTCTTTTTTTTTTTTTTTGAAAAACCATTGATTATTACTTTATTTTTTTAGAATATGTCTTTAAGCCTATTTTTTTAATTTTGTGTATGTGTGCAGTGTATTTTTAACATTTAGTTATTATTTATAAAGTATTCACTAAACAAAGAATATAATAATGGAAAACCATGTAAAATAATGATCACTTCAGAGAATGAAACTTTAAAATATAAAAAGGTCTAACCATTGAATTAGCAAAGCAATGGGAGGACTAGTTGGTTTTACCCAGTGTTATTCCCACTGAAAGTGCAGAAAGGGATGTAGGAATCCGTTTACAGGTCTATTTTATCTTTATTACAAATAATATAAGCTTCCAAGACTCATGATGATAATGCAGATAAATCCTGTAAATAATAAATGTTATACAACTATAAACATATGTAAATATATTTATCTATTGATAATGCAAGAATTATTATTATTAAATACCATTTGTTGTTTATAATTATTAATAAATAGTAAAATTTATTTTAATTTATTTCATTTGGAATTTTATTTATTTTATGCAATATCTCAATTCCATCATGTTAGCTACCCATTTTATTGCTGGGTTTTGAAATAAGCATAACGATGTGATATTCTGATGTTTTGAAACATTATTTTCACCAGTAACTGTATTATCTGCAAAATCTAGATGATTTAGGTAATGTCTCTGGTTTTTTTTTATTCCTGTAGACTCTCATTTTAATTCATAAATACTAAGTGATTTAAATAATCTCTCTTTTTTATAATCCCTTAGACTTCCATTTTAATTCACAAATACTTTGCATAAAACTACTATAAAAAGTTTTTATGATATGGAATCATTTTTATATACCCTTATCAATGTTAATCTTCTTAATGTAACCATGTGATCTAATCACTGTTACTACATTTTCATAAATATTCTTCAAAATTAGATTATATCCTAGGTCTGTCCTGATGTTCTAGAGCTTTTATCATTGTAGAAATGTTTATAGAATTGTCTTTTTATAATCTACAAATTGATTATTCATACTTACAGATCTTTTTCATAACTTCTTTTAATACCTGAATGTTTTTACTGTGTTATGACTATTTTTAAAACCAGCTTGTTTTTTTTTTATTAGTTTGCATACAAACTTCTCTTTGTATAAGCTATAATGATCTTAATATTTTTTCATTTTTCATAGTTTTAATTGCTCATCTCAATTATGCATGTAATATAATTGGCATATATAGATTTATTTGTTTTCTTGTTTTTTATTACTAAATATTTTTTGTAGAACTCTTTGCTGCTTCTTATGATATATATATTTTTGTAAAAGTCTCATCTTTTTTTTTTTATTGTTGAAACAACTTTGCAATAGTTTTGACACTTTTGGTTTTTGTAGTTTTTGTTTCTAATTCACAGAACGATCTTAATATTTTTCCATTTTTCATAGTTTTAATTGCTCATCTCAATTATGCATGTAATATAATTGGCATATATAGATTTATTTGTTTTCTTGTTTTTTATTACTGAATATTTTTTGTAGAACTCTTTGCCGCTTCTTATGATATATATATTTTTGTAAAAGTCTCATCTTTTCTTTTTATTGCTGAAACAACTTTGCAATAGTTTTGAGACTTTTGGTCTTTGTAGTTTTTGTTTTTAATTCACAGTTATATTTTCTTATAATTATCATTTACTCTAGTTTGAAATATTATGCAGAATTTCACATACTTGTTTTTTTAAAGGAATCATTTTAAAATATTTCATTTTCTTTATGCATTGTTTTTCTTCAGTTGTAAGTTTCAATATAAATTATTGCTTTTATGTAATATCTAGTTGTGCGATAGTTCCTAATAGACTATCAGTTATTTTATTATTGAATATTTTCATTTTAAGCTATCATTGAAGTCCACTAAAAATTTTAAATGATTTATAAGTTTCTCCTTTAAATTCACTGAAATATTTCAGAAAAGTAATGATAATCTGCTATTATTGTTTTTCTTAATAGCTTTTAGCTCTCTAGTTTTGCATTAACATATAATTTATATCTTATTAGCAAATAACCATTTCCTATGTTAAATCTATTAAATACATTGTATTTTTGAAATACGTATTCTTTGTTAATCAAAATATAATTCAACTTAGTTGTATCCCTATTTAGATGCTTTTATATCTTTTTCTGCTTTGGATTTTGATATATTGTACTTTTGAAATACATATTTTCTGTTTATCAAAAAATATTTCAACTTTTGTTATATATTAAGTTGAGTGCCTTAGATTTTTTTCTGGGTGGGGGGTCATAATATACAAATTTTCTTGTTTCACACATTCCTTTAATTAATTTTTACTTTCATTTTTGTCTCTTTATCCAGATTTATCCACAGCACTTTTATCTTTCAATTCTTTTCTGATTCTAATTTTAATATCTGAGAAGGTAGACCATATTTCTTGATTTTAAATGCCAAGATTAAACCCAATGAACTTACTTATACTGATTGATATTTATTGGTTAGCAATTCATTCATGTTGGTTATCATATGATTAATCTTATAATAATAATAGCTCCAATGACAAGAATGTATCGAGTAGATAATTGGATTTTATTCAACTCATTTTTTTAAGGCTTCAAAAAGAAACTAAGAATCTTTTTTCAGTTAATAATAGACTTTTTTTGCAGTCATGATCTATTATTATAACACATTACTTTCTGATAATACCAAATTTACTGCCGCCTTAAATTGGTTAAGGTATATATATATATATTTTTATTGTTTTATATATTCTGTTCACAAAGGGAATATTTGCCCTTAATGTGATTAGTTTATATATGAATAATTTAATTAATTGTTTATAAATTATTTAACTTCCTAAAATGTGATTTTATTATATTTGAAATCATAATTTGAATTTCCTGCAGAGTCAACATTATCTGATCATAGGTTAGTGATAATTGAGTCTTCAGTCATAAAAGATTGATAAAATACTCGGATAAACAAAGAGTGATGAAAATAATTTGCGTAATGAATGAGACCTTTAATTCTAGGGATAGTTATGAAAAAATTAATTTTACTATGTGCATTATATTGTTTCATTTTCCAAACTTTTGAATCAATATCATACCATCTTTGTGATGAATTTAAACAGATTTCAAGTTAATTCAAATCATTGTAACTATGCTCTTAGGCTTTCTTCTGGTTAATATGTTTATTTAAACCACTAAACATCACATGTGCTACTGTATGGAGAGTTTTGCTGCCTGTTTTAATATGTTTATATTTTTAATTTATATTCATCAATTGTTTATGAAATTCCTTTGCGTCACTAGTATTATCTTTGTCATAGTCATAAATTTATTAAAGTTTTGCTTTAGTTTATGTTATATATTCTTTCTTGGTTTTTTTATTTTTAAATGATTTTATTTAATGCTATTGCTTGTAAATTAATCTTATTTTTGAAATATATTACTAAAATATATCTCTGATGATGCCAAAACTTCTTTAATCATATAGTTTTATAATTCCTTCCAAATCTGTTTATTATGAAATGTCAATTGATTAATAATTCATCTCTGCATATTTTGCACTTACTGAATCAGTAATTACAAATCAAATATTCAAAAATATGTTCACTTTACTGTAACATTTAACATAATCTACAGTATTATTTTTTAGCAATTAAGTAACATATCTTGCATACTTATTTTTGAATGATTTTTGTATATTCTTTCATATTATTTTACAGTGTTTTTATTACTGAACCACTATATTCTTTTTTTTTTTTTTTTGCTACATATGTTGAGTTATATTTTATTCACTATTATACTAATGAATAGTTTTTAACATTTTATATCTCTATAATGAAGTCCAAAAGCATTACAACACACTTCTTCACTGTTTCCATTTTTTATATTGATTTTCATATTTATTTATAGAAAGATTTTTGATGTTTAAATCTTCACAAGTGTCATTTTTCCTATCAACTATATATATATTTTTAAAATTATACCTATTATATTTTTCTGCTATATTGTATGGAATGTTAATAAAGTGGTATAAAAACTTTTACTTATCTTTTATTTAACTACTTATTAATTGCTTATTTGAGTAATTACATTCATAATGTTTAAATATTAGATTTTCTATTATATATGTATTAATTTCATATTTATTTTTTAAATAAATATTATTTTTATGTTTTCAGATATATTACTCTGTTGTTGTTATTTTTCGATAGAAAAAATGAAAATTATTGATTAGAATTATTCTAGTGCAGTTTGATATACAGTATATGTAATGTTTTTGCCACTGGGTAGAATATACATACAATAAGCATCAAATATTATTGTAAAGCAATATAATAGTTATATTAACATAAAAAAGTTATAATTCAAGAAAAAAAATGTAGTTGTATATATTAGATAATAAATTATATTTATTTTATGATAATTTAAATAAAATGAATTTTAAATATTGTTCACAACAGTATTTCTATTACAATATACTTCCATACATTGATTTTGTACTTCTTGAATATTGTTGAAACTTCCTATTCTTTTATATATGTATATAAAATTTCCATTTCTTTTCTCATTCTTATTACAAATATTAAACATTTTGTTAATATCGCTTACTACTTTTTTAAAATTCCTTAATCTATTCAGAATATCGCATATCATTACATAATGTTTTGATTATATATATATTAGCTAAATAGAAAAATATTTAAATTTGGCATATTTTTTATTATATTGTTTAATCAAAATTTTTACTTTTAATTTATTTTTGCATGTTTTATATAATAGATGTATGAATTTTTTTGTTTTTTGTAGAACAATATTGTCACATTTTGAAGGTCATGAAGTTGCTGATGTTGGAGGAACTAAAAATTGTTGTGACAATTGTCTGAAGAGGTATTTATTTTAAACTATTATTTAATATATATATATATATTGTCTTAATTTCATTTTAAAAAATATTCTTTATATTGTGAATAAAATTACAATGTGAATATGTAGAATATGTATTTAGATATATAATACAGCAATATTTAAGGTCTATGTTAATCATCTGAAATCCGGGCATGGCCGCTTGATGGCGTTGATGCTATATAAAATCAATCAACATTACCGGGCCGCAACTTTTTTTATATAACATGATTTTTTTTTTTGATTAAACAAATTTTTATATTCATTTTCGTTGTTTTTTTAACCTGTCATTTTTTTTTATTCAACAAATTTTGGTAATTTAACTTTGTGTTTATTTTTCTGATTTTAAAACTTTTGACTGTTTCATGACGAAAAAACTTGCTTTAACCTCGCCGAAAAAACATAATACAATTATATGGGACTTGTTTCAACTTGTTCTACCCTTTTTTTTTTTTTTGGTTGATTAAATTGTTGTTCTTCTTATTAAATCAAAACTAACTTTTGTGTTTTTGAGGGTTAAAAAATTGTTTTGAAACCCCCACCCTCGGATAAATAATTCTAACAAAAAGTCAATATTTTTTTTTTTTTAAACAATTTTTTTTCACTTTTTACTTTTATTTATATTTCGTTTGAATTAGCCCCCTTTTTTTTTTTTGGCTTCTACAATAAATAGCTTTTTTTTTGGGGGGGGGGGTTCATACTTTGTTATTATTAACAAAAAGTAAACAAAAATAGTAATTTATTTTAACCCCACTTGTTTTAACCTTGCTATTATTAACAAAAAGTAAACAAAAATAGTAATTTATTTTAATCCTGCTGAAAGAAGATAATCCAAATACTTGTCAATTTCTAATGAAATAAAAAAAAAAAAAATACACAAACTTTGGATTTTTTGAACTTATTTTTATTTATTATTTTATTGCTGTAATAAAAACAGTGTGGTATTTGGTAGGACATTATGTGCCTGAAAAAAGGACACAGACTCACTTTCTGTACTCGGCAATTTTAAAAAGTTTAAAAATTGCACGTTCTTCTCAGACATTTTATTGGTCTCATATATTTTCCACGCTGAAATGTGACTTAGTGCATGAGCTTTGTCGAAGCATGTTCGAACATACCTTTTGCCAATTTTTTACATATTAACATTTTTTTAGGGAAGGGTGGAGACGATATGAGAATTATTAATAATTAATAACATTATCTAAATATAAATCACATTACTCTATTATGGCGATTTGAAAAGTTGTACCAACTTGCAATTAAAACACCCTCAAGCAATATGGTAATCAGCTATGAATAGAACAAATACACATAAATAGTTTCGAAGCACAAAACAGACCGCAATATTTTTGTGCAATGTCATGTAAAGCGGCCTGCTAATGCGTAATACAATATAAATGTTGTATTAGGCGTAAGGCTGGCTGCAGAAATGGCATTTTTATGTGTTTTGACACATAAACAACGCCATCAAGCAGCCATGCCCGGATTTCAGATGATTACCAATGCTTTAATTAAAATAAATTCTAAATCAAAGAAAGCTTAAAAATATATAGTAAGAAAAATAATAAGCTTTAAATTTTTTACTATAAATATATATAATATCATATAAAATACTGCTTCAAATTATCAAAATGTTCTTTTAGTAGTCTCATTATAATTTATATTTAATATGTTAATGATAGAAAAAAAGTAGAAAAAAAAGTATATTAAAAGTTATGTTGATATGAAATGACATCTAATTTAATGTTGTTGTGAAGTCATTCATTTGTGAATGGATAATTTTATATGATTCCTCACTAAATAAAATGAATTTAGATAATTAAGATTGTATTTCTGACATTCTATTCTCATCTAAAAGAAACTTTTAAAAAATTTACATTCTTATTGTCTTTTTGAATGTATAAAAAATTAGTATACATGCTTTATAAATCTGAAAATTGGGAAATTTATTGAAGTTAGTAGTACTAATTAACTCATTGCTTATCTAATTTTTTTTTGACAGCAACTAAATTGAATTTTTTTTGTTTTTTTAAAGTCTAAAATTCATAAAGTTTTATCTAGAATTTGGAAATGCAAGTACAAAAATTATTTTTCTTAATAACTTAATTAAATTAATTGAATTTTCAATGAGGCTTAAAAAAAAATCCCCCAGACACTTTCTCTAAAATCAAAATTTAATAAAAATTGTAATAGTAAATAATTTACACATTTTCCGTATACAGAAAACAATAAACATCATAGTAACTTGTAATAAAATATATCCAATAATATCACATACAATGAAAGTGATACCAACAGATACACCACCACCATTCAAAGGTTATTGGAAAGCACTTCTGAAACCAATAATGAATACAGATATACCTCCTATACAAACAGATGGCACTAAATATAAATACTGGCAAACATATAAGTTCATCTATCCAGGAGTACAAAACACGGTAGAAACACTATTGGCAATTAATAATAAGCAATTAACCAAAAGATATAAACATTGGTCATTAGAACCAAAATATTTTGACTTCCTGATTAAAATAAATCTGGAAGCCCTTCCGACATTAAATTTTTTAAAATATAAGAGATACTACCATAACATAGATGACATATGTTCCATCTGTCATCGAGAATCAGAAACAATAAATCACTTCCTATTCACTTGTCAAGGACTTGAAAACACTCGCAAAATGATCTGCAATATCACAACACAAGAAAATACAACAATCAGATGTTTGCTACAGGCATATGAAAAAGGTATATTTTCCAGTATTAGGGCTAGTACATTTATCCTTTATGCTTTCTGGTGCACAAGATGTAATTTTAGTATAAACACAAACACCAGAAGACATCAAAACACAATTAAAAATAAATTAATACAAATCCAACAAAGAGATAAAAAAATAACAGGAACACAAACATACATTGACACATGGTCTCAAATGCGACTCGCCTCAAATCTATAACATGGTATATTGCCTTAAAAAAAAATGTTTTTTTTTTTGTTTTGTATGCTCTGGTGGATAATTTTTTTTTTCTATCCATCTTTGTAAAAAGTTTTGCAGTTTTGTTTTTTATTATTGTGGGATTTTTTTACCTTTTTTTGTTTATTTGATCCAATTTTTTTCTTTGAATATATATTTTTTTTTTGTTTTATTTTTTTTGTTATCATAATAATAATATGATGTATATTTTATATGCTCAGGTAATGAATTTTTTTTATTCTATTATAATTTTAATAGATTTGTTTTCAGTTTAATTTTTTTGCTATTGTAGTTTTCTTCCTTCAGTTTTATTAATCCAACCATTCATTGTATACAATTTATTTTTGTTGCTTCCATTTTTTTCTGTGTGTTACCATTTTTTTTTAACAATGTAATACATAATTTTTACTATGTGTGTTTTTTTCTATTTAAAAAAAAAAAAAGGTATTGTATAAACTCTGTAACCCATTGTAACCTTTTTGGTTTTCTTTGTGAATAAAGTTCCTTTGAAACGTAATAATAATAATAATAATAATAATAATAATAATAATAATAATAATAATAATAATAATAATAATAATAATAATAATAATAATAATAATAATAATAATAATAATAATAATAATAATAATAATAATAATAATAATAATAATAATAATAATAATAATAATAATAATAATAATAATAATAATAATAATAATAATAATAATAATAATAATAATAATAATAATAATAATAATAATAATAATAATAATAATAATAATAATAATAATAATAATAATAATAATAATAATAATAATAATAATAATAATAATAATAATAATAATAATAATAATAATAATAATAATAATAATAATAATAATAATAATAATAATAATAATAATAATAATAATAATAATAATAATAATAATAATAATAATAATAATAATAATAATAATAATAATAATAATAATAATAATAATAATAATAATAATAATAATAATAATAATAATAATAATAATAATAATAATAATAATAATAATAATAATAATAATAATAATAATAATAATAATAATAATAATAATAATAATAATAATAATAATAATAATAATAATAATAATAATAATAATAATAATAATAATAATAATAATAATAATAATAATAATAATAATAATAATAATAATAATAATAATAATAATAATAATAATAATAATAATAATAATAATAATAATAATAATAATAATAATAATAATAATAATAATAATAATAATAATAATAATAATAATAATAATAATAATAATAATAATAATAATAATAATAATAATAATAATAATAATAATAATAATAATAATAATAATAATAATAATAATAATAATAATAATAATAATAATAATAATAATAATAATAATAATAATAATAATAATTCAATTCATTTATTTACTGTACAAAACTACAGCATAAAGCCAATTACAGTATTGCACCATAACAAATATATAAATACATAAATGAGTTTAAATGACAAATTATTAATATAATTATGTGCCATATTTCAATAAAAGATAATTAACACATTTAAAAATCTAAAGTAAAATTAAATATCAGCATATAAACAATTATTATTAAAACATTAATAATAAATAAATAAAAGGGATAAATATAAAGCACATAACAAAATAATAATAATAATAAAACAATTTAACATATATATATAAACAAAATCAAGTTAAACCAATCAAATATGACATTTAAATTTAATAACATTACAAAATTGATTATAATCTAAATTGAAGTAATTATTATTACTACAAATCTGATTATATAAATATGGCAGTCTAAATAAAGGAGAAAATCTAAGAACATTGGAATGACAAGTTTTAATGTAACAAACAGAAGCAGACCGAGTATCATGCACATGAGATCTAATTACAACAGTAGAAATTGTGTCAGATAAAAGAACTATTTTATTAACAAGTTTATAAAGATATTTAAGATCTCTATATTGTCTTCTAGAAGAAAGATGAACAACAGTTTTATTTCCCAAAGAAACATATTTAAAAAACTTATTACTCACTGATTGTAATAAGTTGCATCCCTGTTAGAGCTAGGATTCCAAATGACTGAACAATATTCAATGATGGGAAGAACCAATGATAAAAATAATTTAAATTTTGTATCACCACTGAAATGATGACCAAACCTTAGAATAGTACCTATAATTTTTAAAGCTTTACCAATAATCATTTCCAAATGAGGAAGAAAGGATCCATTACTAGAAAATATAACTCCCAAATCTTTTTGGGATTCAACAGAAATAATTTTGTGACAATTAATAAAATAAGAAAAATGCAAAACTTCAGATTTTTTAGAATACGAGACTAAGGAACATTTACTGAAATTAACAATCATATTATTTAAATCACACCAAGCACTAAAATTATCTATATCCTTTTGAAGAAGAGTGCAATCAAACACAGATGTGATTCTTCTAAAGATTTTACAGTCATCTGCATAGCACAAAAGATAAGAAGATTTTAAGCAATCCTTAAGGTCATTCATATAAATGTTAAAAAGCATAGGTGCTAAAATACTACCCTGAGGAACTCCAAAATTACATTTAAACTTAGATGAAATAGTATTATTAAATTTAATATATGCAGTACTGACCATGAAGAAAGGATTGAAACCAATAAACAAGCTTAGTAGAAAAACCCATTTGATATAATTTGTGAAGAAGAATACTGTGGTCTACTTTATCAAAAGCTTTTGATAAATCAAAATAAACAACATCAAGTCTCTGCTGGTCCTCAATTGCATGAGCTATATGATCATAAATTGTTAACAAATTAGTTTCTACGGATCTATTAGGTATAAAACCATGCTGTGAAGAAGAAATGTGTTTACTAACATCTAAAATAATTTTATTATAAACACACCTCTCAAAAATTCTAGCAATAGTATGTAAAACAGAAATAGGTCTATAGTTATTAAGATAATCACGTGAACCATTCTTAAAAGTTGGGACCATTTTGGCACACTTAAGCACATTAGGAAAAACACAAGAATTCAGTGATAAATTAAAAATAAATGCAAGAGGAACTGCAATAAATTCAGCTAGCCCTTTGTAAATAAATGAAGGAATATTATCATTTCCCAAACTAGAATGAATTTTAAGTCGCTTAATAGCCATAACAACATCATCCTTAGAAATATGGTCAATCATACAATGAACAGTTGAAGAATTACAAAATAATGCAATATTTGAAGATATTGCATCATGTGATGAATATACATCAGCAAAATGTTTTGAAAAGTCATTTGCACTTAAAGTGAAACCATGAGTAGCTTGAACCTTTTTTCTACCCAAACCAGACTTTTTAATGAAATCCCAAAATTCTTTAGGGTTAGATGAAATATTAACCTCAATTTTTCTAATATAATTCTTCAAATCTCTTTTATAAACATGCTTCACCAATCTTCTGAAATTAATAAAATTATTATAAAAAAAGATATTCTGTGTTTTAAAATAAAGTCTACGATGATAAGACTTCCTTTTAATAATTTTAATAAGATCGCATGAAAACCAACGAGGAAAACCCTTATAAAAAGGTCGCTTATTGGGAATATACAAATCAATAAAACCATTAAGAATCTTTAAAAACTCATCCAAGCAATGATTTACATCATTAAAAGAATACAAAAAATTCCAATTAACTTTAGAAAAGTTTCTACAAAAATTAAAATAATTACCCTTCCCATAATCCTTTCTTGAAATATTAGAAAAATTAATCTTTGAGTGACAAACGTTAATATAAAACTCAAAAGGTGGATGATGAGCATCAATAGGAAAATTAACAGAGACAACTTGAAAATTACTAACTACTGTTGAATTACATAAAATACAATCCAAAGTACGATGAGAGGAATTAACAAATGGGTTATATTGCTTAAGTCCTAAAAATTTACAGAACTTTAACATTCTAGAAGCCTTAGAAGACAAAAGAGAAAAGTGTGTAGCAATTCTACCCTGATATAAATCCGGAATATTTAAATCACCAGTAATAATAATATTATCATAGCCAATCAGAAAATCTTCAAGTGATGTCAAAAAATAATCAAACTCCAACAATGACAAAGTGGGTTTGAGATAAACATTACCTAAAATAAATTTAAAATTGTGATTTAAAGTAATTTCACACCATGTAGATTCACAAAAAGAAGAAGAAAAAGAAAGTTCTTTATAAAAAACATCTTTATGAAGAGCAATCAGAGTACCACCACCTCGAGAAATATTATCCATAGATCTGTCAGTTCGCAAAATACTGAATCTATCATCAAGAAAAGAACAATCAGGAAATTGTTGATTCAACCAAGTTTCTGTAAGTAAAATAAGATCAAAATGTTCTGTTTCAAAAAATTGTTTAATTTGAACACATTTAGTCCTCATACCTCTGACATTCATGTAAAAACAAGAAAGGCCTACCATGTTACCCACAAAGATAATGGAAACAACACAAATAAAACCAAAAAGAGAAAAAAAAAGTGATAAAGAAAAAATAAATAAATAAAATAAAATAGATAAAATAGATAGTAAAACAAAATAAATTCTCTTAAAACCTTAGAGAACTAGCCAGAGATCCATAAAAAAAAGAAATGGAAGCACCGCAAGGCCATAAATTGGGGGATATTATTTCATTATGTTTATGTGCAGAAACAGAAACATAAAAGCAAGAAGACTTAGAATTATTCATATTAACTTTATGACAAACAATGCTAGTTTGTAAATTATTTTCAAGAAATACTGTAATATCTTTTGAACTGAGATTTACTGGCATATTAGAAAGAAAATATCTATTATAAGTTATATTAGTATTAGAATAAACATCAGCAAAATTAGATTTATTAAATCCATCAGATATATTAGTTTTATTAGTCCTTGAAAAATCATTTTTACTAGAAGATAAAGAGGAGTATCCAGAATGATTTATCCAATAGTTACTATTTGAATGAAAGTCAAGTGAATGTGATCTATAAGCTGGAATGAATTTGGGAGCAAAATCTGGATAATTAAGAATTTTATGTCTAATAGACTTAGAATAAACATTACCAAAATTAGATTTATTAAATCCATCAGATATATTAATTTTTTTAGTTCTTGAAAAATCATTTTTATTAGAAGATAAAGAGGAGTATCCAGAATGATTTATCCGATAGTTACTATTTGAATGAAAGTCAAGTGAATGTGAACTATAAGCTGGAATGAATTTGGGAGCAATATCTGGATAATTAAGAATTTTATGTCTAACAGACTTAGAATAAACATTAGCAAAATTAGATTTATTAAATCCATCAGAAATATTAATTTTTTAGTTCTAGAAAAGTCATTTTTACTAGAAGATAAAGAAGAGTATCCAGAATGATTCATCCGATAGTTACTATTTGAATGAAAGTTAAGTGAATGTGATCTATAAGCTGGAGTAAATTTGGGAGCAGTATCTGGATAATTAAGAATTTTATGACTAATAGACTTTAGGGAAGATACATTAACAGGAAGACCTCCATTATATCTTTTATCCATAAAAGAAGCACTCTGTAAATTATGAGCTGGAATGACTTTAGAAACTGCAGCTGGATAATTTAGTTTTTTGGATTTCACAGACTTTAAAGAAGATAAAGTAACAGGAAAACTTCCATTATCTCTTTTCCCCACAAAAAAAAATTTGGTGATTTAAATTTACCATGAGAAAAAAAACCAGAATCAGAAAAGCAATCACTAATGGAATTTACCTCAAGCCAGGATGAGTTATAAAAACATCTACTTTTAAATTTGGAATGAGGCAAATTCATAAATACATTATTATTATTATTATTATAATTAATTTCATCACTAACTAAATTAACTTCAGTAACACAATCATCCAATTTGATATTTTCACCAAGATCTTCAGGGCAATAGGCTGAAGAATGATCCCTAGCAATGGAAGAACTAAAAATTTGATCAGGATATTCAGAAGATGACAAAATGCATTGAGATCAATATCATTAGTATTAACATTTTTACCAAGATCTTCAAGGCAATTGGATGAAGATGAACATACAATGTTACCACCTTCAACAGAAGAGGAATAATCTCCAGGAATAGAACTAAAAATTTGATCAGGATATTCGGAAGATGATAACATGCATTGAGTACCAATAGCATTAGTATTAATAAGTTTATCTTTGATCACTGAAGAATTCCTACAACGATGAGACATTTCAATTATTAAATTATATATAAAAGAAATAGGAAGAGATAAAATCATTTCAAAAGAAAAATTGCTAGAATCATGAATAACACTGTCAATTAAACTATCTATATTTTTAACATTATTAGCAGAGTCAAATTCATTAACAGCAAAGTTTCCAATATTATTATTTCCAATCTTAGGAAGTAAGTCAATATTATTAGTGGATAAATCCATATCAACATCTGCATTAGAAAGATTGTCCAAAGATGAAACAGCTTTATTATTGTCAAACTCATCTATAACAAACTTTCCAACACTATTATTTCCAATCTTAGGAAATAAGTCAATATTATTAGGAAATAAGTCAATATTATTAGGGGATACATCAGCATCAACATTAGAAAGATCATCTAAAAATAAAACAGTTTTATATTCATCACATTCATTTACAGGAGAGTTTCCAGCATTATTATTTCCATTATTGATTTTATTTTTGTCAACTTCAATTACAGTAGAGTTTGCAATATAATTATTCCCATTATTAGAAGATAAGTCAACATCTATCTTAGAAAGATAATGTAAGGGCAACAAATCTTTATTTTTATCAAATTCATTTACAATAGAATTTATAACACAATTATCTCCATTAATTCTACTATTCACACAATTAGTTAACTTAACTATCTGAAACTCATTATCTAAAACAGGATTATCAGCAATATTATCTGTCAAAAATACCTTAGACATATAATTACACTCTATACATTTATAGAAGCCAGAACCAATAGTATGAAAAATATCAGCATCAACTTTACTTAATCTAAGACAAGAGGTATAAAACTTCCCCTGACATTGACCAGAACAATTGATACAGTTAGCAGGATCCAATATAGCAATAGAACAGACCTTACAAACAGATGAAACTGAGCTAGAATCAGAGATTATATCAGTATCAGATAAAACAGAAAGAGATGAATTCATCGTAGAAATTTGGGAGACATAAGATTTCAAAATAACAGAAGCCTTCTTATAATAAGAGCTACAGTATTCACATAAAAATTCAGAGGTATTATTAATAGAATCAATGGAAGTATCTTTATTAAATAAATTATAACATACTATATGGTATCTAAGGCCACAAAAACCCAAGCATTTTAAAAATTTTTGTCTACCAAAAATATCAGACAAACACAAAGCACAAGGAAATTTAAAAGGCGCCATCTAAAATATAACTAACAAAAAAAGTAGATACAGGATAATAAATAAATCCCATCTAAGTACACAATTAAATCCCTTAGACTAAAAATAATAAAGTGAATAAATGCATTATAGTAAAATAATTTAATTATAAAACAAACAATGGCAATATCTGTTACTTAACAAAAAAAAAAAAATTAATAAAATTGGGAAAAACAAATCTAAGGAAATACAAAAATTATGATTAATTAAATTATATAAATATATATTAAATTGTACTATATATATAAAAAACAAACAATATCCAAGACAAGATTATTAAATATATCACAATTATATATTAGGTAAATTATATAAATATATATTCAATTGTACTATATATATAAAAAACAAACAATATCCAAGACAAGATTATTAAACATCACAATAATATATTAGGTAAATTATATAAACATATTCAATTGCTCTTCCGATCTAAAACAAACAATGTCCAAAATAAAATTATTAAAAATATCAAAATCACTATGTCTTAATTGTTTATGAAATAACATTTTATATCAATTGAAAATTAATCAGACAGTCTTTCTTCAAAACGATATAATAAATCAAATTTGTTATTTCTATTAATAAAGAATCCCTTATAAATGTTTTTGTCTTCCATAAACATTGTATAAACTCAAAGGACAAGCTATAGAAAATGTTCAAATCTTGTTATATATTATAAATAAATAAAAAAGGTGCCATTATATATTATAAAAGTGAAGTAATGTATATGTAAATAAAATATCCAATTGTATACATTATATCTGTAATATGCTCCATATCCATAAGCAAATTTACATATAAACATATGTTTCAAACAAGTTTAAAGAAAAGATAAATATCCTAAGGTGAAGTAACTTGGAAAATACTAGATTATATGAAGATAAGAAATCACTAAGTAATTGAAAGCAATAACTTATCAATCTTATCCAAATTGAATAAATTATTTAAAAATAAATAAAAAAATGTCAAATTAAAACTTTATAGTAGATTTTTGTATAAACCGATATAATAGTCAATAAATCTTATAATACCAATAAACCATAAAAAAGAAAATAATGAAAAATAGTTTCCAAAAATAAACTATAAGCTTTACTAAAAATATCCTCCAGGCATATTAGTTCTCAGTAAAGATCTCTCTCTCAAAAAAAAAAAAAAAACCACTAAAAAATTCATTTATTTATAAAATTCCCAAGGCGTATTAGACCACAGTAAACAATCCATTAAAAAAACCATTATGAAAAATTCATTAAAATAAGCTACTTCAATTAATTAATTTTGACGTCAAAGTATATCTGCAGTTGTCAAAAGATCAATTATACTAGAACAATAGAAAAAGTGAAAATCCATAAAAAAACATATTTTGATCCAATTAATTTCACAGAAAATATGCACATGTTAATCCTTGATCAAAGATTTATAAAATGTATAAATCTTATAAACATAGTTCCAAATTAAATGATGTCTACCATAAAACTAATGTTGACTTAAGCCCTTTGTCCATATAATAACATAGAAGAAACCGGTTTGATATCCAAAAAAAAAAAAAAAAGCTGATAAAATAAATAACGAGAGGCTCCTTTAAAAAAAAAATTCCAATACTTTTAAGAGAGGGGAAAAAAACACGTCCTACTTCTACAAGAGACAGCAGAATAATAATAATAATAATAATAATAATAATTTAATTTAATTTAATTTAATTTAATATAGTACATTTAACAGATTTTACATCCAAACAAAAATGCACAGCTAATCTAGTTCACAAATCATTTGCAGAGTTTTTTGCACAGTAGTCCTAAATGTTCTATCATCTGTTTCAAATATATTAACAGTATTAAAGTACTTATTGTACAATCTAGGTAATCTTACTAATGCTGAATTATTTAAAGTTTCACTTTTAAATTTTGGAATATTATACAAATTTTTTGATCTTGTATCCTTTATCTTCACCTTAAACGATAAGGTTGTCTGGCAACTTCTCACATCTATTATACCTGATGTAATTTTTTTTTAAATACTTCATATCAGTATAGATTCGTCTTTTGTAGAGTGCATTGTTGTCACATATTATTTCTCATTTAATGTATCTGAAAAAATTTTTATAAACCTTTTCCAGTGCTAATCTATTATTTAATTTAGATGAGTTCCAGATCAAAGATCCATAATTTAAAATAGGTAAGACCAATGTATGAAACAAATACACACATGTATTTCTCTTAAACATTTGACAGTTTCTGAGAATCAAACCCATTATTTTATAACTTTTTGTAATAATATTTTGAATATTATTATTAAATGTTCCATTATTATTAAAAATAATACCTAAATCTTTATGATCTTCTTTTCTTGAAATACTTTTTGAGTTTAGTGTATAATTAAACAGACTTGTAGATGATTTTTTAGAAAACGATATGACACAACATTTTTCAATGTTAATTTCCATATAGTTTCCCACACACCAATCCTGAAATTTTTTGATATCAGACTGCAAAATCTTCTGATCATCAAAATTCTTAATAGTTTTATACAGTTTAATATCATCTGCAAAGCAGAGAATGTCAGAACCACTTACACACTGCTCTATATCCAAAGAATAAACTGAAAAAAGCAATGGTCCAAGTATACTTCCTTGAGGCACTCCAGCATTACTAAAATATGTGTATGATTTTGCAGACCCAAAAGATACAAAATTAGGTCTATTTGAGACAAAAGATATGAACCAGAGCAAAAGTTCACAACTAAACCCAATCGTGTGCAACTTACTAATCAATCTAGAGTGATCTACTCGGTCAAATGCTTTGCTTAAATCAAAATAAATCACATCTAGCTGTAATCTGTTATCAATTGCATTTGCAATAGCATCTTGAATAGTTATCAAATTAGTCTCAACAGATCTACCTGGGATAAAACCATGTTGTGTTTTAGATAAAGATTTACATACTTTATCTATTATTTTATTATACACACATTTTTCAAAGATTTTTCCAGCTATACATAATAATGAAATAGGTCTATAATTACTAACATCATTTGATTTGACTTTTGGTATTGGTATAACTTTTGCAACTTTCCACGAATCAGGAAAAATACCTTGCTGTAAAGAGATATTAAAAATATAACAAAGCACTGGAGCTAGCAGTTCAGCACATCCTTTATAAATAAAAACAGGTAGCATATCATATCCAAAACTTTTTTTATTTTTAAGCTGTTTTACTGCTAATAAAATGTCATTATAATTTAATGAGTCAATAACTATCAAATCATTACTTTTAAAAGCAGATTTAACTATATGTGATTTAGATGTCACATTTTTCTCTGTACATGATAAGAAGTAGTTGGCAAAATCATCAGCTGTAAGACTCCCATTGCCAATTGACATTTTATTTTTTACACCGGAATGCTTTTTAATAAATGACCAAAAGTAATTTGAATTGCACTTTATGTTGTCCTCTAGTTTCTCAATATATCTTTTGAAATCAATTTTTTCTATGGTTTTAAATAATCTTCTAAAATTTATAAAGTTATTATAACATATTATGATCCTGATTTCTTAAACAACTTATGATGCTTATGTTTTCTTTTGTAAATACAAATCAATTTCTTAGAGAACCAAGGAGGATATTTTTTAGATGATTCATAGCATAATGGTATTCTATTGTTTAAAATGTTTTGCATAATTTTTTGAAATAGATATACTGCCTCATTTACATTTGGGGAACAATATATTTGGTCCCAATCAGCATACTTGATGTCACAATATAAATTATAATAATCACCAAGTTTATAATTTCTATTTGAAGTTATCATACCCTTATTTAATGATATGTGTTTGACATAAACAAAAAACTCAATTGCTGGATGATGAGAGTCTTCCTTCAATAATGGCTGTACACTATGCCTCACATCTATGTCACTAAAGTTAATTAATATAAAATCTAGAACACATCCATTATTATTTTTTAACTGATTTCTTTGTACTACACCAGTTATATTCATAAATTCTATAATTCTTTGTCCTTTATTTATTTCATTACTGCATAATCCAGTTATTTCATCTGCTGTCATTACATATCGTGCATTAAAGTCACCACAGATCAAAATATTGTGCTTATAATTAAGTAAATATTTTTCCAATTTCTCCAAATCATTATTTAGTTCAATTATATTAATATAAGGAGGAATATATATATTCCCAACCAAAAACAATTGAGATCCTAATACCATTTCAATCCAAATAGAATCAAAAAAATTTAGTTCTATATTTATTTGCTTTGTTACAATGTTGTTTTTAACTGCCAATAAAACACCTCCACCTCTTGAAAGCTTAGAGTTTACACGATCGTGTCTATATAGTAAATATCTATGATCCACAATCTGATCAGTAACAAATTGATCATTCAACCATGTTTCTGTCAAGGCTATTAGATCATATTCTTCTGCAAGAACAGCATGTTTCAATAACTGGCATTTAGTTCTTAACCCTCTAACATTTTGCATATAACAACAGAAAATGTTACTTTTATTAATTAACTTATTATTACCATTGTTATGTGATGAATTTTTATATTTTTTTTCCCAATCTTTATAAATGCAATAATCCATTATACATCACCAATATTATCCTCAACTACCTGATCCTTTATTTGTTCATTAACAATTAAATCTTTATTTAATTTCCCATAAAATGGATATATATAAATGCCTGACGCCCAAAAATTTGAATTAATTATTTCACTCACGTCATTTTCTTTGACAGAAATATAAAATGAGGAATAAAATTTATTTGCAGGTATAAACTTATGACATACCACAGTTGTGTCTAACTTTCCTGTTATATAAGCAATCACATCTTTTGATGTAACTTCTGGATTTAATCTAGTCAAAAAGAATCTTTTATATTTTTGTTTAACAGGAATAGCTTTTAATCGTGTGTCAGCAAGATTTCCTATTATAGCATTTTTGTTAAATGCATTAGATTTTGCATTCCTTTTCTTGTGTGTAACTAATTCAAAACCGTCTAAATCAACGTCTTTTTTTAAATGAAGCCCGCTGCCATTAACTTTTGTATTTTTAAAATATTCTGTTTTAACATTTTTATTTTCTACAGTTGGACCTTGAGTTAAAACGTCAGTCCACTTTTTAACACCATTATTAGAAATAATATTTCCCCTTTCAAAATTAGATTGTTGATGACATAAATTTTCAGCAATCATTTCCCCTGATTCCATAGAAGCAACATTTTCCCCAATTTTTCCTTTATTTGATTTATTTTGTAAAGGCAAACTTTTCCTAATTTTTATTTTTTTAATGTCTATACTTTTTGGACTTTCATTCACACCTTCTTTTTCAGAAGTAAAAATAGAAATTTGACTTTGACTTCCTTTGTCTTCAGAAGTGGGAGAAGGGGAAGCACAATAATCTTTGTCTACTCTAGAAAATTTATTTTTTAGAAACTAATGGTATATTATCTCCAGAAATTTTTTCGTTTATTTTAAAATCTCTATTAATAATAATAGTTTTCAAATTTTGATTCTCGCTAGCGAGAAAATCAATCCTTTTAGCTAAATCAGTTATAGTGGACAATAAACTAGATATCTGCTCCTGTAAAGTTCTGCAACAATGATTACAAGCATGGCTATTTTCTTGCCCAGAGGGGGAGCACTCTCATTTAACATTGTTTCGTAGCAAGAAATATTTTCTTCCTGAATAAAATCTTGACAATCAACACACACAAAATTATTGAAATCTTTATCAACTAATAAATTTAAATCTATAGTTTCTAGTTGCATACACATTAAATGAAAAGATCTATTACATTTTTTTCCGCAAACAATTTTTAACTCATCAGCATTAATCTCAGTCAAACATTTTCCACAGACAGTCATTTCTATAACTGAATTTCTAGCAGTTATATTAGATGCTTGTAGACTTTCACATATTTCTAAATGAGCTGGACATACAAAATTATCCTGGCCATTATTTCTAAGAATATCCATATTATTAGATATTAAACAATCAATATGAAATTTAAAAGAACAATCCATTGAGCATTTAACACTTTTTTGGCTTCCGTAAATTAAATCGTTACACAGAGGACAGGCTTTCCTATAAGGTCCCATAATTTTAAAATTAGAGCAATCCAAGTAAAATCAATTGAATCCAATGATAAATTATATACTTACAAATAAAGTTATAAAAAATTATTTAATATTTTCTTCCAACAAAATAACAAATTTAATATACAAAGCTAACGTTTAATCCGTGATTAGCTAAACCCCTACACGCTGATGAATAATAATAATAATAATAATAATAATAATAATAATAATAATAATAATAATAATAATAATAATAATAATAATAATAATAATAATAATAATAATAATAATAATAATAATAATAATAATAATAATAATAATAATAATAATAATAATAATAATAATAATAATAATAATAATAATAATAATAATAATAATAATAATAATAATAATAATAATAATAATAATAATAATAATAATAATAATAATAATAATAATAATAATAATAATAATAATAATAATAATAATAATAATAATAATAATAATAATAATAATAATAATAATAATAATAATAATAATAATAATAATAATAATAATAATAATAATAATAATAATAATAATAATAATAATAATAATAATAATAATAATAATAATAATAATAATAATAATAATAATAATAATAATAATAATAATAATAATAATAATAATAATAATAATAATAATAATAATAATAATAATAATAATAATAATAATAATAATAATAATAATAATAATAATAATAATAATAATAATAATAATAATAATAATAATAATAATAATAATAATAATAATAATAATAATAATAATAATAATAATAATAATAATAATAATAATAATAATAATAATAATAATAATTCAATTCAATTCAATTCATTTATTTACCGTACAAAAGTACAGCATAAAGTCAATTACAGTATTGCACCATAACAAATATATAAATACATAAATGAGTTTAAATGACAAATTATTAATATAATTATGTGCCATATTTCAATAAAAGATAATTAACACATTTAAAAATCTAAAGTAAAATTAAATATCAGCATATAAACAATTATTATTAAAACATTAATAATAACAAATAAATAAAAGGGATAAATATAAAGCACATAACAAAATAATAATAATAATAAAACAATTTAACATATATATATATAAACAAAATCAAGTTAAACCAATCAAATATGACATTTAAATTTAATAACATTACAAAATTGATTATAATCTAAATTGAAGTAATTATTATTACTACAAATCTGATTATATAAATATGGCAGTCTAAATAAAGGAGAAAATCTAAGAACATTGGAATGACAAGTTTTAATGTAACAAACAGAAGCAGACCGAGTATCATGCACATGAGATCTAATTACAACAGTAGAAATTGTGTCAGATAAAAGAACTATTTTATTAACAAGTTTATAAAGATATTTAAGATCTCTATATTGTCTTCTAGAAGAAAGATGAACAACAGTTTTATTTCCCAAAGAAACATATTTAAAAAACTTATTACTCACTGATTGTAATAAGTTACATCCCTGTTTAGAGCTAGGATTCCAAATGACTGAACAATATTCAATGATGGGAAGAACCAATGATAAAAATAATTTAAATAATAATAATAATAATAATAATAATTATTATTATTATTATTATTATTATTATTATTATTATTATTATTCAATATCCATTTATTATGTGCATTTCAACATTTACACTTTAACAGAAATACACAATAAAAATAATAATAACAATGATAATAATTAAAATTTAAAAAAAAAAAACAACAACAATAATAATCAAATACAAGCTAAATACATAAAATTTTATATACATATATGTTCATAATTATACATTTAGTTGTTTTTTAACATTCATCACAAATTGATCGCAAAAAATATCAATATTATTAAAAGTTAGATTATATACCATTTGCAATCTATTAATAATTGATTTACCAAAGAAAGTATTTTTACATATACTAATCTTGAAAGTTTGCATTTCTCTTAATAAACGACAAGGTACTTTCAATTCTATTTTTGATATACAGTTACTGACATCAATTTTCCCATCAATCAACTTTTTCACTAATATCATATCCTTCAACATTCTCCTTTCTTTCAATACTGTTTTGACAGTTTGACATTCACCCATTATTAATTTATTAAATCTTTTTTCAATATTATTGTAACTAGTCGGGTTTAAACCCTAGTTACAAGGTAGAAAGGCGCACACATATGTTATATAGTTTTAAAATTAGTTTCATATAATTTTGATTTTATTTCGTTTTAGTATTTATTTTGTTAGTGGGAGAAAATGTTTAAGATTTTATTAAAGTAAGAAAAGAGGGGGGTGGGGGGGGGATTTGCGTTTTGTTTTTGTAAAAGTGGTATATGTATGTATTTGCGGTGTGGATAGACAATTTTAGAAAACGAACGTATGAATACATTTTGGATCCAAGATAAGAGATTATTGTAAGTAAAAGAAAAAAAAGAAATATATTAAACATCGAAAATCTTATCTGGGGAATTTGAATGAAAATTAAAAAGAAGGTTGAAGTAAAAAGTTTCCGGAATGTTAATTGCCAAAATGTCCGAAGGTGCGAAAAGTTCTTTCTGCTTATTAGCTTAACTGGCCATCTATACCACGTGGTGGGGAAGAAGGGGACGGACTGTGTTTGCGAAAACAAAAGAAAAAGAAAAAGTGACAGGGAGAGTGAGATGTAGTTTTTTTTTTAAACTAGTGTCAGTTTATTTTTGGTCTTCAAAGAGGAAAGAAAAAAGAGAAATATTTTTATTTTTTTATATATATTGAAGAAGAATAGCTAAGGCTACGGCCGAATATGAGTACAGTGGGGTAAAGGCTTAAGCGTGCTGGGGTTTCTGGACCTTGCCCCGAAGAGGCCATGCGGCAGTGACCGGAGAACATCTACCGGAGACCTATCAACTTTTCGCAAGTGAATCGATCCGACTCGGAATGAACTGAAGCGTGATGAACTGTCTCGTACGTTTTGCTTCGGATTTCATGTGTTTTTCTTCTTATTTTGATATCCCCGGGGATCACATCGGACAAAACTGCAGGTAATATGAACTTAAGATATTTTATTTTCCAAATATTATTACGTTTTCTGAAACCCTCAAGGAGAACGAACAAAGGCAAGAGACTTATATTTTTTTTGAAGATAAGGCCATTTTAAATACAGCTGATTAGATTTTTATCTGTGTATACGTTCGTTTTTCTTATTCTATTGAAAATCCACACAGAATACATATATAGGTTTTATTGGGTTATGTAAACGTTAAAGGGTGCGGGCAATATATTTTTATTTAAAAGCAGAAAATATTATAATAAAAGGTATGTTATTTTAAAGTATATTGCATATGTGTGTTTTATTATTTGACTCACGGAATATAGTTCATAAATTTAGACGATTGATCCGAGTTTCGTTGTTGGTTGCATAGAGTTTCTCCCGTACATTTTCCTACGGTTTATTAGCCACCCGCCCTGAGTACTGAGCTAGTGGAGAGGCCCTATTACTATCGTATTCTTCTCTTCCAGCGTAATACTTATGTAAAAAGTAAGTTTGGCGCTTGGAGTCAATGATTGACGTCCATAAATATGCTGTGAGAGAAATACGAATTTTCTTATCACTATTTGGCTTCATAAAGAAAAAAATAGATATTTTTTATTTAAGATAAGAACAAGTAAGTATACGGTATACGAGTACACCCGTTACAATGGCGTCCCAACTAAGGCTTTATGAAGAATGGAATGTATGGGGGCCCGAGTAGAAAGATTAAAAATTCGATAAGGGAAAGGAGGGGGAGTAAAATAGAAATATTAGAGAGACGTGAAGTTTTTTTTTTTCGATTAAAATAGTTTTATTGAAAGACAGAAAATAGTTTTCCGAGTGGTTGATAAAGAAATTAGACACGTAGCATGGCGCTTTGGGGGGGGGGAAAGAAACTCACGATACTCGAGTTGTGAAATGTGGGACGGAAGAAGGAGGGTCGGATTGGGACTTGCAGGATCCCGAACGAGGGGATGGTAATACTAGACTGAAATGGCAGTATGAACATGAAGAGCCACGACCGCCACGCAAGCCGAATTATGGACAGGGAAAGATTTCGAGTTCATCCGAGAAAAAGGATAGCCGATAGAGTTAAGATATATACACGTAATTGGACATATGCTGAAAGTTTTTTTTTTGGGGGTGTTTGTTTAAATTATTTTATTAGGGTGTGGGTTTAATATTTAACAATGATATTATTAAGTATAGGGGCCGTTATATAAGGCCACATTTGAAGTTATATATGTGTGTCGATTTTTTTTTCTCCTCCATTGTTTTGTAGGCTAGAGAGTTAGATAAAGGTGGCTAGGGAGATTTGAGATGGGAGCGGTCTATCGAATATGAGTACGGTGGATGGCGGGTTTGGTTGCTTGGATTGGGCATGTGGTGTGTAGCGTCCTGTATATAAATGTTGTTCCCGACATGGTTGACCGACCTATTTAAACTTAAGCCAATAAGTCTCCAAAGAGAGCACGGCACTCACATACCGTCCCACCCACAAAGCTCCAAAGGCGAGCACGGTCTTGGACGACTCCTGCTTAAAAGTCGGATTTTTGTTCTAGTTACCCACACTCATAAGACTCTGAAGTAGCAGAGTGCGGTTAGAAAGTCCTGACACGTACGAAAAAAAAAAAGAGATTTTTTTTTTTAAAATTTTTTTTTGTGTTTCCGGTCACATAACCAAATAAGTCTGTGTGGAATTATTTGTGTTCGGTGCGTTGCATATCACATGCGTGTGAGTTGGTGGTTGAACTTATAACATATCGTTGGGATTGATGGTCGTTTAGTTCTTTTGTTCTAGAGCCGCAGGGCAGAAAGTTATAAAGGTAAAAGATTTAAGGATGTATCGTTTTATTTGATAAGTTAGGCATGAGCCGTTCAAATACGTAGACCGTATTTAAAGGCTTCCGGGAGGAGGGTATTGTAACTAGTCGGGTTTAAACCCTAGTTACAAGGTAGAAAGGCGCACACATATGTTATATAGTTTTAAAATTAGTTTCATATAATTTTGATTTTATTTCGTTTTAGTATTTATTTTGTTAGTGGGAGAAAATGTTTAAGATTTTATTAAAGTAAGAAAAGAGGGGGTGGGGGGGGATTTGCGTTTTGTTTTTGTAAAAGTGGTATATGTATGTATTTGCGGTGTGGATAGACAATTTTAGAAAACGAACGTATGAATACATTTTGGATCCAAGATAAGAGATTATTGTAAGTAAAAGAAAAAAAAAGAAATATATTAAACATCGAAAATCTTATCTGGGGAATTTGAATGAAAATTAAAAAGAAGGTTGAAGTAAAAAGTTTCCGGAATGTTAATTGCCAAAATGTCCGAAGGTGCGAAAAGTTCTTTCTGCTTATTAGCTTAACTGGCCATCTATACCACGTGGTGGGGAAGAAGGGGACGGACTGTGTTTGCGAAAACAAAAGAAAAAGAAAAAGTGACAGGGAGAGTGAGATGTAGTTTTTTTTTTAAACTAGTGTCAGTTTATTTTTGGTCTTCAAAGAGGAAAGAAAAAAAGAGAAATATTTTTATTTTTTTATATATATTGAAGAAGAATAGCTAAGGCTACGGCCGAATATGAGTACAGTGGGGTAAAGGCTTAAGCGTGCTGGGGTTTCTGGACCTTGCCCCGAAGAGGCCATGCGGCAGTGACCGGAGAACATCTACCGGAGACCTATCAACTTTTCGCAAGTGAATCGATCCGACTCGGAATGAACTGAAGCGTGATGAACTGTCTCGTACGTTTTGCTTCGAATTTCATGTGTTTTTCTTCTTATTTTGATATCCCCGGGGATCACATCGGACAAAACTGCAGGTAATATGAACTTAAGATATTTTATTTTCCAAATATTATTACGTTTTCTGAAACCCTCAAGGAGAACGAACAAAGGCAAGAGACTTATATTTTTTTTGAAGATAAGGCCATTTTAAATACAGCTGATTAGATTTTTATCTGTGTATACGTTCGTTTTTCTTATTCTATTGAAAATCCACACAGAATACATATATAGGTTTTATTGGGTTATGTAAACGTTAAAGGGTGCGGGCAATATATTTTTATTTAAAAGCAGAAAATATTATAATAAAAGGTATGTTATTTTAAAGTATATTGCATATGTGTGTTTTATTATTTGACTCATGGAATATAGTTCATAAATTTAGACGATTGATCCGAGTTTCGTTGTTGGTTGCATAGAGTTTCTCCCGTACATTTTCCTACGGTTTATTAGCCACCCGCCCTGAGTACTGAGCTAGTGGAGAGGCCCTATTACTATCGTATTCTTCTCTTCCAGCGTAATACTTATGTAAAAAGTAAGTTTGGCGCTTGGAGTCAATGATTGACGTCCATAAATATGCTGTGAGAGAAATACGAATTTTCTTATCACTATTTGGCTTCATAAAGAAAAAAATAGATATTTTTTATTTAAGATAAGAACAAGTAAGTATACGGTAAACGAGTACACCCGTTACATTATATATTTTAGACTGAATATTAATCAGATTGAAGTTCCATATACAAGAATTATATTCTAAAACTGTAACAACAAGGGAAAAAAATAACCTATATTTTATGGAAATAGATAAATCTCTCCCATATCTCAAAATACAGCCCATCTTTCTGTATGCTTTATTAATAATACATTTAATATGTGCATTAAAAGTAAAATTGCTACAAAATATAATTCCTAAATCAGATATAGTCTCTTTATATTTAATAACACCATTCTCAATTTTATATCGATAAACAGATTTTTCAGTTTTATTAGTATAGGAAACAATGCATGTTTTATTAATGTTAATCTCCATGTTGTTATACCTACACCATATAATAAAACTATCTATATCCTTTTGAACCTCAATATGATCACTATAAGTAATAATTCTTTTAAATAACTTACAATCATCAGCATAAGTAAGTATCATACTATTTTTTATGCTATGATCAAGATCACACATATAAACATTAAAAAGCAATGGTGCTAATATTCCTCCCTGAGGAACACCTATCATATTATCAAAAAAAAGAGAATTAGTTTTATCCATATGTACATAAGATTTACGACCCCTCAAATAATTGGAAAACCACTCAACTAAATGAGGACTAACACCCAACATTTTAAGTTTATACAAAAGTCTAATATATGAAACTTTGTCAAATGCCTGAGTCATATCAAAATATACAACATCTAATTGCTTCTGATCAGATAAGGCATGAGCAATATGATCAGATATCACCATTAAATTAGTTTCAGCAGATCTACCAGGTAAAAAACCATGCTGATAACTAGGTAATACCTTAATCATATCTACAATAATATTACTATAAATACACTTTTCATAAATTCTAGCAAAAGGTGACAGAATTGAAATAGGTTTATAATTACCAGAATCAGATCTATCCCCTTTTTTAAAAATTGGTACAATCTTAGCTATCTTAAATATATCAGGAATAATAGTTTTCTCAATTGATAAATTAATGATATAATGCAATGGTGCTACCAAACATTCAGCACAACCCTTGATAATAAAATTAGGAATATTATCATATCCCATAGAAGATTTTGATTTAAGTTTAGAAATTGCAGTAAACACTTCAGGAATTGCAATTTTATTAACATCTATATTCCAAAAACTCTCTTTATTAAATTTAATATCAACCATATTATCATTACTTGAAGTATCTAAGTACATATTAGTAAAATGATTGACTAGATCATCCATAGAAGGCCTAATTACATTATATCTACAACTTTTACCTCCAACAATATTAAGATCTTTTATATAATTCCAAAACATTTGTGGATTATTCCTAAAATTTTCTTCAACTCTATTTAAATTATTATTATAATCTCTTTTCATAAGAATTTTAGTATAAGCACGCAAACCACTAAATTTCTTATACAATTCTTTATCATTAGTTAGTTTATATAACCTATGATATTTGTGCTTTCTATTTAAGCCCTTACACAATTCCCTAGAAAACCATTTAGGATATTTGTTATTAGTATTTAAATAATGCCTAACAGGAATATATTGATCTAGACAATTTTGAACTATACCAACAAAATTATTTGCCGCTATATTTGGATCATTTTCCATCAAAATTACATTCCAATCAATGTCCTCAAAAGCTTTATAAAGGCCATAATAGTCACCATGTTTGTAATCTCTCGAGCTATTTACCATAGGCTTTATATGTTCATGAGAACCATCTATTACAAATTCCAAAGGTGGATGATAAGGATCAGGGGGCAAAAGAGCTTGATCAGCCTCTTTGCACTTCAAATCATTCTTAGTACTAAACAATAAATCCAACATACCACCCCTAAAATTAATAATACTATTAAGTTGAATTAAACTAACCAACTCAACAAAAATTTTTAATCTATAAAGTTTACTATTATCAACATTCTTATTACTATGTCTTGAGTAATCAGCTTCATTAAAATCCCCAACTATAATAATATCATATTTATATTTCACCAATATATCCTCAACCTTAACTAAATATGCATCTAAATCATTCATTGACAAAGTAGGTCGAAGATATATAGTACCTAACAATATTTTATTTTTATTTTTAAACTAACTTCAATCCAACAAGATTCAATATTATTATCATTAATAATTATCTGTTTATGCTTTATGTCTTTTTTAATAGAAATCAAAGTACCACCTCCTCTTGTTTCATAATTATAATTCCTATCACATCTATACACACAATATCTATCATCAAATATACTAATATTATCAATTTCTTCTTTTAACCAAGTCTCTGTTAAAAAGATAATATCATATTCATTTAATAACAATTCAAATTTAAAATCAGTAGTCTTAGTTCTAAGACCACGAACATTTTGATAATAACAATTCATGAATTGCTATTTATTACACAGATTATTTTGCAAATTTATATCTTGCACTATAGTGCTAATTTCATCAACATTATCAGTCAATATAATATCTTCTGTCTTTTCTTCAATAATCTTATTAATATTTAATATAGCATTATCCTGTGTACTATCAACATTAAAATTTCTTAAATATTTTAAATCTCCATAGAAGGGCAATATGACTGCTGACAAAGGCCAAACGTTACCAACCAAAACTTTATCAGATTCAGATTCCTCTATAGATAAATAAAATGAAGAATATTTTTTAGATTTTGTATTCAGTTTATAACACACACTATTTATATCTAAAACATTTTTCAAATGAGCAGTCACATCTTCAACAGAAGTGTCATTATCCATTCTAGTTAGAAAAAAAGTTTTAAATTTCTTTCTTGTCTTAACAGCTTTTAAAACATGATTAACCTGATTTCCTATAATAGGTGAAGAACTTGAATTTTTAATATTTTTATTCTTATTTTTACGATAAAATACAGTTTTAAAACCATCCTTTTCTTTATCTGCACAATCTTTCAAATAAAAGGCATATGAGTTTTTAGAGGTGTTATCTTGATTAGAAATCCCAGACGATTTATCTGACGTTACATTTGTTTTCATATCTGACTGACCAACCTTCACTTTAATTGCTTTATTCTGCTGTTCATTAAATTTAGAACTTGATCTATCAGTGACACTAAAAACTGCCTCCTTTTTTAATTGATCAACTCCTTCACTTCTATTTATAGTAGAAAGTGGAGGGAAATTTAAATCAGAAACAATAAGTTCAGGCGTTTGCTTTTCTTTATGCTTTAAAATAAGTTGACTTTCTTTTTTATTAAAAACAACAGAATTTCTGTCTGTGCTTCTATAATCATTATTTTTATTTATATCCAAATTATTAATAGATGCATTTAATAACATATTTTTTATCGTAATATTTTCTTCTTTCAATAATTTAATTTCACTTGATAAATCTGTAACAATATTTAAAATTCTATTCAATAAAAACATAGATTTGTCACAAGATAAACAATTATTATCCATTTTAGATAGATTTTTTTCTCCTTTATCAAAATCACGATTAGATATATTAATTTCTATTAATTTAGAAATGTCATTACCTTCATTTCCTAATAAATTTTGACCAAAAATATCCAAGTCTTGCGAATCATTTATATCTGATACAATAATCTCCATTTTGTTTTCATTGACTTCCATTACGTTATTACTATTTGAACTATGATTACATTTATCACAAATATAGGACTCCATTTCTATTTCATTTTTATGCAATATTATTCCAGTGGATTTCAAACAAGTTTTATGAAACTTATTATTGCATTTTATACATTTAATTCTTGGCTGTTTTCCAAATATAAGATCACTGCAAAGAGCACATGGTGTACCTCCCATAGCACAGCAATAATAATAATAATAATAATAATAATAATACAGTTATTTACTCAGAAGAATTAAAGTATCTCCATCTAATTTAACCAGACAGGTTTTTTCTATTTTATTTAATTGAGAATCGATATTCAGGAATTTTTAGATCTGAGCGTTCCAATTTACCATTATGTTAGGTCATGTAGGGATTAGAGAATAACGCATTACCATGACAAAAATAAATAAATCAACACCTTCAATATGTAAGTCACGAAAGTAAATTACTACTAAATGCAATCATTTAAAAAGAAAAAAAAAATGAAATAATATTAAGGAAGTAAAAGATGAGCTTTTATTATTGGATGAAAGCTATATTACAAATATTAAAACTTAAGTTGTTGGGTTTTTTTTAAATCTAATAAAAATTTATTAGCTTTTGTATAGGGCTATAAATATAACTATCATAAAATAAAAATTATATTCAAATACAAAAAAAAAAACTCTACAAAATATTGCTAAAATGTTAAAAAAAAAAAAAGGCAAAAGTGTTGCTGTTTTTCTTTATTGACCAAATGCAAAAATGTACATTTTCTGTGGATTCTTTTATTTTTTTAATTAAAAAGTAATTTTACTACAAACAATGCAATAAAATCTAAAGAGATATAAAATAAAGTGATTAGTAAAGTAAAATGATTAATTAAATATTTTATTAATTATTCAAGTGAATGGATATTAATGATTACTGGATTTGTCCATCTAAATTAAAGCTCATTCTAGTATTGATCATTTGTGTAAACATAAAAAAAAATTTTTTTTTTGATCAACAAGCTAAGAAAGCAGAAGAAAGAAACTGTTCTATCCCAGTTCAAAATTGATTAATGTGAATGTTGCAATAATAGCATTAGAGATTATTATCAAAGCTAATAAATAAAAAAGCTGAAGTTTATTAAATTTTAAATATGGTCAATACTTATCAATTGTTCAAGGGAATGAAATCATCTCCAGCATATATATGAAAAAATTTAGATAATTTTGTTATCTAAAGCAATTTCTGTGAAACTGAGAAAATGATTACTAAAATTTATTTAAAGCTTTATAGAAATTACTATTAAATGAATTTAACATCATTTACCTTATGTGTTTTTGCATCAAATAGTCCATAGCAATATACATATATTTTAAAATCCTCTAATTATACAACTGTCTAAAAAAAAAAACCAATTAATCAACTCTAGAATTTATCTTACATGGGTAAAAGAACAAATATATTATTGACATATTAAAAAAATTTAAGAGGCTGAAATGGAGCTGAGGTAGATATGCCAATAGAAGAGCAATAAATGGACAGTTGAAGTTCTAAACCTGAATTCTGAAAAACTATATGATATCTAGAAAGTGATCATATTTAAGATAATTAAAAATGATAGTAGTAACTTAGTAATACTGTTGGAAAAATAAAGACTTCTGTTAATCATATTATTCTGATCAGTGCTTTTGGATTTATTTTTATTGTTTTTCCCCCTACTATTTGTTTAATGAAAATATTGCTTCACTTGGGATTCATACTTATTCCGAATCTAAATTATTTTGTATTCTTTTTTTTTTCTTCTGTATTTGTGTATATTCTGTTATATATGACTTTAAAAAAATTTTTAACATGATTGAGAATAATAACTGTTTTGTGTTCTAATTTTTTCCTTGTGTTGACTTTTTTAATTTGAATATAGTAATAAAAATTTATTCCACTTTTTCAAAAATCTTGTTATATTTGCAAAATTAAGTTACTTTCTGAATTTTAAAATTCTTTAGGTTTTGTTTTTGGAGAACTTATTTGACATTTCATCAAGTTTTGTTGCATTATTTTCATTTCTAATATCTGGTCTTCTGATTTCCATTTGTTTATATTTGCTTTTGTTATCATATAGTTTTGTGATATTTTATCTAATTTATCTTTTTATTTTATTTGATTAATTATTGTTTTCCATCATCATTTTAAAGCATCTGATATAATTATTTGAAAGTTTGTGATGGTGAATTTTACTTGTAATTATATGTTGGACTATTTCTGTAATCTAGAATTAGTTGTTAAATATCTTTAGAAAAATTTAAATACATTCAGCTGTTAGTAATAGCACATAGGTTAGTATAAAATAAAACATTTTAAGAGATATTATTATTCTTTTTTTATAGCTATTATTGGCTTGATCAATGACAGTATTAGTATAGGAATCAAATCTGGGATTTTTACATTCATGAATATTGAATTTAAGGTGACACTCTAATCAACTAGATTATTCTTATAAAGGCAACATTTGATATACTTATTTATGAAGATTCTCCTCTCCTGATTTATCCATTTTTTTCTAAGAATGAACATTAATGAGTGGTTTCCAAACACTATGAGTTGCCTTGCTAAATTGATTTATGGGGTTATTAGCCATTATTATGTGAACTGCTTCTTTTCTTTGTCCAAAATTTTGTCTTTTCCCAATCACACACATGTTCATTTGTACATGTATGGTCTGCTACTTAAGAAACACCTGTTATTTTTACTATATTTTTATATATTTATGATTTGCAACTCTTTTGTAAATATAGTGATTTATGCATATTTATTATCTAACGTTTTTTGAGTTTTTATTATTTCTATTCACATCTGATTATATATGTTTATAAATTTTTGGGACTGACCATTTTAATTTTATCATTCTTGAATCAATTTACTTTTTCAGACAGATTTGGATTTTTTATTTTACTGAAATCTAAAATTGTGCCAATTGCATTTTTAATTATTATTTTTAGTTTGCTTCTTAATGATGTAAAAATCTCTTTATAGTTTAATGTAATTTAAATATTGATTTGCTGATTTGGTTGAGCTGTTGATTTTGTTGTTTGTATATAGAATTGTTTTTTTGTTTTTTTTTTAAATATTTTATTTTTAAAATGAATTTTTTTAGTTATACTAAATTTTTTCTCCATTTTCTGCTGATTTAGCATTTTAGGAGATTATACTCCACTTTAAATTGAGGCTGTTTATCAATAAATTGTGAATCAATACAAAGATATAACTTAGAACTTTATTCATGATTTTAAACATTTTATCTTTTAGAATGTAGTTTGTTTGATTTCTTATTATTTTATTATCCTTATATGCTAGTGCATTTTAGATACATAATATTTTCAGTATGAAATTAAATAATATTTTTATTGTTTTATATTTACTACAGATTTTTTTAAATCCACTTTCTTTTCAATTTTTTGTACTAAATCAAAAGTTAACTACCTCTTTTTACTTTGGCATTTACACCCTTTGTTTATAAGATGATTTTATTTGGTTAGGTTGTTATTAGAGTTTTCTGTATTGACATTTTAGAATTTTTTTACTTCTTCATTATTGGTCATATATTTGTTAATTGTCTTTCTTAATATTCATTTTATTTATTATTTTTTGATTTTGTATTAAATTTCAGTATTGTAATTTTAAAATAATCATATTAGTTTAAAAGTTTTGTTTAACATCATGGCAAATCCATTGCTAGAGTTGATCCCACCAGTAGTATTTCATAGAAGAGTTATTGATACTTATTCACCCAGAAAATGTATTCATTTTTTTACTGTTCCAAAATATCTACTTTTAAGATATTCACTTCTTTTATTTATATTAAGATTTTTAATTTTGTAATGAAGACTGGCATTTGAAGTACTTATTTTAATCTTTTCCAGATTTTTAGTATCTTTTTAATTATTTAAAACTTCCTCAGGGATTAGGGCATAGTTTGATGCTATTAGTCTAAAGCAAGATTAATAATATGTTTTTTCTTTTTCTATGATTAAAAGTTCTTCCATTATTAATCTATTTTGGTTTCAAGTTGCAAGTAATAATATTTCTCTTCACTAACAGGATAAGTGCTTAAGATTAATATTAAATGCTAGCCTCTTAACATATTATATTTTTTCCATATTATTGTAATAAATATCATTATAAATACTAAGTGCTCTAAATTTTAGAACTACACTTGAAATAGTGATGTTTTTTTTTTTTTATTTCATTAAAATGCATTTTAAAAAAAATTGAAATTTGTTATATAAAATCTTGTTTTCTTACTCTTTTAATGTCTTTCTCTCTTCGTTTATGTGTGTGTGTGTGTGGCAATCATATACATAATAGTAGCTATCTATCTTAGATATGATTTCAATTTTTGACTTTAAAATAGTCTTTACCATTACTTTTCTTTGTTGTTGATCAAATTAATGGTATAAATCTTTAAAAAATATTTTGCAACTTAATAATATTAAAACCTAAAAATTGAAATTATGTATAAGACTAATACTAACATATACAGTACATATTTATATATTAATTTTATTGTTAAAAAATGAATAATGAATGGAATATTCTGCCATGTTGTATTTATTTTCACAGTTTCAAATGAATATTTACAAATTATTTTCTTTCTTTTTTTTTTTAAAGGCTAAACACACCATTGAATTCACATTTTCAGGGCATTTCGAATTCTGAAAAAGATTATGGAGAAAAAGCCCTTTTGTTATTGAATGCAATTGAAGTAAGTATATATATATTTTTTTTTATAAAATTGTTTGTTTGGTTAGTCTATATTGATTACTTTAAGAGTATTCATAAAACTATCTGATTTTTACTCTTGAAAAAAATTAATTGTTACTTTTTAAATAATAGAAAGATAAATCATGTACTCAACTTAATCAACCTTTCTTAGTTATTGTACTTTTTCTAATAAAGTACTTTATGGTGTAATATGGAACCTGGTTATTTGTGCTTCAAGTGAAGATTTAAGTTAAGGATAGGTTTTATTCTGGTCATATCTGCTTCATTTGTTTGTTTGTCTTTTATTGCTCTTAGAATTTCCAAAAGGCTTTATCAGCAACAATACTTTTTTTATATATTTCTTTAATATCCAACTACCAAATTCATAGAAAATTTCATGAAAGACTTTACTGAACAAATCTGATTTCAATTTTTAAATAGATATCTTTATGTCTAAAGATTTTTTCTAATGTTTATCCCATTTATAATATTTTTAAAATGTGATAAATTTTTTGATTGCTCAATTGTTTGTAAATTATTGATATTCATAATCCAAAGAGAAAAAAAAATCTGATGAGTTCTGTCTCATTACTAAATATCTCTATAATGGTAAGTTATACGACTTTTACGATGAAAAATCAATTTGTAATCACATAATTTTTGATGCTAATTATTTGCCAGAAAAAATACAAAAACTTACAATTATGCACGAAGTGAAAGATACAATAATTTTTAAAATGAGATAGTATTATATGTGTGGATAAGAATAATATTGTAGCTATTTCAATATATTTTTTGTATATTTGTTCTTTCACTTCCTAAACTTATAGTGAAAGATTCTAGTTGATTTTTTTGATCTGCTTTTGTAATATGACAATTTACAATCTTCTGTGCTTTTGTTTTTATAAATGTGATTTTTTCATTTGAGCACTTTGAACATAATAATGTTCTAGAATATACAGGAAATTTAAATAGCAAGTATTATTTTGGAAAATTGGATCCCAGCTTGCTATAATATTGCATTAAATAATTTTGGTTTTGATTCATGATATTGTCTTGCAGCTCAACCAAAGATAAAAGTTTTTTGAATAGTGTCTTTTTTCCCCACAAGACCCAGGTGTACTGGTTTATGAGTCAAAATATTCTCGCTAATAATTTTAGTCATCATAATTTGGGGTTCTTTTTTGATACTCTGAATTTGAGTTTTTGATGAATGTTTGAATTTTGTTCCTGGAATAATTTTGAAAATAATGATTGAATAGGTTTAAGTTTTGATGTAATATTTTAATTATGAAAGAATGCATTATTTTACTGTTGTCTGTTTTGATTAGCATGTGTTTGATATTTAAAGACATAATAATAATTAATCTTCATGAAATTGATTTGTTATTAGTCAATGCTATTATAGCGCATGGAAATAGTAATTATTTGGGTATTTAGCATTGACTGGTATTGTAGTTATTGCTTTTGTATCAATGAATTCTTTGATAACATTTTTGAAAATGTTATTTTGAAATTATTTTGGTTTTAATGACTACTTTTTAAGTTATGCATGTTTGTTAAGTTCTATAACCATTGGTAAGTGGAGATTAATAAATAAGTTATTAAGATAAAACAACTCTTGATCATCATTGTTAATATTTTTATTGCTTGCCACTACTAAGCACAATTTATTGTCGTTATTATCCAACATTCATAAATATGTATGACCATTCTTTTTTCAGAAATATGGAAAAAATAAAAGTCAAGAATAAGTTAAAGATGAACTTCACAATGACTACAAAACAATCTTTGAAATAGATATACAATCAGAAATTTTACATTCTTTTAGCTTTCTTTTTTAACTATTGTGATGCTGTCTTTTAATTTTTTTTATAGAATTTTTTTTTTTTTTTTTTTCTGGAAATCTTCATCGCCTTTTTTAATTGCAATTCTTCATTGCCTTCTATTCATTATTGCCCTTCATGGTTTAGTGTAATGGTACAGTATTATATTCTTAAAAAAATTTCACTTCCTTCTTGCATTTTTCATTATATTGAACTTTTTATTAAATTATCTGACAACTTGTCTATCTAGCAGTCTTCTTAAGAGCTTTCTTCTTTTTCCCTCATTTGCATTTAGAAAAAATCATCATGTAAATATAGGAAGAAAATGATAAAGATAGCTTTGAAGAAGTCTGATAAATAGTTAAAACTATTAGACAGTTTAATAAAAAACATTGTGAAAAATGCAAGGAGAGTGAATTCTTTATAGACTTATTTTTAGATAACTGGATCAAATTTCTTTGCTCAGATTTATAACTCTGTTTGTCAGTTTTTTTAATTTTTGTTTTAGAATTTGACTGGTAACAAAAACCATAACTGTAGGGTTTTTTGATTCTTTAAAACTATGTTGATTTACAGTTCATTTTTCATTTGTGACTGAATGGTTTTTTTATTCATAAAATTTTTGAAAATACTTTTATTGAATATAGTGACAAGATATATATTCATTTTTTATCTCTTCCATTTTTATAAATTAGAACACTACAAGTGTAGCATATTTAAAATCAAGTGATGACATAGTTTCACTTGCAAAAAGGAGTTTGCCATTAATTGAAAGAAAACTCTTGATTTCTTTTTGAAGCCTTAAAATAACTGAATTGGCCTAATTCTTAATGTCCAATCCATTTGTTCTTGTCATTACATTGTCACTACTATGTGACTATTTATATAATAAATGAATGTGAATGGATTGATCACCAACATTCATCAGCCATGTTGTGAATTTATTGTCTTATTACCTTTGAGTTTAGAATCAATAAACATCTTTGTCTTTTCTGTTTCCTGATAGGTTTAATTGAAATATTGAGTTTTATTGAAAAAAGGATTAATGTGTGTGTGTGCGTTTTTGTAGTTGTTTTAAAATCATCTTAAACAATATGGTTATTCAATGATCTTTTATTACTTAAAACTATAGTTTACTTTCAAGCAAGGGAAGAGTGCATGGATTTGAAGAATTGGCTATTATTAAATGGAATATTATAGATTTTGTGAAGTTAGAAAAAAGGTGAAGAGCCAATTGATTTAAGAAGTGGATATGTTCTTTACTATAAAGGCACAAATATTGGAAATACAAGTGGAGTCAGATTCATAATAAAATTACATTGATTCACAGTTAACCTTTCATTTGTGATTGAATGCAATTTTTTTTTCATAATATTTTTGAAAATACTTCTACTGCAGTGGGTAATCATAACATTTCAAGATAATTCTTATTTTTTTAATCTTTTTTTAATCTCTTAAATTTTTGTAAATTAGAACTTTATAAGCATAGCACACTAAAAATCAAGTTCATCTGCAGAAAAGGAATTGCTGTTAATTGAAAAGAAATCCTTTGATTCCTCTTTATAGATCTTAACCGAGCAGGTCAAATTTCTAATGTTCACATTTTCTTTTTTGTAGCCATTATTATTATATGATTATTCATATAGTAAACAAACTTGCATAAGCTACTCACCAACTCATATTAGCCAGCATAGTGAATTTATTTCTTTTTATTTCAAATTTAACAATAAGAAATATTTTGAATTTTTTTTTTCTTTTCAGTTGTCTAATAGTTTTTAACTGAAATTATAATTGAGTTTTTTTTTTTGAATATGCATGTGAATGAATTTTTTTAAAAGACACACACAAAATTTAATTGTGGTCCTTATTTCCAAAAGAATGTAAAATTACTAGCCAAGACAGCAGTTGGTAATTGAAGGCAGATGGTGCTAAGAATTCACTGATTGCAAATACCCAAGCTGACTTTTTATTTTGATACCTATAACTGATAATGTCAAATGAAGAAAGATTGCATCAATTTGAATAATTATCTAGTATTAAACAGAACATTGTTGAATGTTGTGAAGTTAGAAGAAAAGGTGAAACAATTGAATTAAAAAGTGGATGTGTTATTTACTATATTAATACAAATATTGGAAGAATAATATTGTGGAAATTAATGAGATATCAGATAGATGGAATTAGTTACTCATATTAAGTGCATATAATTCTGGTTTCTCATCTAAGATGTAGAGGATTTTTATATGGATCTACAAAATGTGTTTGATCAGACCCAACAATATTTTAAAATTATCATGGAGGACTTCAATTCTAGAATTACTAAATGATTGAAAGATGAAAGGGCTGTGAATAAATTTGGTTATGATAACAAAAATGACAATAGACACAGACTCGTAGAATTTGAGGGAAAAAACCCAGTATATTATGAATTCTTTCTTGGGAAAAATGCTAAGCAGAACAGAACATGGAAGCATCCAAATGAAGGATATTGGTATTAGATTATATTTTGAATAATAGAAATTATGTATTTCAAAATTATAATGTTTTTAATAGATTCAAGACAGAAAATTATCATTAATTAGTGAGATGTAAAATATGCATTAATATAAAACTGAAACAAAAACTATTAAAAATAACAGTTTTAATAATTGATATTTCTATTTTTCAGAAGCACTCCAGTGAATTTAAATTAATGCTTGCAAATTTTTTAAAACTATTATGTGCATAGGCGCTAGATTGTACTAAGTCAACTGTACACTCATTAATAAATTTTTGAAAAACAAATTCAAACTTAAACTTAATAAGAGTTTACTCTGAGTATATAATATTAGTAAATGTTAGTACTTCAATTAGCAGCTTGCTGATTGTTTTGTATTAAATTAACTAGTATATGCAATTAGGAATCTTCTTATGTTTTACCTAACTTTTGTCATTTAAAGTCCTTGCATGCATAATTCTTTATAGTGTTAAACTATAATGCTGCATTTTGTTTCACTGTACTTTGTTCCATGTTGTTAATTCTGCACTACTGTCTTCTTCAACATATTAAATTGTTCATACACTGCTCACACTTGTATATCTTGGCTATTTTGTTTTATCTCATTTAAATAATTACTTTTCTTGTTACATGTTTGCAAATTAGCATATTTTTTTAGAGTGAATTTTTAATGTCTTTTATTATTGACTAAATTTATTCACACATACTCATGCAACTTTTATTTCTATACATTAATAGAATAGTAACAATTTTTTTAATTTTGAAAACCACAAGAAAGATAGTTGATTAAATTTTTTGCAGAGGTAAGATAATGTATTGAGAAAAGAAGAAGTTTTAAAAAGATGATCTACTAAAAAGAATTGAATATCTAGATTATAGTAAAATGATATGAAAAATAGTTAATGATATAAGAAAATATAATTTGGAAAGCTATAGAAGAGAATAAAATTCTCAAAAGTGTAAAACAATGTCTTGGTATTGGAAGGAAAATTAGAACTCTTACTAAAAAAAAGTCATGACATCATGAAATACCTTGAAGAATTGTATAAATTGTAAAATAATAGAGAGCGAGCTATAAAAAAATATTCCCTAATTTACTATATCTTCTGGGTTGTCAAGTATTTTAAACAGAATGAGATATGCAATTAAATTTATGTAGAAAGGAAAAGCTCCAGGAAATAATGGAATTATTATTGACATTTTAAAAGAAGCAGATGAAGTAGAAAAACTGTTGGCAAAGTTGTATATTAAATTTTTAAATAATAAAGATATACCAAATGATTGGAAGAATGCAGTAGTAATATTGATATTTAAGAAAATGGTAAAGTTGTTACAAATTACAAATGTATAAGTTTTCTATTAGTTCTATATAAAATCATTACCATATACTTATGACTAAACAGTAAATTTGGATTATAAGCAGCAAAAAAAAAAAGTTGGATCTAAAAGTACATCCAAGTATTGAGAAAAGTTACAGAAAGAAATAATGGATCTGAGTTCGCATTATGCTTTGGATTTGTAGATTATAAAAAGGCATTTGATTCCATAAGCATTTCTATGATAATTAAAGTTTTGAATTATTAAGATATAGTCTTAGAATATATTAGAAAGAATATTTATCAGAATGCATCTTAAATTACATGGTGATATTAAGAAGATAAATACTAAAATGATTGTGTACAACATGATTCCATATTTCCATGACTTTTTCAGCAGTTTTGCAAAAAGTATTTTATGGATTAAAATGATAAGTTAAGGGAGTAAAAGTAAATGGAAATTATATAAGTCATGAAGATTTTCAGATGATGTAGTTGTCTTTTCGCAAATAATGCCTCAGAGCTTTGGGAAATGTTATAAGAGTTATCAGAAATAGGACATAAGATAAATCCTTATATGGATTTTCTCATAAAGAGGAAATAAATATTGACAATCATGAATTAGAAGTAGTTAAAAGGTATAATACTTTGATCAGATTATTAATACTGATGAAATCATAATGAATGAAATTAATCATAGAATTAAATTTGGATGTTATGCTTTTGGTAGAAGTATCTTAGTATTAAAGAGAAATGTATCTATATATTTGAAAAGAGTTTTAATATTAATGTTCTACAGCTCTTACTTATGGATTTGAAACATGGAGAAGAGCAAATACAGAAACTTTAGACTGCTCAACGAAAGTATTAAGAATAACAAAAAGAGATCAAAAATTAAATATATGATTGAGAGAACAAGTATTTAAGAAATTGAAATGGAGCTGAGCCAGACATAATTTTAGAGGAGATGATAATAGATGGCAGATGAAGTTTAAATTTGATCTCAAGAGATTATAAAAGATTTATAAAGAGATTACATGTGAAATGAATGATGGTATGGAAAAGAGAAGCTACAGATCAAAGAAATTGAATTAAATTTGGAGAGACTTTCATCCTGCAGTGGTTTGAGGTGATCATAATGGTAATGATTATGACTTAATAGTCTTTTAAACATTGTAATAGTTTTGAAACTAAAATATCAAAACATATTTGAAAATTCTTTAGGATTCTTATCTAGACTCACATAGTCTTTCAGGTTTAAGATAAAGATAGTTTTAATTTCATCAAGATATATATAAGATAGATATATTCTTAAACATAGTAATTTGAATTTTTGTATCATTATTCAGCTGTTTTCAAAATACCCCTAACTGTTTAAAATATCATTTTATATTATAATCTTTTTTACTAATAATGACAGAGTTTTATGGTACCATCTTTTTGATTAATACATTACTTTCAATGTGTTATGCAGTAAAAATTTTTTAAAGAAACTGGGATTACTAATGATAATATTTTTCTAGATTTAATTTTTTCTAAATTTTCTTGAATATCATTGATTGCTTTTGCTTTTAAATATTCCGTATTGCCATGAAGTTACATTTTAATTTTATTATTCAGCCAATCATAAGATATCATTATTTTTGATTAAATCATTACTAGATTAGTTTAAAAAAAATTTTTAATCTTCTCAAGTATGTATTTACTTTCATCATCACTTCTTTAAGATAATTTTATCCTCAATAACATGTTCAACTTGAAAATTTGAAGTAGAGATTTTAATAATTAATAGTTAATGAATGAATAGGAAATCATTTGTGTTATATCAGTATCACTTAATTTTTTTGCATACTAATTTATGATTAACAGTGTATGCATATAAGTGCTTGTGAATTCATTAGATTTTTTTTTTTTCTTTGTGATTTTTGATTATAATATAATCTATAGAATATTTTTTAAGCACAGGTACATATATTTAATTATTTTATAATGATTTTTTAAAAATTGAACCAAGGTTTTGTAATAATCAGTTTATGTATTATTGTGCATATCTTAGGAGTGACATTAACTTTTGAAAAATGCTTGTAACATAAATTTTCTAAGACCAAAACTGCTTTTTACATGGTATTTGGCACAACAATTCTGTTTACAAATAATAAAATCTTTCTCTGAATTTTTTAACTTTAATATTCGGGAATAAATATTATTACAACAAAACAATTTTTTAATTAATAAGTGCAGTACAGTTTATAGCAAGATTAGACATTTTATTAATAATATAGGAACCCAGAGAGTTAGAGATGAGAAACCTTGGCTATTGTTGCCTTGCATGCCCTCTTTGCAGAAGACGTTCTATAGGTCTTTCTCTATGGAGTTTCATTTGAGCTTTCACACACTCAACTAATAGGCTTATTAACAACATTAAAGACACCATAGCTTCCGATCAAACCCCACAGACCGTGTATATTGTTGTGTGCCCTCACAGTGGATGTAAAGCCTCATACTATGGTGAAACCAAAGCCACCATAGCTACTAGGTTGCTGCAGCCTAAGTATAGGTATAATAAGTCGTATATCAAGCCAGAATGGAGTTCAATATTCGTACAATATCAAAAAGTGGCCGGACATGAGGTCGAACCCACCATTGCAAAATTGGTTTGTGCCGAGAGGCACGATGTTCAACATAAGATAAAGGAGGCTTACTTCATAGCGGAAGACTTCTTCGCCATTAATCGCAAAGAATCATGTTTTTCTATATCCAAAAGATGGGCTAATTGACCCGTTTGCATAAAGTTTGCATATTGTACATACATAATGATTTCTATGAGTGTGTCTTAACAGGCTATGATTATGAGAAATATAATTTTCTGAAAGCGCTATGTCTTTTTAATTTGTTAATTATCATTTATAGTTTTACATTATATGTGTGTTAGCACAATTTTATTATTAATAATAATAATAATAATAATTCAATTCAATTCAATATCCATTTATTATGTGCATTTCAACATTTACACTTTAACAGAAATACACAATAAAAAAAAAATAATAATAATAATAACAATGATAATAATTAAAATATAAAAAAACAAAAAAACAATAATAATCAAATACAAGCTAAATACATAAAATTATATATACATATATGTTCATAATTATACATTTAGTTGTTTTTTAACATTCATCACAAATTGATCGCAAAAAATATCAATATTATTAAAAGTTAGATTATATACCATTTGCAATCTATTAATAACTGATTTACCAAAGAAAGTATTTTTACATATACTAATCTTGAAAGTTTGCATTTCTCTTAATAAACGACAAGGTACTTTCAATTCTATTTTTGATATACAGTTACTGACATCAATTTTCCCATCAATCAACTTTTTCAGTAATATCATATCCTTCAACATTCTCCTTTCTTTCAATACTGTTTTGACAGTTTGACATTCACCCATTATTAATTTATTAAATCTTTTTTCAATATTATATATTTTAGACTGAATATTAATCAGATTGAAGTTCCATATACAAGAATTATATTCTAAAACTGTAACAACAAGAGAAAAAAATAACCTATATTTTATGGAAATAGATAAATCTCTCCCATATCTCAAAATACAGCCCATCTTTCTGTATGCTTTATTAATAATACATTTAATATGCGCATTAAAAGTAAAATTGCTACAAAATATAATTCCTAAATCAGATATAGTCTCTTTATATTTAATAACACCATTCTCAATTTTATATTGATAAACAGATTTTTCAGTTTTATTAGTATAGGAAACAATGCATGTTTTATTAATGTTAATCTCCATGTTGTTATACCTACACCATATAATAAAACTATCTATATCCTTTTGAACCTCAATATGATCACTATAAGTAATAATTCTTTTAAATAACTTACAATCATCAGCATAAGTAAGTATCATACTATTTTTTATGCTATGATCAAGATCACACATATAAACATTAAAAAGCAATGGTGCTAATATTCCACCCTGAGGAACACCTATCATATTATCAAAAAAAGAGAATTAGTTTTATCCATATGTACATAAGATTTACGACCCCTCAAATAATTGGAAAACCACTCAACTAAATGAGGACTAACACCCAACATTTTAAGTTTATACAAAAGTCTAATATATGAAACTTTGTCAAATGCCTGAGTCATATCAAAATATACAACATCTAATTGCTTTTGATCAGATAAGGCATGAGCAATATGATCAGATATCACCATTAAATTAGTTTCAGCAGATCTACCAGGTAAAAAACCATGCTGATAACTAGGTAATACCTTAATCATATCTACAATAATATTACTATAAATACACCTTTCATAAATTCTAGCAAAAGGTGACAGAATTGAAATAGGTCTATAATTACCAGAATCAGATCTATCCCCTTTTTTAAAAATTGGTATAATCTTAGCTATCTTAAATATATCAGGAATAATAGTTTTCTCAATTGATAAATTAATGATATAATGCAATGGTGCTACCAAACATTCAGCACAACCCTTGATAATAAAATTAGGAATATTATCATATCCCATAGAAGATTTCGATTTAAGTTTAGAAATTGCAGTAAACACTTCAGGAATTGCAATTTTATTAACATCTATATTCCAAAAACTCTCTTTATTAAATTTAATATCAACCATATTATCATTACTTGAAGTATCTAAGTACATATTAGTAAAATGATTGACTAGATCATCCATAGAAGGCCTAATTACATTATATCTACAACTTTTACTTCCAACAATATTAAGATCTTTTATATAATTCCAAAACATTTGTGGATTATTCCTAAAATTTTCTTCAACTCTATTTAAATTATTATTATAATCTCTTTTCATAAGAGTTTTAGTATAAGCACGCAAACCACTAAATTTCTTATACAATTCTTTATCATTAGTTAGTTTATATAACCTATGATATTTGTGCTTTCTATTTAAGCCCTTACACAATTCCCTAGAAAACCATTTAGGATATTTGTTATTAGTATTTAAATAATGCCTAACAGGAATATATTGATCTAGACAATTTTGAACTATACCAACAAAATTATTTGCCGCTATATTTGGATCATTTTCCATCAAAATTACATTCCAATCAATGTCCTCAAAAGCTTTATAAAGGCCATAATAGTCACCATGTTTGTAATCTCTCTTACTATTTACCATAGGCTTTATATGTTCATGAGAACCATCTGTTACAAATTCCAAAGGTGGATGATAAGGATCAGGGGGCAAAAGAGCTTGATCAGCCTCTTTGCACTTCAAATCATTCTTAGTGTTAAACAATAAATCCAACATACCACCCCTAAAATTAATAATACTATTAAGTTGAATTAAACTAACCAACTCAACAAAAATTTTTAATCCATAAAGTTTACTATTATCAACATTCTTATTACTATGTCTTGAGTAATCAGCTTCATTAAAATCCCCAACTATAATAATATCATATTTATATTTCACCAATATATCCTCAACCTTAACTAAATATGCATCTAAATCATTCATTGACAAAGTAGGTCGAAGATATATAGTACCTAACAATATTTTATTTTTATTTTTTAAACTAACTTCAATCCAACAAGATTCAATATTATTATCATTAATAATTATCTGTTTATGCTTTATGTCTTTTTTAATAGAAATCAAAGTACCACCTCCTCTTGTTTCATAATTATAATTTCTATCACATCTATACACACAATACCTATCATCAAATATACTAATATTATCAATTTCTTCTTTTAACCAAGTCTCTATTAAAAAGATAATATCATATTCATTTAATAACAATTCAAATTTAAAATCAATTGTCTTAGTTCTAAGACCACGAACATTTTGATAATAACAATTCATGAATTGCTATTTATTACACAGATTATTTTGCAAATTTATATCTTGCACTATAGTGCTAATTTCATCAACATTATCAGTCAATATAATATCTTCTGTCTTTTCTTCAATAATCTTATTAATATTTAATATAGCATTATCCTGTGTACTATCAACATTAAAATTTCTTAAATATTTTAAATCTCCATAGAAGGGCAATATGACTGCTGACAAAGGCCAAACGTTACCAACCAAAACTTTATCAGATTCAGATTCCTCTATAGATAAATAAAATGAAGAATATTTTTTAGATTTTGTATTCAGTTTATAACACACACTATTTATATCTAAAACATTTTTTAAATGAGCAGTCACATCTTCAACAGAAGTGTCATTATCCATTCTAGTTAGAAAAAATTTTTTAAATTTCTTTCTTGTCTTAACAGCTTTTAAAACATGATTAACCTGATTTCCTATAATAGGTGAAGAACTTGAATTTTTAATATTTTTATTCTTATTTTTACCATAAAATACAGTTTTAAAACCATCCTTTTCTTTATCTGCACAATCTTTCAAATAAAAGGCATATGAGTTTTTAGAGGTGTTATCTTGATTAGAAATCCCAGACAATTTATCTGACGTTACATTTGTTTTCATATCTGACTGACCAACCTTCACTTTAATTGCTTTATTCTGCTGTTCATTAAATTTAGAACTTGATCTATCAGTGACATTAAAAACTGCCTCCTTTTTTAATTGATCAACTCCTTCACTTCTATTTATAGTAGAAAGTGGATGGAAATTTAAATCAGAAACAATAAGTTCAGGCGTTTGCTTTTCTTTATGCTTTAAAATAAGTTGACTTTCTTTTTTATTAAAAGCAACAGAATTTCTGTCTGTGCTTCTATAATCATTATTTTTATCCAAATTATTAACAGATGCATTTAATAACATTTTTTTATCGTAATATTTTCTTCTTTCAATAATTTAATTTCACTTGATAAATCTGTAACAATATTTAAAAGTCTATTCAATAAAAACGTAGATTTTTCACAAGATAAACAATTATTATCCATTTTAGATAGATTTTTTTCTCCTTTATCAAAATCACGATTAAATATATTAATTTCTATTAATTTAGAAATGTCATTACCTTCATTTCCTAATAAATTTTGACCAAAAATATCCAAGTCTTGCGAATCATTTATATCTGATACAATAATCTCCATTTTGTTTTCATTGACTTCCATTACGTTATTACTATTTGAATTATGATTACATTTATCACAAATATAGGACTCCATTTCTATTTCATTTTTATGCAATATTATTCCATTAGATTTCAAACATGTTTTATGAAACTTATTATTGCATTTAATACATTTAATTCTTGGCTGTTTTCCAAATATAAGATCACTGCAAAGAGCACATGGTGTACCTCCCATAAATGGATATTGAATTATTATTATTATTATTATTATTATTATTATTATTATTATTATTATTATTATTATTATTATTATTATTATTATTATTATTATTTATTATTATTATTATTATTATTATTATTATTATTATTATTATTATTATTATTATTATTATTATTATTATTATTATTTATTGAGTTTCATCATTACTCCATGTGATATTTTATGTGATGTTTTATGAAACTTATTATTGCATTTAATACATTTAATTCTTGGCTGTTTTCCAAATATAAGATCACTGCAAAGAGCACATGGTGTACCTCCCATAAATGGATATTGAATTATTATTATTATTATTATTATTATTAATAATAGTAATAGTAATAATTATAATAATAATAATAATAAAAAAAAAAGATGTAAAGTTAGACTTTATAGAAAATCCAATATCATGCAGTCTGATTTTCATTCAGTGAAACTAGTCTCCAAAAAAAAAAAATTAATAGCCCTTTACTTGTTTAATTATTTTTTTTCTTTTCCAAGACAAATATTATTAAGAACAGCCATATGTTGTAACGTCTTGACATCTTTTTATCTACAAACTCCCTCGTATGTTCACATCTTGTAGAGTCTACATTAAATATAGTTTCTATATTTTATGAATTTATAAATAGAAAAAAAAACCTTTATTACTACCTCTGCTTCCTGATTTTCCATTGCATTACTGATATTTAATCACTTTTTATTAAAGTTTGTTAAATATTTCTTTTTTTGATGAATTCTTTAATGGTCGCTTAAGTTATGAATGTTAAATTTCTGTTTGAGGACAAGTAGAAATAATTGGGCAATAAGGTACTATAGTGTAGAAAAACCATTATCAATTGTAGTTTGATCATTTTTCCATTTTAACTAATATATTTTATTGTAGAATTTCATAATTATAAATCTATTAAAAGTTTTAGTTCTTGCTACTATTTATAAATTTTTAATAAAGGACTTTATTTGTTACCACTATAACTTTAGTATACAAATACATATGTTCTTCACAACATCACGAAATAACAACATGATAAGTATGATGACAATAACATTATATATATCTCTCTTCAGATTTTAATTCAATTCTGCAAAAATTTGTCTTTATTAGCATATATTTATTTTAATGATATTCAAGTATATGCATGACATATGTAAATTTTCTAAGAGTGTAATTTAATAACTAGGTAAATTTATGCACTGTCTGTATTATATGTTTACAATAATTTCATAATAAATTTTATTTATAATATATATATAAATGCACAGACAGTTCACTCCTCCCCTCACTTTAGAAAATAATTCTGTTAGCCATGAATATAGTCTTTTAATTTCACAGGTATTTCTACATTTTCTTGATCATTTTTTCTTTTAACACTCTTATCATATAATCTGGCCAGAATTTATATTTTTCTACTTGGAAAATGAGCACACACACACACACACCCATGATCAAAAAGATATAGCCAGTTCAGGGGACTGGCAATGCCCATGTGAAGTCTTTGCCGGAATTGCATAGATTTTGATTAGAGTTCTCACTTTTTTAGAGGAAGAGATTGACATTCTGCACAATGCTTTACTGTTTTCTTATTTTCTTTGCTCCTATTAGGCTGCTAGATATAAGATCTTGATAAAACTTTCATCCTCACTACTCCTGGGTGTCCATTATGCAGTAATCTAAGCATCTGCTTTAGGTCTTATATTGGTATAAGTATGCGATTTGTCATATGTGTTCAACCATTACGCATTGGTAAACATTTGCATACATTCCAGATTGATCTCACTACATATTAGGTTGACTTTTGACTATCCAGGTTTTATCCATTTCTTTAGTGTCTTGTATCAGGGTCATTTTAGTCCATTTGGCAACTATCGAACTATTCAGCTTTCTAGATTTCATAAAATCTATGTAATTTATCTCTATATGGTAAACATGATAGGGCATTTACCAGGCTTATATATACGTTTGTAATCTTAAGCAGTTAATTCATCTAAAGAATCATATGATAGCTTGATGTTAAGGGAGTTTTACAGTTTCAGAAAATTCCTAACAATGGTTGATGGTTCTTGTATATTTTAAATTCATGACCATGCAAATACCAATAAAACTTTTTAATAGCAAAGACAATGGCTAAAGCTTCCTTGTCAAGGTGACTAGTTTTTTTAGCAGCTGTGAATATTCTTGATGCATATACTATTGGACATTTTACTCCTTCGCAACAGTGTGAAATGACAACCCCAACTTCATATATTGGAGTATTTAATATTACTATCACCTTGTGATAATTGCAATAGTGTATGAGCAATTGACTGGAAGTTAGCAAGTATTTTGCCTTCTGGTAAACTCTATTATGGCTTTGTTCCAGCACTGTCACATTTTAAGTAATTGGTATTAAAATGTTCCCCCATGCGACTTGCCTTTCAGAAAACTTTCAAAAAAAAAATTTAAAAGGCCTAAAAATGCTTATAAATCTTTTACATTCTTTGATTTTGAGGCATTTTGTATCACTTCATCTTTTTCTGGGTTTGGATATTTACCCTTTTGGTTAATAACATGACCCAGAAGCTTTATTTCAGAGGTCCTCCTATTGCATTTTGATACATGTATTGCAAACTTGTGCTGTTTCAGTGATTATTAATATATCATTCAAGTAAGGATAACTCCATTTTTTGAATAAGTTATCCATTTTGGCTTGAAATACATTTGATGCAACAGTTATTCCATAAAGTAACTTTGTTACATTTGAATAATCCCAGGTGAGTACTAATGGTCATCCTATTCTGTTACTCTATCTGTTACGAGAATTTGTAAAAAGCAGACTTTATAAATTGAATTTTTGCAAAATGAGAGGCCTTCTGCAGCATTGCTAATATATCATACACACTTGGAACAAGATAAACTCCCTTATTAATGTATCTGTTTAGTGTTAGGAGATAGTCTCAGTGTAGATGAATGGTCTTATCCAGTTTCATTATAACTACCTCTGGGATAGCCTATTATGATTTTTCTCCTGGTGCTAAAATGTCTTTGACTAAATTAGTAATAACCTCCTCTATCTTGAGCCTTAAAGCAAATGAAATTATGCCAGGTTTACACATGATTAGCTGGGCATTCTTCACAGGTTTCGTATCCACCGACTATTTTATTAACTCTGCAACTCCAGGCTTGAAAAATTGTGGGTACTTATTATAAACTTTAGACTCCAGCTGTACTCTTTTAATATTGTTAATATGTAATAATACCTAGCAGTCTAAACCATTTTTTGTCCCAACATTAGTACTAAAATCTCTTAACTTCTCTTAACTATATGGAGTGATAGTAATTTAATTTTGTAGTTCATTTTAACTCTTTTTTCTTATTGTATTATCATTTACACCTGTAGCTATTTACATTGGGTTTTTTCAAGTGACATTGTCTTTTTGCACTAATTTTTGATCAGTCATTCTGAGACATCAAGGACAAAACAACTCCACTCCACTATCTACTTTCATATTAATTTTCTATTCACCGATATTACATCCAGCAAGCTATGATCATAAATATCATTTATTTTCTTAATATTATTTTTACTTTTGACGCTCCCTCCCACTGATTTACAATCCAAAGTTAGCTTAGTTTTAATATTTTTGTCTTTATTCTGGCACATACATGCTGAATGTGTAATTAATTTACAAACATGACATTTTTCTTTTTATATTTACAAGTTTTTTTCATGTGGCTTCTTCCACCATAGCAACAACACATTAAAACATCCCTAATGCTCTCACAGTTCAGTCTTATCAGTTCTTATATTTGTTTACAGGTGTAGTCGTACATCTGAATTGTGGCAGTTTGACATTCTGCAGCATTTTCCAATTCTATTTTCTTTACAATATGTTTTTCAATTGCATGCTTATAATTTAGGTCAAGCTCACTTAATAGAACATTCTTGAACTTATTATCTTTCATTCATCATAATAATTGATCTAATAGTATATTATCAAGCTCAGCATTAAAATTACATTCTTTAGATAATGTCCTTAAAACTGTAGCACATCTTATTATCTTTCATTCATCATAATAATTGATCTAATAGTATATTATCAAGCTCAGCATTAAAATTACATTCTTTAGATAATGTCCTTAAAACTGTAGCATAATCTTGATACATTTATTGAGATAACTGTCATCTATTTCTGAATCTAAAGTATGCTCCTTATTTAGACCTCATTGGTTTAAAATAGACAGTTTACATCTCCTTTAATTACTGATTATGATATTTTTTTCAGAGAATTTTGGGTCATAGAGTTAGTTTGCCACTAGCAGAATTTTCTTAACTGAGAACCATATAAGCATTGCGATTTTAATTTTTCATCATTAATTTTATTAATTAACAAATATCTTTTGACATTTTTAATGTAAATTTTCCAATCCAATGCATTGTTAATATCAAATTGACAAATATTATTATTATTTAGTAATGTCATTTTGCTTGGTTGCATGAAATTCTACTAATATCAAATATATTATCTGCTCCTTAATTAATTTCTGAAATGAACTCAACTGTCAATTTACATTATACTGTTTACTTCCACAGATTTTTCCACTTGTCAGATCTGCATCATTTTATTTACTTGCAAAGGTTTTTCTATTGTTGATCTTTGCTATTTTCCTATTTCCCGTGATTATTATTAGTAATAACAGCCAAGTAGCATCACTAAGTTTAATTAATAAATACAACAAATTAAATTTAATAAACAAGTTTATTCATTTGTCAAAGAACCATTTATAAATAAATGAAAGAATTAGTTATTCTTACAAATTACTTTGTAATCTCTACAATCCATTAATTTTGCTTCTTATGCATACACAATATGTATAGCTGTTACACAGCAAATGTACAGTTTATTTGCTATTATTGCAACTACAATTACAAACTATCAAACTCAATGACTATGGCATGTATGCACATCACTTTACATCATGATGACGTGATTACAATGACGTATATTTATTCAAGGTTTTCTTATACTAGTCTGACCTAACATAAATCTGTTTTCATTAGCATATATTAATTTTAATGACATTCAAATATATGTGTGATGTATAAATTTTCTAGAGTATAAATTAATAACTAGGGAAATTTATTCATGCACTGTCTGTACTAGGTTTACAATAATTTTATAGTAAACTTTATTTATAATATATATATATTGTACCGGGCCAAACTCCCCTGTGGATTTCCTAATCCTAATCTTGCACTGAGCATGAAGTGAACAAGATTTAACAGGAAAAAGAATGGATATCAATTCAGAACCGATTGTCTGTACTTATATATATATATATATTGGTACTTCCAGCTAAACTGATAGGAAGAGTGCATTGACCGGACTCTTCCAGTCAAAAACACCCTTTAGTTGATATCTTATTCGAATGCCCGAACATTTAGAACAATGGTAAGTACACACCTTTGAAAAATCTATTTACAAAATAGACTTTTGCGCGCCACTTCTAGAAAATAAAACAACAAAAAAAAAAATGAATTTTTTTTCTTCCTTCCCTCCTAGAAGGATGTGCAATACCATATGTTCAGCGAAGCATAAGAATAAGATTTAACACCCCGGTAGAGCGATATCCCTTTGTGGCTAGCTCAGTCACTCTACATCTAGGGTCTTCAAATGGGTAAGTTAAATGATTATTACAAGTACATGGTTGATAAGGAAAGAATATATTTTTATCAATATAAATAACAATATGAAAACGAAGTAAGTTTAATAGTATGATTAAATATTTATTTAATCCCAAATATCCACCACCGTTTCACACTAATGATGATATAATAACAAAAATACTAAATAATTAATTATCACAAACCCATATATATATATATATTCGCGGCGTTGAAATAGATAGATACAATTTTAAATAAGAAAAATAATAAATCCTTAAAGCTATTTATAATGTTTATAAGTAATGGAAGTGGTCTGAGCTTTTTACCCTGTAGGAATAAGTTATACTTTGTGTGATTTGATATATATATATATGAGATTTTCGGTCATACAGGCATACGCTTTTACTGATTACTTTAAAACCTTTTTATTGATAGCAAAAATAATAATAATAATAAACTATGCATACGTATATTTGCAATATGAGATATTTCACTAATTTCATATTTTCAACAGTCAACAAGGTTGCATTGGCTCAGATACTATATTGTACTCACCATAAGGTACTGTATCGATTTCCCTTTTGCTATAGATAAACTCCTATACCTGTATATACGTGCAGCACAATTAAACACTTACTATTTAAATATAAAGTTATTAAAGGACTTGCTTACAGGGAATCTATAATAGATCCCTTTTTACACACATCATGAGGTGCCGCAGTGACAAAAAAAAAATAACTTAAAAAAAGATATACGGTTAAATACATTTTTTAGATATTCAACATGAGATATCGTATTTACCGAATATTATAAGTGTATATACGCATGTATATTTGTATATGATGAATTTCAGGAGTAACAAAGAGGAAAACGAATAGCAACAACAACAAAAAAATCTCATTGCAACCTTTGTTGAAAATACTAGAATTTGACATAGAAAAATTGACTCAAAAGATTTAAGTAAAAGCTTTAACATTTATGCCCGTAATATGCGAGAGATAACTCTCTTTTTTAAAAGATTAATAATAATAATAAAAAATAATAATAATATATTTAATCGGAAATATCAAAGTTAATTATTTCAATATTAATAAACCATCTTAAAATAAACTTATGTCTGCGTCTTCATTCTTCTCCTGCGGGTTTCAAGTCAACTGGCTGTGCGGTGAGGGTTTCATCTATTTCGGCGTAGGCAAGGCAGTGTTTGTCTTCATTGTGGACAGCTGGAACTGGCGTGGGCACATCTTGGCAGCTTGGGACAGAGAAAGGGCGGTGCACCAGCTGGTTGTTTACCCCACGGTCATTTCACTGGACTCTCTGGTAGATTGCCCCATATTTTCCTCTGTTTGTATATGATAATAATTTTTTATTAAATGTTCACTTGCTATTCCACTGGTTCATTAAATCTTTAAGAAATCATTAGTTCTTAAAAGAACTGTATATTGGATTTTTTAGAAAATGTCAGCAGTAGTCCTGTTCAAAAATTAATCTCTAAGTAGCTGGTTGCTTGGAGAATTCTGGAGCCAAAAAAGTGCATGACTTGCCCAGAATGACTGCCAAAGAAAGAATGAATCCCACAGCACTATCAATCCCACTAATAAGAACCAATTCAGATATCCCTCTGAGAAGAATGAATCAGCCAATCCTTTTAACCTAGTTATCACTTAGATTATAAACATTCTTTGTATCTTTCCAATTAAATTCTACATTTTAAGTTTGACATGTTTTCCATCTTGAATAACCCAGACCACTTGCTTACAAATCAATTCAAAATAATTTTTAAAAAGATAACAGTTAATTATAGCATTATCAAACATTTTGCTTTTGATCAGATTTTTGCAAAAGCAATTAATATTTTTTTTGCTTATGGAATAAAATTACAATCTTTAGAAAAGTGATTAAAAAAATATACAAGTATGTTGGAAAATAAAAAAGCAAATACATGTAATGACATATCATAAAAAATATACAAAAAGGAAAAAAAAAAACACATGAGTTTATTATGCAATATTTTGTATGTCAATTTCATATTACTTTAAATTGGTGTGTGTGTGGTATTTTAATGCTCAGACCAACTTCCATTATTAATATAGCATATTTATATATTTGTTGTGCCTAATATGTACAAATCTATATATGTATCTGCTGTAATATTCTTTACAGCAGATTTTGTGCAAGGCCATTTGATAATGCCTGGCACAATACCCCCCTCTCCGATGAGACTTTTAAATGGATATGACCATTTAAAGTCTTAAGTTCTTATTTATACAGATATTATGAAGTATACATGTGAGATGATTTCGGAGCATCCTGGATGATATGGTATGGGTTTTAGTACACGAGCATTGTATGTACCCTTTATTCCCTGTTCTGTTTTAATCCAGAAAGCATTATGTCCACTGCACTCCACAATTTCAAAAGGGCCTTCATAAAGGTTAAAAAAATTTTTACATTGGAACTTTTCTGGAATGCTCACATGAGGCGTTCTGACCATCACTCTATCCCCTACCTTGAACTTGTAGTTTTGCGTGCTGTTTCCTTTTCTTTCTTCTGAGACTCATCTTGTGCATCCGAGCTTGAGCCTTTTTTTATCTAATTCTATGTCAATTGTGTTGTCTCTGCTCCCTGGGAAATTTGCCTTGAAGAGTTTTGGTACAAGTTTTCCAAAATGTAGCTGTGTTGGAGGGAATCCTGTGGATTCATGTACAGACCAGTTTATATAATTTAGTATCTGAGGTAGCTGTTTTACCCATCCCTTATGGTTTTTTGGTAAGTATGTACGAAACAGCCTCCCCAACTCTTGCATAACTCTTTCATAGGGATTACTTTGGGGATTACGAATTGACGTAAGTACGTGTTTAACTCCCCGCTTAGCAACCCATTTGTTCCATTCTTCTGATACAAAAGGGGTTCCATGGTCTGTCAGGATAGTTTCTGGTTTCCCAACTGTGTTAAAATGTGAGGACTCTAGAATCTTTATAGTTTCACGTGTTGTAGCTCTTGCTAAAGGGTAGGCTGCCACAAATTTGGAAAAAAGGTCATATACGAGTAAATATCTTTTTCTATTGAAGGGTAGCAGAGGAACCTAAAAATCCATGGCCATTATTTCCTTTGAATTGTTAGGGATGATTGATTTCATTGGAGTTGTGTATGCTCTATTCAGTGGTTTTGCACGGTGGCATATTTCACATTTGTTCAAAATCTTTATTATGTCTCGGTGCATCCCAGGCCGATAGAACCAGTGCTTGAGGCAATATTCAGTTTTTGGAGTTCCATAATGTCCATATAGTCTGTGAATGTAATCAGTGAGAAAGCCCCAAATGGCTGGTGGTACCATCACTCTCCATTCATCAATGTCTTCTTGAATTTGGTAATATAAAACCCTCTTTTCTATCTTGTAGCGGCACTTCTTGCCTAGGGTACTGTCATTCTTCTGAGGAGACCATGCTGTCTCTTTGACATTTGTTGTAGTTGTTCCTCTATATCTGTCCTTACATGATATGCTCATCATGTATGCATGATCTATCCTCAGGTGTTGTTGCTGTTGAGTTTGAATGGGATGATGACTGAGGATGTCAGCCACCACATTCTCAGCTCCTTTGCAATGTTTCACTGTATAATTAAACTCTTGGAGAAACAAACTCCAGCGAACTAGTCGGCTATTAGTGAGATGGCTGTGATTTCGAAATTGAAGACTCTTATGGTCTGTAATTACTATTACTTCAGAGCCTAGTAGCATAGGATGAAATTTCTCAAATGCCCATATGATTGCAAGGGCTTCTTTTGCTGTAACTGTGTAATTACGTTCAGGTCCTTTCAACAACCTGCTTATGAAGTACAGGACTCCTATCTGACCATCTTGCTGAACTTGGGATAGTGTAACACCCTATCCATATGCACTGCTATCAGTTTGGAGTATAAAGGGTTTGTCGAAGTCTGGGTATGCCAGCACTACTTGTTTTATAAAATTTTTCTTAATCTCAGCGAATGCTTCCTCTTGTTCACTGGTCCAGTTCCAACGGGTATCTTTCCTGAATAATCTTAGTAACGGTTCCATTCGGTCAGCAAATTTTTCACAGAATCTGTTGTAAAAGTTGCATAGTCCTAAAAAGGACCGAATGTGCTTTCGTGTTTTACATAAAGGGAAGTCATTTATTGCACTGATTTTTTCAGGGTGGGGTTTGATTCCTGTTCGTCCAACCAAATGACCCAAAAATTCTATCTCCTCAGAGATCAATATACTCTTTTTCAGATTGATTTTGATTCCTTTAGCTTCGCATTCTGCAAAAAATATTTGTAAGGGTTGGAAGTGTTCTTCCAGTGATGTGGATGCTACCACGACATCATCCACATATATTGTTAAAATTTTCTTGATTTCCTGAGACAAAACCTGGTCCAGACATCGTAAACCTTTTAGTAAATAATACAAAAACCTTAGTAAATAATACAAAAACCTTTTAGTAAATAATACAAATAGAATCCTATCTGACCAACATAAATTAATATTAATAATGTAATTTGATCTATTTTTTTTTATTTAAAATCATTTCCATTTATTTTTTTTTTGTTCTTTTAAGTTTTTATAATGATTTTTGTTTTTCGATAAATTAAATTATATAAATGTTAAACTTAAGTCGGGCGTGAATGGCTATATAGATTTGTAAAGTTATATTAGAGGAGGGTAATCTTAGGTTATTTGTGCCATTGTTGAATTGGGTCAATGGATTGGATATATTGGTGTAATTAGTAGATGTAGTATGAGTTTCGCTACGTGCAGAATCGCTGTATACACCGCACCAACCCTTTGCCTATGGATGGGATTTTAAGTCGAAAAAAGGATCGCAGTTCCTTCCTATGGAGTTTTTATTTTATTGTTCTTCTTGCCATACAGATGTCATATTCCTGTATTGGACAAGAGTCAATGTCTTCTCTAACTATACTGTTCAGGTGTCCATTCCTGACAGTATGTATATTTGTGCTGTTGTATTTTCATGCTACATTGAATACATAAATGTATCAGATGGATTGACGCCAGTTTAACTGCGAACTTTTAGCCTAAGGTTAAATAGGGATAGAATATTTTCTTTTCAAATGCGAATGTATGTAGTCTATTCATACTCGACACTCTAAATAAAATTGCATTAAATTTATGTTGAGTATATACGTTTGCATGGACTCGTTATCGGTTAATTATGTTTTGATTTTTATATTTGATCAAAATATATAGACATTCGGTAAAAAATGATACCTTACGGTGAGTATCTAAAATATATTTATTCGGATGTCTTTTAAGTTATTGGTGTCAATGCGGGCATCTTACAATGAATGCTACTGGGTTTCTTGTGAATTCCCTCATGCAATTCCACCAATGATTTTATATTTTAATCGTTTATGTTTATTTTGAAATGTTTTTAACTGTGTAATCTATGTAACCGATCTTTACTCAACATTATAAAACAAGCTTTTATAATCCCATCTGTGCAAACTTATAAAAAAAATTAAAATGTAAATTTATAAAAATTAAATGTAAATTAAAATCAAAAATCAAAGTTAAAAATGTAAGTTAAATTTTAAAATGTAAAACTAATACTAAAATAATTTTAAATCTTATATATATGTGCATAAATAAATGTTTGTGTGGTAATTACTGGCAGTGGCTTATTTTATTCTTTTTTTATATATTCTTAGATAAGAATTTATTATATTATTTAACCTCTGCTACTTCTTGAGCTAGTGACATCGTCTAATGACCGGATATCAAAATATATAAAATAAAAAAATTTTTTTTTTGATTTACGTAACTGCCTACTTTATAAATTTTTTTTAGGTTTAAATGCCTAGATGGCGCGCTGTAGTGCAGATTAAACTGGCCCCACATTGGGTGCCAGTTTTACTGTACCGGGCCAAACTCCCCTGCAGATTTTCTAATCCTAATCTTGCACTGAGCATGAAGTGAACAAGATTTAACAGGAAAAAGAATGGATATCAATTTAGAACCGATTGTCTGTACTTATATATATATATATTGGTACTTCCAGCTAAAGTGATAGGAAGAGTGCATTGACCGGACTCTTCCAGTCAAAAACACCCTTTAGTTGATATCTTATTCAAATGCCCGAACATTTAGAACAATGGTAAGTACACACCTTTGAAAAATCTATTTATAAAATAGACCTTTGCGCCCCACTTCTAGAAAACAAAACAAACAAAAAAAAATATGAATTTTTTTTCTTCCTTCCCTCCTAGAAGGATGTGCAATACCATATGTTCAGCGAAGCATAAGAATAAGATTTAACACCCCGGTAGTGCGATATCCCTTTGTGGCTAGCTCAGTCACTCTACATCTAGGGTTTTCAAATGGGTAAGTTAAATGATTATTACAGGTACGTGGTTGATAAGGAAAGAATATATTTTTATCAATATAAATAACAATACGAAAATGAAATAAGTTTAATAATATGATTAAATATTTATTTAATCCCAAATACCCACCATCGTTTCACACTAATGATGATATAATAACAAAAATACTAAATAATTAATTATCATAAACCCATATATATATATATATATTCGTGGCGTTGAAATAGATAGATACAATTTTAAATAAGAAAAATAATAAATCCTTAAAGCTATTTACAATGTTTATAAGTAATGGAAGTGGTCTGAGCTTTTTACCCTATAGGAATAAGTTATACTTTGTGTGATTTGATATATATATATGAGATTTTCGGTCATACAGGCATACACTTTTACTGATTACTTTAAAACCTTTTTATAGATAGCAAAAATAATAATAATAATAAACTATGCATACTTATATTTGCAATATGAGATATTTCACTAATTTCATATTTTCAACTGTCAACAAGGTTGCATTGGCTCAGATACTATATCGTACTCACCATAAGGTACTGTATTGATTTCTCTTTTGCTATAGATAAACTCCTATACATGTATATACGTGCAGCACAATTAAACACTTACTATTTAAATATAAAGTTATTAAAGGACTTGCTTACAGGGAATCTATAATAGATCCCTTCTTCCACGCATCATGAGGTGCCGCAGTGACAAAAAAAATAACTTAAAAAAAGATATACGGTTAAATACATTTTTTAGATATTCAACATGAGATATCGTATTTACTGAATATTATGTGTATATACGCATGTATATTTGTATATGACAAATTTCAGGAGTAACAAAGAGGAAAACACATAGCAACAACAACAAAAAAATCTCATTGCAACCTTTGTTGAAAATACTAGAATTTGATATAGAAAAATTGACTCAAAAGATTTAAGTAAAAGCTTTAACATTTATGCCCGTAATAACCGTAATTCAATATACATATGCGAGAGATAACTCTCTTTTTTAAAAGATTAATAATAATAATAAAAAATAATAATAATATATTTAATCGGAAATATCAAAGTTAATTATTTCAATATTAATAAACCATCTTAAAATAAACTTATATCTGCGTCTTCATTCTCCTGTGGGTTTCAAGTCAACTGGCTGTGCGGTGAGGGTTTCATCTATTTCGGCGTAGGCAAGGCGTCATTTGGCTTCATCGTGGACGGCTGGAACTGGCGTGGGCACATCTTGGCAGCTTGGGACAGAGAAAGGGCGGTGCACCGGCTGGTTGTTTACCCCACAGTCATTTCACTGGACTCTCTGGTAGATTGCCCCATATTTTCCTCTGTATATGATAATAATTTTTTATTAAATGTTCACTTGCTATTTGACTGGTTCATTAAATCTTTAAGAAATCATTAGTTCTTAAAAGAACTGTATAATGGATTTCTTAGAAAATGTCAGCAGTAGTCCTGTTCAAAAATTAATCTCGAAGTAGCTGGTTGCTTGGAGAATTCTGGAGCCAAAAAAGTGCATGACTTGCCCAGAATGACTGCCAAAGAAAGAATGAATCCCACAGCACTATTAATCCCACTAATAAGAACCAATTCAGATATCCCTCTGAGAAGAATGAATCAGCCAATCCTTTTAACCTAGCTTATCACTTAGATTATAAACATTCCTTTATATCTTTCCGATTAAATTCTACATTTTAAGTTTGACAGGTTTTCCATCTTGAATAACCCAGACCACTTGCTTACAAAATCAATTCAAAAGAATTTTTAAAAAGATAACAGTTTAATTATAGCATTATCAAACATTTTGCTTTTGATCAGATTTTTGCAAAAGCAATTAACATTTTTTTGCTTATGGAATAAAATTACAATCTTTAGAAAAGTGATTAAAAAAATGTACAAGTATGTTGGAAAATAAAAAAGCAAATACATATAATGACATATCATAAACAATATACAAAAAGGAAAAAAAAACACATGAGTTTATTATGCAATATTTTGTATGTCAATTTCATATTACTTTAAATTGGTGTGTGTGGGTATTTTAATGCTCAGACCAACTTCCATTATTAATATAGCACATTTATATATTTGTTGTGCCTAATATGTACAAATCTATATATATATATATCTGCTGTAATATTATTTACAGCAGATTTTGTGCAAGGCCATTTGATAATGCCTGGCACAATATATATATAAATGCACTTACATTTTAACTTTATGTACCTTTTAAAGACATTGTTATATGTAAATATGTGTTTTAATGTTTTAATAAATCTATTTAAAGAACAACTACCGTCCCGAAACATTCCTATGATATTTTACAAGTCAAATTCTAAAGTATCATTTAAGTGAACTTGCATACCAATCTAATAAAATAATGATGATACAGTTTTTAGTTTATTTACAAGTTTATTTAAATGATTCTTTGGGAATCTGATTTGTGAATTGCCACAGTAATGTAGTGGAACCTAGTTGTGTCATGAACAGATTTACCTTATCAGTGTTACATATTTAATAAGTCTTTATTATTAGAATTAATATGTTCGTATGTGGGAGAATATATATAGCTATGTATGTTTATCATTTAGATTACTGGTTCAAGGTATGGATTATCAGTACCTATACTTTTTCTAAGAGGTTCGGTAAGTGAAAAAATTTTCCCATCGTTTATAATTTGATCTAATTGCATTATCTTATTTATGTCGCAGAAACATAATGGAATATCTTATGTAATTGTACTATAAGTGCTAATATTTCCATTGTCATTGCAGTGAATCAATTAAATTAATTAATTTGATTTATTAAAATCATATTTTGTAATCAAATATATATTTCACTTTTAACTTGCAAAAGTTTACTTTAGAAAAAAGAATTAAAATACAACTATATATATATATGATAATAGAATTGGTACTAAGTCAAGGTGGTATTTTTCCCTTACCATCAATTATATATCAAATTTGTATGACCGTAGGATTAACAAGTAATAAAAATGTATTCGTCTGGATCAAATGAAGTCTTTTCCTAAATCAAATCAATCACATTTTCTTGAAAGTTTAACATCATCTTGATTATGAACTAGCTATTCTTTTTTCCTTAATAAATGAAATCAATTATTCTTAATTATATGAGTTTCTAAATTTATATTTTAATGGTCTGGTACAAAATCTCACATGCAAAATATTTAATATTATAGTGCATAAATAATGCTTTTTTATATTATTTCTGCCTAGTTACCAGCAATTAGAAGTATATAAATGATGATAATCCTAAATCTTCTTAGTTAATAATCTATCTTTGATTCATTTAATCAGTAAGGAATATCAACTAATGTAGTGGATAAAATACAATCTAGATATAAAATTAAATGATGTTTTGATATTCATGACAACATGTCAATTCCTTCAATAGACAATTAATTAAATTGTTTAAGAAAAATATTTGTAAATGTACAAATAATGTAATTAATTTCATGGCTATAATTTATATTTTAAATAACAAAACTAATTCTAATAATAATTATAATCTAGAAGAAATTATTTATTTATTTTTGGATATAAATGAATAAAGATTTAGCTAGCATACACATTTATAATGGGTGCCAATGAATATGTGAGGATCTCTTTCCAAATTTCCAGCAGTGCCATTTTTGAATTAATACATATGTTACATTCTAATATATTTAACTATTCACTATAGAAATTTTAAGGCACTATCATATTTGGATCAAAACATGAAATGTGGCACTAACAATAAATTTTATTTTAAATTGAACAAAACGACTACTGAAATGTTCGAAATGATTCAAATTTTGTATGACAATGAATCCATGAGTTGCAAGAATGTTTTCAAATCATTTACCAAGATTTCTTGATTCCAAGTAGAGCCAGACATATCAAAAACAACTAGAACAAAGAAAATGTACAAAATGATGACAAATATCTTTGAATTGATCATTATGTTTCTAATAGATTCATTGAGGAACTCACTGATATTCTCAAAACCATTGTCCACATTTTAATGGGAGATTTGAGAGGTGTGCCTGCACTTTTTGCCTAACTTATTGGCTATCAACTTAAAAGACATCGGAGTGAAACATAGCAGTGATATGAAAATTATGGGTATGGATCCAGAGTTTTTTTTTTTTTTTTGGGGGGGGGGGGGAATCAATGTATGTTGAAATGAGCACCAGAAGGAATATATACAAAATTATAAATGCAAGAGGGTGTTGTGTACAGCCGCTCACTCAACTCTGCTTAACAATCAGGTAAAATAGATAAGCAGAAACCAAAATGATTAGACAAAACAGTTTAATTAGAATTATTAGTTGGATAGTTAATATTACATATATAAACTAGAATACAATTGTCTTTAACTTATGATCTCTGGCCATGAAGGCATACGAAAAACATAATATAGGCTTGTATGGCCTGCAAAGTTCCTAGGTCCACTTTTTCATCTTCAGTGGTGAAGTTCACTGGATTTTTTCCTTTGTTAAAATTACACTCTCTTGACTTTCATGTGCAATCAATAGTTTCTCCTCTGCAGGTGTGCTGTAATTATTTTTTGTTCCCTTTTTATTCTTGATAAGGAATGTTGCAGAAACCAATTAATTCTCGGCTATTGTCTACTTTTAGAAATCAGCACTTTTATCTAGTTGCATTAATTAGTTTCTAATCTGGAGCGCTTATCTTTAATACAACTGATCAGTAGCATTTCAAAATTTAAATTACAAAATTCCTTTCTTGTTGTCTATTTCATTTAATAAAACTTATTCATTATTATATATGTATATAGCACCTCCACCACTTCAGAAATTATTGTTTCTGAAGTCTTACATAATCTTTTAAGTAAGTGGGTTCTTTTCTTGTTCTTAAAGATCTTCGTGGAGAGGGCATTTTGTTGGCATCTTCAGTTTCTTGATCATCGGATTTCTCTTCGCTTTTGGGAATGTGCGCTGCTGTATTACTTCCGGTTTCTGTCTCTACAAGTATTATTTGTCTTGACAGAATTTCTTTTATGAAGGCCTTCACCCAGTATTTCCTGATAACGTCCCTAACCCAGATTTTTTTTCTCCCTTGGAGAAAATAGTATCTCCAGTATTGCTTTCATAGTGTATAGAGTTTTGTACTGGGTGAATTAACGATAGTTTCGTGCGGAGTTTCCGTCTGAAAATTAATTCTGAAGGGGATTTCCCCGTAGCACACGGAGTATTATGTTGATATAATAAGGCAGAATGTAAGGTGTCTTGTATATTTGCAGTGCCTTCCTTCCGTAACATTTTTTTTAACATTTATACTGCCTTTTCTGCATTACCATTGGATTCCGGGTGATATGAGGGCATGGCTAGATGTTTAATTCCCCATTCTGTGAGAAATTCTTCAAATCTAGTGGATGTGAAACTCTCGATAATTTCACAAATTTCTCTATGTCAGCATTCATTGCGGGCCACCATATGTAACTACGAGCCAGAGCTTTGGCCTGCACTATCCCAAGATGACCTTAATGAATTAAGTGAAGAATCTTACTCTGCCCACTGCTCGGTATCAATACTATCATCCATTAATATACATCCCTTGTTTATGGACAGTCTTTGTCTTACATCCCATAAAGTTTTATGTATTCTCTCAGACCAACTTTTGGGCCAGCCTTTGCTGATCCATTTACTTATGTATTTATATCCATGGTCCACTTTAGTCCAACTAGAAACTTTTCACTGGTTAATAATTGTTGTTCCAATTATCGATGTAGTTAATGGTTTGGTTGTCTTTTTGTAGTTCTGCTTTAATGGGCATTCTTGACAGTGCATCTGCGTGTTTAATGACCTTTTTTTGAAATTTTAGGCCAAAATCATAACCTGATAACAGATTAACCCAATGTAACATTCCAGGGTTTAGATGATCAGGGTCAGTTTTATTTTTGGCCAATATCTTCAACAGTCGTTTACGATCGGTAAAGATTTTAAACTGTCGACCATACAAATATTGGTGAAACTTTTTTAGCGCAAATATGATAGCCACTGCCTCTTTATCTAGTTGTCTATAATTTTACTTGCTCACCATCAGCTACTGTATGGCTTAAGATTGCCCCTATTCCAACTTCAAATGCATCTGTTGTCAGTATCAGTTCAAGGCTACTGTCATAATGTACTAATAAGCTGTTTGACCTTAATTTTTTCAACTCACAAAAAGCTTTTTCTCAGGGTTGATCCCAATTCCATTTTTGGCTCTTTTTTAATAAATTGTATAACAGTTTTGCTATGTGAGCCTTTCCCTTAAGAAAACCTTCAAAATAATTAAGGAGGCCAAGGAAAGCTTAAAGTTTCTTAACATTTCTGGGTCTTTGGGCTTCCTTTACAGTTGCTATTTTTTGAGGGTCGGATCTCTTTCCCTTTTTTGAGATTATGTGTCCCAGGAATTTTATTTCTGTTGCCATCCAGATATATTTGTCTGCATTTATTTTAGCTCCAAAACTGCATAACTTGTCGCAAACTTTTAAAACTCATTCACGTAGTTCCTCTTCTGAATTGGCCACAACCAAAATGTCATCAAAATACGATGTTACACCATCCATTTGCTGGAGCAGCATGTCACATTTTGGCCTGCAAAATGTTTGATGCAACCGGCAATCTATTGCACTTAAACAATCCCTTATACGTAGTAATAGATGGCAATTCCAAGGTGCACTCAGAAAGTGGTATCTGATGAAAAGCGATCTTCAAATCAATTTTAGCGTAGTGACTTGCCCTTTGCATATTTGCCAATATTGCCCTGACATTTGGTACAGGAAACTGACTTTTAGTAAGGTTTTTATTTATTGTGGTCCGATAATCTCCGCAAATGCCGATTTGCCCATTTGGCTTAGATATTACAACGATTAGGGTGGCCCATTCCATTTTCTCGACTGGCGTTAATACACCTTTACTAATCAGATTTATTAACTCTTGTTCCACCTTAGTTTGCAGCGCAAAAGGGACCTTTCTGGGTCTGCAAATAACGGGGGTTGCCCCACCTTGTAGCTCTATGTTTATAGGCATAGTCATAATTTTGCCCTCATCACTTTTAAATAATTCTGTATATTTATTTCTCATTTCTTGCTCAATAGCAACCTTATTTATCATACATATCTTTATTCCCAGAGCACTGAACCATTCCCTACCTATAATAGAATTAAGATCACCCTGTACTATATATAACGGTAGTGTTGGAACCTTACTATTTAATTCAATCTGAACCATCGCTATTCCTAATATTTTAATATTGTTTCCGCTGGTATATTTTGCTCTTAATCTTGTTTTCATTAATAAAGGGGGAATTTTTCGATTTTGCACTACTTTCTCCTAGTCTTTGAGTGTCATCATTGACACGCCTGCTCCGCTGTCAATTTTTATTTTCACCTGCGTCTGTAATAATTTAACTGTCAGCATAAACTGATTTCCATATGCAATCTGTGTATTGTAAATATCACACTTTTTTTTTTTGACTTTACAAGTTGGTGAGCCACCACAATCTTTTTCCCCTTTATTTCAACATACTTTCTGCAAGTGCCTTCTTTACCACAGGTCCTACAATGCTCTTTGTTGAATTTATACTTACATGCCATGTGGCCTTTTTTTTTCACAACAATAACACACTATTTCATTTGTTTTGCTTTTAACAGGTTGGGACTTATTTTCAGTTTTCCGAATATACGTGTTACCATCATTTTTGTTGGAAAATTTTCTAAATTCTTCCGATTGGTTGAGTACAATTTTGTGGGCTACTCACTTTTTTGTCGCTTCCTCGTACGTCAACTCTCTTGAGGCCAGTAACTGCTGCCTAAGCCTATCGTTTGGCATGCCCCAAAGTAATTGATCAAGCAGATTATCCTCTAAGACATCTCCATAACCACAACTCTTAGCAAGTTTTCTTAGTACTTGATCGTAGTCTCGTATACGCTCTCCCTTGTTTTGCCTTCAGTTTCTAAAGTGTAGTCTTGCATCATGCTTCGAAGGCTGGGGGTTGAAAAAGTTATTTATTTTTCCCAGAAGTATATTGTATGGTAAATTCTCTGGTTTTTCGTGATCACAGAGCCTATTTGCTATTTCTATTACTTGTTGCCTGGCATAACACAATAATGTGACAACTTTAATGGGGTCACTTGTCATACTATTAATCAAAAACAGTTTCTCGATTCTCTTAAGGTAAATCGGCCAATCAAAAGAGTTATTAATGTTGAACTCATTGATTGTTACTTGAGGCACTGAAGTCATCATTTTCTATTTTATTTTTAAAAAAAAAATAATTCTTTTATATTTTACTACGAGATTACTATTAACACGCTTTCTGAAACAAATTACTATTAATATGCTTACTAAAACATTTCTCTGACTTCTAAGTGGATCTGGAATTCGATTCTCAGTGTCCTTGTCGGTTTCTCTATATATAATTTAATTTGAATCTAATACTGTTTCTAATTTGAACCAGATTTTTCTACTGTAACGTATCCTGTCGATGATTTTCTGCTGTGTACAGCCACTCTGCTTAACAATCAGGTAAAATAGACAATACACAAGCAGAAACCAAAATGATTAGACAAAACAGTTTAATTAGAATTATTAGTTGGATAGTTAATATTACATATATAAACTAGAATACAGTTATCTTTAACTTATGATCTCTGGCCATGAAGGCATACGAAAAACGTAATATAGGCCAGTGTGGCCTGCAAAGTTCCTAGGTCCACTTTTTCACCTTCAGTGGTGGAGTTCACTGGGTTTTTTCCATTGTTAAAATTACACATACTTGACTTTCATGTGCAATCAATAGTTTCCCGCTGCAAGTGTGCCGTAGTTATTTTTTGTTCCCTTTTTATTTTTGATAAGGAATGTTGCAGAAACCAATTAATTCTCGGTTATTGTCTACTTTTAGAAATCAGCCCTTTTAATCTAGTTGCATTAATTAGTTTCTAATCTGGAGTGCTCATCTTTAAAACAACTGATCAGTAGCATTCCAAAATTTAAATTACAGAATTCCTTTCTTATTGTCTATTTTATTTAATAAAACTTATTAATTATTATATATGTATATAGCAGCAAGCATAACCAAACATTACTCATTGTTATTTTTATTAGATTCTAATACTATTTATTCCTGAAAATCAAACAGTAGAAGCTAATTACTGTTTGAGTGTTTTCAATTGTTTGTGGGCCAAAATTTTGCTTAAGACTTAAAAAAAAATACTATGAGTAAAGCTCTTGGTCATTATCACATGATAATGATCTAGTACACAATGCCAAGATTGTGCACAAATTTGCTGGATTATAAAAATTGCTGTGCTTGTGTTTCCACTCTATTCCCTGATGTTGTTCTTAGTGACTTTTGGGTTTTTCAAAATTAAAATTGGTTATGAAAGGGCCTCATCATGATTGAATGCAAAAAATCTAGAATTTTGCAACAAGGTTTCTACACTCAATTTTGACATGAATTTCAAAAACTGTTTCAAGCAATTTTATAATCCCAGAAATCTATTGAGTCATCAGGAAACTATTTTGAATAATCAGTTGTCAAAACAAAACATAGGGCAACACATTATGTTTTGCTTTACATCAGTTACCATTTTACTGGGACATATTATATATCATTATTTAGCTTAAGGAGATGTTAATAAAATTAATATTAAAATTTCATATATACACACATATTCTAAAACCTAACTTATGTAGGCAATACCCCCACCCCCATCTTTTATAAGAAAAATAATTATAAAAATATCAATAATATTTCCTTTTATTCGTTTTGTTAATTTTTTATAATATACAAATGCATTTATATCTATCAATTAAATTTTATAATTATTTTACAAGATGATATACAAGAATTATTAACTTTTCTTCATGTTAAAATGTTATGCTATAGTTTTTGAGATTCCTATAATTAATTGTTGAAATATTTGAATATGCTATTGAAAAGTCCCTTAATAATTTTATTATTTTTTATTCCCATTATATTCCAGTGTAACTTCCTTGGCTTATTTCATTTTTATTTTGTTAAAGACTGTTATACAACTATTTACATTTTATTGGGAGTATGAATCACCCATATTCTTTTTTAATTCAACAGTAAATTAAATAAATTTTATTAGTATTTTTTTTTTTTATTAAAAAGTTAAAATAGAGTTTATTATTCAGTTACTTATTGTGTATGTATAAGCTTTCTTTTTAATAAATTGTTTTAAAAGAGATAATTAGTCCAATATATATGATAATTTCTCCAAACATTTCCTTTCTGGAACAATAATGATGGATTTATTTTTCCAAAGAAAGTTAAGGTTTTAAATCTTGTTTTAATTAGCTTTGCATCTTAAATGGTATGATTTAGTAAGTTTCTGAAATAAAAAAAAATTTTAAAATAAGATTTTATTTCAATATTTATGTTTTTTCTAAAATATTCTTTTTAAACATTTTCATTTTTTCAAAAAACAAAATGTATTTCTCCTTTTTAGTACAATTTTGTTATATTGATCAATCACAATTATTTATTCAGCCACTAATTGGATATGGAAGAATTGTTTTTCTGTTATATTTGAGGGTAATTGCTACAAAAAAAAAAATGAAGTATTTTTTTTTGTAATGTATAGAAAACTTTATAAGTGGTAAAATGTGATATTATTTCATTTTGATGGATTATAATATACTGTAATTGAATATATTGAATGTAGGGTATGGGTAACCATGTTTTTACCATATACATACCTACATATCAAGGTTATCTATACCAGGGGTGTCCAACAAGTCGATTGTGATCCACCAGTCGAATGCAAAGTCATTTTTGGTCAATCGCGAGGCCAATTCTGGCAAGAGCTGTCGGGTAATGAGGGAAACAAATTAAGTGAAGATTTTCAAGTTTTTTTGTTATTTTTCTTTTTGTTCTAAATTTTTTTTAAATTCTGGATAGGTGAAGTCCACTAAGCTGTATCATTATTGAAAATAATATTTTTGATCTTGATTTAATGTAGCTAATTTGAATTAATAAATATTATTAATAATTTACTCATGTTGCTTTAATTCCCCGGACATGAGCTTTTTTGGCCATTAAATAATTGTTATTTTATATTAGGTGGATATATAAAAATAGTATGTATTTTACATCTCCCTTCACTTAGACTACGCCTATGGCAACAAGTCGATCGCAACACATTTTAAAAATAAAAAGTAGATCTTATGAACACAAAAGTTGGCCACCCCTGATCTATACTGTTAATAGCTAAAGATTAATAAATATAGGCTATAGAATAAGAAAGTTACTGTAATAATTATTACTTTTTGTTAAATACCTACTATTTGGTTATTATCTTAGTATGGTAAAGGATTTAATATATATGCATGCCTGACCTTTGTTTTTTCTTGGTTATATATTTTATATATATATATTATAATGCTACAGAGCATAGGGATAGTAAAGAGTTATTTAAGTCATACATTGGCTGTGTCATTTATAACTAGACATATACATAAAGTATGTAAGCAAAAATAATATTATTTTAAATTTTTAATTGAAATGGAACCGATTTTCAGATGAAGAAGGGTTGATTTGAATTTATTGTATCATCTAGAGAATTAAAAATATAATGCCATTCTCATTACAAACTCTACCCATCTATCTCCACTATGTACTGTTATGTTTAATAATGCTAGCTATTTCATATGTGGAAATTAGCTCTACGACTTGTAACTAATAAATTAATATCCCATAATTGTAAATGTAAAATAATGAACTTTAATTTGGTATACTAATACTAATTATGCATATAAATAAAGAAAGATGGTCAATCACTTTAAATTTTAACAGAAAACAAAGGCAAAACTCTCCATACAGTAGTGCCACCCTGTGCCAACCAGAGTAATCAATGGATGCCAGAAGGCTTGTGCATAAAATCCCTATCTAGTGCCTACTCATCTAATATCCCCAGACTAGTTTCTGGCTTGTGGCCATCATCAGTAAGGAGCCTTGGATTTGAGAGCACTGCACCTAGATCTTAGGATCTAATGCAACCCTCCAGCAGCCACCTTTTAACTCTACTTTACTACAAAACTATGAGAATGAAATTGCAAACACAATAATATTTTCAATCTAAGCCCAATAGCTTATATAGTCATATGGGTCTAAACTCAATTCAGTACCCTTACATTTTGGTGTCTTTGGCTCTTAAACAACCTAGCCACCACTATCCTATTAGGCAGGATTGGTGTTAAACCAATAAACATCACATTTTAACAGAACAGAATTATTTTAATAAAACAAAATAATAATAAATACTAACAAGAATTTGAATATGGCATAAATGAGCATTTTGCTATATGAAATATACACTATAAATTGTCTGATACGAAAATACAAATGCTAATAATAATAATAATGAGAAGAAAGTAAATAAATATTTACTTTAAAATTTCCTGGTTAAAACTATAGTTGAAACTAATTAATAATAATAATAAAATGCTTGAGAAATCAAATATTAATAAAAACTGATAATATCACATGATCACCATTTCTTATGCTTGCTCTTAATTGTTATTAAAACAGGCAAAACTCTTTATACGTATTACCACTCAGTGCAATCCAGAATAATCAATGCATGCCAGAAGGCTTGTGCAGAAAATCCCTGGCTTGCACTGAGTGGCAATACGTATAGAGAGTTTTGTCTGTTTTAATAACAGTTAAGAGCAAGCATAAGAAATGGTGATCATGTGATGTTTATTGGCTTAAAACCAATCCTGCCTAATAGGATAGTAGTGGCTATGGTTATTAAAGAACCAAAGACACCAAAATGTATAAGTACTGAACTAAGTTTAGACCTATATGACTATATAAGCTGATGAGCTTACATTGAAAATATTATAGTGATTTCAATTTAAATCTCATAGTTTTGTAGTTAAGTAGAGATAAAAAGTGGCTTCTGGAGGGTTGCATTAGATCCTAAGATCTAGGTACAGTGCTCTCAGATCCAAGGCTTCTAAGCCAGAAACTAGTCTGGGGATATTGGATGAGTAGGTACTAGATGGGGATTTTAGGCACAGGCCTTCTAGCATCCATTGATTACTCTGGCTTGCACTGAGTGGCAATACGTATAGAGAGTTTTGCCTGTTTTCATACTAAACTAATCAAGCTATGGAGATTAAGATTTCAGACTGATTAGTTGAACAATATAGCTGATCTTAGAGTAATTAAAATAGAAAAACAAGAAAATAAAGGAATGTAACTTTTAATTAAAAGAATTTTTAAGATCAAATGTAGTGATAGCATGGTTAAAACTCGAGCAAAGGTGGAGTCAGGATAGTATAAAAGGCTGACATTCTCTATTGTTTTCATTCAGACTTCACAGTTATTATTGATAGATATTTGTTGAGTCATATTATTGAGATTCATATTCTTCATTGAAATCAACCAGCAGTAGTGAGCAAAGTCAACGAGCTGCTAATAGCCAAGTACGATGAAACCATTCTATCATGCCATGAAAGAAATGAGTGGTTAGATTTGAAAGCTGTATTTGGCCATTTTCCTCCTTCCGTCTCCTATGTGCCATTAGCCAAATGCCATGGTAGTTTACTCTGATTCGCCTCAGCCAATGTTTAAACCAGCTATGCCAAATCAAGAGATCCAACCTTTGCCGTAGAATGTGAAATTAGGAAGCTACATTTATGTTACACATACGTTTACCAAGAATCTAACCAGATCTGAAGAAAAGATGATCGCCCATATATGAAAACCAAACCAATTATGGAATCCAGAGACTGTGCTTAAACCATGTAATAAAGCGAGAAACTGTGTTGTACTTAAACCTAGGTAACTATTTTCCATGACGTCATTATTAAAATTTAAATTTTTAATACTAGTATTAAACTTAAAATCTTCCCATGAATAGAATTCATTTCAGAAGCATGCATATTTGTTAATTGTAGAATATCTCCTATGTGTTTTATATATATTTTTTATTGTTATTATCTATTAATAAATTGATGTAAATTATTAGGTGTTGTTTATGTCTATCTCTCCATTTATCTAAGTAAATATGTTGCCGGTCTCATATTTAAGAAATAGCCATGGTTCAAGCGCTTGAAATGTGTTAGTGACATTTCATGGGTTCCAGTATAAGTATTGGATTGTGCCCTGGTTCAAACACTTTATAAATAATCTCCATGATGTGTTTCACATTTTATGCAGCCGGGAGTACCTCGGTCTGGAAAGGTGACCATCGGTTTAATATTTTTATTAAATCTCGGTCTGACCGGGGGTATGATTGATATGTAAATATTAATCATATTTACTCCTCTGCTTGAATAATGGGTCTTTAAAATTATATTAGAGATTGTTAATGTTTTAAAATATAAATCAATCAAATAATAAGTAATTGGAATAAGTAGTAGAAAAAAATGATTTGTATTTATATATATATATATATATAAAGACTAATTCCCATTACAATATATATATATAGTGTATTAGAGTATCGGTTATTAATCATCATATCTGCCACTCACAAATGTTTTGGCCATTTCTACTATAAGGGGAAAAAAGTAAAAAATAATGACACTAATGCATTAGGGGTGACTTTTGCATGATGTATAAAGCCATTTATGAACTACAAATATACTCATATATATATATATTATAATCTGGCATCCCAAGTGTGGCCTTACTGTTTAGAGATAGACCCTGAGATATAATAATAGGAATTTCATGATCAGAAGAATTTTTTTTTGTGTGTGTTTTTTGAAAATAAATATAGTGAATGACAGAAGTTTATATATTTTTCTTTTGCACTTTCTGTGTTTGCTATCAGTAGTACAACTTACAAGATGTGAAATCAATCAGTTCGGTTGAAAATCAAAACCAAATCAGATATTAATGTATTTTTCTTTCTTTTGCTAGGAAGGGAGACAGAGTGATCAAACAAGGAGCAGAGAAAAGATGGGCTCAAGTAGAATTTTTTTTACACCCCCCCCCCCGGCAGTAGTAATCATATTTATTGAAGTGTATATCAAATACACATAGTTATAGTCACATATATAACACACAGAACAGAGTAGTAAATAAGTAAATAAACACGGATAGGGCAGGCATAGGATAAGAGATAGATAGAAAGCTGGCAGGTTAAAAAAGGACGACAGTTGCAGGAATGGTTGGGAGAGTGAAGCAAATTTTTGACAAGTAAAAGTAGAAAAATAAGACAAATTTTAAGAATAGTATTAGTAGAAAGACTAAAAACAACAGCAAACCAAATGTTTTTTTTCTTGTATATTTTTTTTTAGCTATTCGTATTTCTCTAGAAAATATGTATAGTCCAGAAGGAGACATAGATTCACCGGAACCACAATGGGTACGGAAATTGATGGAAACTATGTTACAAAAAGTAGAAGAATGTAGGCAATATAGAGCAGAAATCAACAGGATGAAAGAAGAGAGAAACAATGAAACAAAAACGACAGAAGAGAATCAGCCAAGAAATGAGAATCTCCAATGTGAAAATAAAGAAAGCATAAAGGGCATGGAAAGAACAGACAACCCAATGGTGGCAAGATTTATCCACATCAAAACTTTTCGGGGTGACATAGGAGAAAACCCTATGGCACACTTGCAAAGTTTACAAGAGCTGTTCATGTTCCAGGAACTCAGAGAAGCTGAAAAATTATCAGTTGCAGTTAATCATTTACATGGATCTGCCCGGAATTGGTGGGACTGTATAAGTAACAAACCAGTAACATTTGCAGATTACCACATGGCCTTACTTAAAAGTTTTTGGAGTGAAGAGAGGCAAGATGGAATAATGCACCGTATATCTCAACAAAAGTATTGCACTTCAAAAGGAGAAACTCACACCCAGTTTTTCTTGCGGCAAGTGTCTTTGTTAAAATCATTGACTACTTTCCACTTATCAGAGGGGCAGATTATTTGGACAATAAGGTACAATATGCCTCTCCACATACAACAATTGATGCTGCCGCAGCTGTGGAATTGATGAGATGGTAGACTTACTAACTGCTATAGATTTTGGCAACCTAAATAAAGAGCATGCAGACAAAGGAAAAAGAATTGACACACCCAAAATACAGATGGCAGCTGTCAGGAACTGCTATGATGATGATCAAAACACACAGCAATTTCAGAAAAATATCGGTCCTATAATTTATATACCCCAGATAGAACTCCAGGATGAAACAGAAGAAATTATTGAGGGAAATGAAAGAGTGACATCAGCGTTAATGTGCGAACTGGAAGATGATCACAGCCCACCACTCTCGGAGTGCCCCACAATTAAAGCACTGTTAGAAGATATCCCAATTACAGCTCTAATAGACACTGGCAGTCGAGTGTCACTGGTATCAAAAGAATGGTGGGATGCAACAGTAGGAACTCATGTACTACCGATCTCACCGAGAAAATCTTATGCTATAGTGGGCAACGGAGAAAAAGCCAACATAGGAACACATCGTTTGGGACTGGATATCAAGATAGGAGCAACAAATATAAAACATATATTTCAGACAATGCCAGGCTTGATTTATGATGTACTGTTAGGGTCGGACTTTTTAGAAAAACATGACTCAGGAATAAACTATAGGGAAAATAAGTTTACATTTTACAACAAGTTAGATTTTCACAAATGTAAAACCCAAGAGACAACCAATATAAGCTGCATACAGGAACCAACTAATCTTGAATGAACAGAAAATGAAACAAAAGGCCAGATGGAATTAGAGATAGAAGACAGAGCACACCGCACCTTGCCTTCAAGCGTTTTACCCATCAATTTAATGATCACGAGATATTTCCAAAATGCACCATGGCAGGTCCGGCAAAACAAACTACTTTATCAAGTGGCAGCACAGTTCTAGGTTTGAAACCACATTTACCCATACCAAAATCACTGCCCAAGACATCTAACTATGAGCCAGTTTCATCATCAGGGCACATAAGAGGAAAATGGCTAAATAACAGAGCACCGTTAATAAGGAATTTCAACTTGACTTCTAGCAAAAGAATTGATAGAAGACATGGTAATAAAGTGGACAAAGCTCAGAGACCTAATAACAAGGCCCAGAGAGGAAGGTCCACTGAAAAAAAAATAGTTTAAATAGAGTGCTCCATTCAAAAGTAAATTTTTTTACAAGATCCTCAAGGTACGACCAGGACACATCATATGGGCAATGAAATCATATTATAGGCTTTCAGTTTTTTTGTGTGTGTAAGTTTTGTAAATATTGGCATTGTTATAATATATTAATTAATATTATTATATACTTCTCTTTTAATATATATATATATATATATATATATATATATATATATATCAGTATTATGATAAACTTTCAGTTTTTTTTTATTAATATAATCTATTTATCAGTATTATTATAAACTTTCAGTTTGTTTTTATAAGCAGCACATATCAGTATTATTTCATGTAAATACACTAATATTCTGTATAATAGGAGCGCTCTTTCCGGATCACTCTGCTTCTCTCTGCAAAACCGTAGCTTTAGTCATTTTTTTTATTTGTTTTTTCTAATGGGTTCTAGGAATATGAAGCTGTGCATATATATATATGCTGGCTTAACCATTCACTGTGGACTAACTAAGACCCTAAGTCCAACCACAGTGAATGTATGTTTCTTTTTCAAACTAAATTTATCGTTTTCTCAAATAGTTGCCTAAATTAAAAGATTTAATAAAATAAAATATAGAAAGTTAAAATTATAATTGCAATTATTTTTAAAATATATTTGGTAGATTTCAATGAATTTCTTAATTAAATAGAATCCATTAAGAAAAGGAATTTAATTAGTAAAACATTTTTCTGAATTAGATAAAAATAGATAACAGGAAAAATTTGAAACAACGGGCATGATTCGCTACTAATTAGCAGATTAAAAACATAATGGAAAAAGGGTATAAATAAAGAACTTTTCTTTTGTTCTTGGTCTTATGCTTGCGGGTAACCAATGCTGAAGGTCAGAGAGAAAATCTTAAGAATTTAGTTGGAAGAAATTTTGCTGAAAAATTAGACAATATAGCGAACTCTTGCTTGCTGTACTTACTTCAAGCTGCACTCTATTTTTCGGCATATAAATAAAAATCCAGAAATGTGTTGCTCTGCAAAAATGTGGGAGTAACCTCTTTTGCCTTCGCTTTCCTGAGCTGTTCCTGAGGTCGGAGTCGTAATCATATAAGCCAGCCAGAGAACAAAAGTATCTGCCCTGTATCCGTGAAAAAAATCTGCCCTCAAAAACATGGAAAAACGAATTTGAAGAACCGAGAAGACCTGCGGGGAAACATCAAATGAACTCATTTTGACCCACCCATCTAGTTACCGGTAACGTTCCCATAAATTATTAAAATATCTTTGCAATTTGCAAATTCAATGTATATTTATGCTTTTCTATATATATCTGTTTTTTTTAAATCTATGTATTCGAGTCTTGTGAAATTACATTTCATTAATTGCTTTTTTTTTTTCTTTAAATACTTTAATGGGTGGTAGGGTTATTGCATATAATGGCGGCGGTAATTCTTATTAATTTAATTGAAAAATGCTTCGTTTAACTTTCCGCCATTATACTTCTGTAATTAAGTTATTTATTTTATATAACTATTTATTTAGAAAGAAAAGGAAGCAAATCATAGAAAGTGCAAAACTCTAATTTAAAATCAAGATTTAAATTGCTAAATATGCTATTATAAAACTTTCCAAACTTTAATTTAGTTTTTTTTTTGTATATATATAAAAGAAAGATCCTTATCAAATGCCATTATATTTTAGTCAATGAAGGGTTACAAATTTAAAGTTATATTTTAAAGAACGTGAAATAAAACGTTCGCATTTATATTTTAGTAATAAGAGAGAATATGTTTTAACAATATAATATGTATTAAGAATTATTAAATCGCATTGGCCCTGCGGTGTTGGTTAAACTTCAACTAAATCAATAAAATATCCGCCCTCTTGTTTAGTGATCTGAATTTTATAAAAAGAGAAGTTACTATTTTCTGAGGATTTTCGGTGATAGTTGAGCGTTCGTAATTTATATATATTTTGCAGAGGGTTTTTTTTTTAAATTTAAAGGTCGTTGATCTTATTTATATGGTATCGTGCCTCGGGTGATCTACTGGGCCGCTCAGCATAAATTACAGTGCTTCTTTTGCCAAGTTTGCTTAGGTTAACATACCTACATTCGGACCTTCTGAAAAATAAATAAATTGTTCGGGATCTCATGTCGATCTCAGTTCCTTAAATGTACGTAACTGGACATAAGCACCAAAAACTCCGATCCTGAATCTGGGTCACGCGTTTAGCGAACGGATTCCATTTTTCTCTCTAACCTAGTTTAGAGACGGAGAGTTATCCGGTCTTGTGTTAACCTCTTGGTAACTGTTATGTCTCAAGCCTCACAGCCCACTATATGCTCTCGCCTTTGTGCATGGTCTTGTATATTTATATTTATTAGGAAATCTTTCTCAAAATCTCATAGAAATGTTTCAATTATGGCTGGAAATTCCTGCTGGGGTCACTTTATCATTCTTCTTAAATCATAAGTAGGGCTGTGATTTAAACCTGTCCAAAGTGTTTAGTTGAGTTTGACCACCTATTTATTTCTATGTTCTCCAACCACAGAGTTAATGAATCATCTCTCACTCTTGATTTCTTTTACGTAACACTTCCATTGGCTGGAATATTTTAAAGAAAGAAATGATAATGTAAAACTTTACGATCAATGGATCTTTCAAATATGTCTATCCGGTTGCAGTGAAAATAGCCTGTGATACTATTAATAAAACATTGTATGAATTCTTTTAATGTAAATAATAAAAGTTTGTGTTATCTTTCATTCACTATAAATAAAACCACTTAGTATTGTTTTCTTTTGTAACATACGTATGTACATCTGATCATTATATATGTAAAAATTCCTTTTCGTGGTCTCTTCCCTCCCTGGCCACCGGGCATACATTAAGATTAAATTCTAGTGAGGTTTGGGGAGTAAGTCGCTTAGTGGCAATCTAGAGGAGTAGGTGAGGTTCGAACCCCCTCTATCTGCATCTCTAGGTTAGGTTGAAGCAGCTCTACTTTTCTTACCGTTACAATATATATATATAATATACTATTTGAATGTTATTTTATGATGGTGTCTTAATGTCTTTTGCAAGATTCCATCTTCAACACATCTCAATGAAAATAATCAAAATTGCAATTTATAAAAATATCTTTGAGATAATCTTTATAAGATAATTGGGCCTGTCTCTTCCATGAAATTTTTTTTAGGAAGTCTTGTATTGTTAATTTATTTCTTATGTCCAAACACAAAGATATGATGTTTGCAATAGTAAATTTTATTATAATACATGCAGCAATCTGAAGAACAAATTGAGTGATTTTACAAACAATATTTTCATAATTAAATTTTTTTTTTTTTTCATAATTAAAATTTTATTTGGGATGCTCCTTTAATGAGCATCCACAAATAAATATTTTTTTTACAATATTTATGCTATTTCAATAATGGATCCCAATCTCACTTTTATACAATAAGTTGTCTAAAACAACAGATCAATATGTAACAAATTTAGTCACAGAAATTATGTGAATGTTTTTATCTTGTTAGAAACTCAGCAGCACATTCCAGTTTGCATTGCATTTCAATCTCTTAGTTCACTTTTCTACTTAAAAAGTTACCAAGTTATTTAAACTGGGACACATTTTCAAATTAACAGGTACCCAAGCTAAAAGCTACTGAAGAGTCTTTTTTCCATCACTTACTGATAAAGGATTGCATTTTGTTAACATTAATTATCTAAAAAATTTTATATGTTGCATTCAAAGCGTAATATATTTTTTTAGATCATGTTTTTAATTGTCAAGGATAGCACAACCATTACATATGGTAAGCACAGAATTAACTAAAATGGATGTTATTTTTGTTTTTAATTGATTAAAATTTAAAAAATGTCCATATCTATTATAAAATACATTATTTTTTCAGTTAATTTAATGTATACATTATTTTTTCAGTTAATTTGATGTAAAAGAAGCAAACAGTTTTGATGAATTAAGGGCATAACATTGAAATGTATACATTTATACAAAGAAAATAAAAATTATTTAACTGCTCGATTATTGTTAATTATTATATAAATATTATTATATGTCTGAGTAAAAAGGTAACTGTTTTTCTCTTGAATTTACTAGCAGCACCATTTCTAAATCAATGCATTTGTTACATAGTGACATACTTTAGCTATTTTACTGCAAAAGGTTTAAAGTTCTAGCATGTCTGGTTTAGGAATTATGACAAAACCCATGCTGGAACAACATGCTAACATTAAATTCCATTTTAAATTGGAGTGAACTGCTATTAAAATGTTTGAAATGATTCTGATTATAAATAAAAGAGAAGTTTTTCATTGTAAAAATATTTTCAAGTAGTGTACAAGATTTTATGATTTCAGGAAAAACATTGAAGATAATCCACAGCCAGATGCATCAAAAATAACAAAGTGAAAAGAAGAAAAAAACCTTCAAAATGTTGCCAAAATTCTTCAAACTGATCACTGTGTTTCTGACACACTCTTTGAAGAATTCATTAACATTTCCAAAACCATAGCCTATTGCAATTTAATGGAAAATTTGAGAAAGCAGAACATGAATGCACAGTTTGCCTCAAAGTGTGCATACTTTCTGCTACTCTTATTGACAATTGGACAAAAAGATGCCAGAGTGGAACACTGCAAAGACATGCAAAGAACTGTAACTATGGATCCAGAATTCTTATCAAACACTGTAATGAGTGAGCCATCACTAAGCATCATATTGTTGAATGGAGATACCAGAAGTAAAAACAAAAAATTTGCAAATGCAAAAGGGCAGAATCAAAATATTGTTTTTTTAACTACATTTCTGAAGATCAGTTGTTAATAAATATTACTCACTATTTGGGTGTTCTGAATTGTTTATGGATCAAGATTTTATGCAAATGACTTGAATACTGTGAACAAGACTTTTGATCATTGTTGTATAATAATATGCTGGCCCACAGTACCAAGATAGTATTTCATTTTTTTTGACCAGAAAAATCATTTTTGTGCTTGAGCATTCACTCTGTCTCGTAGTTTACCTCCTACTGACTATTGGCTATTTTCAGAATTATAACTGCTTATGAAACGAGCATGTCATGATTTACTTTAACACATTCAGAAGGTTGCTACAAGTTTAAGCAGATGATTCCAGCAGAGGTTTTTAAGAATTATTTCAAACAGTTTTTTCAATCATTTCCAGCAGTGTATTGAGTCACAAGAAGACTGTTTTAACTAATCGATAATAAAAACAAATGTAAATAAAACAGTTTTATTAATCTTTTTTTTTTTTTTACAGAATACATTATGGAACAGATAATTATTAAGTGTGTGTGTAATATATAATTTTCTTTTGAAAACAGAATGTCATGGAAGTTCAATTTTATAGGCTTAATATAATATATATATATATATTACATTTTTAATAGACTGTGACATATCTTAACAAAAGTACATGCATTCAAACCATTCTATTTATACAAAATCTCAAGATCATCTTATAATGATACTGTGATTTCTATCTTTTATGACTTTATCATAAATGCCTAAAGATTTTTTTTTGATTGTCCTTCAAAATAGAAAAAAAATCAAGAAATAACTTTTATTACATTCTTAAGATTCCTAGAAGATTTCTTCACAAATTTAAGTTTTTTCAGAAAAAGTAAAGATTAATTAATGCATATGTGTGATTGAAATTCTATTTCTTAAATGATGAAAAAAAATTTTTATGGAAATGATAAAGTAAATTGATATAATATTCATTATTGATCTCAGCATAATTTGCAATATTATATATAATAAATTAAAGGAGTAATAGATGATCTGATGGTTTGTTTGTGGCATTTTATCTATGGTGCTGGATTTATAAGACATTTGCAGAATAGGAACATTTAGGTAATGAGTTGATTTGATCTTTATCTGCTGCCTACCTGAGTTAAAAAAGATTAATATTAAAACACACTACCACAAATCATACAGTCATTTATTATTCATCACCAATATGTTGATCAATCATAATATAGTACAGAGAATAGGTGTCACAAATGTAGCAATCATATGAGCATATATGGTGAAAATTTGTTGTTGTTTTTTTTTTAAAAAAAAATGAGGTTATATTAATGACAAATGTAATTTTTTTTAAAATCCTTATTCATTGAAGAATATTTCATGTCATAATGTCACTGTAAAATGTGTTGTGATAAAACATTTCCTGCTTCTAATAGTCATTCTGTTAAAAAAAAAAAAGCCCAAGGATACTGAATCCAGCTTTAGAAAGTTAACTAGAATAGAAATCATCATATGCAAAAAAAAAAATTCAATACCCATTGGCTTTTTTTTTTTTTGGTACAGGTTTTTACCAAACCAAAATTAAATATTCTAGTCTTTTTTAATAATGGTAGTTATAGAAATTCTATAATAGTGTTATATAATATATATTTATCACATATAGAACCGGCAAATAAGCTCTTAAACAAGCTTTGCAGAATATCTCCAGACCGATTTCTCAATGAGGTGCTAGGATATTCAAGCATTAGATTAAAAATACCAGGGCAAGCCCAGCACTTTATCCAATGGATAACTATCAAGTAGAAAATCTGAAATTTTCAGACATCCATATGACTTCCAACCCAGCTATCTAACTTAAATAGCTATATGGGACTGAACAAAGTTCAGATACACCATATATTAATAACCTTAGCAATATAAAATCACCAAAGATATTAAAAAATAAAATTACAAAAAAATCAAGTCAGATGTCACATGACCCAATTTACAAATGTCACATATAGAGTCCACAAACAAGCTCTTAAACAAGCTTTCCAGGGGTTGGGATATTCTTGTTTAGGAGCTTGTTTGTGGGCTCTATACGTGACATTTGTAATATAGGCTTGTTAAATTTGATCATGTGACATCTGACTTGGATTTTTTTGTAAATTTTTTTTTTACTATTATGGCTTTGGCAATTTTATATTGCTAAGGCTGTTGATATATGTTGTATTTGAACTTAATTCGGTACCATATTGCTATTTAAGTTAGATAGCTGGATTGGAAGGCATGTCTGAAAAATTCAGATCTTCTACTTGGATTTTTATCCATTGGATAAAGTGCTGGGCTTGTCCTGATATTTTAATCTAATGTTTGAATATCCTAGCACCTCAATGAGGATGCCAGTAGCAGAAACTGGTCTGGTCTTGGGGATATTCTGCTAAGCTTGTTTGTGGGCTCTATATGTGACATCTGACTTGTTTTTTTTTGTAATATATATTCACATTTTTAAATACATGTATATTTTTTATACTGAACTTAATGTAATTATAATGGACTTAAATGCAGGCTTTCAAACTCTCTAGAACTATCCAATCCATCTTATATATCCGATACATATGACCACATACATGTGAAAAAGGTAACTGATCTCCAATTTATGTATTTCTTGTTGACCAGCATTCATCAACTGATCAAGATTATGATCTCTCACACATATATACAATCAGTGCTCAGTTATCTTAGGATAGTAGAGCTGATTAGTGCTGGTTCAACATGTAGTACATACATTGATCATTTATTTTTTTTCAAATGTATGTAGTCTTGTGTATTGGTTGTATAAGATGAATTGGATAGCTGTAGGAAGTTTGAAAGTCTGAGTTTAAGACCCTTATAATTATATATATTCGCATATATGAATAATAGTAATATAGATAACATATCTAGTAAAATATCTTAAAATGTACAGGTGAAAATGATTTGTCTTGCAAAATTTAGTTAGAACACCATGTTTGTAGGACTGCTAAATTAATTAAAGTGTTACAATTTTTTCTCTCATAATATTGTACATATAATATGTGAATTTTGATTAATGATTACAGGACTGTTCTTGCAGATAAAAAGTTGTCATCTTATAGAAGAAGAAAGTTTAATTGAATAGCAGATATCTATTAATTGTATTGGAAAAGTAATTTTTTGAATAAAAAAAGTTATTGCACCCATTCTATTATAAGACCAAATTTTTATTCTTAGTGATTTTAATGCAACAGTTGGTAGCAAAAATATTATAGACAAACTTCATGATAATGATTTGTTATTATTAAATATCTTTCTGCACAACACATGATTTAATTGTCATAAACACTTTGTTTACTCAGAAAAACTATTTTAAAGAAATTTGAATGCATGAATAATTAAAATAATAGCATCTTGTGGATTATGATATATTTAACAGTTATAATGTGAATAAGTCTATTATATAAGCACTTATCACAAATTATCACAGTTTAGTATATTGCAAAGCTAAAATTATAGTCTAATTATCCTAATTCAAAGTGATAATGTTAGCAAAATATGTTTTTCAAAATAAAAAGATCTTATTACTAAATAAAATTATTGATATAAAAAATAGAATGAGATTTGTTAAAATCTTCATTTGGAGTATATTGTTATATGTTTGTGAGACATAGTCTTTGGGGAACAAGAAAGAAAAAGATTAGAAAGAATGGTAATGTGGTTTTGGAGAAGATTAAGGGATTTAATGAATGCATTAAGAAAAATGAATTTTTGGGACATATTTTTAAAACGATAGATTTTTAAGAAAATATTTTGGAAGGCAAAATTTTAGGGAAAAGATTAAGAGGCAGGCCAAGAATATTTTATTTTTAAAATGTGATCAGGAAATTGAATGGATATTTTTTATATACAGATCATGAAATGAATTACTGAGGGTAGAAAAATATGGCTGCTATGAGAAGGTATTGGTTTTAAAAGCTGATGATGAGGAATGGTATTGAGTTATGAATTAAGATTTACATCAGTTTTTGGTTCTACTAAACAGAAAAATCCTTACTGCTTAGTTGTATTAATAATGAATTAAGGAATACGAGGGAATATGCAACATTCTCCTTGCATCGATTAACAAACTGAATGTGGCAAGTGACTGGCAAAAAGATTTAATATCTTTTTTTATTTGATGATGAGGATATTTTTAATTATTTTCCAAGGATAAGTTTAAATAGCTACAATGGTTTATAGAAAAGATAAAAGCATTATTTTAGTAATAAATAATTAAATCCTAAGGAGAAAAATATATTAAAGTATCAATTCTTCCGAAGGTAGAAATATGTCGCGAAAACTTTATTGTGGATAGTAAAGAAATATAGAGAAAACAAGTAACTTTGAAAATGAATAAAATGGAATGAAAGTGAAATAAAGAAAAATTATAAAATATTAGTTAAAAAAAGTGTATTGAAAATTATGTAAATAAGGATAGAAGAATTTATGCTGTAATGGAAAACTATAAAAGTATTAAATGAATTGATAGTTAACTGAAGTACGGAGAAATGATGAGATTATAATTATTATAGGTCAGGGGTGGGCAAATACCGGCCCGAGGGCCACATGCGGCCCTCTAAGAGTTTTTATGCGGCCCTCCAAGACAATCAGGGAAATCCATCTTGAACTGAGATTTCCTTCCTGTGCATGACCGAAGATTCGTCTCTTATTTTCCACTAGGATGTTCACATCAATACACATGCACAGGGTAGATACTATGTGCAGGGCTTTTCCAGTTGATCTACTTAATTTCAATTTTGTCTTTGCATTAGCAAATATATACATTTCCAACTTTAGTGAAACCATGAACCCTCCAAAAAAATCGGTGATGAATGTCATGTGTTTAATGAAGAATGGACAAACAAATATTTCTTTGGAATACAGGGAATAAAGCAGTGTGTTTATTGCATCATGAAAAAAAGGTGTGGCCCTCCGCTAACCTTCACTTTTGTAGTGGCCCCCGATGTGGCCCTCCACCAACCTCTGTGGCCCTCGAGCCAAAACAATTGCCCACCCCTGTTATAGGTTATAAGAGAAGTTTGCATTTGTAATATAAATATGATGCAGGAGGAATTGCTAAACAATTGGTTTTCAAAAGTTATGATCCCATTAGAAAAGGTTTAATTTCGTAAATTATAAAATTGCAATTGGAATGGGGAAAGTCATTTTTTAAGAAATATGTAGGCAGAGATATAAATTAATATATTTTTTTTATTAATCTTAAACAATAGGCATTTAATACAGTCATTTGGTTTACTTTATTATATATATATATTTATACCCACACACATACAAAGAAGTCATATTTGAGAAATTTATATATGAATTGGGAGATTTACACTAAAAAAAATTTTTTTTCATGGAAGACATAGGCATAAGAAGAGACCTAAAGCAATAATATTTTATTTTTTGTTTTATTTAATATATATTTAGATGGATTATCAAATGAATGTTATTTTGATGGGTATAAAATCAGTAATGCAAGTAGAAGACTTAATTGTATCACCCCATAAGCAGATAGTGATAATGAAGTTAATAAAATATTATATAGGATTACAATGCTTGCAGTAAAATTGAAATGAAAATAAATGCTAATTAAACTACACCAATACAAATAACAAACAAAAGTTGAGAAAGTACTGGACAGATTAAGCAACATCAATATTGTAACAATGTGTATATATACAGGATACATAAGGCTGTGTGTATATATGAGTTACATGATTTTACAAATAAAATAATTATATTTCAATATTTAAACATTTGAAAAAAAAAAAAGCTTAATTAAAAAAAAAAGTAAAGAATCTTTGGGATTAAGTTAGACTAATTGTAATTTATCTTTCTTTTTTTTATTTTTATTTATTAAAAGTTTATTCTTAATTGAAAACAAGTTTTGAACAGTATTTAATCAGTTTCTGGAGATAAGATTCCACACTGATTAAATAAACAATAGTCACTAAATTTTCTATGTAATTAAAAATATAAGGTAATGAAAAATAAGATAAAAATGTAACTAATTAAAATAAATATATAAAGATCAAATGAATTGATATCATGGGCAATAATTCGGGGGGGGGGGGGGGGCAAAGTGTATAAATACTGAAAACGCCTATTGTTCAGGGTCAGAAAACAAAGAGAAGAAAGAACAGCAGCAGAAAAAGTAAAGAAGCAAAAGAAGAAAGCCAGTTAGTCTTCCAAGATAGTTGATCAAAGAATCTATAAGTCAGCTAAAATGGCTGAATCCTGCAGGATGAAACTATTTATATGGACATGTTGATAGAAAAATGTATTACTAGACCAAAGCTGAGTGTTTGTTCATTTCCACCACCCGTCTCCTGAGTATAAGTAGCCAGATGCACGAATATAGATCTCTGACTCGCCTTTGCCGATGTTTTTACCTGCCATGAACTAAATCTACAGAACCAAACCTAGCCATAGCTCATTGAATCAGGAGGAAGCATCCAACTACCAAGAGAAGTCCATTGTAAATCTGACAGGATCAGAAGACAAGGGTGATCACCCAGATACTGTATAAAAATCCTTAGTAAATATTATCTAGACATCATTGTCAAAACTTTTAATTTTTATTTCAAGTGTGAACTGTTAAAATTTATTTCTAACTAGAACTTTTAAATTCATTTCTAATTGTTAATTTTTAATTATACATAAATAAACATGTGACTGTTCTAAAATATTGTAGTTTGAATTAATATTCATATTTTTATTTAAATGTTTCAAATATTTCTTGTGTTTTATTAATAAATATGTTATAAATTATTGATGTTGTTTACATTTCTCTCTCAATTTACCTATGAGTAAATAGATAATCTTATGTAGATATTCTGCTATGCCAATCTCATCTTTTAATAGCTACTTATGGAACAAGTGCTTGAAGCGTGTTAATGTCATCTCATGGGTCCAGTCAAACAGTTGGGTTGTGCCCATACAGTTTAAACCCATTATAAATATCCCCATGAGATGTGTCAACACTTGCAGTTATAGAGGGTACCTCTATCTGGAAAAGTGATCATTGTGTTAATATTTTTTATTAACTCTTTGTCTGACCGGTGGTGTGATTAATATGTAAGTATTGACCATATTTTACTTCTCTGCTGGAATAGCGGGGTCTAGAAATAAGGTATTTAAGATTAATATGATCTAATGAAGTAAAATAATAAGTAAATAGACATAAAATAAATTGTAAAGAATGTGAGAGCTCAAACATTTGTTCTAATTTTTAATAAAAAAAAACCTGTGTAATATAAATTACCGGCTCACAGAAATAAAATTTAAAAAATGTAATAATTAAAGTAAATAAATTTATGGGGGATGAAAGAGGGAAGAAAACAGATAACACTAATAATATATGCGAAAGAAATATAAATGGGCTGAGTTTTGCTAAAATAGAAAAATATATACATAAGTACATGGTAGATAACATAAATAAGTGTAGATAGGCATTGGTAACAGTTAGAAATCTGCAGGAAAATGGTGTTGGGGAGAATATAGTGGGAAAAATCAGCGAACACTCATAATTTAATTATAAATTAAAGAAAAGAATAAATTAGTAAAGTGAGTAAATTAAATAAATTAGTAAATCTATTGTGAATAAAATACAGTATTAAAAGCAAAAAAAGTATCATAAAAAGAAGAAAAAAGTTTTTTTAGAAAACGTAAATGATTACAAGAAAAAGAGCTAAAATGGAGGCTCAGAATAATGAAATAGAAAATGTCCCCAGCAATGAACAGCAAAATGACACTGAAGAGAAGGAAGCTACGAAAAAACAAGAAAATAGTGAGATCATAGCACTAATAACTAGCATGTTCGAAAAACATAAAGAAGCAGCTGAAGAAAGTAAAAAAATGACCAAAGAACTGAAAAACCAATAAAAAGAAACAGCTGAAAAAAGTAAAAAATAGCCAAAGAACTGAAAAACCAACAAAAAGAAGCAGTTAAAGAAAGTAAAAAAACAGCTGAAGAACTAAAAACCAATAAAAAGAAGCCGCTGAAGAAAGTTAAAAAATAGCCGAAGAGCTTAAAAACCAGAGTAACAAAACAAACAGAAAATTAGAAGGGCAAACTGAAATGGTTGAAAATTTAAAAGATCAAATCAGACTAGACATAATACAGAATATCTACATACTATTATCTATTTACTCATAGGTAAATTGAGAGAGAGAAACATAAATAACATCAATAATTTACTTCATATTTATTAATAAAACATAAGGAATATTTAAAACATTTAAATAAAAATATGAATACTATTTCAAACTACAATATTTTAAAACAATCACGTGCTTTTTTACATATAGTTAAAAATTAATAATTAGAAATGATATTTAAAAGTTCTAGCTAGAAATAAATTTTAACAGTTCACACTTGAAATAAAAATTAAAAATTTTATCAATGATGTCTAGTCTGTATTTATCTAGGATTTTTATATAGTATCTGGGTAATCACCCTTGTCTTCTGGTCCTGTCAGATTCAGAGTGGGTCTATTGGTAGTTGGAGACTTCCTCCTGGTTCAGTGTATTACAGCTAGGTTTGGTTCTGTAGATTTAGTTTATGGTAGATAAAAACATCAGCAAAGGTGAGTCAGAGATATATATTACTGCATCTGGTTAATGATGATCAGGAAACAGGTAGTGGAAATGAACAAACACTCAGATTCGGTCTAGCAATACATTTTTCTATCAACACGATTGTATAAATATTGTTTCATCTTGCTGGATTCACTCGTTTTAGCTGGCTTATAGTCTCTTTGGTCATTTATCCTGGAAAACTAACCAGCTTGCTCCTTTGCTTTTTCTGCTACTGCTGCTGTTCTTTCTCTTCTAACCCTGAACAATACGTATTTTCAGTATTTATACACTACACTTTCCCCTGCTCGAATTCTTTCCCATGATATCAATTCATTTGATCTTTTTTTTTTAATTAATAGAATTGATTTTTAAATATTTGGAATGTAGTATAAATGATGATGAAAATAGTAGTAAAAAAATTAAAATGAGAATTGCAAATTATTAAATTAGTTTTTAATCAGGATATGAAGTTACTTTATGAACCATTATAGAAAGACAAGTAAAGAAGAGAGTGGAATCCACTCTTTTCTTATTAAATTCCCTGTCCCAGTGCTTAAGATCTGATTGGTTACTAATAGTCACAAGCGCTTGAGAAATTTGCACTCTTTCAATTTAATTTTATGAACCATTGAAATCCGATCTAAGAAAGAAGTTTGTTAAATGTTTTATTAAATTTTAATATTATATAAATCTGAAACATGATCAATTAATTAGGAAAAGTAAGATGAAAAAAATGGAGATTTTAGATACACCTATGAAAATTATAAAGACAAAGAAAAACTATTGAATAATTACTTAAAAGCAAAATATTTTTGAAAAATGTGTTAGAAGGACTGAAGAAAAAATGGAGAAAAAAAAAGATTGAAGTTGATTGAGGTAGTTACTTAGAAATGCTTGGACAGGTCTAGTACATGGGACCCACCTGTTGCCAGAAAACGGATAATGTTGATAATGATCCATTCAATGTTTTATTCATATTATTTACATAGAAATATCCAACTGGATGGATTGAAACTGTTCTTTAAAATCTTAAAAATAAATAGACTTGAAATTTTTTTAAAATCAGAATGTGATAAGTTTACTTCAAAGCTATTAAATTTTTTAGGATTATACCAATATAATCCTTAAATTGTATTTATTGCTCCTGTGTTTTAAAAATAGAAAATACTGCTGTGATTATTATGAGATAATATCATTTCCCCAAAAGGAACGTAGATTTTATTTAATAGATTACTTCCAGTAACAGGGGAATAATGGTCAGAGACTATCTAGTTTTAGAGAATTAAAAGGAATTATAGAATACAATTTTTATTATGAAGCAAATGAAAATATATATATATATTACTTTAATCATTTGGGTCAGTACATTGTTCATCAAAATTTATTTATACTTTGCAGGTTCTCTAGTACAGTTGATAGAAATTTGAAGACAACTGGTGCTAAACAGGGAATGTGAAGCAGGTCCATCTTTGTGTTCCATTTTATGATAGTGATCTTTGAAAAAGTTTATAGATAATTTAGCGAAACATATGTCCAGATATGATATAGATTTGATAGTGGAGTTTATAACTAACTAATTAAAAGTAAACATAATATGTAAACGCTTATGTTATTATCTATTTAGAGGATAATCAGATTTTATTAATATTTTGAATGCAATTTATAAAGAACTTAATTTAGCAATTAATGTGCCAAGACTTCAGATACTCCTTTAAAGAAAAATATATGACAACATTTAGTTTAAATGTCTGTCATCTTGAAAGTGCAAATCAGTTTAAACATTTTAAGAGCTTGTTTAACATTGAAGGATAAACTTGTATTTTGAGATATAAAACAAACTCCAATATGTTGCTATTATATTTACCAGATAGTGTTCATCCTAGTGATATAACAATATCCAATAAATTTACCATATTTATATATATTGAATTAAATATTTCCATGAATTGTTATTATAATAAAGAATTGAAATGAGATTATATCCATGATGTTGCCAAGAATTATCAATTACTGCTAATTGGAAATCCTTGAGACTAAACAAGTTTTCTCATTAACCTATAATAGTTCTTTTGTTGAAGTAAAAAGGGTCCTCTTATTTCAAGACCAAGTTTTATACGGATTTAAACCCAGAAAGCTATTTTTATAGGTGTGAAAATGTGAAACAATAACATCTTTTTTGATATTCTGCAAGTAATATTTTATAATATATATACATAAAGAATTATAGCTACCCATATATCATTATTACAATGCAATGCATGGATATGTAATAATGTGCACACACACATATTTATGATCATGTGAAGCTATTAATATATTCTTCAAGTAGCAAATAATGGAATGACCTTTTTCTTTATGATTTTCAGTTACTTGCATGGAATTATCTTAGGGGATATCTTATGGACACAAGTAAATCTATTCTTGGGTTCATTAAAAAGAAAAATCAGAACTGGTTTTTTAACAATAATCTTGTCATTAATGATTTGATTATTAGGAAAGATAATATTTTTTTAACTTGGTAGCATAATAAATTGAATGTGATCTTCATATTGATGAAAAGACGTAAAGGCAGATGTTCAACAGCTCAAAGAAGACTTAAAAAATGATTTGTGGATTAAAACTGGAAAGATGGTACAAACATTTGCTGATCATGGTCATTTAAATTTTTTTTAATAAATCTAAGGAACCATGTCATAATCCTATTAAATCCATCAATGACATTCTCTCATGGTGACAATCATATTTAAACAGATGGAAGGTGTATTTCAATTATCTCTTGAATAATGATAACTAATATATCCACTCATTTCAATTTAGACAAAGATTTTCAGCTTAATAAAGTCAAAACAACTTGTTTGTGTTGTCAGCAAATACAAGAAAAATATTGAGAATAAGAATGATTTATACATTACTTTTATTGATTTACTTAAGGCATACATTAGTTGATTATCCACTAAAAATTATTTTTATTATATAGCTTCTATGTGATGGAATGAGAAGAGGAGTTATTATTACAGGATGAAAATCTAGATATTTAAAATGAAAATTGGTGTTTAACAAGGATGGGTACTAATTTCATTTTTATGTCAGGGGTTTTTGGAACTAATTTGGCTTAATGGATTAGGGATCAAGAAGTGATATAGATTTGAAAATAGAATTTTTAATTTGAATCAAAAATAAAAATTTCATCTTGTATTCTGAATTTAGAGTATGCTGATGATTTTGCTATTTTTTATTTTATTTTAATGGGTGTCAAAGCAAACAGCAACTAACAGCCCATGGTTGCACAAATTATGTTTCCGAAATGTCTTGATAGCGATTCCGCACAGCCTGGAACAGGCTGTGTGCCAACAATTTATAGAATGTACTTAATGTTTTGAGTGCATTAAAGACTTTGGCTTTATTAATTAAACTTAAGTTCTTTATTAGCCAGAGTTTGAAGAAAAATCTTTAACAACATTTTACTTTGGAATAATTATCAACTTGAGAATGTAAATATTATGGTAGTTTTTTATTTTATTGATATAAGTTAAAAGCCTTAGGAAGTTTTATTTAAGGATACTCCGTAAAATTTTAAATATATAATGGCAATATAATAAAACCAATCAATATGCTCTTCAACTTATTGAATATGGTACCACAGTGTCCATTATTGTAAAATCACACTTTCATTGGATTGAACATATAAAACAAATGAAGAATGTAATACTTCCTAAAAATGTGTTTTATACTGAACTTTGGTATTGGAAGAGGTAAATTCTGTTTACATATGAATTATAAAATAAATTAAGCGTATGTCACGCTTGAAAGTGAAGCTACAAGAATATAATAGAAATAATATACGCTAAGCGCTTTCGAGGTCCATTACCTCATATTCATAGCGGTACTGTGAGCTGCAAAATGTAAAAAATGGAGCGGGAGAAGTGGTATGCAAAGCATATGCAAATGGACTAATTATACCAGCGTTTAGAAATGTCGAAGCAGGTGTCACGTCTATTGATAGAGTAGTTATTATTATTGATGTAGTACGCTTAAAGAAGTGCAGTGTTGATTATTTTTATTTGGAGGATGTATCTGAGGATTGAAAATGATGGAAAGCTGCACTTAATTTTGGTATTGAATTTTTTCGTAAAGAAAATTTTGCTGCAGAAATTAAAAGACAGAATCTCAAAATATCAAATTAACAAAATAATAGACAAGCATGTATCTAAATTGGATTATATAGTCATCATGTTATCATTACATCTTTTTTTTTTTGCATTGAGAATACCTATACTCATTTGCAAATGGTTGCTGTTGATGACATATTAAATTAGCCTGCCTAATTTATTGTTTAATAGAAAGTTGTGGCATCTTATCAATTTTATGTGAATGTACTGGAAATTTTCATTTTAAGAATGAGTCATAATTTTCTGAAAATATGATGGCAAGATCATACGACTAATTGATATGTGTATTTAGTTTCCTGTATATGATGATATTGAATGAACAACATAAGATTACAGTTTTATTGGATTGGCATGTGATATGCATGAAGATTAACAGACTTTATAAAAATATATTTTATAATGAATTTAAGCATTGTTTTTGTTGGAAATCGGATTTCATGTATATTATCTTAAAGATGCTTTTGATGCAGTGGTACCGAGTGACAGATTGTACCTCAACTTTCTCAATTCTGATTCTCAAACATCTTATGAACAGGTAATTTCTTCAATCATTTAATTGCTTTTATTGGAAGAATACAATGGAGTTCTATAATTACAAAAGATTTTGAAGTTTTTCAAGAAGAAACATTTGCCATAGAAGAGAATCATTCCAAAACTCTCAAGATGTTTTATAGTGACTGCTAATAAAGATAAAGATAATGAGGATAATAACAATGCATTATACAAATTATATCTTTATATCTTTGTTATTTACGTGTGGTTGACTTGAAATATTTTTTATAAATATTACTTCATAATAAGAATAATTTTTAAAATAAATTCTTAGAAAAAGTAGTTTCATATTAATTTTTTTATTGGTCTAAATAACCTAGATAATTTTTTTTTTTTTTTTAAGTTACTGTTTTTTTAGCTTAACCTAAGGGCGTCTAGTATAATTTTAATGAGGAAATAATATTTCATTATTTCAAGTTTTTCAATCTTTATTTTAAAAGTATCCTAATTTTTGATAATCAAACTTAATTATTAGTAAATGCTAACTATTTATTTTATTGGATTTTTTCTGTAATCTTTTGCAATATACATAATCAAAACAATAAAAAAGTCATTTAACTGAATTTTTCCAAATTATCAAGGAATAAATGTTAGTTGGGCTTAATGGCTATACCTAATTCAAATAATCATTTGACATTAAATACTAATAAGCTAGCCACTAGATTTTCATAAACTTATAATTATATCTTCTAATTATTACAAATATAAAATAATAATTTTTTATATTACATCTTTTCTTGCTTTATAGATAATGATTATAGATTTGAAAAATCTGAGATGCCATAGCTAGATGTAATTTTTTTTATATATTGGATTATTTCTATCATCAAATATTAAATGTTTAATGCCTTTAGAAAAATTCAAACTTTTTAAATATATCCAATTGTACACAGTTTAGTATGTAACACAACATTTCAAGTGATATTATTCTCTCTTTTTTAAAATGCTACTGGTCTGATGAGTGACAGTACTATCATGGGGAATTGGACCTTGAATTTTAGATTTGGGAATATTAAATTTAAGGTGACACTTTAAACTACTTTGCCAAAAACAAGAATCAGTATAAATTTTATATACTTATCTATGAGTGTTCTACTACTCTCCTAAAAGCAAGGTTAATTAGTGACTTTCAGACATTATATATTATCACAATAGATTGATTTATGGGGTTATTTACCATTGTTATGTGAGCAGGTTCTTTGAATTTTCTTCTTGGTACTTTTTTTTTCTATCTAACATTTTTCTATTTTAGCCATTCAAACGTGTGCTCATTGGTATATACATAGTTTGTTTTCTCCTTTCTAATTATCAGTTTGTGCTCTTTCAATCACTTTTCAATAGGACAACTGATCTCAACTTCATACATTCTTCCACATTCACATGATATTTCATAGATGCAGTTTTTGTTTTTCAGCATTTGGTTTTATTGACATTAGGATTCCTTGTATTGTGATATGGCTTTGGAAAGCTATTCTGATGTTGTATTGGTTGCAGATTTTTTTTTTTAGTTTGTCTGCTATTCCTGGTATGTATGAATATACTATAATAACAAAAATGTTTTTTTTTAATGTTTATTTTTCTTGATGACAGCTGATAGACAATTATTCTGTATAAGAGTTTGCTCTATGTAGATCTTTTCCTTTTCCAAATCATTCATTTATGAACAAACTTCTTTTGTTCTATTTTATAGTGGTAGTATAACTCCATTGACTTGTGTTTTTGCTGTGATGTATATATTGTACCGCTAAGCAAGGTATATGTTGTAATAAGTTTGTCTAAAATTATTAAGAATAAAAATTTCATAAAAAACATAGAGTTTAAAATTAAAATTCTAATAAATAAAATCACTGCAGAATAAGTTACAGTAAATGATTGAATTAAAAGATCTCATTTGGAAAAAAAAAAAGAAATCTATAAAAGTTTAAAGAGTTTTCTTCATATAAACATAGATCGCCAAAAGGCAAACGTGAGTTATCAATATAAGTTTGACAAATTAATTAATTTGGGGGGAGGGAGAGAAAATTTAACTTAGAAAAATTAAAACTATAAAAATTTGAAATATAAATCTTTTACATGAAGTTAAAAATTCTTTCCATTTTTTTTACATAAAATAGATAAATGTGCGCAAATAACGAATTGATTGTAGATATAAAGAAATAGTAAAATGTATGCATGTTAAAAAAATAAATAATAAAAATGAAAGTTAAATATTAAGAATAAATGAAATTTTATAATTAGTTACAAATTTTAGTAAGCATTTTAGTTAAAATAAATTATCTGTGAAAATTAATATTTTGTCGGTCAATTTTTTACTCATACCACTAATTAAGACAGCAATTTATTGTATCATTCTTTTGATTGAGCCAGTTGGGATTTCTTAGGCGCTGAATTAGGTTACCGTTATTCAGAGCATGTTAGCTACTTGTAGTTAACTGGCGCCTGGAGTTTACTCCAAAACAAAAAAGTGCTTTGAATGATAGGTGTTGAATTTTGCAGTTGAGAAGATCTATGTCCTTGAAATGTAGCTGCAGTTATGTATCTTATATAGCTCTGGCTTGCTCATAGGTACCCTCTGTGTATTGTGCTTCTCTGCCTAAAGGGACCGATGTGGAGCAATACTTAAATTGCAATGGAGTAGATCGAATTATGTATAAGAAGTTAACAATGTATTAATCTTAAAATTTGCCATTCACAATTTTCTATTTCCACTAAAGAGTAAAAATTGTATGCTAGTTTATGTTTTCCTATTCGATCGACTACCCCACCCGGTTCAATATTAAGTATTTTCTTGTATGTTTGAATTTTCTATAAATTGTAGTTTTGTTTGTGAATAAAAGTGTATTGTCACAAGAATCTCTAAGAATCCCAATTTATGTTCTTCTGATTCTATTGTGAATTTAATTGAAGAGGATGTGTTGTTGATATGTGTTCAGAATGTTTGTAATAGAGCTTCATCATGTGCTATACAATAAATGTATTATTGACATAGAACAGCCAAACTTTAGATGTATATGGAGTAATGTTTATGGCTGTAGTTTTAAGTTTTTCCATGTAAATTTTGTTAATCAGGGTGGTAGTGGCGAATTCATATCCATACCTTGATTTTGTTAGAAGAATTCCATGCTGTATTGAAAATATGTTGTTATTTATTATGTAGATTATTAGTAGTATAATTCTATTATACTGCCAATAGGAAGAGTTATTATGTTTTGTAGACTGTTATTATTTAATTTTTTTTTTATAGTAGACAGTGCTTCATCATAGGGTAGGGTACATTTGTGAATAAACTTTAGTTTACCAACATGTCATTTGTTTCTATTTTTATGTTCTTGATTAATTCTACAAAGCCCTTTGAATCTCTGACAAAGGATTGTATCATGTATACCAAATGGCTAACAACTTTAAAAAGAAATCTTTGCAAGTTTTGGCAATGGAATATAAGTCCTTAAGAATTTTAGGCAGACCTTAAAGATGGGAATGAGTAATTTTGCTGAAATATGTTGTTAATTTACCTTTTTTTGAATCAGTGAAGTATCTGCGCTACATTCTGAGTAATGCTTGCAACTTTGTTTCTATACTTAGTATTGGATTTTTTGCCATTTTTTTTTTGTAGGCATGCTGTGAGGTGCGTTTGTATTTTGTTATTATAATCAGTTATATCCATTACAATTATAGTGTTGCTTTTGTCAGCTGGAAGAATGTTTTTGGATTTGTCTAATTTGAAAGATTTACTAGTTTTCCTCTCATCATAGGAAATGCTTAATTTCAGATCTTGGCATCTATAAATTGTTCTTTTTATTCTCCAGCATAATTTTGTTGTTTCTTTTAGAGACAAATTTTGAATGACCTCCTTAGTGGTTGACATTATAATTAATAAAGAGTTATTAGATTGTGTGATGGCAAACTGTAATCCTTTTATCAGAACAGAAAATTTAGTGTTTTTTAAATGTTTAGAACTATGATTTTTAACTGATTAAACTGGTAGTTTGTTTGATACATTATATCTTTTGATATGTCCTTATAGGTTTACAAGTTTTTTTAAAATGTTCTTTTAAGTTTCCATGTAATTTAGAATATGCTCTTCTAATTGTTGAAAAATTCTCGCCAAGTTCATTTTTTAGAAAACATTTTACATTGCCAATGGGAAACAAGGTTTGATACTTGGAAAACCTTTGAGCATTTTATTTTTTTTATCAGAGCCTCTCTTATTCTGAATAATTTTCTCAGCTCTCTGGGAATGAATTGGAGGTTTTAGTTGCAAATTCTTAAAAGATAATCCTTTCAAATAGTCAATTTTAGACGTAATTTTTTATAATATTTACAATTTGATATAATATGAGGTTGATACTGATTACTTAATGTTTGTCTGAAATTTTGTGATGATGACATTTTAATAGTAATTATATGTTGGACTAATTCTATCACCTAATATTAAATGTTGAATGTTTTAGAAAAATTCAAATTTTATTTAAATTTTTCAAATACATTCAATTGTTTGTAATAGCATATAGGTTAATATATAACAATGTTTTGAATGGTATTATTCTCTCTTCTTCAGATGTTGCTAGTCTGTCTAGTGACAATACTAGCATGAAAATTAAACCTGGATTTTTAAATTCGAGAATACTGAATTTAAGAATATAATATTCTAACCAGCTATGATGTTTTGTCAGAATCAACAATTAGTAGAAATTTCATATACATTTCACATCTATAAGAATTTTTCTGATTTCTTCAAATTTTTCTTAAGAGCAGGATTAGTTAGTGGCTTCCCAGATGTTATGCATTATCACAGTAGGTTCACCTTATGGGATTATTTGCCTTTATTTATATGTGCAGCTTTTTTAAATTTCTTTTTTGTACTTTTTATAATCTATTCAATCTTTTAATATTTTCCCAATTGAACATATGTTCATTGGTACATATATGTTCTTGCTATTTAAATTAGGTCTGTTTTCTCTTTTCTAATTATCAGTTTGTTCTCTCTCATTTATAATTAATGGGGCAACTGGTCTCACTAATGTACATACTCTAGGTATTTCATAGTTGCTATTTTTGTTTTTGTCAACATTTCAAGTTCTGATGTTTTCTTTAGTTTGTCTTCTTGGAATGTAGTTTTTTCTTTTTGTGGGTATATTTAAGGTTTTTTTAATGATAGCTGATGGATAACCATTTTTCGTAAAAGTGTTCTCTGTAGATTTTTTTTTTTCAAATCGCTGTTTTCTGAACAAACTTCTTTTGTTCTGTTTTGTAGTGACAGTATAATTCCATGTTATGTGTTTCTAGTATGATTAGATATATCTGCTAAATATTTGCTGTCTGGGGGTGGGTGGAGTGGTAGGTGGAGGTTTTAAATTGTAGTTTTGAATTTGTCATGAGGGACCTTTGTCACAAGAACAATTACTTAATACCAATTTCTGTTCTTGTTCTGATTCTATTGCGAATTTGGTTGTAGGAATTATGCTGTTTATGGCTCTTCACCATGTGGCTATATAAAAAATGTATCATCAATCAAAGCCAAAAATAAGTGCGGTATGAAGCAATATATATGGCTATAGTTTCAAGTTCTACCATGTAAATGTTGGTAAACCGAGGAGACAGTGGTGAGCCCATTAACTATCCTTTAAGTTTTAGACCAGAACAATTATTTCTATTGACAATATAATATAATTATTAAGATTATGTGTAACAACGTACTTTCAATACAATACAGAATTCTTTCAAGAAAATTAATGGATAGCTGTGGGCTCTGTCACTTCTGATTAGCAATATTGCATGGAAGAACTTGAAACCACAGCCATACATACTAGTCACCTAACATTTGCATTTGATGTCACTATGTTGATGATCCATTTGTTGTATGGTCACATGGTAAAGCACTATTACTAACATTCTGGCTAAACATAGACATATCTCCAATTAAGTTTACAGTAGAATCAGAAGGACAAAAATTGGCATTATTTAGATATTTTGTGACAAGATTCCCTCATGGTAAAATTAAAGCTACAGTTTACAGAAAATCCACACATACAGGAAAGTACTTAGTACAATATATACATCCAATCACTCAAGAAGCTCAAAAATAGAGTTACACTTATGCTATGGAACAGAGCAAAAGAAGTTTATTCAAACATCAGAGATTTGGTGAAAGAAAAGATCTATATAAAACAAACTCTCATGAAGAATGGTTTTTTATCAACTGTCACCAAGAATCCTTAAATAGACAAAAAAATAAACATCTTAATACATCTTAATATATACATATTATTAGTATGTAATGAATAGAGAAGGGAAATAAAACTTCAGTCGTGCTCTTTACGAATTTACATGTATTCACCTGTAGGTGACAGTTTAAAAAGCATAAGTGGTCCACTTATGCTTTCTAAACTGATACTTACAGGTGAGTGCATGTATATTCGTGAAGAAAAAATGATCAAAAGTTTATTTCCTTTCTCTATTCATTACATATGTGGTCAGCACTTTATAAATAGTCTATTTATTATTGGTATGATAGTGTATTCATACATAATACAAATAGCAGATGAATTGAAGAAAAATCTACAATCATTATAACATCAGAACAGCTTTCTAAAATTATATCACACTAAGCAAACCTAAACTTGAAATGCTGAAAAACAAAAACTGCATTTATGAAATACCATGTGATCTATATTGATGAGATCAGATGCTTGACTAAAAAGCAATTGAAAAATTACAAACTGATAATTAGAAAAAATAAAACAGACATATCTGAAATAGCATACTGTGTATAAATCCAATGAACATATGTTTGATTGGAAAAATATAAAAATATTGGAGAGTAAAAAGTACAAAAAAGAAAATTCAAAGAAACTTCACATGACAATAGCAAATAACTTTATAAGTCAAATTAGTATGATAATTCATAATCTCTGTTAGCCACAAATTTGCCCTTGCTCTTAGAAAATCAGAAGAATTCTCTACATAAATATTCAAAATTTCTATTGACTTGCCTTCAGCAAGAATAGCTTAGTTGATTAGAGCATCATCTTAAAATCCCAATATTCATAAAACTAAAGGTTTAGGTTCATTTCCCATGCTAGTTTGTCAATGGTCAGGTTAACAACACCTAAAAAAGAGGGGGAAATAATACTATTCCAAATATTCTGTTATATACAAATCTGTGGGCTTTTGTTAACAATTGAAGGTATTTGAAAAGTTTAAATGAAATTTGAATTTTTCTAAAAACATTCAAAGTTTAATTTTGGTGATGGAAATAGTTCAGCATATAATTATTATTAAAATACCCTCATCTCAAATCTTAGACAAATCTATTTATATTTCTCATCTTATATTGAAATCTTTACTGAATATTGCTTTCTCTTTTGTAATAATCTTTTGTAAGAAGGATTATCTTTTTCATTTATTAATTTTATCTCTCATATGTGAAAATCTTTACTGAGTATTGCCTTCTCTTCTGTTATAGATTTGATAAACCTGAGATGTCATAATTAGATGTAATCTTTTACACTTATTAATTATATCTCTCATCTTATATTGAAATCTGTACTGAGTATTAACTCTCATCTTATATTGGGAATGTTTACTGAGTATTGGCTTCTATTATTTAACAGATTTTTATAAGAAGCATATATATTATTATTTTAAATTTTTATGGACCTCTGAAATATTAGTTGCCCTGGGCCTCACATTTTTTCTGAAAGACTATGTATATATACTGTATATATATATATATGTGTGTGTGTGTGTGGAAAAGATACAGGTATATATATATGAAAATAATAAAAATGTATATTAACTAATGAAAGGAAATATATAAATAAAAGCAAACACAGTTATTTCTCTAAACCAGTGGTCTTCAACCACCGGTCCACGGACCTGGCCGCAGAAGTTTTCTGCTGGGCCACTAGACTGGCAAGAAAGTTAGTAATAACAAAATAATAAGATTTTAAACTTTTAATTAATATAAATAGTTTTTATTTATTTTTTCATCGCATTTTTACCCAGTTAAAAAAAAAGAAACAACAAAAACGAAATCTAATCAATCATACATAAATTAATTTGTTTTTCTATTTATCACAGATGTTTATGGAGGGGTAGAATTAAATTTTTTATTATTTTTTTTTTAAAAAAAAGTTTCTTATTATAAAACTCCAGTTGTCTTTTGATAGTCAATCACGGCTGCTTGTCGGCATTGTTTATGTGTTAAAATAATAAAATATAACGTTACAGGCCGCAATTTTAAAAATACGGTGACTTTTTTTGATCTCTTAAATTTTTTCTACTCCCTCTGTTAATACAATATTTCATTTTTAGTGGGTTTTTTTTTTTTTTTGGCTTTAACTTTTATTTTTGAAATCAATTTTTTTTTATCTTTTTTTAAAAATAAAAACCAAAAAATAACTTCTGTCTCTAACTTTTACAAAGTATTTCTCAATACACCCCACCCCACCCCAAAATAAAGTAAGATCAAAACTTTGACTTTTTCAAGTTTCAGGTTGTTTTTTTTTTTTTGTTTAAAAATACGGCCACTTTTTTTGGGCCTATAAAGCGATATCTTTTTTGCCTTTATTTGTATACCACTAATATACTAAAACTTTTATTTTTAAAATCAATTTCTGTTACCTTTTTTTAAAAATAAAAACAAACAATTTTTTAAAAAAAACTTTTCCTATTAATTACATTTTTTGATCCTTTCAACACACCAGCACAAAAGAAAAAAAAATTACAATAACATCAAAACTTCAGACTTTTACATGTTTCGTTTTATTTTTTCAGATTTAAAATACGGCGAATTTTTTTTTTTGGCTGTACAGTGATTTTAATTACGCAATTTCTATTTTGTCCTTATTACTATCAAAAGACAACCTCCATATATATATATAACCATCTTGTATATTTAACATTAAATACAGATATTACATTTATCATAATCATTGCCATGTAATTTACACTAGCTATTATATTTCCCAACATTTAGGTGAATAACATTTTATTCTTGCATGTTTTAACAATGAAATAATAAACATAGAAATGCAAGCACGTTAATGAGAACGATTGTTATTGTACTGTTTTCTGTGTTCATCACGTGAAGGTTGTAATGTCTTCGCCCCTAAGCTTTTCCAGAGGGGTAGAAAAACACAATCCGATCGAAACTCGGCTGAACAACTCTTAAAACCGTTGTGCCGCAAATAGCTCTTAATAGCTTTATGTATCCACTTCTGTTAACAAGACTGTAACAAGTGTGCGATGTTTTTCTCTAGCAGTTTATATATCCCTCTGAGTTCTTTTGTTAAGTCTTATCTGCTACATTCCGAAAACTTAATCGCGTGTTTTCCAAATCCGTTTTATTGTTCTTTCTTTAATTAGATATTTTTTATCTCTGATAAAAATAATCCCTCAATTTGTTTTTAATTATAATTATTTTCCATTATAATTATTTTTACTTTCAAATAAAATAAATCGAAAACTTCTGGAGTAAATTGTCTCTAGTAAACTCGCTGTTTATTTATCACAACGAATACAACACTTTCTCCCCTCACTCCAGAAGTTAGAGTTTATTTACGTTACACATAATCATCCAATACGCGCGGTTTCCTTTTTCAGCTTGGAGAAAACTTGATTTTTCCTATTAATTGATATAACCTTGAAAATTGTGTGAACTCTTCTTTTTTCTTGCCGCCTTGAGTGCTTTTTTCTCTCGCTTGGAGAGACTCTGGGTTTTTTCCTGTTCTGCGGTTTTTGTCTCTGGCCACTCACTGTCTACAGATTTCTTTTCTAAAAAATCTTCGAACGTGTCAATTTCAATTTCACTTTCGGCCATCTTTTCCTGTAGTTCCATTTCATACTGCTGCCAACTCTCTACCTGCTTGGATAATTTTGACATGGCGAGTTCGCTTTTTAAATCTCTGTTCGATCTTTCAAAAGTCTGACATTCTGAAAATTTGCTTTGTAATTTTTTACTAAATTTTGTTGTTCCAGTTTTTCTTTTAATTTAGTTAATTCATAAACATCCAGTTTTAATTTGTGCACTTCTTTTGATAGTTCTTTAAATTGCAAGTTGAGTTGTAGCTCCGATTGCGTCTTTCTCTCAAGCATGTCAGCTAATTTTTGGTTACGTGACTCCAATTCTTGTAGTTTAGTGATCTGTCTTTGTCTTTGCAAAACAGTCCAATCTCTCATGGCCATGCTTTGTCCCTTAGTTGATACATAGCCAATGGTATATGTTGTATCATCTGTGCCTGGATTACATTTTATTTGACGTGGTTTTTTGCATACAGCTGCTAAATGTCCTTTAAATCCGCAGTTAAAACAATTTTCTTTTTTCCATTTGCAATTCTTAGATACATGGCCAGTTTTACCACAGCAGAAACATTTCACTGTTAACATTTTCTTTCTGTTAAAATTTTCATTCTTCGGCTGCTGACTTCGATCTGTTTTATAAGCTGCCATTTTGCTGGTGTGTTCTGAGTTGTTTCTAAAAGCTGTGGCTTGCTCAATTACTGCTTCATATGCTATTCCTTTTCTATTAGCCACTTCGTATGATAAGTCACTTTCCATTAACAATGTCTGTCGCAATCTTTCATCATACATTCCCCACAATAATTGATCCAGCAAAGCTTGTTCTAAAATTTCGCCATAATCACAGTTTTTTGCCAGCTGTTTTAATGTTATATCATAGTCTCTAATTTTTTCCTCCCTGGCTTGTTTTCTATTTCTCAGAGTTAATCTAGCTACGTGTCTAGACAACTTTGGGCTAAAATACTCCGTTAAATTTTTAACTATATCTTCAAAATGTACTCCATCAGTTATCGGTCCGTCCCATAATTTATTAATAATTTCTATGACTTTGCGTCCTCCTAAACATAAAGTGCGGCCACTTTTTTATTATTATTTTTTATCCCATTTAACTTAAAAAAAATTTCCAATTCTATTATATAGAGAAGCCATTCCTCGGCATTTTCAATGCTAAATTCAGGAATACTGCTTTGTCCTAACGACATTTTACTTGTTTCAAAATGTATCGGTTGACTTTCTCTTCTCGCTTATTCTTTCAAGTTTTACTAGGTTCGAAACTTAGACTGCGCCAATCTTGTAATGTCTTCGCCCCTAAGCTTTTCCAGAGGGATAGAAAAACACTTACAATCTGATCGAAACTCGGCTGAACAACTCTTAAAACCGTTGTGCCGCAAATAGCTCTTAATAGCTTTACGTATCCACTTCTGTTAATAAGACTGTAACAAGTGCGCGATGTTTTTCTCTAGCAGTTTATATATCCCTCTGAGTTCTTTTGTTAAGTCTTATCTGCTACATTCCGAAAACTTAATCGCGTGTTTTCCAAATCCGTTTTATTGTTCTTACTTTAATTAGATATTTTTATCTCTGATAAAAATAATCCCACAATTTGTTTTTAATTATAATTATTTTCCATTATAATATTTTTACTTTCAATAAAATAAATCGAAAACTTCTGGAGTAAATTGTCTCTAGTAAACTCGCTGTTTATTTATCACAACGAATACAACAAAGGTAAGCAACACCATTACAATACCCAATAACTAGTGTGCTGTTTTGGTCAATTATTACAATTATGCTTATCTAAGGCTAAGCAGGTTACATCTTTAAGAAAATTTATCTGTAAACTTCTACCGGTCCGCGAAATCTTATCCTTATTTTTGCCGGTCCGCAGATGTGAAAAGGTTGAAGACCACTGACACACTGCTCTAAACAACTGGTTGAAATATATATATATAGAACAAACAATTTATGAAGCTCTGACACATAGATTTTGACCTGTTTATTTCAATTGCTGTTAGTATAGGTGATATATTTTTGAAAATATTTTAAATCTGCTGTTCATCATGATTAGATTCAGTGCGCTCTAAACATATGTCTATTAAATAATAATTTTTTATAATCTGCTAAATATTAGCTAACATCAATTAGAAAAATCTCCCAAGTTTTTAGAAAAATTAACATTGTAAACACCCCTTGTCTGCATCTAGTTACTTAAGTTATTACTGTGTTTTAATAACTCATGGATAAATATAATGAGTGCTATAACTAACAAAACTAATAAGATTGGTAGAAATTACTGGAGTCCTTTTTCAGATTTTTATTTTTGACAACTTAATTATTTGTATGTTTTAAAGGTTTTGATATATAAAGTTTTAACTTAGTTTTATCACCAGTAGATTTTATAACTCCAAACTGCAAAGCCATTTGTTTGTTTTTTTTGTTGTTTTTTTTGCATTTTAATCTTAATCTGAATAACAATTTGTTCTTTTATGTGGTGATTATGGGAAAAGTGTCTTGTTTTTTTTTCTAGAAAAGCTAACATTTTGAGGACTATATAGGCAAATTTTTGATGAATATAATAATACCTTGCCTGTGACAATTGCCTTAAAAGGTATATATAAGATGTTAATTTATATTAGTTTTAAAAATGAAATATTCTGAAAATCTTAAGTTATCAATGGTATAGCCATCAAATAAAATTATAAATAATGTTTGAATGAACAGCTGCAGTATTTATTACATAACCTAGAATGGAAGTTTATCATTAATTATAAAACCTTCAATTTAACTATGTGAAAGAAGAAACAAAAACAATCACTTTGAAACAAAACATGAACTGTCATAATTATTATATGTTTAAAAGATGTGAATATAATTTTTCAATTGATTATTGATTTTTATTTTAAGAATTATTGTTAAAAGATCATTTAAAATGCCTTTTATAAGATTTTCTTTTTTAAAAATATCCCCAAACATGCCTGCAGTTTTTATATAAAGTTTTTTTTTTAAAAAAAAAAAAATATATAGATATAAGTTGTACAAATCTCAACAGTTAGTACAAAATCTGCTTCAGAAAATTGCAATTCATGCTTAATTTTTAGCAGCTATTTAAGATTATTGTTATTCCATATTAAAAATGTTCTGCCATTGCTAGTTGATACTTAAAGCACTTATTGCTTTACATATAAAAAAGAATATGCTACTTTTAACTATAAATGCTACCAAACCCTCAAGTATATATTTTATAAAAGTGTTTATGTTATATTTGTTTGAATTTTTATCTGTAAGATATTTGCATGGGTCAGTATATATAAATATTTTGTGTAAAATCAAAATAAATTTTGAAGAACTTCCTATAAAAAGTGCTCATTTTTGACAAGAATTTTATATAATCCTTGTGGATTAAAAGTTTTTAAATGCTATAATCCACAGATGTAGAATAATTGTCTATAGAAATAAGTATTTATATTTCAAATGAAATCTTGTTCATCCTCCTCAGGTTTAAAATGATTTTGTTGCTAGAGCTGCATGGATCAATCAAATAGACATGTAAGGGGTTTAGAGAATTACATTTTCCTTCACATTTTTTTAAACTACAGACTACTCCAATTTTGACTACTAAAATAGTAACAAAGTTAGTAGGGTATATTCCAGGAGGTTTGTGATGATGGTATTTTAGTTGTATTTTTATATTGAACTATTTCCATTATCTAATATGTGTATCGAATGTCTTTAGAAAAAATTAACTTTATTTAAATATTCCAAATACATTCAACTGTTAATAATAGCACATCAAGCAGGTTAGTATATGCACAATGTTTCGAGACATAGTCTTCCCTCTTATTCAGGCATTGCTGGCTTGAGCAGTGACAGTACTAGCATGGAATTTGAACCTGGACTTTTAGATTCTTGAGTATTGAATTTTAAGGTAACACTCAAACCAAAACCATCCTGCCAAAGGTAACAGTCTGTAGTAATTTTGAGCTTCCTCCTGATTTCTCCACTTTTTCCTAAGAGTAGAGTTGATTAGTGGTTTCAATACATTATGTATAGTCACACTAGGTTGGCTTATGGGATTTTTTGCCATTGTCATGTGAGGAGTTTCTCTAAATTTTCTTCTTTGTACTTTTTCTTCTCTATCCAAAATTTTTATATTTTCCCAATTAACATATGTTCATTGGCACATACATAGTCTATTATTCTTAGACACATCTGTTTTTTCTCTTCTAATCATCAGTTTGTGTTCTTGCAAGCGTTTTTCAATGGGATGACTGGCCTCACCAATATAAGTCCTTCCACATTTTCATGATATTTCATAGATGCAGTTTTTTCTTTTCAGCATTTCAAGTTTACACTTTGTAGATGTTAGAATTCCTCGTAGTGTGATGTGGCTCTGGAAAGCTGTTCTGATGTTATATTGACTGCAGATTTTTTTTAATTTGTCTATTTTTGGAATGTATGGGTACACCACAGTACCAATAATTGTCTTTCCTCTTGATGGTTCTTTTTGTTGTCTATTTAACTTTTTTTTTAATAACAGCTGATGATAACCATTTTTCATAAGAATTTGTTCTATATAGATCTTTTTTTCAAAATGCTCATTTCTGAATTAACTTCTCTTGCTCTGTTCCATAGTGATAGTATAACTCCATGTTTTGTGTTTCTGGTGTGATTGGATGTATAGGCTAGGTATTTTTTGTATGTGTGGGTTTTCGGTAAACTGTAGTTTTGATTTTGGCATGAGGGAGTCTTGACACAAGAACATCTAAGAATGCCAAGTTTTGTTTTTGTTCTGATTCTATTGTGAATTCATTTGAAAGGGATATATTGTTGATGAGTTTCCAGAAAGTTTGTAGGAGTGCTTCACCATGTTGCCATGCAACAAATGTATCATTTATCGCGTAGCCAAACTTTAAGTGGATATGGAGCAGTTTTTATGGTTAAGGTTTCAAGTTCTTCCATGTAAATATTGCTAATCAGGGGGAACAATGGTGAGCCCATAACAATTACTTGATTTTGTTGAAAGAATTCTGTGTTATATTGAAAGTAGGTTGCTCTTATGCAGAATATTAATAGTTCCATTATACTATCAACAGGAAGAGCTGTTCTGGTTTGCAAACTATTATCACCATTTAATCTTTTTCTTATAATAGACAATGCTTCTTCAGATGGTACATTCGTGAATAAACTTTCCACATCAAAGCTTACTAGTAAATCAGTTCTTTCAATTTTCATGTTCTTAATCAATTCTACAAAGTGTTTAGAATACCTGACAAAGAACTGGGTCATGTATGCCAAAGGATTTAGAACTTTGAGAAGAAATCTTGCCATATCTAGAACTAACAAACAATAGGTCTTAATGGAACATGATCCTTAAGGATTTTAGGTAGACCATAAAGATGAGGAATTTTACTGAAATATGTTTTACTTTTTTCTGAATCAGTGAAGTATTTGTGATGCTCTCTGAGTAATGCTTGTAACTTTGTTTTTATACTCGGTGTTGAATTTTTTCCCACTTTTCTATATTGGCTTGCTGTGAGGAGTTCTTGTATTTTGTTGTCATAATCAGTTGTATCCATTACAACTGTTGTATTGCCTTTGTCAGCAGGGAGAACAATTGTAGATTTATCTACTTTGAGACATTTAATTGCTTTCCTCTCACCATAGGGTATGTTTGACTTCAATTTTTGTTGCCTGTCAAGTGTTCATTTTTTTCTACAGCATAATTCTGCTGCTTCTTCTAAAGGCAATTTTTGAGTGACTTTCTCGATGGCTGCCATTATATTTTATAAAGGGATATTAGATGGTGTTACGGCAAAGTTTAATCCTCTTTCAAGAACAGAAATTTCAGTATCTGTTAGATGTTTAGAACAGATTTTTAATAGTTGAAGTTGGTACATTGCTTGGTACCTTATGATTTTTGATATGCCCATATAGTTAAGCAAGTTTCTTCTTTTGGCATTCTTTGATTTTTCCATGTAATGTAGAATATGATTTTCTTACTGCTTGGGAAACTCATGTAATCTTCATCTGTAAGTTTATTTTTTAGAAAACCTTCTACATTATTAACGGAATGCATTGTTTGATACTTAGAAAACCATTCAACATTTATTTTTTCTCTTAACAGAGCTTCACTTGCTCTCTATTTTCTCAGCTCTCTGAAAGTGAATTGGAGGTTTTCGTTGCAAACATTAGGAATTATTCCTTTGGATTTACATAAGAAAGTTAAATGATTTTCTACTTTGGCCAGCTTTAGACATAATGTTTCATAATCTTTAAAGTTTGATATAGTGTTGGATCCATACCGAGTACTTAGTCTTTTCCTGAAGGTTTGTGCTGATGGGGTTCTAGTTGTATTTTTATATCGGACTATTTCCATCATCTAATGTGTGTATTGAATGTCTTTAGAAAAATTTAACTTCATTTAAATATTCCAAATACATTCAACTGTTGGTTCTAGAGATTCACCATGTCAAAATTTGGCAAGATTTCTTCTCAAAGTTCTAAGTCCTTTGGCATACAAGACCCAATCCTTTGTCAGGGATTCTAGACACTTTATAGAATTAATCAAGAACATGAAAATTGAAAGAACTGACTTACTGGTAAGCTTTGATGTGGAAAGTTTATTTACAAATGTATCATGTGAAGAAGCATTGTCTATTGGAAGGAAAAGATTTAATGGTGATAATAGTTTACAAACCAGACCAGCCCTTTCTGTTGACAGTATACTGGAACTATTAACATTCTGCATAAAAGCAACCTACTTTCAATATAACACAGAATTCTGCCAACAAAATCAAGGAATGCCTGTGCACTCACCATTGCCTCCCCTGATTAGCAATATTTACATGGAAGAACTTAAAATCTTAGTCAAAAATCCACTCTATATGCACCTAATGGTTTCACTATGTGGATGATACATTTGTTGTATTGCCACATGTGAAGTATTGCTACAAATTTTCTGGAAACACATCATCAATATATCCCCTTCAATTACATTCACAATGGAATCAGAATAAAACAAAAATTGGCATTCTTAGATGTTTGTGACAAGTCTCCCTCATGGCAAAATCAAAACTACAGTTTACCGAAAACCTACACATACAGGTAAATATCTAGCCCATACATCCAATCACACTAACACAAAACATGGAGTTGTACTATCACTATGGAACAGAATAAAAGAAGTTTGTTCAGAAACGAGGATTTGGAAAAAGAAAAGATCTGTATAGAACAAACTCTTATGAAAAATGGTTATCCATCAGCTGATATTAAGAAAACATTAAATAGACAACAAAAAGAACCATCAAGAGAAAAGACAATTATTTGTACTGTAGTGTGCCCATACATTCCAAAAATAGACAAATCAAGGAAAATCTGCAATCAGTATAACATCAGAACAGCTTTCCAGAGCCATACCAACCTATGATGAATTCTAACATTTACAAAGCCTAAACTTGAAATGCTGAAAAGAAAAAACTGCATCTATGAAATACCATGTGAATGTGGCAGAACATATATTGATGTGATGAGACTAGTTGTCTCATTGAAAAGTGCTTGCAAGAGTACAAACTGACAATTAAAAGAGAGAAAACAGATATGTCTAAAGTAGCAGATCATGTATGTGCCAATGAACATGTGTTCAATTGGGAAATACAAAAATATTGAAATAGAGAAGAAAAGATACAAAGAAGAAAATTTAAAGAAGCTGCTCACATGACAATGGCAAAAAATCCCATAAGTCAACCTAGTGTGACTATACTACATAATGTATGGAAACCACTAATCAACTTTGCTCTTAGAAAAAGTGGAGATATCAGGAGGAACCTCATAGATAAGTATATGAAATTACTATAGACTGTTGCCTTTGTTAGGATGGCTCAGTCGGTTAGAGCGTTACCTTAAAATTTAATACTCAAGAATCTAAGGGTCCATGTTCAAATCCTATGCTAGTAATGTCACTGGTCAGGCTAGCAACACCTAAAGAAGAGGGGCGAATAATATCTCTTGAAACGTGCATATACTAAGGCTGTTTGATGTGCTATTACTAACAGTTGAATGTACACCTGGGTCTCGTTTTATGCAGTAGATAGGTTCCACAGAAAATCCACATTAAAAATATCACACAAAAATAGACTTAACTTACCTTGAAAAATGTGGGATAGGTTCCAAAATTTTCAAAAATTGCATAAAAATAAAGCAACAACATACAATTACTTTAAAATTCACATAAAAAAAGAAAATAAAGTATGACTAATAAAAAATTTCAAATATTTGAAAAACAAACTTTTTTTACTTTTTTTATTAATTATTTAATTTTATTCAAAACAATATGTTTTTATGTGTAATTTATTTTACATTTTTCATACATATTTTAATCATTATCTCTACTTGACAATATACGGTTCATTTGCAAGCTGTTAAGACATCAGATTCATCACAAGAGAAAATACAATTAGCACCAACTTCACTCTCATGTGGTGTTAATGGTTTTCTGACGACAATGTAATCGGTAATTAAACTTTGAGACAATGATTTTACTAATTGTTTATGAAGCTCACCATATCCAGAGTGCTATGTCTTGCTGTTAGAGAATGCACTTCCATTAGTGTAACTAATATATATATATATAACATGCTTCCACAAGTATGTTAATAATGACTAAAGGTTAAATTTTTTTATATGCACATATATACATCTAGAAACTTTTAGACAGAAAAACTTATAAGTAAAAATATTTAAAAACTTTTAAAGATTTTTTTTTTTTTAAAGTAGAAATTAAAAGTTGTTAAATATTTTTATTTGTAACTTTTTTCTTTTAGACAGAAAAAAGTTACAAGTAGAAATTAAAAGTTCTTAACTATTTTTACTTCTAATTTTTATCTGTTTAAATGTTTCTCCATGTATATATATGTATAAAAGAAAATATACACATACATAACACAAATTACAATTATTTAGCTCTCGTTGGAATTTAGTTCATAAGTCGTGTCATTAACAAGAAAATGATTTTCCAATTGATTAGAAAGTTGAAGATTTTCTCAAATCATTTTTACTGTGAAACAAACAAGTTACACTTCTGTTTCATTATCTTTTTCTAAAACTTTTACAGTATTTAAATTTAGTGCCAAACCTTTTTCCAACAGGCATTTAAATTATGTAAAATTTAATTCGCTTATATAAAACAGGGAAATCCCGATTTTAAATTAAATATGAACTTCTTTATAGCGTAAAAGAAAACTGCATAGAAAGATATTAAGAAGAAACATGAATCACTTAACTTCAAAATCGCATTTAAAAAATCCACATAAAATGAGACCCAGGTGTATTTGGAATATTTAAATAAAGTTAATTAAATTTTTCTAAAGACATTCAATACACATATTAGATGATGGAAATAGTCCAATATAAAAATACAATTAGTAAATATAATTTACATACTATGAAAAAGTGTGTGAGATTTCTTAAAATTGAGTTTAAATAAGAGAAATACAATGTATTCTTTTGTTGTGGAAATCCCTTATTCACTATACAAAAAAAATATTCAGAGTCAGTTTACTAACTTATGATCTTAAGCATGTTAGTTTTGATAAAGATATGTAAGATTTCATTAAAATATCAGCTGCTTACTTATGTAATGAGTTTTTCTATGTCTATGAATAACAGTTTTAAAAACTAGCAACCTTCTAATCTGTTTGATCCTGATCTTGAATAATTTTCTCTATCATTGACAATTTGTACATCATGTTACTCAAAATTTATTTTTAAATTTATCTTTTAACAATTAGACTTTTGCTACATTATTTATAATTTCAGACCAGTCAGAAACTACCAACTTATTTGAAGAATCACAAAGTTTTTGGTTCTGGAAAGTAAGACTTTTTATTAATTACTTTTTTTTCTTCTTTATTCTATTAATTATTACTCTATATTACTATTTTTTTTTCTTTTTTCTATTAATTATTACTCTATATTACGAATCATAAGACTGAAAATCAAATATTATAAAACATTAAGTAGACCTTTTTTTTATGTTTGATTTTAAATAATTTATAATACTCTTAAATATCAAAATTATTTAACTATTAATCTTTTATTCCAGTCTATCAATTTTAAATAAATATCTACAGGAAATTTTATTTGTGTTTATTTCTCTTTTTCTTTCAAACTAAACCTTACAATCTCAGTATATATATGTGTGTTTACTGAATTATTTGTATAGTCATCGCAAACTTATCTTCAACTTTTTGTTTTTTATTTCAGGTCTTTTTTAAAGAATCAATGATGTTGAATTAGTTAATTTAATATTTTTTTTCCTGTAATATAAATATTTAAAAAAATTGGGATGTACCTTAATTTTTATTTTTTTATTATTCAATTAAGTACAAATAATTCTTATATTTACTTACTTATTTTTTTAAAAAGTATCCTTAAAATTATTAGTTTAAAAGATAAAAATTGCTAAAAATTCTAAACATATTATTATTATGTTACAACATTCGTCATAAATAATAAATCCTACCATTACATATTGAATATAAAAAAATGTAGAAATTATTTTGATAATTAATTATAGTTTTTAAAAATAATTTGTTTTCTTGTATTAATTCATACTTTTTATACTTCTGATATTAGAATATATCTAATAAATATAAAAATAGTAAACTTCATTGTATATTTTAATAATAAAAACAGAAAAAATATGGATCTACAGAAATAAAATAATATTTATAATATGAAATGGAAGTGAAAGGTTAAAATCTAATAAATAAATTATAGATAAAATAACTATTTTTAATATTTTATTTCTACAAACGTAGACGGTATTGAAATAAACTAAGAGAGTGCAAACCTCTCAAGCATTTAGCCAATCAGATCACCAATACTGGGACAGAGAATTTAACAAGAAAAGAGCGGTTCCACTCTCTTCTTTACTTGTCTGTCTATATATCCAAGCCAGTCCAAAGTACTTAGATCTGCCAGCGTGAATCTTAAATATCTTCACACTTAACTCACTGAGTTCTAATTATAAACATACAGCGTGAAATCTTTCGATTTACTATGCAGCCAAATAGTATGCTGTTCTGTTATTTTTAAATCATGATTAAATTTTTCATAGCTTTTTTTTTTTTGCTCATTTTTATACATCCATAAGGAATCAGTTTCTGATTATTGATATTCCATATCTTTTGACTATAGCAAATAAGTTTTTTTCATAGAATTATAGCTCTAGAATTCTATAATGTAGTTTGAAACACAGATTGTATTTTATGTGTGAATGTGACTTATTTTTATCCTATATCCAGGTCCTGTGATGCCAAACAATTACATTTATTATTACTTACTTCCATCTGGTTTTATATTCTTCAGTCTTGTTTTGATTGATCTTTTACATGTTCTTGATTATTAATGTCAAAATTATCAGGAAATTTTCTAGTTTTTACACAGATTTTTAAACAGAAATCCATCTTTAATTATTTGATTAACTTTAATGGTAATACATCATCTGATAATCCACACCGCGCGTTTCTATGCTAAAACACAGAAATATGCTCTTTACAAGGCCGCTCATAAATCTTACAGCCTGGAAACTGTTCAAACACTAAGATGTTGAAGTGCAACCTTACCCCAACATCTCCAGCACGTTGAACATTATTAGCAACGAATATGCGACACTCTCTATAGACATTACTCTTGACTATTGTACAGGGTATGATATGAAGGTTTCTGTAGTTGTAATGATGAAAAGTATATTAGAACGGATTTTTTTTTTTGATTAAATGTATTATAATTTATGTGAGTTAGTAAAAATTGTAACAAATTCTCAAACGCCCCTACTTTCATTGTCAAGGGTCACAATTCACTAAATGAGGAGTGTAAATCACGATTCAGCCAAGTTCACGATCAAGTCGCGCTTTTTCCAATACTTTTTCGAGATCAAAACAGTTAAATGGCAGACGACTGTTCGGCTTTGTAGTTTTTAGATTTACCTGCTACAGAAGCAGATGCGGTGACCTTCCTTCAACCAAAAAAAAATATTTTACCCACCCAGAAAAACTGTCTTTGTGGTGGTTTAATGAAATTAAGGCATTGTCAAACATCTGAAATGGAATGTCAATCGCGTCAATGTCGCCGAAGGTGTCCCATTCACTCATGGAACAGGGTTTGAGGGCTGCCGAATCGCTTTTTCACAAGCAGTACAGCTAATTTATTATTGAAGCCGGGATCAGCTTACAGTGAAGCATATTAGAGCTGAGTTGGAAATGTGTCAAAACGCCGTAAGGAATATGACGACAGGTCTTAGAGAGATCTATCAAGAAAGCCTTGTTTCTCAAAAAAAAAAGTTTCTTCAAAAACAATAAAAACGACTGGGAAAAAAAAAAAGTTTCTTCAAAAAAAAATAAAGACTGGAAAAAAAAAAAGTGTTTGTTTTAAAAAAAAAAAATAATAATATTTTAAAAAGCCAAAAAAAAAAACTTTTTTTATTATTAAGAAATATACATAAAACCGGTTCAAAAAATAAAACAAAAAAAATCAAGCAAATCCAAAAATTAAAAACATAAATAAAAAAAAAACAGCCCGGTAACATTATATCTATTTGTTTTTCACTAGCAACAGCGCCATCGAGCGGTATGGATGATTAGATGATGTATTACCACTTTAATTATCTAATTCATATTTACAATACATTAAATAATTTACACCATTTTGATTTTGTTAAAAGAAAGTTAGCTTTTGTTTTCACAATAAAAGTTAATACTTTATTCTTTTTCATTTATATATAAACATATACATTTGTTTTCTTGCATTTATGTAATGTGAAAAATATATACGTACATGAGCACATATAAATTTAGACTCATACAAAAAATTAAGATCTCATAAATATGAATAGTCATGTTAATTAAATAAATTCTCCTATGTGCATTTTTATAATTAAAGGATAAAATATAGAGAAGTATATAATTAATAGATTTTGAAGAACATTACAAAAATAGTTATAAATTGATAATAAAATAGAATTTGGACTATAATAGAAATTATAAAAGACAAAATTAGAAAAGATAGTGAAAATAATTATTAAAGAAATTATAAACTAGAAGAATAATTGTATTGGGAGTATATTTTAAAAAAAGCTATTTATGAAGATTGTTGGAAGGGAATTATAGAATGAAAGGAATAATTATAGAAAAAAGAAACTGATATATGATCTTTAAGGAAAGATATATCTATTAATGTTTTAAAAAATGGTTTGAGATGGTAAAGACTTGAAAAAATTGTCCTGGAGAGATATATAGAATCTGTTTGTAGCAAATAATTGATGATGATATTATTATTGGTAGTTGAATCTGTTATAATTGTTTTGTTATAAATTATTGATGATATGTTAGTTTAGCTATGATTTCTGATATTTGTTAAACTATTTGCACACCAATTATTATTCTCATAGGAAGAGCTTAACTTTAAAATCTTAAAATTTAATACACACATCCACATCGAGATTAGTTCTTTGTTAGGAATAAACAAAAAGAACTAATTTGACTTATAATGAAGTAATATAGAAGTAAACAGGATATATGTCAAACACTAACTGTTTGGAATTTTAATTATGTTTTTATTATTCTGTTCTGAATCTTTTTGATTGTGCTGACAAAATAAGAGTAGATATCATTTAATAACCTATTGCAATATAATTTAGTTCGTATATTTTCATACATGATTAAGTTTATATATATATAATTTATTTTACATATAAAAATTGATTTAATAGTGTATAAATCATTAATGTGACAACTGTATAAGATGTCTACAATATTAAAGTTGACAGTCATTTATTATGTGTGCCTGGAAAACAAGATCAAAGAGATTAAGCTTTTATATATATTGACATATATATATAATACCCGAGATATAATAATAAAGCATCATCCATGAAATTAAATCTAAAATTATGTTATCAAACTACATACACACATTTATAACTTTTATAGAGAAAAGTTAGTTAAATAGATTTCAAAGAAAAGAATATCTATAATAGACAACCATGTGTATATTCAATGACTGACCTTAATTATTAAATTAATGGCTAAACTTGAATAATAACTGCTGAAGAGCATCCTGCTGTTCTATTTATCTACTCATCCATAAGTTTTATGATGAAGTTAAAAAGGAAATGTAGAAGTGATAGAGATAATAGACAAAACTTTTATGTTCAACTTAATTCAAGGGAGACTGATGTCAGTAAAGAGTAAGTTAAGAAACAAATATATATACGTTGTTGTTTTTTAAAATTCATACATTAGTTGTTTTATTTTTTGATACTCTTACTGTTATCTTTTTATTAAAAATAACAGTAAAAGAAATAAAAATTTGCTTAGAGATATGTACAAAAAAATTAACTATTCAAAATCCCTTTTCCATCTCTTTTATATTTGGTAAGCAAAGATGATCAATTAAAATCTTGTTTGTAGATTGACTTAAATGATCATGATGATGCACTTCGAATGCATTCTTTAAAGACTAAATCTAATGCACAATCTTGGGGATTTAAATTTATTCGAATTATTTCTCATTTTTTATCTTGTCCATTTTTCTACTATAATTATAGTGTTGTCTTTATATTTTCATTGATGCTTCTCATGCGATTTCAAAACTGCATTGTATTAAGTTTAAAATTTTTTTATTTTTATCCCCCTTGAAAATGGCTAAAATGCATTGAATAACTTTTTTAAATATGGTTACAATTTATCTTTGGCAGTTACTTATTAAACAAGCTTTACCAATGTATTTCTCTTATTAAATTATCATTCATTTAAATTTATCATATAAAATACATTTATATTTTCTCTTTTATAGCACACTGTTGACATATTTTCTAAGTTTAATAAAAGTATTGTCACTTTTGTTTTCTTCAAATCCATTTTTAGTTGTTTTTCTGATTTCTGTGGAAAGTTTTGTAATATCAATAAAGTAATAACAATGATTTCAGTTAATTAAAGATGATTTAAATATTTTCATTGCAGTCATATTTAAAAAAACTTCCTATAAAATTATTGCCAGAAACTTAAGGGAAATTGTATTTCATTATCTTAATAGTTTTTTTCAATATTAAATTTTATTAGAATATTATATTAAATTATTCAAAATTATTATATTTTGGACTAAACATACATCTTTTTGATTAACAATTGATATATTTATTGTGCCAAAAGATTTTTTTTAATAATTAATTGAAGCAAAAGATATCTCATTTCTTTCAATACAATAATGTGGGCAATCATATTATCATCTTTTCTAGAATCCAGTCCATTACTTTGGTTGCATGAAAGTTAATCTTTTCTCTAATTTTGTTATTAATAATTTTGAACATAATTTCTATAAAACTGAAATCTTGCTGTTAGATTTTTAATGACTTTAGGTCCTTTATTTTAGATTTTTATATAAAAAAAATTATCTTTCTATTTTAATACATTCCATGAATAGTTTAACTAGTTTCTTCTTTAACTTTCATAAGTATATCTGAGATTAAATCTATTATCAAAAGTTTTTATATGACAACTTCAATATCTTTTGTACATTATTTAGATCAATGCATATATGTAAAATCTGTTTGTGAGTTTCCAATTTTTTACTATTTCAAACATTTTAATAAAGATCTAGTAAAGTGCTTTTAAATTACTCCATGAATATTCATGCAAAAAGTGTATATAAACAAGCATATATTTATGCTGTTACATATACTCTTAGAAGTACTCACAGTTTTTATTTAGAAAATAAGTCTTCACAAAATTAAAACTACAATGAAATAATGTACTGATAAAATGATACAATTAAAATGAAAATTAAAGTTGAAATAAATATTATTTGATCTTGATAAATACATGTAGGTACTTTAGACACACTTATATGTATAAATCAGGGGTAGTCAACCTTTTTATACCCACCGCCCACTTCTGTATCTCTGTTAGTAGTAAAATTTTCTAACTGCCCACCGGTTCCACAGTAATGGTGATTTGTAAAGTAGGGAAGTAACTTTACTTTATAAAATTTATAAAGCAGAGTTACAGCAAGCTAAAGCATATAATAATAATTACTTACCAAACACTTTATATTGGACTTTCGCTAAGTTTGGCAGAATAAATCTTTATAAAACAACTTACTTTAGTTAAATCTATCTTTTTATTTATACTTTATATACATAGAAGCATGAAGTCTGATGAAATTACATTTAATTAATTAAGTTATTAATGGGATCCCTGAGGCTGATGCTGTGAAACTAGGTACTGGGTATCTGGCTCAATCTTTGTAAGGAACAAACGAAGGTCTCCTCTTTTGGAAATATTCAGCTGTTTTCTTTGGTCATAATGGATATAAGACAGGCATTTTTTAATTTTGCCGTAGATTTTCACATCCATCACTATCGAAATTATGCTTAATTTCTTTATCGTATCTAATTTTTAACAGTTCTTCTTGGCAAGTTGAAGCAGCCTCTTCAATATTTGTGGTAAAGGGATTTTTCATCCAGTCATACACCTTCAATTTCAAAATATCTTCAAATCGTTTTTCCCATGTCCAATTTAAGTTTGTTGAGATGGCTACTGAATCTGTCAATATCCTCTGGAGTTACATCATCTTTTATAGATAATAATTCAGGAGACTGATGAAATTCTCTCTTCAATAGATTATAATGAAGTAGTTCAAGTTTGTCAATAAATAATGACACAATACTTTGGCAACCTATAAGAGTATTATTAGCTCCTTGAAACTGCAAATTGATATCATTAAAATCTCTTGAAAATATCTGCCAAATAAAAGGCATCATTCTTTACTGTTTTTAATTGTTGACACAGATTGGTCTCATAATTATTTTCAAAAAATTGTATGAGACTATCCTATAATACTACAAAACGAGCCAAAGATGTACCCTTTGACAGTCACTGAACTTCTGTGTGCAAAAATAATGTATTAAAATCTTCATTATTGTCCTGGCAAAGCTGTCTAAACATTCTATCATTTTTTGCATTGGATTTGATCTTGTTTACGGCTTGAATTATTATAGTTAATGATGATTGGAGACTCGTACTTAGATGTTTTCCTATAAGATGTTGTCTGTACACCACATAATGAATACATAAAACATTTGTCACTTCTTCCTTCAAATAAGCAATAAATCCATGATAGTAGCTTATCATTAATGGTGCTCCATCAGTGACCCATGCAATAATATTTAAAGGAATATTATTTTTTGCAAAGTATGATTTCACAGTATTAAATATAGATAATCCATTTGTGTCTGTAATGAGATTTATTGTGAATAGCATTTCTTCTTGTAATATATTGTTTTCATCAAAATAATGTACATATATGCCATCAATAAAACATTATTATCTTCAATGGTAGACTCATCCAGTTGCATGGAAAATGAAGAGTTTTGGAGAATACTTATGTTTTTTTTTTTCAACATTAACTGCCATTTCTTCAATTTCGTCGCTTTGCTATGCTATTGCTTAGGGGCAACATTTTTAAAATTTCAGGTATATCTTGATGCATTACTGTTGAGATAAATTTTTTTTATAGAGGCTATTATTACAGTTTCTCCAATATTATAGCTTTTACCACTTTTTGCAATTAATTGTGAAATGCAATAAGAGGCTATTAATCCATCTTCATTCGCTGCATGTTGTTTCTTAAATGATGCAACGATTGTCGAACGATTGTGAAATTTTTTATATATTTTCTGAAAATTTTCAATGGGCTTGTCCTTACCTTTTGGATGCTTTATGACAAGATGTTTTTGCAATCAACTTGGCTTCATTGCCTCATTGAATAATGTTTTATGACTCAATAAACACATTGGGTGTTGTTTATTTACAACAGATTATATGAAACCCATCTTTAGATATTCTGGTAAATAGTCATGACATGGACTCACAGTATTTCATAATATTTTGTTTGAAGCTGTAGGCACATGCTCGCTCTCACAAATCTAACTGCGTACTGACCAATGCGACTGCAAATAAAAGAGCCTGTGCCATAAATGGTCATCTGCGCATGCTTCTTGCGCATCGTGGATTGGGGAGGGGGAGATGCACGAGCTTGTCTGGGACAAGGCTCTTTTGTTAGTGGTCACGCTATAGCTTCATTTAATTTCACTTATGTAATGTGAACTAAATTATGCACAGGAGAAATTTAAATTGTCACAGGGAAGTTTATGAAAACCTAATGAAAATACTTTTAAATAGTGCTATGAAATTTTTTAAAAAGTCAATTAAAAAATTAGTGCTTCAGTATTGGCCAAAACCCTACCTCCCATCACGAAGGCTGGGAGTACCACTGGTATAAATGTTCATACACATGTTCATACACACGTATAGATACATGATTGAATAAATGAATGTTTTTTACACGCCATCGCACATGCATCTAATGATTGTGCCATTTAATTAAATTTCGGTGAAATGCATTGACAGAATAATACAATTAAGATGAAATTGTATTTGAAAATAAAGTCATTATTTGAATTTGATGATAATTTAAAATAATGGTTTTGCTTCATCTTCTAAATATAAAACTTCTGTAATAATAACCGTAATTTTTGGTTTAATTTATATTTATAGTTGAAAATCACGTTTGTTTTTAAATAATAAAAAATGTTCTCGGGTGTGAAAGGTGTGAAATGAAAAATCTAAAAAAATATAAAGATTTTTTATTGTTTTATATTAAAAATAAAAAATAATTACAGATTATAAGAGGAAAAAAAATCGCCACGTTTTTTAATTTCGCTTTTAAATTTAAATTTATTAGTCAAGCGTTGTTAGCCGAGAGGTTATCGCAGTCGCCTTGCAAGCAAGTAGTTGGTTGCAGACGGTTTTGTGTTCGTCCCGGCCGATGCTATGGCATATGAAAAAAAAAAAATAATTTATTATTAAGAATTGTAGAGGGATGTAAGAATTTTAAATAAAAATATAACAAAAACCTGTAATTTCATTTTTTCAGTTATCGCTAGATGGCAATAGTTAAAAGTGCCTGGAATTAAACAAAACAATTAAAAATGAAAAGTTGAGGTATTAGCAGTAGTGGAAGCATATCTAAGAGAAGCAGAAGAACTTATTCTGGAAGATTTGGAAATGCAGGGTATAAATAGAAAAAAAAAGGGATGGCAGTATAGGAGTTATGACCCAAAAATATATAAATACTGTTAAATGTCAAAAACATTTGTGGTTTGAGATAAGGTTAAGAAGACAAGAATGGATGGTGGCTATAATATATATAGTTACTGGAGATAGTCAATTTATAATGGAGTGGAACAGTAGCATATATGGATGCATAGTTAAGGATATACAGAGTTTCAAAGAAAAGGGGAAGAGAATAATAGTTGTAGGGAAGATGAATGGGCATATTGAAAAAAATGATGATGTAGATAATAAGAATGGACAGCTTTTGGAGAATTTTTGTCAGAGAGTGAATTTGAACATTGGAAATTTAACAAATATTTACGAGGAACAATACACATGGTCTAGAAATAATGTATTCCACACAATAGATTATTTATTAGTAGAGAAAGAGGGAATGAATAAAGTAAGAAAACTTAAGGTGTTTGATAATGAGGGATAAATGGTTTAGCATGAATAACAGTTGGCCAATGGGTCTCCCATTAAGTGGTATATTGGCAAGTGTTGTACTTGACCATTATGAAAAGCAAATACTGCCCGCATTCTTCATGTCAACTCCACACGTTACATTGATGATATATTTATTGCACAACCAAGCTTATTTTCACTACAACTTGGGAAAAAACCATGATAATCAGGTTAAATACCTCGACATAGGTATCAGTAAAAATATAGATAGGCTGGACTACCGAATGGTAGTTAAATCTTTGGAATTACGGGGTCTGACACATAGTAATTCTTACGTGCCTCGCTCCCATAAACTCACAGCCCTCTCTTCATTCATGTTTAGAAACCATAATTTGTGCAAATGTGAGGCAGATAAAAGAAATAATCTTATTAATTATATGACAGATTTAAGAAAAATAGGACACCCTCAATCATCCATTAACAGAAAAGTTTTAACAAATTCTTCTATAAAATAAACCATAATTACAAGAAACAAACCGAGAATCCTAATCCCATATATCCACTCAACAGCCAAAAGCCTTATTAATAAACTATCAAGTAACTTTGAAGTCGCTTTCAGCTCACCTCCTAATACCAATAGACTGATCAATAACACCAAAGACAGGATCAAACCTGAACTCACACCTCAAGTTGGGTACAAAATCACCTGCCCCCAAAGAAATTGCATGGCAACATATTATGGAGAGACTAAAACTAACATTGTCACCAGAGTAGCTCAACACAGATACCTTTATAACAGAACTAAAACAAAGCTTGAAGGCAATTCGGTTTTAACTGAGCATGAGAGAGCCACTGGCCATGCTTTTCTACCCACCACAGCCAGTGTCATTTGCTCTGAAATAAACGATATCAAACGCAAAGTCAGGGAAGCTTATTGCATTGTACGTGACCCAGAAGCAATCAATAAAAGAGAGGCCTGCTTTTCTCTGTCGAAAATGGTCCACGTAATATCTGCATTCGAATTTGCATTAATATTATAGTTATTAATCAAATACAAGTTGCCATGAATATGGGACTATAAACTGTTATCAACAGAACTATCTTAACTACGATAGAATTAATATGTATTTACAAAGACAACTACTCAAGTCTATCATTAAAGGATGCAAAAGGGTCTTAAAAAAAAACCAGAAATGGAGCATAATTTCTGACAATTACCCTATCCCCCCTTCATTTATTACCAACAGATGCAGTAGACACATGAACGGTCTGCTCAAGAAATTCAACAATAAAATAAAATTTTTGGCAAAAAAGCAAAATATTCAGTTTGATGCGCTCAATCACAACACATTTGTTAATCTTACAAACCCAAACATACCGCACACGATTCAAGAGGTTTTTGAATTAGGTCCAAAATTCACAAGTGGACGCTGGAAGAATCCCAAAATGGAAATTGTTGCTGACATCGAAGCAGCTTTAATGGACAAGCCACTAAAAGAACCAAATATTGTACCGATAGCGAAAACTATAAAGCACAAGCAGTTAAATAATTATTCCAACGAATGGAACAAGAAAATTATTAACACCAATCAATTTCTAGCTGACCATTCCATCATTTGCTTAAAAGAAGATAAGGGGAACAGATTTATATTAATAAACGACAGTGAATATAATAATAAGATTAACACACAAATTGAGAAATTAAAATTCGTAAATTTCAATAATTTCAATAATAGGCTTAATAGAGATAAATTCATATCTACTTTACTATATATAAACCATGACAGCATCTTTACTAAAGCTGAATATTTTTGTATATATCCGTCAACCTCCTCTCCTCTAGATTCTTCGTAATGTTAAGCTTCACAAACCTGATAAACCTTTAAGACTGATGATCGATTTTGGAAGGGCACACTATTTCAACACAGCAGTTTTGGTTAATCGCTGTATATTGACACATTAGGCTTTGGCGATTGTAGAAAAAATTAAATGCGTTTATATCATCAACGTTCAAAATTACATCATCTGATGTTGCCGAGCTATATGGCTCCCTTGACTGCAGACAATCAATTGAAATAGTCACAGAGGCATTAATTGCAAGAAACTGCCCACCTACATGAGCTAAATTCATCATTGAATTTTTAAAATGGCTTGATCTAAATATAGTTGCTATTTTCAGGGATAAATGGTTTAGCATGAATAACAGTTGGCCCATTTTGCCAATGGGTCTCCCACTAAATGGTATATTGGCAAGTGTTGTACTTGACCATTATGAAAAGCAAATACTACCCGCATTCTTCATGTCAACTCCACACATGATATACACATGTTACATTGGTGATACATTTATTGCAGCTCCATAAGACATCATTCTAATCTCCACAACAGCCTCCAGAATAAAACCAAGCTTATTTTCACTACAACTTGGGAAAACCATGATAATCAGGTTAAATACCTTGGCATATGTGTCAGTAATGTGTCAGTAAAAATATAGATAGGCTGGACTACCGAATGGAAGTATGGGGTCTGACACAACCTTATTCTTACATGCCTAGCTCTCACAAACTCACAGCCCTCTCTTTGTGCAAACATGAGGCAGGTAAAAGAAATAATCTTATTAATTATATGACAGATTTAAGAAAAATAGGACACCCAATCATCCATTAACAGAAAAGTTAACAAATTCTTCTATAAAATAAACCATAATTACAAGAAAGAAAGCAAACCAAGAATCCTAATCTCATACATCCACTCAACAGCCAAAAGCCTTATTAATAAACTATCAAGTGACTTTGAAGTCGTTTTCTGCTCACCTCCTAACACCAATAGAGAGTTTTGCTTTGTTTATAAACAATTATGTACTGGTATAAGAGACGGTTATCATGTGATGCTTAATGGTTTAACACCAATCCTGCCTAATAGGATAATGGTGGCTATGATTGTTAAAGAGCCAAAGGCACCAAAATGTATGGGTGCTGAACTGAGTTCAGACCCATATGACTATATAAGCTATTGAGCTGAGATTGAAAATATTTTTGTGTTTTTCCCAATTTCATTCTCATAGTTTTATAGTTAAGTAGAGATAAAAGGTGGTTGCTGGAGGATTGCCTTAGATCATAAGATCTAGGTGCAGTGCTCTCAGATCCAAAGCTCCTCACTGACGAAGGCCACAAGTCAGAAACTAGTCTGGGGATATTGGATGGGTAGGCATTAGATAGGGATTTTATGCACAAGCCTTCTGGCATCCATTGATTACTCTGGTTGGCACAGGGTGGCACTACTGTATAGAGAGTTTTGCCTTATTTGAATAGTAGTTGGTTGTTTAGTTATTACATTTCATGAGAGTTGTGTATTTAAGTTCTTTTGTACGTTAGAAAAAGTTTGATAAGAAATTTCGGTTTTTGGCTAACAAACAAAACGTGGGGATACAGCCAGCAAGGTTATGTAAATCTAACCAATGTCAACATTCCAATGTCTATAAAAGCTGTGCTGGAAAAAGGCCCTAAATTCGTCGGATGTGGATGGAGACTTCCTAAGATGGAATTGATCGCAGATGTTGAAGTAAGCTTGTTCAACCATCCTTTAAAAGACACATACATATCTAAAATTGCTAAAGGTATACATTGTAAAGCAATGCAGCCACGGCAGGAGTAATGGAAATACAACATAGCCACAACACAAAAGTTTTTGACACATAATAATATAACATGCATGAGAGAAGATGAGGGCGACAGATTTGTGATGATGACTACAATGGAATATAGGAAGAAAATCCAACATCAAATCGAAAACCTAAAATTCATTAAAGTACCTGATATCAGTTTTAGGCTGAACAAAGACAAATTTGTTTCGGTGGTGCTTAGACCATTCATAGCTAAGGCATTCTCTAGGGCAGAATTTTACCAAATGAATAGACAAATTTGTTTCGGTGGTGCTTTTTACCATTCATAGCTAAGGCATTCTCTAGGGCAGAATACTACCAAATGTATCCTTCCACCATGCCCCTAGAATGTTTTCTACCGCTAAAACACATAAAGATGGCGTACCATTGTGATTAATGATCGATTTCAGTGTAGTTCATTACCATACGGCAGCCAAACTCATTAATCATTGGCTCATACAGACAGTAAGTTTTGGAGAGTTTGCAAACTCATCTTTTGAATTTGTAGACAAGCTGAGCAACGTTTTTCCAACACAAGATACACATATGGTTGCATTAGACATTGCAGAACTTTATGGCTCAATTGATAGATTAAAATCTAAAACTATTGTGAAAGAAGAGTTAATAAGACATGGCATGAAGCAATAACGAGTACAGTTTGTGGAGGCAGTTCTGAGATGGCTAGATAAAAATATGTATGCAGTTTTCAACCAAGAATGACTACATGAGCAGTGGTTGGCCTATGGGTCTTCCACTGAGTGGGATAGTATTGTTCTTAGTTCATATGAGCAAATAATTATTCCCAGACATTTAAGTAATGACCTAATAATTTACACCCGCTACGTGGATGACATTTTCATGGTGGCATCGGAGGATACTTTGGAAGATATAATTACAGAATTGAAAACTGCCTCAGGATTTACAGTTAATATAGCACAAAAGGAAACTGGTGGATGTGTTAAATATTTGGATTTGCAGGTAAGAATTGAAGCTCAACGCTTCCAGTATAAAATGTTGATTAAACCTATTAATATGAGGCCACATTCATCATCAATCTAATACACCTAATATGTACAAGCTCGCAGGCCTAAAAATATTTTTGAAGAGAAATGCCAGATTGGGTAGTTTTGAGGCTGATAAGAATTAGAATATTCAAAGTTTTAGGGATGATTTGATAAATGCCAAATATAACAAAAGAGCAATAGACAAGATAATCAGGCAGTTTAAAGACCCTACTAATCTGGGTGATATGCTGAACAAAACCAGGATTTTATTGCCATACATTAAAAACATATATACAAATTTACAAACAATTTTTTGCAAAGACTTTAGTATATGTTACAGATCCCCTCTTAATTTCAATAGATGTATTAACAATACCAAAGATAATCTTCCTCCAATGGGTGCCCAGCGGGCTGTGTATAGGGTTGTTTGCACAGGGGTGATTGTCATGCTGCATATTGTGGGGAAACTGGGGCTTCTGTTCATGCGAGGTTGATACAACATAGGTATGCATACCAGTGGGGTGCTCACGGGTTCTTCCCACTTTTTTTTTTTGCGCAGCATGAGACCACTTTAGGCCACTCATGTATACCGGATAATCTGCAGGTGATGTGCAGTGAGTGACATGAGATGAGAAGAAAAGTTGGGGAGGCCTATTTCATCGATTTAGACGCAGACTCATTTAATAAAAGAGGCACATTTTACGCAATCTCGAAGAAATGGCAGACCTGATTTGAATAATTTGCATCTGTTGGTTTTAAATAAATAAATAAATTGAACATCGTTATTAGAACTATCTATCTATAGCTTTGAAAATGAAGGCCTCGTTCCTTCGAAAGCGCTAAGTATAGAAATAAATAGAATAATATAAATAAATATATTGATTTTTAGTGTGGAGATATTACCGTAAAATATCTTATCTTATTACATATATAAACCACACATTTAGTTATTTAATAGTTACATTTATAAAAGCGGTATGGATCCTACAATTCGGAATAAATTTATGTTAAAATCTTTTATAGAAGTATGCAAATATACGGCAAGATTGGATTTTCTTGTTAAATGTAGGGAACATAAAGTTTTCCCGAAAATTTTGCATTGTGAAATTAAATCATTCGATACACAACAGAGAGGCTATTACTATGCAGGTTCAAGCTTTAATATTAAGCAGAGTTATCCTGGCATGTAGAAAAGAGCTATCATATGCAAATAATAGGAAGAGCACAATTCTCAACATTGGAGAACCACCTCAATACATTGTTGAGAAAAGCAATAAGATGAGCAACAGATGCAAATAATAGGAAGAGCACAATTCTCAACATTGGAGAACCACCTCAATACATTGTTGAGAAAAGCAATAAGATGAGCAACAGATTGGAGAAAAAGTTTGATAAGAGATTTGAGGTTTTGGCTAACAAACAACAGCCAGCAAGCTTATGTAAATCTAACCAATGTCAACATTCCTATGTCTGTAAAAGCTGTGCTGGAAAAAGGCCCTAAATTCGTCGGACATGGATGGGAACTTCCTAAGATGGAATTGATCGCAGATGTTGAAGCAAGTTTGTCCAACCATCTTTTAAAAGACACATACATATCTAAAATTGCTAAAGGTATACATTATAAAGCAATGCAGCCATGTTAGGAGAAATGGAAGTACAACATAGCCACAACACAAAAGTTTTTGATGCAGAATAATATAACATGCGTGAGAAAAGATAAGGGCAACAGATTTGTGATTATGACTACAGTGGAATATAGGAAGAAAATCCAACATCAAATTGAAAACCTAAAATTCATTAAAGTACCTGATATCAATTTTAGACTGAACAAAGACAAATTTCTTTTGGTGGTGCTTAGACCATTCATAGCTAAGGCATTCTCTAGGGCAGAATACTACTAAATGTATCCTTCCACCATGCCCCCTATAATGTTTTCTAATGCTAAAACACATAAAGACAGCGTACCATTGCGTTTAATGATCGATTTCGGTGGAGTTCATTACCATAAGGCAGCCAAACTCATAAATAATTGGCTCATACAGATATTAAGTTTTGGAGAGTTTGCAATAAACTCATCCTTTGAATTTGTACACAAGCTGAACAATATTTCTCCAACACAAGATACACATATTGTTGCATTAGACATTGCAGAACTTTATGGCTCAATTGGTAGATTAAAATTTATAACTATTGTGAAAGAAGAGTTAATAAGACATGGCATGAATCAACAACAAGTACAGTTTGTGGAGGCAGTTCTGAGATCGCTAGATAAAAATATGTATGCAGTTTTCAACCAAGAATGGTACTACATGAACAGTGGTTGGCCTATGGGTTTTCCGCTGAGTGGGATAGTAGCTAGCATTGTTCTTAATGCATATGAGCAAATAATTATTCCCAGACATTTAAGTAGTGACCTAATAATTTACACCCGCTACGTAAATGACATTTTTGTGGCGGCATTGGAGGATACTTTGGAAGATATAATTACAGAATTGAAAACTGCCTCAGGATTTACAGTTAATATAGCACAAAAGGAAACTGGTGGATATGTTAAATATTTGGATTTGCAGGTAAGAATTGAAGCTCAATGCTTCCAGTATTAAATGTTGAATAAACCTATTAATATATGATGTCACATTCCTCATCAATCTAATACACCTAATATGTACAAGCTGGCAGGCCTAAAAATATTTTTGAAGAGAAATGCCAGATTGTGTAGTTTTGAGGCTGATATGAATATTCAAAGTTTTAGGGATGATTTGATAAATGCCAAATATAACAAAAGAGCAATAGACAAGATAATCAGGCAGTTTAAAGACCCTACTAATCCGGGGGATAGGCTGAACAAAACCAGGATTTTATTGCCATACATTAAAACATATATACAAATTTACAAACAATTTTTTGCAAAGACTTTAGTATATGTTACAGATCCCCCTCTTAATTTCAATAGATGTATCAACAATACCAAAGATAAACTACCTCCAATGGATGCCCAGCGGGCCGTGTATAGAGTGGTTTGCCCAGGGGGCGATTGTCATGCTGCATATTGTGGAGAAACTGGAGCTTCTGTTCGTGCGAGGTTGCTACAACATAGGTATGCGTATAGAGGGGCGCTTGCGGGTCCTTTCTGCTTTTCCATTTTTGCGCAGCGTGCAATCACTGCGGGCCACTCATGTATACCGGACAATCCGCAAGTGATGTGCAGTGAGCGACATGAGATGAGAAGAAAAGTTGGGGAAGCCTATTTCATCAATTTAGACACAGACTCGTTAAATAAAAGAGACACGTTTTACGCAATCTCGAAGAAATGGCAGACCTGATTTGAATAATTTGCATCTGTTGGTTTTAAATAAATAAATAAATTGAACATCGCTATTAGAACTATCTATCTATAGCTTTGAAAATGAAGGCCTCGTTTCTTCGAAAGTGCTAAGTGTGGAAATAAATAGAGTAATATAAATAAATATATTGATTTTTAGTGTGGAGATATTACCGTAAAATATCTTATTATAAATTAAATAATTTTATGAACAATTATGTGGATGGCCATATGATATTTAAGCACAGGTTAAGCATAACAGTACTATTCAATTGATCAAACTTTCTTTTTAAACTTAGTTAACTGGGAATTAATCTGTAAACTTAGGACATTTATAAAATAGTTGATCCAAAGGTTAACAATTTCTGGATTGGTTCTGAGATTTATATATATATATGCTTAAATTTCGCTGCTTATTTTTTAATGACTTGTATATAACACATCAATTATTCATTTTATTATTTTTGTGATAGCTAAAAAAGGCTTGGAAATGACAAGACCATAGTGACAGTTTTTTAATATAGATAAGTTTGCTAATTGGAGTGGTTAGATTCATCTTGAAATAATGTTTTTTTTTTCGAATAGTTAAGCCAGTTTTTATTGTTATTAGTAAAGTCTTTGTACCACTATCAATTTCTCTTGGGTTTCTATTGATGATTGTGATCCTGATTTTTTAATTGGGTATCAAATTTTTTTTCAGAATTTTATTGTTCCCATCTATGTGCCAGTTAGAATGCTGTCAGCATACTTTTATATCTTTAAACAAAGGTAATGCTGTCAGCATACTTTTATATCTTTAAACAAAGGTAAGTTTGATAAAGAATTTGCTTGTAATTATTGCAGTAGCATATTGCATCACGATTATATAATGAAGATTACTGATAGGTCCATTAATATTTTTTTTTAAATTTTAATGAAGCCCTGTGACCTGTTTGCCATAGTGAATATAGTATGTAGATATATAGATAATACTTGATGTTTAACCATTGTCTCTAAAAAGTTTAGTTCTAAATGATGTGGGCAGTTGTTAATTATTGGTATTACAGATTGGAAAAAAAAAAATTCATCCTGTAATATGCACTATTTTTAAATAACTTTCAAGGATATAAAATGATGTAGTCTGTCCAGTTTTATCATTATCTAGAATTAGAAAGATTTTGTTATTATTAGGTTTTTTTATTGCAGTGTTTGGAAAGTGCCATAGAAATATCTAGAGATTTTTTTGAAAAAAAATTAAAAAAAATATTATTTATTTTTATAGAAGTTTAGAATCAGAATATTTACATAATTTTTATAATTAATATTTTTTTCTTTTAATCTTTATTAATAATTGACTATCAAATTATGTTCAACTTTGTTACAGATCTTTATTTGATAAGTTTTTGATGGCTTTTATGCATGTATTTATATTTGGTAGAAGATTTTATATATGTATGTGACTACTTTATTAAGAAAGAGTTCGTTTTGTACATATGGATATTTATCAGAAATATCTTGAAATGAAAAAGTAAAACATTCTAAAGTTATGCTGTTTATGTTTTTGAATTTTTTTATATATAAAACTGTAGTTATGTTTGAAGTCTCCACTTGCATGTGCAAGCTTAGTGGTTGTAATTTTTGTCAAAAGAAAAAACATTCATCTTTGCAAATTATGATAGTAAAAAAAAAAATAATTATTTTTTGTATTTTAAAAAAATATCAAATCTTAGGTTCTCTTCATTTGCTATTATAAGATTATATTTTTGATAGAGATTGCTTTTCTGAAAATCTTTATAATTATCTTCCACAGTCTATCAAAATCATTTTAATAGTACACAATAATCAAGTAATCTTTAAAAATATATTTTTGGTTAATTTTTCTTTGCTATAATGTCTTCTTTTTTTTTTTTTTTTTGCAGATTTAAGGATATATATGTTTGCAAAATGTAGATTTACTAAAAATTCTTTATATAAAATATTATTAGGTTGGAGTCAGAAAAATGGTGGAAGACATTTGGTAAGTTATTTTAAATTTATTTTGATATGAATTCTAAATGAATTGTTTTAAAAATATTTATATGCATTTATAGGCCGTCACCTGATATTAGAAAATTATCTGATAGAAAAACCTGTAGAGAATGGATTTGGTTGTACAGTTGAACTATCTAAAAAAGGTAAAGATTGGTTGACTGCAATAAAAAGTAACACTCCTCCATCAATGATGTTAATTCCAAATGAAGAACTTCTGTCTTTAGAAAAAACAGTTGTGGCAGGAGCAACTACTCCTATATTTAGCAGGTAATAACTATTTTTTTTTTTTTGCTCAATAACTATTTTTTTAGTGGTAAATGTTAATTTCTATATATTTATAATGCAAAATATATATATATATTGTAACGGTCACTCAATCCATCGTTAATCACAGAGGGCACTGACTAAATTCAGGGAGAAACAAGAAATCTTAACTATTGTTTAGACAATTGAGAAATAAAAGTATCAAGACAAATGTCAGCCAAATAAATTTAAACAATTTGAAAATTTTATTAAAAGTTTAAACAATTTAAAAGAAAAGAAATCCAGCCATGAATACAAAAGTGACTTGGATTTGAATACGCATATTTATCAGAGAGTGCACATGGGTATGGTAGACATGAAAACATTAAACGCTTTGTCAGCAAAATTCTCTCACCTAAAATATAAAAAAAACATGGATTGGATAATATCTTCTTGCTGGCGAATTATAAAATTACAAAAAAAAAAACAGCAACTCTAGTGCCCTGATTCGGAGATATGAAAACAGTTATGGTCTTGTAGGAAATCAACAATACCAGCGCGGACAATCGATCAGTAGCTTTTTAACTACTGACATTATAACGATGCAGGGCTACTGCATGTAATACTACTTTTAAAGCAAACGTAAAACCAGCGCGGACAATTGATCAGTAGCTTTTTAACTACTGACATTATAATGACATAGGACTACTGCATGTAATACTACTTTTAAAGCAAACGTGGTTGATTTCACATACTTTTAGGATTAAGCTGAGACTAAAATTCGACCCTGGAAAGAATCAAGGAAAACTCGTTACCTCTAAGTATAAATTCAAAAATTTAGCTGATGTCTTCCAGTGGCATATATAGCATTTACTCCATGGTGAACTCCGACAAAGACTTTAGGTTTCAATTTTTATTTAGAAGGCAGGAGGCAATGCTGGCTCAGTTTCCGTATATGTTTTAAGGCATGTTTAGCTGGATGATTTGGCTCCAAGATCCGTCTTGAGTTGATATAGCCAGACATGGTGAAAATTCTATTGAAACAGTTCTTTCTTGAATATAGTTTTTTCATAGAAGTCAATATGACCGCACAGCAATTCAACCAGTCTTTAAATTGGTCTACAAAGGTCACCTCCAACTAACTAGCAGCATCAGTAATCCTAGCTGGAGAGATCCTAAGTCTGTAATCCCGATCTCTTTATAAAAACTCTTATCTTTCCAAAACATTTTTTTCTAATTAGTGGTTTTTTCAACAGGGCAACCTTATCTCAGTCTTAATCCTAATTAAAGATTCTTTCCAGGGTTAATTTTATTTCTAATTAATTCAAAAATATTTAAAAACAAGTCTCGGCTAAAAAAAAAAAAAAAATTAGAAATTAATTATAATTAGAACAAGAATGCAATTAAAAGTTTGTTTGCCATTAATCACTTTAAAAAAAAAACCAACGGTGAAAGAAAACTATCTTTTTTTCTCATGTGTCATAGCGAACCCGCTGAACCAAGACAATTGCTTGTAAAGCAGCCGTCGCTGACCTCTCGACCACCAATGCTTAGAATTAAAATAAAAAAAAAAAATAGAAATCTAATTTTAAAGAATTAAGTATGTATGCCATTACTCATACTCTTTATAAACAAACATTTACCTAGCTTTTTAAAATTTAATAAAACCAAAAGTTGGTTTTATTATTATTATTATTTTCTAAAGTGACGTTTGACAGAGATAAACTATCTGGCTCAACTTATATTTTTTTTTATAGAAATATTCTAAACTATTTTTTAAAATATAATATATTCATATCATCAGTTTCAAGTTTTATGATTCGCTGTAGGATAAAAGTCTCAAATTTAATTCAGTTTGTCAGATCCCTACCCTTCCCCTCTATTCCTTCATCAGCAAACTTCTGTATTTTTACCATCCATTTCATCTGTGGTCTCCTTCTAGATCTTTACAATCTTAGGGATTTAATTTAAAACTTTTAACTGTTCATCTACTTAATCTCTTCTAGTAACATGTCTAGTTTAATTAATTTTGTCTCAATTTTTTTAATAATGTTAGTGTATGTATCTATTGTTTCATTCATGTATTTCATTGAGTAGTCTGAAGTCTCTGTATCGTTCTTCTGTTAAATGTCCAAATCCTAAATCCATAAATAACTAGTAAAACATATATATTAAAAACCCTTTTTTAAACACACAGACATACTTCCTTCTAATATTATTTTCACTCCATCCAAGATTAAATCTATGATTGATTTTATTTATGTTATCATCTGTATAATTTGAATAAGATTTTTATAGTTGTTAACTTCTTCTAATTCATCTTTATCAGTCTTTATTTTCCTGACAAAATTCATTGAACATTAGTTGTATTTTTATATTGGACTATTTCTATCATTTGATATGAGTATTGAATTTCTTGAGAAAAATTTAACTTTTAAATATTCCAAATACATTCAACTGTTAGTAATAGCACATCGAACAGGTTAGGATATGCACAACATTTCAAGAAATATTATTCTCCCCTCTTCTTTAGGTGATGCTGGCCTGACCAGTGACTAGCATGGAAATCTAACCTGGACCCTTAGATTCATGAGTATTGAATTTTAAGGTAATGCTGTAATCAACTGAGCTTTTCTGCCAAATGCAACTGTCAGATGAAATTTCGTGTACTTATCTATGAGGTTCCTTCTGATTTCTCTACTTTTTCCTAAGAGCAAAGTTCATTGGTGATTTTCATACATTATATATAGTTATACTAGGCTGGCTTATGGGATTTTTTGCCATTATCATGTGAGCAGCTTCTTTAAATTTTTTTCTTCATATCTTTTCTTTTCTATCCAATATTTTTGTATTTTCCCAATTAAACATATGTTCATTAGCATATACATAGTCTACTACCTTAGACACATCTGTTTTCTCTCTTCTAATCGTCAGTTTGAGTTCTTGCAAATGCTTTTCAATGGAATGATTGGTCTCACCAATATATGTTCTTCCACATTCACATAGTATTGCATAGATGCAGTTTTTTCTTTTCAGCATTTCAAGTTTAGGCTTTGTAAATGTTAGAATTCCTCATAATGTGGTATGGCTCTGGAAAGCTGTATTGATATTATACTGATTGCTGATTTTTCTTAAATTTCTCTGCTGTTTTTGGAATGTATTGTCTTTTCTCATGGTGGAACTTTTTGTTGTCTATTTAACATTTTTTTAATAGCAGCTGATGGATAACCATTTTCATAAGAGTTTCTTCTATATAAATCTTTTACTTTTTCCAGATCGCTGGTTTCTGAACAAACTTCTTTTGCTCTGTTCCATAGTGATAGTACAACTCCATGTTTTGTGTTTCTGGTGTGATTGGATGTATAGGCTAGATATTTTCCTGTATGTGTAGATTTGCAGTAAATTGTAGTTTTGATTTTGCCATGAGGAGTCTTGCACAAGAACATCTAAGAGTGTCAGTTTTTATTCTTGTTCTGATTCTATTGTGAATTGAATTGAAGGAGATATGTTGTTGATGTGTTTCCAGAGATATTGTAGTAGTACTTCACCATGTAGCCATACAACAAATGTATCTTCCACATACTGAAGCCAAACTTTAGGTGGATATGGAGTAGTTTTTATGGCTTAGGTTTCAAGTTCTTACATGTAAATATTGATTATCAGGAGAGATAATGGTGAGCCCATAGCTATTCATTGATTTTGTTGGAAGAATTCTGTGTTATATTGAAAGTAGGTTGTTTTTATGCAGAATGTTAATAGGTTGTTTTTATGCAGAATGTTAATAGTTCCATTACACTAGCAATAGGAAGAGCTATTCTGGTTTGTAAACTATTATCACCATTTTATCTATTTCTTACAATAAATAATGCTTCCTCACATGGTACTTTCATCAATAAACTTTCCACATCAAAACTTAATAGTAAGTCAGTTCTTTCTATTTTCATATTCTTGATTACATCTACAAAGTTTTTAGAATATCTGGCAAAGGATTGGGTCTTGTATGCCAAAGGACTTAGAACTTTAAGAAGAAATCTTGCCAAATTTTGGCAAGAAGAATCTCTAGAATTAACAATAGGTCCTAATGAAACATGATCCTTATGGATTTTAGGTAGACCATAAAGGTGAGGAATTTTGCTGAAATATGATCAGTAAAATATCTGCAATGCTTTCTGAATAGTGCTTGTAACTTACTTTTATATATTGGCCTGCTGTGAGGAGTTCTTTAATTTTGTTGTCATAATCAGTTGTATCCATTACAACTATAGCATTGCCTTTGTCAGCAGAGAGAATAATTATAGATTTATCTACTTTGAGTGATTTAAATTTGCTTTTCTCTTGCCATAGGATATGTTTGACTTCAATTTTTGTTGCTTGTCGTGTGTTCTTATTATTCTCTAGCATAATTCTGCTGCTTCTAAAGGCAATTTTTGGGTGACTTCCTCAGTGACTGCCATTATATCTAATAAAGGGATATTAAACAGGGCTATGGCAAAGTTTAATTCTCTTAGAAGAACAGAAATTTCAGTATCTGTTGATGTTTAGAACTGAGATTTTTAACAGATGAAGTTGATACATTGCTTGGTACATTATGATTTTTGATATGCCCATGTGGATTAGCAAATTTTTGCTTTTGGCATTCTTTTATTTTTCCATGTAATGTGGAATATGATTTTCTTACTGCTTGAGAAACTCTCATGAAGTCTTCATCAATAGGTTTATTTTTTAGAAAACATTCTATATAATGGAATGCATTGTTTGATACTTAGAAAACCTTTGAGCATTTACTCTTTCTCTTAACAGAGCTTCACTTACTCTCTGAGTAATTTTCTCAGCTCTCTGAGAGTGAATTGGAGGTTTTAGTTCCAAACCTTTAGGAATTATCCCTTTAGATTTACATAAGAAAGTTAAATGATTTTCAACTTTGGCCAGCTTTAGACATAATTTTTCATAATTTTTAAAGTTTGATATAGTATCGAGTACTTAGTGTTTTCCTTAAGGTTTGTGATGATGGTACTCTAGTTGGATTTTTATATTGGACTATTTCCATCATCTAATATGAGTATTAAATGTCTTTAGAAAAATTTAACTTTATTTAAATATTCCAAATACATTCAACTGTTAGTAATAGCACATCAAACAGGTTAATATATGCAAACTATTTGTGATAGGTATTATTCTCTCTTTTTCTTCAGGTGTTGCTGGCCTGTTCTACAGTACAAGCATGGGAATCGAATCTGGACCCTTAGATTCTTGAATATTGAATTTTAAGGTAACGCTGTAACCAACTGAGCCATCCTGCCAAAGGCAACAGTCAGTAGAAATTTCATATACTTATCTATGAGGTTCCTCCTGATTTCTTTATTTTTTCCTAAGAGCAAAGTTGATTAGTAGTTTCCGTACATTATGTATAATTATCACACAATGCTCTTTACATGGTACATTGGTAAATAAACTTTCCACATCAAAGCTTACCAGTAAGTCAGTTTTTTCTATTTTCATGTTCTTGATTGATTCTATAAAGTGTCTAGAATCCCTGACAAAGGACTTAGAACTTTGAAAAGAAATCTTGCCAAATTTTGGCAAGGAGAATCTCTAGAACTAACAACAGATCTTAATAGAACATGATCCTTATGGATTTTAGGTAGACCATAAAGATGAGGAATCTTGCTGAAATATGATGTTATTTTACTTTTTTCTAAATCAGTGAAGTACCTGTGATGCTGTCTGAGTAATGCTTGTAACTTTGTTGCCGTACTCGGTATCGGATTTTAGGCCAATTTTCTGTATTGGCCTGCTGTGAGGAGTTCTTGTATTTTATTGTCAGGCCAGGACAGCAACACCTAAGAAGAGGGGAGAATAATACCTCTCAAAACATTGTGCAAAGACTAACCTGTTTCATGTGCTATTACTAACAGCTGAATGTATTTGGAATATTTAAATAAAGTTAAATTTTTTTCAAGACATTCAATACTTATAATAGATGATGGAAATAATCCAATATAATAATACAACTAGAACACCTTTATCACAAACCTTCAGGAAAACACATTGAACATTAGTCTTTTTTAGCATTTGTCATTTTTAGTTCCATTTTCTTACTTTTCATCTCATACCTCTTGTAATATTTTCTGAAGCATTGTTCTGCAAAAATTATTATATTGGCTGTAAAATCTCAACTTAAATAATCTTCCTTTTTTTTTTATCTTAGTTCCTCCTTTAAATTCATAAAATACTTCTTATAAAATTCCTATAAAAAGTTTTGAATAAATTGAGTCATAACTATTGTACATGCTTTTCTTGTTATCACTATATAATATAATCACTGCTGTTGCATTTTAATAAAATATTTTTCAGAATATAACAATATCCTGATTTTATATATTGATAATCGATAGCTTTAATCACCATGGAAATGCTTATAAACTAAAATGCCTAATTATAATTTACAAATTCAGAGTATAATGGCAATTCATATTCACTGGTCTTTTCTATAATTTCTCTCAATACTTGGATATGATCTCCCACATTAAAACCTCTTAAATTCAGCTTATACTTTTGGTTGGTTAGAATCCAAAGTTTGCTGTAGTCTAGTTACAATTATCTTGACAAAGATTTTGTTTAGAATTAGTAGAAGACTGATAGATCTATAAATTTCTAATATCACTTTTTTTAAATGTCAGTATTATTATTGTATTCTTTCAGTCATCTGGTATATCTTTATCATTTAGATATTTAACATTTTCTATTTCTTTATCTACTTCTTTTAAAATATCAATAATAGATTTTCTGAATCTTTTCTCTTTTTTGTAGATTTAATTGTAAGACTTGCCTTCTTTTTTAAAATATTTGGTAATTCGGATATAGTAATTTTAGGAAATATTTTGTTCTTCTTTTATAGAATTCTTTCACACCTTTCATAATGTTATCCCTTTTTTTAATAATAATTCCATTTTTCTTATTATTTTCGTATTTTACAAAACTGTAGATATTCAATTCTTCTTAATGAATTATTTTTAAAATTTTCATATTTCTTTTTTTCTTAATTCATTGTCTTGTCTCAATAGAAAATTTTTTGGTATATTGCTGCTTTTTTGAACAGCTGTCTTATTTATGGTTCTTATTAGAATTTTAGATATCTTCTTATTGAATTTCATAAAGTACAAACCATCTTCAAAATCTGTTAATATTTTAAAATGATATACAAATTCTAATTTAAATTCATTAGAGTCATTCTGGAGATTAAGAATATAACTTATTTTGCATTAACACATATATTTCCTCTCACTAGTCTCTTGAAACACATATTTTCTCTTAGCTAAAATGTAATTAAATTCTACTGCATCTTTATTTGAATGTTTTTATGTTCATTTTCATTTAGAATTTTTCTTCAAATGAAAAATTCATAGCATACAGGGTTGTTTTTTTTTTTTTGCAAACTTGCCACATATATGTCTTTTCATTCCTGGGTCCATAAAGCTAATTTATCCATTGCACATTCATCTATCAATTGTTTACCAATTCTGGCATTAAAGTCTGATAATTTTTAAAATGTTTTCTCTGAACAAAAGTATTTTGTATAACTTGTTGAGGCATAAAGTCTAAATGATCAACATTTGATATTTCCATCAAGTTTAATAACTAGTCTTATCATCTTATCTAATATATCACCAATCTCTACAGTGTTGTTTTTTCATTTTATTATTTATAATGATTCTCACTCTGCTGATGCTTTCAATATTTGTACCTTTGTAATAAAATTCATGTCAGCTTTTTAAATCAATTGTCTCTTCACGTTTTCTTCTAATTTTATAAATTCTAATAGAATTCCATTTAATATTAGACAGCACTTGAAAATGATGTCCAGTTTTAAATACCTAATTAAAAAGTTGTCATCGAATGAAGCTTGGATTGACAATCATGGATTTTTAGTGCTCTCTGTCTTCAGCTGTCAATTACTACCTTGGCTGGTGATTTTGTAACCACCTGGAGGCCATAATTTACTTTTGTCTATCATGTTTATAGAAGTCTATAAAATAAAAAAATCTTTCACATACACATTTCTTCTATCTTCAAATGCACTTAATTGATATTTCATTAAGAATTATCAGACAACTGAGAAAAAAAGCTAATAAAATCATTACCCCAGCTTATATATATTGGGGAGTAGTCTTTTAGGAAAATGAATTTATTATCATTGTTCGCCCCAATTTATGGAAAAAAAGTTTTTCTTTCTATTACTAGAATTTTAAGAATTTTCTTATTTGGAGAAAGGCATAATTGGAATTATGAGATTCATCCATATTGGGAGTTTTAGTAAGTACCTTCTTGTGGCTTAATTTTATGGACATTATAGCAATTTCATGTTAAATGGGCAATCTTCCTCCTCCCTCTCATTTATTTATTTTTTTCCAATTTAGGAATTGAATCAGCATGCTACTCTAGAAACTAAGATAATTAATTATTTCTTTTTAAATATAAATAGTTCATTTTATTTAATTGTTGTTTTTTGTTTTTTTTTTACATTTTAATTTATTATTTTTAAATTTAAACATATATTTTTTTAAACTATTAATCACTGTGAATATTATTCTTTATTTTCTTTTTCAGTAACAATTTATGTTTTGTATTTATTTATATTATTCCTAACAAAAGTTTAATATTTTAGTTGAATTTTTTGAATTTTTAATGATTATTAATCATTATCTAAATGACCTATGTGGTTTACTGCAGAGATGTTGATGTTTTGAAAACTAAATATTTCAGTACTGTAGTCAATCTATCACTTCCGATGCTCAAGTACTATATAATTTTCCAAGCACAGTTTGATTATTTTTTTAATGTTGTTTAAATAATGTTGTTGTTTCTTTCAGAGTTCCATTGATTCTTCCATCAACTCCTGCTTGTGTGTGGCAGTCAAGTAAAGATTTAGGATTATCTAAATTAACTAAAACTGAAATTGAAGAAGATCCTATAAAGAAAAAAATAGAGGTTAATTACTAGAAAAAAATTAATAATAATAATTATTTAGCATAATAGTATTATTGTTAAATCATTTGTGTGTGGATTGGCATAAATATAGGAAAAAACCAAAAGTCAAATTTTTAAAGTTTAAAATATGTATAATGTAAAATTTTCTTGCAAAATTTTTTTATATGTTTATGATTTTTAAAAAAATTATTAGATTTCTATCCACTGGAAGGATTTATATAATATGATTAACTATAATCATAAGAAATCTATAAACAAGACTGTCTTTTACCAGCTTTGAAGCTTGGTGGTGAAAATTATCATTATGGCAATTATGTCTAGTTCTAATCTTATTAGATGCACTACTGTAACTATCTATTTGAACATAAATAATTATTCTTTATTAGATTAGAAATGATTTATTGTAGTAAGAAATGGGCTCATTAATTCAAATCCATAAGTTGGGTTGGTATCCCAATAGTTACTTCTGGTGCTCAATTTAATGTTATCACATCATAAAATGTAATTTTATTTTTATCTAGTTTTGGTAATCAGTCATATCTTATTCACATACAAGTATAGCTTAACTAGTAGATATGGATGCCACTTTTCTATGGAAAGACTATTTTGGATGAGCTGCCATTCATTCACCTTCACAGTTGTATTGTTTACATGCCAGACCAAAATTGCATGGCATATATGTTTTAATTATTTATATTTATTATTAAAAAAAAATCACACAAAACACTAACAAATATAACCCAATATGTTATTTAAAATAATAAAATATAAAACAAAAATATTAAATATAGTTATTATGTTAATTGAACAAATATGTATATAAACAGAGTATTAAATGTGATTACTATTTACAAAATATGAATTTAATGAGTGTATATTCTAATAATATTAACTAGTAACTTTTGAAAATGAATTAATACAAACAATACTACTAAACATCAAACATATATATATATATATAAAATAAATAATATCTTCACACTAAAGATATATAAAAATATCTTATTGTGGATTTCTTTTTAACTTCAGATATAACATATAATCACACTATTTTTTTCTTCTTTTTAAACAAGAAAATTTAGTTAAAATAAATATCCCTTAATTTTAATTGTAGTTCATATAGTTTCCAAGCTGCAAGTTTTACCACCATCTTCTTAGTAATAAAAAAGTTTACACTTTTTTTTTTAAAGTCATATTTTAAAAATAGGTGTTTGAGCTATTCATCAATGATGATTAGTGGCTAAGGGTCAGTTTATTAACTCAAATTCTTTGGCATTGGAATTCCTCGGCAGCAATTTGTTGATATTGACAGGTTACATGGTTTAAAGAATCAAGCAGATATATTTTAAAAAGTTAGCCAACCATCTGTTTGTTTTTTTATGAAGCACAGTATAGAGAAAACTGGTGGCATCATTTAGCAAATAATTTTCTGTTTTATAGTCCACCACCACATTATAATTGTGCATACATAATGACTAATTTTATAGTTACAGTCAGTATAAATCTCAAATCCATTGCTAATAAATTAGATTTTTCCTAGTTACCTTTTTTTTTTTTTTTTTTTGCCTTTTCATTCCAAGAAATTTTTTTTTTAACTAACTCTAATTTAAGTTGACCTTCCAATCCCCACCACATTATCAATATCTCTTTATCCAGGCAAATATAATTACATTATTTTTTTGGTTGTATTCTCATCCTTGGTGTTCGCCTTAAGATGGCGTTGATGCTAATCAAAAACATATACATATGACGATTCTGGGCCAGACCTAAATGATCGATTTGATCTAAAAAGATCTGATTTCTTAGATTTGTAATAAAATATTCTACTAACTAACACTATTATATGATGTTAGTTTTTTTCATTTTTGTAAATGTTTATTAATCTTATCTTGTTTTTGAGTTTGTGTGTGTGTGTGTCTTTAAAGTTATGGTGTTTTTCTAATTTATTTTTTTTTTTTTTTGACTTTACGTGTGTCTTTTTAAAGTTACGGTCTTTTTTTTTTTTTTTTTTTGCAAGAGTAAATCAATAAATTGATTCAAAAGCAAGACGTAATAAGTAAATGTTTATTAATCTTATCTTGTTTTTGAGTTTGTGTGTGTGTCTTTAAAGTTACGGGGCTTTTTCGAATTTTTTTTTTTGGACTTTAGGTATGTCTTTTTAAAGTTACGATATTTTTTTTGCAAGAGTAAATCAATAATTTGATTCAAAAGCAAGACGTAATAAGTCAATGTTTATTAATCTTAGATTGTTTTTGAGTTTGTGTGTGTGTGTCATTAAAGTTACGGGGCTTTTTCTCATTTTTTTTTTTGGACTTTATGTGTGTCTTTTTTTAAAGTTACGGTATTTTTGGTCAAAAGTAAATCAATCATTTGATTAAAAAAGCAAGACGTAATTCTAAATCTATCTAAAGTAATGTAATTTATATACTACAATTTAGAATTGATACCCGACTACTATTAGTAAAGACCGTCATTAAAAGACTCGATTGAAAAATGACACCCGACTAATTTCCATTTTCTTTTTTTTTTGGGGGGGGGGGACTAATGAATCAGAAAGTGGGTTGTTTTTGTTAAGACTGTCTATATAAAAAGGGTACTGTTATTGAAATACTAAATTTAAAAATGATAGCCAACTAATTTGCGTTTTTTTTGACAGTAATTAATCAGATAGTGGGTTTCTTTTTTTTTTTTTTTTTTTGGTAAATCTTGTCTATATATAAAAACAAACAAACCGTAATTCAAAGACTCCATTGAAAAAAATCAAACCCCGTTGAATTTGCTTTTTTTTTTTAAAGACAGTAATTAAGCAGGAACTGGGTTGTTTTTGTTAGTGTGTAGATATAAAAACTAATCTTATTTTGAAATAATAAATGTAACAAAACAAAAAAAAAATAATACCCGACTAATTTTATTTTTCGGACAAGTAATTCCTATTAATTAGACAGTGGGTTGTTTTTGTTTGTGCGTATATATATAGCAAAAGTAACTGGTCATGGACGAATTCTCGCGAAAACGGTACTTTTCGCATGATCCTTTTTTTTTTCCCTTTCGCACCTTTAAAAGCAATTTTTGAGAGTAACCCCTTTGTAATGGAAACTTCAGGACATTATTACTAAACTTACAACAGTAAAGTAAGTTACAACACATTAAAAAAAATAGACGTCTTATCAAATTTAAAAAAACTACGACTGCTTCAAATACACACACTCTCACCCGAAACTACAGAGAGAATAGATATTCTACTATTATGAGAAAATGATGAACAAAATCGACTACTACAGCAGCCAATCAAAGCATTTCTTTCTCTTTGCTTTTAGCATAGAAAAAAAGCCATAACCGGCAACCGTCGGGAACTCTTTCTGTGTTTTATCATGAAAATCTTTGTGTTGGCTTCTGTCGCCGCCTCCTCCGTCGAACATAACATGAGGACTTTTCTGTGTTTATAACGTCGAAAAATACCTCTTTGGTTGGGTGAAGGCCCGTGAAACGGTATATTTCTAGGAATTTACCTAGAAGTAGCGACATCTTAAGGCGAACACCGAGGATGAGAAAACAACCTTTTTTTTTTTTAAAAGTCATTATTTAGTCTTTTTTTGGTCTAATTAAGATTTTTATTTTAATATGATAAATAAATTCTTTATTTAAAGTTATTTTTTTATTTGAATAATAAAAATACTTATTTCATAACCTCCCATCACATGATCACCATCTCTTATGCTTGCTCATAACTGTTATTAAAACAGGCAAAACTCTCCATACAGTAGTGCCACTCAGTGCAAGTCAGAGTAATCAATGAAAGCCAGAAGGCTTGTGCATAAAATACCTATCTAGTGCCTTCTCATCCAATACCCCCAGACTAGTTTCTAGCTTGTAGTTTTCATCAGTGAGGAGCATTAAGTCTGAAAGCACTGTACCTAAATCTTAGGTGCAACCCTCCATCAGCCATCTTTTATCTCTACTTAACTACAAAACTATGAGTCTAAAATTGAAAACACAATAATGTTTTCAATCCAAGCTCATTAGCTTATATAATCATATAAGTTTGAACTCAGTTCAGTACATATACATTTTAGTGTCTTTGGTTCTTTAATAACCATCGCCTTCCTTCTCCTATTAGGCAGGATTGGTATTAAACCACTAAACGTCACATGATCACCATTTCTTACTCTGACTTGCATTGAGTGGCACTACCTAATAGATTAACATTTATATTTGAAATGCAGATTCAAATGCAAATTGTATTTCTTATTATTTTACACTTCCAAAATTCTTGTAGGAAAAACAACAAAGTAATTTTTTTTTGCTTTTGCTTGTGATTAAAAAAAAAACTATTATTAGGAATTTATCAAATTTCAATTTTTTAAAATAACTATTGAATCATTTATGCATGAGCATACTCACATTTGTGGACAATTCCTTGCAGTCTAAAATTTAAAATTATTGTTATTATTTTTTTGTAAAGTTGAACAATTTATAATGCAGAATGATTCTAGATTCAGAGTTCAATTCTATCATTATAATACTCTCCTGTCAAAAGAAGAAAATGATAAAAGATCATGCTTTTTTCTTTTATAATTCTATTGAAATTAACTATTGTCATTCTTGCAAAGTTTATATTTGCAGGTATCAAAACCTAAATGGCCACACCATTAATTTCTAGCATTGGTGTCATTTTCTGAAATCACTGGCAGAATATATGAATAGTTCTGCTCTAACACTTCCTCTGAGTAGTCTATCATGCACAAGTTGAGACAAGAATGAATTTTCCAAAGTATATCTTAAAAAATATATTATTAGAGAATTGCTTCTCTCCCCCCCCCTTCCCTGTGTTGTTCTACAACACAAGTATTTTTAGACTCATTAATAATTACATGTTATACTAATACCAGAATCATCGATTATTCTATTGAAAACCTATCTACCAAGGCAAAAAAAATCCATTTCTTTTTTTTACAAAATCAGTGTAGGTGATTTTTTCATCTAACACAAAAAATCCAAGGCAAATGAACACATCTATCACTATAATTCTGAATAGATATCCATCCATCAATACGCATTACAACACTACCTACGTATATTATTCACATGATTCTCAGAATCTGATGCAAATGCTTTCATCAAAACTGTCGAGTTTCAACATTAAATGGTTTGAATATATAGCATTTTTTCAAAATATATATATATAATTTATTTTTTTATAGATTCATAGTCAACATCATTTCAAAGCCTTATTTATACACAAGAAGTTACTATTTATCTTTTAATATTTCTTGAGTGGTTCTTCTATTTGAGATGGCAAAAAATCTATCACTTTCTTTTTTTTATTTTAACAATGGGAATGTAGCTACAACTTGTTTTGGATGGCACGCTTTGAGACACATCTCCAGAGCTAACCTTGATCTGAATATCACTGTTTGTTTCTTTGAATCCATTTGCCTGATTTTGAATCTTCAAATAATTGATACCTTGTGCTTTTTTTCCATGGTCTGGCATTGCTGTTTATTCTTTTTTTCTACACTTCCAGTGCATTTATTTGAGCATGGTCCCCAGCCTTCTACCATTGCTTATTGGGTTGGTTGTAGTGACTCATAATCTACTATACTTAGAAAATTTGTCACCTGCTTGATGGTTTTTAATCAGTACTTAAAATCATTTGCTTGGTTTTGAAAAAGAGATTATGCTGAAATATTCTTCTAATCTGACTCTCAGTCAATTCACATACATCCGATGTTCTTAGCTTGGCTACTTGTTTCCTAAAGAACCAAGAATAACCCTCTGCACTTTCAGCATGGAATTTCTCCTACATTATTTGATACCTGGTAGATTCCTGTTGTTCTATTCAGAAGTTATTCACCAGTGCTTCTCTATAATTCTGAAATGTATTAGGTTGGTGAAACAAGGAATCCCACCATGCTTGGGCATCAGCTGCATGCAATGGTCATATTTCTTTCTTCTGTCATTATATTATTAAAATATCTTTTTAAGCTAATTAAGTGCCTTGTTAGTCAGTTTGTCCTCTGAACACTTTAAATTTTAGAACTCATTAATCTAATTTCTCCATAATCACTGGTATTAAATTCCAACATTTCAGGTTTTTCTTTGTTTATACTATAATCATCACAGATTTGGAATCATTCATCACTTTATCACTATGGTTTGCAAGGCTTGCTGATCCTGCCTCAATTGATTCCTTAAATTTATTTTGACTATTCTCAAAAACTATTTTCTCGGTCATAACATTCAGATACTTTATAGTTAATTCATTCACATTTTCTTGCAACTTTATCATTGGTTGATCATTTTTATTTTCTACTACTTACAAAGTTACTTTTTCTAACCTATCTTCATGCTCCTCTTGCTTTTTTTTTTTTACTGTCTTTTTTTAATCATTTGAAAGATTTACAGTTCTGTTTATACTTTCTGCTCTTATCTCCTCATCTATTTCTTTCATAGACTGTTGTGTTTCCGTAAATCTTTTCTAATACTTATGTTTCATGTCCTAAACCTTTTATCATTTTTTTTATTGCATCTCCTTTAATATTTATTGGCTTTTATTAAACTTTTCAATATTTTTTGTTGCATCAAATCTTATAACACTTTTTTATTGTAACTTTTTAAATTGCTTTTGCTACAGTTATTGTATCATCTCCATGATGGATGTCTGTGCTTGGTCTTACTAATTAGAACCTTGTTGCATTTCTGGTTGATCCATCTGCTTTTCCATTTTTCTTCATGAAGATCTGGTTATCATTGATTTATCTTCCTTCAATACTTCAGTTTTTAATTAACCTCTAGTATTATTCCTACTCCTTAAATGTTTCTATTATAATTATATTTTTTTTAAATAGTATATCCACTTTTTCCCTCACCATGCAACCTTATCTAATACCAATCATTACCTGAAACTATTGCCCTACCAAGTCTGAATTATTTTTCAATATAATAACTACATCTGTTTATCTAATGTTAATTTACCTTTACTGTAATTCTTTATCTGGTGCCAATCTTATATTTTAATTTAACTTTAGTTATTTATTACACCTCTTTTCTTTTTAATCTGGTTTTATTTGACTACAATTATCCATTCTCCTATCAGGAATTTTATTTTAAAAATCAGGCTTCACATTGTTAACACCAAATTATATAATGAGAAATTATCTGTATACACAACAATATATAGTGTACAGTATATATTTAAATGCTAGAAATTTAACAAGAATTATTTGTGTACTTTTATTAATTTTCAACTAATTAAAAATAGCTATTGCAAGCTGAAATTACACCATCTAGTACTGATATTTGTCTGAAATATTTTTAAAATAAAAGTATTTCAAACAAATACTATTGTAGCTGATGTAATTTTAGCTTACAATATTTGTTTTTAGCTGCTAATTTGCTTCATTACATCATAACTGAAAATTATTTTTAAAAATCAACCTAGGATTCTCATTAAATTTCTTATTTTTTTTAATTTAAAGTATATATATATATATGTACATAATGAAACAATCATATATATATATATTAATTCCAGGGTGAACTGTATTCCAAACTTGTTGTGCTTAGAAATGAATTAGCTAATGAATTAGGAGCAGCACCTTACATGATTGCTTCCAATAAAACTCTTCTTGATCTAGCTGTTATAAGGTAGGACGAATTAAATACTATCAATTTTTAATAGTTTTTGTTTTATAATTTGTAGGGGTTTTTTTTAATAATTTTTATATAGTTTCAATTTTACACTTAGTTTGAAATTTGTTTAAAATACCTGGAAAATCAATACAGAATATATATTGCATCCTTTTATTTTGGTGAAGTAAATTGGAAATAAATTTTAAAGTGTATAATTCTAAATTTTATAAAGTAAATATATTTATTTATTCAACTAAAAAAAATAAAGGTCATTTTAGTTGTGGAAGAGTTTGAACTTGGGATCAGTTCATTTGAAGTAGCATAAATGATATAAATATTGGATAAAGTATTTTAAAAGGTATATAAGAAATAAAATATAAATTAATAATATTTGTTAATAATTAATTGTTTGATAACATTTAAAATTGTAATGAAGTTCAAAATAATCTTATAAATAACAATATGCATTATTGTAATGGTCAAGATTGTATAATCAGTCAACAAGACTGAAAGACCAAGCAGAAACTCTCAACCAGTTAATGTGGGGATGGCCCACATCCCTAGTTTAAACCCCTACCTAGGCTTTCTGCCTCCATCACCCAATTAACATCCCCGACGTCATCTAGCTTCCCTTTCTTTAAGCAGCTCAACGTAGCTCAGGAACTGGGCAAGGACTCTCTCTCAGGGTTCCCCATTATCAACATCACCTCCCACAGGTATTTACTAACTCTTTATTTTATTACATTAGTGTTATTATTGAATTGAATATCTATGGTTATCCTTATCTCAGGGTTTGGGTTTGTTCTCAGCATTGCAAAACATGGATACATTTCTATCAATTTGAATGATTAATAATATTTTACAATAACAATTAAATGAATAGCTCCGACTCACAATGCAACGAACACATAATTTAATTAAATAGTATCAGTTTATAATATTAACATAACTTAGAGAGAAATAGCCGACAACTGTAATTTAAAGATTATCTACTGGCTTTTACAACATTTTGGAAGGTAGTGCTTACAATAATTGCATGTGCTTTATATACTTTAATACATAATTAATCATAATCAACGCATTCCAAGTTTGAATTTAAACTGAACAATTTATTTAATAAGGGAGTCACTTGTGCATGGATTCAAATTTTAAGTTACCCAGGATGGCTAATGATTATATGGGAAGGTAAAAGGCTAACATTAACTAGAAGTTGTGGTGCTACTTATAAAGTGGAGTCAATGGCATAAGAAACGATGATGATCACATTGGCGATCTGAAGACTAGGTTCATTGCACAAGGGGGTGGATGTCCCTGGTTGTAGAGATGCATCTGCTTCAGGCATAGGATGCATACCACAGAAGAATGCTACGAGGTACTTAAATCCAGGATTTGGGGTCGCTAAAAGCCTCCGGCTCCTGCAGAACCTGGACTGGGGCTAATCTGTGGATTAGAAAACCCAGGCACAGCGTCTGTTCTGTCCTTACGGAGTTTGACCATAAGGACACATGAACCGCATTGAAATACATAACATTTGATAATAATAAGAAAATATGTCCATTGCCATGCTTATGATCAGATAGAAATGCAATATATATATATACTGAAATAACTAAATCTCCCCATACGAGAACATATTAAAAATAAATTTATAAATAAATGAATCATGAGCGTCCCATTTAATTGATTATAAGTACTTTTAGTAATAATAACATAACCCGTTTACAATGTATATTTTACTACTTTTAAATCTAATGTATATAATCAAACAATGTTTAAATAGTTGGGGGAAATCATCTGTACTTGGAATAAATTGATATCGCAATTCATTATTTATTATTTATACATGAATTGCATTGTAACTTCGTACAAATATTTTAAGAAAATATAATTAAGTTACTTCTTCAATTATATGTCATTATAATATTGCCGCAGTTTATAACAGTTTTATTATAGAAAGTCATTTATTTTATTCACGCATTAATTTTTTGGCTGTATGCGAAGTAACCATTTACATAACATATAGTAGTGCAGGTATAATCAAGCCTGTACTGTAGGAAAAATATATATTTTATATTAAAATAGTGCTTTAAGTTCTGCCCATACCTCGTATATGTATGTATAATGGATTATGTCCTGTGCATGAGGGGTCAAATTAACTTATGGTCAACATGGGTAGGATGAGAAGGTTGGAACAAAGATAGGCTTTGAGTGTTCCATCATCAGATTTTCAATGAAATGGATGGCTGAAGAGTTGTGGTGTGGAGTGGTTTGAAGCCTGTCCATTAAAGTATGAAAATTGGCTATCTTAATATAAAGCTGAGCTTTGATTGTATATATGTATAGAGATGATAATCTGGACTAACTGACACTGCTGGTTTAGCATGAAATACGTATATTGGTGATTATTTATCCTTTCAATGTGTGCGATCAAGTGTATCAGCAGTATGAGATAGCATTGATGGTTGTGGGTTGTATGAAAGTCTGAGTTCAAACCCCCTATATATTACATATAGTAGTGCAGGTATAATCAAGCCTGTGCTGTAGGAAAATATATATATATATAACTATTTATTATAAGTATTGGCTGCAGAAAGAAGTTTGCTATTAACTGAAAGAAAACCCTTTGATTCCTCTTGGAGGCCTTAAAGAAACCAAGCAGGGCAAATTCCTAATGTCCACTCCAGCATTAGCCAGTGTGATGAGTTTATTGGCTTTTTACCTCTGAGTTTAAGAATATTTTTTCCAATATATACAATCATGACAGACAAAAATAAATCATGGCCCTTATTCCCAAGAGGCTGTAAAGTCACCAACCAAGACAGCGGTTGGTGACCAAAGGCGGAGGATGCTAAGAATCCTCTGATTGCGGACTCAGGCTGCCATTTGATGATGACTTTTTATTTAGGTACTTACAACTGCAGATCACTTTCAAGTGAAGAAAGATTGCAAGAGCTAGAAGAACTGTCTTATATTAAATGGGACATTATTGGACTTTGTGAAGTTAGAAGAAAAGGTGAAGAAGCATTTGATTTAAAAAGTGGACATATATTCTACTATAAAGGCACAAATATTGGAAATACAAGTGGAGTAGGATTCATTGTAAATAAAAAATGGAAGAATAACATTGTGGAGATTGATGGTGTATTGGACAGAGAAGCAAGATTAGTTTACAACTTAATAGCAGATACCAAATGCAGATAATTCAGGTTTATGCCCCGACAAGTTCTCGTAGCGATGAAGTTATAGAAGATTTTTATATGGATGTACAAAAGGCTTTTGATCAGAGTAAACAACATTTTAAAATTGTTATGGGAGACTTTAATGCTAAAATCAGTAAACAAATGAAAGTTGAAAATGCTGTAGGTAATTTTGGTTATGGTAATAGAAATGAGAGAGGACATAGACTTGTGGAGTTTGCAGAAAAAGAAAAACTTTATATTATGAATTCTTTTTTTGAGAAAAATGTTAAAAGGAAATGGACATGGAAGCATCCAAATGAAGGTACAGCAGAATTGGATTATATTTTGACTTAACACAAAATACATATTTCAAGATTGTAAAAAGAAATTATTTCACACTCAGCTGCTTACTATGTACATACAATTTTAATGCACAAATCAGCGCATAACAGCAGAGCTTCTTCAAATTAAATCACAATTTATTATAAACTTAATATAAATTATAATACATAATAAATAATGCCCGAGCACTTTCAAGAGAACTTAGCTCTCATAATCATGGGTAACAAAGAGTAAGCGTAACAAGGTTGCTATGTGTAAATATATGCAGATATATGTAAATTAATTGAACTATATGCGTAAATCTAATTAATCCATTTCTTAGAAATTTTATAACACGTCTCTTTCCTATTCATAGCCTTATCATCCATGGCAATTAAACATGCCTCCTTCACCTTTCTCTTAACATCATTTCTTTCCCTACAAACTATTCTTGGATTTTCAGGTTCACATGAATGACCAGTTAATTTCTGATGCATTGCGAATATTGAGGTGTAAGCTGGGTCTGCTTGGGCCTTTCTGTAAGAATATCTGTGCTGGGACAATCTTGTTGAGAGAGTTGCTTTCGTTTCTCCATAGTATGATGCCATGCAGTTATTTTCTGGGCATGAGATATTATAGACAGCCTGAGAAATGTTGTTGGGTGTTACAATATCTTTTGCATTGTTGATGATTCTATTGGTATTAGGGGGTGTGTGAAAACATAGTTGAAATTCTCTATTAAACACTGAGTAAAGTTTTCTATGGGCGTTTGCAAAGTATGGCAACAATATTTTATTTTTCTGCTGCTTAATTGCATTGTTATTTAATTTTCTGTAAAATTGTCTAATTTTCCCATCAATACTATTTTGTTTGAAACCGATATTTAATAAATCGTTTCTATATAAAATCAAATTTGCCCTTTTGTCTGCTTCAAATCTGCAAAGGTGCTCATTCCTATGTAAGAAAGACATCAATCCTGCGAATTTATGAATAGGTGGTGTGTTCGAAACCCCTTCGAACACACCACCTATTCATAAATTCGCAGGATTGATGTCTTTCTTACATAGGAATGAGCACCTTTGCAGATTTGAAGCAGACAAAAGGGCAAATTTGATTTTATATAGAAACGATTTATTAAATATCAGTTTCAAACAAAATAGTATTGATGGGAAAATTAGACAATTTTACAGTAAATTAAATAACAATGCAATTAAGCAACAGAAAAATAGAATATTGTTGCCATACTTTGCAAACGCCCATAGAAAACTTTACTCAGTGTTTAATAGAGAATTTCAACTATGTTTTCACACACCCCTAATACCAATAGAATCATCAACAATGCAAAAGATATTGTAACACCCAACAACATTTCTCAGGCTGTCTATAATATCTCATGCCCAGAAAATAACTGCATGGCATCATACTATGGAGAACGAAAGCAACTCTCTCAACAAGATTGTCCCAGCACAGATATTCTTACAGAAAGGCCCAAGCAGACCAGCTTACACCTCAATATTCGCAATGCATCAGAAATTAACTGGTCATTCATGTGAACCTGAAAATCCAAGAATAGTTTGTAGGGAAAGAAATGATGTTAAGAGAAAGGTGAAGGAGGCATGTTTTATTGCCATGGATGATAAGGCTATGAATAGGAAAGATACGTGTTATAAAATTTCTAAGAAATGGGTTAATTAGATTTACGCATATAGTTCAATTAATTTACATATATCTGCATATATTTACACATAGCAACCTTGTTACGCTTTCTCTTTGTTACCCATGATTATGAGAGCTAAGTTCTCTTGAAAGCGCTTGGGCGTTATTTATTATGAATTATAATTTTATATTAAGTTTATAATAAATTGTGATTTAATTTGAAGAAGCTCTGCTGTTATGCGCTGATTTGTGCATTAAAATTGTATATTTCAAGATTGTAATGTTTTTAATAAATTTAACACAGGAAGTGATCATCGATTAGTGAGATGTAAGATACATGTTAATGCAAAACTAGAGAGACAAAAATTATTAAGAAAAACCAATATTTACAGTTGATATTCCTAATCTTCAGAAACTTTCTAATGAATTTAAATTAAAACTTACAAATGGGTTTTAAGTATTAGTAGATTTTGAACATGATTCAGATTTGAATGACATTAATAGGAAAATAACTGATACACTTTTAAAAACTGCCACAAAGATAGCTGGTAGAAAAAAGCAGCAATTGACCAATAAAATTTCTACTGAGACTAGAGAATTTATGAAGAAAGGAAGGAATATGAGGATATACAACAATGCTGCATTAAAAAAGATTGAATATCTCGAATTTTGTAAAATTGTGCGAAAAAGAGTTGAAAATGATATAAGAAAGTATAATTGTGAACTAGCAGGGAAAGCTGTAGAAGAGAATAAAAGTTTAAAGAGTGTAAAACAACATTTTGGTATTGGTAGGAAATTTATATCTGCAATTAGAAAAAAAGATGGCATTATTACTAAAAAGAGAGATGACATTGTGAAATGTATAGAATACTTCTATCAAGAATTATATAGTAATAAAGAACAAGTGCCTCCTATGCCTATTATATCTTCCAAATTGCCCAGAATTTTGAATGAGGAAGTGAGACATGCAGTTAAATGTATGAAGAAAGGGAAGGCTCCAGGTAATGATGGAATTATAATTGATATATTAAAAGAAGCAGGTGAAGAAATAGAAAATTTTTTAGCAAAGTTATATACCAAATGTCTAAATGATAAATATGTACCAGATGGTTGGAAGAATGCAGTATTAATATTAATATTTAAAAAAGGTGATAAAGAAGATATTAGAAATTACAAACCTTTCAATCTTTTATCAGTTTTATACAAAATTTTTACTAAGATAATTACAACTCATCTACAGAAAACACTGGATTTCCACCAACCAAGAGAACAAGCTGGATTTAAAAATGGCTTTAGTACAGTAGATCATATCCAGGTATTGAGAGAAGTTATAGAAAGGACAAATGAATATGAGTTGTCTTTATGCTTAGGATTTGTAAATTATGAAAAGGCATTTGATTCTATAAACATTTCTTCAGTGATTAAAGCATTGGATCATTAAGGTGTACATCCAGGATATTGTCATATTTCAAAGAATATTTATAAAAATGCAACAGCAACAATTAGATTACATAATGATAATCAGAAAATCAACATTGAAAAGGGTATAAGACCAGGTGACTTCATATCTCTAAAACGTTTTACAGCAATGCTGCAAGAAGTATTTTGTGGATTAAAATGGGAAGCTAATGGAGTGAAAGTAAATTGAGATTATTTAAGTCATTTAGATTTTTTGCAGATGATGTAGTTATTTTTGCAAATAATACTTAAGAGTTACAGGAAATGTTGCAGGAGTTATCAGAGGAAAGTAGGACTAAAGATAAATGTTAAAAAGACTAAAGTAATGTATAATAGATTTTCTCAAAATATGAAAATAAAGATTGATTATGATGAGATAGAAGTTAACCGTTACAAATACCTTGGTCAGATTATTAATACAGATGGAAACATAATGGTTGAAATTAATCATAGAATTAAACTTGGTTGGAGTGCTTTTGGTAGAAATAACTTGATACTAAAAGGAAATATGCCTATATGTTTGAAAAGGAAGGTTTTTAATAAATGTGTTTTTCCAGTTCTTACTTATGGATCTGAGACTTGGACACTTAATAGAAGAGCAATACAGAGACTTCAGACTACTCAAAGAAGTATGGAGAGATGCATGTTGGGAATAACAAGAAGAGATTGAAACTGCAATGTATGGGTAAGAGAACAACAGGTGTTATTGACCTCATTGAAAAAATTAAAAGACTGAAGTGGAGTTGGGCTGGACGTATTGCTAGAAGAGATGATAATAGATGGACAATTGAAATTTTAAACTGGATTCCAAGAGATTGTAAAAGACCCAGAAAGAGACCACATGTGAGATGAATGGATGAAATAAGAAAGTGTGCTGGGGTGATGTGGAGAAGAGAAGTTAAAGATGGATTGAACTTGGAGAGACCTTCATCCTGCAGTGGATTGATAATGGTTGATGATTATAACTATTTAATATTATTATTTCTAACACTTAAGTTAGATCATATATATATACAGCAATAATGAGAACAAAGTGATTTTAAAACTTTAAAGAATAAAATACGCTCGCCAACCTTCATTGATTTTTACACATAATTATAAGAATCTAAAATAACACGCCTTAACATGATGCAGGGTGTAAGAAGAGACACTTTAAAACAATTTCTAGAATTTGTTATTGTTGTTTATTTTAAATCTTAGACTTAAATGTTTTCACTCTGATTTCTCCCTTGAGACTTTAAGCGGATGGAAAACGTAAACATATTTAATTAATTGAAATTAAAAGAGGCAAACCTATTAAGAAAAATAAAATAATATTAACAAGTGGTATTTCTAATCTTTAGAGGTAATTCATTGAATTTAAATTAGAACATGGAAATCATTTAAAAATATTGTTAAGAGTTCAAAGATGGCTCAGACTTGAATGAAATTAGTTGAAAGATAACTGGTTCTCTACTGAGAATGGTAACATAGACAATTGATGCAAAAAAAAAAAAAGCAATTTATTAATAAATTTTTTACTGAAACAAGATTATGGATGAAGGAAGAATAAATATGAAATAATTTTAGTGATTCATTTAGAAAAATTAATTAGTCTGGAATTTTATAAAATGATATGATAGCAAAGAAAGCTTCAGAAGTGAACAAAAAGTCAAAAATATAAACATTTTGGTAATGGAAAAAAAAGTTGTTTTATTAATAAGAAAAAATAGTATGTGGAAGAATTCTTCTAAGTCCGGTGTATGTTAGAAATAAAGAACAAGAATATAAAATAATTCCAACAACCAAAAGAATAAGTTGGATTTAAAAAGTGATTGTTTAGCATATTATTTATGAAAGGATCAGTGAGTATGAGCTGCCATTTTGCTTTGGATCTGTACTTTATGAAAAAGAATTTGATTGTATAAGCATTTTTGCATTGATTACAGCTTTGGAATATCATGTCATAGGTTCAGAATATTTTCATATTCTGAAAAATAATTATTAAAATGCAGTAATAATATTGAAGTATCTGATTGCCCTAAGAGGATTAACATCGATAAGAATATACAACAATTTCATTTTTACAAACTTTTTGCAGCAGTTTTGTGGGGAGTATTTTGTGAATTAAAATGAGAAGCTAAGAGTATAAAAATAAATTAAGATTACTTAAGTCATCCAAATTGTACAAAGGATGCAAATAATGCTTGAGAGCTTCAGAAAGTCTTATTAGAACTATCCGATAAAAACAAGATAATAGGACTAAAGATAGAAGTGCTAAAAGACTAGAGTTGAATTTTCTAAACTGGAGAAAATATACATTGATATTAACAAGTAAAAAAGGTTAACAACCATGAATATATCTGTCAGATTATTAATATGTATGGTAACATAACGAATAAAATTAATTATAAAATATAAATTTGAAAGAATGCTTTTGGTAGAAATAATTCATACTAAAAGGAAATATGTGTATATGTTTGACATAGAAAGTTTTTAATAAATGTTTTTTACTAGTGTGTACTTATGGGTCTGAAACGTGGATACTTAATAAAAGAGCGATATTGAAAGTTTAGACCAAGTAGACAAGTATAGAGAAATATATAATGGGAGTAACAAGAAGAAATCCAATATAAAATACATGGTTGAGAAAACAGATTCTTGACATCATTAAAAGAATTATGAAGCTAAAATGAAGTTGGATGGGATATCTGGATGAAGAAAGTATTAAACTGGATCCCTAGAGTTTATAAAAATCATATAAACAGATAATGTGAGATAAATGAATAAAATAAGGAAATTTGTTGGAATGATGTGAAGAGAAGTAATTGTTAGAAAAAGTGGATTAAATTTTGAAGAGACCTTCAACTTGAAATGATCAAATATTTTTTGGAATAAAATTATTTTGAATATGAATTCTAATTAAGAAATTAATGTAGGGACCATACTTTCTTGTGTGTGTGTGTGCGTGCTTTATTTCTTTTTGAACAACTGGTTACTGTAGAGAATTGACTAATCATGATCATCAGGAGTTACTAGTGACTCTGTCTCCTAGTAATAGTAATAATGATTTTTAATAAATGCATTCTTGGTTTACATAGCATGCTGCAGAGAATCTTTTTCAAGAGAATTTGAGATTGGGTGATATTATTTGACAAAATAGTTTTCTTCATTTACCTGAATTTTTTTGATTAAAAGTTATACACACCTATATGTGTGTGTGTGTGTGTTTGTTTTTATTCTCATTATTTTTCACTCTGTTTTATGCTATCAGCAACCTTCCAACATTTTTTTTATTTATTATAGTCTTTCAATCTTGATATTGTAAAAGTTTTTGGTCCAGCATGCATTCTAACTGTTATTTAAATAATTTAATCCACTATTCTATTTTTTTATTCAAATAACATTTTTTGTCCATTTGTTGAAAATTGATATTATTCAATCCATTCCCCCAAAAAGTAAAATTAATTCATCATTCATTCTATTGCCTTAGTATCTTCATTTCCAAATTGTTTCAGAAAAGTAAATCTATCTTTAGTTTCTTTCATATCTTAAAAAATAATGTCAGTTAAATAAAACAATCACGGGACTACATAAAAACAGAAACCTTTTTAAAATCATTCTTCTTGTCTTCAAAACTTGGGCTACAATAATATAACAGCAATTAAATTAAAATTTCAAACACCAAAATGGAGTTTTGTTTTTCTTTTACTTGAATTATAGAAGTTTTTAAAATCAAATATTGTACCTTAAATTTTGTCAAATTCAGCAGAAAAGGTGAGAAATGGAAAGTAAGAACAATTTACAGATTTTTAGTATAATTAAATCATGTTTTGATGGTGACTGAAAGAATTTTAAGATTTTAAATCTTTTCAAAAAAAAGGAAATTAATTCTGCTAATAATAGGAAGCAAAAATGAAATAACTCTCTTAATATATATATGTAAAATTTCTTCTATGTTATCTAACATAATTTATGATTATAATTATTTAATAGTAATTTAAGATGGAAATGGGGTAAAGGGAAACGTGCTATTGTGTGAATGCGTTCTTCCCTAATCTAGTGATATAAAACCTTTATTGTCATTCTACTTTATTGTAAAACATGCAAGAAAATGCCTGCAATCCAAATTAAGCATGCACAGGAATATTTAAAGGTGAATCAGCTAAGGATCAATGTATTTTTTATACATGATGCCAGGAGACACTGCTGTGAAATCTATTCTTGCCAAGGAAAATGATTTGCTGAGTTAAACTGTTGTTGGAAAGTAACATGCCTAACCATCAACTACTACTACCACTAGGATGATTTTATGAACTTTGTCCCAACTAATATTTTAATCAAGAAATTAATGTTATAAATTTTTGTTTGATTTTTTTTGTTATATGTTATAATTTCATACTCTGATGGGGCACTTCATAATCTATGCTGCTAGAAATTTCATTTTTCTGGGTTAGCAGAGAAGAAAAGGAGGGGGGGGAGATGATTAACTTAGATATTTTATTTTATTGTAAATAAAATCTAGGTCAGCTCAGTTTACCACTTGCTTTACATCAGGTTATTCATGTTTATATTAAGGTAAGATTTCCATTTATTTTTACAGATTAAATCACAACACTTAGTACAGAATTCACCTTATATGTTTTATATTGTTGATTAACCATCGTTATATATTTTTTCAGTGTGATTGACTAATCAACTAGTGTAAATTAAATTCATATACATATCATATATATATTTAAATGTAGATTGGGGGGGGGGGGATTAAACCAAAGAGATTGCTTTGCGGAAATCAATAGATGTATAATTTAGCTAGTCAGCATCATCAATCATTTTAAAATATTAATGTTTATTTTTCTTGTATAGTTCATCATTTGTAAATAATAAGCATCATAATGGAATTCTACTATGGGGTAAAAGGGGTGGATCTGGAGAATTATTAGCTAACAGAATGGTAGAAGTTCATATGTGACACACGTATATATATTTTTTTATTATTATTACTATTGTTATAATACTTTATTTTAATTTCATTTATCATCATCATAAATGTTAAGGAGTTTATTTTATTCTGGTCTCTGGTTTATTGAGTTGTCCTGACATTCAACGATAAACAAACAATTATGCATGCACACACACCTATTCCATTGTCATATAATAGTTTTATGGTAAATCAAATATTTTAAATGATAGTTGTAGCCTATATAGAGGTGCAGGAGTTGCTTTGAGTATCTGTTCATACCTGTTAAGGGAGTCAAAGGCAATATTCTTCCTGGGCTTGAATATTAGGGCATAATGGAATCGGAAAAGGGTGAAAAGTGGATGAACTAACTTAAATTGCATCTGATATTATCAAATAGGTATAGGGTTAGCCAATTAAAAATACATGCAATCATTGGTTATGTATTTTATCAGGTTTTTATTAGCATCCTACCCGAAGACCCAAAGTCCAATCATAGTTAGATGCAACTTTTTCTCTTTTCAAGCCTAGTTGAACTCTGCAGACTGTATCATCAGAAGCAATAAATCAGGGCACATTGAGCCATAGTCTCCAGATTGCTACATCTGCATAGTATCACAGTCCACAGGTTATTTTCCCATCCGTTACATCTGGCATATGAGCAGGTTCGAATCCAGGCTTATTTACCATCCGTTACACTATATTTAATCTATCCTTTGAATTTATAAAATGAATATCTAATTATTGTTTTTTTTAATTATTCCCTTCAAGCTAATACTAAAAGTATTATCTTATATTTTTTCTATAAATATTTTCCAGAATTTTTTTTGTCTCTAACTATTGCTTACACAATCTTCTTTAAATGCATTTATTTTTATTCATAGTTATGCTACTGACAGTATTCTGCATTAATTTTTTTTTATTCATCTGAAGGACCTCTCTAGATTGCATTAATTACTAATCACCAAAAAATTGTTTAGTGAAATAATATTATTCACTTTATCAAAATTTAGTCATTGATTTGCTAGTCTGAGTCTAATTTTTGATCCTGTAATTTTCTAAAAATTATCTAAATTTTCATTTCTGGTGTTAATCTTTTCCATTGATTTCTATTGGCTTGATCGCAATTTTTAAATTGCTACAGCTGTTTCACAGATATTTAATTTTCTATTTAGGATCTTTATTACTTCTTTTCTTTGAATGTTTATCAAATTACTATTTTTGGGATGAAGCTTTTCAGTCCAATCTTTTTATGTTGCTTGCTATGCAAAATAAAACAATTCAAATTTTTTTACCCCAATTTTTTTTTTTGCTGTTATGTTGATATTGTTTTCTGGCTTTTAATGTAGATCCTGCACAAAATGAGTAATTTTACTAATCATTTATTTACATTTTTTCATATCAGTTCTTTCTCTGTTATTTATATTATTCATCTTGATATATCCTGTATTCATCTGTTTTTTACATATATATGGGATTTTCTTTATCTTTTTTTTTTTATTGCACATATAAAATTTCAATTCTTCAATATAGTCTGATTTTTTTTTTTTTAGATATTTATTTTTCATTTTTGTTTTTGTGTTTACTATTAACAATTACAATTCTTTATAATAAATTAACTTTTTGTCCAATGCTTTCAGTAACCCACATAACTATATTGGAGTAATAAATATAGTTTTACTTCTCAATATTATGTAACAAAAAACACTTATTCATAATTGTTAATAAAGAAGAATATTTAAATTAATCTAATTCTAATAGATTGATTAACAACTCTAAAGACCACATTGATCGATCGTTCACCCCACACGTGGTGTACTCCATTGCCTGCCCTCGTGCCGGAAGCCACACTATATATTATGGTGAAACGAAAGCTACAATCAACACTAGACTAGCTCAACATCTTTACACGGATAACAGAGCTCAGAGGAACAGCAACACAACCTCTGTATTTTTGGAGCATGCTAAACAATCTGGACACAACTTCACACCTGCCAATCCCATGATATTGTGCTCAGAATCAAACGATCACAAAAGAAAAATAAAGGAGACATTTTATATTAATCGAAACATCCATGCTATTAATAGGAAAGATGCTTCGAAATCTCGAAGAAATGGGCTACGTAATACTAGCTTATTTGAATATTTGCATATATTTTACTATACATTTTATGAAGGCTATGAATATGAGGCATGGATCCTCGAAAACGTTAAGCCGATAAACTTTAATAATAATTTAAATATTCTTCTTTATTAACAATTATAAATAGGTGTATATTGGATTAACTAAATCATTTTACAATATTCTGGTTTGAATTGCATATTATAAGCTGTTGACCATTGACAAAAATATTAGACTGATCTCTCTCATTATACATGCATTTCTTAGACAACCTCTAATTATTATATTAAATCAATCCACCAAAAATAATAGTCTGACTTTCTATTTTAATATTATGATTATGAAATATTTATTTTTAAATCTTTGATATGCGATATTAAATCTTTTAAAACACTATAAATATTTCTTCTGGATAATGTCAGTTTTTGCTTATGTTATAAATTTCTGATTGACTATTAACTATCATACTTTAAGGAATTGATTGGTTTCATATTTTTCTTCATCTCAGTAGTTAATTATTTTTTATATATTCCTTAAAGTGTATGTTCCATTGTGTTATATATAGACAGAAATTGTCTCCACCCAATAAGAGATGTTTATAGACATCAAAATTTTTAATTGCAAATATATTTAAGCTTTAAAACTAAGCAGTTCATAATAAATAGTATTTAAATAGAAAATCTGACTATTATTTTTAGTGGTGAGATTCAGGAATTTTTAACTCTTGGTGATTGGAGCTTAACCAGAATTGTATTCATGGTGAGAGAGAAATCATTCTGGTATCTTTTTCACTGGTATTCTAATAAAGAATACCAGAAAAATGAGTTGATATATTTTACATATGACTGTATAATTTATATGTAAAATATTGAATTTATGTGTATGTTTGATTATAGGCCCAGTTCTGTTGAAAATTTATTAAAAATTGAAGGTATTCCTGAAGCTCGAGCTCATCGATTTGGTAAAACTATCGTAGAGCATATTATAATATTTGCAATGGAAAATTCTTTGGAAACTGATAAATTTCCAGAAAAAAATCTTCAAAAGGTAAGCTTAAATTCAAAATATATTACCTTATTAATTTTAATGTATTTTCTTTTATTTTTTCTAAAAAGTTGATTATAAAAATTAATGCTAAACAAATTTTAGGTTAACATTAAATCTAAATTTGAAGTTTGATTTGAAATTTAAAGATTTAATGAAGATAAAACATCGCTTAAAATTTTAAATATTATTGTAATAATTCAAAAATAATAAATATTATAAATAAGATTTCTATATAACACAAAGTTATATGTCATCATGCAGAAATTCTGGCTGCAAAAGTAGTTAATAATTGTAAAAAAAAAAACTTTAGTTTGTAAAAACAGTACAATCAGAAGAATCAGAAAATTTAATTGTAGAAATAAACAAATTAGAAAGTAAAGTTTTAATTGAACAGAAAATAGAGAAGAAAGAAATAACTAATGATGTTACAACGCTGTTTATGTCATTTTTTAAGGATAAATAGCACAGCAGAAGTATCAAGGCAAAACACTAAAATATGTTAAGGCTAAAGTGATGGTTAATAATATTATAATTATTAAAACTGTTTGGTTTTTTTTAAAATTTAAATACCAAAAAAATATTTAAGGAAAATAAATTCAGTTTTTATCTACTTGACATATATTATTTAGTTTTCAAATATTTTTTTAGAAGATTTTATTTTTAAAGTTATCTTAAATAAATGTTATTACAGAAAATATATGTAGTAAATTAATGCTATCCTGACAAGTTTATATTTTGGTAAGATAATACATGTGTGTACAGTATAGAACAGCAGTCGGAAACCAGTGGTCCATGATGTAATTTTATTGGTCCGCAAAGAAATTCAGATATTATTCATATTCGCTTATCTCATTTAATAAAATTTTTAAATAATTTGTTTAAGACATATTATTATATGTAAAATAGAACAAGAACATTATATTGCTAATTGATTTGTTACAAAATGCTATTGTGACTTGCAAAGATCTACCTCAAAGGCGTTTAATTAATCTATTTGGTCAGCGATATAGAAAAAGTACAAGAATACCGAATTCTGTACAGTTGATGTGATGTGATGCACTGTGACTTCTTAAATGGAGTCAGGAATCTCTCAGGAACTATGCCCAGAGAAACATTTTAGCCACTTTACCTTCCCTTTCCATTTCCCATCCTAAGTTTTCCCATAATTTGTTCCATTCCATTTCTGCAGTATAATCTTGTCAATTCTATGTTCTTTATATCTAAATCCCCCTTATCTTTTCCCAAACCCAGCATAAAAACCAATAATCCACTTTCTGTATAATCAATTTGTTCATATTTATTCTTCCATAACTTCATTATTTGTATCCTTTCTGCTTTCAAGCATTTACATTCAATTAACAATTTGCAGACTAAATCACCCATATTTTTCCATTTACGTGTATATTCTCTTGTTGCTAAAGATTCCGTTCAAGTCTTAAACAATAAACTACTTTCCTTGCTATTAGACTACAGCACACTCTTGGTAATTGGGTGAACAAAAACTCAAAAATTTTATTAAGAATTTTGAAGGAAAACACATCTATAAAAATTATTAAAGAATACAATACTATTTGTTATTAATCTTGAATAATTTTTGTAAATACGAATTAGAAAATTACACATATAAAACATAGCAAATATGTATTTATACATTCATTTATTTTTATTAAATAAAATGAACATTATATTAACAAAAAAAAACAAAATAAAACATAATTCTTTAACAAATTATAAAACATATAAATATTAATATATAAATAAATATATATGTATTACAACGGTATACATATGCCATTACATTATTTTAAAATTTAAAAATAATGAGGAAATAATCTTAAATAAAATCATTTATTAAAAAGTAAAAGCCAAAATTAAAAAGAAGTTATGTTTAACATATATATATATATCGCACAATGGAAAACTTTAAAAGTATTTTTTTTTAAATAAAATTAAAAAAAGTATTTGAACGTATTTTTTTATAAAAAAAAAAAAAAGTAAAGATCTAAAGATAAAATATTTTTGTTAAAAAGTAACATAAATGAAAATAGAAATAAATGTTAATTTCTATTTTAAGATTCCTATGTAATCTCAGTAAATGGAAATGATTGTTTTATTACTTAAACGAAAAGCAAACTAGCCCTAGGGGCTCTTATATAATTAAAAGGTCAGATAAGAGAATAAAAAAATTAGATTGACCAATGCAAGCGCGAAGCAACCAATGCTCAGACCCTAATGAAACTCATTGGAACAGGAAACCATGTTCAGTGAATCCGGAGGATTAAGATAAAAAAAAAAATTTCCAATCAAAGTTAGTTCCAGCTTGATTTTTTGAGGAGGAAGGTGAAAAGACGCACTTTTCACCCTCTTACTTATTTCAAATGAAGTGACTGTTGAATTATGAATGGCACTATTGTAGACCCAAATCATATGGGTCCTACAATAAAATAGTTCCAGAATCGAACCAGCTAAGATAACCTCCGGATTGATAACTACGGTATGAACAACAGACCAGTCTTCCATGAAAGTATGACTAATAAAGACTTTGCGGGAATTGGCACAAGGAACCAGGAGCTCCTCTACTGTAAAGTATGAACTATAAAATTTTAAAAAGTAATTAAGAACTTTTGTCAATATTTAACATGCTTTTAATAACCAGCTAAACATAACTTTTAAAATGAACTTTTATCTGACTTATTAAGATTTCAAAATCAGTTATTAATGTTTAATTTTATATATTTGAGTTTGCTAATTTAATTAAATCATTTCTATTTTCTTTATTAATATTTATTGACTAAATTATATAAATGTATTAAATTTAAGTTGGGTGTAGAAGGCTGCATAGATTCGTTAACGTTTATATGCATGATAAATGTGACACCTCATGCTGAGTATCCAAATGTATTTATTCGTATATCTTTTAAGTTATTGGGGTTAATGTGGCACCTTATGGTGAATGCCATTGGGTTTATTGTAAATTTCCCTCTGCAATTCCATCAATAACTTTATATTTTAATTGTTTATTTTTATTTTAAAGGGCTTTAATTTCAGGCTATTTGTCTCATGGTTGAGTCAATGCTAATAGAGAAATATATGGGTGTTTATATTAATGCAATGTGAAACCTGTTAGCATACAGGGCAAAGTCAAGATGAATGCATGACCCAAAGGCGTAATCATTGCATTGCAATGTACACAGATGTATTTCCTGCAGCATTGACTTTCTTAGCTGTATGGATAGGGACTATTAAGTAGGCAGATAGACCGCTCTCCCCCATATGTAGCATTTCTCTCAAATATTATATACATGATTCCTTCGCCAGACAGATGCACATTCCTGTCAGTGTGGTTTTATGTTATCAACTTCATATTAAATTGGTTGGGTCTGTATATCTGGAAGCAGGAGTTGGGTTGGCTGGAAGCTTTTAGTCTGAAATTGAATGATTGTTTTGAAAAGTTTTTAACTGAGAAATCTATGTAGCCTATCTATACTCAACATTCTAAAGTAAAATTTATTAAAATGTCCATCTGTGTGGACTTTCTTAAATAATTTAAATTTTTAAAAAATCTAAATTTAAAATTAATATTACAATCAAGATAAATTTATTCCTCAATTTTAAATATTTATATATGTGCGTTAATAAATGTTTTTTTGTGTGTTATTACAAGCAGTGGCTTATTTTATTTTTTTAATATTAAACATTTATTTTTGATTTCAAATTTTTTTTGAATGAAGTGTTGAATAAATACTTATTATAAATCTGCATCTCCTTGAGTTAGTGGCAAGGGCTAACAGTCAATACAAAATAAAATTTGGATCCAACAGTAAGTATCTGCCTACTATATAAATTTTCCAGGTTCGAATGGCCTGGTGGCACCTTTGTACGGCAGATATACTAAGACAAATTCACCCCGACCGTTATAATTGGCTGCCAAGCATGTGGCATGATATTCATTACCACAAATACCTTGAATTTTAAAGGAAAAATATGCTAGTAATTTTTTTTTAAAATGAAATATTTTACTTGTATTAATGTAAAGTTATAGTTTGCATTTTGTGTAAAAAGTACAGCCAATAAGAAAAATTGTGCATGTGTAAATAAATGCGAGGAATAAAAACGTGATAGTTATTTTAATTATTTATTTTTTAAAAAAAAAAGTCTTATTTAAAATCCAACTGTTTAACTTGCAGATCTTCATTTCACCTTTTCTCACCTCTTTCCTACCCTCATACCTTAGTTTAAATCCCAATGTATCGTAGTGTGTCTGCAATGTGCTTATATGCCGAAAATACCACCCAATTTTAAACCACGAGTACAACGCTTGTGTTATATATAGATTGTATAACTCATGCCCAATAAATAAAATGTTATAAATTGTGTGTATGTTCATATAATTTAAAAAATAGGTTATATAGGTCATAATTGCGCACACACTGGGATATTTATTTTAAAACTTATGTTAAAATAATAAATTATTTAAAATTATTTTGTTTGAATCTGTTTACAAAAATATATTACAGTCGTAATATTTGTTTTGATTTAAAATAAAATTTATATTCGTTTCGTAAATAGATTTAAATATTGAAAATTAAAAAGTAAAATAATTTTCTTTTAATTTAGAAATCATGCCATATATTTTCTGTTAAAATAAATGAAGGCTGGTAGGAACAATAGTTTTAATTATTTAATGTTATAAGAACTTATCTAAAAAATGCAGCAGATGTCCACTTAAGGTCGTTTCTTTCAATTAGTAAAAGTTTGTTTTAATTAAATCAAAATTGTAGTCCGAATGTCAACAGGGAAATTAACAATAGAAATTAATTAAAATTTTGTTGAATTCCTTTAGACATTCGAATAGGATTGATTACAGCTGATAAGTGAGCAAAGTTTGGAATATTTTTGTAACACTCCAGGGCAGTTGTATTGCGCAATTTCACTGTATATAGGAGGGTTTTCTTTTGTTCTTCGTTCTAGTAATATTCCAGCAAATATTGTAAGATTATTCTGATATTTTTCTAGTAATATTTTTAGCATTGTTCTTCGAGGTATTTTTTATTCTAAGATTTCTAAGCAGATTGCTGAGCTTTCAAAATAATTGTTGCTGAACTCTCTGAGATTTTCTAGCTACGTGCCTGCAAACTTAAGTATTTGAAGCCAAGTTTTCGTCTTCAAATAAATTTTACCGTGTTTTACAATACCACTTGAAATATCTATGAATCACCCAACCTTTAAAATTGCTAGCTTTGAAATGACGGAGTAGAGCCGGCAAGAAGGCTATTTTCCCCTCTGGAATGGCCGGCCGCTGCTCTATACCATCTAATGCTGTCACATAGGAAACCCTGAAACTGCTGCTGCTGGCGAAATTTGAACACTACCAGATCTTGCCGCTGAATCATTTAAAACCTGCTGACAATCAATGTACCTGCCAATGCTTATCCAGAGGTAACCCCAACATTAACCCAAGAGCTCTTATGATTCTCTCCTATAATTAATATGCTATAGCTAATATTTAAATTGGTTTTTCCATTTTACTTTACTTTATCATGTATTCCTTTAAAATGTTCTAATATAATCAATAATTTTGCTCTCTATCCTTGGGTTAATATTTTATATTTATTAATCTTTCTCTTTCTTTTATTATGATAGTGTGCCAGAATTGTTGAAATCAAGATGCCAATATTAAGGCATTTTAAAATTATAAATAGTCCCAATTTTTATTATCTCGTGAAGCACTCGTTCGAGGGCTATTCTAATCTTAATCAATATGTGTAATAATTATATAGTTTAAAATCTACATTTTATCTATTTTAACCTGATATGAGAGTATGTGGGAGGTCAATGATTAAATGTGTCACAAATGCATGATTGCGTAAATAAATCTATGCTTTCTTTTCAAACCCACAAGCATGCATTTTCATATTTTAAAATATATTCTGCTTTAATTTCAAAGTTCATAATTGAGGTCGAGAATGGACGGACTCTCTTTAAATAATTATTGAGGATTTGATTGGGCATTTTCTCAAGCTAAGTAAATCCCTTGTTATGCTTTATATATGTTAGTCGAGTATTGCTGGTAAGTGAATTGGTTGTCGAGACCGCTTTGTTTCTTTCCAAGGGCTTTAAAGGGCCAAGATTGTTTACCATTTCACTTTCTGCAGTTCCCAGGCAGAGGGTGTACTTGAATGTCACACCTAGGAATTAGATGCAGCCGTCACCCAGCCGCTAAGTTTTGGATGAGTCCAGACTTCAGCTGTCCATGACAACATTCCTACGGATCAACGGTGAGACGCCTTCCGTAGTCATTTCAAATATTCACTATAATGTTACTTATTTATTTTTTTACAAAGCATCTATGATTTAAACATATCACCCCCTCCATCCTTTAATAAATTCCTTATTAGCAATACCGACTTCTCAATATAACTTTAATTTAACTATAAAATAAATGCTTTGATCACATCCCCACTTTATCGCTTAATAAGCTTTAGTCTGTGCTATTCTCGAAATCAAGAAATATTCTATTAAACCTTAATGTTCAAATGTTTTATTAAACTTTTATAATTTACTCAAAGCACCTCACACATCTTCCCATCTCTTTTAAGCACATTATCGTAATACTATATTAGCCCGAGGGATAGACTATATACTTAACAATGTTTTAATGTAATTTTTATGGAATGTTATGCTAACAGCCATTTTAATAAGCGTCCCAGTCTCATATAAGCAGACAGTGGCGTTATATATATTTCTTGCTATATAAATAAATCTTTTAAATCTAACACCAAATTGTTCTTTTATTTTATTGATCCCTATCACTGTCTCGGTCTATATATCTATTTTATACATTTCCTTTGTACTATCCATAGACCTTAATTAGCAACCCAACTTATCTCGTAGTATAGAGTCTCTTTGTTTCTCCCTGATCACCAGGCACCGGTATAGGGATATATTATTAGTAGCCTCAGATGCGTTATCACGTAGGTGGCACTGAGGAAATTGGACTGTAGATTCGAACTTAGTATATCTAGAAGGCAACCTCTCCTAGAGTGTTTAGTTTCATGTTTGGGGTTTGAATTCTGCAGTGTGTTAGCGAGATAGACGAATCTGACCATTACAGCACATAGCATTTCTCTCAAATATTATATACGTGATTCCTTCACCAGACAGATCTACATTCCTGTACTGGACGAGGATCATGTCCTTCAAATAATATGCTGCAGATGCACATTCCTGACAGCATGGTTTTATGTTAGCATCATCATATTGCATTGGTTGTGTCTGTATATCTGGAAGCAGGCGTTGGGTTGTCTGCAAACGTTTAGTCTGAGATTGAATGGTTGTTTTGAAAAGTTTTTAACTGAGAAATCTATGTAGCCTATCTATACTCAACATTCTAAAGTAAAATTTATTAAAATGTCCATCTGTGCCGACTTTCTTAAATAATAATTTAAATTTAAAAAAAAAAAAAAATTTAAAATTAATATTAAAATCAAGATAAATTTATTCCTCAATTTTAAATATTTATATATGTGCATTAATAAATGTTTTTTTTGTGTGTTATTACTGGCTGTGACTTTTTTTTTTTTAATATTAAACATTTATTTTTGATTACAAATCGTTCTTGAATGACGTGTTGAATAAGTACTTATTAAAAATCTCTGCATCTCCTTGAGGTAGTGGCAAGGGCTAATGGTTAATATAAAATAAATTTGGATCTTAACAGTAAGTATCTGCCTACTATATAAATGTTCCAGGTTCCAATAACCTGGTGGCGTCCTTGTATAGCAGATATGGTAAGACTCTAATTCACTCCGACCGTTATAGTATATCATACTCAATTCTCATATTAATTCATACCTTTAAAAATTATGTTAATGGTCTGCAATATCTAAAAGGTTGTTGAATGCTGGTATAGAAAATAAATAAGTAAAAATTATTTAAATGAAATAAATTTATTTAGGTATGTGATTTATTTATTTATTTTAAATTAATCATGTAACTATTATATTATTTATATCTAGTTTTATATCATATTTTTAAACTTCACAAATAAACTATCTGATTATTTTTCATTTATTAATAGCAAGAGAATTTAAAATTTGCTATTTTTTTCAGCTTGTGATGTTAAATAGAAAACTGAAACATTCCCAGAATAGTAATGTAATTTCATATAAATAATCAAAAGACAGCTGCTTAGTTTGTTAGATCAGATATATATGAGAAGTCTAAATGGTAATCTTTTTCATTGTGTAGTTAGTTTCAATATTAACAAGTTCAGTAACTTTCTCTTCAAGAATTTTGATAATATTGTTTCAAAATGCTTCTTAATATCATGCAATTAAGCTATTAGATAAACGTGCTATTAAAATTTGTACTTGATTACTAAAAAGATATAGTTGCTCAAAAACTCTTAAAATTAAATTTTAAAATGAGAATATATAGTTAACTGTAATAATCTATAATGAACATTGGCTAAATTAAAGAATCTGTGATTGTGTCTCTAGTATGGTATACTTTAATAATTTTCTCAAAGATTTTATTGTGCGAAAAAGTTCAAATCTTTTCTAGATTTAAAACATTTTGTTTAATCACTTTTTTATAATCAATGTATTTGAGTTCTTTAATATTTTACTATTTTATAATTGAGTAATATAGTATCTATAATTTTATAATTTATTTAATGATAAAATAATTCTGAAGTACATAATTACTGAATGTTATTTTGGAGATGATTTTGGTATTTGTGATTTAATTTATATCATTTCATTTTATGTTGCTTTATTAACTAGTCATCAGCAGCCATGTGATTTTCAAATGATTATGGCCATTTCAACATCAAAAAAAGTTAGCAAGACAATAAAAATATTATACTAGAGATAAGTTTTTAAGATGAGATGCAAACTAATCTTTGAATCACACATACGTTTGCATATAGAATATACTAATTTATTATTCTCTTTATTTGATATTTTGCAATGCTATTTTTTAATTTCTTCTGTAGCAAACGTTTTGGTAATAGTATGAATACTGAACCCTACCGTTCGATGGCGCTCTTTTTCACCTAATGCACATCAATACACCGATTCACGGACCGTCTATTTGTTTACATAATATTACTGTAAAAAAAAAAATTTTTTTTTTCAACCGGTTTTTAATTTTTTTTCCAGCGTGTCGGCCTGTCTGTTTGATTTACATAATATTACAGTAAACCACCAAAGTTTTTTTTAATTCCACCTGGGTTTTTTTTTTTTTTCATTTTTTAATAAACAACTATTTTGTTTTTAGATGGTCTAGGGGTGTTGGTTTGTTTTTAAATTATCGACTAACTATTGGTCAGTTTCTTTATATAATATTACCTACGGTAAACCAAAGTTTTTTTTTTTTTTCACCTGTTTTTTTTTTTTTTGGTTCGTTTTTTTTTTTAAGAAACAAACACTTTGTTTTTAGATGGTGTTAGGGGTGTTGGTTTGCTTTTAAATTATCAATTAACGTTCCGTCGGTTTGTTCACACAAAAATACGGTAACAAACACTTTATTGTTTTTAAATGGTGGAGGCGGATTGGTTATTTGCTTTTAACTTATCTTCTTTTTGTTGTTGTTGATGTTTTGATTTGTTGAAAGACTTCAACAATTCGGTACTTTTGAATAAACCAACACTTGGCTTTTTAGAGGGTGGAGGGTTGTTTTGATTTTGAATGGTCATCTTTTTTTTTTTTTTTGGTTAATTTATTACAAGGCTTTTTTTTTTTTCAAATTGTTACGCTACAGAAAGTTTTATATGATAGTGAAAAGTTCTTCCTTAATTTTTGGGCTTTTGATTTTAAAAAAGACTAAACTGTTCGTTTTTAAAGAGCACTTTTTTTTTAAGCCGGGGTGGGGAAGGTTTGTTTTGATTTTTAATTATCGACTTCTTTTTGGATTTTCTTTTTGAACATTTTATTATGTTACCGCACAGTTCTTTATTATTATTTTATATAAATATTATGAATAAACTCTTACACTTCTTTTTTTTTTTTTTTTTTAGTATGATAAAATATTTTCTACTTTAACTGTTAATAAGCAAATATTTTATCTAGCGCCGGCTTGCAATTATATTTCATTCCAATATCAGCCTTTCAAGCTAATTGAGCACGCGCCTTTTGAGAGTGTTAAATAAATGAATACTCTCCTCTTCAATCCAAGATATAGTATTTATGCAGGAATAAAAAGAATCCCTCTTATTCCTACGACTCAAATTCTTTTATATGAGCAAATCTGAAGAACTGTTGAAGAGAGCGTGAGTATAGATACTCACTTTAAATTACTATTTACGATGTTTTTTGACTGAATGACGTCGGTGTAATTACTTAGAATTTACTAAACGTCATTCTTACTGAAACTTAATTATGAGTAAATAAGCAAATATTTTATCTAGCACCGTGCTTGCAATTATATTTCATTCCAATATCAGCCTTTCAAGCTAATTGAGCATACGCCTTTTGAGAGTGTTAAATAAATGAATACTCTCTTATGCAGGAATAAAAAGAATCCCTCTTATTTCTATGACTCAAATTCTTTTATATGAGCAAATCTGAATATTGGAATGAAATATAATTGCAAGCATGGCGCTAGATAAAATATTTGCTTATTTACTCATAATTAAGTTTCAGTAAGAATGACGTTTAGTAAATTCTCAGTCAAAAAACATCGTAAATAGTAATTTAAAGTGAGTATCTACTCACGCTCTCTTCAACAGTTCTTCAGATTTGCTCATATAAAAGAATTTGAGTCGTAGGAATAAGAGGGATTCTTTTTATTCCTGTATAAATACTATATCTTGGATTGAAGAGGAGAGTATTCATTTATTTAACACTCTCAAAAGGCACGTGTTCAATTAGCTTGAAAGGCTGATATTGGAATGAAATTTAACTGTTAATGAAACTTATCAAATAATACCTACCTACTTTATAATCATGTGAACAACAAAAAAAACAACAGTTTCCCATAAAATAATTTATTGAATCCAAAATAAACGAAACTTTGGACAAATTGTGAACCAAAACAAGTAAAAAAAAAAACCATTTTGGGGGGCATAAAAGAAAAGCCAAAAGTAACTCGCAAATAAAATAACAGGGAAGCCTCAAAGCTGTAAGTAATGGGATTTTGGAGCCCTCAAACCAACTTCTCTTATGCAGACCTACACAGGTACGCTTGCAGGAGTGTCAATGGAATTGCCCAGAATGATTGACTAAAAGCATGTCCCTCCCGCAAGCACATACCTTTGCATCCGGCAGGATTTTCTCTTTTGGGGAAAATGCGATATTGTGCATTCACTTGGGTGGCCGGCAATTCATTCAGCTTCGACCAATTCGGACAACTTGCAGATGACATTTGACAGTTTTCCTACAGATTCACGCCTAAACGGGCATTTGCGCTCTAAATCGGAAAAAACTCTGCTGAAAAGAACCTTTTCAAATTGTGTACAGTTCAAAAGCGTAGGGAAGCGGGTGTGATGATATGACAATTCTTAATATGGAACACTAATTCCACTATGCTTTCTAAAAAATTTCCGACAGTGAATTTTTGTATAGTTTCGTCTCTTTCAAATACGGCCACCATCAAATCACACTGTATCAAGAGTGTTTACTTGACGAATACTGTCGCAATGCAATGGGTGTAGTATTTTGTTAGGTAATCGTAGAATACATTGCCTTCAGGCGGCCTGTTACGGCTCAAACAACACCTATTGTGCTGTCAGCTGTAAGTTAAGGCTGCTGAAACGGTATATTGATGTGTGTTTTGTGAAAAACAACACCATCAAGCGATGGGGTTCAGTATTCATACTATTACCAACTTTTTTCTGAAAGGTTTTGACATCTTGCATAATTGTCATTTTTCAATACTATTCTCACAATGAAGGTAATGAATAATGCACCTTTTTAGAATGTACTTGAAATTGAAATAGTCTTTATAACGAAACTCAGATTCAAATTCATCATAAAATGTTTTTTTAGGAAATTTAGGTAGTTCATTTGTTTCACATATCCAATCCAATGAAGATGTGATTTTTACTATAGTAGATTTTATAATATTACATCCAGTATGCTGAAAAAAATATTGATTGGTCTTACAGTTTTGCAGTCAAATTTTTAGAATTCTATAAAGCATCTTTAAATAATACAAAAAACTCTGTCAGATGATGAAAAATATTCTTCATGTATAAATTGTGATAAACAGAGCAGCCAAAATTCAAAAAATATTAATCACAACAACCATAATTATACTTTAAATAATAAATAAATAAATAATACAAAAAACTCTGTCAGATAATGAAAATGAAATTTTTAATCCCTTTATATTATATCAATAGTCAGTCTAAATCTCACTTTCATTCAATAAATTAAATAAGCTAATAAATCTATATATAACTAATTCAGCTAAAGCAGTTTTATGAATACAGTGAAATACCCTTTTAATGTAAAGCAGCAGCACATTGGATCCATGTTTCTATTTATAAAGCTACCATGATTTTTAAATTGGATCATATTTTCAAGTTGAAATCTATCTCACTTAAAAATTGAAAGTTTCCCCCCAATCACTGATTGATAAAATAATCTGAGGTTTTTGAAATTTAGTTACTAAATCAAAATCTTTATAAGAGTATATTGCATTCAAAAGACTAGGTATATAGACTGCTTTTTGAATTAGCAAGGATTGCACAATCATTACCATTCTCTAAATCTAGAAGCCAATGAAATGAAGTTTTTGTTTTTAATCAATTCAAATTAAAAATATTCTCATCAAACTTGTATCACATCTTAATCACTGATTCATCAAGAAGCCTACAACAATTCCAAGCATTGTCACAAAAATTAAAAACAAGTTGAAACTAGTACACATTTTTATTAAACACTAGATTTCATTTCATATACCTCAGATTTTCTATCTGTAATAATAACCTTTTTCTTATTTCATTATGTTTAAGCTATATAATAAGCTTTTATAAATGATAACAATCAACCTTTAAGCTATCAACAATCTCAACTTGTAGTTAAGACAACCACTTTTAGCAATAAAGATGTTATGTTATATAGACATTAAAGATTGCAACTTGACCAAGGAGTGTGAGATTAATAAGGCAAATATGACTTATTCTGAAAGCAGACTAATAAATAGTTGATTATAACTTCCAAATTCCATATAAAATATATATTTACAAAGACAATAAAGTCAATTAGTCAAGGTTGTAGGTTTATAAATAAGCTTTGTTGGATAATCATCTAATTCCAAACAGAGTGTTAGGCTTATTTGATTAATTGAGTCAAATGCTTTGAATAAATCAATAAAAGCAATATATAAATCATTTCTTTGTTTTCATCATTTTTATTGCATTTATGTGATAATGGTTCTTTAGCAATGATTGTATTTATAATGATTTAATGAGCAGTGACCTGAAATTTAATGTGTTTTAGAGAATCAGTAAGCACTTACACAGAGATAGATTGTTTTTGTTGCCAGGAAAATATATAGAAGCAGGATTTGTATATTGTTTTTATTGATTTTGTCAAAAAAAAAAAAAAGTGTATTTAAATTAGTTGTTTGTCTTGCAGAATTTATTTATACTATAAAATGTATGTGTAGAAGAAATGTTATTACTACAGATGAAAAATCTGAAGCATTTAACTTTGGTTTTCATTTTTATAATAGTGATATTTATAATAGTTTATAGGTAGTTTCAGGATATAAGCATTAAGATGTGAGGTGATAATAACTTTTTAATTTGAACTGATCAGTAGCAAAAGTGAAACTTTATCTTCTTGGCCTTTAGATTTATACTATGTTGATGATGCTCTTCTTACCAATTTAAAGGATAATCTATAGAATTTCTTAATATTTGAATGCAACTTTTAAAGATTTTGATTAGTAATTAATTTTGAAAAAAAAAAAATGGGTATTTTATAGTAATAGAGGAAAAAATTCAGCAACTTGTAACTTGGATGGTTTCCAGCTTGAGAATGTGATCCAGCTTTTAATATCTTAATATATTTTTCAGTAGAAAAGCACTGATACTGAAGTACAATAGATATTCTATAGTACTGGCATTCTACTTAACTTTTAAAAGACAGGGTATTTTATTATAGGCTTATAATTATTTCAGTTAAATTAGCTGCATATAGTGCTTTTTTTTTTTTTACAATAGTCAAGAAGTATTATTAAGAGCAGAAACATTTTCATTGAGTTTAAGAATTTGAAGCAAATAAACAATAACAGATTTCCGAAAAAAGTATTTTATGATGAATTTATGGAAGAGTCAGATTTAATTTATGATATAAAGATTATCTTAAAGAAACTATAAAGAACAATATAGATTGTTTTCATTTAGAGAATAGATGAATAGATATAATTAGGCAAAGAGTTTAAGACAATACTCACACACATAAATTAGCTAAAGTTTAAAATATACAGAATAATAGGTTTAATTTTATTTGCAGCAAATATAATGATTTATTAAATTAAAAATTGGTTTTAAATGTCTAGTTTTTTTGTTGTTGTTGTTTTTTTTTTAAATCTGTTTGTATATGTGTTTCCAACTAAATACCTCGATGTATTAATGAAACACGAAACAAAAGCTAACAATCACACTATGTCATTCTCTTAACTTGAGACCTTATCTCTAACCTATATAAATATTTCTAACAAAATTTTAAAAAGTTATGATTTTTGAACACCTATCCTTTACATAATACTTGGGTGGGGTTAAGACTCTTACAGTATTATAGAACAGACTAAGCTCAGTGGTCAGTTACATATAAAGAATTAGCTAGAGATATACAATTAAGCCCAAGGAAGAGCTTAATTCTAATAATATAAATTACTCTAAATAAAGCATATAATTTTGGGAAGGGATAAAACTTCAATCCTTCTCAGATAAATAATTTAGAATCAAGTACATCTCCACCTTCATCTCAGTCAAACTCTCTGAGCTATAAATATTTGCACTTTCAGAAGTATTTTCCAATAGACTCTTATGACTAACAAACTCTATTATACCTTTAATATTATCCATTAATATGATCGAACAATAATAGGCCTTTTATGTAATGCAAAATAAAAATCTCAGGGTTTTCTTTCTGGTATTTTATCAAATAAAGTAATGGTATAGTGTTGCAAGACAAATGACATTCTAGCAGGCTTTAATAACATACATATCCTATGAGTTAATGCATCTGATTAACATCCTAATAATAATCATGCTGATTACCAAAGAAAATGCTTACTTTATAGAACAACTATCTAATAAAAAAAATCATGTAAATAAATTCAGAATATTTACAGCCTTTTACCTAGAATGGCATTCAACTAATAAAAGGAAAAGGGTACATTTCATTTCCCTCTCTTATCCTAAACAACACAGATAAAATACTTCATTTACAATGTTTAAATTCTGATAATAGGTTAATAATGTGCAGTCTGAATTATGGATGGATACATCCATTGTAATACTTAACTGAACAGTTGTCAATTTAAAATTTTAATTAAAACAAATTGATATCTTTTTTTTTATTATTAATTATTAGTAATCTTTGGATCATGAGAATTATAATTATCCGATTTGAAAATATACATTTTATTTCATTTTGTGGGTTTGTGGAACCAAAGAGAAGAGTTTCACACAGAAAAATACTAAAACTACATTTTAATAAATTTTAAAAATACATTTATTACATTAGACATAACAAAAATTTTTATTTACAGCACACTAATTTAATCACAGCTTACACATCATAATTACCAGATCCTTTACATTTTAACTCTGAGGAGTTACTAATTTAAATTCATTTTATTTCAAAATATTGCTTCTTGGTTTTGAAAATTGCACAATAAACTTATGATTATAAATTATTATGATTTCTGGCTGAATATTTATTTGAAATCACAATTTATTCTAATTCATCTAAGGCATTGAACAAACATTAATGAACTTGAAAATACCAATTACATTAGTTGGCTAGCTTGCACCATAAGCTAATTAACATTTCTATATATTTTACATCTTAGCGCCTTTATGATATCTTACTATTAAACTCATGTAATAAAATTATGAAGATTAACTTCAAGATAATTTATTGCTACTTCTAATTTAGCTGGCTAATATGATGATGGTGACTGTCATCATTACATTACAACTACCTCATACTATATTAATTTTAAAACTAAGGATAAATAAAAACATTCATCAGAAGTCGCACATACATTGCTAGTTAACTTACTTAAAGTCCACATATTAATATTAAATTTAAAATTTATGGAACTTACAAACCCCTCGGCGAATTTCTCCAGATGACGTCTATAAATAGCATTGTGTCTGCGTATTCTTATCATGCTATGCTTTAAATTAAAGAATTAAATTATTAAATCTTGTGGATTTACTTGTATACTATGGGCAAAGCATAGTAGCACAATACGGATATTATTATGACCAACCAAAGCACTGAAAATTTACTACATCAATAACTAGCTATCATTGCCATAACATTTATAAATACTATAGTCTACACCTTCTGTGGTGGACAATCTAGTCTTTTAAATAGCACATGAGGAACAAAATCACTAAATAAGCTCCTTAGAGCAAGACATCTGACTATAATAATGGTGGTTCCCATGCTTATCTATCAAGCATAAGTGAAGGCAAAGAAGCAGTCTTACAACCTAAGAAAAGGGAAAACACACCAAAGACAAATGATTCTCTCCATGGAATCTAACTAAACAAGCTATATAAAAATATTTTGGAACACTGTCCTCCCATGGCAAATACATATAATAATAATGAGAGATCATTTCCATCCCTTAAACATCATAAATAGTATACTATCTGATAACTATTTCTCACAATGGCAAGATACGAATTTATCTCTAATGATAACGATTAATAGCTTGTATCAATATTCAAATCCACACATTAAATAATATCCGAAACCCACAGGAAAGTATTAGTCAAAACGACTATAAACACATAAAAATAGCATAGTAAATATTTGCATACGATCTGGAATACGCACACAAACAATTAGCATAATAAATATTTATGAATTTAAGTGGACAGATTGATGCAATAAATATTATTAATTAAATGGTTAATAAAATAAATTTGTTCTCAGACAAATTCAAAATCTAATTTTTGCTACGAATGATATAGAAAATTATTAAAACTTCTGATAAACACACCTGTAATGATTATTTGTCCTAAGTTATAAAGAATAGGTAATTTTAAATTTAAACTCTTTGCCAATATATTTAAAATTACGTGTGTGTAATAAAATCTCTACACACTTTATTGTAAACTCCTTGAGACAATTTCAGAGGGTAAAGTAAGATACATTGACATGTAAATGAAGCATAAAATATATAACTATTATATTACTTTTTTTAAAATTACAATAATAATGATGATGATGATACATTCAATTCATTAGTAAAGTTTCCTCAACAGTGGGCAGATAATTTACGGTGCGAGGTCCCACGTTGTTAGCTATGTGAATAATATTGATGCATTAGTATTTTTCAAACCAATATATATATATTTTAAGAAACAACAAAGCAGCTACAACTTCACTATGATAGTAGACAAGCACACGAATACGATATACTACGTTAAACATGAACAGATATGGATCCATTATATGACGCAATTTAATATTAACTAGCTAGTTTGAATATGACAGTTTTGTACAATTATTATTAAATTCTAGTAGTTATCCGTGGTTTCATTAAAAAAATATTTTATTAACAGTTTTCCCTCTTTCTGGAGAAGCAGACGACAAAGCAACATTTCCGCCATAAATAAATGATATGCCAGTTTTTATCAACAAATTTTTAATTTTCAGAAAACAGTATTCAATTTCTCTTATGTTTTTTTTTTTTTCATTTAGACTTTGTTGGTTTTTTTTTCTTTTAAAGTTAATAATTAAGACCAAACATTTATTTAAATTACTTTAGTTTTGAACAGTCTTAACATTTCTATTATTATTATTTTTAACTTGGTCTTAATTTTACTGCCACAAAGAATATAATTTATTACTATTAAATAATTATTTAGAATTTTCCTTATGATTTCAATTAAGATTACCATTTTTATTTGTTGAAAATTTTTAAAGTTATATGTTGAGTTAAAAGTATATCTTGGCACATTATTATGAACTTTAGATCGTTTAGTTAAAGAAAGCACAAAAACTTGATACTTTAATTTCTTGTTCAGCAAATCATTGATGTGTTTTAAAAACAAAAAGGCAAATAATAAAAGTTACACTGTTATTTTTTCTTTCTTTTTATTAGGACACTCTGTGATCCAACTCTCACAATTCTCCAGTTCCGCGCTCTTTTTTTCCAATATCAAAAAAAAAACAATATCACATGTCAGTATTCTGTGTTTCAATTTTAAGGTTAACATGAATAAAGTTTTTTTTAAAAAAAATAATAATAAACAGGAAATACGTGTAATAATTTACTGATTTAATGTATTTTGATTGCTGTTTCTATCAGAAGTTAAGAATAATAAATATTTTATTTGCCAAGTTTTATTATCTATTTTACTTTTAAAAGTTAATAAATAAATTGAATATTTTAATAAATAAAATTAAAGATCTAAAAAATCAACATATACACCGATGCATGCACACACATCTATTTTAAGGCAAGCTTCTTTTAATAATCCATTTCAACTTTAAATAACTAAATGCTACTGAATTATTTTAAGACTTAACTGAAGTATTTAACAACCCAATAAGTTTTCAACACTAATATTAAAATGTTCATTAAGCTAGCTTTCTTTCTTCTTTTAACTTTTATAAAAAATTTACATTATAAACATGCACTTTATTAATGAAATATGAATAGCAGTTATATATTCTATTAATACCTTTTATTAGATAACTATTTAACTCCAAAGATATTAAATATTGCTTATTAAGTGAGACCAGTTTATCTACATATTGAATGATATAGTTTTATGTCTCTAATTGTTAGTTTTATCTTTTATTTTATTTTTATGGCTAAGTATTATATACTGCACTGTTACAAATGCTCCAATAAAAACAGGTGGCATATCACATGATTACAATATATATATACAATAAAATTATATATCTGTATGTACTGTATAATTTTAAGTTAATTGTTATTATTTTACTATTAAATATTTATACTTAATTAAAAATAATAATAAAATATTAATAAAACATTGTATTGTTTTCACTTTTATTTCAAATGTTCATCTAGATAAAATAGATTTATTCAATTTTTCTTTTATCAAGTATATTTAAAAAAGAGAGTCCACTAGCTTTTTTGCACATAGGTCTCCTGTTAAACATAATAGTTTGTAGATTTTAGTATAGTTAAGATTTATTAATTTTAAAAAATATTGCAGTCTGAAGCATTTAGTATTAAGGACATTGCATTTTATCATTTATTCATCTTATAGAAGTTATATAGAGTCACTTGGTGTATGATTTACTAGAACGTTTTTCATGGAATTCATGGTCTAATATTTAAAAAAAAACATGATTGTAATAATCACTATTTTTAATAATAAACCTAATTTTAAATTAATCGCTATGCATGTGTCTATTAATACAATGATATAATGTAATAATCACTATTTTTAATAATAAACCTAATTTTAAATTAATCGCTATGCATGTGTCTATTAACACAATGATATAATACATTTAACTATTAGAACAGTTTGTAATTATAATAGCGATGTTTTTGTTATGTTAAAATATTTCTAATCATATTATTTGTGACTCTTTTTTTCCAGAAGTCTCATAAAGTTAAGCAAAATGAAATAATATATTTTTATATGACAAAATTCACTAAAAATATCGTCATACAAAACCATTAGGAGTAAAAATAAAAAACTATATGTGTAATGCTTTTTGATATCTGATTTTGAATTTTTAGAATTATTTAGAAAATTTAAACTTCATTTATTACATCATTTTATTTTATTATTAATAAATTTCAGAATGATAGTCATATAGAATCTTTAATAAGAAAGTTAAGTTCAACTGTTCAAAGATCCTATTTGTTGTTTGAGAAGTCAGGAAAATCATTGGTAAGTAGCAGTGTAACTCTATTTCATTTTTTTTTTTTATATTCAAATTATTTAAATTTTAGTTTTTATTACTAAAATATTTGATTCTTTTTATATTGAATTTTTTGGAATGCCAAATGATATTCAAGAACACAAATTAATTTTTCCCGTCTCACTTAAAGATTAGCTACTTTTATACTAACTAAATATATAGGGCATTTTTAAGAAAGGCTGTGTTTTTCCTCATTGTACAAAAGTAAACTTTTTATCAGTAGAATTATTTTGGCAAATAGGTAATTTAAATAGAGAAAATGCATATAAAAAAAGAAATCTCATATATAAAAAAAAGAGTAATGTTATAATAATGAATTCAAAGACTATATCAGTTTGTGTTATGTTGCCATCTATTAATATAAATAGAAAACTTGCTAATCCTGTTCTATTTCTTTTGACATTATTTCTCATCAGCAAAATATTTGCAGTTAAAGAAAAAAGTAGCATAAATCTTTTATTTTTATTAAAAATTATAAGTGAGAGAAAAAAATCATTTAAATAAAAATCTCTTTACTGCTTTTCAGCTCATTCTATATTTCAGAAGAATTTTTTGTAAGGCAGAATGGTGGTAATTTAATAATAATTAAAAGTGTTTCTTCACCATGCCGTAATCATGAGAAAATTAATTAAAATTTTGAAAACACAGCCAGATAATTAAAAACAGTCTGATCACGCCAAAAAGAATAATAGCCAATGAGCTGGAGGATTAATGGTAAGAACATGGATGAAAACACATCAAAACCAATTGGCTCAAGCAGGCATGTAAGGTGAATCCATTCTTATAGAGAGAAAAGGTATAAATAGGTTGGAGAAGTCAGATTAGGTAGATGATTATTAGATTATTATTCTATACTTGAAAGTCATGAGAGACAACAATTTTTCGTAAGATTTTTAGATTACTAGAAAAGTGAATTGAACCATCAAGCAGCCCCATGAAGAATCAGTTTAACATGGGCAGTTAACCCGCTTTTTCTCTCTATCCACTATCATGAAGTAAGCCTCCAGTTCCGATCCAAGCCTCCAGTGCCATTCAGCTTCAAGATCCCCCCCTCCCTATTATTTAGTGAAAACAGCAATAAACACAAAAAAAAATAAAGATAAGCATTAGAAAAAAATTCAATTATTAATTCTATAATAGTAATAATGTTTTACCTATCAATTATTAATTGTACAATAAGTTTACAATAGAAAATAAATGGAATAATATGAAAACATTAATTGCATTATATGTTCAAAATTATAAATGTTCTACAAATATGGACTGATAACAAACTTATGTATAAAAATATACGTCTGTGTTTGACTGAGTAATAAAAATATACAAAAATGAAATTGTTATATATTAGAATAATTAAATGACAATGAATTACAAATGCTTATATATATACCTGAATAATCCACATTTGGATAAAGTGGTAAAATCTACGTAAAAATATACGTCTGTGTTTGATTGAATAATAAATATCTACAAACATGAAATTATTATATATTAGAATAATTAAATGACAATGAATTATAAATGCTTATCTGAATAATTCACATTTGGATAAAGTGATAAAACCTACATAAAATATACATCTGTGTTTGATTGAATAATAAATATCTATAAATCTGGAAGTGATACATATTAATGAGTTATAAATGCTGAGATATATAAAGTGATGAAACTTATGTAAAAATATACATCTATGTTTGACTAAATAATAAATATTAAAATAATTAAATGATAATGAGTTATAAATGCTTAGATGCATACCTGAATAATTCACATTTGGATAAAGTGATGAAACCTATGTAAAAATATATGTCTGTGATTGACTGAATAATAAATATCTCTAAACCTGGATGTGCTATATATTAGAATAATTAAATAATAATGAGTTATAAATGCTTAGATGCATACCGGAATAAACCACATCTGAATCAAGTGATAAAACTTATGTATATGTATACTTGATAAAAAGCTTTTTGACTTCTGCACACAAGATGAACTGAAATGAGCTTTCATTTGATACAAATGGTGAACTCTATTGGAAGGACTTATCAATAAATATTGTTAATAAAATTGTTTTTATTAAAAATTAATTTAATTGTTTAGTTCCATTTTTGCATCACTAGTTATCTATTGCTCTTGCTCACAAGAATCTCATGCTTCCTTAGCTATGTTCAGCATAACCAGACGATGGTAAGTAAGGTTGTTGTGAGATGGAACTCTAGTGGCACCGTTTGGGAAACCAAACACATAAATTTCTAGATGCTTCCAATCTCTATGGTGCTACATCCTCTGATGAGCAGGAAATATTGTTGTAGGTGGTGTGACATCTGCATTGGGGAAAGCCAGTCGATAGTTCCTTCCTGCAATATGCTCATCAGGAAAGAAAACCAACGAAGAGTGGGATTGGTCGTGCGTCCGGTTACAATATATACACACACAATTTTGACTATCCTGCAGTTTTTCTCAGAGCTATGGTCTAATGACAAATATAATATAAATAATACAGTAAAAAACAAATTAAAAATATTAATAAATTTTTAAAAAAAAAATAAAGAAAAAGTAAAACAAATAAATTAAATATCATCTTATTGCAAACATTCCTATAGCATTAGAGAAAACTGATATCTTTCATTTCGTAGAATTATCTTTGTGACACACTCTTATTTATTTCTATTTTATCCATAATTAAGATTTTCACTCTCCATCTGGTTTCAAAATATAAAACATGCAAAAATTATTCTCTCTTCTCATCACATATATTATTAATGAATTTCAGATCTTTGGAAATCTTTTATTCTAATCTTCTAAATGCAACATATTTTTTAAATTTATATTATCAATTTTTTTTTCTATTTTAAATTCTCATTATGGGTCTGTTTTCATGTGATTTTATATTAATTATTTTCTAGTTTTCATATTTTCTATTTACAACAAATGATGCATTATTATCATGATAAAATGTGATAGCTTAAATATTAAAAGAAATTTTCAATAAGCATATCTTAAGTGCATTATACATAGAAGATATTATAAATACACTATTCAACTTATTTTTATATAACAAATAGATTTCTTAATAACTTTTTAATTGTCAAACAATAAAAACTTCTACCATTGATAATGTAAAGTAAAATGTGAATTATAAAAACTCTTAAGTGCTCATTATATATATATATATATATATATATATATATATATATAGTATATTTAATTTAGAAGAGATTTGAACTCAGACTTTTAAGCTCCCTACAGCTATCCACTCCATCTTATACAACCAATACACATGACCATATATATGTGAAAAAGATAAATGATCTCCAATATGCATATTTTGTGCTGAACCAGCACTCATCAGTTGGTCCAGATCATTATCTCCCATATATATATATAATCAGTGCTCAGTTTTATATTAAGATAGAAAATCTTCATACTTTAATGGACAAGCTTTGAGCATTCCATTATCAGATTTTCAATGATATGGATGGCTGGAGAAGATTGAACAATGTCCATTAAAGTATGAAGATTTGATATCTTAATATAAAACTGTGTGTGTGGAAAATGATGATCTAGACCATCTGAACTCATTGAGTGCTGGTTCAGCATGAAATACGTGTATTGGAGATCATTTATCTTTTTCACATGTATGTGGTCATGTGTATCACTGTATAAGATGGAATGGATAGCTGTACAGATCTTGAAAGTCTGAGTTCAAATCCCTTTTAAATTACATTAAGTTCAGTATAGACAATATACTTGTATTTAAATATTATATATGTATATTTAATCAATTATTTCATTTGACTACTACTATGTTTTTAAATGGAAGGGTTTATAGCTGTCTAAATGCATAGTGGAAAACTACAACAAACAAGTGAATTTATAAATAATTGATGTTATTTATCAATATAGTTTTCAACTGTGTACATAGATTTTTCCATCAAAAAGTTATAAGCAATTATCTTTTATTCATGAAGCTGTACTGAGTCACACGGAAACATATGGTAGATATATAAGGAAAGAAATATATAAAAATATTTATATGTGATTTGTTGTTACAACAATAATACAATTTGCTTTGTATGTAATCCATAGTTTGTAAAGATTAAAGATGTAGATTGTAGAATATGAATTAAAATTTTTAAATATTTATTGTGCTTGTGGTATTGTTAATTGCTTGTCACACAATTCAGAAATATTAAATTTTTTATATGTCAGCTACTCATAATATGTTGTAAACAATTCATTATATGCTCATATTAGTGTTAATGCATGCTGGACTTCCCAATAAACTCTCCTGCTAACACTGTTTATTAAGACCTGTCAGTGGATTTACGCACTGATCAGTTATAATTTGCATTTTGTGTATTTATTTAAAAAAAAAAAAAATAATCATTATGTCTTTAACTTTTATATATATAATGGCTGAAACATATGAACAACTTTTCAAATTTTTCTTCTGCTTTTTCTTTGTATTATTTTTATTCAACATTCCCTAATTGCCTTGGAAACTAATGTCATCTTTTTGGATCATTCTAGCATCTCTATCTTTTCAGAAAACACTAATATCAATTAATATCACTACAATTTATGTAGAAAATTTATCTAAATTAAATATTAAAAGTAAATTTTAGGATTTTATAACAACAAAAACAATCAGGATAAATTTTAAATAAATTAAGATATGACTACAGCTTTTATTCATAAACTTTTTATTTTCAGTTACAAAGCAGTATTAGTTTCTAATTATTTAAATAACCTTGTAAATCTTTATAATTCATTATATAAGAAGGTGGATAATTTTATGCATACGTTATTGTGACATTTGTTATACTATTTCATTGTAGTTATATATATATATTTCGGCTGCAGAAAGGAGTTTGCTATTAACTGAAAGGAGACCCTTTGATTCCTCTTGGAGGTCTTAAAGGAACCGAGCAGGGCAAATTCCTAATGTCCACTCCATACGTTCTTGTCGTTGCAGCTGTTATTACTATATGTTTATTCATATAGTATACGAACATGGATGGGCTGCTCACCAACACGCATTAGCCAGCGTGGTGAGTTTATTGGCTTTTTACCTCTGAGTTTAAGATCAAGAAACACCATGGTCTTTCTTCTCAGTGCCTGATAAGGCAGAATGAATGTTTGTGTAAATGATAAAGATTTTTCCCAATTATACAATTATGACAGACAAAAATAAAGCATGGCCCTTAATCCCAGGAGGCTGTAAAGTCACCAACCAAGGCAGCGGTTGGTGGCCGAAGGCAGAGGGTGCTAAGAATATCCTGGAGGCGGACCCAGGCTGCCATTTGATGACGACTTTTTATTTAGGTACTTACAACTGCAGATCACTTTCAAGTGAAGGAAGATTGCAAGAATTAGAAGAAGAACTCTCTTATATTAAATGGGATATTATTGGACTTTGTGAAGTTAGAAGAAAAGGTGAAGAGACAATTGATTTAAAAAGTGGACATATGCTCTATTATAAAGGCACAAATATTGGAAATACAAGTGGAGTAAGATTCATTATAAATAAAAAGTGGAAGAACAATATTGTGGAGATTGATGGTGTATCAGACAGAGTGGCAAGATTAGTTATACAACTTAATAGCAGATATCAAATGCAGATAATTCAGGTTTATGCCCCAACAAGTTCTCACAGTGATGAAGTAGTAGAAGATTTTTATATGGATGTACAAAAGGCTTTTGATCAGAGTAAACAACATTTTAAAATTGTTATGGGAGATTTTAATGCTAGAATTGGTAAACAAATGAAAGTGAAAGGGTTGTAGGTAATTTTGGTTATGGTAATAGAAATGAGCGAGGACATAGACTTGTGGAGTTTGCAGAGAAGGAAAAACTTTATATTATGAATTCTTTTTTTGAGAAAAATGTTAGAAGGAAATGGACATGGAAGCATCCAAATGAAGGTACAGCAGAATTGGATTATATTTTGACTAACAGGAAATACATATTTCAAGATTGTAATGTTCTTAATAAATTTAATACAGGAAGTGATCATCGATTAGTAAGGGATAAGATACATGTTAATGTAAAACTAGAGAGACAAAAATTATTAAGGAAAACTATATTTACAGTTGATATTCCTAATCTTCAGAAACATTCTAATGAATTTAAATTAGAACTTACAAATCGGTTTCAAGTATTAGTAGATTTTGAACATGATTCAGATTTGAATGAAATTAATATGAAAATAACTGATAAACTTTTAAAAACTGCAACAAAGATAGCTGGTAGAAAAAAGCAATTGACTAATAAAATTTCTACTGAGACTAGAGAACTTATGAAGAAAAGAAGGAATATGAAGATATGCAAGAATGATGCATTAAAAAGAATTGAATATCTCGAATTTTGTAAAATGGTGCGGAAAAGAGTTGAAAATGATATAAGAAAGTATAACTGTGAACTAGCAAGAAAAGCTGTAGAAGAAAATAAAAGTCTTAAGAATGTAAAACAACATTTTGGTATTGGTAGGAAATTTATATCTGCAATAAGGAAAAAAGATGGAATTATTACTAAACAGAGGGATGACATTATGAAATTGGTAGAAGATTTTTATCAAGAATTATATAGTAATAAAGAACAAGTACCTCCTATATCTATTACATCTTCCGAATTGCCCAGAATTTTAAATGAAGAAGTGAGAAATGCAATTAAATGTATGAAGAAAGGAAAGGCTCCAGGTAATGATGGAATTATAATTGATATATTAAAAGAAGCAGGTGAAGAAACAGAAAAAATATTAGCAAAGTTATATACCAAATGTCTAAATGATAAAGATGTACCGGATGATTGGAAGAATGCAGTAATAATATTAATATTTAAAAAAGGTGATAAAGAAGATATTAGAAATTACAGACCTATCAGCCTTTTATCAGTTTTATATAAAATTTTTACCAAGATAATTACAACTCGTCTACAGAGAACCTTGGATTTTCACCAACCAAGAGAACAAGCTGGATTTAAAAGTGGTTTTAGTACAGTAGATCATATTCAAGTATTGAGAGAAGTTATAGAAAGGACAAATGAATATGAGTTGTCATTATGTTTTGGATTTGTAGATTATGAAAAGGCATTTGATTCTATAAACATTTCTTCAGTGATTAAAGCATTGGATCATCAAGGTATAGATCCAGGATATTGTCATATTTTAAAGAATATTTATAAAAATGCAACAGCAACAATTAGATTACATAATGATACTGGGAAAGTCAACATTGAGAAAGGTGTAAGACAAGGTGACTCCATATCTCCAAAACTTTTTACAGCAGTGCTGCAAGAAGTATTTTGTGGATTAAAATGGGAAACTAAAGGAGTGAAAGTAAATGGAGATTATTTAAGTCATTTAGATTTCGCAGATGATGTAGTTGTTTTTGCAAATAATGCTTCCGAGCTGCAGGAAATGTTGCAGGAGTTATCAGATGAAAGTAGGAAAGTAGGACTAAAGATAAATGTTAAAAAGACTAAAGTAATGTTTAATCGATTTGCTCAAAATATGAAAATAAAGATTGATTATGATGAATTAGAAGAAGTTAATAGTTACAAATACCTTGGTCAGATTATTAATACAGATGGAAACATAATAGAGGAAATTAATCATAGAATTAAACTTGGTTGGAGTGCTTTTGGTAGAAATAACTTGATATTAAAAGGAAATATGCCTATGTGTTTGAAAAGAAAGGTTTTTAACAAATGTGTTTTACCAGTTCTTACTTATGGATCTGAGACTTGGACACTTAATAGAAGATCAATACAGAGACTTCAGACCACTCAAAGAAGTATGGAGAGATGTATGTTGGGAGTAACAAGAAGAGATCGAAAATGCAATGTATGGGTAAGAGAACAAACAGGTGTTACTGACCTCATTGAAAAAATTAAAAGATTGAAGTGGAGTTGGGCTGGACATATTGCTAGAAGAGAGGATAATAGATGGACAATTGAAATTTTAAACTGGATTCCAAGAGATTGTAAAAGACCCAGAAGGAGACCACATGTAAGATGGATGGATGAAATAAGAAAATGTGTAGGGGTGATGTGGAGAAGAGAAGCTAAAGATCGGAGAAGATGGATTAAACTTGGAGAGACCTTCATCCTGCAGTGGATTGATAATGGTTGATAATGATATTTATTTCAATTTCTTATATAGTGAATTATGCTGGTAGTTAGCAAAATAATTTGGAATAAATTCTGTCCTGTAAACATGAATAGCAATTTTATTGATAAGAGCTATAGTTTTGTTTTTTACCAGTTTGTAATAAATTCTTTATAATCTAGATAGGATGGGTTGAATAAATCTAGGTAGAGTGGGCTGAGTAATTTTATACATAAGTTGTTGTGATATATACACATTTTCATCATTATCAATGAATGTTCATTTAAATGCATCAAAACTTAAGGAGTTAATATTTATGAGTACTACTTATTCAAGTTTTGCAGAAAGTGATTACTTCTGTTCAATTTAGATTTGTATTGGACTACACATATTTATTATATACATCCATAAAACTAGTGTAAATATTACAGGCTGTTAAAAATAAAACAATTTTTGTCCTGTGATGTATAGATATAATTTCAGGATGATTTATGCTGTATTTCAAATTTGCCTAATAAATAAATATCACATTATTTCCAGCATCATTAGAAAATGTTCATTTAATTATATCATAACTTAAGGAAGAAGTGGAGATTATTCATTACTAACATTTATTAACATATGAGTGCTGTTTATTCATGGCTTGTGGAAATTACTTTTATATATATAAAATAATAAATTTAATGGTAATAGACTATTATAAACAATTCTTAAATCTGCAGAAGTTGAGGCAAGTTTAAGAAATTAATCGAATCTGCAGATTTAAGAATTGTTTATAATAGTTTATTACCATTAAATTTATTATTTTTATTATAATTACAATTTTGTTTTAGTTAACCGATATTATATATATATATCATAGCATAAGCAATGCCTAAATTTAAAATGGAGCATTGGAGATTACTATGGAAATTCTATATTTGTTTATGTATGATGCAATTTATAATGCTGTAAAAATTAAAATCTCAAAGAAATTTCCATTGGCTTAATTTTTAATTAAAGCAGTAATTTTTTCTTATGGGACATGATCTTTTACTGCAAGTCACAAACTTTGATAAGTGAGAGCTATATCATAAAGGTTGAGAAATAATACAATATATCTATTTTTTGTTCAAAATTATTTACTAAACTCATCATTTATTTTTATTCCTTCTTTCTCATTTTTCAAGAATCCTATTTGTCTTTTTTATTACTTTCTTTCTAATTTCTTTATTTTTCACCCACTTGAAGGAATCCATTTTTTTTTGTTTATCACAGTGTATCTATTTATCATATATATCCCATAATTTACTAGATTTCTGTTTTAATCTTAAATAATAATTTACTTCTTTTATTATTATAAATGTTAAATTTCAATATTGATCTTATTTTGAAAAATTAATATTTTTTTTTAATCAAAGTATTTTAATTTCAATAACATTTATCCATTTTACTTAGTAAAATTTCTTTCCCAATCTCTAATACATTATATATCTAGTGTTCATCTGAAATATTTTTCCTAATTTTTATGTAGATACAGTCACACCTTTTCACCATTTAATTCTTCAGCATATTTTAATACCTGCCTTTATCAGTTTGTGGGACACTTTCCAGTTAATCCAATTAAAAGTTATTTTAGAAAGCGGTTATGTCATGCTGTCATCTAGTGATAAAACTGAACAAAGTTATATATATATATAATGTAGTTTATTATTATTACAGAGATGATAAATTACATAAATTAAAATTATTTTTACATTTACAAATAATTACGCAAATAAATGAATATAACTAGAATTTTTTATTTAAAAAATCTCAACTGACTATCAGAAAATCTTTAAATGTTGTTTAATTATGATGTTTATGGTAATAAATAAATAACATTTCAGTCATAAAGATGTGAAATAATAAAAAATAAAAAAATAGAAATTCCACATTTAATGTAAAATATGAAAACATACAACAATTAATTAGACAAAAGGTTAAAAAGAAAGAAAATTAACACAATTATTATTCTAATGAATATTTAAATATCTACAAATAAATGTACTGTACATTCACAAATACCTGCTTATATTTCTTCCACTAAAACCTGTAGTCTACTCTTATGAAGCTGTCACATAAAAAATATTAATTGTTATCTACTTTAAGATGAGCTATTATAAAAATATTTTTTGCCTAAAATATATGTATGAGTGTACATGATTTATATACATGTAATAAGAATTCAACTTTTGACTAATTGAATATCTTTGGGTTTTTTTACTTGTTTATTTTATTATTTTTACAGGAAACTACTGCAATGGAATGTGGACTGAAAACATCTACTATAGTAAATCATATGTGTGATGCCATTAAAGAAGGATTACCTGTAGATATTGAACGGTTGGGAGTAACAAACAAATTATTAACTTTCATCACAGAAGTTATAAGATCACCTCCAATTAATTCTGGTACATATATATATATGTGTTATTTATTACATTTATTTATTTAAAATATTGATTATATTTGCTAAAAATTGGTTTCAGAAATTTTCATCTAATTGCTATAAAACCAGCAATATTTAATTCTTATCTAAATATTTAGATGCAGTAAATTTTTATATTTATTGCAAATAATGATTTTACTTTTATATATAATCAAAAAAAGCAAGTCATATATAACATAACATTACTTTTATA